>CM061560.1:43302915-44666040 GCA_030864225.1 Capsicum baccatum var. pendulum
GCTCCTACATCCAACTTCAAGAACCTCCAAAGTTCACCATTAATTCAGTAAATTTATTCAAATTCTAAGTTCCTAGTTCAAGAACTCCAAGAACCATTATTTAAAGGCACGATTAACATCTCAAAAATCAGTATTGTTCTAAAGTTCATCATTCAAGGTATGTGGGATTTTTCAACAAGAGCTCTCGTTCGTTCATGTGCCCAAAAGTAATTTTCTTTACAAAGGCATGATTTTTATTTGATTTTTACAAATTTGAAGCATGAACCCATATCCTATGATAATTATTATGAAATATTTATTTTTATAATTTTAAAAGATGATTACATGTGTGGAGATATAAAGCATGAATCTTGAACGATATTTATCATGATTTTGATATTTGGGTCATGAATCCCCATTGGAATTTTTTTTTTGAGAAAGTGTGAGTTATAAGTACTTTGATGTTATATATTTGAGATATTTTGAATGATTTGACCTTTTGGTCTTAATGGAGTTATTTTGACCTCGAGTGTGAAAGAAATCCACAACGTTGTTGATTTTGATAGATGGGAAGCGTGATGGATCCCGATGTATATTTATATATTACTGAAATTATTTTGTTGTGGATTGTCTTTAAAATGATCTGAGCTAAGTCCGAGAGAAATCTTTAGCACCGAGTGGGAGGTATAAATCGACATTACTTCCCTAGAACTACGTGCCCCTATAGGAGTGAGCCTGAGGCTGATTGATATAGTGATCACTAGTTTGTGTGGATTTGATATCGCTAGTCTTACTCCAATGTCAAGGATAGGATGACTCTCCCCAAAGTGGGTTGTACGTTGGACTCCATGTAGCTCACATGGTTTATGTCGGTTATAGGATATCCCAGTGTGTGTGTGTTTCCTTGTGTGTATGGTGAATGGTAAAGTGATTTGAAAGTGGAATTGTGAAAGTTATTCTTTCGAAAGATTTAAATGATATTTGGATTATGAGAATTGATATTTTTGATGAACGGAAAGTGATTGACAAATTATATGATGACTCACATGTGTTATTGTACTTATTTCATCCTCTCATGATTATGATGATTTTCTTCGGGATATGTGAGTCTTTCATACATCCTGCATATTTCTTATAAATATTTATGATGATGATGTTTATACAACTGCATACACCCCCATATACTCGGTTTCTTTCCATGGTACTGACCCACATCTTCGGATATGGGCTGTATTTTCTCGGAATGTAGGTTCAGGTGCTCAGTTCTAGATTCGACAGTAATTCTTCGAGCACGCTGTTCTACATCCTCAGTTGTGGTGAGTCCTCATGTTCTGAGGAGGTGATATCTGATGTTAGTTTCATGGAATTGTTTACATTTGATAACTGAGTATGAGTCAGTTGGGGCATGTATCATTAGCTCGCTAGTTTTATTGATTTTTTTAGAGGCTTGTAAGACTAGTATAGATGTTAGGAGTTGACTATAAGTCGTATTTTGTTATCTTTCTGAAATTCTTCTATTCTTGGATGATGATTACTCTTTTGATATTTGAGGATTATTTATGGAAACCCCGTTGATTTGTGTTGAACTCGATGAAAATGGCTCAAAGGGTTAGCTTGGGGCTACTCATAGCCTCAAGCACCGTGTGACGCTCTAGGACTCGTTTTATGGGGCGTTACAAACTTTGTATCAGAGCCTAAGGTTTTAAGGTATCCTAGGGAGTCTGACAAGCCGCGTTAAGTAGACTCTTGATCATCGGTGTGTAGCACACCACTTCTATGAGCAAGAGGCTTCTATACATTTTAGAAAAAAGTGTGATTTTTTTTAGAAGTCTATTGTTCTTAAAGTGTCTCTCTCTGCTATTGATTCGTGCTCTTCTCTTTCAAAAATATGCCTCCATGTTGAACGATAAAAAATAATGATAGTCAGCAACCTCAACCCGCTGAACCATTGAATGAAAATGCATCTCATGCTGAATTTCGGGGAGCCTTTCAGGCGCTGTCCCAAGCTGTTACTGCAAATGATTAGGCCAACTAGGCCCCAATTCCACAGTAGCAGGGAGGTTATTCAGCTGCTGCCAGGATCCGTGACTTTATGCGGATGAATCTGATGGAATTCTATGGGTCAAAGTCTGATGAGGATCCACGGTTGTTTTTGGAGGAGGTGCTGAAGATTACTCAGGTGATGCATGTATCTGAGGAACATAGTGTGGAGTTGGTTGCGTATAGGTTGAAAGACCTTGCTTATGATTGGGTTGTTGCTTGGAGGAAAGGTAGAGGTGAGGGAGCTGTCCCTACAACTTGGCAAGTGTTCGAGGATACATTCCTGGATAAGTTTTTCCCTTTGGAGATGAGGGAGGTAAAGGTGGAAGAGTTTATGAACCTGCAACAGGGCACTATGACTGTTAGAGAGTACTGTCTAAAGTTCAATTAGTTGGCCAAGTATGCTCCTGACTTAGTGGCTGATAATTGGGCTAGTATGAGTAAGTTTGTGACTGGAGTGTCTAGTTATGTGGTTAAGGAGTGTAGGTCAGCTATGCTGAATAGTGAGATGAATCTTTCTAGGTTGATGACTCATGCCCAACAGATTGAGACACACACGATTAAGAAGAGAGATAGAATGAGAGGGAATAAGAGAGCTAGGTCCGAGCAGCACGAATAGGGTCAAACTAGATCGCAGGGAGGGAGTCGTCCTCAGTATCAGGATCGTTCGTCTATGCCAGCACCGTCATATGCTAGTGCTCCCATGCCTAGAAGTAGGCAGGAGCAAGGTAGCAGGTCATATGCATCCAGGTCCCAGTACAGTGCTGGTAGTAGGCCAAATCATCCCCTATGTCCTAAGTGTGGTAGGGCTCATTGGGATGAGTGTTGGGGTGACAAGAGAGGTTGTTTCCAGTGAGGTGAATTGGGTCACAGAGTTAGAGATTGTCCACAGGATGGACAAGGGCGTCGTGACTATCGCCCTCAGACCCAGGCTCAGACTGTTAGTGCTCCTGTTCCAGCGACTCGCCCAGCCCCAACTCAGGGTGCCTCTTCTAGCAATTCTGGCGGGCAGTGCCAGAATAGATTCTATGCTTTACATCCCGCTAGGAACAAGATGACTCTCCAGATGTTGTTACTGGTATGCTTCGTATATTTCAGTTTGATGTGTATGCTTTGTTGGTTCCTGGATCTAGTTTCTCATATGTTACACCTTTGATTGCTGTAAATTTTGAAAAGAGTCCTGAGATTATTCCTGAGCCTATCCTAGTTTCTACCCTAGTGGGTGATTCAATTGTTTCCCAGAAAGTGTATAAAAAGTGTCATGTTACTATTCTTCATAGATTCTTGTTGGCTGATCTAATTGAGTTAGACATGGTAGATTTTGATGTGATTCTGGGTATGGACTGGCTGTATTTTTCTTATGCCTCTATTGATTGGCGGACCCGAGTGGTCAAGTTTTAGTTTTCAGGTGCATCCGTGTTTGAGTGGTCTGGGAATTCTATGTCACCCAAGAGTCATTTTATCTCTTACCTCAAAGCTAGAAAACTTATTTCCAAGGGGTGTATTTACCATTTGGTTAGAGTCAAAGACACTAAGTCTGAGACTCCAACTCTCCAATCTGTTAACATCGTCAATGAGTTTTCTGATGCTTTTTCGAATGATCTCCCAGGGATACCTCATGATAGAGATATAGATTTTGGGATTACTCTTCTTCACGATACTTATCTCATTTCTATTCCTCCTTACCATATCCCCCTACAAAACTTATGGAGTTGAAAGAGAAACTTAAAGATCTACTAGATAAGGGTTTCATAAGGCCCAATCTTTCTTCTTGGGGTACTGCTGTGTTGTTTGTGAGAAAGAAAGATGGCTCTTTGCATATGTGCATTGATTACCGCCAAATGAATAAAGTCACCATAAAAAATAAGTACCCCCTTATGAGAATAGATGATTTGTTTGACCAATTGCAAGGTGCAAGTTATTTCTCAAAAACAGACCTTCATTCCGGCTATCATCAACTCAAAGTTAGGGAGTGTGACATCCCAAAAACCATTTTCAAAACTCGTTATGGCCATTTTAAGTTTCTTGTTATGTCTTTCGGGTTCACTAATGCCCCAGCAGCTTTCATGGACCTCATGAATCGAGTGTTTAGACCATATCTAGATATGTTTGTCATAGTGTTCATCGATGATATACTGGTGTATTCCCGTAGTGAGGATGAACATTTTCATCATCTCCGAACTGTCTTGCAAACCCTTAGAGATCACAAGTTGTTTTCCAAGTTCAGTAAGTATGAGTTTTGGCTAAGGTCAGTTGCTTTTCTTTGTCATATCATTTCTTCCGAGGGTATTAGAGTTGATCCCCAAATGACTGAAGTTGTTAGAAATTGGCTTAGACCTATTTCTCTAACTGATATCCAAAGTTTCTTGGGTTTAGCTAGCTATTACCGCCATTTTGTTGATGGTTTCTCCTCTATAACGTCTCCTATGAATCAGTTGACCCAAAAGAAAGTAAAGTTCTTGTGGTCCAAATCTTATGAGAAGAGTTTTCAGGAGTTGAAGACTCGACTCACTTCAGCCCCTGTTTTGATTTTGCCTGATGGTGTTGATGGTTTTGTGGTGTACTGTGATGCTTCGAGAGTTGGGTTGGGTTGCGTATTGATGCAGAAGGGTAATGTGATAACTTATGCTTCTAGATAGTTGAAACTCCATGAGAAAAATTACTCCACCCATGACCTTGAGTTGGCAACTGTTGTGTTTGCTTTAAAAATATGGAGACACTATTTGTATGGTGTCCATGTTGATGTGTTTACCTAGAGATAATTGAATCTTAGGAAGAGACGATGGTTAGAATTATTAAATGACTATGATATGAGTGTTTTGTACCATCCGGTCAAGGCCAATATTATGGCACATGCCATAAGTAGAGTGTCCATGGGTAGTGTTTCGCATGTGGTAGAAGGTAAGAAAGAGTTGGCTCGTGATGTACATCGTTTGGATAGATTGGGGGTTAGGTTGTTTGACTCTGCTGAAGGTTGTATAGGGCTTCAGAGTAGTTCCAAATGCTCCTTGGTTTCGGAAGTGAAGGAAAAACAATACTTAGATGCTAGTTTGGTCAGATTGAAGGAGTCAGTCAAGGACCAAAAAGTAGAGGTTTTCTCCCAAGGGGGAGATGGTATGTTGACATTGCAGGGTAGATTGTGTGTCCCGAATGTTGATGATCTGAGATAGAGGATTATGGTTGAAGTGCACGGGGTGGGATATTCTATTTATCCTAGTGCCACCAAGATGTACCGAGACTTGCGGGAAATCTATTGGTGGAGTGGCATGAAGAAAGATATAGCAATGTTTGTAGCTAAGTGTGCAACATGCCAACAGGTTAAGGTTGAACACCAAAGAACTGGTGGTATAATGCAAGATTTTACTATTCCCACCTGGAAGTGGGAAGAGATAACTATGGACTTCGTGATTGGTTTACCTCATTCCCGACGCCATCATGATTCCATTTGGGTTATGGTTGATAGGTTGACTATGTCTGTTCATTTCTTGCCTGTTCATACTTCATATACTGCTAAGGATTATGCTAGATTGTATATCCGAGAGCTAGTCAGACTGCATGGAGTTCCCCTGTCTAGCATTTCGGATAGGGGTACTCAGTTCACTTCGCAATTTTGGAAAGCTTTTCAGAAGGGTCTTGGTACCCAAGTGCTTTTGAGTTCTGCTTTTCATCTGCAGATCGATGGTTAGGATGAGCGGACCATCCAGACCTTAGAGGATATGTTGAGAGCTTGTGCACTTGAATTTAAGGGAAGTTGGGATGATCACTTACTGTTGATAGAGTTTCCTTACAATAACAGTTTCCACTCTAGTATTGGCATGGCTCCGTTTGAAGCCTTATATGGGAGGAAGTGTAGATCACCCATACGTTGGTTCGAGGTGGGTGAAGCGGCTGTGAGTGGTCCTGATTCGGTATTTGGGGCTATGGAAAAAGGTAAGTTTATTAGGGAAAGGTTGAAAACTACGCAGAGTTGTCTGAAGTCATATGCGGATGTTAGAAGGAGAGACCTTGAGTTTGAAGTTGGTGACCTAGTGTATCTAAAAATTTGGAAAGAAGGGGAAGCTTATGATAACGCCCAAACTACAGCTCTCCTAAGAGTGTAAGCGGTCGCTGTCAAATATAGAACCCAACTGGGTTGGGTGTCGAATCCCACAGGGAATACTTGGTCACTAAGTGTTGCAACTATTAGTAGACTGTTGGTCGAAAATTCTACGGAAAGGGGGGGATTGAATTATGGCGTGAATTAGTGTGCACAAAGTAACGAATAAAACGATTTGTGTAGTATGCTGTAATAACAGAGAATGATAAGTTAGGGTTATGTCCACCTTGTGAGTTCTACGTATCTATTAGCTATGAGTAATGTGGAATTCAGACAAGTATGCACTTATAGAGATTCGTATTGTAATGGTAAATCCTAGTGTTTCTCAACCATCAAGGATTATTTCACCTTACCTCTCTCGAGCCTAAAGCGTATAACTAATGGTACGAACTCTCCAAGAAGGTTAATCCGGTTAAGGCATTAACGTGTAAAAAGGGGTTGGTAGCCCTATTTTCTTGTCACACTCTCTTTTCCAAACATGTAACTTTTCTCTCGAACAAGTTAATGCTATATTGGCGTAATCCCTATGTTTGCAACCACAAGAATTCAATTAAAACGAAGAGAGTAATGATATAAGTAGCATACGCATCAAGAATTCACAAACTCATAGTAATAGATAGTATATCACAAGGCTTCCATAACCCTAACAGAGAAGTTTAGCTACTCATGAGTGTAACGGAGATCACAATAAACATCATCATCGTACCAAAGCTAGAATAATCTTTGCGAGGGGATGATTTTAACGTCAAAGAGGGATGACGTTTTTCCTCTTCGCCGTTTCTCTCAAGGGAGCCGTGTTTCTCTGTCAGAAATTGTAACGTGAATTGTCCGAAAGTCGAATGAAAAGAAAATAGAATCGAATAATAATCAATGCTTAAAAATTCAGCAAATAGGGTTTTTATAACATCCTTGTCCTAGTCCTCCTAGGTTACTGCTGCACCCCTAAGTATTAAGAAATACTGATTTTGCCCATGACAGATTTTTCATGCATCACATTCAGTCCACAAGCTTCCAAAAACTGCCTTCCTTCTTACGTGAAGTTTTTCTTTGCTGCCCAAAGGTCCACAAAGTTCTGAAATTTTCATCATTAATACCTGAAAACATGCTAATCACATAGGTTAGCTCACTTACAGGAAAAGGGACTAAAAGTGCAGGAATTATATATTTTATCCTCCAAACTTAGCCTAAAATATGGGTAAATCATGGTGTTTAGGCGTGTAAATACGCCCAACATCAACACCCCACACTTAAAGCTTTGTTCGTCCTCGAATAAAATATTACGTCCTTGCAAACATCTAACTAGGATATCACAGTAGCAACACAAAATGTTCAACAAAACATGCACGTCAATTATTAACAAAGAGTAGTTTTCTTGATCACTACTAGAAACAATTCAACCTCCAACATAGACTCGTTATGATGGTTAATTCGTATCCACAAGTTAAGGCACACAGAGTCATACAAAACTACCTAACAATCATCAACCATGTGTGTCTCACTCAAGATATCACCCATAATCACTCACAGTTTTGCATTTTTCGAAACATGGGTATACGAATCTCCTTGCTCTCACTCTCACAAAGAATTCTTATGTTGCAACTGATGACCATAGGCTTGCCCTTAGTGTAATGCTCTACTAATATCAGAATGCTAAGCTTAGGATCAAATAAGTGTTTACAGGTTGTAATGTATGCTAAGGGACAGGTAGGACTATTTTGGCCAGAAATAGTGACTATGTTCCCTAAGCGCTTTAATACACTACGTTATGTCATTAACACTCTTTTAAACAACCCCTCTACTTTCCTTTCATCTACCACCCCTTTTCACCTATTTTGTTATTCAATTATAAACACAACTATCTTTTTATTTATTTTTTTGTTTATTCAATTATAAACACAACTATCTTTTTATTTATTTATTTATTTATTTTTATTTTTTATAAAACATTAAACACCTCTATGATAGCCACTCTATTTCATAACAATTTCAAGTACCAATACACTCTGAGGCATCACTCTCACCCAATTTCCTCTTATTTTATCACATGACTTTACAATTTAAAGCGCTTAGGAAGTTTGATCAAATTATGGTCTTGAAAAAAAGAATGGATTAGGCTACATGTGAGGCTGTCAAAGAAAATAGCTAAGGGCTCAAAGGGGGTTAACTAGGATAATGTACACAGGTAAGTAAAAAGAAGGAAAACAATTATAGGCTATCAAAGAAACTCCTAAATCATCTCCTAAACTCACACACTTTATTTCGCTTTACACACACACCAGGCAAGTTCTAGCATCAGTCACAACACAGAATATACTATAACCTCACACACACAAGGCACATGGTCAACTTTATTTTGAGCAGTATAGACTTTTTACCCAACAGATGAATGAATCAAACCACACAACTATCACACTGTGAGTCACACCTACAACCTAATGTCTCAATAGTAATGATTTTAGCACAAACTCTTGTCATAATACCATGCCATCTATCAGAACAATTTCATGCACTTCATGCAAAATCACAAAAAAATTGAAAATTTAACTACTAACTACTAACTATGACTAATTAGCAAAAACAAGGATAAATGTAGGCAAAGAAGTACAATACAACATGCAAATACCAGCACCCCTCGCTTAGACGGGACACACTGTCCTCAGTGGAAAATAAATAAGGAAAATCTGATTAGTCGGTCTCCCCCTCTATGTCTGGGGTCATACCCCCTGCATCAGAATCATCATCTGATTCATCGTCATCAGAATTCTCCTCCACGTCTGAGTCTGGCATTCGCGATCATCATCAGTCGACACATCATCATCGAGAGGTTCCTCAAAATGTACCCCTACTCCGCACATAGGGGCATGCTCATTCATCGGGTAGTCATAATCCAACTGTTGGAGCTCTGCATCAGTTGGAACATGATCCCTACTCATTATGTTAAACCTCATCATTCTATATAAATGGCGGAAGAAGCTTTCGTCACAAGCATGTCTTTCTGTAGTGGTCAGGTTGACGCCATGCATAGTTTCAGAATCTTTAACCTTTGTCAGGTCAACATTTTTCGGGTTGTGCGGAAGCTTATGATCAGTAGGTTCCTCTTCAATGTATTCCTTCCTTAATATCACAGTCAACAAATTGTCAAAGCTGAAATGGGACCTCTTGTGCAGCCTAGCCTTACGCATCGATGATCGTATAACCGCACCAATATTGATGGGGATATTAGTCATCAGGGCATACACCAAACATACTCTATCACGTGTGATCATTGTGTACTGTGTCCCAGGAATAAGGCAAGAGTTGACTAGCCTCAACCATATACGAGTTTCTCTATTTAGAGAAGCATACGGGAAGGTATTGTGTCGATCGGTATTCTTGTGATGATACCAACGTGCCATTGATCTAGTTCCGCATAGTGTGTGTTTGATTGCTCTATACGGAGGTCTTTGTTGAAGCTCCTTGAGTGGTGATGGATAGAAAGATGGAAGACCCAGAAAAGTGTTGAAAAGCTCCGCATTTAGTTGCAAGCTTGGCCCCGAATTTTCACTTCACTTACGATAGTCTTTGGGGACCAATTTGCATAAAACTCTCGCGTTAGATCAATATTGCACTCTCCCATATCTCGAAAAATGAAATCAAGATTTAGTGCCATGATTTTAGCCAAAATGCGAGGTTCTCTCTTCGCTAGACTCTCCTTTTGTATCAATTCCACGTGAACATATTTTTTCACTTTGTTGTTGTTGTATCACTCCTTTCCTTCCTCCTCTAGGACCCACTTTATCCCGAAAGTGCATCGAGGTATTTGCAGCGAGAAGGATTCAGCTTGCTCTTTTCTTCCCCTTTTCTGACCTTTCTGTGAGGTAGACGCTTTTTGTTTTCCTTGTCGTCCTTTTAGTGCCATTCTTCCTGAGATTAAAATAGATTCATGTTAGCTCATCTCGGAAGATTTAATCGACAAACAACCAACAGTGGAACCACCCCACACTTAATTTGCTGGTACAAACTAATTAAGTGAGTGATGTCGATTACTCAGACTTCATCGACATGCAATTAGGTAGTATGTTCCAACAATATGTACAATGCAGTCATACTTTCATGTCATCTTAACTATCCTTTCCAACTCTATTTCATGTAATCTTGACTATACTTTCATGTTTGGATTAATGAACCTTTTGAACAAGACTACTTCGTAGAGATCATATCAAGTTATGGCATAAAAATAATCACAACATCTCATGCTTGTATTCAATCATGATTTTTATCTCGATGAATGAGTCATTCAAACATTCAAGCTTTCAGTTTTGAAGACTATACAATTAACTTCATCATGTCGATTCCACAAAAGTATGACAGTGTATCAAAATCAAATACGAGTTGGAAACAAGTCAAGAACACCCACACGTATTCTTTCACTCAACTAGATGTATCATAACAAACCAACCACATTCAAATCACCAACACCACTTCAAGATCTAACAAATCATTATAAGCGTAGTATTGTAACAACTACGGAATATAAAAGAAGAACTTACTTGGTTATGGATTCGGAAGATGATCTTGCAAGGTTAGATGAGCAAAAAGAAAAGTTTTGAGCAAACAATGAGATTTTGTTCTAAGATTAAGGTTTTATATATAGACCAAGGCTTGGGTCATTTTGACCCATGTGAAATCGGGTTAGGAGACCAAAAAGTAAGGTTAGGAGGCGCCTAATGCTTTGCCTATGCTTGGCATAGGCGGTGCCTAATGCTTTGCATAGTTGGGCATAGGCGGCGCCTATGCTATGGCCTAGTTGGGCATAGGCGGCGCCTATGCTATGGCATTGTAGATTCAGAGAGCTTAGTCAATGGCATAGGCGGCGCCTTTAGCTTTGCCTAGTTGAGCATAGGCGGCGCCTATGCTATTGTCAATTCGGAGAGCTTAGGCCATAGCATAGGCTTTGCTTTGTCCGTTGCCTAGATTCACATAGGCATTACCTTATCTATTGCCTTTGCTCCTTCATTCCTAACTTACCACCTTTAACATGGCACATGTTCAAATCAAAATTTTGGGACCAATCTTCTCCTTTATACGTCTTGCACCTACACTTACTCAAAAACAACAAAAATGATTAGAAAGATGGGTTGCCTCCCACCAAGCGCCTTAGTTTTGGTCGTGGCTCGACTCTTCTTTTTGGATTTTTATTTAACAAAACAAACTTCTAGTAAAACAAATCGAGTAAAAACGATGTGTTGCCTCCCATGTAGCGCTTGATTTATTGTCGTGGCACGACATAGTTATCTCGATTACTTAGAATTCATCGAGATAAATGGTGGCCATGCATTTTATCGAGTCAAGAGGACCGATATATGGCTTCACTCGTTGGCCATTCACCTTAAAGACACCACCATTATTGTCTTCTAACTCTACTACTCCAGACGAGTAGACTTGGCTAATTCTAAATGGACCAGACCATTTAGACTTCAACTTATCTAGAAATAGCTTTAGTCTGGAGTTGAAAAGAAGTACCGTATCACCCTTCTGAAAATTTCATTGGATAATCCAACGATCATGATACTTTTTCATCCGTTATTTGTAGAGGTATGCTCTTTCATACGCATGTAGACGGAATTCGTCCATCTCATTCAGCTTCTCCAATCTCAGATTAATAGCATCATCCCAATTCAAATTAAGCCGCTTCAACGCCCACCATGCTTTATGTTCGAGCTCAATTGGCAAGTGACAAGCCTTCCCATAAACTAGATGGTACGGGGACATGCCAATTGGTGTCTTGAATGAAGTCCTATAAGCCCATAAGGCATCGTCCAGCTTCCGAGACCAATCTTTCCTACTAGCATTTACAGTCTTAGCAAGGATCAGCTTGATCTCCCAATTAGAAACCTCTACCTGCCCACTCGTTTGTAGGTGGTAAGGTGTGGCTACCTTATGTTGCTTGACCCCATATTTCACTAACACGACTCTAAATAGCTTGTTGCAAAAGTGTGATCCTCCATCGCTTATGATGGTACGTGGTACCCCAAAACGAGAGAAGATATTTCTCTTCAAGAATGCTGCAACACGTTTACCTTCATTATCAGCTAGCGCTACTGCTTCGACCCATTTGGATACATAATCCATAGTAACTAGGATATATTTCATCCCAAATGAACTCATAAATGGGCCCATGAAATCAATACCCCGCACATTAAATTGCTCTACTTCAAGAACCTTAGACATGGGCATATCATGGTACTTTGAAATCGCGCCTTGCCTCTGACACTGATCACATCTTCTCACAAAATCATAGGCATCCTTGAATAATGAAGGCCAATAATATCCGCTTTGCAATACCTTCGTGGCTGTCCGATCACCTGCATGGTGACCCCCAACTTGGGAAGCATGACTTGCTTCTAATATGCTAGGCACCTCCACATGAGATATGCATCACCTAATAACACCATCCACACATCGTCGAAAAAGATACGGTTCATCCCAGAAGTAGTGTTTCACATCATGCATGAACTTCCTCTTTTGATGAAAAGAGAGATTCTCAGGCATCACATTACTTACCACGTAGTTTACAAAGTCTGCGTACCACGGTAACTCTTCCACCATCGTGGCTAGGATCTCTTCATCGGGAAACGCATCACCAATCTCAATATCGGGCTGTGCTATGTTCTCATTCTCAAGTCTAGATAAATGATCAGCTACTTGGTTTTCACAACCTTTTCTATCTTTTACCTCGAAATCAAATTCTTGCAGCAATAACACCCACCTAATTAGCCTTAGCTTAGCATCCTTCTTTGCCATTAAATATCTTAGAGCAGCCTGATTTGTATGAACCACTAGTTTGGTTCCCAACAAGTACGCACGAAACTTTTCAAAACCATAAACAACCGCTAGAAGCTCTTGTTCCGTGACGGTATAGTTCTTCTGGGCTCCATTTAAGGCCTTGCTCGCATAGTAGATTGGATGGAATAACCTTTCTATTCTCTTGCCAAGTACAACACCCAAAGCTACTCCACTTGCATCATACATAACTTCAAATGGCAGAGACCAATCAGGCGCTACAATGATAGGAGCTTTAACTAGCTTCCCCTTGAGGCATTCGAATGCCTTCAAGCAATCTTCACCGAAGTCGAACTTTACATCCTTCTCCAAAAGTTTGCATAACGGACTAGCAATCTTGGAGAAGTATTTAATAAACCTTCGATAAAAACCTGCATGACCGAGGAAACAACGGACTCCCTTTACAGAAATTGGAGGTGGTAGTTTCTCGATAACTTCGATCTTGGCCCGATCAACCTCAATTCCTCTTTCGAAGACTTTATGCCCAAGAACAATGGCTTCCTTAACCATAAAGTGGAACTTCTCCCAATTTAGCACCAAGTTGAATTCAACATATCTATGCAACGCCATACTTAGGTTCACCAAGCACGATTCAAATGACTCACCCACAACTGAAAAATCGTCCATGAACACCTCCAAGGTGTCTTCAACCATATCAGAAAAAATGGACATCATACAACGCTGAAAAGTGGCGGGTGTGTTACATAGCCCAAGTGGCATGCGTTTGAAGGCAAACGTACCATATGGGCATGTAAACGTTGTCTTTTCTTGATATTCGGGACCAATACAAATCTGATTATAGACAGAATAACCATCTAAGAAACAAAACCATCCTTTCCCTGCCAATCGATCAAGCATTTGGTCCATGAATGGCATTGGGAAGTGATCCTTAAGCGTCCATGAATTCAGCTTTAGGTAGTCCATGCACACTCTCCACCCTGTGACAGGTCTGAGTGGAATTAGCTCATTCTTTTCATTTGCAACTACCGTCATGCCCCCTTTCTTGGGCACACACTGTACCTGACTCACCTATTTACTATTGGAGATTGGATACACTACCCCTGCATCTAACCACTTAATAATTTCTTTCTTCACCACCTCTTTCATAGGTGGATTCAAACATCTTTGATGCTCAATAGTGGGTATGCAATTTTCTTCAAGCTGAATCTTGTGCATACATATCACAGGCGGGATACCAATAATATCAGCGATAGCCCAACCGATGGCCCTCTTGCATCTCCTCAGAATAGAGATGATAGCCGCCACTTGCTACTCACCCAAATCAGCCGCAACAATAACCGAAAGTGTGTTTCCACTTCCCAAGAATGCATACTTCAGATGACTGGGTAGCTCCTTCAATTCTAACATTGGTGGCTCTTCAATGCATGGTTTCGCTGGTGGTGTAGGTCGAATTTTGAGATCAAGGTATAGCTTCTTGGGAGCATGAGAATTTGACCCTATTCCTGTGAGAGCACAAATAATTTCTTCATAATCTTCAACATCCTCTCGCTCAAAATTCATTAGCACTGCAGCCAATGACTCGACAATAAACTGCTTCTCTACAGATAATTCTTTCTCATCCTCATAGTACACATCAGCTATAGAGAACACATTCATATCTTTGGGCTGCTTCATTGATTTACATACATAAAAATGGACCACTTCATCATTCATTCGAAATAAAAGCTCATTAGCTCTTAAATCAATAAGCACACTTCCTGTTGTAAGGAAAGGACGCCCCAGGATTATGGGAACTTCAGATTCCACCTCACAATCCAAAATAACAAAGTCTGCAGGAAAAATGAAGGAAGAAACCTTCACCAATACATCATATAAGATACCAACAGGTCATTTTACCGACCTATCTGCCATCACGAGCCGCATATTGGTTGGTGTAGGATTGCCCAACCCCATCTTCCTGTAGACGGATAGCGGCATCAAATTAATGCTATCCACCAAGTCGCATAATGCCTTGGCAAAATCTAGAGATCCAACAGTGCAAGGAATAGTGAAAGTACCAGGATATGCCTTTTTCTGAACTAACAATCTTGTAGCGATTGCACTGCAATGATGAACATTATCTGCCAGCTCATAACTTGTTGCCCGCTTCTTTGTCAAAAGATCTTTCATGAATTTTGCGTACCCAGGCATCTGTTCCAGCACCTCAACCAAAGGAACAATAATAGTCAGCTGCTTCAACATAGTCATAAATTTCTTGAACCTAGTATCATCAGTTTTCTTCTTTAGTCTTTGAGGAAAAGGTGGTGGTGGAAGTAGAATAGTTTTCTCCACCACCTCTTTTTATCTTGCTTCTGATTATTGATCTTTTTAGGTTGCAGACGTCTAGGGGTGACGTCATGCACACTCTCCTTAGCTCCTACGGCCTCTTCATATTCTGCATCAACAACATTATCTGCTATATCGTCAACCACCTGCTTGCCCATGGATGGATTTTCCAACACCTTACCACTCCTGGTAGTAATATCCATGCATGATCCTTCGTTCCTAGGATTTTGCACAGTGTCACTAGGTAAAGTGCCAGCCATTCTTTGATTAAATGCTGCTGAAAGTTGACTCAATTGTTGTTCCAGCTGTTTGATTGAAGTGGGAGTCAACCAATTGATTTATTGATGAAAAATCATTCTTTACCTCATTTACTCCCGTATTGGTTTCCTCCACTCCTTTCAACAGCTTAGCCATCATATCTTCCATGGACATCTTCCCACAGCCAAACGCCACGGCCTCACAGTTTCCAGGAGGAACATACAAACCACTCCTATCAGTCTTATTCTTCCAACTACCTTGATCATGGTCCTTGTTTCCAGATTTATCATAATAGTTCCGACCTTGGTTTCCTTGGGCATTGCCTCGGAAACCCCCTTGATTATTCAAGTAGTTAGCTTCTTCCTCAGAATCGGATTCATCTCTTTCCTGTGACACAGCAGCTTTGACTTTTTTGGTCTTCCCTGATAATAAATGCTTGGTAAGAAGACCCATCTGTGTTTTCATGTGCACCATATCTGGATCACGTTCTTCTTCTTTTCGCCTTTGTTCTGCAGTCATGCCAATAGATATAGTAGAGCTTGATACCTCAGAATCCCTGGTATGCCAAGCTCTACTCTGCTTTGTCATACGATCTAGCATATCACTTGCCTGAATAAAAGTAAGGTCCATGAATGACCCTCCCGCAGCATTATCAACCACTAGCTTAGTCACCGAATTCAAAGACCTGTATAATATCTCCACCAAGTGGACATTGGTCGTATGATGATTTGGGCATCGCATAAGCTTTTTCTTGAACCTCTCTGATGTTTCGTGCAGAGCTTCAGTTGGAAGCTGTCGAAAATTGCTGATCTCATCTCTCAAATGTGCTCTCTTGGATGGCGGAAAGAATCTTTCTAGGAAAGCGTCTTTCAATAGCCTCCAATTAGTAATAGAATCAGGAGTTAGCCCGTTTAACCATAGAGTTGCCTCCCCAGATAGCGACCATGGAAATAAAGGCAGCCGAATTGCATTTTGTCCAACTCCTGGATTATCGAATGACTTGCATGTAGAGATAAAATTTATCAGATGCATATTCGGATCATCGCCTGCAAGTCCACCAAACAACCCTTTGAGTTGCAATAGCTGAATTATGGTGCTAGTGATATTGAACTTGGCTCCGGGTGCCAAGGGCGGAGGAATAATAGCCCCTGTGGCACCAGCCCCATCTAGGTCATCATTATCATCATTAAAAGTAATCTACACAGCTTGGCGTTTAGGTCTAAATCTAGCTTGACGATCTCTTCTGTTCACAGGTGCCGCCACATCTTCAGCATGCCTTGGGTTTAGTAACTCATCATCATCCAGGTCCTCATCATCCGGAGTTGTTGCTCTCCCTGGGTTATCAATATTTTGTTGATGCACTTGAGAAGCGGCTAATGCAACTAATCTAGCCTGTTCCTGTTGAGAAGCCCTTCGTTCAATGTCTCGTTGCGCCTCCATCCTACCAATGAGTTTTGGTTTAGGATTTATGGGTAATAATGGCTGACCCGAACTTCGAGTATTTGGCATGCACTGAACAAAACCTGAATAAAACAAATACAACAGACGAAAAGTAAAATTCGAGAATCTTTGACCAAAGGGTCTAGTAACTATCACAAACTTAGTTGACAACCGTATTCCCTGGCAACGGCGTCAAAATTTGATAACGCCCAAACTACAGCTCTCGTAAGAGTGTAAGCGGTCGCTGTCAAATGTAGAACCCAACTGGGTTGTGTGTCGAATTCCACAGGGAATACTTAGTCACTAAGTGTTGCAACTATTAGTAGACTGTTGGTTGAAAATTCTACGAAAAGCGGGGAATTGAATTATGGAATGAATTAGTGTGCACAAAGTAACGAATAAAACAATTTTTGTAGTAAGCTGTAATAATAGAGAATGATATGTGAGGGTTATGTCCACCTTGTGAGTTCTACGTATCTATTAGCTATGAGTAATGCGGAATTCAGACAAGTATGCACTTATAGAGATTCGTATTGTAATGGTAAATCCTAGTGTTTCTCAACCATCAAGGATTATTTCACCTTACCTCTCTCGAGCCTAAAGCGTATAACTAATGGTACTAACTCTCCAAGAAGGTTAATACGGTTAAGGCATTAACGTGTAAACAGGGGTTGGTAGCCCTATTTTCTTGTCACACTCTCTTTTCCAAACATGTAACTTTTCTCTCGAACAAGTTAATGCTATATTGGCGTAATCCCTATGTTTGCAACCACAAGAATTCAATTAAAACGAAGAAAGTAATGATATAAGTAGCATACGCATCAAGAATTCACAAACTCATAGTAATATATAGTATATCACAAGGCTTCCATAACCCTAACAGAGAAGTTTAGCTACTCATGAGTGTAACGGAGATCACAATAAACATCATCATCGTACCAAAGCTAGAATAATCTTCGCGAGGGGATGATTTTAACGTCAAAGAGGGATGACGTTTTTCCTCTTGGCCGTTTTTCTCAAGAGAGGCGTGTTTCTCTGTCAGAAATTGTAACGTGAATTGTCCAAAAGTCGAATGAAAAGAAAATAGAATCGAATAATAATCAATGCTTAAAAATTCAGCAAATAAGGTTTTTATAACATCCTTGTCCTAGTCCTCCTAGGTTACTGCTGCACCCCTAAGTATTAAGAAATACTGATTTTGCCCAGGACAGATTTTCCATGCATCACATTCAGTCCACAAGCTTCCAGAAGCTGCCTTCCTTCATACGTGAAGTTTTCCTTTGCTGCCCAAAGATCCACAAAGTGCTGAAATCTTCATAATTGATACCTGAAAACATGCTAATCACATAGGTTAGCTCACTTACAGTAAAAGGGACTAAAAGTACAGGAATTATATATTTTATCCTCAAAACTTAGCCTAAAATATGGGTAAATCATGGTGTTTAGGCATGTAAATACGCCCAACATCAGCTTAGTCTCTGTTATGTTCGTCCTTAAAAAATTCTTAGCCGTGTTGGGAAGGTATCTTATGAGGTCGAGTTGCCGTCTGAGTTGTCCTCTGTTTATCCAATATTCCATGTCTCCATGCTTAGAAAACATATTAGTGATGTTGTGGTAGTGGATTCCTCTGTGAGTGCTGACATTCAAGAAAATCGTTCTTTTGATGAGATTCCTATTGAGATTCTTGATTTCAGCGTTTGAAAACTAAGAAACAAAGAAGTTCTCTTGGTCAAGGTGTTGTGGCGAAACCAATCTGTTGAGGGTGCAACTTGGAAAGCTGAGGAGGATATGCGATCCAAGTACCCGCACCTTTTTTTCGAAAACTCAGATCAAGATGAAGGTACTTTTCTTTCCTAAACCATGCACTTTTGATAAAAGTTGCAGGAGTTCAGCTGTCATTTATTATGTGTTCAGTTGTAGTTTTTTGAATTTATGCGTTCTATGTTGCATTCAGACTGAGAAACGATGTGGTGATGAGTCTAACGAATGGTTTCATCTGTCTGATCTATTCCTTATATAATCTTGGCATGTCTAGTGTCATTCGAGGATGAATGTTTCCAAGGGGGGATGATGTAATACCCCAGAATTTTTTTTGCTAAAATTTTGTGCTTAAACGTGTTGGGTTCTATCTTCTAGAGTGAATTATAAATTTTCTGTGTGGAATGCCTTACATTATGACCTACCATTGCGTAGAGTATCGAATAATATTTCCAACGATATGTGGATCATCCAAAACGGACACCCGAGCGACGAGTTATGAACATTCCGATCGAACCGTGAATAGTAGTGAACAGTAAAACGTGCAGGAAAACGTACTGAGGCCTGGCGTATTTTTTCTCCAACTTTAAATGATTATAACTCCTTGTACATAATTATCTGGATGATCTACTATATATAAACGGAAATCTCTGCGAGTCCTCTTTCAATGAAATTGGTTTCATCCAATTTGTCTACCGAAGCAAAAAGTTATGGTCGATCTACTTCAGCGTAACAAAAGTGAATTTTTGGGTCAACTTCAAACGATCATAAATCCTTTTACACACTGATCTGGGTGAGATACTATATATCAATAGAAAGATATGAGAGTCCTCTTTCTAATGAAATTGGTTTCATCTAATTTGGATATCGGAGTAAAATATTATGGTTGATCTACTTCAAACTATCAAAACAGTCCATCAAAGGACAAAATCGAGAACTATTTGATTTTTAGGGGCGTTTTGGTCATTACCCTTCACCTAAAATCCGTCCAAACCCTATATTAAAGCCTATTAGAAGCATTATGTATTATATTTTATCAATTCCCTCAAAAAGAAAACCCTAAGCTCCTACATCCAACTTCAAGAACCTCCAAAGTTCAACATTAATTCTGCAAATTTATTCAAGATTCCAAGTTTCTAGTTCAAGAACTCCAAGAACCATCATTCAAAGGAACAATTAACATCTCAAAAATGAGTATTGATCTAAATTTCATCATTCAAGGTATGTGGGGTTTTTCAACAAGAACTCTCTTTAATTATTGTGCCCAAAAGTAATTTTCTTTACGAAGGCATAATTTTTATTTGATTTTTACGAATTTGAAGCATGAACCCATATCTTATGATGATTATTATGAAATCTTGATGTTTATGATTTTGAAAGATGAATTTACATGTGTGGAGATATAAAGCATGAATCTTGAACGATTTTGATCATGATTTTGATATTTAGGTCATGAATCCCCATTGGAAATTGTGTTTTTTTGAAAAAGTGTGTGTTATAAGCATGTTGATGTTGAATGAGTTGTTTTGAACTCGAGTGGGAAAGAAATCCACAACGTGGTTGATTTTGATAAATGGGAAGCATGATGGCTCCCGATGTATACTTATATATTACTGAAATTGTTTTGTTGTGGATTGTCCTTAAAATGATCTGAGCTAAGTCCGAGAAAAATCTTTAGCACCGAGTGGGAGGTATAAATCGACCTTACTTTCTTAAAACTACATGCCCCCGTAGGAGTGAGCCTGAGGCTGATTTATATATTGATCACTAGTTTGTGTGGATTTGATATCGATAGTCTTACTCCGAAGGCAAGGATAGGATGACTTTCCCCAACGTGGATTGTAAGTTGGACTCCATGTAGCTCACATGGTTTATGTCGGTTATAGGATATCCAGTGTCTGTGTGTTTCCATGTGTCTATGGTGAATGGTGAAATGATTTGAAAGTGGAATTGTGAAATTTATTCTTTCGAAAGATTTAAATGATATTTACATTATAAGAATTGATATTTTTGATGAACTGAAAGTGATTGACAAATTATATGATGACTCACATGTGTTATTGTACTTATTTCATCCTCTCATGATTATGATGATTTTCTTCGGGCTATGTGAGTCTTTCATACATCCTGTATATTTCTTATAAATATTTATGATGATGATGTTTATACAACTACATACATCCCCATATACTCGGTTCCTTTCTATGGTACTGACCCACATATTTGGATGTGGGCTGCATTTTCTCAAAATGTAGGTTCAGGTTCTCAGTTCCAGGTTCGACAGTGATTCTTCGGGCACACTGTTCTACATCCTCAGTTGGGGTGAGTCCTCATATTCCGAGGACGTGATGTCTGATGTTGGTTTCACAGAATTGTTTACATTTGATAAATGAGTATGAGTCAGTTGGGGTATGTATCAATGGCTTGCTGGTTTTATTGATTTCCTTGACTAATAAGTCGTATTTTGTTATCTTTCTGAAATTCTTTTATTCTTGGATGATGATTACTCTGTTGATATTTGAGGGTTATTTATGGAAACCCTGTTAATTTGTGTTGAACTGGATGAAAAGGGCTCAAAGGGTTAGCTTGGGGCTACTCGTAGCCTCAAGCACCGTATGACACTCCGGGACCCGTTTTCCAGGGCGTTACACTGAGGAATTCTTGAAGGTTCTGGATGATCTTCTTGAAACTTGACCTTAAATCTTGAAGGGCTAGGGTTTGTTTTTTCGAGAGGATTAGTTTTTAGGAGGGAAATTGTAATATCCGAAAAATCCAAACCAATATTAGAACCATGCTTTAAGCTCATAAAAAATAAATTAGAGTGTTTTGGTAGTTTAATGAGTGAGTTTGATGTTTATTAGTGTCTCAAATAACTCCTAGCTATTAGGCTAGTCAAAATATCCCTTACTGATTGAGTTCTTAAGAACGATGATGTAATAGTTAACTACAAACAAGCATATATTTCATCATACTATGAGTTTTTGATATAATGACCCAACAACAGATACATAATTGAGTCATCTTTCTAGCGATGCCAATTTTTCCTTAATCGAATACCCCAGTGAAATGTTATAGCATTTTTCATGTGAGGCTGTGAGCTGCTACGATTAGACCGCTCAACGGTGTAATAGCTGTAACTCCCCAAAATTTACATACCGAGATGTCACACGGGGCTTAGGGAGACACATAGCCCCAAGCTAACCCTCGGATCCAGGCAATAGCTTAAGGAACTCAATTCAACAATAGTCAGGCATAATAAAGAGATATATCACATCGGGTTCAAGAGAGATACTGTAGAATACTACAATGTACAACCAAAATGTATATTGAATGTATGTTCATACCATCCCTCTAGTCTGACAAAGCCTATATATATCAAAATCATGGAGCCTTCTAGACAAACCCCCAAATGACCCAACAGTACTGAAAGCCATAACAACAAAATGATATCACAAAAATATAGACACGACCCTCGAACCATGAGGACTCACCAATGAGGAAACGTAGTGAGGCACCCAAATATCGCTAATGCAGCTGTGTCTGAGTACCTGAACCTACATTACAAGAAAATGTAGACCATAGGAAAATATGTGGGATAACACTTTGGAATGTACTGAGCATGTGGGGGTACATGCAGCAATGTAAATATCATCATCAATTTTATGAAAATATGCATATGTACAATGATGGTTCACTTGGCTTGATTTAGATTGAAACATAATTTTGAAGAACTCATAGTAAATAAATCATATGATAAAAACCTCGTAAATCATCATAAATAACTTAACTCTTCAACTTAAGACTAGGAGTGACTCGGTAATTAGAGAAACTCAACTCTTATGGAGTGGGAGGTTCTTATAACTGACATAAACCACGTGAGCTACATTGAGTCCAACATTTTGCCCTCCTAAGGAGAGAGCCCCAAATTGGGGGGAGTGCATACTCTTTCCAGAGAGTACAACCTCAATTTAGTGATCACAATCTCATACTCGGCCTCTCGCCCACAAATATCAATACCAATCCTATGGTGGCTCGTAGTTTTAGGGGAAATACCACATTTCTCTCTCAGTGCTAACTACTAATCCAAGACACAAACTCAGAACATGCTAGGAAATCCACCATAAACATCACAAGGGTCTATCATGAAGATCAAATCAAATATCTTTCCCATTTATCAAATCATAATCAATTTATGGATTCCTAACTCGACTCAAATCAATTCAATCTTTCTCAATATCAATATATATTACTTCATTAAATCATGACAACACCAATAACTCTGAGGAAATATCAAGACTCATTTTAGCAACTCAATATCATGAATCAATATACTCAATAATTCAATTTGTAATAGGGAAGCTTAAAACTTGACACATATCTTGAAATCACTTGAAATATCAACTCATGGTAGAAATATGAAATTCACAATATAAATATCAATTCATAACTTGGGAATAGTAAAATAATCATATATAACAAAGCTTGAACAATTTATATTCTCATAGTTTCATGATGAAGTAATTTTGGTATAAACTCATTGACAAAATCATATAAATCCATAATAGAAATCAAAGCTTTGGGAACAAAAACGACATGATTGCTCTTGTTCAAAACTCCACATACCTTAATATTTGAAATTGGATGAATTCTAGTGCTGGAGACTCTATCCGCACTTGTAATAAATGATTCTTGAATCCCATACTATGAGGAACTTGGTTCTTAATGAAATCTTGAAGATTTATGGATGATTTTTGGAAGATTAATGTTCTTGAATGAAACCCTACATATATTTTTTAAAGATAATTGGAAGAGAAAATTAAGAAATTAGGGTTTGGATGGGGATTGTCCTATATATAGTGGCCTCCAAAAGATGGGAAAATACCAAAATACCCTTACAAAAATGTCCTTTAATTGATGAAAAAAATAACTAACGACATTTGTGACAAGTCAGCACGAAATGTCATCACAGAAGGGTGGAATTTATGACTTTATTCTTAAGGTGATGACATTTTATGACAAACCGTCAGACTTGTGACAAGTCATCACAAAATGTCGTCACACAGTTTCCAGGCTGACACGCTGGGTTAAATAGGCATAAATTTTTGCTCCGATACCGGATTTGAGTGAAATTGTTACTGTTGGAAAGCTAATACAATTATCTATCTATTGGTGGTTCATGAGCTCAAAATTTTTTAGTGTAACAAGAGATATGCTCATTTGAAGTTGACTATGTTAAAATCCTTCTCAAGAATTTAATCGGTAAGGGATGTTTTGATTCACTTAATCGCTAGGACATCTTTGAGGCCTTAATAAACATCACCCTTGATCGAAAAACAACCAAAGCACTATAATTTATTTCTCATGATCTTGAGTCATGGTGGCACTATTGGTTAGAGTTCTCGGGGTATTACAATATCTCCCCTTTGGAAGCATTCATCCCCAAATATTGCTAGATAGGCCAAGAACAAGAAAAAAAGGAGGACGTATAGATGGAACAACTCACTCAAAGGACTTAATTCACTCTATACCTTCATATACTATACAAAATGCACAAATTCGTGATGGAATGAGACACATAGCTGAATCTTTACTAAGAAAGGGGTAGAATTAAGAAAGAATGGTACCTTCTGCTCACTCCGAACTCACAGAAAAGAGGTGAGGGTACTTGGATTGCATATCAACTTCGGCTTCCCAAGAAACACTCTGAACACATTGATTTCGCCATAGCACTTTAACCAAAGGAACTTCTTTTTCCTTTAGCCTATGGATTTGAAAATCCAAAATCTCAAATGGAATTTCCTCGAATAAAAGGCTATCCTAAATTCTAAGCTTTTGAAAGAATCAACCACGATAGAATCACCAATACACTTCTTAAGCATAGAAATATGGAATACCGGATGAATGCTAGACAACTACGTGGGTAACTCCACCTCATATATTACTTTCCCAACACGACTTAGAATCCTGTATGGACAAACATAACGGGGACTAAGCTTTACCTTCTTCCCAAATATCTTCACCCCTTTCATGGGTGAAACCTTCAAGTACACCAAATCATTAATATTAAACTCAAGATCTTTTCATCTCACATTTGCATACGACTTCTAATGACTTCGAGTGGTCTTCAATCTTTCTCGAATCGACTTAACTTTTTCCATAGCCTCGAACACAACATCAGGCCCAATCATAGCTGCATATCCTACTTGAAACCAACCTATAGGCGATCTACATCTTATCCCATACAAATCTTTTAATAGGGCCATCTGAATGCTAGCAAGCAAACTATTGTTATACATAAATTCGATCAATGGAAAGTTCTCATCTCAACTACCTTTCAAATCAAGTGCATATGCCTTTAACATGTCTTCCAAAGTCTGGTAGTCCTCTCTGGATGACCATCAGTTTGCAAATGAAAAAT
Organism: Capsicum baccatum var. pendulum; assembly: GCA_030864225.1. NCBI lineage: Eukaryota > Viridiplantae > Streptophyta > Magnoliopsida > Solanales > Solanaceae > Capsicum > Capsicum baccatum. Next base: position 43,328,013 of record CM061560.1, read on the forward strand.
GGAACTCAAATGAACTTTGGTACAAAGACCCTTCTGAAAGGCTCTCCAAAACTTTTTAGTAAACTGAGTACCCCTATCTGAGTTAATAGACAAAGGAACTCCATGCAATTTGAATAACTCACGGATATGCAATCTAGCATAATCTTCAGCTGTATAAAATGAATGCACTGGCTAGAAATGAGCTGATTTAGTTAACCGGTCTAAAACAACCCAAATCGAATCATGGTGACAATGAGATAGAGGCAAACCAATTACGAAATCCATATTCACTTCTTCCTACTTCCAAGTAGGAATGCTAAACTCTTGCATTACTCCACCGAGCCTTTGGTGCTCTACCTTAACCTGTTGACAAGTAGAACACTTTGCAATCCTGCTATGTCTTTCTTCATACCGTTCCACCAATTGATTTCCCGCAAATCGCGGTACATCTTGGGAGCACCAGGATGAATAGAATATTGTGCGCCATGCGCTTCAGCCATAATTCTCTGCCTTACATCATCAACATTGGGAACACACAATCTAACCTGGAATCTCAACACACCATCTCCACCTTGGGAGAAAACCTCTACCTTTTGGTCCTTAACTGACTGCTTCAGTCTGACCAAACTAGGATCCCTGTCTTGCTTCTCCTTTACCACCATGACCAAAGAGGACTTGGAACTACTCTGAACTAACATACTTCCTTCAGCAGAATCAAGAAATATAACACCCAACCTATTAAAATGATGCACATCACGAGCCAATTCTTTCTTATCATTATCTACATGAGCTACACTACCCATAGACAACTTGCTAAGAGTATCTGCCATAATATTAGTCTTGCCCGGGTAATACAACTCACTCATATCGTAGTCTTTTAGCAGCTCTAACCATCTTCTTTGTCTAAGATTCAACTCCCTCTGAGTAAACAATACTACAGGATTTTGTGATCAGTAAACACATCTACATGAAAACCATACAAATAATGTCTCCATATTTTCAAAGTAAAAACTACAACTACTAATTCAAGATCATCGGTTGGGTAATTCTTCTCATGATTCTTAAACTTTCTAGAGGCATGAGCTATAAATTTATCCCTCTGCATCAACACACAAACCAAACCAACTCTAGAAGAATCACAATACACCACAAAACCATCAGTACTATCGGGTAAAGCTAATATTGAGCCTAAAGTGAGTCGAGTCTTCAACTCCTGAAAACTCTTCTCATAGTCATTTGTCCACTGGAACTTAACTTTCTTTTGGGCCAACTAGGTCATGGGAGACGCAATGGAAGAGAATCCCTCAACAAAATATTGGTAGTAACCAGCTAGACCTAAGAAAGTCCTAATGTCAGATAGGGAGGTAGGTCTGGGCTAGTTTTTTATAGCTTTTATCTATTGGGGATCGACTCTAATGCCTTCGACGAAAATAATGTAACCTAGAAAAGCAACTGACCTTAGCCAAAATTCATACTTGCTAAATTTAGTGAATAATTGATGATCTCTAAGAGTTTACAAGACAATTCTAAGATGGTAGGCATGATCATCCTCTATTTGAGAATACACAACAATATTGTCTATGAATACAATGATAAACATATCAAGATATTGCTTGAACACTTGATTCATGAGGTCCATGAAGGCTTCTGGAGAATTGGTTAACCCAAAGAATATGACAAGAAACTCAAAGTGACCATAACGGGTTTGGAAGGATGTCTTTGGAATATCTCTCTCTCACTTTAAGCTGATGATAGCCAGATCTAAGCTCTATCATTAAGAAATAACTTGCACCCTGTAGCTGATCAAATAAATCATTGATTCTAGGAAGAGGGTACTTGTTCTCTATAGTTACCTTGTTGAGTTGATGGTAGTTAATAGATATACATAGTGTACCATCTTTCTTATGCACAAATATAATAGGTACACCCCACGGGGAAACACTGGGTCTGATAAAGCCTTTGTCTAAGAGATCTTTGAGTTGCTCCTTCAACTCTTTAAGTTCTATGGGAGCCATACGATATATAGGAATAGCAATAGGTTGAGTGCCGGGAAGAAGATCAATCCCTAATTTCATTTCTCTATCAGGTGGGACCCCTGGGAGATCTTCCAGGAAAACATCAAGAAACTCATTAACAATGCTAACTAACTAAAAAGTTGGTGTCTTGGACTTGAGGTGTTTAACTCAAAGTAGGTGATAGATGCAACCCTTGTAAATCAACTTCCTAGCTTTGAGGTGGTATATCATAGAAGCAATTCTGGCATAAACCACCAACAGTATTAGAAGAGGCGCCCTGAGGAGGAACTGGGCGGACTACGGGAGCAGGGGCACTGGTAGACTAACTCTGGGGACAAGCATCTCGACTCCCTTGTGTAGCATATGGATAATCTATAAGTTGGTGGCCCAACTTTCCACAACCAAAGGAAACCCTCTGATCAACAAAAAACTCACCAAAATAATCTCTACCACACTTGGCACATGAAAAAGGATGAAGTATTTTACTTACACATTCCTGAGACCTAGATGGGATAGGGTTGTTCCCTGCTCCTGCCTACTTTTAGGTGCGGAGCACTAACTAACGAAGGCACGGGCATGAACGGACGTCTCTGGAATTGAGGGCGCTTCCCTCCATAGAATCTGGACTGACTGAATCCCTGCTGCTTTGATATAGCTCTTTTATTTCGTCTCACTCTCTTCATTTTTTTCATCTTATCAGCTTCAATCGTTTGGGCATGTATCATCAACCGAGAAAGTTCATCTCCCTATTAAGCATAGCAGATCTACACTCTTTCATAATGTAACTCGACACGCCAATCACGAACTTGCTTATGATGGTCCTGGAGTCAGCCATCATACTAGGAGCATATTTAGATAACTGATTGAATCTAAGACAATACTCCTTAATAGTCATGGAGCCTTGTCTCAAATTCATGAATTTCTCTATCTTTGCTTCCCTCATCTCAAGAGGAAAGAATCTGTCCAAGAACGCATCCTAGAATAACTACCAAGTCATGGGAGCGGTATCCTCCCCTCTACTCTTTCTCTATATCTCCATCTAATCATATGGAACATCTTTCATTCGATAGGAAGCTAATTCAACATTTTCCTCCTCAGTCAAGTGCATAATCTGGGTGATCTTTATCACTTCATCCAAGTACATTTGTGGATCTTCACATACCTTCGACACATAAAACTCAGACGAATTCATTCGCATAAAGTCAAGAACTCGAGCTGCAGCAGAATTATTTTTTTGTGGAGGTGAAACAATAGCCTGGGTGTTAGCTTGAGCATTGGCGGTAACTGGATGTTCTAGCGCCTGAAAAACTGCCCAGAATTCTGCATGAGGCACATGCCCGTTCATGGAATCAACGGTTTGAGGTTTCTCATTGTTTCTATGATCTCGACAAGGAGGCATTTTCTATTATAAGAGAGCACGAGCTAATCACAGATAAAGAGACAGTTGTTGGCACGATAAACTTTATAAAGAAAAAAATAACTTTTCCTAAAACGTCCTATAGCCTCTTGCTCATAGATGAGGAGTGTACACACCAATGATCAAGACTTTACATAACACGGCTTGTCAGACTCCCTAGGACATAAGACTTCTTAAACCTTAGGCTCTGATACCAAGCTTTGTAATGCTCCAAAATTTACAATATAAGATGTCACATGGTTCTTAGGGATACACGTAGCCCCAAGCTAATTCTTGGAGCCAGACACTACCTCAAGGAACTCAATTAAACAATATTCATGCATAATAAAGAGATATATCACATCTGGTTCAAAAGAAATAATGGAGAATACTAAACTGTACAACCAAAGTATATATTGAATGTCTGTACATACCATCCCTTTAGCCTGACAAAGCCTCTATTCATCAAAATCAAGGAGCCATTGGGACAAAGCCCCAATTGACTCAACAGTACTGAAAGCCATAAAAACCAAATGATATTACAAAAATATAGACACGATCCTCGAACCAAGAGGACTCACCACTGAGGAAAAGTAGTGAGGCACCCAAATATCGCTAACACGTTTTTGGATGAGTACCTCAACCAACATTATAAGAAAATGTATCCCATACGAAAATATGAGGATTAGCACTTTGGAATGTATTGAGTATGTGGGGTGCATGCAACAATGTAAATATCATTATCAATTTCATGAAAATATGCATATGTACAATGATGGCTTACTTCTCTTGAGTTAGATTGAAACATACTTTTCAAGATCTCATAGTAAATAAATCATATGATAAAAACCTCATAAATCATCATAAACAACTCAACTTTGCAACTCAAGACTCGGAGTGACTCGATAATTCGAGAAACTCAACATTTACGGACATGGGAGGTTCTTATAACCGACATAAACCATGTGAGCAACATAGAGTCAAAAGTTTTTCCCTTCTAAGGAGAGAACCCCACATTGGCAGGAGCATCATACTCTTGCTAGGATGTACAACTTTAATTTATGGATCACAATCTCATACTCGGCCTCTGGCCCACAAATATCAATACCAATCCTATGGTGGCACATAGTTTTGAGGGAAATACCATATTTTCCACTCGGTGCTAAATACTACTCACAGACACAAGCTCAGAACGCGTTAGGAAATCCTCCACAAACATTACAAGTGTCTATCATAAAGATCAAATCAAATCTCTTTCTCATTTATCAAATCATAATCAATTTGTGGATTCCTAACACAACTCAAATCAAATCAATCTTTCTCAATATCAAAATGTATTAATTCATTAAATCATGTCAACATCAATAACTCTGAGGAAATATCAAGACTCATTTTAGCAACTCAATATCACGAATCAATATACTCAATAATTCAATTTGTTATAGGGAAGCTTAAAACTTGACACATATTTTGAAATCACTTGAAATATCAACTCATGGTAGAAATATGAAATTCACAATATAAATATCAAGTTATAACTTGAGAATAGTAAAATAATCATATATAACCAAGCTTGAAAAATTTATATTCTCATAGTCTCATGATGAAGTAATTTGGGTATAAACTCATTTGCAAAATCATATAAATTCATAATAGAAATCAAAGCGTTGGGCACAAGAACGACATGATTGCTCTTGTTCAAAACCCCACATACCTTAATCTGTGAAATTGGATGAATTCTAGTGCTGGAGACTCTATTCACACTTGTAATAAATGATTCTTGAAGCCCACACTATGAGGAACTTGGTTCTTGAAGAAATCTTGAAGATTTATGGATGATTTTTGGAAGATTAATGTTCCTGAATAAAACCCTAGATATATTTTTTTAAGAGAATTAGAAGAGAAAATGAAGAGATTAGGGTTTGGATGGGGATTCTCATATATTTAGGGGCCTATAAAAGATGGAAAAAGACCAAAATACCCTTGCAAAAATGTCATTTAATTGCTGGAAAAATAGCTGATGACATTTGTGACAAGTCGTCATAAAATATCATCACAAAAGGGTGAAATTTATGACCTTTTTCTTAAGGTGACGATAGTTTTTGACAAGCCGTCAGACTAGTGAAAAGTCATCACAAAATGTCATCACATAGTTTCTAGGCTGACACGCTGGAGTAAAATAGGCATAACTTTATGCTTCGATACCGGATTGGGGTATAATTTGTACCGTTGGAAAGATAATTCAATTATATATCTTTTGGTGGGTTATGACCTCAAAATTTCTTAGTTTAACAAGAGATATACTGGTTTGAAGTTGACTATACCAAAATCCTTCTCAAGAATTCAATCGATAAGGGATGTGTTGATTCACCAAATATCCAGGACATCTTTGAGGCCTTAATATACATCACCCTTGATTAGAAAACAACCAAAGAACTATAATTTATTTCTCATGAGATTGAGTCATGGTATCACTATTGGTTAGATTTCTTAGGGTACTACAATAGCTGTGACGCTAATACCGCTCAGCGGTAAACCTCCAAATTGGACTTGTCCAAAAATAGTAGGTCACCACTATTATCTTTCTTAGTGGTGCTATTGCGGTGATACCAATACCGCTGAGCAGTAAGCCTTAAAACTGGGATTCTGCTAAAACTTTTAAGTTCGAGGGGCGGTCCTGTCTTTTTCGATGGCCCCAAGTCATAAAAACAAGGGATTGTATGTTATTATAAGCAAAATATACTCATTCCTCATCAAATTTCTCTCCAAGAAACCCTAAAGATTCAACTTTAACTCTAAAGAAATCCAAGGTTTCACCATTCCTTCTTCAAGAGAGAACCAAGAAATTATAATTCACAATCCAAGAGCATTCAAGAAAAGTCAATTCTCTTTCAAGATTAAAGCTCTAAGGTATGTTAAATGCTCATCAATGTTCCCTTTCACCCATAGAGTCAAAGAATCTAATTTCAATGTCAAAGTTATAATCTGTACAAATTATTTTGATTTTAATTATGATTTTAAACCATGAATCCCCATGAATCTTGATTCTATACCATGTTTACCTAAGATTGTTGTTCTTATTAAATCCCACATGTGTGAATAATGTTATTCACTAATTTAAATCATAATTAGTGAAGTTGATGATTAAATCATTTGATAATGCTCAATCTACAGCTCTCGTAGGAGTGTAAAGCGGTCGTAGTCAAATATAGAACCCAACTGGGTTGGGTATCGATCCCACAGGGAATAGCTTGGTCAACAAGTAAGCAAAGATTACTAGACTTTTAGTGCAAGTCTCGTAAAAAGGGGGGATTGTAATGTGCAATTGATGTAAACAAAATAATAGAGTAAAAACGGAAATTAGCAAAGTAAAAAGAAAGAATGTGTAGTTAAGACGTAAAACAATGAGAATTGAGAAGTTGGGGTTATGTCCACCTTATGAGTTGTACGTCTGTATTGGCTATGAGTTGTGCGGAATTCAGACATACATGTGCTTATACAGAATTGTATTCGATGGTAAATCCAAGCGTCTTTCGACCTAAACAAGGACTATTTCACTTTAACTCTTTCGAGATTAAAGCGTATCTAACGGTACAGATTCTCCAAGAGGTTAATCCAGTTACGGCACTAACTTTTTAATAGGGGATGGGACCCTATTACCTTGACATTATCTCTTTTCCAGACATATAACTTTTCTTTTGAACAAGTTAATGCTATACTGGCGTTATTCTATGCGTCTGCAGCCACAAGAATTTGCGTTAAGATGAAGAGAATAATGATATAAGCAATACACGTGTCACGAATTCACAAACTCATAGCACTAGATAGTATCTCATACGGCTTTCATAACCCCAACAGAGAAGTTTAGCTACTCATGAGTTCAAAGGAAATCACAATAGACATTATCATTGTACCACAATAAAGATCTCACGTTTGGTATAGGGGTAAGAATGGAGTGAATTCCTTGCTAAGTAACGTTTCTCTTGTTGTGGAAATTAAGAATTGAATAGATGAATAGAAGAAGAATAAAAAGTAGAATTAATGGAAGAATTAGAATCTGAGTTGTAAGTTGTGGAATAAGAAGTAGAATGAGAATTATTAAAAATCTCTAGCAAAATAGGGTATTTATAACACCCATATCCTATTCCTACAAAGCTAATGCATTACTTAACCCAATCCTACTAGGTTAATGTATCATTATCCTAATCCTAATAAATTACTGCATTATTATCCTAATCCTAATAGGTTACTGCTGGTCCCCAAAGTCTTCAAAAATACTATTTTTGCCCGGGACAGGTTTTCCATGCCTCACTTTTGGTCCTTGGCATCCAAACTTTCCCTTCCTTCTTTCGTGAAGCTTTCTTTGGTGTCTAGTTATCCAAAAAATGCTGAAATCTGCATCATTTATACCTAAAAACTTGCCAATCACGTTTGTTAGCTCACTTACAGGAAAAAGGACTAAAAGTGCATGAATTATATAATTTGTCCTCAAAACTTAGCTAAAATATGGGTAAAATATAATACTTTAGGCGTGTAAATTCGCCTATCATCAACACCTCACACTTAAAGCTTTGTTCGTCCTCGAACAAACTATCATGCCCATCTAAACATCGACTTAGGGTTTCACAGTAACAACGCAAAATATTCATCAAGACAAGCATAGCAATTATCAACAAAGGGTTGTTTTCCGATCATTAGTAAAAACAATTTAACCTCTAACATAGACTCATGATGGTAGTTAATTCGTATCCAAAAGTTAAGGTACAAAGAATCATACACAACTAACCAAAACTCGTCAACCATGTGTGTCTCACAATATATTACCCATAATCACTCACAAGCATAGTATATTTGTCGAAACATGGGTAGAAGGGTATCCTTGCTCTCGCTCTCATAAAGAATTCATATGCTACAACTGATGACCATAGGCTTGCCCTTAGAGTAATGCTCCACTAAATATCAGAATGCTAAGCTTAGGATCAAATAGGTCTTCTACAGGTTGTAATGTAGGCTAAGGGACGGGTAGGACTATTTTGGCCAGAAATAGTGACTATGTTCCTAAGTGTTTTAATATATCACATTATGCCATTAATACTTTCTTTTCAAACAACCTTTCTTCTTTCTTTTATTCTACCACCCTTTTTCTCCTCTTTTGTTTTTGAATTTTACACATAACTAACTTTTCAGTTTTTCTTTTCTTTTTCTTTTCATAACACACCTCTTATGATAGCAATTCTTTTTCATAACGACTTCAAGCACCAATACATTCTAAAGCATCATACTTACCCAATTTCCTCTTATTTTGTCACATGACTTTACACTTTTAAAGCACTTAGGAATTTGGATCAAATTATGGTCTTGAAAAAATTGAATTAGGCTTATATATGAGGCTATCAAAGAAAATAGGCTAAAGGCTCAAAAAGGGATACTAGGATAAATGTTCATGGGTAGGTAAAATGAAGGTAAACAATCACAGGTTGCAAAAGAAATGCCTAAATCATCTCCTAACTCACATTCTTTATTTTCGCTTCACACACACACCAGGCAAGTTCTAGCATCATCCACAAACATAGAATATACTATTATCTCACACACACAAGGCACATGGTCGACTTTATTGGGAGCAGTATAGACTCTTGACCCAACAGATGCAGGAACTGAACCACACAATTATCACATAGTGAGTCACAATTAGAGCCTAAACATCTCAATAGTAATGATTTTATCACAGACTTTTGTTATAATACCATGCTGCCTATCAGAACAATTTTATGCAAAGTTTGTAACAAAAAAAAAAACAAAAAAATTTCCTAAAAAATTAAAACAAACAAACATAAATAAGCAAAACACACATAAATAAGCAAATGTAGATAAGGAAGTATAGCATGCAAATACCAGCACCCCACACTTAGATGGGACACACTGCCCTCAGTGGAAAATAAATAAGAAAAACCTGGTTAGTTGGACTCCTCCTCTATGTCTGGGGTCATACCCCCTTCGTCGAAATCATCATTAGAGTCGTCGTCATCATAATTCTCCTTCACGTCGGAGTCTGGCATTCTGCGATCATCGTCGGTTGGCACATTGTCATCAAGAGGTTCCTCAAAGTGCACACCTACTCCACACATTTGCCTTGCATGCTCATTCATTGGGTAGTCATAATCCAGCTGTTGGAGTTCTGCAGCAGTTGGAACATAACCTTCGCTCATCATTGTAAACTGAGTCATGCCATAAAGATGGCGAAAGAAACTCTCATCCCGAGCATGTCTCTCAGCAGTAGTAAGGTTGACGCCATGTGTTGATTCAGCATCTTTGACCTTTGTGAGGTCAACCTTCTTTGGGTTGTGTGGGAGTTTATGATCAGACGGCTCCTCTTCGATGTCTTCCTTCCTCAAGATTGCAGTCAATAGATTGCCGAAGATTAAATGGGACCGCTTGTGTAGCCTAGCCTTCTGCATTGTAGACCGAATTATTGCCCCAATGTTGGTAGGTACATTCGTCATCAATGCATATACTAATCACACTCTATCTCTTGTTATTTTTGTGTATTGCGTCCCTGGAATGAGGCAAGAGTTGACTATGCGCAACCATATCCTTGCTTCCCTATTCAAAGGAGCATATGGGAAGGTGTTGTGTCGACCGGTGTCTTTGTGTCTACTCCACCGTGCCATGGATTTTGTTCCACAGAGCGTGTGTCGAATGGCTCTATATGGAGGTCTATTGTACAGCTCTTTGTATGGTGATGGATCAACAACAGGCAAGCCAAGAAAGGAGTTGAAGAACTCCGCATTTAGTTACAGAACTTGGCCCCGAATCTTGACCTCACTTCCTGTGGTTTTCGATGACCAGTTGGCATACAATTCTCTTGTTAAATCGAGATTGCATTCTCCCATGTCTTGGAAGATGAAATCAAGATGTAATACCATGATCTTGGCCAACATGCGCGGTTCTTTCTTTGATAGGCTTTCCTTGTTTATCAAGTCCACATGAACATATTTCTTCTCTTTGTTGTTCCTATACCATTACTTTGCTTCCTCCTCTAAAACCCATTTAATTCCGAACATGCGGCGTGGTAATTGCATCGAGGATGATTCTCCTTGCTCTTTTTGGCCTCTTTTCTTGCCTTTTTGTGAAGTGGTAGCCATATTCTTTGCCTTGTCTTGCTTTGGGTGCCATTGTACCTGAGACTAAAACAATGTTCATATTAGCATCATCTCAATGGATACAATCTATAGACAAGCAGTAGGGGCACCACCCCACACTTAGTTTGTTGGTACAGACTAGTGAAGTGAAGGTGGTCGATTACTCAGACTTCATCGACATACATTTTAGGTGCTATATTCCAACAATAAAATCAGTGCAGTCATACTTCTTGTAATCTTGGTAATACTTGCATATGTGAGATATCAAAACTAATACATAGAGATTGAATCAAGGTATAGTATCAAATAATCACAACCTCCTATGTCGGTAGGCAACTATAATTCTTATTCCGATGAACCAGTCATTCCAACATGTAAGTATTCAAGTGACAAGATTATGCAATTTTTTTGTGACTATATCAATTCCGCAAAAGTATAACAATGCACCAAAATCAAATTCAAGTTGGGAACAAGTTAAGATCATCCTTACGTCTACGTTCACGCACTTGGTTGTATCACAACAATTCAATCACATTCAGATCATCAATACTACTTTAAGATTTAACAATTCATAATAGGCGTAGTAGTTTAGTACTTATGGAAGATAAATGAAGAACAAAGTAGTACTTACTTGATTGATGCCTTTGGATGATGTTCTTGTGAATTAAGAGAGCAAAAGGAAAATTTTTGAGAGGATTTGGAGACTATGGTCGGTGCTTATGCTAGGTTTCCAATGTGATTTTGGTTCAAGACTAAGTCTCTTATTTATAGGAGAAGGTTGGGTCGGGTTTTGACCCATTTAAAATCGGATTTGGAGACAAGAAGTGACCATAGGCGGCGCCTTTTGCTTTGCCTATGCTTGGCATAGGCGGCGCCTTTTGCAAAGCATTGTCTAGCATAGGCGCCGCCTATGCCATGGCATTCCTAGGAATAGGCGGGGCCTTTCACTAAGCATATGAGATTCAGAGACAAAAGGCACTAGCATAGGCGGCGCCTATGCTATTGCATACTTGGGCATGGGCGGCACCTATGCTATGGCACACTAGATTCCGAGAGCTTAGGCCATAGTATAGGCCTTGCCTTGTTCGTGTCCTAGTTTTACATAGGCCTAGCCTTGTTCGTTGCCTATATTTTCATAAGCAATGCCCAATCCATAGCCTTTTGCTTCTTCATTCCTAACTTACCACCTTTAACATGCAATACGTCTAAATCAAAATTTGAAACCGACCTCCTCGTTTTATACCTCTTTGCACCTACATTTACTCAAAAACAACATTTACGATTAGAACAATGGGTTGCCTCCCATCAAGCGCCTTAGTTTTGGTCGTTGCACGACTTTTCTTTTTGGATTTTTATTAGCGAAAGAAAGAAAAAAAATAAAAAACGATGAGTTGCCTCCCACCAAAGGATGAGGGCTCACCCATCAGCTAGGACTGGGTCCTTAGAAGCAATCCCTAAGTTCAAGAGCTACATAGTGATAACGCTCAATCTACAGCTCTCGTAGGAGTGTAAAACGGTCGTTGTCAAATATATAACCCAACTGGGTTGGGTATCGATCCCACCAGGAATAGCCGGTCACTAAGTAAGCAAATATTACTAGACTTGTGGTGCAAGTCTCTTAAAAGAGGGGGATTGTAACGTGCAATTGATGTGAACAAAATAGTAGAGTAAAGCAGAAAATAGCAAATTAAAAAGAAAGAATGTTTAGTAAGATGTAAAATAATGAGAATTGAGAAGTTGGGGTTATGTCCACTTTATGAGTTGTACGTCTCTATTGGCTATGAGTTGTGCGGAATTCAAACATGCATGTGCTTATACAGAATTGTATTCGATTGTAAATCCAAGCGTCTTTCGACCTAAACAAGGACTATTTCACTTTAACTCTTTCGAGCTTAAAGCGTATCTAACGGTACAAATTCTCCAAGAGGTTAATCCAGTTACGACACTAACTTTTTAATAGGGAATGGGACCCTATTACCTTGATATTATCTATTTTCCAGACATATAATTTTTCTTTCGAACAAGTTAATGCTATACTGGCGTTATTCTATGCGTCTGCAGCCACAAGAATTTGCATTAAGATGAAGAGAATAATGATATAAGCAATACACGTGTCACGAATTCACAAACTCATAGCACTAGATAGTATCTCATACGGCTTCCATAACCCCAACAGAGAAGTTTAGCTACTCATGAGTGCAAAGGAAATCACAATAGACATTATCATTGTACCACAATAAAAATCTCACGTTAGGTGTAGGGGTAAGAATGGCGTGAATTCCTTGCTGAGTAACGTTTCTCTTGTTGTGGAAATTAAGAATTGAATAGATTAATAGAAGAAGGATAAAAAGTAGAATTAATAGAAGAATTAGAATCCGAATTGTAAGTTGTGGAATAAGAAGTAGAATGAGAATTATTAAAAATCTCTAGCAAAATAGGGTATTTATAACACCCATAGCCTATTCCTACAAAGCTAATGCATTACTTAACCCAATCCTACTAGGTTAATGTATCATTATCCTAATCCTAATAAATTACTGTATTATTATCCTAATAGGTTACTGCTGGTCCCCAAAGTCTTCAGAAATGCTGTTTTTGCCCGAAACAGGTTTTCTATGCGTCACTTTTTGTCCTTGGCATCCAAGCGTTCCCTTCCTTCTTTCGTGAAGTTTTCTTTGGCGTCAAGTTATCCATAAAATGCTGAAATTTGCATCATTTATACTTGAAAAATTGCTAATCACGTTTGTTAGCTCACTTACAGGAAAAAGGACTAAAAGTGCATGAATTATATAATTTGTCTTCAAAACTTAGCTAAAATATGGGTAAAATATAGTACTTTAGGCGTGTAAATTCGCCTATCATCACATAGCAAGCGTAGGTTATGATATGTCACCCACCAGTTTAGGACTGACATTCTCAGGGATCACCCGCTAGTTTGGGACTGATCTCAGGGGTCAGCCACCAGATTAGAACTGACTCCACAACCATTGTTAGTACCCGTGGCATGGTATTAGAAACCTTCCAACTGGGGTCACAGGTTAGACACTAATTATCTAAGACTGGGGCAAGTCAGTTAGATGATACCTCCAATAGTCTCCGTCAAGTAATTGGATCAATAATTTAGTTTCAGTTTTTCTTGACCATAGTATACAGATATAAGTCATTCATTTGACAATATTTAGTATTTTAGTTTCCAGATTATATTCAGAACATGTTTTATGCCTGGTCATATATTTTCAGTATTTACAGATTTCATGCATTCTATTCAGTACTTCATGTTATTTATTCAGTCAGTTATTACTCCTGTCCATGAAACCATGCATATTAGCCAATCTCATTTAGCATACCAGTAAATTAAAAGTACTATCGCATACTCGTTTCTTACGTTATGATGTCTCATATCACAGTTTTGGATGCTTAGGTTCCCCATCACACTTAGACATCCCAGCACATCAGTAGCAACAGTCATAGTGAGTCCTCATATTTCAAGGATAGACTATATTTATTTTCATGATTTTAGTTCAGTAGTCAGTCGGAGATAGTTGGGGACTTTTCCTATCAAATCTGCATTCAGTTAGTTAGAAGATTTCGGACACTTTCAGTCTGTTATTAAAAGTCTTACAGTATTGTTTTCAGATAGATGTCATCAGTATTTTGAATTAGTATTATTTTTCATATTTAAAACCTTATTGCATTTTCAGTTAAGTTACGCACATGCTCGATGTTATTTTATTCAGTTCTCACAGTAGGTAACAACATAGGTTAGCTTGTGGTCCTTTGGGCTGTAGGTACAGTGTGACATATAGGGTATACTCTCGGGGCATTACAAAAATTATGAATAATGGGGCACATAACGCCCTTTTAGGTTTTTAATTTAATGTTTTGGATGGATTTGGGGCCATGGGAAAAGACCAAACCATCTCTAGAAAATTAAATCGCAGAACTAGAATCTTGATTTTTCACTCCGGCGCGACGCGGTGCTATTTTTCTTGCTCTACTTGAAAAAGGACAATCCCAAAATTACACCTTCGCGCAACGCAGCACTATCGCGGTACTTCACTTGAAAAGGATAAATGTGATATCTCCCCTTGGCACGACGCGGAGCCATTGCGGTACTCCACTAGAAAAGGAGAAATATTATTTTGGCCATCACCGCGACACGACATAATCACGATGAGCTACTGGCTCCCACTAAAAGCTTCATAACTTCTCACTCGGGTAACAGATTTAGACAAAATTGGTATCATTGGAAAGATAATTCAATTTTCTACAATTTACTGGGTATTGATTTGAAAAATTATTAGTATAACAAATGATATGTTCATTTGAAGTTGAATTTAGCTAAATTCTTCTCAAAAACTCATTCGGTAAGGGATATTTTGATTCGTCTAATATCTTGGAGTTATTTGAGGCCTTAATACACATCAAACTCGCTCATAAAACTACACAAAAACTATAATTTTATTTACATAAGCTTGAAAAATGGTCCTAATATTGGTTTGGATTCTTGGAGTATTATAATATCTCTCCCTTGGGAACATTCATCCTCGAATTAGATTAGTTAAGCATAAAAAATTCTGGAATTGAGGTTACATGCTAAATATATGTGGTGAAAACTTGATTATATGGCTGAGTCTGAAACATGACACATGACTGAACTGGTTGTGTGAATGCATGACTAGCATGAGAATGATATGCAGTAGAAACTGAGTATGGAAAATATAAAATTCTAGGAAGATTGCTACCTTAAGCTGAGTTTGAGTTTGCAGAGAAAAGTTGAGGGTACTTGTCCTGCATATCTACTTCTATTTCCCAAGTGGCTCCTTCAACGGACTAATTCATCCAAAGAACCTTGACTAGGGGAACTTCTTTGTTCCTCAATCTATGAATCTGGCGATCTAGGATCTCGACTGGGATTTTTTCGTAAGAAAGGTTGTTCTGAACATCTATATTTTATAAGGGAACAACTACGGCTGGGTCACAATACACTTCTTCAACAAAGAGATATGGAATACAAGGTGCAGTAATGCTAAGTCTGCAGGAAACTTAAGCTCATAAGCTATCTTTTTAAAATGGCTTATTAATTCTGTAAGGGACAAGATATCGGAGACTAAGCTTTCCCTTCTTTCCGAACGTCTTTACTCCCTTCATGGGAGAGATTTTTAGATATATGAAATAACTAATCTCAAACTTAAGATCCTTTCTCCTCACATATGTATCAAATTTATGTCGCCTTTGGGTTGCCTTATGCCTCTCCCGAATTAGCTGAACTTTCTCTAAAGCATCAAACACCAAATTAGGCCCTATCAAAATGATTTTACCTATCTCTAAACAATCAATCGGGGATCTACATTTCCTCCCATATAGAGCCTAAAATAGAGCCATCTTAATACTAGAATGATAGATGTTATTATACGAAAATTCAATCAAAGGCAAGTGGTCATCCTAACTGACCTTAAAGTCAACTACACACTTTCTCAATATGTCCTCAAGGGTCTGCATGGTCATTTTCTCTTGACCATCTATTTGAGGGTGAAAGTTTGTACTGAGGTGAACTTGCGGGTACCAGGACTCTTCTGCAAAGTTTTCCAAAAATGAGAGGTAAATAGAGTAACTCTATTTGAGATAATAGATAGCGGAAAACATATAACTAAACCAACACTCTAATATAGAGCTTGGCATAGTCCTAGACTAAGTAAGAAGTATGAACTGATAAGAAATGGGGTTATTTGGTCATTCTGTCCAAATGACCCAAATTGAATAATGCTGATGACAAGTACGAGGTAAACCTATCATAAAATCCATGTTCACATCCTCCCACTTCAAAGTAGGAATACTGAACTCTTGCATAGACCCACTAGGTTTTTGATGTTCAATATTAACCTGTTGAAAAGTGGAGCACTTATCTACAAACTCTGCAATACCCCTTTTCATCCCACTCCACCAATAGATCTCCCATAGATTGCAATACATCTTCATGGACCCTGGATGAATAGACTAACGTGCACCATGCGCTTTTGCAATAATTTGCTATCTCAACTTATCAACACATGACACACACAGTCTACCCTGACAAAGTCACACACCATCTCCCTCTTAGGATAAAACCTCTACCTTTTGGTCTATGACTGAATCCTTCAACTTCGCTAGACTTGGATCCCTATCTTTCTTTTCTTTCACTTCGGCAACGAAAGAAGATTTCAAACTATTCTAAACCCATATGCTACCTCAAGTTGAATCAACTAAATGAACACCTAATCTGTCAAGCTGATAAACTTCTCTAACTAACTTCTTTTTATCATACTTAACATAAGCAACACAACCTATAAATAATCAACTTAGGGCATCTGCCACTACATTGGCGTTGCCTAGGTGGTACAAAACACTAAAATCATAATCTTTCAACAATTCTAACCATCTTCTCTAATGTAGATTCAAATCCTTCTACGAAAACACATACGGCAAGATCTTGTGGACTGTGAACACATCAACATGTACCCCATACAAAAAGTTCCTCCAAATCTTTAAGGCTACCACAAGAGTTTCTAGCTCAAGATCATGGGTAGGGTAATTCTTTTTAAATGGATTTAGCAGTTTAGAGGCAAAGTCTATAATCTGACTCTCCTACATCGAAACACTCCCCAAACTGACTCTGGATACATAATATTACACAACTAACCCATTTGAACCATTGGGTAACATCAAAACTGCGGTTGCAGTGAGTCAAGTTTTAAAATCCAAAAAACTCTTCTCACAAGAATCTGACCACTGAAACTTGACTTTCTTCTGAGTCAACCTAGACATGGGGGAGGCAATAGACATAAACCCTTTAATAAACCATCGGTGATATCCATCTAAACCCAAGAAACTCCTGGTTTCTGATGGAGAGACGGGTTTAGGCCAGTTTCATAATACTTCGGTCTTTTGAGGATCCACTCTAATTCCATCACCAGAAACTATATGTCCAAGAAAATCTACTGATCTTAGACAAAATTTGCACTTAGTGAACTTAGCGAACAATTGTTGGTCTGTAAGATTCTGCAATACTAGTATGAGATAGTTTGCATGATCATTTCCATTACGGGAGTAGACAAGAATGTCATCAATGAATAGAATGACGAACATGTTCAACTACTACCTGAACACTCGGTTCATCATGTCTATAAAGGATGCTACAGAGTTTGTAAGACCAAAGGACATGACTAGAAAATCAAAGTGACTATATTGAGTTCTGAAAGCTGTTTTCAGAATGTCACATTCTCTGACTCTGAGATGATGATAGATGATTCTGAGGTCTATCTTAGAAAAATAACTGGCATCCTTAAGTTGGTCAAAAAAGTCATCGATTCTAGAAAGTGGGTATTTTTTCTTGATTGTGACTTTGTTCAACTGATGGTAGTCAATACACATTCTAAGAGAACCATCTTTATTATGAATGAATAGAACTAGTGTGCCCCACAGGGAAATGCTAGGCATAATGAATCCCTTATTTAGGAGATCTTTCAATTGTTCTTTCAACTCTTTGAGTTCGGTTGAAGCCATTATGTATGGAAGAATAGAGATAGGCTTGGTATCTGGAAGGTCTATTCCAAAGTCAATTTCACTTTTAGGAGGAACTCCGAGAAGATCTTCAGGGAACATATCTAGAAATTCCCTCTCTACTGAAACTGACTCAAGATTAGGAGTCTCAGAATTAAAGTCTTTGACTTGGACAAGATGATAAATAGACCCCTTGGATATCATTTTCCTTGCTCTACGGTACTAAACAAGATGACCCCTAAGCGTTGTAGTACTACTCGTCCATTAAAGGACTGGTTCATTTGGAAACTAAAAATAAACTACTCTGTTTCTAGAATCCACTGAAGCATAGCATGAATGAAGCAAATCCATGCTGAGAATAACATCAAAATTCATAATCTTTAACTATACAAGGTCTGCTAAAGTAAATTTCTGAGACACTGTAACCGAGAAGTTCTAGTATACCCATCGGGCTATGATTGACTTACCAACTAGGGTAGACACTAAGAAAGTCTCTACTAAGATTCGGGGATGACTCCAAAGTTGATGGTTATATAAGGTGTTACCAAAGGCAAAGATGCTCCAGGATTTATTAAAGCATAAACAAGTAAATGAAAAATTTGTAACGTTCCAGTAAACACATTAGGAGAACTTTCCTAATCCTATAGGGACTGAAGTGCATAAAGCCTATTCTAATATTGACTATTAGTAGCTCTGAAAGTGGTGCCCTGCTGAGTCGCGCAGCTGTCTAGATCCAATGACTTATGAGACTGGCGCTGTTGGCGCAAATCCCTTCTTTTCTGAGAAACTACCAGACACTCCCAGATCCGATGGCATGTCTTACCACACCCAAAGCATATATCACTTCCATCTCTACACTCACCCTGATGGTTTCAACCATATTTTTGGCAAAGAGGATTTGTGTGACCACTGTTTACACTGCCTTAGGACATAGAGCTCAGCGTCATATCCCGATTGTCATTTCCGAACTTTGGCACAAAGGCACTATTTAAAGATAGGGCAGGAGCTGAAGGTTTCTGACTGAATTAAGGATGGTTTCCACCCCTTTACTTTGGCTGAGTGAAATTAAATCAACTTATTTTAACCCTCTTATTATCTCTTTCCTTCACCTTAAGCTGCTACTCATCAATCTATTGAGCATGGACCATAATCCTAGATATGTCCATCACTTTAACTAACATTGTAGATTTACACTCCTTGACCACATTGTAAGATAGCCTAGACACAAACTTTCTCATCCTACATCTGTTGTCCACCACCACATGAGGATAATACCTAGCTAACTGATTCAACTTGAGGGAATAATCTTTCAACTCATGTTTCACTGCCTCATGTTGATGAACTCTAGCACCTTGGATTTCCTCCAGTCAGATGGGAAGAATCTATCTAATAAGGTTATAGTAAGCTCCGCTAACTCTATAGGACCTACGAATGTGACATTATTTCTTTCCACTGCTTAAATCGAGTATAGACTACATCCTACAGCTGGAAAGAAGCCAATTCAGCACTTTCACTAGAATTCACCCCCATAATGTCTATTACCTTTTGGACTATGTCTAGGAATTCCTATGGATTCTCTTCAAATTTGGATCCCAAAATCTGAGGAGGATTTATTTGGGTAAAGTACCGAATCCTAGCTGCGTCAGTATTGACCACTAGGTTGGCCACAATGGTGACTGTCCGGACATTATGAGTTGCCACAAAGTGAGATAGTGTAGTGAATGCATCTCTGAACTCTGCATGAGAAACATGTTCGTCTAGGGGACTTTCCCAAACGGGTGGAGGTGCTGGCTTGTTTACATTTCTTTTTTTGTTTCACTTTCTGGGGGCATTCTCTATAAAGAGAAGGAAAAATAGATTAGATAGAGAGGTTAACATGAGCATCATGCTCTTTTGTACGACATGAATAAAGAAAGAAGGGAAACTTTTCATAAAACAACTTGTAGACTCTTTCCCATAAGCATGGCGTACTTCACACCAATGCACAAGACTCTACTTGACACGATTTTCAGACTCCCTAGGACAATTTAAAAAATTAGGCTCTGATACCAAGTTTGTAATGTCTCTAGAGTACACCCTGGGCCCCACACGGTGTTTAGGGTCCCGACAGACCACAAGCTAACCCATGAGCGGGTACCTGCTGTGATCATTAAATAAAACTGATAATAAAAGATCATATGCAGAATTTGACTTAGGATGCCACAAAGTTTTAAATCATAGTTCTGATATTTTTTGTATAATAATGCTAAAAATATAGATAAAATGACGAACATTAACAACCAAAAACTAAAGACGAACTAACTATCTGTACTAGTCTGAAAGTCTCTAAACTGTCTGATGGAGGAGTTGATAGGACAAACCCCCGACTAACTCCGGCTAAATAAAAAATACTAAAACAGATAAAGTGAGCTAAGGTAAATAAACTATTTCCTCGTAGCTTGAGGACTCACCACTGCTACAGCTGATAATCTAGTTTATCTATACCCGATTAGAAAATTGAGCATCTAAACCAATGATATTAGACATCATAGCGTAAGAAATGAGTATACTATTAGTACTTTGAATATACTGGTTTGCTAAATGAGGTTAGGTTGATATGCAGGGGTTCATATGCATGAGTAATAACTAGCTGAATGTATAGCATGAAATATTGAATAGAATGCATGAAATCAATAAAGACTGAAAATGCATGACCAAACATAAAACATGTTTTGAATATAATCAATAGACTGAGTTATTGAATACTGATAAGTTAATGACTTATATTTGTATGCTATGGTCAAGCAATTACTGAGATGATTACTAGACTGAGACTATGGGAGATATCATCTAATCAACATGCCCCAATGAGCAAATTGGTGTCCAACCTATAACCCAGTTGGAAGGGTGTCAATACCATGCCATGGGTACTAACACTAATGTGCTATCCTGAAGGACTAAGGGTTTCAAGCCTAAACTAACGTCTCACCACTGGGAGGTAGTCAAGCCTAAACTGATTGGTGACTCCTCACATCCTACGCTTTCTACATAGTTCTGGAGTATAGGGACTGCTACTATCGAATCTGCCTATCTGACAGCTAAGACTCTATCCCTGCACTCTCTTGGTGCTAAATCCTACTCCCAACTGAACTGACTCAGAACACTGAACTATTCTAAGTTTAACGGATTAAGATAACAAACTTACCTGATAATGCTCATAACATATCTGAAACTATTTTGAAGATACTGAGACTAAGTAAACAACTAAATTTTTGGGTATTCATAACCCCCAAGTATCGATAGAATAATAGCAACATAGTAATAAAACTTTGAGAACATAATATGAAAGCATTTATTCAAAATTCATTCTTGTAGGAATTTCATCAAACACTTGATATTCGTAGTTTAAACTAAGCATGAGAATAGTTTAAAGCTTCTAGTAATAGCATGGTTTTAGCATCAACAACACTAATTATGATTTAAATTAGTGAACCATATTATTCAAATTTTGGAGTTTAATAACAACAATAATTTCATGTAAACATGGTATAGAATCAAGATTCTTGGTTAAAACCACAATTGAAACCACAATAATATGTAAAAATGACAACATTGAATTTGAAATTAGATTCTTGGACTCCATAGGTGGAAAGGACCCATGGATAAGCATTTAACATACCTTGACTGACGAATTCATGAAGGTTCTTGATGCTATTCTTGAAACATGAGCTTGAATCTTGAAGGGCTAGGGTTTGTTCTTGAGAAAGGATTAGTTTCTGGGAGGGAAATTATGAATAGTAGGGCACATAATGCACCTTTAGGGTTGTAATTTCATGTTTTGGACGGATTCGGGGCCATGGTAAAAGACTAAACGGTCCCTAGAAAATTAAATCATAGAACCAAAAATCCCAATTTTCACCCCGACGCGACACGGTGCTATCGCGTTGCGCCACTGAAAAAGGACAATCCTAAATTGCACCTTGGCGTGATGTGGTCCATCGCGGT
This sequence comes from Capsicum baccatum var. pendulum, assembly GCA_030864225.1. Taxonomy (NCBI): domain Eukaryota; kingdom Viridiplantae; phylum Streptophyta; class Magnoliopsida; order Solanales; family Solanaceae; genus Capsicum; species Capsicum baccatum. The sequence continues at coordinate 43,350,068 of CM061560.1, forward strand.
GCTTCACTGGAAAAGGATGAATGAAAAATATCCCCTTGGAGTGATGTGGCACCATCACAGTACTCCACTGGAAAAGGATGAACGTGATTTTGGCCATCAACGCGATGTAGCATAATCGCGATGAGCTATTGCCTCTCACTAAAAGTTTCATAACTTCTCACCTTACTATCGGATTTATGTGAAATTTGTATCGTTGGAAAGATGATTCAATTTTCTACAATTTGGTGGGTCTTGATATGAAAACTTATCATTATAACTAAATATATGCTTATTTGAAGTTGACTATAGTAATATTCTTCTGATAAACTCAATCGATAAGGGATATTTTGATTTGTCCAATAGCTTGGAGTTATTTGAGGCCTTAATACACATCAAAATCGCTCATAAAACTACATCAAAATGATCTTAACTTATCTTCTTCATGATTTTCTAACAATTGATATACGAGTTTTCTAGAGTCTAACTAGATAACCTTGAATTATATATGTTTGAATGTCCACAATTATATTCTTTTCCAATAGTCGGTTTTAATATTTTAAAACGTGATTGAGATCCAAAAAATTAAAGAAAAAAGTGAAGTCCCAGGACGTTCCTGTTATGGCTGGAAGTAGTAGTTTTCAAACTATTAAAATTAAGATTCCGTGATTGTGTAGTTATAGAACTCTTTATTCAAAGTTTTTTTTTTGACTAAATAAATATAAGGAAAATTAAAACAAAACAAGAAGGTTAAAGTTTATATTGTGACTATGTTGGCGATGTCACCTGGCAATAAGGCAAATGACTTTCATGATGGGCATACAATGATACAACTCTGTTGCTCTTATAAATCTTTTGTCTTGTTGGATATTTTACTTGTATTAATAAATAATATGTGGAGTGTGGATGTCACTCTATTGTCAAATATTTTATGGCTTTCCTATGTAGACTTTTCATGTACAAACCAACAATTTCCATTTGTTGGAATGTTTGAAAGATTGCCTATAAAGGTATACATTTGCTTCCATTTTACATACAGATAAAAAATTCAACAAAAGTTTTTCACGACCTGAGGCTACCCCCTAATCGTTAAACAGTGCATAAAGCCATAAGTGACCCCAATATAACTCATGATCTAGTACCTGCTATGAGAATAAAATAATACCGAAACATCATGTGCGGAAAAAGAACTTATCAAATATTGTTTGGATGTATTGCTGAAACAATACTTAACATGTCTGAAACTATTGATAAAACTGAAAACAAGTATGAATATCTAAATATCTAAAAATCTAAAAGCCTCTAAGACATGAGAAGTTGATGGGACAAACCCTAACTAACTCCAACTGGATGAAATTAAGAAAGTACTGAAATAACTACAAATAGCTTGTCCTCGATGGATGGGGACTCACCACAATTACTACTAAGTGGTACTGAGCTGACTAAAGGAGATTAGGGAACTGAGCATCTGAACCTATATTGTGAAATCTATATAGATCAAAAGAAAGTATTCAGTCACTACTTTGAATGTAAAGGTATCTGAGATAGGGACTAACTGAAATACATACAGATACTGAAAAAGAATGCATGAACATGTAAAACGAATGTAATACCAAGTAAAACATGTACTAAAACAATCTGTAAAACTGACTGACTGAATAACTGATAAAATATAATTTTGGTCATGCAAACCTGTGTTGATATAATCTGGATACTGACTGAAACTGTAGGAGATATCATGTAACTGATATGCCCTAATTAGAGCTAATCAGGGTACATCTTGTAATCCTATTTGAAAGGGTGTCATTACTTTACGAGGGTACCGACACTAGCTACGTGGAACCACTAAACTAGTGTCCCGAAGGACAAGTAACACGACCCGAACCAGAGCCTTATATTGATGGGTATGTCAGGCCGAACAAGGACCAGAGACCACCCCGTTTCCCAAATTGACCAACCAAACACATAACCTGACTCGGATGAACTCCAAACATATAACAAGATAGAGTATTTGAAACTCAAAGACTTTATGATAGGTTCGTGATCTTGACCAACCCGAAAAATGTCTAGCCATCCAATTCCAAACCAACAACCATAACGAACCCAAAATAATAACCAACTCCATGTCCATAAAATAATAGGATGGAAAAGTCATAAATATAGTCTAATAGTATCAACCATAATACCAATACCAATGCCAAGGTTGACACCAATACCGACACCGCCCATGCCAACCTATAGTAGTTCCACAAAGCCTCTATCTTAAAGTAAAACAATATCTAATTTGGAAATGCCCCCGACCATAGAAAAAACCAGTGTCCAATACTAAACCAAATGAAAACATAAGAAGCCAAAAAAACAAATGGTGCCTTTCAAAGTATGGGAGTTTACCACTTCAAGCTACCGTAAGTTGATTCTGAGTCAAATCACTGAGTAGGATATGTAGTATGACCAGCACCTATATTGGATGGGGATACAACGTAGAAGATGGTTAGCGGTAGGAGAACTTGCATGTAACTGTAGGATAAGAATAAAATTGTGCCAACAGTGCAAAACCCATAAATCAATGCACATAGCCAATGTAATATATATATATACACATACATACCATGGCAGGAAAGGGAACAAAATTAGCATGAACCTTGAAAAAATTAACCTGGGATGTGTATCATGATCGTCATAGAACAAGGCACCCACATCTATATGGGTCCAACTCTCCCCTACCTGTAAGGGCTTCTGTATGAGTAGACGCACCAACTAGAGAATATCTATATCTGTATATGCCTTTGTGGGAGACTCAAACCTCTCAACATAATCTAGGTTACTTAAGAACCATTACATGTATTAAGGGGGACTCGAACCTCCCATTCATATATTCATTCGGGGGACTCAAACCACCGAATCATAAGATACCCATATCGGCTAGCGTGATTTCCATTATTAGTCCTTTGAACTCCACTTTCACGGTCTGACTACACATCCCTCTAATAGGCCCAATTTAAAACCATCATTCCACATACACGACCATTAAGCCAATTACTTACCAATGGCATTTTAGTAGTATCGCCATACCAACACTACTTACAAATATACCACATTCCATTACCATTATCAATAAACCAATCATTCATTTAACTTTGGAAATCAAACCCATCATCTAACAAAGGCACTTGATCAATTTAAAGTTTAGGGACTCGAACACTTGGTCTAACAAAGACATAAATCAAGTTAATATTTAGGGACTCAAACCCATTTAATAGTTTAAACCACTGAGGTTACCCTTTAGATAATTACATATCCAACAAGGCCTTCACAAAATCATTTATCAACCATTCATAACCATGAGGCCCATGTCTTAGTTCCAAAAACCATTGTCATGTGACTATTTCATTCTTTTGGACATTTTCACAAACACTTTGTGGGAATGTTACTATCAAGACAAAAATAAAAGTAAAACCATTAATTTTAGGGTTACCTATGACCCGTTTGTTAAACAACAATTACAAAGCACCCACATGTGTAAACCATCACCAAAACATGTATAAACACAAGTCAAACCAAGTGTAAACAATACTCAACCATGTGCAACAAAATCCTCAACATAGATTTTTAAAACCACCATTTATGAATCATAAACAAGCTTTAAAGCACATGATATTTATGAACTAACAATATGGGAAAGTCACATGCCTTAGTCAAGAAGATTCACAGAAGAAATTTTAATCTTAAGCATCAAGAAGACCACCTTTGAAGAACCCTAGCCCGAACCTGCAAGAGAGAGTTTAGAGAGTCTTTTTGGAGTGTTTAATCTTTCAATTATGTGTTATGAGAAGCCACAAAATGTTTTAAGACATGGGTACATAAGGGTTTTGGGGTGGGAAATGTCTAGAATACCCTCAACTTAAAAACTAAAAATGAACTCGTAGGAAGGTATGACCATACCCCCTAAACCGTACCCTAGGGTACGAACGATACTCTTGTCTCATACCCTAGACCTCACCTTGGACCCATTTACCGTCCAACATATGACCACCTAGGTTTAACTCATATCCTAGCATCGAGAAGTATCCTATGATCCGTACCTCAAGTAGAATCCTCTATACTAACTTAGGGGTATCATACGACTTTGCCACATACAAATTGTAACTTAACATACTTCTAGTAAGGAGGCCATTCGTGCCTTGGATAGAAAGTGACATAGAACGCACCAATTTATATAGGAGTTGACGACTCTTAACTCGTATCCTATTATATGACTTGTAACCTAAGTCATATGTTGTCCAGAACATAAATTTCTAGAAATTTTTTCTTAAAGTCCAAAGCCAAGATATTTCAACTAGGGTGTCATCCTCTTCTGGTAAGTGATCCTAAGAGAGTGCAAACCCTTAAATGGAAGGAAAACCTCTCAAAACATACACTGGCTATGTAGTTTAGAAAGTGAGGGACTGCTACTAAAGGTTACACCCTCAACTGGAAGGTGAGCCTCCATCCCTGATAAATCCTACTACCAATAGAACTCACACTTGTACTGATTAAAGTCAACTGGACATCACAACTTATAATGCACAAAAAGATCATGACAAACTGAGTATGATAGTAAAGCCTTGATCTGACTGGATTATTGCTTGAAAATAGAATCATGTATAGGTAGATAGGAATCGGTTGTTCATAACCCTCAAACACTCAATATTACTTTAAATACAATGACTTCTTTTAATAAAACTGTAAGAAAATTCATGGTTTAGAGACCTAAAACATCGAACATATCCCTAACTGATGAAATCCATAATTTTGAGTATGGGAATATGTTAACTTAGGAGGACAACATGCCTACTTTGTTAAATTCACAAATTAGTAAAATTAACATGGTGTCAATTAAGAATGATATGGGTGATTGAAATTTAAAGCATGTAATAACATAATTCACTAGGTTAAACATATAGACATGGCTTGAATTCAAAATCACTAACGCAATATTGTGTAAATTCACACTTAACATTGAGATTTAAAAAAAAGATTTATATTTGAAAAAAAAATCTTAGGACTCAGTGGGTGGAAGGAACCTATCGATTTAGGCTGACTACTTCAGTAGAGCAAGACCTAAAAAAGTTTATTCCTACCCCTTACCCTTTTTTTCAATATTGCCAATTCCCAGAATACTAATGTACCCTCGTGTATATAGTTGTCCAACTACTTTATTACTCCGACTTATTTAGCCACTTTCGCATCTATCGTATTCGGGAAAGCTTGCTTCGTGGAGGAGCATTTAGCAAAGCCAGTAGCCTGGTGAGGGCTAACTGTCTAAGGACAGGTTAAGGCAAGGCCTTCTGGGCTTGCTTCTCATGAGAATAGGTGAGGGATTCTGCCTAAATAATAGACACAGGTAATAAATAAGAGAATACTAAAGATTGGAGCCTTAGAATTTCTTAATTCTAACACAAGGTACTTATTAGATCGAATGTACTTCTTAGATCTAATAGTGGCCGGTGAATCACTGATCAAAGACCAAATTTTGGAGAGATTCTTCATCGATCTAGTGGCCGGTGAATCACTGATCAAAGAGCGAGAAACCACCAGGTTAAATGATTTGGTGGGATCTACAGATGTAGTGGCTGGTGAAACACTTCTTCTTCTTCAACGACCCTAAATACCTGAGTTGCATGAATTCTAGAACAGAACTTGGAATTAGGACCTTGAATAATTGAATTCTTAGGAAGAAGCATGAAATTGTGTGTTCTTGGGATGGATTATGATTTCACATTGTTAATTGGCGAGGAATAAGGAAAATAATGCCCCTATTAGACTTGAATTCTTAATTTGGATGACTAGGGAGAGGGGAAAAACACAAAAAGGTCCCCTTGGTCTTTAAATAATGTTGCAGGAAAACACAGCCTCAGTGACATTGAGGCTATCGTAGAGACTAGCCTCCGTGACATGGCGTGTGTCACGGAGGATACTCTATGACACATCGTGTATCACGGTGGTCCAACCTCCATGAAACAACCAAATAGGAGAGTCATTCTTTCTTTATGGTGCTAAAACACCCCGAACCCCTTCAAAAAATTCCAAGACTCTATAGAATGACCCTTTTAACATCCCTAAACATATTTCAATTCATAAATTGATGTATCAAACTCAAGAAGGACAAAAATGAAATATTCAAAACCTTGGGATCTTAAAATAGCTATCATTTGTACTTAGTGTGAAATAAATGCCTTGGACCCCCTTTAAGCAAGTGACTAATAGTTGGAAATGTGTCTAGGATCTTGAGGTGTATAATTATATTTTCCCCTTAGGATCATTCATCCTCGAGTGAACTATTTAAGCTGGGATACTAAAAAATCTTAGATTGTGCACTAAATACTTGTGAGCTGAATTATGATTAAATAACTAAATCTAAAACATGACACATACACTGAACTGAATTCATGAATGCATGCAATGACATGATGCTGGTTGGATAACTGAGATAGAAAATAAGAGAATCACTTTAAGAGAAACCATTACCTTAAGCTGAATCTAAATTCGTAGATAAATTATAGGGGTGCTTGCTTCGTTAATCTACTTTTTCTTCTCAAGTAGCTCCCTCAATGGACTGATTTCTCCATAGAACATTATCGAAGGGAACTTATTTATTCCTTAGCCTATGAATCTAATGATCAAGGATATAAACTAGGGCTTCTTTGTTGGAGAGACTATCTTTCAAATCCATAATCTCTAAGGGAACAACAAAAGCCGAGTCACCAATATATTTCCTTAGCAAAGAGAGATGCACTGATGCCAAATCTGTAGGAAACTCTAACTCAAAAGCTACCTTCCTAAAATGGCTCAAAATCATGTATGGGACAACATAGCAGGGACTAATCTTCCCATTTCTACTAAAACTTTTCACCCCTTTTATGGATGAAATTTGTTACTAAACTAAGTCACTAACGTCAAACTCAATATCTCTTTACCTCACATCTGCATAAGATTTTTGATGACTTTAGGTTATCTTCAACCTTTATCGAATTGACTAAACTATATTCATCGCCTCATACGCTGAATTTGGCCCTATAAAAGTAGCCTCACCTATTTTAAACCACCAATAGGAGATCTATACCTTTTTCCATAAAGAGTTTCAAACGTAGCCATCTGGATACTAAAGTGATAGCTGTTGTTTTAGGAAAACTTAATCAATGGTATGTGGTCATCCCAACTACCATTAAAGTCAATAACACAAGCCCTCAACATGTATTCTAAAGTCTAAATAGTCCTCTCTACCTAACCATCTATCTGAGGATGAAAAGCTATACTTATATGAACTTAATTACCAAGACCTTTCTGAAAAGCCTTCCAAAAGTGAGAGGTAAACTGGGTACCTCTATCTGAAATAATGGTAAATAGAACCATATGTAACTTTACCTACTCTCTAAGATAGAGTCTAGCTAATCCTTGACTAAATACAAAGTATGAAATGGTAAGAAATAGGCTAACTTGTCCATTTTATCTACAATGACCCAAATTATATCATGTTAAAGACGTACGAGGTAACCCTATCAAAATATCCATGTTCACTACCTCCCACTTCCAAGTGGGGATGCTGACCTCCTGAAGTGTACCACTTGGCCTTTGGTGCTAAACCTTAAGCTGTTGAAAATTCAAACACTTTTCCATGAATTTTGTAGTATCTTTGTTCATACTATTCCACCAATAGATTTCCCACAAATCACAGTACATCTTAGTGGCTCCTGGGTGAATAGAATATTACACACCATGCGCTTCAGCTAATATTCATTGTCTCAAACCATCAACACATGGAACACATAACCTTCCTTGACAATGAAGTACATATTTTCTCCCTTGGGAGAAAACTTCTACCTTCTGATTCCGAACTTCCTCCTTCAACTTGACCCAAATAGGATCCATATCTTTCTTTTGTTTCACTTCAGCCACCAATGAAGATTTTGAACTATTTTGAACCGATATACTACCTTCGGCTGAATCAACCAACCTAACCCCTAACATAGCAAGCTTATGAACCTCATGAATTAACCCCTTCTTATCATCCTCAATATGCGCCACATTTCCCATAGATAATCTACTAAGGGAATCGACCACTACATTAGCATTATCCAAGTGATACATCACACTCATATCGTAGTATTTCAATAATTCCTGACACCTTCTCTGATGAAGATTCAGGTCTTTTTACGCGAACATATACCTAAACTCTTATGATCCATAAATAAATCAATATGAATCCCCCAAAGGTAATACACCTAAATAAATAAGGCAGTGACAACTTCTGCCAACTCAAGGTCATGGGTCGGGTAATTCTTCTCATGGTGTTTCAGCTATCTAGAGCCATAGGATATGAGCTTACCTTGCAGCATTAACACACAACCAGGACCAACTCTAGAAGTATCAAAATAGACCACAAACCTATCTATACCATTTGGTAAAGTCAAGATTAGAGTATAAGTGATTCGAGTGTTCAACTATTTAAAAATCCTCACAGGAATCTAAACATTGAAATTTGAATTTCTATTGGGTTATTTGAGACATGGGAGAAGAAATAGTAAAATGTCCTTAAACAAGCCATCTATTGTAATCAACTCAAGCTAAAAAAACCCTGATATCTGATGGAGAGATAGGTGTAGGACAGTTTCTCACTACTTCAGTATTTTGATGGTCAACTCGAATTCCATCACTAAAAATAATATGACCAAGGAAAGCTATTGATATCAACCACAATTTACCCTTGATGAACTTATCAAATAACTAGTGATCCTTAAGGGTTTGCAATACAATCCTCAAATGTTCTGGATGATCACCTTCACTATGATAATAGACGAGGATATTATATATAAAGACTATGATGAAGATATCAAAGTACTACTTAAACTCCATTTTCATCAAGTCCATAAAAGTTATTGGATCATTTTTTAGTACAAGAGACATAACTAGATATTCAAAGTGACCATAACGAGTTCTGAAAGCTATCTTTGAGATGTCACATTCTCTGACTCTAATCTGATGATTGCCAGATCTTATGTCTATCGTAGAGAAAATAGCTTGCACCCTAAAGTTGGTCGAGCAAGTCATCAATTTCGAGGAGAGGATACATATTCTTTATTGTGACATATTTATAACTAATGGTAGTCGATGCACCTTCGGAGGAAACCATGTTTCTTTTAAACAAAAAAAACTATAGAACTACAGAGAAATGTTAGGCCTAATGAGACCCTTATCTAAGAGATCTTTCAATTCCTTAGGCTCAATTGGAGCCATTCTGTAAGGTGGAATTAAGATAGGCTGGATATCTGGGAGGAGATCTATTCCAAAGTTAATTTCCCTTTTATGAGAAAATCTGAGAAGATCTTTTGGGGAATACTTCTGGAAACTCTTTTACTACTGAAACTAAATCAAGGATTGGAGTTTAAGAATTTGAGTCCTTTACTTAGACGAGATGATAAATACATCCCTTGGATATCATATTATTTGCTTTAATATAGGAGACACATTGGACCTTAAGCACTGAAGTACTATCCCTCTATTCATCTATAGGTTTGGTTAGGGAACTGGAACTGGACAATTCTATTTCTACAATCAACTAAGGAATAACATGAGTGGAGCCAATCCATGTTGAGAATGACATCGAAGTCAGTCATCTCAAACTCTACAAGGTTAATTGAAGTGAATTTCTGAAACACTGTTCCCAGGAAATTTTTGTACATTGGTCTGGCTATAATAGAACTATCTATAGGGTCTAAAAATTCATAAACATACAGATTGAAGACTTGTAATGTATCCATAAGTGCATCAGGACAACTCTCCTGATTATGTTGAGTTTGGAGATAAAAAATTCGGCTCTGACGCTGACTGCTGGTAATACTAGAGGTGGCACCCTATTGATTTCAACGACCTATTGGAGCTAATGAGATGTTCTACTGGACCTGTGAACAAAAATCCTTTCTCTTTTGGAAAACACCTAGGCGATCCATAATCTTGTGTCCTGGCCTGCCATGCACTCACCCTTGTTGTTCTTAACACATTTCCTACAAAGTGAAATGGTGCAATGATAACGCTCAAACTACAGCTCTCGTAAGAGTGTAAGCAGTCGCTGTCAAATATAGAACCCAATTGGGTTGGGTGTCGAATCCCACAGGGAATACTCGGTTACTAAGTATGCAACTGTTAGTAGACTGTTGGTCAAAAATTCTACGAAAAAGGGGGATTTGAATTATGACGTTAATCAATGTAAACAAGGTAAAAATGGAAAGCTTTGTTTAGTAGATTTTAATTAATGAGAATTATAAGTTAGGGTTATGTCCACTTTATGAGTTCTACGTATCTATTAACTATGAGTTATGCAGAATTCAGACATGCATGCACATATAGAGGTTCCTATTCTAATGGTAAATCCTACCGTGTCTCGACCATAAAGGATTATCTCACTTTACCTCTCTCGAGCTTAAAGCGTGTAACTAACGGTACGAACTCTCCAAGAGGTTAATCCAGTTACGGCACTAACGTGTAACTAGGGGTTGGTAGCCCTATTTCCTTGTCACACTCTCTTTTCCAGACATGTAACTTTTCTCACGAACAAGTTAATGCTATACTGGCATATTCTATATGTTTGCAACCACAAGAATTCAGTTAAGATGAAGAGAGTAATGATATAAGTAGCATACGTATCAAGAATTCACAAACTCATAGTAATAGATAGTTTATCATAAGGTTTCCATAACCCTAACGGAGAAGTTTAGCAACTCATGAGTGCAACGGAGATCACAATAAACATCATCATCGTACCAAAGCTTGAACGATCTCACATTGGTCACAAGATCCGTGCTTTCTCTGTCATAAAGTAACGTGAATAGTACTAAATGTCGAATAAAAGAAAAATAGAATTGAATAGAAAAATGAATGAATGCTGAAAAATTTAGCAAATAGGGTTTTTATAACATCTTTGTCCTAGTCCTACTGAAATAGGGTTTTTATCCTTGTCCTACTGAAATAGGGTTTTTATCCGTGTCATATTCCTACTAGGTTACTGCTGATCCCCAAGTATTTAGAAATATTGTTTTTACCTGGGACAAGTTTTCCATGCATCACTTTCAGTCCACAAGCTTCCAGAAGCTGTCTTCCTTCTTACATGAAGTTTCCTTTGCTGCCCAACGGTCCACAAAATGCTGAAATCTTCCTCATTTATACCTGAAAACATGCTAATCACGTTTGTTAGCTCACTTACAGGAAAAAAGACTAAAAGTGCAGGAATTATATATTTTGTTCTTTAAAACTTAGCTAAAATATGGGTAAATTATAGTACCTTAGGCGCGTAAATACGCCCAATATCAACACCCCACACTTAAAGCTTTGTTCATCCTCGAACAAAATATTATGTCCATGTAAACATCTACTTAGGGTTTCACAGTAATAGCACAAAATGTTAAACAAGACATGCACGGCAATCATTAACAAAGAGTAGTTTTCTGATCGCTACTAGAAACAATTTAACCTCTAACATAGACTCATGATGATGGTTAAGTCGTATCCACAAGTTAAGGCACAAAGAATCATACAAAACCACCGAATAATCATTAACCATGTGTGTCTCACACAAGATATCACCCATAATCACTCACAGTTTTGCATTTTTTGAAACATGGGTATAAGATTCTCCTTGCTCTCACTCTCATAAAGAATTCATATGCTGCAACTGCTGACCATAGCCTTGCCCTTAGTGTAATGCTCTACTAATATCAAAATGCTAAGCTAAGGATCAAATAGGTCTTTTATAGGTTGTAATGTAGGCTAAGGGACGGGTAGGACTATTTTGGCCAGAAATAGTGACTATGTTCCTAAGTGCTTTGATCCATCACATTATGTCATTAACACTCTCTTTTAATCAACCCTGCTACCTTTCTTTCATCTATCACCCCTTTTCACCTATTTTGCCATTCAAACATAACTATCTTTTTATTTAATCATAATCACAATTTATCTATTTGTTTTTCTATTTGTTTTTTTTATAACACACCTCTATGATAGCCACTCTTTTTCATAAAAAATTCAAGTACCAATACTCTCTAAGGCGTCATTCTCACCCAATTTCCTCTTATTTTGTCACATGACTTTACAATTTAAAGCACTTAGGAATTTGGATCAAATTATGGTCTTGAAAAAAAGAGATTAGGCTTACATATGAGGCTGTCCAAGAAAATAGCTAAAGGCTCAAAGGGGGTTAACTAGGATAATGTCCACCGGTAGGTAAAAAGAAGGTAGACAAGTACAGGATGCCAAAGAAATGCCTAAATCATCTCCTAAACTTACACTCTTTATTTCGCTTTACATACACACCAGGCAAGTTCTAGCATTAGCCACAAACGCTGAATATACTATAATCTCACACACACAAGGCACATGGTCAACTTTATTGGGAGTATTATAGACCCTTGACCCAACGAATTAAGGAATTAAACCACACACTTATCACATAGTGAGTCACACTTAGAGCCTAAAACTCTCAATAGTAATGATTTTAGCACAACTCTTGTAATAATACCATGCCGCCTATCAGAAAAATTTCATGCACTTAAGAAAAAAAAATTTCTAAAATTTAACTACTACTAAAAACCAAACAAATGAACATAACTAACTGTAGGTAGGCAAAGAAATACAACATACAAATACCGGCACCCCACACTTAGAAGGGACACACTGTCCTCAGTGGGAAATAAATAAGAAGAACATGTATTAGTCGGACTCTTCCTCTATGTTTAGGGTCATACCCCCTGCATCCGAGTCATCGTCATCAGAATTTTCCTCCACGTCTGAGTCTGGCATTCGGCGATCATCGTCGGTTGGCACATCATCGTCAAGAGGTTCCTCAAAATATACACCTAGTCCACACATAGCCCTCGCATGCTCATTCATTGGGTAGTCATAATCCAACTGTTGGAGCTCTGCAGTAGTTGGAACATGACCCCCGCTCATCATGGTAAACCTCGTCATGCCATATAAATGGTGGAAGAAGCTTTCATCACGAGCATGTCTTTCTGTGGTGGTCAGGTTGACGCCATGCATAGATTCAGCATCTTTAACCTTTGTGAGGTCAACCTTCTTTGGGTTGTGTGGAAGCTTATGATCTGCAGGTTCCTCTTCGATGTCCTCCTTTCTTTGCTAGGCTTTCCTTTTGTATCAGCTCCACGTGAACATATTTTTTCTTTTTGTTGTTCTTGTACCACTCCTTTCCTTCCTCTTCTAAGACCCATTTTATCCCGTACATGCGGCGGGGTATTTGCAGCGAGGACGATTCAGCTTGCTCTTTTCTTCCCCTTTTTTGGCCTTTCTGTGAGGTGGATGCTTTTTCTTTTCCCGGTCAACTTTTTGGTGCCATTGTACCTGAGATTAAAATAAAGGCATGTTAGCTTCATCTTGGTAGGATTCAATCGACAAACAGATAGTAGTGGTGCCACCCCACACTTAATTTGTTGGTACAAACTAATTAAGTGAATGATATCGATTACTCAGACTTCATCGACATACGTATTGGTGATATGTTCCAACAATACATTTTAGCACAGTCATACTTTCATGTTGTCTTTAACTATCCTTTTCAACTCTATGTCATGTAATCTTGACCATACATTATGATTTGGATTAATGCACTTTTGGAACAAGACGACTACGTAGATATTGAATCAAGTTTATGGCATAGAAATAATAGCAACATATCATGCTTGTATTCAATCATGCTCTTCATCTCGATGGATGGGTTATTCAAACATGCAAGCTTTCAAGTTACAAAATTATGCCATTATCTTAACCATGTTGATTCCGCAAAAGTATGACAGTGTATCAAAATCAAATACAGGTTGGAACCAAGTCTAGAACACCCATACGTATTCTTTCACTCACTTAGTTGTATCACAACAAATCAACAACATTCAAATCACCAACACTACTTCAAGAATTAACAACTTATTATAGGCGTAGTATTTTAATACTTACGGAATATAAAAGAAGAACAAAGAAGTACTTACTTGGTTGATTGTTTCGGAAAATGTTCTTGCAAAGTTAGAAGAGCAAAAAGAAGATTTTTGAGAGATTTTAGAGAGGTAGGCGGCGCTTAGGTTGAGTTTGCAATGAAATTTTGTTCTAAGACTAATGTTCGATTTATAGGACAAGCTTGGGTCGGGTTTTGACCCATTTTGAATCGGATTAGGAGACCAAAAAGTGAGCATAGGCGGCGCCTTTTGCAAAGCCTAGTTGAGCATAGGCGGCGCCTATGCTATGGCATTGTTGTGAATAGGCGGTACTTATGCTATAGCATTCTACATTCAGAGACAAAAGGCTTTGGCATAGGCGGCGCCTATGCTATGGCATTGTTGGGCATAGGCGGCGCCTATGCTATGGCATTGTAGATTCTGAGAGCTTAGGCCATAGAATAGGCCTTGCCTTGTTTGTTGCCTAGATTTACATAGGCCTTGGCTTTACCATTTCCTAGTTTTGAACAGGCAATGCCTAACCGATAACCTTTGCTTCTGCACTCCTAACTTACCACCTTTAACATAGCACACTTCCAAATCAAAATTTGAGACCAATCTCCTCCTTTATACGTCTTGCACCTACACTTACTCAAAAATAACAAAAACGATTAGAACGATGGGTTGCCTCCCATCAAGCGCCTTAGTTTTGGTCGTGGCTCGACTACAAAAACAAACTCCTAGTAAAACAAAACAATTAAAGACGCTGGGTTGCCTCCCATCTAGCGTTGGATTTATTGTCGCGGCACGACATAATTATCTCGATTACTTAGACTTCATCGTGATAAATGGTGCATCATTTTCTGAATGGATTCAGACGACGCTGATGCTTACTCCTAGGCATGTAATCTTCTTCGAGATGAGTCTTATGCATACATATCCCAGGTTGGATACCAATTATATCATCAATAGTCCAACCCATAGCTCTCTTGTACCCCTTCAGAGCAGAGATGAGAGCCTCTACGTGATGTTCACCTAAATCAGCCGTAAAAATAACTGGAAGTGTATCACCACTTCCCAAAAACGCATACCTTAGGTGACTGGGGAGCTCTTCCGATTCTAGCACTGGTGGCTCTTCAATGGAAGTCTTCACTGTTGGTGAGGGTCGACTTTTAAGATCAAGGTCCAGCTTCTTAGGGGCATGAAAATAGGACTTTATTCCTGTTAGAGCACAAACGGTTTCTTCATATTCTTCAACATCCTTATGCTCACAATTCGAAAGCACTTCAGATAGTGACTCAATAGTAAGCTGCTTCTCTATAGATAATTCTTTTGCATCCTCATAATAATCATGATCTACAGAGAACACATTCATATCGCTGGGATGCTTCATTGCTTTGCATACATCAAAACAGACCACTTCGTTATTCAACCAAAATAAAAACTCATTAGCTCGTAAGTCAATAAGCACACTTCCAGTTGCGAGGAAAGGGCATCCCAAGATTATGGAAACTTCAGAATCCACCTCGCAATCCAAAATAACAAAGTCTGCAGGAAAGATGAAGGTAGAAACCTTCACCAACACATCATTCAAGATACCCACAGGTCGTTTTACCGACCTATCTTCCATCACAAGTCACATATTGGTTGGTGTAGGATCACCCAACCCCAACTTTCTATAAATGGATAGCGGCATCAAATTGATGCTAGCCCTCGAATCGCACAATGCCTTAGCAAAATTCATAGATCCCACCGTGCAAGGAGTAGTGAAAGAACCAGGATCTGCCTTCTTCTGTACTAAAGATCTTGTAGCGATTGCACTGCAATGGTGAACATTATCTGTCGGCACATAGCTTACTGCCCGCTTCTTTGTCAAAAGGTCCTTCATGAATTTAGCGTACCCAGGCATCTATTCCAGCGCCTCTACCAAAGGAACATTAATGATCAGCAGCTTCAACATGGTCATGAATTTACTGAACCTGGTGTCATCAGCCTTCTTCTTCAGTGTCTACAGAAAAGGTGGTGGTGGAAGAGGAATCGTTTTCTCCACCACTTCCTTTTTATCTTGCTTTTGACTATTACTCTTTTTAGGCTGGTGACGTCTAGGTGTAACATCATGAGCACTCACTTCAGCTTCTATGGCATGATCATAATCTGCATCAATAACATTCTCTGCTATATCATCAAATACCTGCTTACCTTTGGATGGATGTTCCAGCACCTTACCACTCCTGGTAGTAATAGCCATACACGATCCATCATTCCTTGGATTTTGCACGGTGTCGCTAGGTAAGGTGTCTGCCTTTCGTTGGTTGAATGCCGCCAATAGTTGACTCATTTGTTGTTCCAATTGTTTTATTGCAGTGGAATGCGAGTCAACCAATTGCTTCATTGAGGAAAAATCATTTACTTCCTCAGTTACTCCCGTGTTAGTTGCCTCCACTCCTTTCAACAGCTTAGCCATCGTATATTCCATGGACATCTTCCCAGAGCCAGATGCAGCGACGTCACGACTTCCAGGAGGAACATAAAAACCACTCCTGCCAGTCTTATTCTTCAAACTACCTTGATCAAAGTCCTTGTTTCCAAATTTATCATAATAGTTCCGACCTTGGTTTCCTTGGGCATTGCCTCGGAAACCCCCCTGATTAATCAAGTAGTTAGCTTCTTCCTCAAAATCGGATTCATCTTTTGCCTGTGACACAATAGCTTTGACTTTTTTGGTCTTCCCTAATAATAAATGCTTGGTAAGAAGATCCATCTGCGTTTTTATGTAAGCCATATCCTGGTCACATTCCTCTTCTCTTTGCCTTTGTTCTGCAGTCATGCCGATAGATACAGTAGAGCTTGCTACCTCAGAATCCCAGGTATGCCAAGCTTTACTCTTCTTTGTCATATGATCTAGCATACCACTTACCTCATTAAAAGTAAGGTCCATGAATGAACCACTCGCAGCATTATCAACCACTGGCTTAGTCACCGAATTCAAAGCCCTGTATAATATCTCCATCAAGTGGACATTGGTCGTATGATGATTTGGGAACCTCATAAGCTTCTTCTTGAACCTCTCCCATGTTTCGTGGAGAGATTCAGTTGGAAGCTGTCGAAAATTGCTAATCTCATCTCTTAATTGTGCTCTCTTGGATGGCGGATAGAATCTTTCTAGGAAAGCATCTTTTAGTTGCCTCCAATTAGTGATAGAGTCAGGAGTTAGCCCGTTCAACCATAGAGTTGCCTCTCTAGATAGAGACAATCGAAATAAGCGCAGCCAAATCGCATTCTTTCCAACCCTTGGATTGTCAAAAGCCTTGAATGTTGAGATAAAATTAATCAGATGCATATTCGAATCGTCTCCTGCAAGCCCACCAAACAACCCTTTGAGATGCAATAACTGAATCATAGTGCTAGTGAAATTAAACTTTGCTCCGGGTGCCAAGGGCGGAGGAATAATAGCCCTTGTGGCACCAGCCCCATCCAGATTGTCATCATCATCATCAAAAGGAATCTGCATAGCTCGGTGTTTAGGCCTAAATCTTGCTTGATGATCTCTTCTGTTTGCCGATGTTTCACCCTCAGCATCACACCTAGGGTTTAGTAACTCATCATCACCCAAGTCCTCATCATCAGGATTTCCTGCTCACCCTGGGTTATCAATATTCTGTTGATGCACTTGATCAGCGGCCAACGCAGCTAATCTAGCCTGCTCCTATTGAGCAGCCCTTCTTTCAATGTCACGATGAGCCTCCATCCTGCCAATAAGTTGCGGTTCAGGGTTTATGGGTAATAATGGTTTACCAGAACTTCGAGTATTGGTCATGCACTGAACAAAACCTGAATAAAACAAAAACAACAACTAAAAGTAAAATCTGAGAATTTTTTACCAAAGGGTCTAATAACTATCAGAAACTTAGTTGACAACCGTATTCCCCGGCAACGACGCCAAAATTTGACAACGCTCAAACTACAACTCTCGTAAGAGTGTAAGTGGTCACTATCAAATATAGAACCCAACTGGGTTGGGTGTCGAATCCCACAGGGAATACTCGGTCACTAAGTATGCAACTGTTAGTAGACTGTTGGTCGAAAATTATACGGAAAGGGGGGATTTGAATTATGACATGAATTAATGTAAACAAAGTAAAAACGGAAAGCTTTGTTTAGTAGATTTTAATCAATGAGAATTATAAGTTATGGTTATGTCCACCTTATGAGTTCTACGTATCTATTAACTATGTGTTATGTAGAATTCAGACATGCATGCACTTATAGAGGTTCGTATTCTAATGATAAATCCTACCGTGTCTCGACCATCAAGGATTATCTCACTTTAACTCTCTCGAGCTTAAAGCGTGTAACTAACGGTACGAACTCTCCAAGAGGTTAATCCAGTTACGGCACTAATGTGTAAATAGGGGTTGGTAGCCCTATTTCCTTGTCACACTCTCTTTTCCAGACATGTAACTTTTCTCACGAACAAGTTAATGCTATACTGGCGTATTCTATATGTTTGCAACTACAAGAATTCAATTAAGATGAAGAGAGTAATGATATAAGTAGCATACGTATCAAGAATTCACAAACTCATAGTAATAGATAGTATATCATAAGTCTTCCATAACCCTAACAGAGAAGTTTAGCTACTCATGAGTGCAACGGAGATCGCAATAACCATCATCATCGTAGCAAAGCTTCAACGATCTCACGTTGGTCACAAGATCCGTGCTTTCTCTATATGAAAGTAACGTGAATAGTACTAAATTTCGAATAAAAGAAAAATAGAATTGAATAGAAAAATGAATGAATGCTGAAAAATTCAGCAAATAGGGTTTTTATAACATCCTTGTCCTAGTCCTACTGAAATAGGGTTTTTATCCTTGTCTTACGTAAATAGGGTTTTTATCCTTGTTACATTCCTACAAGGTTACTGCTGATCCCCAAGTATTTAGAAATACTGTTTTTGCCTGGGACAAGTTTTCCATGCATCACTTTCAGTCCACAATCTTCCAGAAGCTGTCTTCCTTCTTACATGAAGTTTCCTTTTCTGCCCAACGGTCCACAAAATGCTAAAATCTTTCTCATTTATACCTGGAAATATGCTAATCACGTTGGTTAGCTCACTTACAGGAAAAAGGACTAAAAGTGTAGGAATTATATTTTTTGTCCTTAAAACTTAGCTAAAATATGGGTAAATTATAGTACTTTAGGCGTGTAAATACGTCCAACATTATGCAACCACTATTTATGATACCATAGGACTTAGAGCCCGACACTCTATCCTTACTATCCTACTGTACTTGGGCAATGGTACATTGTATGAAAATTGGGATGGAGCTTAGAATTTCTAGCAGAATTAAGAATGTTTCCCCCCATTAGACCTTTGCTGTGAGAACTTGAAGCTATTAGTTCTAGCCTTCTTATTCTCTCTCTACTTTTTTTTATCCTTTTTTTCTCAATCTACCGAGCATGAACCATCTTCTTGAAAGGTCCATCTCCTTAATTAACATGTTCGACCTATATTTTTTGACTAATATATCTGAGACACGAGATAGAAACTTAATAATCTTGGCCCTAAAATTAGCCACTATAGTCAGAGCATACCTCACCAACTGGGTAAACTTGAGTGAGTACTCTTTTACACTCATGTTACCTTGCTTTAAATTTATCAAATCCTACACCTTGTCCTCCCTCAACTCTAGTGGGAAGAACCTGTCTAAGAAAGCCATGGAAAACTCCTCCCACTCTATAGGTCCTACGTCAACACCTTTGTCCTTCTTCCACTACTTGAACCAAGTGTGAGCTTCTCCCTGCAATTGATAAGTAGCTAAATCAGCACTCTCACTAAAAGTGACACCCATAATGTCTATCACTTTCCGTACACCATCTAAAAATTCGTGCGGATCCTCCTCAGACTAAGATCCAAAAAATAATAAAGGATTTATTCGAGTAAAGTCTCAGATCCTAACTGCAATTTTATTTATTACAGGATTAGCCAGAGAAACAACCTGTTAATTATTTTGAGTAGCCACAATCTGGGCTAAAATAGTTAAAGAGGTCCTAAATTTGGTGTGGAAAAGATGTTAGTTCAGGGGATCTTCCTGAACAGGTGGTGGTGGTGTGGGTTTGTCCCCATTTCATATTTCATTGTTCCTTCTGAAAAGCATTTTCTATAAACAGATGAAGAATGATATAGAAAAATGAAATTCAATATAACTCTTTCTTTTTATCACAACAAGAATACTAAAAGAAGGGAAACTTTTCTATAATGTCTCATAGCCTCTCACCTATAAGTGTGGCGTGCTTCACATCCATGTATAAGACTATAATACCCCTTAATATCCTTAGATTAGTTCAGCTCCTAGTAGTAACATAAGAAGCTTTGAACCTAAAAATTTCACTAAGTGATGGAGACGTAGTCATATATTTGACTCTTGAATTTCTTGGATTTTTAAGTTGACCTTTCGGGCTCTGACACGATGGTTTTTGAGTTGATTAATGTTTAGGGGCATAAGGAGCATGTCTTAGGGAAGTTTCAGAATTTTTGGACGAGGTTTGAACCATGTTAGATTGTGTTTCCATTGGCCCACTGTGATCGCACCGCGTTGCAGTGACGGGCTATACCATACTCATCCTTTGGATGTCGAATTCTAGTGGCTCAAAGCAATAAGCTTGCGTCATTCCATGACCCTAAATTACACTTATCCTTTTGAATGGAAAATTTTAGTAGTCCAACGCGATTCCACCGCATTGTGGTGAAGGTGTATTTGCCATGTTATTGATCCATAATTTGAAATGCCTGTGTCATTAATTATATCTTAGTATGTGAAGTGCTTATTAGGTGAAAAATGTTCATAGAAATTACTTAGAGCCAAGTTGATCTAAGAACCTTAGATTCGTCCAATGTTTGGGGTTTGATTCTACAAGGGTCAACTTCAAAAGTGTATAACTTCTAATGTATGTAGAATTTTCCAGCAAAAGACCCAAAAAATTGTATATAATTTAATCATCTTCCCCAAGATATCAATTTTTCCTTAATCCAATAATCGAGTGAAAAGTTATAGAATTTTTTGTGTGAGGCAGTAAGCTGCTGCGATGGTACCGTATCGCGGTAAGGTGCAAAATCGTGATCAGGTTAAGAATTTTTGGTCTAAATGAGTGAGGGGAAATTGGGTCATTTCCCGACTCAAACTAGGTCATAAAAACAATAGATTAGATGTCGTTCTAAGCAACATATACTCATTACTATCAAAATTTTTCTACAAGAAACCCTAAAACTCCAACTTTAACTCTAAGAAATCCAAAGTTTCACCATTCCTTTTTCAAGATAATCAAGAATTCAAGGTTCCCAATTCTAGATCTTCAAGAAACAATCTTTTAAAGCATAAATAGGAATTCAAAGTCAAGCTTCTTCATCAATTTCATCAATTAAGGTATGTGGGTTTATGAACAAGGATAATCATTTTATCCTTGTGCCTAAAATTAGTTTTAAAGTTTATTTTTAAAATAATTTTCATGAATTTTAGTTTAGGATTTTGTAACGCACCAAGTCTGTACCCCGAACATTACACAGATCTAATAATCCTAAAGGACCACAAGCTAATGCATAACTGGTACCTACTGCAATAACTGAATAATAATATGGTTTAATATGGATTAATGGGATAAAATTCCATAAGATTTTAAACTGTAATACTGATGAAAAGAAAATTATAAACTCTGATAAAACATCATAATCTAAAATACTAAATACTACCTGAACATCTTTTCTGAAAAGACTTTAAACTAAACTATCTAAATAAGGAGTTGATGGGACAATCCTCCAACTAACATTATCTACTAAAATGATGAATCTAATGAGATAATTAAATAAAAGAATATCCTTGAATGATGAGGACTCACTGCTAGTCTACTGCAGCTGGCTGAATGTCTGAACTGCTAAGAATGCTCTGAAGCCCGTACGTCTGAACCTATGGTATAAAACACCATAGCGTAATGCACTAGTATGTGTGAATATACTGGTACACAAAGTGAGTTAAGGCTGAATGCAAGGGTTCATATGCATGGACTATAACTGACTGAATAACATGAACATGACTGCGTAAGAATACATCTATGAATAAATAACTGTAACTAAAGTCAAAAGGATTCTGAATACTGATTTTACTGATAACATGGATTACTAATAACTAATATAACAGACTGAATAACATGAACATGACTGCATGAGAATATATGCATGAATAAATAACTATAACTGAAGACTTAAGGATTCCGAATATGGAGTTTATTGATAACATGGATTACTGATATCTAATATACTATTTACTGAGTAACTATGTCTAACAGTCTTTTTCTATAGAATTAGTTGAGTTCTGTACTAAGAGGAGTTACTGTATCTGACAGTCCAAAAATCTGTAGAACTATCTTAGTTGTTTACTAAAGACTGATACTGAGACTATGGGAGGTAATCATCTAACCGACATGCCCTTTTTCTGAATAGATTTGGGGTCCAACCTGTAACCCTAGTTGGAATGATCTCAGTACCATGCCACAAGTAAAGAAACTGAAGAGATAACCTCATCTGGCAGGTTCTTACATAAGAACGATGGGACCCTCAGCTGTCAGGTTAGGCCACCTCATCAACCCTCAACTAGAAGGTTTTGATGTCTCAACCTACACTGGCTATGTTATTTTGGAAAGCAAGGACTGCTTCTAAGGATCACACCCTCTACTGGCAGGTGAGTCCCCATTCTTAGGTTCACTCGGTGTTGAATACTCCTCCCAACTTAATAGACACTAAACTAATTTCCTAGTTTATATTAGGCTGGACTGATCTGTTACTGATCGTACTGATTAACTAAACTGAGCTGAGTTTACTGAGTTTCGTTGACTGATGGAATACTACTTAGTTCTGTTATCTAACTGAGTTTTCCTGAGTTCTATAACTAAACTAGAGTACTATTAATTTTGACATGACTAAGACTATTCCGTAACTGACATTGGCTCTTGGCATATAGCTAAATTTTCAGGTATTAAATACCCCCAGGACTTGATAGAATGAAAATAATAAGACATGACAATTCTTGAATACTTGAAAATAGTCAAAAACTCACAATACGATCTATGAGGCATTTCATCAGTCACTTGAAAGTTATGAACTTCCACATGAATAGGAATGCATACTATCACATCAAAATTTCATTAAACCAATCTCATGAGCATTCCATGAAACACCTACAAAGAATAGCTTTAACATAGAAGACATTGTGAACATGTGGGTATAGCATAAGTTTATTTTTTAGACCACCAAACGATCTCAAAAGCTTCATAGTCTCAATTTAGAATTTTATCAAACACATGGCAGGCACAACTTTATACTTGTGTATGATCAACAATGCTAATACATCATTACTTTATAATTCAAGGATTTCAATATAAGAGAATCAAACTTCAACTTACATGCTATCATAATATCAAGAACCACATAAAGATTTCAACTTGGAACACATTCCACAACATCCACATGAATACATTCAAACCCACCACATGGAAATCACAATTAATGTTTTTGAAAGAAGTTTCTTGAACTCCAAGGGTGGAAGGGACTCTTTGATGAACACTTTACATACCTTGTTGAAGAATTTCTAAAAATTAATGGTGCAATCTTGAGTTCTTCATTTGAAATTTAAAAACTCTAAGGCTTGTTCTTGATAGAAATTCAGAAAGAATAGGTTTATTTGCTTCCTAGGGTATTAAATTTTGTGGTTTGGGGGTTGAGAGTTAGGGGAAAAAGACCCAAATACCCCTAAGAACGTGATCTTCTTATGAGTGAAAATTGCATTGCCAACGCAGTATGTCGATGGCACTGATGCGATATCCAACACATCGCGCAAAGATCATGCCGACTCACTGGAATTTGACGCTGATAGCTTTGGAAAATATTAACCAACGCGATAGGTCGTGCGGTGCACCAAGATTGTGTTGGTACACTATCTTGGGATTGCAAAAGAGCTTCAAACGAAGTTCGAAAAATCCAAACCTTGTTTGGGAACACCTATTGACCTTCCTGATTATAAAGTAACTAAAATATAGACATTTAAAGGACATTAAGGTCACGAAATGAGATTTCCAACTTTTGACGGCCTAACAAACTTAAAGTACTGAATTAAGATAGGGATTTTGTGGGGTCTTACAATATCTCCCCCTTGGGAACATTCATCCTCGAATGAGAGTGACTGAACTGAGAGTACTAGTAGGCTAAATCTGCTTACTGGACATAAACATCTGGGACATGATGATAGCATTGATATACTGATGTACTGAATTATCACCCTGAACATGTATATCTGATGCATGAGTACATGATTGAGCTGGTTCATGAATACATGACTGGGAGTACTAATAAGTTGAGTTTCTCATACCGATCATGCATATTTAATACATGAGTATACGACTGAACTGACTCATGAACATAGAACTAAATATGCAAAGGTAAATGATACCAAGTTTGTAATAGAAATATGAGCACGAAACTGAATAAGCTTAAGAAAAACAATTACCTTAGGCTGAGTATGGATTAGCGGAGAAGAGGTAAGGATACTTGGTCCGCATTTATGCCTCTGCTTCCCAAGAAACTCCCTAAACGAAATATTCTTCCAAAGAACTTTGACTAGAGAAACTTTTTGGTTCCTTAATCTGCGACTGAAATAGTCAAAGATTTCGACTGGAATCTCTTCAAAAGAGAGGTTGTTCTAAACATCTATTCCCTCTATAGGGACTACAACTACTGGGTCACCTATGCACTTCTTTAGCAAGGAGACATGGAATACTTTATGGACTGAAGATAAATCTCAAGGTCATTCAAGATCGTAATCTACTTTGTCGAAGCCAATGGGAATTTTTAAAGGACCGACATATCGGGGATTGAGATTTCCCTTCTTGCCGCCTCTTCACTCCCTTCAAAGAGATATTTTCAAATACACATAATCGCTTATCTCAAACTAAATATCCTTTCTACACATATCAGCATACAATTTCTATTGGCTCTGAGTTGTCTTGAGCCTCTCTTTGATCAACTGCAATTTCTCTAAGGTATGGAATACTAGGCCAGGCCCTAAAATTATAGCCTTAGCCACCTCGAACCAAGTGGTTGTAGATATGCATCTCCTACCATAGAGAGCTTCAAATAGATCCATCTGAATGTTGGAATGATAGTTGTTGTTGAATGCAAACTCAATCAAAGGCAAGTGGTCATCCTACCTTTAAAATATATCGCCCACGCTTGGAGCATATCTTCCAATGTCTGAATGGTCCTTTCTTCTTTACTATTTATTTTGGGATGAAAGGTTGAACTGAGGTGAACTCAGGTGCCAAGACCTTTTTGGAATACTTACTAGAAATAAGAGGTAAACTGGGTACCTCTATCTGAGATAATAGACAACAAAACACCATGTAATCTAACCAACTCTCTGATATAGAGCTTGGCATAATCCTCGACTGAATACGAGGTATGGATTGGAAGGAAGTGAGTTGATTGGTCATCCTATCTACGATAACCTAAACTAAATTGTACTGACGAAGAGTACGAGGCAAACCTATCACAAAGCCCATGTTTACTTCATCCCACTTCCAAGTAGGGATACTAAACACCTGCATTGACCCACTTGGCTTCTGATGCTCAATATTAACCTACTGATATATTGAGAACTTAGCCATGAATTGTTTAAGTCTCTCTTATTCCTACTCCACCATTAGATCTCCCACCAATTATGGAAGATCTTAGTGGCCCTGGATGAATAGAGTAACGTGCACCATGCTCCTCTACAAGAATTCACTACCTTATGTCATCCACACTTGGCACACATAGACGATCCTGACAATGCCAAACACTATCTCCCCCTTTGGAGAAAACCTCTACCTTGTAATCTCTGACTGACTTTTTCAACTTCACTAAATTGGTATCTATATTCTGTTTTTCATTTACTTGGAAACTAGAGATGATTCTGAACTATTTTGAACCCATACACTACCTTCTACTGAATCGACTAAGCGGATACCTAGTCAGTCAAACTGATGAACTTCCCAAACTAACTTCTTCTTACTATTCGTAACATGAGCAACACTACCCATAAACAGTCTACTTAAAGCATCAGTCACTAGATAGGCCTTGTCTGGGTGATACAAAATACTCATATCATAGTCTTTCAACAACTCTAACTACCTTCTCTGACAGAGGTTTAAGTATTTATGAGAAAACATATATTGAAGGCTTTTGTGATCTGTGAACACATCTACATGAACCTCATATAAGTAGAGCCTCCAAATATTTAAGGCAACCACTACTGCTTCTAACTCGAGATCATGAGTCAGATAATTGTTCTCATGGGCTTTAAGCTATCTGGCAATGTAGGCTATGACCTTACCTACTTATGAAGACGCAACTCAAACCTACTCTAGATGTATCATAGTATACCACAAACCTATCTGAACCATCTAGAAGAGTCAAAATTAGAGCTGAGGAAACTCAAGTCTTCAACTCTTAAAACTCTTCTCTCATGAATCTAACCACTGAAATTTGACATTCTTTTGAGTTAATCTGGACATAAGGGATGCAATAGACAAAAAGTCCTCAACAAATCGCCTGTAATAGCTAGCTAAGCGCAAGAAATTTCTAATATCTGATAGAGAGATGGGTCTGGGCTAGTTTCTAACAACTTTGGTCTTTTGGGGATCTACCCTAATCCTATCATCGGAAATAATATGGCCAAGGAATGCTACTGACCTTAAGCAAAATTTGCACTTACTAAATTTGGAAAATAACTGATGATTTATGAGAGTCTGCAATACTATTCTGAGATGGTCTGTATGATCATGTTCATTGAGGGAGTAAACCAAGATGTCATTTATGAAAACTATGTCAAACATGTCCAAGTACTGCTTGAACACATGGTTGATTAAGTCTATAAAAGTTTCTAGGCCATTGGTAAGACCAAATGACATGATTAAGAATTTGAAGTGACCATATCGAGTTCTGAAATATGTCTTTAGGATGTCACATTCTCTTACTCTGAGTTGATGATAGCTTTATCTGAGGTCTATCTTAGAAAAATAACTAGGGCCTTGAAGTTGGTCAAATAAGTCATCGATTCAGGGAAGGGGATACTTGTTTTTTATCGTGACTTTATTTAATTGGTGGTAGTCAATGCACATCCTATGAGAACCGTCTTTCTTATGCACGAATAAAATTGGTGCACCCCACGGGGACACACTGGGCTTGATAAATCCCTTATTTAAGAGATCCTTCAACTGTTCTTTCATTTGTGCAAGTTCTACTGGTGCCATTCTGTATGGCAGAATAGATATGGGCTGAGTATCTGGGAAAAGATCAATTAAAAAATCAATTTCCCTTTCAGGAGGAACTTCAGGAAGATCTTCGGGAAATACATTTGGGAATTCATATGCTACTGAAACTGATTCAAGAGTAGGGTTTGTGGACTGGAGTCCCTAACTCACACAAAGTGATTGACACATCCCTTAGATATCATTTTTCTCGCTCAAAGGTAAGAAACAAGATGACCCCTAAACGCTGAAGTACTGCCCCTTAACTGTAGGATGGGTTCATATTTGGGAACTGAAACTAGACAATTCTATTTTTGCAGTCGACTGAGGCATATCAGGAAAGAAGCCAATCCATGTTGTGAATGACATCAAAATCAATCATCTCTAGTTCGACTAAGTCTGCTAAAGTTATTTTTTGAGATACCATAATCGAATAGTTCCTGTTTACCAGTTGGGCTTTGGTGGATTTACCCACTGGGGTAGAGACTAGGAAAGGCTCTACTAGAATTTCAAGACTGACTCCAAAATCAACTACTATATAAGGAGTAACAAAAGGCAAGGAAGCTCCTTATCTAGCAAAGAATAAACACGTATATGAAAGATATTTAACGTACCAGTGACCACATCAGGAGAATTTTACTTATCCTACTAAGACTGAAGAGTATAGAGTCTGTTTGTACGCTGCCCACTGGTGGCACTAGATAAGGCACCCTACTAACTTAAGTGATCGGACTAAGCTAGAGGATGGTTTTGCTGACCTTGAGAACCTAGCTGGGGAATATCTCTGACACTGTAGCCTCGCTTGCCACTTCTGCAACAAACATCACTACCAGCTCTACAAATACCTTGATGGTTCTTGCCACAAGTCTGACAAAGAGGATTGGTTCGAG
The DNA here is from genome assembly GCA_030864225.1 of Capsicum baccatum var. pendulum. Taxonomy (NCBI): domain Eukaryota; kingdom Viridiplantae; phylum Streptophyta; class Magnoliopsida; order Solanales; family Solanaceae; genus Capsicum; species Capsicum baccatum. The sequence continues at coordinate 43,378,242 of CM061560.1, forward strand.
CACTTCTTACACTACCCTGAGACTTAGAGACTGACAACCTATCTCTATTGTCATCTCTAAATTTTTGCATAGGAGCATTAGTTGAGGATGGAGCTAGAACTAAAAAATTTTGGTAGAACTGAGAACAATTCCCACCCTCTATCTTAGGCTGAGCAAAGTTGAATCTACCTGTTCTAGCTCTTTTTTTCTACTTCTCTCTCTCCTTATTCTTTTGCTCCTTTATCTATTGATCATAGATCATCAGACTAGCTAAGTCCATCTCACTAATCAACATTTCGGTCCTATATTTTTTGACCATACTATCATTTACCCCGGACACAAACTTACTTATTTGGGATATGCTATCTTCCACTACATAAATAGCGTATCTAGCTAATTGAGTAAACTTGAGATAATACTTGTTCACTGTCATATTGCTCTGCTTTAGATTAATGAACTCTACTACCCTAGCTTCACTTAGCTCTAGGGTAAAGAATTTATTCAGAAAAGCAGTGGCAAACTCCTCCCATTCAATGGGCCCTACATCCGCGGTCCTCTCTGCTTTTCACTTTTTGAACCAAGTGTGAGCCACATCTTGCAACTGATATACAACTAGATCATCACTCTCACTTGCAGTCACCCCCATCATATCAGTAATATTTTGTACCTGATCAAGATAGTCCTGAGGGTCCTCATCTAATTTAGACCCAAAAAAATGGAGAGTTCATTCAGGTGAAATCCTAAATCCTAGCAGCAGTAGTATTGGTCACTGGGTTGGCCAAAATGGCAGATAGGCATTCATTATGTGCTGCCACAGAATGAGCTAGGGTGGTAAATGCTTCTCTAAACTCTGCATGGGCGACATATTTTCTTAAAGGATTGGGCTGGTTGGGCTGAGGGGTTGGATGATCTCCCATTCCTCTTCCCTGAGTCCTCTTTAGAGATATTTTCTATAGACGGATGAGAAACTTATATTAAAAAGAGAGTTTATCTGGAGATCATGCTCACTTGCACGACATGAATACTTACAAAAAGAAACTATTCCTAAAACATCTCATAACCTCTTGTCCATTAGTGTGACGGGCTACACACCCATGCAAAAGATTCTACTTGATGTGGCTTTCAGACTTCCTAGGACATTGTTGAATGATAGGATCTGATATAATGTTTGTAATGCCTTGAGTCTGTACCTCAGACGCTACAAGGTTCTCATAATTCCAAAGTACCACAAGCTAACCCATGACTAGTACCTACTGCAGTAACTGAATAATAATATGGTATAATGCAAAATAATAAGATGAAATACCATAACGTTCAAAACTATAATATTAATGAAAAGAAAATGATAAAGTCTGATAAAACATTAGAATCTGAAATACTAAATATTGTCTTAACATCTAGTCTAAAAATCCTCTAAAATGAACTATTTGAATAAGGAGTTGATGGGACAAACCCCCAACTAACTCCATCTACTGACATCCTGAATCTAATGAGATAATAAAATAAAAGAATATCCTCGAATGAAGAGGAATCACTGCCACTCTTCTACTACTGGCTGAATTTCTGAACTGGTCAGAATGCTCTGGGGCCTGTACATCTGAACCTATGGTATACAACACCACAACGCAAAGAAAAGTATGTGCTAGTATATATGAATGTACTGGTACACAAAGTTAGATAAGGATAATGTAAGAATTCATGTGTATGGACTATAACTAACTGAATAATGTAAACATGACGATGTGAGAATATGCATGAATACATAACTATAATTAAAGTCAGGACTGTAATTGAATACTGAGTTTACTGATAGCATGGATTACTGATAACTAATATAACTGATATACAATTTACTAAGTGACTGTGTCTGACAGTCCTATTTATGATGAAACTAGCCAAGTTTCATACTGATCTAAGTGGCTATATCTGACAGTCTTAAAATCTATTGAACTATCTAAGTTATTTATTGCAGACTGAGACTGAGATTGTGGGAGGTAATCATGTAACGGACATACCTAGTTTTTGAATAGATTTGTTGTCCAACCTATAACCCTAGTTGGAAGGGTGCCATTACCATTCCACGAGTAAATACACTAAAGAGATACCCTCATCTATTAGGTTCTCACATGAGAATGGTGGGACCCTTAACTGTCAGGATAAGCCACCTCATCAATCTTCATCTAGTAGGTTTTGATGTCTCAACCTATGCTGGATATGTAGTTCTAGAATAAAAAGATTACTTCTAAGTATCACATCCTCTGCTGGTAGGTGAGTTCCCATCCTTTGGTTCACTCAGTGTTGAATCCTACTCTAAACAAAATAGGCACTGAACTGATTTCCTAATTCAGACTAGGTTGGACTGATCTGTTACTGATTATCTTGATTGAGTGAACTGAGTTGAGTTTACTGAGTTCCGTTAACATATGGAATACTACTAAGTTTTGTTATCTGACTGAGTTTCCTGAGTTTTACTGAGTTTTGTAACTGAACTAGAGTACTACTGATTGTGACTATTCTGTAACTGACACTAGCTCTAGGCACACAGCTAAATTTTTGGGTATTAAATAACTCCAGTACTCAATAGCATTAAATTAATAAGACATGATAATTCTTTAATACTTGACAATAGTCAACAACTCACAATACGTTTTATGAGGCATTTCATCAATCACTTAAAAGATATGAACTTGCACATGAATAGGAATGCATACTAACACATCATAATTTTGTTAAACAAATCTCATGAGTATTCCATCAAACACATACAAGGTATAGATTTAACATGGAAGACATTGTGAACAGGTGGGTATAGCATAAGTTCATTATTTAGACCACCAAAGGATCACAAAAACATCATAGTTTCAATTTAGAATTTTATCAAATATATGGTAGGCGTAGCTTTATACTTGTGTATGATCAACAATGCAAATACATCATGACATCATAATTCAAGAACTTCAATATAAGGGAATCAAAATTCAACTCACACGCTATCATAATATCAAGAAATACATAACAATTTCAAGTTAGAACACATTGCATAACATCCACAGGACTACATTCAAACCCACCATATAGAAATCATAATTCATGTTTTTGAAAGAAGTTTCTTGAACTCAAAGGGTGGAAGGGACTCTTGGATGAACACTTTACATACCTTGTTGATGAATTTATAGAAATTAATTGTGTAATCTTGAGTTCTTAATTTGAAATTTAAAAACCCTAAGGATTGTTCTTGAGAGAAATTGAGAAAGAATAGGTTTATTTACTTCCTAGGGTATTAAATTTCATGTTTTAGGTGCTGAGAGTCAGGGGAAAAGACCCAAATACTCCTAAGAATATAGTCTTTTAATGAGTGAAAACTGGATTGCTGACGCGCAGGTTGACGCGGTGCGTCGATGACACTGACATGATATCTAACGCATCATGCCAAGATGGTGTCGACTCACTGGAATTTGTCGCTGGTAGCTAGGGAAAATATTAACCAACATGATAGGCAACACAACGCACCAAGATCGCATTGGCACACCCTTTTAGGATTCCAAAGGAGCTTTAAACGATGTCCAAAAAATTCGAAACTCATCCGGGAACACTTATTACCCTTCCTGATCATGAATTAACTAAGATATAGACATTTACAGAACTTTAAGGTCGCAAAATGTGATTGCCAACTTTTGAAGGCCTAAAATAGACTATAGGCCTAAAATAAACTAAGTCTGAATACTTAGCTAGAATTTTCTAAGTCTGGGACTCTTTAACAAGCTTAAAGGACTGAACTAAGCTAGGAATTTTGTAGGGTCTTATAGGTTTATGCCCACTTATCTCTATTTGAATATTATGAGATTATAAGCGATTTAGATGTTGAATTTCATATCTACTTTTGTATTTTTATGCGTATGACATTGATTTCCAGATTTAGAATTAAATTATCAATACTTTCATTACTAATCGTGAAATTTATGATGATTTGACATTAATTTTATGCATGGGTTAATAAGACCTAGTTGAATATTAATATTTCAAGAATGATAATTCTTTGTGCACCCTATGATTATTTTATTTTTAAGATTTTGATCAAGATTTGATATTTTGATGTTAGTTTAGATGTGGAATCTACTTTATAGTTTCAGATGCAGTTTAAAGTAAACAAATACATAATTGGTTTTCATTATAAACCCTTATACTATTTTTGAAGTGGATTTCCTCTAGAATGAGAATACACATTAAAGGGAGTAGTATGTAGCCTCGAGTTGGGTATATTCACATGCCCAGAACTATGAGCCAACGTAGGTTCATATTATTAGATTATTCCCATTTCTATATGGATGAAAGATACATATGTGATCACTTAGATTAGGTTATACTCTTTGGCAAGAGTATGAAACATATCCCTAATGTGAGGTTTTCCCATAAGGGAACTAGATATTGGTTACTATGATAGCTCACATCGTCTATGTCGGTTAGAAGAACTTCTGAAATAGAAAAAAACAATAGAACAACTTTTAGAAAGTAAGTGTAAAGGCTCACTTTTTTATTCATATATTGTTTTACATAAACCATAGCTATGATATTTTATCTATTAGTTTACAGAGACAGAGGTGTATCCTTTTACACATAGCCTGGATGATTTGAAAATATACTTAACTTTAATTCTACTTATTCCACTAGCAGAATGAGTAAAAGTACAACTTTTAGAACTATGTGTTATGACTCACTAGATTTATACAGTATGTTTTATTATGTATGATTCATGATTTTCAACTATTAGTTATTCCAGCTAATGTGAGTCATTTATACTTAGCATGCATTATTTTACAAGTTTATACGAAAACTGAAATATTTTTTACTTATGCATTCTCCCCCACATGCTTAGTACATTCCAAAAGTACTGATCCACACATGTGTCTATGTGCTATATTGTTTAATAATATAGGTACCAGTTCAGTTGTAGTCTATTTATCATGATCAGACAGGTGCAGATTCCAGCTAGCAGATGATGAGTTCTCCTACCTAAAGGACTTTAATTAGATGTTATTTATGTACTTTTACCTTCTTAATTAAATGTATTTATTAGTGTTAGTTGGATTCACATCCCAGCTATCTATAGTCAGTAAAGTAAAGTCTTTGTAGATGTTTGTCAGAGTCAATCATATAATTTTAGTTCTGCTCTTCAGTTTCATCAGAATGTAAAATGTATTAGTATTGTATTTTTTATAGATTTCATCATGATTATATTTTGACACTATAACTTTAGTTATTTTATAGATATTTAAATCATTTGCATAACAGTATGCCAATATAGGGGTTGGATTAGGATCACTTGTGGTCCTAAGCACCATGTGATGACTAGGGAGTCATCTCGTGTCATTACAAACTTAGTATTAGAGCACAGAGTTCAAGTGTCCTAGGTGTCGGTGAAGCCGTGTCTATTAAAGTCTTGAAGAGTGGTTTGGAGACGTCTGTACTTTTCTTCAAGAGGCTATATGGCATTTAATAAAAGTTTCCTTTCTTTCTAACTCCAGATCGTGCAGTAAAGTTGTTCTCTCAAAAATCTTTTGCCTATTCATGCGTTACCCCAAAATTCCTCATCTATGACTTATTCTTGAGATAATATTTGCTCTTAGATGTACTATCAGTAACTTCAGAAGTCATATAAGGGGCTTGGGAGGAGCTCACTAGTGTGTTATAAGTACTTCAAGGTTAAAGTTATTTCGTCATCATTGTGAGTTATTTAATTAAGATAGAGTAAGATAAGTATTTAGATTTCTCGTTAACACTTTAATATAGATCATGCTCATGGGAGGAAATAGTGTGAACCTAGATTATTAAATATAGTTTGCATTCATGGGATATTGCAACCTAGAGTATTATGATTTATAAGTAGTAGAACCTTCTTATAGTTGAAGGTATGGGTATAGAAGTGTAGTGACCAGAAAAGTGCGAATGACGATTGATAGAAAGTATAGAGCTAAAATTATGCATGTTATCTAGTTATAAAAGGTGATAGTTAAGGTGAATTATTATTTTCTTGAAGTAGGAAAAGAGTTATTGATAGTATTCGTTGTGTTAGAAATATTTAGGTTATTAATGAATGTATTTGGTGGTTGAGTATCATTAATTTAGGTGTATAGAAGGGTAAATAGTCATAATATGTAGAAGAAGGGTGTGCTAATGTGTTTTGACAAAATATATTATATGATTATGATCGATTATTATTACTATGAAGCTTTAGTGGGATAGTTTTCTTAATGTCCTATTTAAAAGGTTCCAAGTGAGATTAGTATGTGACATGAGGTTTTTAATCATGCCTTGCACTAAATGCTAATTTTGAATAGTAGATGATCATCAAGGTGGAATAATGATTTCTTGGTTAGTGCGGCTAGTTGTATAGAAGTCATCTAGTAGGATTGAATAGGGTATACAAAAGCTTAAGTTCATTTATTCATAATTTAGTATAATGTAGAGTATGCTCAAGGTGATATGGGGCTGCATTAGTTTCAAAGTTTATTAAGTGTTGTGTGTTTTTAATAGTACCCTTGAGTGGTTAAGTGGAAGAAGGCTAGCTATATAGTGCATGGTGTTCCTAATAGGTAAGTTGAGAAGTTATCGATAGATGATGTTGAGCCTATAGGTATGATTTTAATTCTCATGGTTTAGAGAAAAATATAATTTTAGAGATGTGATATTAGTAGGCTATAACAGGAGAAGTATGGTTCATTAAAGGTTTAAGGATATCCATGTTAAGTGTTAGAATCTAAGTTTGAGTCTTTCGACATTAAGCTAATAGAAATAAGAGTTGAAGCTTTATATTGTGCTAACTCAGGGTATGGTGATACTTGTAAAGATTCTAAGTCAGTAAGTGTTCAAGTTATTATATGATGACTATTGGGGATATAGAAAGATAGAGCTGTATCTCAAAAGGAAGTATTAGCAGTGGGTTTTACACTTTAAGGTTAAGTCTTTCACTGTTAGCTTACTATTTACGTGTATTGTTATATCCCAGACTCTAGTGTCAAATGATTGTAGTTCATTTTAGAGTTTAGTAAAGGGTTTCCCAGATTTAGGATGATGACTTAAAGCTAAGGGGTAGATGAATGAACAAGAATCAAAGTCAGGCCATCAGATTCTAGTAGAAATGCCAGAGTATTTAGAATATCAATAGTGGAAGAAGATGTCCGACCCATTTTTATCCCAGTGCAAAGTTTTTATTCATCATAGTAACTACTCATGCCTTACACATCATCTCAATGATCACAGTTCATGTTCATGCACATTATAGAAAACAAAGTACACTTTTAGTTTCTAGTCATAGTCTATAAATTATGAACTCCAAATTCAGGTCATGCAGCTCATGAATCATGTACTCGTGCTTTACAATATGTTCAGTTCTAGTAATCATGTAACACTCATAATGATGAATGAAATTGATATTTATATCCTGTACGTCCTCAGTTTAGATTTCTCTAATGAGTCCATACCTTTGAAATTTTATTTCTCAGGCCTCAGTTAAGTGTCAAAGTTATGTATAGTGTTCTTTTGTGCTTCAGGTCTTTATGTGTTAGCCCTTTAGTGATCTGTTCTTATGTTATGACAGTGGTGATGCTAATGGATAAGCAATGGATAGATGAGAGGGAATTGATAACCCTCATTAAGAAATATTATTTATGCTTTACTATTTAAGCCTAGAGGATGTGGAATATCAAAGTAAAACTTTTGGCATATGTCATAGTTAGTTGAGAATTATGGGTTTGTATTCTTAAGCATAGTGAAAGAAATTTGTTGTTGATAAATGTTTAGAGAATATGAGAAGTATGCCTTTGTGGGTGTTTGCCTAGAAGTTCATATATGGTTAAAATGATAGTCGAGAATGTCATGTTGAGATATAGGTGGAGGATTGCATTATGTGCTAGTGAACCTATTGTAAGAGTTCAAAGATAGTCATTGAAGTGGTAAAAGATTGAATCATATGATTTAGAATGGTATTATGGGTAGCATGTGGTACCATGTGATTTTGAGTTAGGCTTGATCATGGTTAGAGAATTTAGTTATTTTTATACTTTATAAATGGATTTAGCAATGCTCATGTAAGAATTATAAGTTGAATCAAATGAGTATGGTATTTAAAAAGGAATAGTATAGTTGAGGAAGTACTTGGGAAGTATTGCTAAGCATGAAAGTAAGAAGTTGCATTGCCTAAGGCCTCGTAATTCTATCCTAGCTTATGGTTTATGTGTCTATGTCCTATGTTACAAAGTTATAGCCATGTTATGATTCCATATTCAGATATCTTACTTAGATCATGCCCAAGAATTCTTTGCTCTATAATATATTATAATTTTTTTGAAGAGTGTTGGAGAAATGCGTTATTTGAGTGTTACCAGTTAGTATGGTCCAGTTCATAGAGGCTGTGATCCAGTTTAGTAATCAAGTAGATAAGATCCTATGGATTTCTGATAACGCCCAAAGTACAACTCTTGTAAGAGTGTAAGCGGTCGCTGTCAAATATAGAACCCAACTGGGTTGGGTGTCGAATCCCACAGGGAATACTTGGTCACTAAGTAAGCAACTATTAATAGACTTTTGGTCGAAAATTCTACAAAATAGGGGGGATGGTTTAGGAGTGAATTAAAAGTAACAAAATAGAAAAGTAAAAACGGAATGTTTGGTAGGTTTAGATCAATGAGAATTGTAAGTTAGGGTTATGTCCACCTTATGAGTTCTACGTATCTTTTAACTATGAGTTATGCGGAATTCAGACATCCATGCACTTATAGAGATTCGAATTCTATGGTAAATCCTAGCGTCTTTCGACCATCAAGGATTATCTCACTTTAACTCTTTCGAGCTTAAAGTGTATAACTAATGGTAAAAATTCTCCAAGAGGTTAATCCAGTTACGGCACTAACTTTTAAACAGGGGTTGGTAGCCTTGTCAGTCTCTCTTTTCCAGACATATAACTTTTCTTTCGAACAAGTTAATGTTATACTGGCATATTCTATATGTTTGCAACCACAAGAATTCAATTAAGATAAAGAGAGTAATGATATAAGTAGCATACGTATCAAGAAATCACAAACTCATAGAAATTGATAGTATTATCAAAAGGCTTTCATAACCCTAACAGAGAAGTTTAGCTACTCATGAGTGCAACGGAGATCACCATAAACATCATCATCATATCATAAACTAGAATGATCTCACGTTGGTCACAAGAGCCGTGCTTTCTCTCTCAGAAAGTAACGTGAAGAACTAAATGTCGAATAAAAGAAAAATAGAATTGAATAGAAAATAGGATGAATGAATTGAATGCTGAAAAATTCAGCAAATAAGGGTTTTTATAACACCCTTGTCCTAGTCCTACTGAAATAGGGTTTTTATCATTGTCCTAGTCCTACTAAGTTACTGCATCCTTGTCCTAATCCTACTAAGTTACTGCTGATCCCCAGGTCTTTAGAAATACTGTTTTTGCCCGGGACAAGTTCTCCATGCATCACTTTCAGTCCCCCAGTTTCTCGAAGTTCCCTTCCTTCTTCCGTTGAAGTTTCCTTTGGCGTCCAGCAGTCCATAAAATGCTGAAATCTTCATCATTTATGCCTAAACACTTGCTAATCACGTTGGTTAGATTACTTACAAGAAAAAGGACTAAAAGTGCAGGAATTATATATTTTGTCCTCAAAACTTAGCTAAAATATGGGTAAATTAAGGTGCTTTAGGCGTGTAAATACACCTAACATCATCACCCCACACTTAAAGCTTTGTTCGTCCTCGAACCAAATATAATGTCCATATAAACATCTACTTAGGGTTTCACAGTAACAACACAAAATATTCATCTAGACAGGCACGACAATTATTACCAAAGAGTAGTTTTCTGATCACTACTAGAAATAATTCAACCTCCAACTTAGACTCGTGATGATGGTTAATTCGTATCCAAAAGTTTAAGTCACAAAGAATCATACACAACTACCCAAAACTCATTAAACATATGTGTCTCACAATATATCACCCATAATCACTCACAAGTATTTCATTTTTCGAAACATGGGTATAAGATTTTCCTTGCTCTCACTCTCACAAAGAATTCATATGTTGCAACTGATGACCATAGGCTTTCCCTTAGAGTAATGCTCTACTAATATCAGAATGCTAAGTTTAGGATCATATAGGTCTTTACATGGTTGTAATGTAGGCTAAGGGACAGGTAGGACTATTTTGGCCAGAAATAGTGACTATGTTCCCTAAGCGCTTTAATCCACTACATTATGTCATTAACGCTCTTTTTTAAATAATCCTTCTACCTTTATTTCATGTAACACCCCTTTTCACCTTATTTTGTTATTTAAAAATAAACACAATTATCTTTTTTTTTTTTTTTATAACACACCGCTATGCCAGCCATTCTTTTTAACAACTATTTCAAGTACCAATACACTCTGATGCATCACTCTCACCCAATTTCCTCTTATTTTGTCACATGACTTTACAATTTAAAGCACTTAGGAATTTGGATCAAATTATGGTCTTGAAAAAAATGGATCAGGCTACATATGAGGTTGTCAAAGAAGATGGCTTGAAGGCTCAAAGGGGTTTAACTAGGATAAATGATCATGGGTAGGTCAAAAGAAGGTAAACAAGTACAGGTTTCCAAAGAAATGCCTAAATCATCTCCTCAACTTACACTCTTTATTTCGCTTTACACACACACCAGGAAAGTTCTAGCATCAGTCACCAACACAGAATATACTATTATCTCACACACATAAGGCACATGGTCAACTTTATTGGGAGCAGTATAGACTCTTGACCCAACAGATGAAGGAATTAAAACACACACTTATCACATAGTGAGTCATACTTAGAACCTAAACATCTCAATAGTAATGATTTTAGCACAACTCTTGTCATAATACCATGCCGCCTATCAGAACAATTTCATGCACTTTATGCAAAATCTAAAAAAAAACCTTAAAGAGAAAAATTTTTGAAAAAATTTAAAAATTTTGAATAAATTTAATTACTAGTAAAAATCAAATAGATGAACATAAATAAATGCAGGTAAACAAAGAAATACATCATACAAATACCAGCACCCCACACTTAGACGGGACACACTTCCCTCAGTGGAAAATAAATAAGAAGAACCTGATTAGTCGGACTCATCCTCTATGTCTGGGGTCATGCCCCCTGCATCGGAATCATCATCAGAGTCATCATCCTCAGAGTTTCCTCAAATTGTACCCCACTTGAAGCCAAAAGTGCGTCGAGGTATTTGTAGCGAGGAGGATTCAGCTTGCTTTTTTCTTCCTCTTTTCTTACCTTTCTGTGAGGTGGACACTTTTTGTTTTCCTTGTCGTCCTTTTGAGGCGATTCTACCTGAGATCCTAATAGATTCGTGTTAACTTTATCTCGGAAGATTCAATCGACAAACAGAAATTAGTGGCGCTACCCCACACTTAATTTGTTGACACAAACTAATTAAGTGAATGATGTCGATTACTCAGACTTCATCGACATATATTTAGGGGATATGTTCCAACAATATGTTTAGCACAGTCATACTTTCATATCATCTTACTATCCTTTCCAACTCTATTTCATGTAATCTTGACTATACTTTCATGTGTGGATTAATGCACCCTTTGAACAAGACTACTACATAGAGATCGTATCAAGTTATGGCATAGAAATAATCACAACATCTCATGCTTGTATTCAATCCTGATCTTTTTCTCGATGAGCGAGTCATTCAAACATTCAAGCATTCAACTTTGAAGAGTATGCAATTAGCTACACCATTTCGATTTCTCAAAAAGAGGAAAGTGTATAACAATTAAATACAAGTCGGTACTAAGTCCATAATACCCATACGTATTCTTTCACTCAACTAGATGTATCATACAAATCAACACATTCTAATCACCAACACCACATTAAGATCTAAAATACCATGATAAGCGTAAGATTGTAACAACTTCAGAATATAAACGAAGAACTTACTTGGTGTTGAACTCGGAAGATGATCTTGCAAGGTTAGATGAGCAAAAATAAATGTTTTGAGAGATTTGGGAGGCAAAGGCGGCACCTAATACTTTGCCTAGTTGAGCATAGGCAGCGCCTATGCTGTGGCATTGTAGATTCAGAGACCAAAGGCATTGGCATAGGCGGTGCCTATGCTATGGCATTGTTGGACCAAAGGCTTTGGCATAGGCGGCGCCTATGCTATGGCATTCTAGATTCAGCGACCAAAGGCCATAGCATAGGCCTTGCCTTGTCCATTGCCTAGATTTACATAGGCCTTGCCTTGTCTATTGCCTAGATTTGTATAGGCAATGCCTAACCGAAATCCTTTTGCTCCTTCATTACTCACTTACCACCTTTAACATTGCTCACTTTCAAATCAAAATTTGAGACCAAGCTCCTCCTTTATAAGTCTTGCACCTACACTTACTCAAAAACAACAAAAATGATTAGAACGATGGGTTGCCTCCCATCAAGCGCCTTAGTTTTGTTCGTGGCTCGACAAAATCCTAGGAAAACAAAAACAACAAAAACAATTAAAAACGATGGGTTGCCTCCCATCAAGCGCTTGATTTATTATCATGGCGCGACACAGCTATCTCGATTACTTAGACTTCATTGAGATAGATGGTGGATCATTTTTTGATTGGATTCAGACGACAATGAGGCTTACTTGTAGGCATGCAATCTTCTTCGAGATGACCGTTGTGCATACATATCCCAGGCGGTATACCAATTATATCATCAATAGTCCAACCCATATCTCTTTTGTATCTCTTCAGAGCAGAGATGAGAGCCTCTACGTGTTGTTCATTTAAATCATTCGCCACACTCACAGGAAGTGTATTTTCGCTTCCCAAGAACACATACCTTAGATAATTTGGAAGCTCTTTCGGTTCTAGCACTGGGGGCTCTTCAATGGAAGTCTTTGCTGTTGATGACAGTAGATTCTTAAGATCAAGGTCCGGCTGCTTAGGAGTATGAGAATAGGACCCTATTTCTGTTAAAGCACTCATAGTTTCTTCATGTTCTTGAGTCTCCTCTCTCTCAAAATTCAGCAGCTCATCAGATAGTGACTCATCAGTAAGCTGTTTTTCTACTGATAATTGTTTGTCATCCTTATAATTAACTTCAGCTACAGAGAACACATTCTTATTGCTGGGCTGCTTCATTGCTTGGCATACATCAAAATGGAGCACTTCGTCATTCAATCCAAATAAAAGCTCATTAGCTCTCAAATCAATAAGCGCACTCCCTGTGGCGAGGAAAGGACGACCCAAGATTATAGGAGGTTCAGAATCCACCTCACAATCCAGAATAACAAAGTCTGCAGGAAAAATAAAGGAAGAAACCTTCACCAACACATCATTCAAGATACCCACATGTCATTTTACAAACCTATCTGCCATCACGAGCTGCATATTGGTTGGTGTAGGGTCACCCAACCCCAACTTTCTGTACACGGATAGCGGCATCAAATTGATGCTAGCTCCCAAATCGCATAATGCCTTGGTAAAATCCAAAGATCCAATCGTGCAAGGAATAGTGAAAGCACCAGGACCTGCTTTCTTCTGTACTAGCGATCTCGTTGCAATTGCAATACAATGATAAATATTGTCTGCCAACTCATAACTTGCTGCCCACTTCTTTGTCAAAAGGTCCTTCATGAATTTCGCGTACCCAGGCATCTGTTCTAGCACCTCCACTAAAGGAACATTAATAGTCAACTGCTTCAACATAGTCATAAATTTACTGAACCTGGTGTCATCAACCTTCTTCTTTAGTTTCTAAGGAAAAGGTGGTGGTGGAAGAGGAATCATTTTTTGACCACTTTCTTTTTATCTTAGTTCCGACTATCACTCTTTTCAGGCTGGTGACGTTTAGGTGTAACATTATGAGCACTCACTTCAGCTTCTACGGCATCTTCAAACTCTGATTTATCAATAATATTCTCCTCTGTATAATTGACTACCTGCTGGCCTTTGTACGGATTTTCCAACACCTTACCAGTCCCGGTAGTAATAGCCATACATGATCCATTATTCCTTGGATTTTGCACAGTTTTACTAGGTAAAGTGCCAGCTTTTTTTGAATGCCACCGATAGTTGACTCATTTATTGTTCCAGCTATTTTATTGCACTGGAATGCGAGTCAACTAATTGCTTTATTAAGGACAAATCATTTATTACCTCAGCTACTTCGGTATTGGTTGTCTCCACTCCTTTCACCAGCTTAGCCAACATAACTTCCATTGACATCTTCCCAGAGCCAGATGCAGCGGCTTCACGGCTTCCAGTAGGAACATACAAACCACTCCTGTCAGTCTTATTCTTCCAACTCCCTTGATCACGGTCCTTGTATCCAGATTTATCATAATAGTTCCGACCTTAGTTTCCTTGGGCATTGCCTCGGAAACCCTCCTGATTATTCAAGTAATTTGCTTCTTCTTCAGACTCAGAATCATCTCTTCCCTGTGTCACAATAGCCTTGACTTTTTCGTTCTTCCCTGATAATAAATGTTTGGTAAGAAGATCCATCTGCGTTTTCATGTGCTCCATATCTTGATCACGTTCCTCCTCTCTTCGCCCTTGTTCTGCAGTCATACCAATAGATATAGTAGAGCTTGCTACCACAGAATCCTTGGTATGCCAAGCTCTACTTTGATTTGTCATACGATCTAGCATATCACTTATCTGAATAAAGGTAAGGTCCATGAATGACCCTCGTGCAGCATTATCAACTACTGGCTTAGTCACCAAATTCAAAGATCTATATAATATCTCCACCAAGTGGACATTGGTCATATGGTGATTTGGGCACCTCATAAACTTCGTCTTGAACCTCTCCCATGTTTTGTGGAGAGCTTCAGTTGGAAGTTATCGAAAATTGTTGATCTCATCTCTCAATTGTACTCTCTTGGATGGCGGATAGAATCTTTCTAGGAAAGCGTCTTTCAATTGCCTCCAATTAGTGATAGAGTCAGGAGTTAGCCCGTTTAACCATAGAGTTGCCTCCCCAGACAGAGACAATGGAAATAAACGCAGCCGGATTGCATTTTGTCCAACCCCTGGATTGTCAAACGCCTTGCATGTTGAGATAAACTTAATCAGATGCATATTCGGATCGTCTCCTGCAAGTCCACCAAATAATCCCTTGAGCTGCAATAACTGAATCATGGTGCTATTGATATTGAACTTGACTCCGGGAGTCGAGGACAGAGGAATAATAGCCCTTGTGGCACCATCTCCATCTAGATCGTCATCATCATCATCAAAAGGACCCTGCACAGCTCGACGGTCAGGTCTCATTCTAGCTTGATGATCTCTCCTCTGTACAGGTGCTACCACCTCATCTGTACGCCTAGGATTTAGTAACTCATCATCACCCAGGTCCTCATCATCCGGATTTGTTGCACGACCTGAGTTATCAATATTCTGTTGATGCACTTGAGCGGCTGCCAATGCAACTAATCTAGCCTGCTCCTGTTGAGTAGCCCTTCTCTCAACATCACGATGTGCATCCATCCTTCCAATAAGTTGCGGTTCAGGGTTTATGGGTAATAATGGTTGTCCCGAAGTTTGAGTATTTGGCATGCACTGAAGAAAAACCTGCAGACAACAAAACAATAACTAAAAGTAAAGTATGAGAATCTTTGACCAAAGGGTCTAGTAATTATCACGAACATAGTTGACAACCGTATTCCCCGACAACGGTGCCAAAATTTAATAATGCCCAAACTACAGCTCTCGTAAGAGTGTAAGCGGTCGCTGTCAAATATAGAACCCAACTGGGTTGGGTGTCGAATCCCACAGGGAATACTTGGTCACTAAGTAAGCAACTATTAATAGACTTTTGGTCGAAAATTCTACAAAATAGGGGGGATGGTTTAGGAGTGAATTAAAAGTAACAAAATAGCAAAGTAAAAACGGAATGTTTGGTAGGTTTAGATCAATGAGAATTGTAAGTTAGGGTTATGTCCACCTTATGAGTTCTACGTATCTTTTAACTATGAGTTATGCGGAATTCAGACATCCATGCACTTATAGAGATTCGAATTCTATGGTAAATCCTAGCGTCTTTTGACCATCAAGGATTATCTCACTTTAACTCTTTCGAGCTTAAAGTGTATAACTAATGGTAAAAATTCTCCAAGAGGTTAATCCAGTTACGACACTAACTTTTAAACAGGGGTTGGTAGCCTTGTCAGTCTCTCTTTTCCAGACATGTAACTTTTCTTTCGAACAAGTTAATGTTATACTGGCATATTCTATATGTTTGCAACCACAAGAATTCAATTAAGATAAAGAGAGTAATGATATAAGTAGCATACGTATCAAGAAATCACAAACTCATAGAAATTGATAGTATTATCAAAAGGCTTCCATAACCCTAACAGAGAAGTTTAGCTACTCATGAGTGCAACGGAGATCACCATAAACATCATCATCATATCATAAACTAGAATGATCTCACGTTGGTCACAAGAGCCGTGCTTTCTCTCTCAGAAAGTAACGTGAAGAACTAAATGTCGAATAAAAGAAAAATAGAATTGAATAGAAAATAGGATGAATGAATTGAATGCTGAAAAATTCAGCAAATAAGGGTTTTTATAACACCCTTGTCCTAGTCCTACTGAAATAGGGTTTTTATCCTTGTCCTAGTCCTACTAAGTTACTGCATCCTTATCCTAATCCTGCTAAGTTACTTCTGATCCCCAAGTCTTTAGAAATACTGTTTTTGCCCGGGACAAGTTCTCCATGCATCACTTTCAGTCCACCAGTTTCCAGAAGCTACCTTCCTTCTTCCGTTGAAGTTTCCTTTGCCGTCTAGCAGTCCATAAAATGCTGAAATCTTCATCATTTATGCCTAAACACTTGCTAATCACGTTGGTTAGCTTACTTACAGGAAAAAGGACTAAAAGTGTAGGAATTATATATTTTGTCCTCAAAACTTAGCTAAAATATGGGTAAATTAAGGTGCTTTAGGCGTGTAAATACGCCTAACATCCTATTTAGTCTTACTAGATAAAGGTTTTAAAGTAAAGCCATTCCAAGAGGTAATTTTTTCTCTTCATGTACTTTGCGAATTCAGCTCAGTTTATACATCAGGCATCATTTTCAGATTCAGATATTAAGTCATGATTACGTCCGTAAGTGTCCTATGTATCATGTCTTAGACTCAGTATGCAATCACATTCCAAATCATGCATGATCGGTATATGGTCTCCATTATCTTAGAACAGTACTCTCAGTCTAACTAGTCTCATTCGAGGATGAATGTTCCCAAGTGGGAGATATTGTAATACCCCGTAATATGGTTAGTTTAATTTAGCTCATAGTGCCAACCTAAGAAGCTTAGGACTTGAAAATTTCACTTAGTGATGGAGACTTAGTCATATATTTTACTCCTTAACTTCGTGGATTTTTAGGTTGTCCTTCTGGGCTCTGAAATGATGGTTCTTGAGTTGATTTAGGTTCAGGGGTGTAAGGAGACTGTCTCGGGGATGTTTTGGAATTTTTGAATGAGGTTTGAACTGTGTTCAGATTGTGCTTCTTGTGGCTCACCGTAATTACACTGCATTGCGGTGAGGTGATAAATCGTACTCATTCTTTGGATGAAAAATTCTAGTGCCTCAATGCAATAATCTCGCATTGCGCCAAGCCCTTAAATTGGACTCGTTCTTTTGAATGGCAAATTCCATTAGCCCAACTCGATTCCACCACGTCACGGTGAAGGTGTATTTGCTATGTTCTTGATCCATAATTTGAAATTCCTGTGTCATGACTTTTATCCTAGTAAGTGAAGTGCTTATTAGGTGAAAAATGTTCATAGAAATCACTTAGAGCCAAGTTGACCTAAGAATCTTTGATTCGTCCAAATTTTGAGGTTTGATTCTACAAGGGTCAACTTCAAAAGTGAATAAATTCTAATATATGTAGTATTTTTTAGATAAAGACCCACCAAACTTTAGATAATTGAATCAGCTTACCAACGATACCAACTTTGCCTTAATCCGATACCCGAGTGAAAAGTTATAGCATTTTTTGTGTGAGGTAGTAAGCTTCTGTGTTGGTACTGCATCGCGGTAAGATGCACAATTATGATTCAATTTATGAGTTTTTGATTTAAATGAGTGAGGGAAAATTTGGTCTTTTCGCACCTCAACCCAGGTCATAAAAACAGTAGATTAGACGTCATTCTAAGCAACATATACTCATTATTCACCAAATTTCTCTTCAATAAACCCTAAAGCTCAAACTTTAACTCCAATAAATCCAAAGTTTCACCATTCCTTTTTCAGGATAATCAAGAATTTAAAGTTCCCAATTCAAGATCTTCAAGAAACAATCTTCAAAACCACAAATAGGAATTCAAAGTCAAACTTCTTTATCAATTTCATCAATAAGGGTATGTGGGGTTATGAACAAGGATACTTTTTTCATCATTGTACAAAAATTAGTTTTGAAGTTGATTTTTACAAGAATTTACATGAATTTTAGTTTAGGGTTTATACTCATTCATCAATATTTGATGATTATGAGATTGCAAGTGATTTAGATGTTGAATTGCATGTCTACTTTCATATTTTTATGTGTATGACATTGATTCCCAGATTTAGAATTGAATTATCAAAATTTTCACTATGAAGCATGAAATTTATGATGATTTGACATGAATTAGATGCATGGGTTACTAAGCCCTAGTTGAATATTGATATTTCAAGAATCACAATGCTTTAAGCACCCTATGATTATTTTATTTTTCAGATTTTGATCAAGATTTGATCTTTTGATCTCGGTTTAGATATGGAATCTACTTTACAGTTTCATATATAGTTTAAAGTAAACAAATACACAATTGGTTTTCATTACAAACCCTTATACTAGTTGTAAAGTGGATTTCCTACAGAATGAGCATACAGATTAAAGAGAGTAGTATTTAGCATATAGTTGGGTATGTTCACATGCCCTAGAACTATAAGTCAATGTAGGTTTAGATTATCATATTATTCCCATTTATATATAGATGACAGATACAGATGTTATCACTTAGCTTAGGTTATACTCCTTGGCAAGAGTATGACACCTCTCTCCAATGTCTGGTTTTCCTATATATGAACTAGATGTTGGACACTATGATATCTTATACAATTCAAATGGTTGCCTTAGATTTCGATGACATCATTCAAAGTCAGTACATGGGGCATCAAGCTTTGGTCGCATTGAGGACCCGGGATCCTACATATATGGGCTAATTTGAGTACACGAAAGTGCAATCCAACTTTTGGAAGTTTGCTTGGAGAATTGAAGATTGAGGACTGACAATTTTGGGCCCTTCATTAAATAATTTTTTGTCGCATAGCCTTGTCCAAGAAAAACTCTGTGGTCGCCCCACCTCATTAATGGTATTGGAGTCATTTTGTCTTCCATTATGTAATAAGACTATAAATAGTCTCTTTTAGGTCATTTCTCTTTAGTTTTTGAATATTAATATGTGAAAGACTACTCTCTCTTTGAGAGTGTAACACCCTTAGTGTAGGGATTAGAAAATCCATTATTGATCTTTGCTTATAAACAGTGGTTGTAAGGTGGAGTTGATTCCCTTAGAGGTCACTGTAAGAAGATTGGTATTTGTTGTTGCAAGTTTAAGGGTCTTATCATTTAATAAACAGTTTTATTCTTCTTTCTTTGTAACTTCTTATGTCATCTTATCTATCCCTTTATCTTATTGCATTTGTGTGTTTGTGTCTTATCTTTTTATTCGTAGATTTTTTGTGTTGCTGCCCATTCTTGTTTTGTATCTTGTTCTTTGTTTTCTCTATTTTTCTTCACTGTTTTGTTTTAGTATCGCGTCCCTTATCATTGGTATCACGGAAAGGATTGATTTTGTTCCTACGAAATCAATCTTGGGCTTGTTAACACGAAAATCATAAAAAAATGGTGTTGAAAAACAAAAAATCCAAAAGAAAAACATTCTGTCCCATTTTTATTGTCTAGGCAAAATTTGTATCTCAGATTTAGGAGGGTTTTATGTGTTTTTGTTGTTTCTAGTGTTAGTCTCTTCTTCACTAACACTAAAATAGTCAAAATCCGAATTTTGAGCCATTTTTGAGTTGTTCTTAAACTTAGATGGTTGCTGTTTTTTGAAGATTGATGGCTTGAAATAGTGTGTTTGTTGTTTGTTGTTGATTATGTTGGTATGAAATGTGTTGTTGTTGTTTTGGAGTTCAACATGAGCTAAAAGAAACAAAAATCATTCAATTTGGAGCTCATTTGGGTTGCTTTCCGTGCATGAATGTTCTTGTAATTCTTGTTGTTCTTCATGTATTGTTGAACAAGAACATTCAAAAGGGAGTGGTTTGATCTAAAAGGGTGAAGAAAGAAGTGAGTTTTTGTGTTTGTCTTGAAAGACATAATCCCAAGACATCCAAAAAGGAAAAAGGAACAAAAGGGCTTTCAAAATTCTTGTTTACCAAAAGGGAATAAGAGCTTATTCTATGACTAACAAAAGAGGAAAGAGCCAACAACCTTTCAAAAAGGTATCTTGCCAAAAGGGTGCAAGGAAGTAAAACCTTTTTGAAATTAAAAAAAAAAAAGCTCCAAGTCTTATTATTTTACACCCAAAGCTAATTTTCAACATTCCAAATTAAAATTTTGACCAATCCAAATTGTAAACTGCCACAATACCAAATTGCCACATCATCAAAGTGCCACATCATCACCCTCCAAAAACAACCTTAGGCTCAAAAATTTAGATCTCTAAGTTTATTTTCTTTGTTTCCTTAGTTTTAATTCTTGAGTCTAGCACTAATTAGCAACTAGTAATCACCTACTAAATTGCGAATTAGTTGTTTGAGTCCGCTTTTTTTGTGTTTTCATTCTTTACGTGTTTTTCTAGTTTTAATTCATTCAACTTCATTGTTTCAAGTTCGTAATTAGAATTTTATATTTTGTGTCTTAATTCGATAATACAAAAATCTTGTAACGGCCTGAGTCTGTACCCCAGATGCTACACGGTGCTCATAATCCCGAAGGACCATAAGCTAACCCATGACTGGTACCTGCTGTAATAAATGAATAATAATAGTATTGAAATATGAGGAAATTAGGAAAAAACATTCCATATTGTTCAATACTAAAATAAAATTGAATACGGTATAACAATACAAAAACTAAAACATCTGTCTGAAAATATCTAGTCTGAGAAGTCTCTAAACTATCTGAAATGTGGAGTTGATGGGACAAGTCCCCAACTAACCCCAACTACTTAAATAAATAGAAATGCTGAAATAATAATCATGGTCTCGAACTATGAGGACTCACCACTAACTCTAACTACTGAAGATCTAAACTGCTAAGGGTGCTCGGGAGCCCGTGCGTTTGAACCTATGATATAAAATGTCATAGAGCAAGGGAAAAGTATGCATCAGTTCTTTGAATGTAATGGTATGCTAAGTGAGGTAGGCTAAAATGCATGGGTTCATATGCATGAACAATACTACCTGAAAAAAATAAGTATAACTGGATGAGAGTACATGAACGAATCCGTAACTGTAACTGAGATCGTAATAACATTGAATACTGAGTCATAATAATTATTAACTGATATCTATGTCTACTGATACTAAATTACTGATAACTAAATGACTTTATCTGACAGTCCAGATTCTGTGGAACTAAATTGAGTTTCATACTGAGCTGAGTGACTCTGTCTGATAGTCCTGAATCTGTAGGACTGAATTAAGTTTTATACTGAGACTGAATCTAAAACTAAGACTGTGTGAGGTAATCATCTAACCGACATGAAACTTTCTACATAGATTGGACTCCAAGTTGTAACCCCAGTTGGAAGGGTGTCAATACCATTCCACCAATAAAGACAAGCTGTGAGTTAACCATATCTGATAGGAAGCTCTTTCATCAACTCTCGCTTGTAGGAAAACTCAAATGAGATGTATCAACTCTCATAATATCTGGAAGGAAAATATATCAACCTACACTAGCTATGTAGTTCTATAACATTGGGATTGCTACTAAGGGTCAAACCCTCTGCTGGTAGGAATGACGCCATCTCTGGGTTAACTCGGTGCTGAATCCTACTCCGATCTGAATGGACACTAAACTAATTTCCTAGTTCATACTAGGCTTGATTGGAATGTTACTGATTATACTGTCTAACTGAACTGAACTAAGTTAGCTGAGTTTCGTTGACTAGCGAAAAACTACTGAATTTTGTTAATTGACTGAATTTACTGAGGTCTAAACTGAATACTGAACTAAACTGTACTGATATAGAGTCTACTTAGTTTTTTCTGAGTCCTATAACTGACTAAGAGTACTAATGATCATGACATAACTGAGATTATTCTATACCTGACACTGGCTCTAGGTAAACTGCTAAATTGTCGGGTATTAAATACCCCCAGGACTTGATAGCATGAAAACTAAAGCATCACATGATCTTGCGTAGCACAAAATGCACACTTCTTCATAATGTATCTATAGAGACATTTTATCAAACACTTGCATGGTATAACGTGCACATAAGCGACCATGACATGATTTCTTTCCCTTATAAGTTCACATAAAAAATTCATCAAGCACTAATGCACATAATAAGAGGGCATCATAATTCACTTCCAATTTCAAACTTTCAAGGAGTTTAAAATGGATATATACGAATCTACACACATAATAACCAATTCCAAATGAAACGTATAATAAATCATGAAATAGAAATCTAATTCAAATAATAATCATGAATATACTTTAATTCCAATCATGGAAGTCATAAATTCCAACTGCTTGAAATTTGAAACACATTCTTGGACTCCAATGGTGGAAAGAACCCTTTTATGAACACTTCATATGCCTTAGTTGGCGAATTCTTGAAGAATAATGGTGGAACACTTTAGTCTTAGATCTTGAATGTGATAAACTAGGGTTTGTTCTTTATAAATTCTAGAGAGAATCAGTATATTTTTCCTCTTGAATGGCTTAATGGTATGTTTTAGGGACTGATATAAGGTGGGAAAAGATCAATTTACCCCACTGGATGCCGATTTAAACGGCAGAAAGTTAAACCATCGACGCTCAGGTTGATGTGCCATGTCGTCGGCTTTGACGCGATGATCAATGCGCCGCGTTGAGTCCATGTTGGTTCACTAAAAATTGTCATTTAAAGCCAAGGAAAATATTGATCAATGCGCCACACGCATCGATACACTATTTTGGATTCCCAAATGTGGTTCAAACGAGGTCCAAAAAATCCAAAAATCATCCAGGAACTCCTACTGTGATCCCTGATCATGAATCAACCTAAATATTGACATTTTAAGGTCATAGAGGTCGTGAAATAGCGTAGCCAGCTTATAAAGGTCAAAATAATACTAAGTCTGAATACTTAGCTAGAATTTTATAAGTCTGGGACCCCTTAGCAAGCTTTAATGGAGTAAGTTAACCTTAGGATTTTGTGGGGTCTTACAATATCTCCCCCTTGAGAACATTTATCTTTGAATGAGACTAACTAAGATGAGAATACTGTATACTGTATTTAAACACTGCATATGCACAACTAAAGCATGATTTCATAACTGAGATTATAGATACGCTAAATTATCATACTGAACATGCATATCTCATACATGCATACATAGTTGAACATGATTCATGAATGCATGAGTAGGATTACTGATAAGATTAGTTTAGATACTGAACATGCATATATGATGCATGGGTACATGACTGAACAGATTTGTAAATGCATGACTGAGTATGCAATGTTAATTGATACCAAGTTTGTAGCTATATCTGAACATGACACTGAGTAAGTTTACCAAAAAACTATTACCTTGGGCTAAGTTTGAGTTTGCAAAGAAGAGGTGAGGATACTTGGTTATCATATTTGCTTCCGCTTCCTAAGTAGCTCCCTCAACGGACTGATTTCATTAAAGAACTAGAGGGATTTCCTTGTTTCTTATTTTGCAAATATGATAATCTAGGATTTCAACTGGGATGTCTTCATAAGAGAGACTGTTCTGAATATCTATGCCCTCTATAGGGATCACGACTACATGGTCACCTATGCATTTATTTAGCAAACAGACATGGAACGCTGGGTGAACTGAAGCTATGTATGAAGGTAACTCATGCTCGTAAGCTACCTTTCCAAAACGGCTGAGAATTCGGTAAGGATCGACATATCAGGGACTAATTTTCCCTTTCTTTCCAAAGCTCTTCACTCCTTTCATAGTAGAGATTTTCAAATACATAAAATCATCAATCTCAAACTCGAGATCCTTTTTGCGTATTTATGCATATGATTTCTGTCGGCCCAGAGCTATCTTAAGCCCTTCCCTGACCAAATAAAATTTATTTAAGGTATCAAATACTAAGTCAGGCCTTACCACTGTGGCCTCACCCATTTCAAACCAACCAATGGGAGACTTGCCTCTCCTACCTTAAAGCGCCTTAAATGGAGCCATCTGAATACTGGGATAATAGTTGTTATTATATGCAAATTCAATCAAAGTAAAGTGGTTATCCTAACTACCTTTAAAGTCAATCGCACAAGCTCGTAGCATATTTTCTAAAGTCTGAATGGTCCTTTCTGCTAGACTATCTATCTGAGGATGAAAGACCGTACTGAGGTGAACTCGGGTACCTAGACCCTTTTGGAATGCCTTCCAGAAATGAGAGGTGAACTGGATACCTCTATTTGAGATAATGGACAACGGAACACCGTACAGTCTAAAAAACTCCCTGATATAGAGTTTCGCATAATCCTCATTTGAATAAGTGGTATGGACTGGTAGGAAATAAGCTGATTTAGTCATCCTATCTACAATGACCCAAACTGAATCATGCTGATGATGAGTACGAGGAAAACCCATCACAAAGTTAATGTTCACTTCTTCCCACTTCTGTGTGGGAATATTGAACTCCTGCATAGACCCACTAGGCTTTTGATGCTCAACTTTAACCTGCTGACTATTGAGCACTTAGCCACAAACTTTGCGATATCTCTCTTTATCCTACTCCACCAATAGATCTCCCACAAATCACGGTACATGTTAGTGGCCCCTAGATGAATAGAGTAGCATGTACCATACATCTTTGCAAGAATTTTCTACCTTAAGTCATCTACACCTAGCATACATAGCCGACCCTGATAGTGCAACAAACCATCTCCCCCTTAGGGGAAAACCTCTACCTTCTGATATCTGACCGGTTACTTCAACTTAACTAAACCTGGATCCCTATCCTGTTTTTCTTTCACCTAGGAAATGAGGGATGATTCTGAACTACTCTGAACCCATACACTATCTTCTGAAGAATCGACTAAGCGAACACCTAGTCGGTCAAGCTAATGAAATTCCTGAGCTAACTTCTTATTACCATCCTCCAGAGAAACAATACTACCCATAGACATCCTACTGAGAGAATCAACCATAACATTCTCTTTACTTGGATGATACAGGATGCTCATGTTGTAGTCTTTCAAAAACTCCGACCACCTTCTTTGACGGAGGTTTAGATCTATTTGAGAGAACACATATTGTAGGCTCTTATGGTCAGTGAACACATCAACGTGAACCCTATACAAATAGTGCCTCCAAATCTTTAAGTATAATAATATTGCTGCTAACTCAAGATCATTGATAGGATAGTTCTTTAAATAGGACTTAAGCTGTCTAGAGGCATAGGCTATGACTTTACATCTCTGTATCAAAACATACCTCAAACCGACTCTAGAGGCATCATAATATATCGAAAACCCATCTGAACCATCTGGTTGGATCAAAACTAGAGTTGTAGTGAGTCGAGTCTTCAACTCCTAGAAACTCTTTTCATAAGAATCTAACGACTGGAATTTAACTTTCTTCTAAGTCAATCTGGACATATGGGATGCAAAATTTGAAAAATCCTTAATAAACCATCAGTAATAGCTCTCCAAGACCAAGAAACTTCTAATATTTGATGAAGAGATGGGTCTAGTCAAGTTTCTCACTTCTTTGGTCTTTTGGGGATCAACTCTAATGCCTTCACTGGAAACGATATAGACAAGGAAAGATATCGAACTTAGCCAAAATTCACACTTATAGAATTTGGAAAATAGTCGATAGTTTCTGAGAGTTTTTAATACTATTCTGAGATGGTCTGCATGATTATGCTAACTGTAGAAGTAGACAAGAATGTCATCTGTGAAGACTATGATAAACATGTCCAAGTACTGCTTGAACACATGATTAATCAAGTCCATAAAAGTTGTTGGGGCATTGGTAAGACCAAAGGATATGACTAAGAATTTGAAGTGACCATACCACGTTCTGAAGGAGGTTTTTGGGATGTCACGTTCTTTGACTCTGAGCTGATGATAGCCCAATCTTAGGTCTATCTTGGAGAAGTAACTTGCACCCTGAAGTAGGTAAAATAAGTCATCGATTCTAGGAAGTGGATACTTGTTCTTGATTGTGACTTTGTTTAGCTGGCGGTTGTTAATACATATTTTGAGAGACCCATCTTTCTTAGACATGAATAAAATTGGTGCGCCCCATGAGGACACAATGGGTCTGATAAATCCCTCATCCAGGAGATATGGGTTCTGAGTTCTGCAGATGCCATTCTGTATGGCAAAATAGATATGGGTTGAGTATTTAGAAAAAGGTCTATTCCAAAGTTGATTTCTCTTTCGGGAGGAACTCCAGGGAGATTTTTGAGAAACACATCTGGGAATTCACATGCTACGGAAATTGATTCAAGAGTAGGGGTTTCTTAAGTAGTGTCCTATAATCTAAAGAGATGGTAAACACATCCCTTAGATATCATATTTCTTTTCTGAAGGTAAGAAATAAGCTGACCCCTAAGTGCTGAAGTACTACCCCTCCACTCTAGGATAGGTTCATTCAAAAATTGAAATCAGACAATTTTGTTTCTGCAGTCGACCAAGGTATAGCTGGAATAAAGCCAATCCATACTGAGAATGACATCAAAATTGGTCATATATAATTCAATTAAGTCTGCTGAAGTGACTTTTTGAGATATCATAATCCAGCAGTTCCTGTATACCCGCCTGGCGATAATGGGTTTACCCACTAGGGTAGAGACTGAGAAAGACTCTACTAGAATTTCAGGATTGACTCCAAAATCAACTGCTATATATGGAGTAACAAAGGACAAAGAATCTCCTGGATCTAGCAAAGCATAGACATGTAAATGGGAAACTTGTAACATACCAGTGAACACATCAGGAGAACTTTCCTGAACTTGTCAGGACTGAAAAGCATAAAGTTTGTTTGTGTGCTGCCCACTGGGGGCACTGGATGTGACACTCTGATGATTCAGGCGATCAGAAATAGATGGGGGACTATTATGCTGACTCTGAGAACCCACCTGAGGACACTGTCTGACCTTGTGACCTGGCTTGCAATATCCAAAATATACATCACTACCAACTCTGTAGATACCCTGGTATTTTTTGCCATACTTCTGTTAAAGGAGATTGGTTTGGGCACTGCTAGCACTAACCTAGGGTTTAGGGCCTGACATCCTATCTCTATTATTGTCTCTGAATTTTGGAATAGGAGCACTGGCTAAGGATGGAGCTGGAACTGAGGATTTTGGGAAGAACTTAGAACGATTCCCACCTTTTGACTTAGGCTAAGTGAAGTTGAAACTACCTATTCTTGCTCTCTTATTCTCTATCTCTCTCTTTTTATTATTGGCCTCTTCTATCTGCTGAGCATGGACCATGATCTTGGATATGTCCATTTCCTTAATCAACATTATGGTCCTACACTCTTTGACCACACTTGGATACCCTAGACACAAACTTACTTATCTTCACTTTCTTATCCGCTACTACGGGGCATAGTTGGCTAACTAAGAAAACTTAAGAAAATACTCTTGTACTATCATATTTCCATGCTTCAGGTTTATAAACTCAAAAATGTTCGCTTCCCTTAACTCTAGTAGGAAGAACCTATCCAGAAATGCAACTGCAAACTCCTCCTATTCTAAGGGTCAGACATCTGCGGCCCTCTCTACTTTCCAATGTTTAAACCATGAGTGTGCCAGATCTTGTAACTGATATATAGCCAACTCAGCACTCTCAATAGCAGTCAGCCCCATAGTATTAGTATCTTTCTGTACCTGATCAAGATACTCCTTAGGGTTCTCATCTGATTTAGACCTAGTAGAAAGTGGAGGGTTCATTTGGGTGGAATTCCAAATTCTAGCATTAGTAGTATTGGCCACTGGGTTGGTAGAAACAATAGTTGTACATTTATTCTGGGCTGCTATAGAATGATCTAGGATGGTGAAATCTTCTCTAAACTAAACATGGGACACATGTTTGTCCAGAGGATCTAGCGGGATGGGCTAGGGTTCTGTCTAGTCTCTCGTTCCTCTTCCCTTAGTCCTCTTTAGAGGCATATTATACAAAGAGAAGAGAAACTTGTATTAGACAGTGAATTTAACTAGAGATCATACTCACTCGCATGATATGGATACTGAAAGAAAGAAACTTTTCCTAAAGCATCTCGTAGCCTCCTGTCCATAAGTGTTGCGCACTACACACCCATGCATAAGACTCTATTAGATATGTATTTTAGACTTCATAGGACACTATTGAACTTAAGGCTCTGATACCAAGTTTGTAATGCCCCGAGTCTATACCCCAAATCCTACACGGTGTTCATAATCATAAAGGTTCACAAGCTAATCCATGACTGGTACCTGCTATAATAAATAAATAATAATAATACTAAAATATGCAAAAATTAGGCATAAACCATTCCATAAATTTCAATAATAAAATAAAATTGAATACATTATAACAATACCAAAACTGAAATATCATTCTGAAAATACTCTAGTCTGAAAAGCCTATAAACTTTCTGAAATGTGGAGTTGATGGGACAAGTCCCCAACTAACCCTGAATACAAAAATAAACTAAAATATAGATATAATAATTATGTCCTCGAACTATTAGGACTCACCACTAATTTTGACTGCTGAAGATCTGAACTACTAAGGGTGCTCGAGAGCCCATGCATTTAAACCTATGATATAAAACATCATAGCACGAGAGAAAAGTATGCGCCAGTACTTTGAATGTACTGGTATGCTAAGTGAGGTAGGTGAAATGCATGGGTTCATATGCATGAACAATACTGACTGAATGACATTAGTATAACTGGATGAGATTACATGCATGAATATGTAACTGTAACTGAGTTTGTGATAACACCGAATACTGAGTCTGAATACCGATTAACTAATATCTAAGTATACTGATACTAAATTACTGATAACTAAATGAATGTATCTGATAGTCCTGATTCTGTGGAACTAAACTAAGTTCTGTACTGCGCTGAGTGACTTTGTCTGACAGTCCTAAATATGTAGAATTAAACTGATTTCTATACTTAGACTAAATCTGAAACTGAGACTGTGGGAGGTAATTATCTAATGAAATACCCCTTTCTACATATATTAAGGTCCAACCCATAAACCCAGTTTGAAGGGTGTCAATATCGTGCTACGGGTAAAGGCAAGCTGTGAGTTAACCCTCTCTAATAGGAAACTCTTTCATCAACCCTCGCTGGTAGAAAAATTTGAATGAGATGTATCAACCCTCATAGTATCTGGTAGAAAAACATCTCAACATACGCTGGCTACATAGTTCTATAACGTAGGGATTGCTACTAAGGGTCTAACCTTCCGCTGGCAAGAATACCCCCATCCCTAGGTTAACTCGATGGTGAATACTACTCCCATCGGAATAGACACTGAATTGATTTTGTAGTTCATACTAGGCTTGACTAGACTTTTACTTATTATACTATCTAATTGAACTGAGCTGAGTTTATTGAGTTCAATTGACTGATGAAACACTATTGAATTCCGCTAAGTGACTGAATTTACTAAGGTCTGAACTGAATACTGAAATGGAATGGAATGATACAGAGTCTACTGAGTTTTCCTGAGTCCTGTAAATGACTGAGAGTACTATTGACTGGGACATGACTGAGATTATTATATAGTAAACAACTTAATTGTTGGGTAATAAATAACCCCAGGTCTCGGTAGCATGAAAAGTAAAGCATCACATGATCTTGCATAGCATAAAATGTACACTTTCTCATAATGTATCTATAGAGTCATTTTATCAAATACTTGTAAGGTATAACTTGCACATAAGCTAGCATGACATGATTTCTTTGCCTTATTAGTTCACATAAACTATTCGTCAAGCACGTGGTGAGCATAATATATGCACATAATAAGGGGGCATCATAATACTCTTCCAATTTCACAATTTCAAGGGGTTTAACATGGATTCATATGAATCTACACACATATTAACTAATTGTACATTAAACATATAATAAATCAAGAAATAGAAATCTAATTCAAATAATAATCATGAATACACTTTAATTCCAATCATGGAAGTAATAAATTACAACTGCTTGAAGTTTAAAAGATTTTCTTTGACTCCAAGGTGGAAGGAAATAAATTCCAGTCATTGGTTTAAAATACTAAAAGTTGAACCATCGACGCATTGTAATACCCGTACTTTTCCTTGCTTGAAATTTTAACCCATGAATGTTATAAGCTTTCTTTAAAAGATGAATTCACTTTTGTACATGTGGTATTTTCAATATTTTCACTTTTTGTAATTTGGGAAATTCAATAAGCCTTACATCGATACCAAATTCACCCAAATCCGACACCCGGGTGAAGAGTTAGAGCTTTGTTAGTAAGACAGTGTATCACCTGAACTTTTAGCGCGTCGTAGAGATAGCTCAAATGGAAATAGTCAATTTCTAGTGTTTCTCCGTGATAGTGGCACTTCGTACCAAACTTCCAGGTCCCAAAAAAGTGTCAACGCAATAGATCTGTGACGCGCCACCATGCAATTTCTCATTTGTCACTTTGCAGTGATTCGGCACGATAGTGGTACCTCACACTAAGGATAAAAATTGAGAAATTTTCTCAGAAATTAAATATGTGTCCTAGGGTTAAAAAGCATAATTTCCCACCCTATATAATCCTTATAACACGATATTTGTCCATAATTCAGCAACATATACTCAATTACTCTTGAAAAATTCTGAAGAAACAAGCCCTAGGGTTTTCATAGAAGGTTCAGTTCCAAGGGAATTCATCATCAATATTCAAGAATCTCTCCATCAATCTTTATAGAATCACAAGCTAGGTCATGCACAGTGCTTATTCATGGACTCCTTTCATCTATGATAGCATGAAATCCCCATGTAAGTACAAGATTATACATATCACATGTTTGACGAAGAGAATCAATATATAAATTATGAATTGTGTTATTGGTCATGTGTTCAAGTAAGCCATGCTATGTTAATTTGTTCTCATAGAGTCCTGGGTGTACTTGTACCCGAACATTTAGTTGTGTGCCTAGAGCCATGTTATGTTTTCATGATATCCTCAGTCAAGATATGATCCATAGAACTCAGTTAGTCATGTGACTTAAGAAATCTCAAAAATTTTAGTAATTTTAGTAGCTCAGTAATCTCAGTAACTTTAGTATTCTTATCCAGTCCTCAAAACTCAGTACTTTCTATCGGTCAATAGAACTTAGTAAATTCTGTTTAGCTCCACTAGAAAATACCACTAGTATCAGTTCAGTTCAGTTAATCAATTTAGTTTAGTGTCTTTTGGATGGGAGTAGAATTCAGCATCGAGCGATCCTAGGGATAGGGACTCACCCGCTAGATAGGACTGAGATCCCTAGAAGAAATTTCTAAGTTCTAGAACTACATAGCCAGCATACATATGAGATGTCACCCATTAGATAGGACTGACATACTCAGAGATCACACAATAGCGCATTTAATTGTATAGGACTGATCCCAGGGGACACCAACTAGATTAGGACTGACACCACATAAGTTGTATTTACCAGTGGCACAGTACTGACACCCTTCCAGCTGGGGTTACAGGTTGGAACCCAGTTAGCTTAGTATAGGGCATGTCGGTTAGATAAATATATCCCATAATTTTAGTTACAGAATTAGGACTGTCAGATACAATCAATTCAGCTCAATAGTATAGATTTAGGACTTCCAGATATAGTCACTCCTTATCATTATAAATAGACTCTAGGATCACCCACTAGATAGGACTGATCTCAACTATAGTCAATCAGTATCAGTATCATCAGATATAGAGATTACCCGCTAGATAGGACTATTCTCAAATTCAGTTACTCAGATACAGTACAAAACTCAGCTAGTTCCATCTAGTTCATGACTATCATATACAGTCAGTCATGTTATCAGTTATATCAGTTATCAGAACTTATGTTACTAGTATTCAACTTCAGGACTATCAGATACAGTCAACCAGACAAGTTCTTCATAGTCAGAACTATCAGACACAGTTATCCGTGTATCTGTAACATAGCATCAGTCCCTCCGTATTCTGTAATATAGTAAAAATTTATCACTCATTTATGACTAAGATGTCAATACTAGTAGACTCAGTAATCAGAACTCAGTATTCAGTCCTATCATGATCTTAGTTACAGTTATGTATGCATGCATGTATTCTCATATTCATATTAGTCAGTCAGTTAGTATTGTTCATGCATATGAACCTATTGCATTTATCCTACCTCACTTACATATCAGTATATTCAAAGTACTGACGCATTTTTGCTATGGTGTCTTATACCATAGGTTTACAAGCATGAGCTCCAGAGAACCAGTAGCATCCCAGTTCAGTGATCAGAGTTAGCAGTGAGTCCTTATCCTTCGAGGATATGATGATCACATTACTATTTTAGTTTTTAGTTTATTTCAGTAGTCGTAGTTAGCTGGGGACACGTCCCATCAACTCCTTATTCAAATTGTTTAGAGGCTTTCAGACTATATCATGTTAGACAGTTATTTCAGATTTTCTTTGGTAATTGTTATACCATTTTCAGACATTGTTTATCAAATGTTTATTCAGTTTTAAATGTTATGGCCATTCAGTTCATGTTTCTGAATATTTACAATATATTTTTCAGTTCTCAGTTACAAATACCAATCATGGGTTAGCTTATGGTCCTTTAGGGTTATGAGCACCGTGTAACATCTCAGGTACCAAATTTGGGGCATTACATACGTAGATTAACACGGCGTATCATTGGCATCGATGTGATAACCAATGCGCCATGTTGTGTCTGCATCGGTTCACTATAAATTGTCATTTGAAGCCAAGAAAAATATTGATAAATGCAATAGCCACCATGCCACATCGAGATCGCATCGATACACT
Source organism: Capsicum baccatum var. pendulum (assembly GCA_030864225.1). Lineage (NCBI taxonomy): Eukaryota > Viridiplantae > Streptophyta > Magnoliopsida > Solanales > Solanaceae > Capsicum > Capsicum baccatum. The sequence goes on from CM061560.1 coordinate 43,411,548, forward strand.
CTTTTGGATTCCCAAATATGGTTCAAACGACTCTGAAAAATCCAAAACACGTCCAGGAACACCTATTTACATCCCTGACCATGAATCAACCTAAATATTGACATTTTAAGGTCATAGAGTTCATGAAATAGCATAGCCAACTTACGATGGCCAAAATAATACTAAGTCTGGATACTTAGCTAGAATTTTCTTAGTCTGGTACCCCTTAGAAAGCTTTTAGGGACTAACTTAACCTTAGGATTTTGCGGGGTCTTACAAATCTATTTCGGCCACTATGTAGAATTTACATCTTATTTCCTACCAGAGTATAAGAAACTTTCAATATTTGCTACTCCAATTGTGAGGATCACAAAAGTGAGTGTCTACGAGTGTTAGTGAGGAGATTTTACTACTAATCTTGTTGGTTCATTTTTTAGGTTTTTTTCTTTGTTTATTTTAGGTATAATTGCAATGGTACCCAAGGGTTCAACCTTTCAAACCATGGACAACAATATCACCAGTGTCATTTTGGCCTACCTTGACACTATTTCCCAAGATAGGGCTATGGTGAATGAAAGATTGGATCATATGTTAGGTAAAAGAGAGCAAGTGGGATGCTCGAAAACACGACAGGATGATGACTATAGTTCATGTTATCTATAAGGTAAAATAGCTAACTCTTACACTTTGTGCACAAAAATGAGAATTGTATGGCTAGTAGCCCATTGAGAGTGAGTAGTGGCTTACTTACTTATGAGTGTAATGATTCTTTTCCTCTTTTTGATGATGTACATGTTGTGAGTGTGGATAAACTAGTTTATCCTATTGATGAACAAATTGACTCTTTTTGTAAGATTAATTTATGTCTACCTAGTGTTGAAGCCAATGTGTTGAATGAGAGTACATCATCTTGTGTAAATGGTGTTAATCAACTTATTTTTGAAACTTTACCACCACTTGAGGTTAAATATTTCATAATTAATGGAACTCAAGAGAGTGAAGTATTTGAGAATATTGGTCAATAAACTAGGAGTGAACTAGTGAGATATCCTTATGATATAGATTCCATGGTTTGTGTAGCTCATAGGGATAATCTTGTACTTGAAACCTCTTTGAAACTTGATAATTATCTTTTAGAAACTAAAGAACTTACTTGTTCTAAATATGCCTGTGAGATAGATCATGCTATCATTAGGTATAATGTCTTGTCTAAAGATGATTTAAACACTCCTAATGAACCTAGTGGCTAAAATAATGATATATCTTGCCTTGGAGTCTATAGCCTAAAGGTTAACCCACTATGGTGTGAACATTCCTCCTAAATATAGAAATCTCTTTTTGAAAGATAAGAGTACGCGTAAGGATAAGGAATGCATAGTCCTTCTTGAAAATCCAACGGAAAAGGTGTCATTGACTATTTGGGGTAATGTTTCTAAATTTGCATCCTTGTTTGACATACTTGTTCTTATATTGCATGAATACCAACTTGATAATGCCAAGTTGCCTATTTTCTTGAAGAAAAGAATGTGTATATGCTTAAATGCTTTATTTTCACTCGTGTATACCATTACACTTGGTTCTTTCCTATACTACCTCTTTTCCTATGATGACATCCATGCTAGTTTTGGATTTGTATTATGTAGAAGTAGGAAAATTTTTCGTTGGTCCACTTGTTCTAATGACTATTCTATGCGTGTTTGGTGGGATTTAAGACCAATAGTGGCACTACGTTTGATGAGGTCACTTAGAGAGGTAATCAAAAAATTGTGCTTTATGGTCCCTAAGTTATGGGTAGACTTACCTTTAGGACTTTGGGATACCATTGAGTCCTTTGTAGTTTCTTTATATTTTGGTACTTTTCATAACCATGCCCTATGTGACGTTTTTTGCTAAGCTTTTCATGACTAAAACAACGGATTCATGGTTAAATTTCAAGTATGTTCCACCTTGGCATGATGATGTTTATTATTGTGCTAACTCTAACCCTCATGCCATGAGGATGTTGTGCTTGTGTGTCCTTTCTCTTATTTTGCAAGTTATGGATTCGAGGTTGAATCCTTTTCAAGTAGGGGAGGATGATAAAAGTCAAATGGCCACCTTAGCTTTCAATGAAATCATTTGAATTTAGTATGTGGGGCATCAAGCTTTGGTTGCATTGATGACACAGGATCCTACATGGAGGGGCCGATTTGAGTACACCAAAGAGCAATCCCACCATGTGGAAAATTATTTAGAGCATTGAAGATTGAGGACTCATGGTTTTGGTCCCTACATTAAGGGTATTTTGGTCGCTTAGCCTTGTCTAAGTAACACTCCATGGACGCCCCACCTCATTAAGGGTATTGAAGTCATTTTGTCTTCCATTATGTAATACGAATATACATAGTCTCTTTTTGGTATTTTCTCTTTAGTTTTTGAATGATGAATATGTGAAAGACTTCTTCTGTCTTTGAGAGTGTAACACTGTTACACCCTGAGTCTTTATCTCGGATGCTACATGGTGCTCATAATCCCAAAGGACCACGAGCTAACCCATGACTGGTACCTGTTGCAATAACCGAGTAATAAATAATGTAATTATGCAGAAATAGGTGAAAAAATATGCCATAAGGTTCAAATTTGTAAATAAATATGAATGCGCTATCAAAATACCAAAACTTAATATAAGTACTAAAAGAACCCTGAACAACTATCTAAAAAATACATTAGTCTGAAAAGTCTCTAACTGTCTGAAATGTGGAGTTGATGGGACAAGCCCCCAACTAACTCCATCTACTAAAATAAAACTGAAGTACTGCAAATAATAAGCATGTCCTCAAACCATGAGAAATCACCACTACTTTGAAAGTTGAGAATCTGAACTGCTAAGGGTGCTCTGGAGCTATGATATAAGACATCATAGCACAAAGAAAAGCATGTGTCAGTACTTTGAATGTACTGGTATGCTCTGTGTGGTAGGATTATATGCATGGGTTCATATGCATGCACAATAATAACTGAATAACATGAGTATGACTGAGTAACAGTACATGCATAAATAAATAGACTGTAACTGAGATCGTGCTATTACTGAGTACTAAATCAGAATACTGATAACCACTATTTGAGTTTACAAATACTGTATTACTTATTATCTGAATAACTATATCTAGCAATTCTAAATATTGTGGAATCATACTGAGTGTCGTACTAATTTGAGTGACTACATCTGATAGTCTTAGATCTGTAGAACTGAATTAGGTTCTATTCTGAGATTAAGAATAGAACTAAGACTGTGGGAGGTAATCATCTAACCAACATACCCCTTCTCTAACTAATTTGGGGTCGAACCTATAAACCTAATTAGAAGGGTATCAATACGATGCCACGAGTAAGGATAAGTTGTGAGTTAACCCTCTCTGATAGGAAGCTCTTCCGTCAACCCTTACTGATAGGAAAAACTCAAATGAAATATATCGACCCTAATAATATCTGGCAGGAATATATCTCAACCTAAGATGGCTACATGGTTCTGGAACACAAGGAGTGCTTCTAAAAATCAGACCCTCTACTAGCAGGTGAGTCCCCATCCTTGGGTTCACTCGGTGCTAAATCCTACTCTCAACTGAATAAATAGTGAACTGAGTTCTAAACTGTACTAGGATGGACTGAGCTATTACTGATATTACTGCTTCACTAAACTGAACTCAGTTCAGTGGATTCCATGGACTGATGAAAACTACTAAATTCTGTTAACTGACTAAGTACTACTGAGGTCTGAACTGAGCACTGTGACTTAATTAGGATCACTACTGAGATTTCCTAAATTTCTATAAATGACTGAGAATACTATTGATCGTGACATGACTGATACTATTTTATAACTGACCATGGCTCTAGGTAATCATCTAGATTGTCGGGTACAAGTACCACCAGGACTCGATAGTATAAATTAAAAGATATGGCATAATATGAAATACATAAACAATGAACTTGATAATCATTCATTCATTGGGGATATTTTAACAAACACTTTCATGATATAACTTGTACGTAAGCTAACTACACATGATTTTATTCTCTTAATAGTTCACGTGAAGTATTTATCAAACACTTGGTGTGCATAGTATATGTACATAGTGTTGAACAATAAGTGAGCATAATAATTCATCTCTAATTTCACATATCAAGGGTTTATCAAGGATTCACATGAATCTACATACATAATGATCAATTTCACATGATATATATATATATATATATATATATATAATCATGAATTAGGAACTTAATCCAAATAGCAATCATGGATACACTTTAATTCCAACCATTGAAATAATAAAATCAATTAATTGAAGTTCAAAAGAGATTCTTGGACTCCAAGGGTGGAAGGAACCTTTGGATGAATACTTCACATACCTTTGTTGAAGAATTTCTGAAAGCTTATGGTTGAATCTTTAGTTCTTGATTTGAAATTAGATCTTCTAGGGTTTTATTCTTGTGGAAATTTGAGAATGAATGACTATATTTGCTCTATAGGGAGTTTAATTTCATTTTTTGGGGGATGTGGATCGAGGGAAAAAGACCAAAATACCCCTAAAAACATGGTCTTTTAATGACTGAAGAGTGGATTACTAACGCGTAGGTCGACACTTTGTGTCAATGGCATCGATGTGATAGCCAACACTTTGCGCCATGTTTGCATTAATTCACCTAAATTGGACGCCGTTATCTGGTAAAAATAGTAGTCAATGGGATAGTTGATGTGATGTTCCAAGATCACGTTGATTCACTATTTTGGGATTCCAGAGGAGCTTCAAATGAAGTCCGAAAAATCTAAAACTTGTTCGGAAACACCTACGGACATTCTTGATCATGAATGAACCTAAACATCAACATTTAATGGAAATAAAGGTCATGAAATAAGATTTCCAACCTTCGTAGGTTAAAATGACTCTACGTCTGAGTACTTAGCTAAAATATTGTAAATCTGGGACCCCTTGACAAGCCTAAAGGACTGAATTAAGATAGAATTTTATGGGGTCTTACATTATCTCTCCCTTGGGAACATTCATCCTCGAATGATACTGCTGAGACTAAGAATACTGAGAGATAGACTTACTTACTCGAAATGAACATTTGGAACATGACAATATGACTGATATTACTCGTATTCTGAATTTACATACTGAACATGCATATCTGATGCATGGATATAGATGAATATGATTCATGAATGCATAACTGAGGTTACTGATAAATTGAATTTATGTACTGAACATGCATATCTGATGCATGGATACATGAATGAACTGGCTTATGAACGTATAACTGAACATATAATGCTAACTGATACCACGTTTGTAACAGAAATCTATACATGAAATTGAATGAGTTCAAGGAAAACTATTACTTTAACTGAAAAGTACTGATGAACTCAATATCATTTTTGGAGTACACATGAATGGGATCATGATAACATGACTGATACTGGAACGTGGTATATGAACTGAATATTGTGCACTGAATTGCACCCCTTGAATACATGGCTTACGGTTGAGATTGGAACTTGAGGGTCAACTTATGAGTACCCACTACTCCAATTGGATTCATTACATAAAGAGAACTAGGAGGTTTAGGACATAAAATTTTGGGGTTATAGTGCATTTCCCTCTTGGGACATTATGTCCCTCGAAGAATGCTGACTTGGCTAAGATATTGAGGAAAATTAGGGCGATGCACAAGGCATCTACGAACTGAATTGTGATTGAATATCTGGGATCTCAAATTGAGACAAGATACATGAACTAAGCTGAACACCCACTACCTGATTCCTCCATCTTGGAATAATTTAATTCATAAGACATTCGGGCAGAGCAACTAGATGGAAAGGTGGAAACCACACCACATGAACTTGTCTGTCTGACTGCTAATATTGAATTACTAGCTTTACAAAATAACTCATACTAAAAACTTATTCTCAACTATACTCTCCACCTTAGTATGACACTTCACCTAGGATTACTAAAAAATATTCACATAGGCGCTGCGCACGAATGCATAAGCATACTAAATTATTTGATTAACTAGATGACTGATAGTTGAATACTGGGTATGTAATATTGAATTTTACTTAGTTTGAATAACGGGACTGAAATTATAGAGTGTCATGTACACGAGGTGAGGACTGACTGGGTAACATAAGATAACTGAGCATGAATTCATGAAAAAAATCTGTATTCTTTCAGAATGCAAGACCAAACATATAGCATGAATCTAAAATATATTGTAAACGGAGGTACTAAAATACTGATAACTGAATAAATGATAACTGTATACTATGGGCAGGCAATCCTGAAACTAAACTATTTCTGATCTGATTGCTCGACTGAGGCTATGACTAAGACTATAACTAAGACGGTAATTGAGACTACGATTGATATGGTAATTGGGACTAAATACATTATAAGACATAATTGTAGAAGTCATGAGTTGCATGACCTGATTTTGGAGTTTATGACTTCACGAAATATACTTCATACTCGGAGTGAACTAGAGCTCCTCATACTAGGAATAAGAAACGCTTACAACTCGGTGGAAAGTGTTTGAATATAATTGGTGTTCATAGAGATGAAACGTAATGCATACATAGGAATCATGATGACTAAATACAAGATTTTAATTGAGGTAAAGACGGATTGGGCATTATTCCCACCCATTACTTTTATGCACATACTAATATTACTAATGAAATCTAGAAGCCTAACTTCCTGAGATATCATAAGCGGATAGTTCATATATACCTACTGGGGTATGATAGACTAACCCACTTGGATGAAGGCTGAGAAAGGTTTTTTTAATATCAGGTCTGATCTTAAAGTTAACTGATATACAAGGAGTAACAAAAGACAGAGAAACTCCTGGACCTGATGAGACACAAACATGTAAATGGGAGGTCTGTAACTTACCAGTGACCACATCAGGAGAAATTTCCCAATATTGTCTAGGCTGGAGTGCATAAATACTATTTGGGTGCTGCCCACTGGCAGCAGTGGGAGTGGTACCCTGCTGATTCGGGCGACCGAACTGAGCTAAAGGACAACTATCCTGAATTCATGGACTAGCCTTAGGACAGTCTTGGACTCTGTGACCTGACTCACCATATTGAAAACACACATCAGTTCCGTCTCTACACACGCCTTTATGATTCTTACCACATTCTTTGCAAAGCGGGTTAGTACTAATACCGTTTGCACTACTCTGGGTTTTTGAGCCTGGTTCCCTATCATTACTGTCATTCCTGAACATTGGTACTGGTGTATTAGCTGAAGATAGAACTAGGCTGAGAAATTTTGACTAAACTAAGAACGGATACCACCTTCTGACCTTAGTTGGGCAAAACTAAAGCGACCCATTTTTGATCTCTTATTTTCTCTCTCCTTCTTCTTAAGTTTCTATTCCTTGATCTATTGAGCATGGACAATAAGCCTAGATATGTCCATCTAACTAATCAATGTTGCAGTTCTACACTCTTTAACCACTCTACCCAATACCCAAGACACAAACTTGCTTATTCTGGATCTATTGTCTGCTGCTACATGGGGAGCATACCTGGATAACTGAGTGAACTTGAGGAAATAATCTTGTACACTCATACGACCTTACCTAATATTGATGATTTGTAACACCTTGGATTCTTTTAGTTCTAAGGGAAATAATCTATCTAAGAAAGTTGTAGAAAACTCTTCCCATTCTATGGGCTCTGTATCTACACCCATGCCTACCTCCTACTTGTTAAAATAGGTATGGGCTATATCTTGTAGATGATAGGTGGCTAAATCAGTGCTCTAAATAGTAGTCAACCCCATGATATCAGTAACCTTCTGCAGCTGATCAAGAAATTCATAAGGGTCCTCATCTAACTTAGACTCGGTAAATGATGAAGGGTTCATTCGGGTAGAGTCCCGAATCCTGGCAGTAGTAGTATTGGCCACTAGCTTAGCTAAAACAGCTTTTGGTCTTTCATTTTAGGCTATCACAGAATGAACTAGGGTAGTGAAGGCTACTTTAAACTTTGTATGGGAGACATGCTCGCCCAAAGAATCTGGATAGATAGGCTAAAGGGGCTGACTGATCTCCTATTCTTCTTACCTATGTCCTCTTTGGAGGCATTTTATGTAAATAAAATAGAAGCTAGGATTAGAAAAAAAGTGTAACTGGAGCTCATGCTCACTCGCACAACAAGAATACTGAAAGAAGTGAGACTTTTCCTAAAACATCTCGTAGCTTCCTGTCCATAACTGTGGCGTGCAACACACCCATGCACAAGACTCTACTAGATGTGACTTTCAGACTTTCTAGGACACTGTTAAAGCTTAGTCTCTGATAATAAGTTTTTAACACCCTGAGTCTGTACTCCAAATGCTACACGGATCTCATAATCCCGAAGGACCACAAGATAACCCATGACTGGTACCTGCAGCAATAACTAAGTAATAAATACTGTAATTATGTAAAAATAGATAAAAACATATACCATAAGTTTTAAATCTGTAAATAAACCTGAATGGGGCATCAAAATAGGATGATACAGTCAAATGGCCACCTTATCTTTCAATGACATCATTTGAAGTCAGTACGTAGGGCATCAAGCTTTGGTCATATTGAGGACACGGGATCCTACATGGAGGGGCCAATTTGAGTATACCAAAGAGCTATCCCAAGTGAGGAAGATTATTTAGAGCATTGAAGATTAATGACTCATAGTTTTGGGCCCTTCATTAAGGGAATTTTAATCGCTTAACCTTGTCCTATTAACACTCCATGGCCACCTCACCTATTTAAGGGTATTGGAGTCATTTTGTCTTCGATTATGTAATACGGTTATATATAGTCTCTTTTAGGTTATTTCTCTTTAGTTTTTGAATGATGAATATGTGAAAGACTTTTTCTCTCTTTGAGAGTGTAACACTTTAATGCCATGAGTCTGTCCTCGGATGCTACATAGTGATCACAATCCCAAAGGACCACTTTAACGCCATGAGTCTATAAATAAATCTTAATGCGGTATCAAAATACCAAAACTGAATAAATGTACCAAAAAAACCTAAACAACTATCGGAAAAATACAAGGGTATACTTTAAATGTGTATAACTTTTGATATACATGGAATTTTTTATATCAAGACCCACCAAATTGTAGATAATTAACTTAGCTTTAAAAAGATACTAATTTTTCCTTCATGTGATAACCAAGTGAAAATTTATAGCAGTTTTAGTGTGAGGCAGTAAGCTGTCGTGATTGTACCACGTTGCGATAAGGTACAAAATTGGGATACGGGTTACAAATTTTTTGTTTAAATGAGTGAGGGGAAATCAAGTCTTATTTATCCTCAACCTAGGTCTTAATAACACGATTTTAATCCTCTATTAGGGCATTATTTTCTCTCATTATCCAATTTTATTCTCAAGAATAAAACCTAATTAATCCTCTTCAAGAACAATTAAGAGTCAAGCTTCCCAGTTCTAGGAAGCTTTCAAGATTTTATTTTTTCTTCAAGATTTAATATTTTTAATGTAAGTGGGAGTTCATCCATGGGTCCTCTTTCACCCATGGAGCCCAAAAATCCGTTTTTACTTAATTAAAGAATGAATTTTTCATTACTATGGTGTTTTGTATGTTGAAGAAAGATTGAATTTCATGGTGTTTTTAATTTAATTCAGCCCATGTGATTTCATGAAAGATTTTAAATTCCTCATGCTATGAATCTGAATTTCCCATGCTTTATTCAAGTAAATTCCATGATAGATCCTAAATTCATAATGTGTAGCAATATTCTCATGTTTTAAAAGCATGCCTTCCACATGTTTGATGAAATTCCCATATCATGGCAAGGCAATTTCAAGTTGAATCCCCAAGTTATGAATTTTGTCATCTAATTCTATTGTTCACCCATGGTTATGATATTCTTAGGTTCAATCTATGATCTATACATGCATGATTAAACGCCCATGTCCTATTTCAAGCGAATTTCATATGAATTCCTTAATTCAAGATTTTTGTTATGTAATCATGTTATTCTCTCATTTTTAAGATATTCCCATGTCTAATTTCATCATCCCCATGTGTTTGATAAATTTCCCTATGTTAAAGTATTAAACTCCATATGTTTGATGAAATGCCCAAGTGATGGGTTTCTTTAAATAATGCTTACTTATTATGGCCTCAAATTCTCTCATGTGCTCATATTGTCATTGCTTTCGAGTCCTGTGGGTTATGACTACCCGAAATTTAGTTATTTACCTAGTTTTCAGTATTTACAGAATGATTTCACTTGTACCATATAAATATCATTCAGTTAGTAATATGGTCAGTTGTGAATCCAATTAAGTTAGCTCAATCCAGTTTCAGTTCCATTATAAGTTTATACATTAATAATTACCTCAGAATCCCTATGCACTATTATTTTTATAATACCGTGATCTGAGCTTATCAGTTATCAGCTATCAGTGCATACACTAGTTTGTATTTCAGTGTCTTTCAGTTTAGAGTAGGATTTTGCACCGAGTGAATGCAGGGATGGCAGCTTCCCTGTCAGTTAGGCAGAGCGGTTAGTAGCAGTCCCTGTACGCCAAAACTACATAGATAGCATAGGATATGAGAATTCACTTATCAGTTTAGGCTTGAGTACCTTGCATGGGTCACCCATCAGTTTAGGCTTGATACCGTGGTCCTTTGGGACACTAGTATAGTGGATCCACATAGCCAACGTTAGTACCCATGGCACAGTACTGACACCCTTCTAGTTGTGGTTACAAGTTAGACCCTAATTAGGTTAGATTGGGGCATGTCGGTTTGATGATACCTCCTACAGTCTTAGGTACAGTACTTAGTATAGCATGCAGATTAGTTTTTCTAAACCATAGCATTTAGTTATTAGTATTTCAATTTACAAACTATTTCAGAATCATGTTATATGCTTGGTCATGCATTCTCAGATATTACAGTTTTTTCGTACATGCACGCTCATTTATCTCTTGTTGTTTTGCTAGTCCTTACCTCATAAGCATAGTACTCCATAGTTTTAGCCAAGTTATTAAAACTAAGTACAGTTCTGCCTTACATGACTGGTAGTCAGCTATCAGTCATTCAGTTAATCAGATAAGCTTAGCATGTGTTATGTTTGGTTTGTGCATTTATGCATTCGTGCTCCTTATGATTGTATATTCAGATACTCGAGTAACATTAGCCTCCATTACTTAGTTTCAGATTCAGTATTCATACAGTATCCATATTTTATCATATCCAAACTTTAGTTCTACTCATATCATAAAAGTAAAGTCTTACAGAAACTAAGTGTAGAGATTCACCAGCTTACCAAATTATGTTTGTTACTCATGTTTTAAGATATTTCAAATTTCAGTTTATTCTAGCCCATTGATGAGTCTACCTACACTTAGCATGCATGTTTTACGATAACATATGAAATCATTTTTACTTATTGCATTCACCCCTACATACTCAGTACATTCCAGAAGTACAGTTGTAGTTCTAGCCAACAGGTGATGAGTTATCTAGTTTCGGGAACTCCTGATAGTTTTAGTTCATATACATTTCATTTATTTTTCATGTGTATTAATTAGTGGTAGTTGGAGGCATGTCCCATCTATCTATAGTCAATGTAGTAGAGGCTTCATAGATGTCAGTCAAAGTCTGTCATGTAAATTTAGTTCTTTCCTCAGATTTATCAGATTGTAAAACTTTATCAGTTATATACTATTTTAGATTTTATGTATGATTATGTTTCCGCACAACAAAACCTGTTATTAAATATATTATAATTCAATTGCTTAACAATATGCTAGTTCATGGGTTTTTTTGGGATCACTTATGGTTCTAAGTACCGTGTCATGACTAGGGGGTAGTCTCGGGTCATTAGAGATATTCACTTGTCTTAATTAAAAAGTATACTATATATCCGAGTTAGCTTTAGTCTTAATTTATTAAAGTGAACAAATCTTACATCATATGCATAGGAATAGTTCATTTACTGCCAAAATTTGACATTCACGAATATATGGTGTGTCGTGAATCATAACATTCAATGATACATTAATTTATTTCACATTCATGTTATATTATTTAAATATGAATTCATTATTGATTAATATTTTCTACTACTATTTATTTGAAATTATTGAATATTCTTATTTTCTTTTCACATGAAATTATATTATGTATAGATTAAGAATTATGATAAACAAAGAGATTTCATCAAGTGGTTTATTTGTTTAAGTTGTTTATATTCTTGATGACACGACCCAAACCAGGGCCTTGTTGTAATGGGCAATTTAGAGTCCAACTAGGACCGGGGACCACCCTCGATACCCAACCTAACAAACTAACGTGTACCCTGAGTCGGATAAACTCCGAACATATTCAAAGATAATGTATTTGTAGATACAATGACTCTGGGATCGGTGTACATTCTAGACTAACCCAACCAAGTCTAAATACCCAAAATCCAAGCAATAACCATGTCAAAACCATAAACCAAAACCAAAAAAATAACCCAATGTGTATGTATGTATCTATGTATGTATATTTATATATATTTACATATACATAATTATATATATATGCTTATATATATATATATAACATGATAAATCCATAACCAAGTCCACAGTTGTCCACACAATGCCTCTAAACCAAAGCAAAGAGTAATAAGTTGGGACATGCCCCCGACCATAGCCAAAAACCAAAGTCTATGGAAAGAAAAAAGTATGTAAAGTAAAACATAACATGAAATGGGTGCCTTCCAAACTAAGAAAGCTTACTACTTCAATCCAACACCAACTGTTCCAGAATCCAATCAATGAACAGGAGGAGTATTATGGCCGGTTCCTGCATTGAATGGGGATGCAGCGCCTGAAGAAGAGTTAGTGGGTAAACGCTAGCATGCACTCAGGAAAAGGATAAAATAATTCCAACCTTTAAAGCCAAGCAAACGAATCATATGCAAACACATCCATACATATATAAAAACATATATAATATATAGTCCATTCCTAGGAAGGGAACTAGGTTTATATGCCTCTAAAATTATTAACCAAGGTATGTGTAGCTTAACCATTATAAGCCACCCGTGGGCTATATTGGTTCAGTGTAAACCACTGAATGGATCGTGATGTGTGTAGCCACACAAACCAGAGTTACCATAGGAGTAAGGGATTCCTAAGTACCCTTCGCTCTCTATGATAAATATGTACAAGTGTACTTAGGGGATTCTCTTCTACCTCATAAATATCATAGATGATTGCCATGACCAATCCTTATGTCGGCAAAAATTAGTTCTATTCATGTGTCACATTTCAGACTTAGGTATATAATTATGTTTCCAGTTATGCATGTTCAGTATATGATTTCAGTTTGCCTTGTATTCTCAGCTTAATCAGTCTTATTCGAGGATGAATGTTCCTAATGGGGAGATATTGTAATACCCCATAAAAGTCATAGCTCATTTCATCTCTCAATGGCATGTTAAGGTGTTCAAACTATGAAAATTTGACTAAGTGTTGGGGATTTGGTAATTCCCAAGACCCCTGAACTTTGATAATTTTATTTTTAGTCTTCCCAATCTTGGAACTTTGATATTTGAGTTGATTCATGATCGTGGGCGTTAAGAGTATATCTCGGGTGAGTTTTAGAATTTTGGACTATCATAAGGTCATGTTTAGAATCCCAAAATAGTGGCTACATCAGGATTAGTCCACATCGTGAGCACCGATGCACCCCTCCAAATCATATGCCAGAGCCCGTACTACACCCTTTATTTTGAAATTTCAAAGCCCACCTTGGACCCTCCATAGCAGCCAATTTTTGATTTTGTGAATTTTAAGGGTATTTGGGTCTTTACCCTTCACCCAATCAATCCATAGCATGAAATTTAGGTCCCTAATGAGAATTATTTTCCCTTTTAATCACAAATCCTCTCAAGAAATCCTCCCTTTTTCTCAAGAACAAACCCTAACCCATTCTCAAACAATCGAGGAATTAAAGTTTCTAATCTACAGAATTATCACAAATTCGATAGTTGAGGTATTTTTAATGTTCATTCATGGGTTCCATTCACCCATGGAGTTCAAAAATCCTTTTTAGTTTTTAAATTATGAGTTTTTGCATATTCAGGTTGAATTATCTCCATGAAGCTATTATGGATTTTGATTTTTAGTTACGTTTACAAGTGTTTTTAGTGGGATGAGCCATTAAAATTTTTGAATATTGAAATACTCATATTGAAATCCCTAATTCATGGTTTTAGTATTGTAATCATGTTATCCTTGCATGCTTTATCCATTACCATGCTTAAATTCATAACTCTCAAGTGTTTTATGAAATGCTTAAATATTGGGTTTTTGAGAAATGATCCCCTACCATGGATTTTAAAGCTTTATACGTCATCGTTGTTGTTTTTATTTAGTGTTGGTGGGTTATGAATGCCTGATAGCTAATTGTTTACATAATTTCAGTACCTACAGAATGATTTCAGATAAACCATGAGCTTTGCCATTCAATTAGTTCTTATGATCCATTGTTTGCTCAGTTAATCTTTGACCTGTACAGTAAACAATGTCATTCATTTAGGAGTAGGATTTAGAACTAAGCGAACCTAGGGATGGGGTCACTCCTGCCAGTTTAGAGTTTGACACTTAGTTGCAATCCCTGAGTTACAAAACTTTGTAGATAGTGTTGGTTGAGATGCCTTCTTACCAATTTAGGGTTGACAAATATCACATGAGTTTCCGCCTAGTATAGGGAAACTCCTTAATCCTTCAGGACACCTATTTAGTAGATTCACACAGCTTAGTTTTCCTGGCATGGCGCTGATATCCTTCCAACTTGACTTACAGGCTGGACCCCAACTAGCTTATATTGGGGCATGTTTGTTAGATGATACTTTCTACAATTTTAGTCCAATATTTAGTCCAGAATTTAATTTAGTTTTGCTTGACCAAAGGATACAAATTACTAATCATTCAGTTATATGATTTTTAATATTCAACTGATAAATTATTTCATACATATATATATATATATATATATATATAAATGCTTGTTCTTACATTCTCAAATCTTTCAGTTTCCATGCATTCATATTTAGTAATCTCATGCTATATAGTTAATTATTATTTCACATATATAGTACCCTATGCATTTCAGCCAGTCATCAATGCATGCACTAGAACATTCAAAGTAATGATTGCATACTTATCTTTAAGCTATTATGTCTTATATTATAGGTTCGAACACTCATTTTTCCAACCGTAATTAGACAGTCTAACACTTTAGCAAAAGTATTAGTTGTGAGTCCTTATCTATCGAGGATCTGTTATGTTTATTCTGTTATTTTCATATTTCTATTCAGGTAGTCAGTTGGGGCCTGTCCCATCAACTCTTCATTAGCTTAGATGCTTTCAAACATTTAGATAGTCAGTTAGAAAGTTGGTCAGTTTATCAGTCTTATCAGTTGTGTTTACATATTTAATCAAACATTACATAATTGTGATCTTATTTTAGTATTCTTACCTCATGGTTTTATCAGTTGTTTTTCGCACATGTATTTATTATTATGATATTCAATGGTCATAATAGGTATCAATTCTTAAGTTAGATTGTGGTCACTTGTGACTGTAAGCATCATTATTACGACTAGGGGGTAGCCACTGGTCCTGATAAAACTTGGTATTAAAGAGTAAGGATTTAAAGTGTCCTAGGGAGTTTGAAAGTCGTATTTAGTAGAGTATTGTGTAGGGTGTAAAGCGTGCCACACTTATGGATGAGATGCTACAAGACATTTTAGAAAAAGCTTCCCTTCTTTTAGTATTCATGTCGTGTGAATGAGCATGAGCTCTATTTAAACTCTCTTTCTAACTTATACTTTGTTTCATTTTTTGAAAATGTCTCTCATGCTAAATTTAGAGCTTCTTTCACTACTTTAGCTCACTGAATAGCTGAATAATCATTAAGCTATTTCCCTAGCAAATTTAGTCACCAACACAGCTGCAGCTAGGATTTTGGACTTTAATTGAATAAACCCTCCTTTATTTTTAGGATCAAAGTTTAAGGGCGATCCGTAGGATTTTATTGATATGGTTCATAAAGTGATTGATATTATGGGTGTAACTTTGAGTGAGAGTGCAAATTTCACTGCATATTAAGTTGCAGGATGTAGCTTACACCTGGTATAAGTAGTGGAAAGAGGATAGGGGAGTTGATGCAGGGCCTGTAGAGTAGGACGAGTTTTCCACTACCTTCTTAGATAAGTTCTTTCCGTTAGAGTTGAGGGAAGCTAAGGTTCTAGAGTTCATTAATTTGAAGTAAGGCAATATAAGTATAAAGGAATACTTGCTTAAGTTTGCTTAGTTGGCAAGGTATGCTCCTTTGATGGTGGCTGATAATAGGTCTAGAATGAGTAAGTTTGTTTCTGGTATAGCTTATAGTGTGATCAAGAAGTATAGGACTGCTATGTTGATGAAGGAGATGGACCTATCTAGGCTTATGGTTTATGATCAATAGATTTAGGATCAAAAGCTTTAGGAGAAAGAGAGAGAGAAGAAGAGGGCTAGGATAGGAAGCTTTAAATTTTCTCAGTCGAGGTCAGAAGGTGGTAACCATTCTTAATTACATTAGAAATTTTCAGCCCTAGATCTATCTTCAACTAGTGCGCCAGTTCCAAAGCTCTAGAATGATAGTCGGGATTGAAAACTATGCTTTAAGTCCTAGGGAAGTGTGAACAGTGGTCGTACTAATCCTCTCTATAGGAAGTATAGTAAGAATTATTAGGGTGTGTGTAAGTCTGATGGTGATGTATGTTTTAGATGTGGCAATCTAGGTCACAGAGTTAGAGAATGCCCACAAGTGGGTCAGCATAGTTAGCACAGTCGCTCCCAAGTTCTTGTCAGTCGCCTAACACAACAGGTCACCGCTTCGAGTACAACTAGTGGTTAACATCAAAATAGGCTTTATGAACTCTAGTCCTAATAGGATAAAAAAGTTCTCTTGATGTAGTTACGAGTACATTATAGGTCTTTCATCTTTATATGTTTATTTTGTTAGACCTTAGAGATTTACTTTCTCTTGTAACCCCTATATAGCAGTCAATTTCAAAGTCAGTCCCAAATCTTTAGTAGAACCTTTGTCAATGTCTACTCAGTATGTAGCTCTGCTATATACAAACGGGTATACAGGAACTACTCGGTTACAGTGTCCCAAAGAGTTACCTCTATTGATATCATAGAGTTAGAGGTGACTGGTTTTGATATCTTTCTCATCATGGATTGGCCCCACTCATGTTATGCTTTATTTGATTGCATAACTAGAGTTTTTCAATTTTAGTTTCCTAATGAACTAGTTATTGAACGGAGGGGTAGTTCCTCAGTTCTAAAGGGTTAGATTGTTTTCTATCTTAAAGCAAGAAAAATTATATCTAAGGATATGTTTACCATCTTGTTCATTTCAAAAACTCTAGTTTTGATAATCTAAGTCTCGAGTCATACTTAGTGGTAAGGTAATTTTCAGACGTTTTTCCAGAAGGTCTTCTCGGAGTTCCTCCCAAAAAAAAATTGACTTTGGAATAGATCTCCTTCTAAATACCTAACCAATTTCTATTTTACCTACAGAATAGCTCTGGCTGAGCTTAGGGAGCTAAAAGAACAATTAAAGGATCTTTTAGATAAGGCATTCATCAGACCATACATTTCCCAGTAGGGAACTCAAATCCTTTTCGTGCGTAAGAAATCCTGTTCTCTCAGAATATGCATCGACTATCGTCAGTTGAACAAAGTCATAATGAAGAATAACTATCCACTCTTAGGAATTAATGAATTGTTTGACCAACTTCAGGGTGCCAATTATTTCTATAAGATAGACCTCAGATCCGGCTATCATCAGCTTAGAGTCAAAGAATGTGACATTTCAAAGACAACTTTCAAAACTCGTTATGGTCACTTCAAATATCTAGTTATATCTTTTGTACTAACAAATGCCCCAGCTGCTTTCATGGACTTGATGAATAGGGTGTTCAAGCAGTACTGTGACATATTCGTCATAGTCTTCATTAATGATATCATTGTCTATTTTTGTAGTGAAAGTGATTATGCAGACCATCTCAGAATTGTATTGCACACTTTTTATCCCATCAGTTGTTCGCCAAATTCATTAAGTGTGATTTTTGGCTAAGATTAGTAGCTTTTCTTGGTCATATTATTTTCGATGATGGCATTTGAGTTGACCCTCCAAATATCAAAGCAGTGAGAAACTGGCCCAGACCCATCTCTCTATTAGATATCAAGAGTTTCTTGGGTTTAGCTAGCTATTACAGAGGTTTTGTCAAAGGTTTTTTATCTATTATATCCCTCATTTATCAATTGACTTAGAATAAAGTCAATTTTTAGTGGTCAGATTCTTGTGAGAAGAGTTTTTAATAGTTGAAGACTCTACTCACTTTAGCCCCAGTGTTGACTTTTTCGGATGGTTTAGATGGGTTTGTAGTTTATTGTGATGCTTTCAGAGTTGGTCTTGGTTTTGTATTGATGCAAAGAGGTAAAGTCATAGCCTATGAGCTTAAACCCTATGAGAAGAACTACCTTATTTATGATCTTGAGTTACAATAGTTGTTTTTCTTTGGAAATTTGGAGACATTATCTTTATGGGGTTTATATGGATATGTTCACGAATCACAAAAGTTTGCAGTATGTATTATGACAGAAAGATTTAGATTTTCTTCAGAGAAAGTAGCTTGAGTTGCTAAAAAATTATGATATATATTTGTTGTATCATCAGAGAAAGGCCAATGTAGTGGCAGATGCCCTTAGTAGATTGTCTATGGGTAGTGTTGCATGTTGAGAAGGATAAGAAACAGTTAGTCAGGAAGGTTCATCAGTTGGCTAAGTTGGTTGATTAAGTTAAGGGTAGTAAATGGGTCTACAATGGTTTGGAATCTTCTTTGGTTGCCGAATTGAAGGAAAAGAAAGACAGGGATCCCAGTTTGGTTAAGTTGAAGGAATTAATTAGTGATCACAAGATAGAGGTTTTTTCCTAAGGGGGAGATGGTGTGTTCCATTGTCAGGGTAGGTTGTGTGTTCCAGGTGTTGATGGTTTGTGGTAGTAAATCTTATTCGAAGTTCATAGTATGTGGTATTCCATTAACCCAGGATCCACTAAGATTTATCGCAATCTGTGGGATATCTATTGGTGGAGTAGTATAAAGAAAGAAATTGCAGAGCTTATGGCTAAGTATTCTAATTATCAGTAGGTCAAAGTTGAGAAGTAGAGGCCTAGTGGTACATTGTAGGAGTTCAGCATTCCTACTTGGAAGTAGGAAGTGGTGAACATGGATTTCGTGATAAGGTTGCTTCGTTCGCGTCATCTACATGATTATATATAGGTCATTGTAGATAGAATGACCAAATTAGCTCATTTCTTACCAGTTCACACATCTTATTCAACAGAGGATTATGGTAAGATTTACCTTAGAGAGTTGGTTAGGTTGCATGGATTCCATTTCTTTATCAATTCAGATAGAGGTACTCAGTTTTCCTCGCACTTTTGAAAGGCTTTTCAGAATGGTCTTGGTACCCAAGTTCATCGTAGTACAACTTTTCATTCTCAGAGAGATGGTCAACAAGAGAGGACTTTTCAGACCTTAGAAGAATGTTGAGAGTTTATTGATGATAGGCGAATTTACACGCCTATATCAATATATTTTGCCCAAATTTGTGCCATGTTTTGAGAACAAATTATATATTTCATGCACTTTTAGTCCTTTTTCCTGTAAGTGAGCTAAAGAACATGATTAGCAAATTTTCAGGTATAAATGATGCAGAATTGAGCATTTTGTGGATAACTTGACGCCAAAGAAAGCTCACGAAGGAAGGAAAGGGAGCTTGGACGCCTAAAGTACTAAAAGTGATGCATGGAAAATCTGTCTCGAGCTAAAACAACATTTCTGAAGACTTTGGGAACTAGCAGTAACTTATTAGGATTAGGATAATGATACATTAACCTAGTACAATTGTGTTAAGTATTTCATTAGCTTATTAGGATTTGGTTAAGTATTTCATTAGCTTAGTAGGAATAGGATATGGGTATTAAAATTACCCTATCATGCTAGAGATTTTTATTCATTCCTCCCTTAATGGAGAGATACATTCACCCATTCCCCCATTCCATCAATTCCCATCCATCCACCATCCATCCATCCATCAAAACAATTCTTTTTAATTCTTATTACTTTATCTTCATCTATTCAATTCTTAATTTCCACAACAAGAGAAATGTTACTTGCAAAGAAAGTCACGCCTAAACGCCTACCACACTTTGCTACACGAAACCTTTATTGTGGTATAATAATAATGTCTATTGTGATTTCCTTCGCACTCATGGGTAACTAAACTTCTCAGTTGGGGTTATGGAAGCCTTATGAGATACTATCTAAGGCTATGAGTTTGTGAATTCGTGACAAGTGTGTTGCTTATATCATTATTCTCTTTATCTTAATGCAAATTCTTGTGGCTGCAGTCACATAGAATAACGCCAGTATAGCATTAACTTGTTCGAAAGAAAAGTTATATGTCTGGAAAAGAGATAATGTCAAGGTAATAGGGTCCCATCCCCTATTAAGAAGTTAGTGTCGTAACTGGATTAACCTCTTGGAGAATTCGTACCGTTAGATACGCTTTAAGCTCGAAAGAGTTAAAGTGAAATAATCCTCGAATAGGTCAAAAGACGCCTGGATTTACCATCGAATACAATTATCTATAAGCACATGCATGTCTGAATTCCGTATAACTCATAGCCAATAGAGACGTACAACTCATAAGGTGGACATACCCCCAACATCTAAATTCTCATTGTTTTTACAACCTACTAAACATTCTTCTTTTTTACGTTGCTATTTTCAGTTTTCACTTTAATATTTTGGTTACACATAACAATCCCCCCTTTTTAAGAGACTTGCACTAAAAGTCTAGTAATCGTTGCTTAGTTGTTGACCAAGGTATTCCCTGTTATATCGATATCCAACCCAGTTGGGTTCTATATTTTCTAACGACCGCTTTACACTCCTACGAGAGATGTAGATTGAGCGTTATCAAAAATTGGCGCCGTTGCCGGGGAATACGAGTGTCAATTAAGTTCGTGATAATTACTAGACCCTTTGGTCAAAGATTCTCGCACATTTACTTTTAGTTGTTGTTTTTGTTTTATTCAGGTTTGTTCAGTGCATCAATGGATGCATAACGTAAAATTGAAAGGATGGCTGGTCAAGTGCATCAACAGAATATTGATAACCCAGGCCGTGCAACAAATCCTGATGATACGGACCTGGGCGATGAGGAGCTACTAAACCCACGACATACTGCTGAGATGGCGGCACCCATGCAGAGGAGAGATTGTCAAGCGAGATTGAGGCCTGATCGCCGAGCTATGCAAATTCCCTTTGATGACGATGAGGACGATCTGGACGGACCTGGTGCCACCGGAGCTATTATTCTGCCACCCTTGGCACCTGGAGCAAAGTTTAATATCACTAGCACCATGATTCAGCTTTTACAACTCAAGGGATTATTTGGTGGACTAGCAGGCGATGCTCCGAATATGCATCTGATCAACTTTATTTCTATATGCAAGTCATTCGACAATCCTGGAGTTCGACAGAATGCAATTCGACTGCGCTTATTTCCATTGTCTCTGTCTGGGGAGGCAACTCTATGGTTGAATGGGCTGACTCCTAATTCTATTACTAATTCGAGGCAATTGAAAGACGCTTTCCTAGAAAGATTCTTTCCCCCATTCAAAAGAGCACAGTTGAGAGATTAGATCACAAATTTTTGGCAGCTTCCAACTAAAGCTCTCCACGAAAAATGGGAGAGGTTCAAGACGAAGCTTATGCGGTGCCCAAATCACCATATGACCAATTTCCACTTGATGGAGATATTATACAGATCTTTGAATTCGGTGACTAAGCCAGTGGTAGATAGTGCAGCAGGTGGATCATTTATAGACCTCACCTTTGGTCAAGCAAGCAATATTCTAGATCGTATGACGAAACAAAGTAGAGCTTGGCATACCAGGGATTCTGAGCTAGCAAGCCCCACTTTGTCTATTAGCATGACTGCAGACCAAAGAAGAAGAGAAGAAGAACGTGATCCGGATATGGCACACATGAAAACTTAAATGGATCTTCTTACAAAACATCTATTATCAGGGAAGAACGAAAAAGTGAAAGCTATTGCGTCAAAAGGAAGAGACGAATCTGATTCGGAAGAGGAGGCCAACTACTTGAACAATCAGGGGGGATTCCGTGGGAATACCCAAGGAAACCAAGGTCGGAACTATTATGATAAATCTGGAAACAAGGACCAAGGTAGTTGGAATAACAAGAATGAAAAGAGTGGTTTGTACGTTCCCCCTGGTAGACGTGACACCACCACATCTAATTCTGGAAGTATGGAAGACATGATGGCTAAATTATTGAAAGGAGTGGAAGCAACGAGCGCGGTAGTTACAGAGGTAATTAATGATTTGTCCTTCATGAAACAATTAGTTTATTCTCATTCCACTTCAATCAAGCAAATAGAGCAGCAATTGAGCCAACTTTCAGCAGCACTCAATCAAAGAAAGGCTGGCACCTTACCTAGCTATACTGTGCAAAACCCAAGGAATGATGGGTCATGCATGGCCATCACTACCAGAAGTGGTAAGGTGCTGGAAACTTCAGAAAAAGGCGAGCAAGTGGTTGATGAAGTTACGGGCATGGATGACAACGCAAAAGGAGAAGATGCCGCAGCACCTACACCTGATGACAAGGACGCCTCACCCAGTGCTGTGCAACCTGAAAAATCTGAAAACCGGAAGCAAGAGGAGAAGCAAACCGTGGAGAGAACACTACCATACCCACCACCACCTTTTCCCCAAAGATTGAAGAAGGTGGCGGATGACGCAAAGTTCAGCAAATTCATGACTATGTTATAGCAGCTGACCATTAATGTTCCATTAGTGGAGGAACTTGAACAAATGCCTGGGTATGCAAAATTAATGAAAGATCTTTTGACTAAGAAGCGGGCAGCAAGTTATGAGTTGAAAGAAGATGTACATCATTGTAGTGAAATTGCTACCCGATCGATAGTTCAGAATAAGGCCAACCCCGTAGCTTTCACTATTCCTTGCACCGTTGGATCTTTGAATTTTGCCAAAGCATTATATGACTTAGGAGCCAGCATCAATTTGATGCCATTATCGATCTACAAGAAGTTGGGGTTGGGTGATCCTACTCCAACCAATATGAGTCTCGTCATGGCGGATAGGTCGGTAAAACGACCTGTTGTTATTCTATGTGATGTATTGGTAAAGGTTTCTTCATTCATCTTTTCGGCAGACTTTGTTATTTTGGATTGTGAGGCAGACTCAGAAGTTCCCATAATCTTGGGACACCCTTTCCTTGCTACAGGAAGTGTGCTCATTGATTTGAGAGCTAATGAGCTTTCATTCCGAATAAATGACGAATTGGTTCAATTTGATTTGTGAAAATCAATGAAGCAGCCCAAAGATCTAAGTGTATTTTTGGTGGCTGATGTTTTCTTTGATGATGAGAAAGAATTACTTGAAGAAGAGAAAATTATTGATGACCCTTTGGAGGTTGTGCTTATGAATGGAGAGAATGAGGATGCTGAAAATTGTGACGAATCTATTTGTGCTCTATCGGGATTAGGGACATATCGCTATGCTCCCAAGAAGCTGGACCTTGATCTCAAGAATCGACCCACACCACCAGCTAAGCCATCTATGGAAGAGCCACCCACGTTAGAATTGAAGGAGCTGCCAAGTCATTTAAAGTACGCATTCTTAGGAAGCGGAAACACACTTCCAGTTATTATGGCAGCCGATTTGGGTGAGCAACAAGTTGCAGCTCTTATTGCTATTCTACGCAAGTATATACGAGCCATTGGATGGACCATTACGGATATTATTGGTATTCCACCAGGAATTTGTGCACATAAAATTCAGCTTCAAGAAAATTGCACACCCTCCATTGAGCATCAAAAACGTCTAAACCCACCCATGCAAGAAGTGGTGAAGAAAGAAATTATCAAGTGGTTAGACCCAGGAGTTGTATATCCAATCTCTGATAGTACATGGGTAAGCCCGGTACAATGTGTTCCCAAGAAAGGAGGCATGATGGTGATCGCGAATGCTAAGAATGAGCTTATTCCACTCAGACCCATCACTGGATGGAGAGTATACATGGACTACCGAAAGCTGAATTCTTGGACACTCAAAGATCACTTCCCAATGCCATTCATGGAACAAATGCTAGATCGATTAGCGGGGAAAGGATGGTTTTGTTTCTTAGAAGGTTATTCAGGATACAATCAGATTTGTATTGCCCCTGAAGACCAAGAGAAGACAATGTTTACATGCCCATATGGTACGTTTGCCTTCAAACGTATGCCATTCAGGTTATGTAACGCACCAGCCACCTTTCAACGCTGTATGATGTCTATTTTTTCTGAGATGGTTGAAGACACTTTGGAGGTATTCATGGACGATTTTTTAGTTGTTGGTGAGTCTTTTGAGGCGTGCTTGGCGAACCTAAGCATGGCGTTGCAAAGATGTGTAGAATTCAAACTTGTGCTAAATTGGGAGAAGTTCCACTTCATGGTAAAAGAAGGAATCGTTCTTGGGCACAACATCTCCGAAAGAGGAATCGAGGTTGATCGAGCAAAAATAGAGGTTATTGAGAAGCTACCGCCTCCAATTTCGGTAAAAGGAGTTCATAGTTTTCTCGGCCATGCAGGTTTCTATCGTCGGTTCATTAAAGACTTCTCCAAAATTGCTAGTCCATTGTGCAAACTATTGGAGAAAGATGTGAAGTTTGAATTTAATGAAGATTGCTTAAAGTCATTCGAATGCCTCAAAGCAAAACTCATTGAAGCCCCTATCATGGTAGCACCAGATTGGTCTCTCCCATTCAAAGTCATGTGTGATGCTAGTGATATAGCCGTTGGTGCTATTCTTGGTCAGAGAAAGGAGAAATTATTTCATCCTATCTACTATGCAAGTAAGGTCCTAAATGAAGCCCAAAGAAACTACACTGTGACATAACAAGAGCTCCTAGCGGTTGTGTATGCATTTGAGAAGTTTCGTGCATATCTATTGGGAACTAAGGTTATCATTCATACAGACCATGCAGCTCTTAGGTATCTAATGACAAAGAAGGATGCAAAACCAAGGTTGATTCAATGGGTATTGCTGCTACAAGAGTTTGATTTAGAAGTCAAATATAGAAGAGGTTGTGAGAACCAAGTGGCTGATCACCTATCTATACTCGAGAATGAGCATGTGGCGCAACCTGAAATTCAGATTAATGATGCATTCCCTGACGAGGAGATATTAGCGATGACAATGGAAAAATTACCATGGTATGCCGACTTTGCAAATTTCGTGGTGAGTAACGTGATACCGGCCAATTTATCTTAACACCAAAGGAGGAAGTTTATGCATGACGTACAACACTACTATTGGGATGAGCCATATTTGTTTCGACAATTCGCGGATGGTATTATTCGACGATGTATATCCCATGTAGAGGTGCCTAATATTTTGGAAGCATGCCACACTTCCCAAGTTGGAGGATATCATGCAGGTAATCGGACAGCAAGAAAGGTGTTGCAAAGTGGTTATTATTGGCCTTCGATATTTAGAGATGCCTATGACTATGTTAGAAGGTGTGACCAATGCCAGCGCCAAGGTGCTATATCGAAAAACTATGAGATGCCCATGTCCAAAATTCTTGAGGTAGAACTTTTTGATGTGTGGGGTATTGATTTTATGGGACCATTTGTGAATTCGTTTGGAATGAAGTACATCTTGGTTGCTGTAGATTATGTTTCGAAATGGGTGGAAGCTGTAGCGTTGGCTGACAATGAAGGAAAGCGTGTTGTATCGTTCTTAAATAAGAATATCTTCTCTCGCTTTGGAGTACCTCGTACTATCATAAGTGATGGAGGATCTCACTTTTGCAACAAGCTGTTCAAATCAGTTTTGGCCAAGTATGGTGTCAAGCAACATAAGGTAGCTACGCCTTATCATCGCAAAACTAGTGGACAAGTAGAAGTTTCCAATCGCGAGATCAAGCAAATCCTTGCGAAGACGGTTAGTGCGAATAGGAAGGATTGGTCTAGGAAGCTTGATGATGCACTATGGGCGTACAGGACTGCATTCAGAACTCCCATTGGCATGTCTCCTTATCAACTAGTTTATGGGAAGGCTTGTCACTTACCCATCGATCTCGAGCATAAGTCATTGTGGGAATTGAAGCAATTGAATTTGAATTGGGATGATGCTAAGAATATGAGGTTGGAGCAGCTGAACGAATTAGATGAGTTCTGTCTCGATGCATGTGAAAGATCAGACCTATACAAGGAGCGGATGAAAAAGTATCATGATCAGCAGATTGTTCGACAAAACTTCCAAAGGGGTGATATGATACTTCTCTTCAACTCCAGATTGATGATCTTCCCAGGTAAGTTAAAGTCTAAGGGGTCTGCTCCATACAAAGTTATCCAAGTCTACTCGTCTGGAGTAGTCGAATTGGAAGACAATAATGGTGTTGTCTTCAAAGTGAATGGCCAACGTGTTAAACCTTATATCGGTCCTCTTGACTCAATGAATTATATGGCCATCACTTACCTCGACGAAGTCTAAGTAATTGAGGTAACTATGTCGTGCCGCGACAATAAATAAGGCGCTAGATGGAGGCAACCCATCATTTATCATTTCTCGTTTTACATTTTTTGTCTTTCTTTCATTCTAGTGCGTATTTTGCTTTTGATAAATAAAAAATTCAAAAATAAGAGTCGTGCCACGACCAAAACCAAGGCGCTTAGTGGGAGGCAACCCATCGTACTAATCTTTTTCATTGGTTTTCAGCAAATATAGGTGCAAGAAGTATTCAACGAGGAGATTGGTTTCAAACGATGATTTGGACGTATCGCATGGTAAAGGTGGTAAGTTAGGAATAGCGATGCATAAGGCTATGGATTGAGCATTGCTCATGCCAAAATAGGCATCGAGGAAGGCTAAGCCTAGGTAAAACTAGGCCACAAACAATGCAACACCTATCCTATAGCCCAAGGTCTCGGAATCTAGTGTGCAAAGACATAGGCGCCGCCCATGCTCAAGTATGCTATAGCATAGGCGCCGCCTATGCTAAAGCATTTGGTCTCTGAATCTCATATGATTTTCAAAATGCGCCGCATATGGTCACTAAATGCTTTTCAAAATGCATGGCATATGCTATGGCATTCTGCTCAACTAGGCAAAGCATTAGGCACCGCCTATGGTCACTTTTGGTCTCCAAATCCGATTTTAATGGGTCAAAACTCGACCCAACCTTTTCTTATAAATATGATACTTATTATTGAACCAAAAACACATTGGAAACCTAGCTTGTGCACCACCTATAGTCTCCAAAACCTATCAAAAAGTTTCCTTTTGCTCTTTTTCGTCACAAGAACATCATCCAAAGGCTTCAACAAAGTAAGTACTACTTTGTTCTTCATTTATATTTTGTAAGTACTACGTTACTACACCTATTATGAATTTCTAAATCTTGAAAAAGTATTGGTGATGTGAATGTGCTTGAATTAATGGGATACAACTAAGTGAGTGAATGAATACGTAAGGATGATCTTCACTTACTTCGGACTTGAATCTGATTTTAATGCATTGTTATACTACTTGAGAAATTGCTATAGTCATGAACATTTCATAATCTTGTCACTTGAATACTTGTATGTTAGAAGATCCCGTTCATCGGAATAAGACTTATAAGTGCCTACCGACATAGGAGGGTGAGATTATTGATAGAAACTATACCATGATGTAATCCCTATGTAGTAGTCTTGTTATACCTAACATTAAAGTATTGCAAGGGTTCCAAGAAGTGATACATCTCTGATTGTCTTGTCGGAATTTAGCCCCTAAAATGTATGTCGATGAAGTCTAAGTAATCGACCACTTTCACTTCACTAGTTTGTGCCAACAACCTAAGTGTGTGGTGGTACCCCTACTGCTTGTTCATAGATTGTATCCATTGAGATGATGCTAACATGAATCTATTGAGATCTCAGGTACAATGGCACCAAAAGACAAGGCAAAGATAAGGCTACCACTTCACAAAAAGGCTAGAAAAGAGGCCAAAAAAGACCAAGGAGAACCCTCCTCGATGCAAACACCTCGACTCACTCTTGGAATTAAGTGGGATACTTATGAGGAACTCCTAAGGATGACGACTCTGATGATGATTCCGATGCAAAGGGGTATGACCCCAGACATAGAGAATGAGTCCGACTAACCAGGTTCTTCTTATTTATTTTCCACTGAGGACAGTGTGTCCCGTCTAAGTGTGGGGTGATGGTATTTTCATGCTATACTTCTCTATCCACATTTGCAGTTATTCATGTATGTTTGCTTAGTTTTCTCATTTTGTTTTTTTTAGTAGTAAATTTTTTTTTAACGTAGCTTCGCAAGAAATTATTCTAATAGGAAGCATGAGATTATAACAAGAGTATGTGCTACAATTATGACTATTGAGACATTTTAGGCTCTAGTTGTGACTCATTATGTGATATTGTGTGGTTCAATTCCTTCACCTATTGGGTCAAGAGTCTATATTACTTCCAATAAAGTCGACCATGTGCCTTGTGTGTGTGAGATTAATAGTATATTCTATGTTTATGGCTGATGCTAGAACTTGCCTGGTATGTATGCAAAGCGAAAATAAGGAGTGTAAGTTTAGGAGATGATTTAGGCATTTCTTTGGCAACCTATACATGTTTACTTTCGTTTTACCTACCCATGGACATCATCCTAGTTAAACCCTTTTGAGCCTTTAGCCTATTATCTTTGACGAACCTCATATGCAAGCCTAATTCATTTTTTCAAGATCGTAATTTGATCCAAAATCCTAAGTGCTTTAAAGTGAAAAAGTCATGTGATGAAATAAGAGGAAATTGGGTGAGTATGATGCTCTAAATTGTAGTGGTGCTTGAATGAGTTATGAAAAAGAAAGTGCTATCATAAGAGGTATGTTATGAACAGAAAAAGGAAAAAAAAAGCTGAAAAGTTTGTTATGCTTAAAATTGAAAAACAAAAGAGGAGAACAAGGGTGGTAGAATAAAAGAAAGAAGAAAGGTTGAAAGAAAAAAATGTCAATGATACAATGGGATGTATTAAAGTGCTTAGGAACTTAGTCACTATTTCTGGCCAAAATAGTCCTACCCGTCCCTTAGCCTACATTACAACCATCAAAAGACCTATTTGATCCTAATCTTAGCATTCTGACATTTAGTGGAGTATTACACTAAGGGCAAGCCTATGGTCATCAGTTGCTGCATACGAATTCTTTGTGAGAGCGAGAGCAAGGATATTTTGATACCCATGTTTGAAAAATATGCTATACTTGTGAGTGACTATGGGTAATATATTGTGAGATACACATGGTTGATGAGTTTTGGATAGCTGTACAAGATTCCTGGTGCCTTAACTTTTGAATATGAGTTGACCACCATCACGAGTCTATGCTAGAGGTTAAATGGTTTCTACTAATGATCGAAAAACTACTCTTTGTTGATAATTATTGTGCTTGTCTTGACGAATCTTTTGTGTTGTTGCTGTGAAACCCTAAGTTGATGTTTAAAGGGACATGATATTTTGTTCGAGGAAGAACAAAGCTTCAAGTGTGGGGTGTTGATGATAGGTGAATTTACACGCCTATATCAATATATTTTGCCCATATTTGTGCCATGTTTTGAGAACAAATTATATATTTCATGCATTTTTAGTCCTTTTTCCTGTAAGTGAGCTAAAGAACATGATTAGCAAAGTTTCAGGTATAAATGATGCAGAATTCAGCATTTTGTGGATAACTTGACGCCAAAGAAAGCTCACGAAGGAAGGAAAGGGAGCTTGGACGCCTAAAGGACCAAAAGTGATGCATGGAAAATCTGTCCTGGGCTAAAACAGCATTTTTGAAGACTTTGGGGACTAGCAGTAACTTATTAGGATTAGGATAATGATACATTAACCTAGTACAATTGGGTTAAGTATTTCATTAGCTTAGTAGGAGTTGGTAAAGTATTTCATTGGCTTAGTAGGAATAGGATATGGGTATTATAAATACCCTATCATGCTAGAGATTTTT
Source organism: Capsicum baccatum var. pendulum (assembly GCA_030864225.1). NCBI lineage: Eukaryota > Viridiplantae > Streptophyta > Magnoliopsida > Solanales > Solanaceae > Capsicum > Capsicum baccatum. The sequence goes on from CM061560.1 coordinate 43,441,772, forward strand.
ATTCATTCCTCTCTTAGTGGAGAGATACAGTCACCCATTCCCCTATTCCATCAATTCCCATCCATCTACCATCCATCCATCGATCAAAATAATTCTTTTTAATTCTTATTACTTTCTCTTCATCTATTCAATTCTTAATTTCCGCAACAAGAGAAACGTTAGTTGCAAAGAAAGTCACGCCTAAACGCCTACCACACTTTGCTACACGAAACCTTTATTGTGGTATAATAATAATGTCTATTGTGATTTCCTTCGCACTCATTTGTAACTAAACTTCTCTGTTGGGGTTATGGAAGCCTTATGAGATACTATCTAAGGCTATGAGTTTGTGAATTCGTGACAAGTGTGTTGCTTATATCATTATTCTCTTCATCTTAATGCAAATTCTTGTGGCTGCAGACGCATAGAATAACGCCAGTATAGCATTAACTTGTTCGAAAGAAAAGTTATATGTACGGAAAAGAGATAATGTCAAGGTAATAGGGTCCCATCCCCTATTAAAAAGTTAGTGTCGTAACTGGATTAACCTCTTGGAGAATTCGTACCATTATATACGCTTTAAGCTCAAAAGAGTTAAAGTGAAATAATCCTCGAATAGGTCGAAAGACGCCTGGATTTAACATCGAATTCAATTCTCTATAAGCACGTGCATGTCTGAATTCCGCATAACTTATAGCCAATAGAGACGTACAACTCATAAGGTGGACATACCCCCAACTTCTAAATTCTTATTGTTTTACAACCTACTAAACATTCTTCTTTTTTACGTTGCTATTTTCTGTTTTTACTTTAATATTTTGGTTACACATTACAATCCCCCCTTTTTACGAGACTTGCACTAAGAGTCTAGTAATCGTTGCTTACTTGTTGACCAAGCTATTCCCTGTGGGATCGATACCCAACCCAGTTGGGTTCTATATTTGCTAACGACTGCTTTACACTCCTACGAGAGTTGTAGATTGAGTGTTATCATTTATGCTTTGACTATAAAGGAAGTTGGGATGACAACTTACCTTTGATCGAGTTTACCTATAGCAACAGTTACCACTCCAACATTCAGATGGCATTTTTTGAGGCCCTTTATAGTAGGAGATGTAGGTCTCTTATCGGTGTTTGAATTAGGTGAGGTTGTAGTAATAGGACCATATTTAGTATTTGATGCAATGGAAAAAGTTAAGTTGATTAGGGAAAAGCTAAAGACAGCCCAAATCCATCAGAAATCCTATGCAGATGCAATAAGAAGAGATCTTGAGTTTAATGATGGTGACTTAGTCTATTTAAAAATCTCACCCATAAAGGGAGAAAAGAGATTTGGCAGGAAGGGGAAGCTCAGTCCCTAATATATCGGTCCTTTTAGAATCTAGAGTCATTTTCGAAAGGTGGCTTATGAACTTGAATTGCCTGCAAATTTAGCCTTAGTACATCCAGTGTTTCATCTTTCCCTATTGAAGAAATATATTGGTGATTCAGTTATTGTTGTTCTATTAGAGAACATGGATGTTCTGTATAGCCTTTAAAAAGAAGTCCCAGTTGAGATCCTTGATCATCAGATTAGTCGACTAAAGAATAAAGAAGTTCCCTTGGTCAAAGTCCTTTGGTAGAATTAGTCCACTGAGGGAGCCACTTGGGAAGCAAAATCTGATATGATAACCAAGATCCCTCTTCTTTTATTTACAAACTCAAAAACAACTTAAGCTATTAATTTTCCTCAGAATTGACTCTCTTCTATTCTAAGTTTAAGCTATGCAATCCCTTTCATGTCATTACTTATATTTAGTTAAGTTCAGATCAGTTCATGTGTCACATTTCAGACTAAGTTATGTAATAATGTTTCCAGTTTTGCATGCTCTGTATATGATTTCAGTTTCCCCATTATTATCAGCATAATCAGTCTCATTCGAGGATGAATGTTCCTAAGGTGGAGATATTGTAATACCATGTAAAAGTCTTAGTTCGTATCAGCTCTCAGTTGTATGTTAAGTGGTCGAAACCTTGAAAATTTGGTTAATTGTTAGGGACTTATTCATTTCCAAGACCCCTGAACTTCAATAATTTTATTTTTGGTCTTCCCAACCTTGGAACTTTGATTTTTGAGTTGATTCATGATCAGGGATATTAAAAGTACATCTCGGGTGAGTTTAGAATTTTTGGACTAGCATAAAGGTATGTTTGGTATCCCAAAATAGTGGCAGCACCAGGATTAGCCCACACCGCAAGCACCAGTGCACCCCTATAGATCGCGTGCCGGAGCCCTCATCGTGCCCTTTATTTCGACACTCCAGATTCCGCGCCACGCACTCCATCGAAATAAGCTTCTAATTTTTTGCATTTTAAGGGAATTTGGTTCTTTTTCCTTTACCCAATCTATCTATAACACAAAATTTAGGTCCCTAAAGAGCATTATTTGCCCTTTTAATCACAAATCATCTCAAGAAATCCACCCCCTTTCTCAAGAACAAACCTAACCCATCCTCAGGCAATCGAGGAATTAAAGCTTCTAATCCACATAATAGTGACAAATTCAATAGTTGAGGTATGTGTGATGTTCATCCATGGGTTTCTTTCACCCATGAAGTCCAAGAACCTTTTTTTGTTTTAAAATTATGAGTTTTTACATGCTCAAGTTAAATTATCTCCATGAAGCTATTATGGATTTTGATTTTTAGTTATGTTTGCAAGTGTTTTCAATGGGATGAGCCATGACATGTTTTGAATATTAAAATCCCTAATTCATGGTTTTAGTATTGTAACCATGTTATCCTTGCATGCTTTACCCATTACTATGCTTAAATTCCTGACTCTTATGTGTTTGATGAAATACCTAAATGTTGGGTTTTTGAGCAATGATCCCCTACCATGGATTTTAAAGCTTTATATGTCATCATTGTTATTCCATTCAGTCCTAGTAAGTTATAATACCAAATACCTAGTTGTTTACATAATTTCAGTATTTTCAGAATGATTTTAGATAAACCATGAGCATTGTCATTCAGTTAGTTGTTATGATCAGCTTTTTTCTTAGTTAATCTTTGTTCAGTCCAGTAAAAAATGTTATTCAGTTAGGAGTAGTATTCAGCATCGAGCGAACACAGGGTTGGGGGTACTCCTTCCATTTTAGGGTTTGACCCTTAGTAGGAATCGCTAAGTTATAGAACTACATAGCCAGCGTAGGTTGAGATGTATTTCTTCCAGTTTAGGGTTGATACATATCACATGAGTTTCCTTCCTATATAAGGTGACTTTTTAATCCTTCAGGACACCAGTTTAGTGGATCCCTACAACGAGTTTTAGTACCCGTGTCATGGTACTGACACCCTTCCAACTGGGCTTACAGGATAGACCCTGATCAGCTCAGATTAGGGAATGTCGGTTAGATGATACCTCCCACAGTATTAGTACAGTATTCATCCAGAATTCAGTTCAGGTTTTCTAAACCAAAGAATCTAGATTACCATTCATTTAGTTAACAGATTTTCAGTATTGTAGTTTATAGATTATTTTAGAAATGTATATATATACCTGGTCGTGCATTGCCAGTATTTCAATTTCCATACATTCACATTCAGTTATCTCATGCAATACAATTAGTCATTATTTTGCATGTACAGTACCCTATACATTTTATCCTGTCCCTATCGCATATACCAATATATTTAAAGTACTGATCGCATAATTTTTTTTTCATTGTGATATCTTATATCATAGGTTTAGATGCTTAGTTTCCCGGTCATACTTAGACAGTCTAGTGCTTCATCAACAACAGTAGTGGTGAGTTCTCATCTATCGAGGACATATTATATTTATTCAGATTTTTCCACATTTCTATTCAGTTAGCTAGTTGGAGTGATTTGGGGCCTATCTTATCAACTCCTCAGTCAGTTTAGACAATTAGTTAGAAAGTTGGTCATTTTATCAGGCTTATCAGTTGTGTTTCAGTATTTTATCAAACACTACTGACTTATGAACTTATTGTATTTTTAGTATTCTGACATCATAGATTTATCAGTTGTTTCCTGCACATGTCCTTTATTATTATGATATTCAGTGTTCACAGTAGGTACTAGCTCATGGGTTAGCTTATGGTCCCTTATTACCATAAGCACTTTTGTCGTGACGAAGGGGGTAGCCTCGGGTCGTTATAGTAACTATTACTTTAATCAGGATCTTATTTTGTGAAGAAAAGATGAGAGATTAAGGATATGAATACTCGGGGTACTATAGTATATCTCCCCCTTAGGATATTTTATCCCCCGAATGATACTAACTTGGCTGAAATACTAAGCAATGACTGAAATGATGCATAGGACACTTACAGACTGAATTATCACTGAATATTTGTAATCTAAAACTGATGCATAATGTATGAACTGAGCTGAATTCACAAATTACCTGGATGCAAACAAATTACCTCTTGGAATAGCCATATTCATTACACTCCGAATAGTATAACTAGATGGAAGGATTAAAAACCATAGGAACTTTTTTGTCTAACCACTAAAATGAATTAATGGCTATATGGACTTAATCATACTGAAATATTATACTCTACTAGAGTGTTTATTCAACACTCTTTCTAAGAATCTCTAATAACTTTAGGGAGCAAAGAATCTTGGGCATGGTGTAAATAAGGAATCGCAACATGGTTAGGGTAGAATTGCTATGCCTTAGACAATTTAACTACTACTTCCAAGCTTAGACAAACTCCTCAAATACTCTCTCAACTATACATTCCACTTCAATACTGTAGTTCACTTGAGGCGTCTTAAAATATTCACACGGGCACTGATAACTCCATCTACGGAAGTCTGAGATGAACTAAATACTCTCACTATGTTTAAGCCTACTCGAATCTACAAAGTGCACCCATAACCCTGCAATACTAGTCTGAATCATGAATTCCATATCCTCTGCATTTTCACTACTTCTCATCTCATGAATAATTCTTATTACCACTTCAACAGCTACATTCAACCTCTTACTAGTAATTTACTAACTCGCAATGCAATCATCCACTTATAAACCGAGATGAGATTCAATCCTATATTCATAACCACATATGAACTTCTAAACAAACAACCACAAAGTCATTTTTCTCACATTCTCTAAACCTCTATCAATAACAAATATTTTGCACTATTCTTAAGAAGACACACATGGAATTCTAAACTAACCATGAAATATACAAGAAGCTTAACTTTAATCTTCCTTCAACCTTATAGCCTTATATAAAACAAGCATACTATAGTCTTTTCTTTAACAAGGAACATTTACTCTCTCCCATATAAATAATTACTCATCACCTATATCATTACATAAGGAGAGGTCACCAAAATCTTAGAACATGAGGACGTGAAATATGATAGAATACTATAAATAACGTGGACACTTAACTGAGGCCTAAGGAATAGAGTATCAAAAGCATAAATTCACTGAAGAGAGCTAAACTGAGGACATACATGACATAATTTGAGTTTCACTAGTCATTAAGAGTTCACCCTGAGTTATGGAAACTGAGCATACTGTTAAGCATAAGTACATGAGTCATGAGTTGCATGCCCTAAGTTTGGAGTTCATAATTTCATGGAAAATGATTATTACTACTGAGTGAACTGGAACTCCTCATACAAGCATCTGGAAGCGTACATGATTCTATGGAAAGTTGATGATAGGCGAATTTACACGCCTAAAGTACTATATTTTACCCATATTTTAGCTAAGTTTTGAGGACAAAATATATAATTCATGCACATTTAGTCCTTTTTCCTGTAAGTGAGCTAAAAAATGTGATTAGCAAGTTTTCAAGTATAAATGATGCAGATTTCAGCATTTTATGAATAACTTGACGCCAAAGAAAGCTTCACGAAAGAAGGAAGGGAAAGCTTGGACGCCAAGGACCAAAAGTGGCGCATGGAAAATCTGTCCTGGGCAAAAACAACAATTCTGAAGACTTTGGGGACTAGCAGTAACTTAGTAGGATTAGGATAATGAGACATTAACCGAGTAGGATTTGGTTAAGTAATGCATTAGCTTAGTAGGAATAGGATATAGGTATTATAAATACCCTATTTTGCTAGAGATTATTATCATTCTCATTCTACTTCTAATTCTTCCATTAATTCTACTTTTTATTCTTCTTCTATTCATCTACTCAATTCTCAATTTCCACAACAAGAGAAACGTTACTTTGCAAGGGATTTCACGCCTAAAAACGCCACACCACACCTTATTACACAAGATCTTTATTGTGGTATAATAACAATGTCTATTGTGATTTCCTTCGCACTCATGGGCAACTAAACTCCTCTGTTGGGGTTATGAAAGCCGAATGACATACTATCTATTGCTATGAGTTTGTGAATTCAGGACACGTATGCTGCTTATATCATTATTCTCTTCATCTTAATGCAAATTCTTGTGGTTGCAAACGCATAGAATAACACCAGTATAGCATTAACTTGTTCGAAAGAAAAGTTATATGTCTGGAATAGAGATAATGTCAAGGTAATAGGGCACCAACCCCTGTTAAAAAGTTAGTGTCGTAACTGGAATAACCTCTTGGAGAATTTGTACCGTTAGACATGCTTTAAGCTCGAAAGAGTTAAAGTTAAATAGTCCTTGTTAAGGTCCAAGGACGCTTGGATTTACCATAGAATACAATTCTCTATAAGCACATGCATGTCTGAATTCCGCAAAACTCATAGCCAATAGAGACGTATAACTCATAAGGTGGACATAATCCCAACTTCTCAATTCTCATTGTTTTACAGCTTACTAAACATTCTTTCTTTTTACTTTGCTATTTTCTGTTTTACTCTCTATTTTGTTCACATCAATTGCATGTTACAATCCCCCATCTTTTACGAGACTTGCACCACAAGTCTAGTAATTTTTGCTTACTAAGTGACCGACTATTCTCTATGGGATCGATACCCAACCCAGTTGGGTTATATATTTGATAGCGACCACTTTACACTCTTACGAGTGCTGTAGATTGAGCGTTATCAAAAATTGGCGCCATTGCCGGGGAATACGAGTGTCAACTAAGTTTGTGATAATTACTAGACCCTTTGGTCAAAGATTCTCGTACTTTTACTTTTAGAATTTGTTTTTGTTTTCTGCAGGTTTTTATTCAGTGCATGCCCCATACTCGAAGTTCTGGTCAACCGTTATTACCTATGAATCCTGAACCACAACGTATTGGCAGAATAGAGGCACAACACAAAATTGAAAGGATGACTGCTCAATAGGTACAGGCGAGACTAGCTGCTCTAGCCGCCGCTCAAGTGCATCAACAGAATATTGATAACCCTGGGCGAGCAACACATCCTAATGACGAGGACCTAGGTGATGACGAGTTACTAAACCCTAGGCATGCTGCTGAGATCGCAACACCTGCCAACAGAAGAGATCGTCAAGCAAGGTTTAGGCATGAACGCCGACCTGTACAACCAGCTTTCGACGATGATGATGATGATCTTGATGGAGCCGGAGCCACAGGAGCCATTATTCCTCCACCATTGGCACCCGGAGCCAAGTTCAACATCACAAGAACCATGATTCAGTTATTGCAACTCAAGGGATTATTTGGTGGACTGGCAGGCGATGATCCGAATATGCACCTGATCAACTTTATTTCTACATGCAAGTCGTTTGACAATCATTGTGTTGGTTAGAATGCAATACGATTCTGCTTATTTCCACTGTCTCTGTCTGGGGAGGCAACTCTATGGTTGAATGGGCTGACTCTTGATTCTATTACAAATTAGAGACAATTGAAAGATGCTTTCCTAGAAATATTCTTTCCGCCATCCAAAAGAGCACAATTAAGAGATGAAATCAGCAATTTTTGGCAGCTTCCAACCGAAGCTCTTCATAAAACATGAGACAGGTTCAAGACGAAGCTTATGCGGTGCGTAAACCATCATATGACCAATGTCCACCTAATGAAGATACTATACAGATCCTTGAATTCAATAACTAAACCAGTGGTGGATAATGCGGCCGGAGGATCATTTATGGATCTCACCTTTGGGCAGGCAAGCAATATGCTAGATCGGATGACGAGGCAAAGTAGAGCTTGGCATACCAGGGATTCTAAGGTAGCAAGCCCCACTTTATCTATTAGCATGACTGCAGACCAAAGGAGAAGAGAAGAAGAACGTGATTAAGATATGGCGCACCTAAAAACACAAGTGGATCTTCTTACAAAGCATCTATTATCAGGGAAGACCAAAAAAGTCAAAGCTATTGCGTTAAAAAGAAGAGACGAATCTGATTCAGAAGAAGAAGCCAACTACTTGAACAATAAGGTGGGTTTCCTAGGTAATACCAAAGGAAACCAAGGTCGGAACTATTATGATAAATCTGGAAATAGGGACCAAGGTAGTTGGAAGAACAAGAATAACAAGAGTAGTTTATACGTTCCCCCAGGAAGACGTGACACCACCACATCTGGTTTTGGAAACATGGAAGATATGATGGCTAAACTGTTGAAAGGAGTGGAAGCAACCAGCGCGGGAGTAACGGAGGTAATAAATGATTTGTACTCAATGAAGCAATTGGTTGACTCACATTCCACTTCAATCAAGCAAATAGAGCAACAATTGAGCCAACTTTTCGCAGCACTCAATCAAAGAAAGGCTGGCACTTTACCCAGCGACACCGTACAAAACCTAAGGAATGATGGATCATGCATGGCTATTACCACTCGAAGTGGTAAGGTGATGGAAACTTCATCCAAAGGAAAGCTAGTTGTCAATGATGTAGCGGACAACGATGATAAGGCCAATGGAGAAAACACAGTAGAAGCCAACCATGACATCCATAACGTCACCCCTAGTCGGTTGCAGCCTGAAAAGGCTAAAAAACGGAAGCAAGAGGAGAAGAAAGCCGTGGAGAAAACAATTCCTTATCCATCACCACCTTTTCCTCAAAGATTGAAGAAGATTCCGGATGATACAAAGTTCAACAAATTTATGAATATGTTAAAGCAGCTGACCATTAATGTTCCATTGGTAGAGGCAGTAGAACAAATGCCTGGGTATGCGAAATTTATGAAGGATCTTTTGACAAAGAAACGAGCAGCAAGCTATGAGTTGAAGGATACTGTTCATCACTGCAGCGCAATCGCTACCCGATCACTAGTTCAAAAAAGGGCTGACTCCGGTGCTTTCACTATTCCTTGCACTGTTGGATCTTTGAACTTTGCGAAGGCATTGTGCGATTTGGGAGGAAGCATCAATTTGATGCCACTATTCTTCTACAGGAAGTTAGGGTTAGGCGATCCGACACCAACCAATATGAGGCTCGTGATGGCTGATAGGTCGGTAAAACAACCTGTGGGTATATTGAATGATGTGTTGGTGAAGGTTTCTTTATTCATCTTTCCGGCAGACTTCATAATTCTGGATTGTGAGGCAGATTCTGAAGTTCCCATAATCTTGGGATGTCCTTTCCTTGCAACAGGAAGTGTGCTTATTGACATGAGAGCTAATGAGCTTTTATTTCGGTTGAATGACGAAGTGGTCCGTTTTGATATATGCAACGCAATGAAGTAGCCCAGCAATATGAATGTGTTCTCTTTAGCTGATGTTCATTATGAGGTTATGAAAGCATTATCTGAAGGGAAACAGCTTACAGTTGAGCCATTGTCTGCTGCGCTACTGAATGTTGAGCATAAGGATGATAAAGATTATGAAGAAACTCCATGTGCTCTAATAGAAATAGGGTCCTATTCTCATACTCCTAAAAATCCGGACCTTGATCTTGAGAATCAACCGTCACCAACAGCGAAGACTTCCATTGAAGAGCCACCAATGCTAGAATCAAAAGATCTCCCCGATTATCTAAGGTATGTGTTCTTGGAAAGTGAAAATATACTTCCGGTAAGTATGGCGGATGATTTAAGTGAACAGTACGTAGAGGCTCTCATCTCTGCTCTGAAGAGATACAAGAGAGCCATGGGTTGGACTATTGATGATATAATTGGTATCCCTCCCGGGATAGGCATGCACAAGGGTCATCTCGAAGAAGATTGCATGCCTACAAGTAAGCCTCATTGTCGTCTGAATCCATTCAGAGAATGATCCACCATCTATCTCGATGAAGTCTAAGTAATCGAGATAGCTATGTCATGCCGCGGTAATAAATCAAGCGCTTGGTGGGAGGCAACCCATTGTTTTTCATTTTTTTTTCTTTCGTTCGTTCTACTAATTGTTTGCTTTTGATAAATAAAAATCCAAAAAGAAGAGTCGTGTCACGACCAAAACTAAGGCGCTTGATGGGAGACAGCCCATCGTTCTAATCGTTTTTGTTGTCTTTGAGCAAGTATAGGTACAAGAGGCGTAAACAAGGAGATTGGTTCCAAATTTTGATTTGGTCATTTTGCATGTTGAAGGTGGTAAGTTAGTAATGAAGAAGAAAAAAGCTATGGATTAGGCATTGCTTATGAAAATATAGGCAACAATCAAGGCTAGGCCTATGTAAAACTAGGCCACGAACAAAGCAAGGCCTATGCTATGGCCAAAGCTCTCGGAATCTAGTGTACGATAGCATAGGCGCCGCCCATGCCCAAGTATGCCATAGCATAGGCGCCGCCTATGCCAATGCCTTTGGTCTCTGAATCTTATATGCTATGGAAAAAGGCGCCGTCTATGCCTAACAATGTCATGGCATAGGCGCCGCCTATGCTCAACAATGCTTTGCAAAAGGTGTCGCCTATGCCAAGCATAGGCAAAGCTTTAGGCGCCGCCTATGGTCACTTTTGGTCTCCAAATCCGATTCTAAATGGGTCAAAACCCGACCCAACCTTGCCTTATAAATAAGGAACTTAGTCTTAGACCAAAAATACATTGCAAACCTAGCATAAGTGTCGCCTACCTCTCCAAATCCTCTCAAAAATTTTCCCTTTGCTCTTTTACTTTGTAAGAACATCATCCAAAGCCATCAATCAAGTAAGTACTTCTTTGTTCTTCATTTATATTCCGTAAGTACTACACTACTACGCCTATTATGAATTGTTAAATCTTGAAATAGTAGAAGTGACTTGAATGTGGTTGATGTGTTGTGATACAACTAAGTGAGTGAATGAATACGTAAGAATGATCTTAACATGTTTCCAACTTGAATTTGATTTTCATGCACTGTCATACTTTTGCGGAATTGACATGGTCACAAAAATTGCATAATCTTGCCAATAGAAAGCTTACATGTTGGAATAACTTGTTCATCAAGATGAGAATTATGGATGACTACCAACATAGGAGGTTGTGATTATTTCTAGATACTATAGCTTGATTCAATCCCTATGTAGTAGTCTTGATATATCAAACATGAAAGTATTGCTAAGAATACAAGAAGTATGACTGCACTGATTTTATTGTTGGAATATAGCACCTAAAACGTATATCGATGAAGTCTGAGTAATCGCCAACTTTCACTTCACTAATCTGTACCAACAAACTAAGTGTGGGGTGGTGCCACTACTGCTTGTTTGTTGATTGTATCAACCGAGATGATGCTAACATGACTATTGTTTTAATCTCAGGTACAATGGCACCCAAAGCAAGACAAGGCAAAGATAAAGCAACCACTTCACAAAAAGTCAAGAAAAAAGGACGAAAAGGGTAAGGAGAATCATCCTCGATGCAAGTACCACGCCGTATGTTCGGAATTAAATGGGTTTTATAGAAGGAAGCAAAGGAATGGTATAGGAACAACAAAGAGAAGAAATATGTTCATGTGGACTTGATAAAAAAGGAAAGCCTAGCAAAGAAAGAACCGCGCATGTTGGCCAAGATCATGGCTTTACATCTTGATTTCATCTTCCGAGACATGGGAGAATGCAATCTCGATTTAACAAGAGAATTCTATGACTACTGGTCACCGAAAACCACAGGAAGCGAGGTCAAGATTCGGGGCCAAGTTTTACAACTCAATGCGGATTTCTTCAACTCCTTTCTTGGCTTGCCTGCTGTTGATCCATCACCATTTAAAGAGCTGTACAGTAGACCTCCATATAGAGCCATTCGACACACACTCTGTGTAAAAAGGTCCATGGCACGGTGGAGTAGACACAAGGACACCGGACAATACAACACCTTCCCATATGCTCCTTTGAATAGAGAAGCAAGAATATGGTTGCGCATAGTCAACTCTTGCCTAATTCTAGGGACTCAGTACACAAAGATAACACGAGATAGAGTGTGCTTGGTATACACATTGATGACGAATGTCCCTATCAACATTGGGGCAATTATTCGATCCACAATGCGGAAAGCTAGGCTACACAAGAGGTCCCACTTCAGTCTTGGCAATCTGTTGACCGCAATATTGAGGAAGGAAGACATCGAAGAGGAACCGGCTGATCATAAACTCCCACACAACCCAAAGAAGGTTGACCTCACGAAGGTTAAGGATGATGAAACTATGCATGGCATCAACCTTACCACTTCAGAAAGGCATGCTCGAGATGAGAATTTCTTTTGCTATCTTTATGGCATGACTCAGTTTACAATGATGAGCGGTGGCCGTGTACTAACTGCTGTAGAGCTCCAACAGCTAGATTATTACTACCCAATGAATGAGCACGCGAAGACGATGTGTGGAGTAGGTACATATTTTAAGGAACCTCTTGATGATGATGTGCCAACCGATGATGAACGCAGAATGCCAGACTCCAATGTGGAGGAGAATTCTAATGACGACGACTCCAATGATGATTCCGACAAAGGGGGTATGACCCCAGACATAGAGGAGGAGTCCGACTAACCAGGTTCTTCTTATTTATTTTCCACTGAGGGCAGTGTGTCCCGTCTAAGTGTAGGGTGCTGGTATTTGCATGCTATACTTCTCTATCTGCATTTGCATTTATGTTTGTTTTATTTTTCTTTTTAGTAGTTAATTTTTATTAGTTAAATTTTTTTTTAACTTAACTTCGCATGAAATTATTCTAATAGGCAGCATGAGATTATGACAAGAGTTTGTTCTAAAATCATGACTATTAAGACGTTTAGGCTCTAATTGTGACTCACTATGTGATATTGTGTGGTTCAATTCCTTCATCTGTTGGGTGAAGAGTCTATACTACTCCCAATAAAGTCGACCATGGGCCTTGTGTGTGCGAGGATATAGTATATTCTGTGTTTGTGGTTGATGCTAGAACTTGCGTGGTATGTATGTAAAGCGAAAATAAGGAGTGCAAGTCTAGGAGACCTATTGGATCCTAAGCTTAGCATTCTGATATTTAGTGGAGCATTACACTAAGGCCAAGCCGATGGTCATCAGTTGCAACATATGAATTCTTTGTGAGAGTGAGAGCAAGGATAATCCTATACCCATGTTCGAAATATACAATACTTTTGAGTGATTATGGGTGATATATGGTGAGACACACATGGTTGATGAGTCTTGGGTAGTTATGTATGATTCTTTGTACCTAAACTTGTGGACACGAATTAATCACCACCACGAGTCTATGTTGAAGGTTGAATTGTTTCTACTAATGATCAGAAAACTACTCTTTGTTAATGATTGTTATGCTTGTCTTGATAAATATTTTGTGTTGTTACTGTGAAATCCCAAGTAGATGTTTAGATGGACATGATAGTTTGTTCGAGGACGAAAAAAGCTTTAAGTGTGGGGTGTTGATGATAGGTGAATTTACACGCCTAAAGTACTATATTTTACCCATATTTTAGCTAAGTTTTGAGGACAAAATATATAATTCATGCACATTTAGTCCTTTTCCCTGTAAGTGAGCTAACAAACGTTATTAGCAAGTTTCTAGGTATAAATGATGCAGATTTCAGCATTTTATGGATAACTTGACACCAAAGAAAGCTTCACGAAAGAAGGAAGGGAAAGCTTGGACGCCAAGGACCAAAAGTGGCGCATGGAAAATTTGTCCCGGGCAAAAACAACAATTCTGAAGACTTTGGGGACTAGCAGTAACTTAGCAGGATTAGGATAATGAGACATTAACCTAGTAGGATTGGGCTAAGTAATGCATTAGCTTAGTAGAAATAGGATATGGGTATTATAAATACCCTATTTTGCTAGAGATTATTATCATTCTCATTCTACTTCTAATTATTCCATTAATTCTACTTTTTATTCTTCTTCTATTCATCTACTCAATTCTCAATTTCCACAACAAGAGAAACGTTACTTTGCAAGGGAGTTCTCGCCTAAAAACGCCACACCACACCTTATTACACGAGATCTTTATTGTGGTATAATAACAATGTCTATTGTGATTTCCTTCGCACTCATGGGTAACTAAACTCCTCTGTTGGGGTTATGGAAGCCGAATGAGATACTATCTATTGTTATGAGTTTGTGAATTCACGACACATATGCTGCTTATATCATTATTCTCTTCATCTTAATGCAAATTCTTGTGGTTGCAAACGCATAGAATAACTCCAGTATAGCATTAACTTGTTCGAAATAAAAGTTATATGTCTGGAAAAGAGATAATGTCAAGGTAATAGGGCACCAACCCCTGTTAAAAAGTTAGTGCCGTAACTGGAATAACCTCTTGGAGAATTTGTACCGTTAGACACGCTTTAAGCTTGAAAGAGTTAAAGTGAAATAGTCCTTGTTAAGGTCGAAAGTCGCTTGGATTTACCATAGAATACAATTCTCTATAAGCACTTGCATGTCTGAATTCTGCACAACTCATAGCCAATAGAGACGTATAACTCATAAGGTAGACATAATCCCAACTTCTCAATTCTCATTGTTTTACAACTTACTAAACATTCTTTCTTTTTACTTTGCTATTTTCTGTTTTACTCTACTATTTTGTTCACATCAATTGCACGTTACAATCCCCTCTCTTTTACGAGACTTGCACCACAAGTCTAGTAATGTTTGCTTACTTAGTGACCGACTATTCTCTGAGGGATCGATACCTAACCCAGTTGGGTTATATATTTGACAGCGACCGCTTTACACTCTTACGAGATCTATAGATTGAGCGTTATCAAAAGTGCATGAATATGAGCTATAATCATAGTACCAACTTGTAAGGCATGAGTAGAGGTCGTGATAACTAAAGTACAAATACTGAAATAAGAATGGGACGGGCATCTTCCTCCCTTAATAATGTTCTACAATACACTAGTGTCACTGCTAGAATCTGTGAGCCTAACTTGGTTACTTGTTCTATCATCTCCCTCTTAGCTTTAAGCCATTATTCTAAGTTTGTGAACCACTTAATAAACTCTAACTGAACTACAATCATTTTACTCTAATGTCTGAGATACAACAATACACATAAATAACAAACTCACCTTGAAAGACTACACCTAAGAATGTAGGGCCATTGCTAGTACTTTTTTCTGATATACAATTCTTAGCTTTCTATAGCCCCAACAATGATCATATAACAACTTAAACACTGACTAACTATTTTAACACTTAACATGCATATGCCCAAACCTTCAATGAACCGTACTAAGTTCCTTCATACCCTACAAATATCATATGTCTAAACTTATATATTCCCTAAACTAGGAGAATTTCAACTACACTAACATGCCCAACAATATCATACTAAGTTTTGAATCAAACAAACTTAAATTCTTGCATATACTATTTCAAGCCTACTAAATCACTTTTCATACAACTAGCCTAATGGTATATGTTACATATAGATAAATACTATCCCCACTTTATAATTGCTTAACTTCTAGGTTCATGCTTCTAACTCTAGATTATATGCTATCAAAGGATTTTGAGAAAGTAGCAGAATGCACATCTGACTTTGGCTTGGTGAATGATTTTCATGAACATGAATAAAGTCTTTCAAACTTCAGAACTTAAAAGCATTGTTGGGATACTTTCTATCCTGCGTGTAATCCCATAACTATCTATGGGGACTATCTGAGAAGACTCTATCTATAAGGATTTAAGTTGTGTTATTCCTGTTGCCTCAAGAATAAGGCAGAGTTGGTACAAATGGATTCATATAAGATTCTACATAAGTTCCCTTTAGAACAATGCTACTGCACGATCTGAGAGATGAAAGAAGGGAAATATTTCTTAAATTGCCTATAGCCTCTCAAAGAAAAGCATAAACGTCTCCGTACCATTTTGTAAGACTCTACTAGAAACGGCTTCATAGAAACCCTAGGACACTTGAACTATGGGCTCTGATACCAAGTTCATCACGACCCGAGACTACCCCTAGTCGTAACATGGTGCTTGGAACCACAAGTGTCCCAAGCTAACCCATGAACTGGTATGATACTTGAGCAACTGATTTAGAATATATTAAATAGCTAGTTCTACTCTGTGGAGACATAATCATAAGAAATATGAATAAGTATGTAACTGATAAAAATTTACAATTTTATAAAACCGAGGAAACAACTTATATTATAGGACTAACTTTGACTGACGACTATGAACCCTCTACTATAATGACTATATGTAGCTGGGATATGCCTCCAACTACCAAAAATCAATACCCATTAATAATCAAATAAAGTCTATTAACTACGACTGATTGAAGTCCCCGAAATAGGAGAACTTAGTCATTATACGGTGCTTGGAACCATAAGTGATCCTAAGCTAACCCATGAACTGGCATGATACTTGAGCAACTGATTTAAAATATATCAAATAACTTGTTCTGCTATGCGGAAACATAGTCTTAATGAAATCTGAATAAGTATGTAACTGATAAAAATTTACAATCCGATAAAACTGAGGAAAGAACTCAAATTACAAAACTAACTCCGACTGACATCTACGAAGCCTCTACTATACTGACTATAGATAGCTGGGGCATGCCTCCAACTATCATAAATCAATAAACATGAATAATAAAACAAGGTACATGAACTACGTCTAGCTAAAGTCCTCGAAATAGGAGAACTCATCACCTGCTGGATAAAAGCTACAACTGTCTGATTATGATGCATAGGTTATAAATGGTACCTATATTATGAGACAATGTAGCACATAGGCATATATGTAGATCAGTACTTCTGGAATGTACTGAGTAAGTGGAGGTGAATGCAATAAGTATGATTGATTTCATACATAATCTTAAAATATGCAAGCTAAGTGCAAGAAGAATCACCAAGAGACTAAAATAAACTGAAAGCTGATATATCTTAAAACATGATTACAAATAAAATCTGATAAGCTGGTGAATCACTACACTTAGTTTCTAAAAAATCTTTACTATTGTAGAATATGTAGAACTGAAGATGGAACGTGGTAAAATAAGAGTAATGTATGTAAATATCATGTAAAGCTGAACATGTTGTAAAAAATGTATTGAAAATCATGTATGGGTACTGAATATGAAAAACTGAACATTACTTAGTCTAAATAAGAGAAATAAAATAATGGGATACAGTTCATATGAGGTAAGGATTAACTGAACAAAATGAGATAACTGAGCATGAATGTATAAAACAAAAATATTAGAGAATGTAAAACCAAGCATAAATTTGTAATCTAAAATAAGACTGAAATCTGAAAGACTATAAACCGTGTAACCGAATAAATAAAAGTCTGTACAGTTGTCTAGGTAAACCTAAACTTAGAATACACTTAATATTATACTGAGACTATGGGAGCTATCATATAACCGAAATAAACTATGTGATCTATCATGGAGTCCAACGTATGACCCATATGAGGAGGGTTGTTCTACCATTGCCATCGGAATAGAACCTGAACTGAACTAGAGTGATCATTAAACTGAGCTCATATTGATCAAAGGGAAACACTCTTTGGCGAGGCTCTTAAACCTAACGTGGCACGTAGTTTCTGGGAAAGTAGGATGCGCTGAACCCAGACATTCCACTTGATGCTAAATCCAACTCCAACTAAAACACACTGAAATACTAACTAGTGCATGCACTGATTTTTGAAAATAATAGTGCATATGGATTCTAAGGTAATTATAATCATATAAACTATAATGCTCATCATGAATATGAATATCTGAGTATACTGATAAGATTCATAGATTAAGTGTCGGAATACTTGAAAAGCTAATTTTTTGTAAATCACATAGGTATTATGTGTTCATGACCTGCCAACACTATAAGATCACTACATGCAATAGCAAGCTTAAAAACTATAGTACAGGGTCATGGTTCACAGTCCCATAAGTATAGACATTTCATCAAACATGTAAAAATCATAACTTTAAGCATGAGAGTATCTTAAACATGTGAAAAACAATGCGATTGTATGGTTAAATTTATAATTCAATATTATGACACGAAATTTAATTGAACACAACATGGAAAAATTTATACTTGCGACATGAGATAACCAGTCTTTTCATGGGATCATACTAGGCTATGAATTAAGTCAAATTACTAAGAAGAAACATGATTTAAATGCATCTTGAACATATACAGCTTCATAATAATAGAAAAATTCATACTTTAATTGAAAAAAAGGTTCTTAGGCTCTATAGGTGAAAAGGGACCCATGGATGAACTCCCACATACCTTAAAAGATGATTTCTTAAAGATTTCTTAATGGTGTCTAGAACTAGGAATCTTGAATTATTTATGTTCTTAGGAGAAAATCTTGAACTTTATTCATGGTGGGAAAGGGGAAGGTTTTTATGTGAGAAATTTTGAGAAAGATGGGAAAATAATGCCCTTTTGGATGCTATAAATAGTCCTTTGGACATTTGGGGTTGAGGGAAAAGGACTAAAGTGCCCCTTGACCCTTAAGAAGTTGAAAACATCATGGGAATGGACAAGGCGGCGCCCCTATTTGCACGTGGGAGTAGTTCCCGTGATGCACGCCCCAGTCCTGCGTTGTAAGCCCTGCAGCGTGGGCTTATCGCGCGCCCTTACTGCCTCTCACAAAAATAACTATAACTGTTCGCTCGAATATTAGATTAAAGTAAAATTGGTATCGTTGGAAAGCTAACTAAATTATATTCAATTTGGTGGGTCTTGAGATGAAAAATCTTTGCATATATAAGTTATAAATGTTCAAAGTAGATCCTTGTAGAATCAAATACCAAACTTGGACGAATCAAAGTCTCTTAGCTCAACTTTGTTCTAAGTGATTCCTATGAACATTTTTTCACTTCAAAAATACTTCACACAATAGAATAATTATCATGACACATGTATTAATATACAAATCAAAGGTTAAAGTTCACACTCATTAGAACGATGCTTCAAAATCTTGCCCAAAAATACGGGGTGTTACAAGGGGATTCTCATGTACCCCATAGGTTACATTATTAAGTTTACTTGGGGGATTTTCATGTACCCCGCAAGTACATAATTATTAGGCTTACTTGTGGGATTCCCATGTACCCCACAAGTATATCATTATTCAACTTTGCTTGGGGGATTCCCTTGTACCCCACAATGTTTTCATTCAAATCAATTTCATAACCACCAAGGTTTATCTATTTAACTATTCACAAATGATTATTTCCATTGAAAACAATTTTAGACCATTCCAAACCATTTATACCATTCAAGACCCTTTAAACCAATGCAAAACCATTCAAATTCATTTATGGTTCCATTACCAAATTATACCATGCAATAGTTTCAATGAAATTCAATAATAGAGTAAAAACATTATATTAGGAATTTTATCAAACATGTTGAGGGTATACCTTTACCAACACCAAAATCAAAGCATAAACCACCAAGTTTAGGGTTACCCATGACCCATTTATTAAACTGTAATACCTTGAAAAATCCAAACCAATATTAGAGCCATGTACCAAGCTCATGCATAGTATATCATGGTTCTTTTAGATTTTTATGAGTGGTTTATATGTATATTAAGGCTTCAAATAACTCCCAACTATCAGACGAATCAAAACATTCCTTACCGATTGAATTCTTGAGAAGGATATTGGTATAGTCAACTTCAAATGAGCATATCTCTAATTATACTTAGAATTTTTGAGATCATGACCTATCAGCAGATAGATAATTGAATTATATTTCCAACAATACGAATATCGCCAAAATCCAATGTTGGATCAAAGAGTTATTCCTATTTTACTCTAATATATCAGGCTGGAAATGGTATGATGACATTCGTGGTAGCTTACCATATTTGTGACCCCCTGTCATGAAGGTCATCAGCCTTAGGAAGAAACCAGATCCTAGGTGATGAAATTCATTGTAGATTACCACATTTGTGATGCCCTATCACGAAGGTCGTCACCTTAGGCAGAAACCAGATCCTAAGTGACGACATTAATGGTAGCTTACCATATTTGTGATGCCCTATCACGAAGGTCGTCATCCTTAGGTAGAAACCAGCTCCTAAGTGACGACATTCCTGGTAGCTTACCATATTTGTGATGCCCTATCATGAAGGTCATCAGCCTTAGGCGTAATCCAGCTTTTGTGTGACGACATTTTTGACGGCCTGTCACATTTTTGATGCCTTGTCACAAATGTCGTCAGACTTAGGCAGAAACCAGCAATTCCAGCTCCTACGTGATGACATTTTTTACGGCTTGTCAAATTTTTGATGCCTTGTCACAAATGTCGTCAGCTATGATTTTCAGCAATTGGGAATTTATTTTATAAGGGTATTTTGGTCTTTTCCTTTACCTTCCACGACCTATAACCCTAAAGAGGCGTAATTTTTCCCATTATTTTCTTTAGTTAAGCATCTCAAAAACCCTCTCTTACTCTCTCAACCACAATATTAGGGTTTTCTCTCAAGATCATCTCCTCAAGAGAAAGCCTAAGGAATTCTTGAAGAACTTTCAAAAATATTAGATTTCTTTCAGGATTCAATCACTTAGGTATGCGTAGTGTTCTTTTATGGATCCAATCCATATATAGAGCTCAGGAACCATGTTTTAAATACTATCTTGTGAACTTTTTTTGGTGATATGAGCATGTACATGTTGAGGATTGTTGTTTATGTTTTAAGATTATATCTAGAGGTGTTTTCATGGAATATATATGCTTGTTAGGTTTAAACTATGAGCCTTAGATGGTGTAAAATGGTACAAGTTATGAACACACCTATGCCTTAAAGAATGCATGCAGGGTGTTTGATAAAATACTTAGGATGCTATAAATTCATGTTTATATGGTTCCATGATGTCTAAATGACAAGTTCATGTTAGCTATATACTTTAATATGAATTCCATGCTTTTCATGTGTTGTTATTGTTGTGCTATAAAGCATGTATGATAATGGAGATATACAATTTGCACATGAAATATAGCTATGCACTCCCTACCATGCTTAATGTGTTGAGGAACTACATGATGTATAATATCCTCTATTTATGATAATGAGAATTATGGACTCCAATCTTATGATCAAGTCAGTCATGTTGTGTCAGTTTTCTTTCATCGAGTCCTGGGGGTATTCATACCCAAAAACTATAGTTGTGTGCCTAGAGCCATGTCATGTTTCACGATATACAAAATCAAGCCATGATTCAATAGAATTCAGTCAGTCATGTGACTCAGGAAACCTCATGGTCTCAGTCAGTTATAAAATATCAGTAGTACTCCATTAGTCAATGGAATTCAGTAAGTTCCACTTATGTACAATCAATTAAATCATGTTCAGTCTCTTCAGATGGGAGTAGGAGTTAGAACCAAGTGAACCCAAGGATGGGAACTCACCTATATATGAGGGTATGATTCTTAGCAGTCATCCTTGCATTCCAGAAGGTTGATAACTTCTGAGGACCTGTTGATAATTCACGTCCTCAATCCAATATCTCCGTTAGAAGCAAATAAAACCTGAGGCATAACCTAATGTTTGCAACCACTATATTTCAGTTAAAACAATAGAATTTCAAGATGTTCCACTA
The DNA here is from genome assembly GCA_030864225.1 of Capsicum baccatum var. pendulum. Lineage (NCBI taxonomy): Eukaryota > Viridiplantae > Streptophyta > Magnoliopsida > Solanales > Solanaceae > Capsicum > Capsicum baccatum. The sequence continues at coordinate 43,463,586 of CM061560.1, forward strand.
CTCTTTGAATCCGTTAAACACCTAGTATCATATCAAACCCTAATCAATGGATCCCATAACCCCGGCTAATGTAATTAGCCACTCATGATTTGATGAACGAAATCACAAGTCGAATTCATAATAATAAGGATAAATTATGATTAGATGGAAAACAACAAGTAGTTTCTTCGATTGAATCACAAGGTAGAAACCCAAAAATAAATGATAAAAACAAGAAGAATAATTGATGTAAGAGAGCAATGTTTCGTGCCTCTCTTCCCTAGGTTAATTGTCAGATAGATGAATTATGAATGAATCAAAAACCCTAAAAGATGCTATTTATAGTAAATCCTAATTAAGCTAATAAAATAACAGAATTACAGCTGGGCTCAAATTTAGGTAATGGCATATTGGTGTTGATCGTTAGGCTTCTGATGGCGTCTCAGATATGTCGTCACAATTCATGCCTTCTTAACCTGTTTTGCCTTACCCTGACAATGTCCTCCGATGGCTTACCATAGGAGTAACGGCGTGTAGAAAATGTCATCAGACCTTCACTTATTTTACCATGTTCTGTCCTACTTGACGGTATCTTCTGACGGCTTACCATACTTGTGACGAAATATTGAGAATGTCGTCACCTTCATCTAGCAACTCATCTACACTATTCTCCCTGATGCCTTTTTTTGGTAGCTTACCACATCCTTGACGGCTTGCAAGAAATATCGTCAGACTCATATCAGCTCACTTGTACCAGATTTTACTTATTTTGTTCATCTTTCCTAAGTTTTCTCCCATCCTTGACTTTCCTAGAAAATCTTAAGAAATAACATCAAAAACACCAATAATTACGTAAGAGCTTACAATTATTTCAAGTTAAAAAGTCTTAAATGTGCTACAAAAATCAAGCACATCAACACCCTCAAGTTAAAAAAATTGCTTGTCCTCAAGCAACTACATAACACCATACTACGATGCTTAACCAAGAGGCACATAAGATACCTATCACAGTTGATTATCCAGTTTAGCTCAACACTCATGCCACTCTCCATGTTCAATTACTTATAAATCCAATTGTTCATATCAATGATGTTTAACAATGTGACCCAAAAGAATCAAGATATGACATCAATCAGCAACAATAACTATGCATAAATACAAGTTACACTACCCAAACAAGTAAATAGCTAGCAATGCAACCGATGTGCCCTTACAACAAAGAAGTCCCTCCTCACTCATATATGAACTCAAGCATGTCAATGCAGGGACGGTCAAGAGACACTCACTCTCAGAAAGAAATTCCAATCAATGCATGTCAAATACCATATGCTTACCCTTATTTTCAATACCAAGGTGTCCAGACATGTAAGTTAGGATCACTATAGGTCTTTTCTTCGGCTTGTAATGTAGGCTAAGGGCTGGTATGATATTCAATGGCATTTAGAGTGACTAAGCCTCCTTGTCACTACCTTATCTTTTGGGGTTCACTTATTAACCTTTTTCTTCTTTTTCTCCTTTTCTTGATCACACATTATTCAGAATGGATGTGGCTTTTTTTATTATTATTTTTCTCAGCTATTCTTTTTCCACAGCACCCTACTTTTTATTTTTTTTTACTTTATTTGAACATTCCTTATACTTATTTTACATTACGCACCCCTATGATAGCCACCCACAACTTAGGTTGTTTGCCTAAGTCAATATGTACAGTGTCCAAGGAGGACCAGGGCCAAAATAGGTTTATTATGATATAAATGGGAAGGTGATAGGTGTCATAGAAAGAAATAGTCAATTCAGTCTCAAAATAGGGATCAAGATATATCATGCATAACAAGGAAGGTCAATTAGGCTAAAAGTGGACTAACATCAACAACGGCCTATGATCCTTTCCTAACCCCTATCTTTCAACCAAAGTAAGACTAATCGGGCAAGTTCTGGATTTAACACACAAAGGGAACTAAGTAGTATCTCACACACACATGGCACAAAGGTGCATCACAAGCTACTACCTATCTGGTTCATGCGATTGTTTAGCAGTGGATATCATGTCACTAGTACTAATGCCATAATAAGATGCACAGTGGTCACACATAAATATATATCACACAGTTATAAAATAGACCAACGAAGAGGTGTTTATCAGTCTCAAAATCAACAAAAATATGTCAGCTATCCTAGATACTTATTTTTCTCCCAATTAACCACAACATATCACAAACAAATAATACGCCTAACATGTCAGCTCTACTAGGAACACGACTCCTGGGAAAAAAGGCACGACAACAAAAACCCTAGGAGGACGTCACACCCACAAGTATCCCCACCCTCCACTTAAAATCATGCAATGTCTCTAATGCGTCAAACCAAAATAAGAGAGTTAGAAACATACCTATTTCATCATGGATTCGAAGATATGATGTCAATCACATAAGACGAATACAGACAACAAAATACCTTGGGTTGTCTCCCAAGCAGTGCCTAGTTTAACGTCGCGGTGCGACTCAGTTAGCTTTACTAGTCATACTTCATCATGATACCTTGTTGATAATTATTTATGTCTTCACTTTGAGAAATTGAAACGCCGGCCCAAGTTTTGATCAATACATCTTTGAGGTGTGTTGGGAAAATGTGAGGGCATGATGAGGAATATTCTATCACGCCACTTTGAAGACTTGAACTGCTTGCCCAATTTTGCATCAAACTTTTGTGTTTGCTCCTTTGGCAACGTTGAGAATCTTAAACATCCACTAAACGGACATCTATCTTTAAGCTCCTTGGCCTTCAATATTGGGTTTGTAGTAAACCCTTTTGTAAGGACAAACTCCAAAATGTAAGAATCTTCCTCCTCATTTTCAAAATTCATCATTTGCTTGGGTGATTCGACTTTCATCATATCCACTAAGCATAATATTTAAAAGTAATTCAAATGAGGACTAACCCTCAATTTCGGAATAACTTCCCTATTAGTATTTTTACCCCGAAATGGACTAGAGTCTTCACGAGGTTTGTCCTTGATTTCTTCTTTTGACTCTAATACAATTCCTCATCCTTGGCATCTTCATTCATAAATGGTTCGATTGGTTGGGAAATCACCGAGGGTTGCTCAACATCAAGATCATCTTCAACATAGGATTCTTTCTCTTTATCGTTACACTCTTCCATTATTTTAAATGATTCTACAGACAAGATATCATCTAAACATAATGTAGAAAAGTGTTTTGGATGATTGACCTCGATATCCATCTCTTTTATCCTTTCTCTTCCCTTATTAAATTCCCTAATGTCTTGACGTATGTCACATATGGTATCATTCGTTGTGTCTATACGATCCAACATTAGTGGAAGCATAGCTTCAATGTCACTCTTTCCAGTTCTTTATTCTTTCTTTTCTTGACCATAAGACTTGCCATACTCATAAGAAAAACTAGAACTTAGGTTAGCTCAATAGGGGGAGGGGGCATTTGAGCAATCACTCCAATGTCCATCTTGACCACCACATAAAGAACAATTATACTCCCAGTAGGATGGAGATGGTGCACATATCTCTCTCCGAAGAGAATACCTACAGTCATGCCAAAAGTGGGGTCCATCATAATATGAACATGGATCATCCAGATAAGATTTCCAAACATCAAGCTCACAATCATTCCATGATGCCATAGTAAGAAATAAGAAAAAATAAAGAAAATCTACCTAACACACAAAACAAAGGAAATCACAAACAAATATTTACAAGTTCAAATTTAAGTAAGTAAGGTAAAGTTCCAAATCAACTCAATGCGCCAAATTGTTCCCTCGCAACGGCGCCATTTTTGATAATGCTAAACTTACACCTCAAATAAGTGTAAGGTAGTCGTCCTCAATAAATTTACCCAACTTTGGAGTCGGGGTCGAATCCACAGAGAACAATGTGAGTGGTGATTAAGCTAATTTGAAGTTATAGCTACAAGTTCAATTCAAACAAATGGTACAAAAATATAAAGTTAAGATGGGGAATTTGAAAGTATTAAGTAATGTTGTCACTTCAATATTGATGTTTGTAATCAATATAAATGGGAAACCAGAGCTATGTTCACCAAGGGTTTTGGGAATTGACAGATACTAAGTAATGCTAGAGATTCTCAAAATAATTAGAACAGCAGAATATCTCTGACGATTATACTATCTGACTTATCTCTCTACCTCACCAGATAATTTACTATCAAATTCTCTCGAACTTAGATTACTTTATTTCCAATAGGATGTTATCTCAGGTAGATTAATCCAGTTACAACATTAATCATTAAACAAAAGGTTGGTAGCTTTCGAGTCCCTGTTGATAATTCACGTCCTCTAGTCTATTTCTCTGTTAGAAGCAAATAAAACCTAAGGCATAACCTAATGTTTTCAACCACAAGATTTTAGTTAAAACAACAGAATTTCAAGATGTTCCACTACTCTTTAAATCTGTTAAACACCTAGTATCATATCAAACCCTAATCCATGGATCCCATAACCCCGGCTAATGGAATTAGCCACTCATGATTTGATGAACGAAATCACAAGTTGAATTCATAATGATAAGGATAACTTACGATTAGGTTGAAACTAACAAGTAGTTTCTTTGATTGAATCACAAGGTAGAAACCCAAAATAGATGATAAAAAAAGAAGAATAAATGATGTAAGAGAGCAATGTTACTTGCCTCTCTTCCCTAGGTTAATTATCTAATAGATGAATTATGAGTGAATCGAAAACACTAAAACATGCTATTTATACTAAAGCCTAATTAAGATAATAAAATAACAAAATCACAACTAGGCTCAGATTTAGGTGATGGCATATTGGTGTTGATCGTCAGGCTTCTAACGGCGTCTCAGATATGTCGTCAGAAGTCGTGCCTTCTTGACCTATTCTGCCTTACTCTAACAATGTCCTCTGATGGCTTTCCAGAGGAGTGTCGGCATGTAGCAAATGTTATCAGACCTTCAGCTTATTTCACCATATTCTGTCCCACTTGACGGCATCTTCTGACGGCTTAGCACACTTGTGATGACATATTAAGAATGTCGTCACCTTCATCCAGAAACTTTTCTTTACTATTGTTGCTGACACCTTCTTCTGGTAGCTTACTACATCTCTGACGGCTTGCAAGAAAGATCGTCAAACTCATATCAGCTCACTTATACTAGATTTTACTTATTTTGTTCATTTTTCCTATGATTTCCTCCCATCCTTGACTTTCCTACAAAATCTTAAGAAATAACATCAAAAACACCAATAATTACTTAAGAACATACAATTATTTAAAGTTAAAAAGTCTTAAATATGCTACAAAAATCTAGCACATCATTCCAACCATTCTCACTAAAGTTACGTGTTATATGAGGGTTGCTCACATGTTGTCCTTACCAGTGGCATTATATTGACACCCTTCCAGTCAGGGCAGATATTGGACCCCATCATATCCATAATGGCACATATGAGGCATGTCAGTTAAACAACTACCTCCTATAGTTTCAGACTCAGTCTCAGTAAAATAACTCAGATAGTACTTCAGATATCAGTATATCAGGACTGTCAGATATAGTCAAATTAAGTTATAGTGTGGAACTCAGATAGTTCCATCAGATTTAAGACTGTCAGATACTGTCACCCATGTTATCAAAACTACAGTGTCAGATGTGTAAGTTATTAGTAAACCATGTATTAGCGTACAGATCTAGCTATCACGTACTCATGGTCTTAGTTACTATGTATGTATGTTTACACTCTCACGTTCATATCAATCAGTTAGCATTGCTCATGCATGTAAACTCTTTTACATTAACCTGCCTCACTCGTATACTTAATACTCCAGTTGTACTAAAGCATTTGCGCTATGGTGCTTTCTTTTATCGTATACCATAGGTAAGACACGAAGCTCTAGATCAGCAGTAGCATCCATCCGCAGAGTTGCAGTGAGTCCTCTTTTATTTGAGGGAGATATTATTTTATTTCATTTATTATTTCAGCTCAGTTTTGCTACACAGAATTAGTTGGAGACATGTTCCTTCAACTCTTTATTCAGACAGTAATTAGAGTCTTTCAGATTCATTATTCAGACTTATTTTCATATTTGATTTAGTTTTTAGCTGCTTTGGGTATATGGATATTATATTTTGATAGATTCTTTATTAAGTTGAACCTTATGGCCTACATGTTCATGTTTTCTACATTATTACGTTATATATGCAGTATATAGGTACAGATATCAGTTATGAGTTAGCTTGTGGTCCCTCGAGGTCATGAGCACCGTGTAGCATTCCGATTCAGAAAAATCTGGGCATTACAAACTTAGTATCAGAGCCTAAGGTTCAATAGAGTCCTAGGAAGTCTGAAAATTGCATCTAGTATAGTCTTGTACATGAGTGTGTGCATGCCACATTTATGTATAGGAGGCTATATGATGTTTTACGTACAGTTTCCTTTCTTTCAGTGTTTATGTCGTGCTAGTAAACATAATTTCAAGTCAGTCTCCTAGTCTAATCTGCTCTTCTCTTATTTCAGAAACATGACTCTAAAGAGAAGAAATCAGCCAGCTCCTCAGCCTGAAGATCCTTTGGACGAACATGTTTCTCATACGAAGTTCAGGGCGGCATTTACCGCTCTTGATCAGTCTATAGCTGCCGAAAATAAATGACTAGTTGTCGTTCTGGCCAACCCAGTGGCCAATTCAGCAGCAGCTAGGATTCAGGACTTCACCCGAATGAACCCTTTGTCCTTCTTTGGGTCTAAGACAGACGAGGATCCTCAGGAATTCGTTGACCAAGTACAGAAGGTCATTGATATCATTGGATTTGCTTTTTCTCAAAGTGTCGAGTTAGCCACATACCAATTCCATGATGTCGCTCACACTTGGTATAAGTAGTGGTTAGTAGAAAGGTTAAAGGATGTAGGTCCTGTTGAGTGGGAAGAATTTGTCACAGATTTTTTTAGACAGATTCTTTCCCAAGAGCTGAGAGAGGTCAAAGTTATTGAGTTCAATCAATATTAGGCAGGGAAATATGATGGTTAGAGAGTATTCGCTTAGATTTACTCAGCTAGCCAGATATGCCCCTCATGTGGTACAGACAATAGGGTTATGATAAGAATGTTAGTGTCAGGGGTGAATGATAGCATGGTAAATGAGTGTAGGTATGCGATGATGAACAGTGATATGACTTTATCCAGGCTCATGACCCACGCTCAACAGATAGAGAAGAAGAAGGTTAAGACTAGGGAGAGGCAGAATAAGAGAGAAAGAGCTGGCAATTTTAGTTTTGCTCAGCCCAAATCAGAGGGAGGAAATCATTTGCAGTTTTATCTTAAGTCACCAGTTCCATCCCCTTACTCCGATAGTGCCTCAATGCCAAAGTTCAGGGACGGCAATAGAGATAGAGTACCAGGCTTTAAATCTCAGGGCAGTGTTAGCAGTGCTCGAACAAACCCCCTTTGTCAGACTTGTGGTAAGAACCACGAGGGTATTTGCAGAGTCGGTAGTGATGTCTATTTTGGTTATGGTAAGCCAGGCCATAAGATTCGGGAGTGTCCTCATCCAGGCCCTCAGGGTCAGCAGAATCGTTCCACAGCTTAGTTCGGTCGCTCGAAGTTGCAGGGTGCCACTTTCAGTGCTACTAGTAGGCAACGCCCAAATAGACTCTATGCTCTTCAGACCCGACAGGATGAGGAAAATTCTCCTAATGTCATTACTGGTACGTTGTAGATTTTCTATGTTCATGTTTATGCTTTGCTATACCTAGGTGCATCCTTGTCTTTTGTCACTCCATACATAGTAGGGGATTTCAGAATCAGTCTTGAAATTTTAGCAGAGCCTTTTTCAGTCTCTACCCCAGTGGGTAAAACCATTATAGCTTGGCGGGTATACAGGAACTGCCCAATTATGATAAATCAGAAATCAACATCAGCAGATTTAGTCGAGTTAGAGATGACAGATTTTGATGTCATTCTCGACAAGATTGGCTTTATTCCTGCTATGCCATATTCGACTGCAGAAACAGGATAGTTTAGTTTTAGTTTCCAAATAAGCCTGTCCTACAGTGGAAGGGTAGTACTTCATCTTTCAGGGGTCATCTTTTTTCCTACCTTCGGTCAAGAAAAATAATTTCTAAGAGGTGTATGTATCATCTCGTGCATTTTAAGGATTCTAGTTCTAAATCTCACAGTCTCGAATCAGTCCCAGTGGTTAATGAATTTCAAACGTCTTTCCCAAAGATCTTCTAGGCATTTCTTCCAAAAGGGAAATATACGTCATCATAGACCTTCTTCCAGATACTCAGCCTATTTCTATTCTGCCATACAGAACGGCACCTTCATAACTCAAGGATCTAAAATCTCAGTTGAAGGATCTCTTAGATAAGGGATTCATCAGGCCTAGTATATCCCCATGGGGTGCAGCAGTCTTATTCATGAGCAAGAAAGACGGTTATTTCAGAATGTGTATTGATTATCGTCAGCTCAACAAAGTCACGGACAGTAATAGGTATCCGCTGCCTAGTATAGACGACTTGTTTGACCAAATTTAGGGTTCCAGTTATTTATCCAAGATAGACCTCAGATCAGGCTATCATCAGCTTAGAGTTAGAGAATATAACATTCCGAAGATAGCTTTTCGTACTCGGTATGGTCACTCTAAATTTCTAGTCATGTCCTTTGGTCTTTCTAATTCCCCTGCATCTTTCATAAACATGATAAACCAGGTGATCAAGCAGTACTTATACACATTCTTCATAGTCTTTATAGATGACATTCTAGTCTATTCTCGCATAGAGCGTGATCATTCAGTCTATCTCATAATTGTTCTTCAGACTCTCAGGGATCACCAGTTGTTTGCCAAGTTCAGTAAGTGCGAATTTTGGCTAAGATCAGTAGCATTCCTTGGCCACACTATTTTTTGTGATGGAATCAGAGTAGATCCTCTAAAAATCGAAGTTGTAAGAAACTGGCCTTACCCTGTCTCTCCATCAAATATCAGGAGTTTCTTAGGTTTGTCTAGCTATTACCAACGGTTTGTCGAGGGATTTTCTTCTATTGCATCTCCTATGTTTAGATTGACTCAGAAGAATGTCAAGTTGTAGTGGTCCGAACCTTGCGAGAAGAGTTTTCAGGAGTTGAAGACTCGACTCACCTCAGCTCTAGTTTTAGCACTTCCTGACGGTTTTGATGGATTCATAGTATATTGTAATGCATCCAGAGTAGGTTCAGGTTGTGTCCTTATGCAGCATGGTAGAGTCATAGCCTACGCCTCCAGATAGTTAAAGCCCTATGAGAAGAATTATCCTACTCATGACCTTGAGTTAGCAGCAGTTGTTTTTTCCTTACAGATTTGGAGGCATTATCTACACGGTGTTCATGTAGACGTCAGATCATAAGAGCCTTTAGTATGTCTTTTCCCAGAAAGATCTCAATCTTTGTCAGAGAAGGTGGTTAAAGCTCTTGAAGGATTATGACATGAGTGTCCTTTATCATTCTGGTAAGGACAATGTAGTGGCTGAAACACTGAGTAGACTGTCCATGGGTAGTTTTTCCATGTTGAGGATAGTAAGAAGAAATTAGATCAGGAGATTCATCTTCTTGCTAGACTAGGCATTCGCTTTGTTGACTCTTCATAGGGTACTGTATGTGTTTAGAGTAGTTCAGAGTCATCTCTAGTTTTTGAGGTAAAAAAGAAGCATGACAGGGATCCTAGCCTTGACAAGCTAAAAGAGTCAGTATAGAGTCAGGAAGTTGAGGTTTTCTCCCAAGGAGGAGATGGTGTTCTTCATTGTCAGGGTCATCTGTTTGTTCCGGATTTAGATGACTTGAGTCAGTGAATTATTGCAGAAGCGCATGGATGCGCGATACTATATTCATCCAGGGTCCACTAAGATGTACCGCAACTTATGGGAGATCTATTGGTGGAGTGGGATGAAAAGGGACATTGCAGAGTTTGTGGCTAATTGCTCTATATCAGGGAGTTGGTTAGATTACACGGTGTTCCACTGTCTATCATCTCAGACAGAGGTACCATGTTTACCTCTTATTTCTGGAAAGCATTCCAAAAGGGTCTTGGTACCCAAGTTTATCTCAGTACAACATTTCATACTCAGAAAGATAGTCAAGCAGAAATGACCATTCAGACTCTACAAGATATACAAAGGGCGTGTGCAATTAAGTTTAAGGGAAGCTGGGATGACCAATTGCCTTTAATTGAGTTCGCATACAACAACAACTATCACTCCAGTATTCAGATGGCTCCATTCAAAGCTCTCTATAGTAGGAGATATAGGTCTTCGATCGGTTTGTTCAAAGTTATTGAGACCGCAATCTTATGCGGATGTTTATAGAAAGGATCTCGACTTCGAGGTCGATGACTATGTCTATCTCAAGATCTCTCCCATTAAGGGAGTGAAGAGATTTGGCAAGAAGGAAAAGCTCATTCCCTGATATGTCGATCCCTTCAGGATTCTCAGTCGCTTTGGCAAAGTAGCCTATGATCTTAAATTGCCTTCAGATCTAGCCTCAGTTCATCTAGTCTTCCATGTCTCTTTGCTTAAGAAGTTCATAAGTGACCCAGCAGTTGTAGTCCCAATTCAAAGCGTTGACATTCAGAATAGCCTTTCTTATGAAGAGATTCCATTCAAAATCCTCGACTATCAGACTTGTAGGCTGAGGAACAAAGAAGTCCCTCTAGTCAAGGTTCTTTGGCGAAATCAGTCTATGGAGGGAGCTACTTAGGAAGCAGAAGCAAACATGCGAACCAAGTACCCTCATCTTTTCTCCACTAATTCAGACTTAGCTTGAGGTAACCATTTCCCTTAATCTTATTCAGTTATATGTTGAAAATTCTAGTATATAATTGGTATCAATTATCACTGCATAGCTTATCATGCATTCATGAGTTCAGCTTATCAGTCATGCATCAGATATGCATGTTCAGTTGGGCTATATTTAGCTTAAAATTCAATTCAGTCCTAATATCATGTGTCAGTTGATCATCATTAGTGTATGCGTCATTTTATCTTTTCTCCCCTCCCAAGCAGTCAGCATTTGAGGACGAATATTTCCAAGAGAGAGATATTGTAATACCCCAAAAAATCCAAACCAATATTAGAGCCATGTACCAAGCTCATGTATAGTACATCATGTTTATTTTATAGTTTTATGAGTAGGTTAGATGTATATTAAGGCTTCAAATAACTCCCATCTATCAGACGAATTAAAACATTCCTTACCCATTGAATTGTTGAGAAAGATATTGGTATAGTCAAACTCAAACTAGTATATCTCTCATTATACTTGGGATTTTTTATATTATAACCTATCAATAGATAGATAATTGAATTATCTTTCCAACGATAAAAATTTTTACTAAATCCGATATCGGAGCAAAGAGTTATTCCTATTTTACTCCAGCATGTCAGGCTGGAAACAGTGTGACGACATTCGTGGCAGCTTACCACATTTGTGACGCCCTATCACGAAGGTCGTCAGCCTAAGGCAGAAACCAGCTCCTAAGTGACGAAATTCATGGTAGCTTACCACATTTGTGACACCCTATCACGAAGGTCTTCAGCCTTAGGCAAAAACCAGCTCCTAAGTGATGACATTCGTGGTAGCTTACCACATTTGTGACACCCATCATGAAGGTCGTCAGCCTTAGGAAAAAACCAGATCCTAAGTGACGACATTCATGGTAGCTTACGATATTTGTGATGCCCTATCACGAAGGTCATTAGCCTTAGGCAGAAACCAGCTCCTAAGTAACGATATTTGTGGTATCTTACCACATTTGTGATGCCCTATCACGAAGGTCGTTAGCCTTAGGCAGAATCCAGCTTCTGTGTGATGACATTTTTGACTACCTGTCACATTTTTTACACCTTGTCAAAAATGTCGTCAGACCTAGGCAGAAACCATCAATTACAGCTCCTCTGTGATGATATTTTTGATGGCTTGTCATATATTTTACGCCTTGTCACAAATATCGTTAGCTATGATTTTCAGAAACTGGGAATTTATTTCATAAGGGTATTTTGGTCTTTTCCTTCACCATCAACGACTTATAACCCTAAAGAGGCATAATTTTTCCCATTATTTTCTTTAGTTAAGCATCTCAAAAACTGTAACACCTCAAAATCGAATCCTGAGACATCACATGGTGCTTAAGGTCACAAGTGACCCCAAGCTAACCCTTCATCTGGCATAACCCAAACCAACTGAATAAAATACATAAAATAGAAGGAATAATGCGGAAACAACCCATAACTTAGTCTGAACAACATGAAAGTAAATTTACACGGTCACAATTCTGCTCATATATATACAAATCTGAAACAGAATACACTGACTACTAGTGACTGTCCATGAAGCCTCTACTAGCATTGACCAAAGAAAGCCGGGTCATGACTCCCAACTACCCCTACTCAATACGACTGAATACAGAAAATACAATACACCTCAAATCTGAACAACTGAAGTCCCTGAATCAAAAGGACTAATCATCTACCGATCGAGAGCTGAGACCCAGCTGAACATGATTTGTGCGCTACAGCTTGTACGTATATTTTGGTAAGAATGTAGCCCATGGAATTTTTGAGTCAGCACTTTGAAATGTACTGAGTAAGTGATGGTGCATGCAACAATACAAATAGTAAAATCAATTTCATAAATACATGCATACGGACAATGATGACTCACTTGGCTTGAGTTATATCAAATCATACTTTTCGTAATTTCATAATAAATAGCTCATATGATAAAATCTTGTAATCCACGTAAATCATTATAAATCATAAATTATGATAAATCATCATAAATCATAATAAATTATCATATCGTTAAAAATCATCATAGGTAATGATCATAAAAATCATCCCTCACAGACTCAGAACGCGTTAGGAAATCCACCACAACATCACAAGGGTCTATCATAAAGACCAAATTAAATCTCTTTCTCATTTATCAAATCACATCAATTTGTGGATTCCTAACTCAACACATTTAGCTCAAAATATTTTAATCTTCCTAAACATCAACAAGGTATCAATTCATTGAACCATAACCGACTCGACATTTGGACATGGATATGAAGACTCAATACGTAATATTTTCAAAAATTTAACTCATCAAAACCATCCAGAAAATACCAGGACTCATTGCAACTTCGATATCAATATACCAATAACTCAAATCATCATAAGGAAGCTCAAAATTTGACGCATGGCTCGAAAACACTTGAAAATACCAATAATTCATTCTTGAACTTAAAACCTGGATACATGTTCAAAATATATCAATTCTTGATAGAAACATCAAGAATCCCAATATTAAATCTCAATTCATAAAACGAAAATAGTCAAATACTCATGTGATTTAAAACTTACAATTCAAATCTTTATAAGTTCATAATCGAATTATTTAGACATAATTCAACTTGCAGAACTATATGAATCCATTAAATAATCATAATTGGCAAGCTTGAACAATTTACATATATACATAATCAAAATCTCATGGAAGGATATCTTGGAAATAAATTCATTTGCAAAACTCATAATAATCCATAATAAAAATTAAAGATACGAGCACAAGAACGGAAGAACTATTCTTGTTCAAACCCCACATACCTTAAAATTAAAGATTAGAGTGAATTGTTGCCTCGGAATACTATTCACAAAATTGATTGGTGCATCTCGAAGAGCTCGGAACGGGGACTTCATTTATCGGATTAATTTGGAATTTTCATGGTGGAGTTGGAAGATTTAGGAAGGGGAATTTAGAAGTTTAGGGTTTCTTTCTTGGATTTTTTTTTTGGAAATAACAGACTTTGATGCCCAAAATTAGTTTTTATGCTTGTTTCCACGAAATGGGGCAAGGGTGAAATGACTGGATTGCCCCTAAGGAAATTGAAAAATGGCAGAAAAATCCTGCGTACCTTGGCCACGAAAAACTGAATAACTCCTCGTTCGGGTATTGGATTTTTGCTAAATTTATATATTTGGAAATCTAACTCAAAGATATTTAATTTTATATATGGTAGGCCACCTAGTTCATCATATATAAGGAGTTATGATCGACCGAAGTTGATGCAATTCAAATCCGTCCCTCAATTACTGATTTGTCATGCTGAAATAAATTGATCGTAACTTATTACTCTGATGTTGGAATGGGGTGAAACCAATTGCATTGGAAAGAAGATTCAAAGGGATTTCGTGTTATATAGCAGATCTCCCAGTTCCTTATATTCAGGAAGTTATGATTGTTTGAAGTTTGCCCTGAAATGCTGAAAATTTCTGGAGCATGCTAATCGCATGGAGCCACTGTTTTGGGCACCCAAATGTGCCCTTATGCTACTCCGAAAATTCCGAAACTCACTCGGGATGTACTACGACCTTTCCCTATCACAACGCAACTTGAAAATTTAAAAACAGATGCCGGAAAGGTCGTCAAATAAATACCCAAAGATCAGAGGTCTAAATGAGAAAGTTTCAACTCTTAACAAATTTTTTTTTTTGAGTGCTAAGCTTCTCTTGGCAAGATAAAAAGGCTTTAACGACTCGACACATTTGGGAGAAAAATATTTAACGGGAAAAACTCGGGGTATCACATCATCTCCCCCTTTGAAACATTCATCCCCGAATGTCGCTCGTTAGTTCAGGAAGGCAAGGAAAATTGAAGATATGCAACTAAAATAGCTTGATGAACAAGTTTATATTTTTCTAAGCTTTGGAGTACTTTCCAACGCATAAACTCATGATAATCACAATGACACAGTTGATCGACCCATGGCTTAATACTTAGGTCGGAAATAAAATCAAAGACTAAATAGAATTTGGTAACTCGCTTCGACACGAATAAATCATTCTTGAAATGGTTATGCTCACGAAACTTCAAGTAGTGAGATTGGACGACATCCGAAGATGGAAGAAATATATGAATCCGTCGGAATAACTATCAAGTTGAATTTCTAGGTGCACGGACTGAATCAATACACGCTCTCATTCAATTAGGACATGATTCAAAATCTTTTCAAGGAACTTTCAATGCTACTAGGAAGCAATTAGGTTTGGGATATGGTCCGAACAATATATATATATATATATATATTGAAAGAAGGATTTATAACTCGACCCCAATTTTAAGTTCGGAGAGTAGGTCGATCAGTCTTAAATCAAAATAAAAGTACTAGACCCCATGCAGTACAACTTACTCTCAAGCTTATCAATACGCTTCGCACACCCTTTCTCCGCAATACTATTTTCCCCAAATACCAAACTTACTTGATTCAATTCATAATTATCACAAGGCATTTGCAATCTTGGCTATTCAAATCTAACTAAGCGAAACTCTCTCTCCTCATTTTCAAGCTTAATTTAGAGTCACCAATTCCTCCACCTAACACCGTAACATAGCACCATTTCGAATTATAAATTTGCACACATCCACATTGTTACAATTCCTCATCTCACAGATAATTCTTATTACCACTCAATCAACTCTAATCCATTTAATACTCACCATTTTCAACCATCATATTCATATCAACATGTCTTAAAGCTTAGGGAACTATTCATAGGCATATACGCAATTCAACTTATAGCAAGGCCAAGGCTTGCAACTGATATCCTCAGACAAGAGATATATTCACAATACATGAGTGCTATGCAAGATCAAGTTACAAGAGCTTTTAGCTTAGACTTCTAAATCAACGTAGACACCAAAACTTATCGATAATATAAACTTTAGTCTCTGTCCATATATAAACATATGATGTTCAAGCCTATCTTTATAATTACGTATACACTCCTAATCAACACCCATAAAACACCATTTTCAAATTCTACAATCCTTTATTAAGACAACTTCTGGGAACTATTCTTAAGAAAACACTCACTAACTTTTCCAAATAACTAAGCCATGCACAAGACTTCACTTCAGCAATTCCCCACCTACAAACCTAGATAAACCATCACACAACAACTTTCACAAACACAACACGAAATGCTTCAAATAACCATGACATCCATCAAAAGCCAAGCCTCAAGCTTACTCCACACTTGCCACCTTAGCTAACATGAACATGCCACAATCTTTATCAACAAAAACCTGTTCACTCTCTCCTATCATCACCATTGTTTATCCACACTCCCTTGACAAATGGAAAGTCATGAAATGGTAGAATATGAAGGGATATTGTGTATGACTTGGTGTGGTTATTGATCACGAAGAACTAGGGCATCAAATGCATGAATTTAACCAGAATCAAGATTAAAGATTAAGGACACCCAGGACATAAATTGAATCTTATTGGTCGCTAAGGGTGTTGCCGGTGGACTGAACTTGAACATACAATAAAAGTTAAGCACATGCATTATGAACTGCGCAACTTGAGTTTGGAGTTTATAGCTTATGGAATGTCGATTTCGCCCGCTAGAAAAATTGGGGCTCCATATGTTGATAGTTAAAAGAATACATGTTTTCCCATGATATGCATGAACATGTATTATGATCGGGGAAATGAAATATAAGGCATGAGAAAATATCAAAGTCATTGAAAAGGCTAGGGTAAAATAGGATCAACACCACTACTTCTTACTACCAACTTGCAACCCACCGATACACCTACCTGAATCCCACAATCTTAACTTAGTTAATTTATTATCTCCCCCTTAGACTTAAGCCAACACTCCGAGTCAACAAATCATCATACAAACTCTAGTCCACAGCATTCGCTTTACTCCAAGTCCCCAGATATACCCATACACAAGATCCATAACTTTACCCGCATAACTACACCCACGAATGCAAAATCCATTCTTAACTCTCAAATACCCACCAACTTAGAAAACTTCAAAAATTATCATGCAATAATTCATGCACTCCGAAGCTTAGATTCTAGCACTTACCATGGATACATCAAACCTTCGCTAAACTATACTAACTTCTTTGTGTTTTACTAACATCACATCTTAAACTAACACCCTCGTCAACCTCTAATGCTCAAGTTAACTCACAATTACATCGTATACCACATATCCTCATTCATACATACCCGATCAAGGA
Organism: Capsicum baccatum var. pendulum; assembly: GCA_030864225.1. NCBI lineage: Eukaryota > Viridiplantae > Streptophyta > Magnoliopsida > Solanales > Solanaceae > Capsicum > Capsicum baccatum. The sequence continues at coordinate 43,480,626 of CM061560.1, forward strand.
TAACACTAACTGCTTAACATTTAATAACTTAAAAAAAATCCCCATAACACCTTGAGCATACTACTACCTCAACACACAATATCACACTTGATCACAAACAAATAGACTTAAGCTCCCGTACATGCGGTTCAAACCTACTAAATCTCCTCCCTATCACAAACGTCGTAGCAATTCAATCACTAAATTCATTTTTCTCATCACCCGCTATACAAACTTAACAACTTACTCTGACTACGTTTAACAACAATCTCAACAACTATTTCCATCTATCAAACACCCTAAACATACTAGTCCACCAAAACCTCATAACAACAACAATCATCTACAATTCCATGGCCTATGCCATAATAATTTATTAACACCACCTTCTACCACGTTTCCAACCAATGCAAGAACAACATAATAAACAGCCAGCTACTAGTGAATCAAAATAGGCCTCACACGGCTTCACTAGACTTTGGTTTTGTATTTTGAAAAAGGAAATAAATATCAAAACAATTATGCTAGTGAACCAAAATAAGCCCCACACGGCTTCACTAGACTTCAAGTTTTCATCAAAAGATGATCAAAAAATATTTTCAAGAAATAAAAGCCTTGTACACCATAATCAAGTATTCTAGAATATGTGTCTTGCTTTACATCAACTGAATGAATCACGAGGGATGAGGGTACATCTTGAAAGCTATGGAACCTTTACTAGTAAGCCCATGAATATAACCAAGAGAGAAATTGGAACTAGTTAATCACCCTGTCTCAACATTAGTACACGTATGAGAAAAATACAAAATCACATCATGAATTCTAGAGAAAAATCCAAGACACTTCCGACATAGGCTTAATGCACAACCTTCAAGAAGGTATATATGACACCTCAATTTTTCGAAACTCAAGAGCACTAATGAAATCATTTTTTTCTAGCTCACTTACAAGCCTGTAATATCAGAGGACAATATCCAAGAAAGCACCATCTATAAGGATTTACGCTTGACTATATCCGGTATTTTAGAACAAGGCGAAATGGCCCAATTTATGCAAGATATGAGCCCATATGAATTTCTTAAGGAACCTTTCCACAGCACGATCTATGACTTGAAAGAAAGGGAATATTTTTCTAAATGCCTCGTAGCCTCTCAAAGAAAAGTACAGACGTCTGTGTATTGGTCCGCAAGACTCTACTAGACACGGCTTCATAGACACCCTAGGAACTTGAACTCTGTGCTCTGATACAAAGCTTGTAACGTCCCAAAATCGAATCCCAAGACACCACACAGTGCTTAAGGTCACAAGTGACCCCAAGCTAACCCTTCATCTGGCATAACCCAAAGCAACTGAATAAAATACATAAAATAGAAGGAATAATGCAGACACAACCCATAACTTAGTCTGACCAACATGTAAGTAAATTTACACGGTCATAATTCTGCTCATATATATACAAATCTGAAACTGAATACACTGACTACTAGTGACTGTCTATGAAGCCTTTACTAGCATTGACCAAAGATAGCCGTGTGATGACTCCCAACTACCCCTACTCAATACGATAGAATACAGAAAATACAATACACCTCAAATCTGAATAACTCAAGTCCCTAAATCAAAAGGACTAATCACTTGTCGATCGAGAGTTGCGACCCAGCTGAACATGATATGTACGCTACCACTTGTATCTACATTTTGGTAAGAATGTAGCCCATGGAATATGTGGGTCAGCACTTTGAAATGTATTGAGTATGTGGGGGTGCATGAAACAATAAAAATAGTATAATCAATTTCATCAAAACATGCATACAGACAATGATAACTCACTTGTCTTGAGTTAAATCAAATCATACTTTTCGTAATTTCATAATAAATAGTTCATGTGATAAAATCTGGTAATCCAGGTAAATCATTATTAATCATAAATTATGATAAATCATCCTAAATTATCATAAATTATCATATCGTCAAAAATCATCATAGGTAATTATAAATCATCATAAATGACCATAAAACATAATAAACATCTCAACTCTTTGACTCAAGTCTCGGAGTGACTCGGTAAGTCAAGAAACTTAATCTTATGGATAAGGGAGTTTCCTATAACCGACAACCCCATGTGAGCTACGTGGAATACCAACGTTTGGAACCCCCGTTAGTGGGAGCATCATACTCTTTGCCAAGGAGTATGACCTTAAAACTGCAATAATCACAATCGGGCTCTCTGGCCAATAATATCATCATCAAACAACCCTACGGTGGCACATAGGTTTGGGAAAATACCAATTTCCCTCTCGGTGCTAAGTACTACTCCCCGACAAGATCAAAACGCGTTAGGAAATCCATCACAACATCACAAGGGTGTATCATAAAGACCAAATCAAATCTCTTTCTCATTTATCAAAACATACCATTTGTGGATTCCTAACTCAACACATTTTTGCTCAAAATATTTTAATCTTCCTCAACATCAATAAGGTATCAATGCATTGAATCATAACCGACTCGACATTTGGACAAGGATATGAAGACTCAATACGTAATATTTTCAACAATTTAACTCATCAAAACCATCCGGAAAATACCAAGACTCATTACAAGTTCGATATCAATATACCCAATAACTCAAACCGTCATAAGAAAGCTCAAAATTTGACACATGGCTCAAAAACACTTGAAAACACTAATAATTCATTCTTGAACATAAAACGTGGATACATGTTCAAAATATATCAATTCTTGATAGAAACACCAAGAATCCCAATATTAAATCTCAATTCATAGAACAAATATAGTCAAATACTCATGTGATTCAAAACATACAATTCAAATCTTTATAAGTTCATAATCGAATTATTTAGATATAATTCAACTTGCAGAACCATATCAATCCATTAAATAATCATAATTGGCAAGCTTGAACAATTTACATATATATATATAATCAAAATCTCATGGAAGGATATCTTGTAAATAAATTTATTTGCAAAACTCATAATAATCCATAATAAAAATTAAAGATACGGGCACAAGAACGAAAGAACTATTCTTGTTCAAACCCCACATACCTTAAAATTAAAGATTGGAATGAATTCTTGACCCGGAACACTATTCACAAAACCGATTGGTGCATCTCGAAGAGCTTGGAATGGGGACTTCATTTATCGGATTAATTTAGAATTTCAATGGTGGAATTGGACGATTTAGGAAGGGGAATTTAGAGGTTTAGGGTTTCTTTCAGGAATTTTTTTTTTAAAATAACAGACTTTGATGCCCAAAATCAGTTTTTATGCTTATTTTCACGAAATGGGGCAAGGGTGAAATGACTGGATTGCCCCTAAGGAAATTGAAAAATGGCAGAAAAATCCTGCGTACCATGGCCACGAAAACTGAATAACTCGTCGTTCGGGTATTGGATTCGTGCTAAATTTATATTGTTGGAAAGATAACTCAAAGATCTTTAATTTTATATATGGTAGGCCACCCAGTTCATCATATATAAGGAGTTATGATCGACCGAAGTTGACCCAAATCAAATCCTTCCCTCAGTTATTGATTTGTTATGCTGAAATATATTGATCATAACTTATTACTATGATTTTGGAATGGGGTAAAACCAATTGCATTGGAAAGAAGACTCAAAGAGATTTTGTTTGATATATAGTAGATTGCCCAGTTTCTTATATTAAGGAAGTGATGATCGTTTGAAGTTGCCTTGAAATGCTGAAAAATTCTGGGGCATGCTAATCGCATGGTGCCACTATTTTGGGCACCCAAACATGCCCTTATACTACTCCAAAAATTCAGAAACTTACCCGGGATGTATTACTACCTTTCTCCATCGTAACTCAACTTGAAAATTGAAAAACAGATGTTGAAAAGGTCGACAAATTAATACCCGAAGATCAGAGGTCTAAATGAGAAAGTTTCAACACTTAGCAAATTTTATTTTTTTTTGAGTGCTAAGATTATCTTTGCAAGATAAGAAGGTTTTAACGACTCAACACATTTGGGAGCGAAATATTTAATGGAAAAAACTCGGGGTATCACAAAAACCCTCTTTTTCGCTCTCAACCACTAGATTAGGGTTTTCTCTCAAGATCATCACCTCAAGAGCAAGCCTAAGGAATTCTTTAAGAACCTTCAGAAACATTAGATCTCTTTCAAGATTCAATCACTAAGGTATACATAGTGTTCATCTATGGATCTAATCCGTTCATAGAGTTGAAGAACCATGTTTCAAATCCTATTTTGTGAACTTTTTATGGTGATATGATCATGTACATGTTGATGATTGTTGTTTAAGTTTCAAGATGATATCTAGATTTGTTTTCATGGAATATATATGTTTGTTAGTTGAAAACTATAAGCCTTAGATGGTGTAAAATGGTACAAGTTATGACACACACCTATGCCTTAAAGAATGCATGCAACGTGTTCGATAAAATGCTTAGGAGCTAGAAATTCATTTTTATATGGTTCCATGATGTCTAAATGTCAAGTCCATGTTAACTATATACTTTAATATGAATTCCATGATTTTCAAGTTTTGTTATTGTTGTGGTATGAAGCATGTATGATAATGGAGATATACAATTTGCACATGAAATACAGCTATGCACTCCCTACCATGCTTAATATGTTGAGGAACTACATGATGTATAATATCCTCTATTTATGATAATGTGAATTGTGGACTCCAATCTTATGATCAAGTCAGTCATGTTGTGTTAGTTTCCTTCCATCGAGTCATGGGGGTATTCGTACCCGAAAACCATAGTTGTATGCCTAGAGCCATGTCATGTTTCACGATATACAAAATCAAGCCATGATTCAGTAGAATTCAGTCAGTCATATGACTCAGGAAACCTCATGGTCTCAGTCAGTTATCAAATATCAGTAGTACTCCGTTAGTCTACGGAATTTAGTAAGTTCCACTTACGTATAATCAATTAAATCATGTTCAGTCTCTTCAAATGGGAGTAGGAGTTAGCACCGAGTGAACCCAAGGATGGGAACTCACCTGTATATGAGGGTGTGATTCTTAGCAGTCATCCTTGCATTCCAGAACTATATAGCTAGCATAGGTTGAGATATCACAGCCTGTTATATGAGGGTAGATGAGGTGGCTTAACCTGTTATGTGAGGGTTCCCACCGTTCTCACTAGAGTTGCCTGCTATATGATGGTTGCTCACATGTTGTCCTTACCTGTGGCGCGGTATTGACACCCTTCCTGCCAAGGAAGAGATTGGATCCCATCTTAGACATAATGGCACATATGGGGCATGTCAGTTAAGCAACTACCTCCCACAGTTTCAGACTCAGTCTCTGTAAAAGAACTCAAATAGTTCTTTAGATATCAGTAGTGTAGAACTCAGATAGTTCCATCAGATTTAAGACTGTCAGATACTGTCGCCCATGTTATCAGAACTATAGTTCCAGCCGTTTCAGTTATCAGTAAACCATGTATTAGAGTACAGATCTAGCTATCACGTACTCACGATCTCAGTTACTATGTATGTATGTTTACACTCTCTCATTTATATCAGTCAGTCAATTAGCATTGTTCATGCATATAAACTCTTTTGCATTTGCCTGCCTCACTCGTATACTCAGTACTCCAGTTGTACTGACGTATTTTCGCTATGCTGCTTTCTTTCATGTTACACCATGTGTAAGACACGAGCTCCAGATCAGCAGTAGTATCCAGCCATAGAGTTGCAGTGAGTCCTCATCCATTCCACGGCGATATTATTTTATTTCATTTATTATTTCAACTCTGTTTTGCTAGACGGTGTTTGTTGGAGACATGTTCCTTCAACTCCTTATTCAGGCAGTACTTAGACGCTTTCAGATTCAGTATTCAAACTTATGTTTAGATTTCATTTAGTTTTCAGGTGCTTTGGGTATCTTTCACCCATATGGATATTATGTTTTGACAGATTCTTTATTCAGTTGAACCTTATGGCCTACATGTTCATGTTTTCTGCATTATTACGTTATATATACAGTGTATAGGTACAGATATCAGTCATGGATTAGCTTGTGGTCCCTCGGGGTCATGAGCACCGTGTAGCATTCTGATTCAGAAAAATTGGGGCGTTGCATAAACCATAACCAACAATCACCCACATGTGTAAACCATAACCAAAAATATGTAAAAACATAGTTTAAACCAAGAGTAAACAATACCCAACAATATGCATCAAAACCCTCAACATTGGTTTTCCAAATCAACCATATACGATTCACAATCATTGCTTAAAACACATTAAAACATACCTTTAGTTGGAACTAACAATTAGGGAGGAGTACATGCCTTATTTACGACGATTCATGGAAAGAAACTTGACTCTTGACCCTCCAGATAACCACTTGTAGAAACCCTAGCCTCCAATTTTCAAGAGATAGTTTACAGAGGATTTGAGGATTTGACAGTGTTTCTATTCTTCAAATTGAGGTATGAGAGGCCACCAAGGGTAATATAGTGTGGATACATAAGGGTTTTGGAGTAGGAAGTGTCCAAACTACCCTCAGCTTAAGAACTAAAAACCCAACCTGCAGGAGGGTATGACCCACCCCCTAACCGTACCTTAGGGTACAAGCCATACCCTAAATCATACCCTAGGGATCACCATGGTTCCCTATACTGACCATTATACAACCACCTATGTCTAAGTTCTACCTTAAGGTACAAAAATTACCCCTAAATTGTACCTCTGACAGATTCATCAAGTCCAAAACTAAGTCATCATACGACTTGGCATCATACACTTCATATCCTACCATACTACTAGTATGATGCTTAGTCGTATCTTGGACAGAAACCAACCTAAGCATACTGACTAACATACGTGAGAGGGCTACCTAAACCGTATCCTAGGGTACCACTAGTACCTTTGAGTTATACCATGGATAGAATGTTTAAAACCCATGAATTTTATCAAGAGTTAAAGTTTTAGGGTGTTTCATACTCCCCCACTTAGGATCATTAATCCTCGAATGATGGGTAAGGGCAAGAACAAGCACGAGATAATATATTAACACACATCAAACTTCCTCCACCCATAACATACCATAAGGTAAGAAGATCTTCACATAACCCAAGCCCAATTTACATCCCAACGCCTCTATTCCGACCCTTAACTAAGTTATAAAACAAAGATGCAAGGAAACCAACCCTTTCCTTAACCAAGATGTATTAAAGAATGCATACCTTACGCATGACTTTTTGGAATGAAAAACCAGTTCAGATACTTGGATTCCATGTCCCTTTTTGCATCCTGAATAGCTTTCCAAGAATCCAAGTTACCAATACCACCCCGAAGGAACCAACCATGATTAACCACCCACTCTTTACACCCAACAAAAATATATGGAACACCTGATGAATGGAACTCATACTAGAGAGCAAGTACAATTCAACTTGGAATTATCCAAAGACATATCACTATGAGAGCTTGAGTCTAGATATACATAACTTCCATGTTCAAGCCTATCCAAAGCTAAATGGAGTTAATTTAGGCGACCGAGCTCTGCTCCTTACTTCCACCCAAAATATTGCCCCATCACCGAAGCCAAGTATCATGCCTCACCAAGCTTCTTAAATACTTATCACTACGATTAGTATATCTATCAATCACAATTTTCAAACCTACCTCTTCTATACCCAAGGTATGATTTAACCCTTCTAAGGATTTAGCAACCTCTACTATTTTTACAAAGGTATTCACCATCTACTTCTCTTCTAACCAAACCCCTTGGCAACAACCTTCTCTTGCACGTTCACTAGTTTCTAAATATCATGAAACCTCTAAATCCACTACCACCCTAACCTAAGAAGGGTCATTTAAGGAACTATAGTACAAGAATCATCCATGCCACCCAAAGAAAGACCCCCAAAACAAGACTTGGCACCATAGGCACTAAGTACCTCATAGTAACCATCTAGACAATAATGAAGAACCATCCCAACATAACCACCATAATAGGAGTCCTTTGGACTTGATACAAAAAAGTACACGACTGCGTATATCACAAGTAATGTAATGCCAGAAAAGATTTATATCAAGGTAACAAGAAGAATGCAAGATGTTAACCTTAGACATAAGCTCTATTAGAATGCATGCAATACTAGTAGAGTACTCTCTTGACTGAGATAGGAGAGAACTGCTAGGATAAGAGCAAAATCAACTCGACCTTTCCTTCAAATCCACAGCTAATAGAAAATTTAAAATCAATCCTCAACTTTTAACTTATTCCACTTATGAGCACAATACTCCGCACTAATGGGCATCACCAAGCGTGTTCACTAGGAACTCTTGGTTCTCCTATACCTAAAACCCCATCCATCCAAATTCTACCTAGAGTCTCGCATAGCCATACAAATTCCATGCTCTAACACATCCAATGAATAGACCCCTAATCCATCCGTTCAACCTGAATCCCCGGCCCATATGTTACAACTTTACCACTATTGTATTCCCTAAGCCATCAACCTCACCCCTTCCGCATAATTCATCCAAACTACCACCCTACCTCCATAATACTCGCATTACTATCCCCAAGGTAACATACTTCCTTCATCAACATCAACATCTAAGAGTCAAACTTAGTGTCCATCACTTGCCATGCACAACAAACCAAGTACTCCATACAAAAAATACATATATGGTTCACCCTACAAGGAGGACACCCTAATTTCCTTATCCACCAATTGACCACCTATGCATTTTCAAGAAAAACCAACCCCTTTATGCATGAAATAACGAAAGCACCCCACGGAGAATCACTAGCATAAGTGGAACCTTCATCTAAGAGATCTTTTAATTGCTCCTTAATCCCCTTTAACTCAACTGAAGCCATTCTATAAAGAAAGCATAGGAATTTTGCCCAAGAGTCTAAAACAAGACCAATATCAAACTTAATCTCTCTATTAGAAGGACATCGTAAGGGTCACCAAGAAGGACCTCAGGAAAACACATTCACCACAAAAATCAAATGCAAACAAGGACCCTCTGAGTTAGAATCCTTAACCCAAACTGAATGCTAATAGAGAACTTTTTAGAGATTAATCTCTAATCTCTAAGGTATGATATAACCTTTCCCTAAATAACTAAGGAACCATCCTCCCATCCCATAACTGACACACCAGGGAGCCCAAAGACAACCTTATGGATCCGATAGTTTAATGATGCATAAAATAAGGACAACATATCTATCCCCAGAATAACATCAGAATCAGCCATATCTGAGTAAAATGAATCCAGCAAAGTCCCCTTACTTTCAATAGATATCATACATACCCTTTAGACTCTTATAGCAATCACTGAGTCACCTACCGAGGTAGAAAAAAAGAAAACATCTAAAAGAACCATGGGACTAAAACTAAAACACACAACTATAAATAGGGTTATAAGAGAGATGAGACCACGAAATAAGTAACCAACACATATCACAGAAAAAGAGTTTTCAACATAACAGCGTCAGTATTAGGAGATGCCTCAGACTCATAAGGAATAATGAGAGCATTGAGATGATCTTGACCAGTGTTGGAGCCTGAAGTAGCACCCCTTGGTATGAGAGCTCGAGATGTGGAAACCGGTATCCTATTTTCCCCAGTGGCAATCTTTATGGAACACTCCCATTGAATATTACACAACTAACCATAATGAAAACATCAATTCCTCCTCTCATAGCAATAAATATGGTGCAACCGACCGAAAAGCTGGTAGGGAAAATAGCGTAGGGCTGACTGAACTCCACCAGCCAAAAAATGATACTAACAAGAACACTAAGGATAAGGGACACTGACAAATACATGAGAAATCCTCAAATTCCATTTCTCAAACTACTGTCTACTATTCCTACCATAAATTTTCTAACCCTTTCCCTGGTCTGAACATTGAGACTTTATGCTCGGTCTCTTTCTCAACCTATTTAGAGTATTTTTGATACCACTAGGACTGGACTACCGTGATAAAATTATCACTATCTGGGCCAACAAATGAATAGAATGTAGAAAGTCAACATTGGTAATATCTCTTTGAGATAACTGAGAATGAGTTCCACCATTTTAACTAGGGTCAGTGGAGTCTGATGGGACTCTGCGGGGAATATCAAAAACTATGATCCTTAACTGGGTCTGTGCCCCATGAGCTGGAATAGATCCATCTATGTCGTCCTCAAGAGAAATAAGTGAGATTTCATTAACTTTAGATTATTAAGAGGACATGATCTAGATGATGAACCAAAAGAAGATTTAAGGAAGAGTTCAAGATCATAGACTTGATATCTTGAACATAGAGAACAAGAAACAAGAACATTCCTAAATGGCTCGTATCCTCTTGATTATAAGTGTGGTGCACGAAACACCCATAAGAAAGACTCTACTTGACACAGATTTATGAACACCCATAACACCGAAACCTAGGCTCTAATACCAACTTGAAATGACCTAAACTGGGGACTTTTTGTAATGGGTAATCTCAAGTTCAATGGGACCAAAGACCACCCCTGATACCTAACCCAACCAACCAACATATACCTTGAGTCAGATAAACTCCAAAGATATACAAAGATATACAAAGATAATGTATTTGCAGATACAATGACTCTGGGATGGTCTACATTCCAAACCAACCCAACAAAGTCCAACCATTAACCATGCCAAAACCCTAAACCAAAACCAAAATGATAACCAAATGTATATTCATATAAATATATATATATATATATATAAAATAATCAATCCACACCTAAGTCTAAAATTGTCTATACAAAGCCTTTAAACTAAACCAAAGAGTAATAAATTGGGACATGCCCCTGGCCATAGACAAAAACCAAAGTCTATGGAAAGACAAAAGTATGTAAAGTAAACCATAGCATGAAATTACTTCTGAACTATGGAAGCTCACCACTTCAATTCAATATCAACATCCCAAAATTAAATCAATGAATAGGAGAAGTAGTATGGTCGGTTTCAGCATCGTGTGGGGATATAACTCCCGAAGATGGGTCAGCGGATGAACACTAGCATACACTTAGGATAAGGATAAAATAATGCCAGCCTTTAAAAACAAGCAAACCAACCATATGCAAACATATCCATACATATATAAGTACATATATAATATATAGTCCATGCCAGAGAAGGGAGTTGGGCTTAGCATGCCTTTAAAATGATTAATCGGACAATGTGTAGCTTTACCATCATAATCCACCCACAGGCTATATGAGTTCAATGTAACCTCCTAAATGTGCCTTGATGTGTGTAGCCACATGAACCGTAGATAACATAAGAGTAGGGGATTCTCGAGTACCCTTCTCTTTCTATGATACATATGTATAAGAGTAGGGGATTCCCGAGTACCCTTCTCTTTCTATGATATATATGTATAAGTGTACTTAAGGGATTCCTGTGTAACCCATAAGTATTATAGATGGTCGCCATGACCAATCCTTATGTCGGCAAATATGAGTTTCCATTGTTCGTCCATTGGACTCCCACCTTCACGGTTAGCTATCACACCCAACCATTATTGATCAATTAAAAAGCATTACCACTCAACCAAACCACCAATTCTATTTATTATTAATGTAAGGCCATTATAAGTGGTATCATTATACCGACTCTAGCTTGCAAGAACCATATTAGCCAACCTTAGAGGATTCCCATGTACCCCATAGGATACATTATAAAGTTTTCTTAGGGGATTCCCATGTACCCCATAAGTACATCATTATTAGGATTATATGGGGGATTCCCATGTACCCCGCAAGTATATCATTATTAATCTTTGACTGGGTATTCCCTTGTGCCCTACAAGATTTCATTCAAATCAATTTCATAACCACCAAGTTTTAGATATTTAACCATTCTTAAACCATTCTTTCTATTTAAAACTATTTTAGACCATTTCAAACAATTTAAACCATTTATACCATTCAAGACCATTAAAAGCAATGCAAAACCATCCAAATATATTTAGGGTTCCATTACCAAATATTACTATGCAATAGTTTCAATGGAAGTTCAACAATAGAGTAAAAACTTTCTCTTAGTTATTTTATTAAGTATGTTGAGGGCATACCTTGACCAAGACAAAAACCAACGCATAAACCACCTGGTTTAGGGTTATACATGACCCATTTGTTAAATCATAACCAACAATCATCCATGTGTGCAAACCATAACCAAAATATGTAAAAACATAGTTTTAACTAAGAGTAAACTATACCCAACAATATGCACTAAAACCCTCAACACTGGTTTTCCAAATCCACCATATATTTTTCATAATCACTGTTCAAAATACATTAAAACATATTTTTAGTTGGAACTAACAATGATAGAGAAGTAAATGAATTATTTGTGATAATTCACGAAGAGAAACTTGACACTAGAGCCTCTCGATGAACATTTGTAGAAACCTAGCCTCCAATCTTCAAGAGAGAGTTTAGAGATGATTTGATTGTGTTTCTATTCTTTAAAGTGTTTTATCAGAAGCCACCAAGGGTTCTATAGAATGGGGACATAAAGGTATTATAATGCCCTAATTTTCTGGAATCGAAATGCCACACGGTGCTTATGATCCTGAAGGACCACAAGCTAACCCTCTACTGATATTTTTAACTGAGCACTACATAATATAATATAATAAATATGGAAAACTGGCGAAAACTTGCCATAAGGTTCAAAACATCTAAAATACTCAAAACTGAAAAACTAAATACTGATACATCTGTCTAAGAAGCCTCTAACTTTCTGAACTGTGGAGTTGATGGGATATGTTCCAACTAACTCCGTCTACAGAAAATAAACTGAGTCTAATGGCATAATAAAATAAGGATTATCCTTGAATGAAAAGGACTCATTGCTACATCTATTGCTACTAAATAAGTCTGGACTGCTAAGGGTGCACTAGATCTTGTGCTTCAGAACCTATGGTGTAAGAAACCACAGCGTAAGAGAAAAATATACGTCAGTACTTTCAATTTAATGGTATGCTAAATGAGGTAAGGCTAAATGCAAGGGCTTATGCATGAACATAACTTAACTTAATAACATAAGAGTATTGAATAAGGATATATGCATGAATACAAAAACCATAACTGAAATCTTCGTGGCTCTGAATACTAATACTTGGATACTGCTTTACTACTATCTGAATTCACTGCTAATACTAAGATATAGAATAACTAAATTTTCTAATATTGATAACTGAGTATTGAAGTTGAGATCATTCCTCTCTAGCGGTTGATCTCTAAAACTGATGATACTGAATCTGCTCATATCAATGACTGAGTTCTGATCTTGCTACTATCGACTAACTAAATCTGAGATCAAACCTCTCTAATGGATGATCGCCGAATCTACTACCAATGATAAGGAATGAGTATATCTGAGATCATACCTATCTAGCAGAAGATCTCTAAATCTGGTAATGAGAATAATTAGTTGATTCTGAGATCAGGCCAATCGAATGGGTGGTCTATGGATCTGATAATGAGAATAATTAACTAAATCTGAGATCAGACCTATATAATGAGTGATCTCTGGATCTGATAATGAGAATAATCAACTGAATTAGAGATCAGGTCTATCTAACGGTTGATCTTTGACACTATTAGTTCTGATAATGATTAACTTTATATGAGACCAGGCCTATCTAGTGGGTGGTTTATGAATATATGGAACTATCTAAGTTCCACACTGAGATGGGTGACTGTATCTGACAGTCTTATTTTCTGTGTTCTACTCTAAAGACTACTACTGAACTGCAACTGTGGGAGTTCTCACTTAACTAGTTATAAACATATGATAGTATAGGGAGACATGATTTGGCTCATACTCCATTCAACAATGTCTTACAACAAACACTTAACATGCATTGAAGAGCACATAATTGGGGAATTTCATGCTAACATGTCACAATTCATGTTCTAAGTCTTTTTAACAAACACTTGGCATGCATGAACTTACACACAATTGGGCATTACTAGTCAACATGCTATAATGACACTAATTCCTTCACGTAAGCATTTTATCAAGCCTATGGGGAGCATGCTTTGGTTATTCAACAATTGCCACATCTAATTATCATAAATAAATCAATCGATATTCAAATTTATGGGTTTAACATGGATATAATGCAATTCAACCCAAATCAAAATCAAAGCATGCAACTTGTATTCTAAAGCATGAATTATAGCTAAACAATAACATATACATGAACTTTAATTCACACTAATCTTGAAAAACTCCTAAAATCATAATCTTTGAATTTATAAAAGGATTCTTGAACTTCTTGGGTGGAAGGAACTCAAGAATCAACATTTGCATACCTTCTACTTGATTCTCGGAAGATTAATGGTGAAACCTTGATGATTGGGGTCTTGATTTTGGATCCCTATCTCTTGTTCTTGAGGAAAATTAAGAGAAAACAACAATATTTGGGCTCATTGTGGCTGAATCTCGGGTTAAAGAGTATATTTAGGGATAGAAAAATGACATTTTTGCCTATGGAATTAAAATACTGAACTGGAACGCCAATAAAAGCTTCACCGCAATGCGGTGGAATCGCGGTGAGCTACTGGAAATTGACTATTCTGAAATTGAGCTTTGGCATGATATCCCACAATTGCGGAGGCTCACTGGATTTGGACAATTGCCATTTTGGCAGACTCCGCGATGCACCAAACTACCAGGTGGTACACTGTCTTACTAAGATGACTCTAAGTCTTCACCCGAGTGTCAGATTTAGGCAAATTTGGTATCGATGTAAAGCTTATTCAATTTTCCACATGATAAAAATTCAAAATCTTAAAAATTTCACATAAAATAAAATATATTTATCTTTGAAGCAAGATCTTTGATGTTCTAGAGATGAATTTGAACTAGGAGAAGTATGTGGGGTATTACAATATCTTCCCCTTGAGAACATTCGTTCTCGAATGAGACTGATTAAGCTAAGAACACTAGCAGGCTGAACTTACTTGCTGGACATGAATATGATAAACATGACTATATGACAGGAACGACTGATATACTGAGATTTCATACTAAACATGTATATCAAATGCATGGAATACACTACTGAAGCTACTCAAAAGCTGAATTCTCATAATGGACATTTATATTTGATGAATGGATTCATGAATGATTTTCTCTCATTAATGAATGAATGTATTCATTGAAGAACAGAACTTTTTCTACTAAACATGCATAACTAATGCAGGAATATATCTTATTCTTGAATGCATAACTGAGTATGCAATGATAACTGGTGCTAACTTCATAAGGAGAGTCTGAATATGTAACTGAATAAGTCTAAGGACATGAAAGGATTGGGATATTATGGGGTATCTCCCACTTGGGACGATATGTCCCTCTAAGAACACTTCATTGAAATACTAGGGAGGCGCATGGGGCACCTACGAAGTGGGTCATGCTTGATCATCTGAGATCTTGAAACTAATGCTTAATACACGAACTGAGTTATACTCACAACTACTAGGATACTCTATCCTGGAATAGTTACATTCTAAAAATTTCTGATAGCATGATCAGGTGAAGAAATAAAATAACAAACTATGCAAATCTGACTGTTCGACTGCTAAACTGACTTGGTGGCTCTACTAACTCATGCTAAAAACTTAAGGTCAAAATAAGAGCAAGGGATTTAAGGATGCATATCATAGAGATAAAGGACTCATAAAATACCCGAATCTATATCAGGGAACCTTTCCTGATTATGGTGAGTCTGAAGCACAAAGAGTCTGTTCTGACCCTGACCACTATTGGCACCAAAAATGGCATCCTACTAACAAAATTCTCTACCCCTCTGAGCTAGCACTATATATTCTTGCATTCTGTGTCCCGTCTTACCACACCCAAAACATACATCGTTGTTATCTCTACACATACCTAGGTGGTTCTTGCCACACTCTCCATAAAGTGGATTGGTATAAACACCACCAGTACTACTCTGGGCTTTGTATCCTAGCGCTTTATCAAGACTACCATCCCTAATATTTGGTGTGGGTACACTAGCTGAGGATGGAGCTGGATGGAGCACTTCTGACTATACTGAGAATGGTTACCACTATGTGACCCTGTTTGAGAGAAATTATGACTATCTGTTCTGGTTCTCTTACTCTTTCATTTATCTTATCAGCCTCAATCTACTGTGCATGCATCATCAAAATAGCAAGGTCCATATCTCTATTGATTATAGCAGTTCTACACTCATTCAATACCAACTCAAACACACCATTCATAAACTTAATCATACACGCTCTAAGGTCAGCTATCAAATTGGAAGCATACTTAGCTGACTTGTTGAACTTAAGACAATACTCATTACTTCCATAGAGCCTTGCCTTAGCCTTATAAACTCTTCTACCTTAGCTTCTCTCATCTCTAGTGGGAAAAACTTATTTAGAAAGGCATCCTAAAACTCCTTCCAAGTCATAGGAGTTGTATCCTCCTCTCTACTCTCTTCCACATCACTACCCAATCATGAGTAATATTCTTCAGCCTATAGGATACTAACTTTACACTCTCCTCCTCAAAAACATGCATAATTTGGTTGATCTTCTTCAGTTCCTCTAGATAAAGTTGTGGGTCCTCACCTGCTACTGACTCAAAGAGTTCTGACGAGTTTATTTTCATGAAATATTTGATTTTAGATATGGTGGAACCCCCATCTTACTAAGGTAGGACTGTAGCCTGATGGTTTTCTTGAAAACTACTGGTCACAGCTTGGGCTAGCACCTGAAAAACTGCCCGAAACTCTGCATGTGACACATTCTTTTTTGGAAGATCTATAGGCTGAGGTAGCTGGTTATAAACCCTATGGGCACTATCTCTGCGAGGAGGGATACTTTGTAAATGAAAAGGAGAATGGATCATATGGAGAATCAACTGGAACTTATGCCTACTCATGTGACATGAACACTGAAAGAATGGAAACTGTTCTTAAAAATATCTTATAGCCTCCTATACATAAATTTGGCGTGCAATACACCTATGCATAAGACTTTACTAAATGCGGCTTTCAGACTTCCTAGGACACTATTGAACCTTAGGCTCTGATACCAAGTTTGTAATACCCTAATTTTCTGAAATCGAAATGCCACACGGTGCTCATGATCCCAAAGGACCACAAGCTATCCCTCTACTGATATTTGTACCTGAGCACTATATAATATAATATAATAAATATGGAAAAATGGCAAAAACTTTCCATAAGGTTCAAAACATCTAAAATACTCAAAACTAAAAATTGAATACTGATATATTTATATGAGAAACCTCTAACTTTCTGAACTGTGGAGTTGATGGGACATGTCCCCAAATAACTCTATCTACTAAAAATAAAATGAGTCTAATGTCATAATAAAATAAGGATCATCCTCTAATAAAGAGGACTACTGCAACGTCTACTACTGCTGACTGAGTCTGGACTGCTAAAGGTGCTCTGAATTTTGTGCTTCAAAACTTATGGCATAAGACACCATAGCACAAAACAAAAATATGTGTTAGTACTTTGAATATACTGGTATGCTAGATGAGGTAAGGATTAATGAAAGGGCTTATGCATTAACATAGCTTAACTGAATAATATGAGAGTACTGAATAAGGACATATGTATGAATGCACAAATCATAACTGAAATCATCATGACTCTAAATACTGATACTCGGATACTGCTTTACTTGTATCTGAAGTCACTACTAATACTGAGATACTAAATAACAAAATTTTCTAATATTGATAGCTGAGTACTGAAGTTCAGATCAGTCCTCTCTAGCAGTTGATCTCTGAAACTAATGATACTGAATTTACTCATATCAATGACTACGTTTTAAGCTACTACTATAGACTAACTAAATCTGAGATCAAACCTCTATAACGTATGATCTCTGAATCTACTACTAATGATAAGGAATGAGTATATCTGAGATCAGACCTATCTAACAGAAGATCTCTGAATCTGATAATGAGAATAATTAGCTGATTCTAAGATCAGGCCTATTTAATGGGTGGTCTCTGGATTTGATAATGAGAATAATTAACTAAATCTGAGATCAGACCTATCTAATAGGTGATCTCTAGATATGATAATGAGAATAATTAACTGAATCTGAGATCAGGCCTATCTAATGGGTGATCTTTGGAACTATTAGTACTGATACTGATTAACTTTATGTGAAACCATACATATCTAGCGGGTGGTCTATGAATATATGGAACTATCTAAGTTCCTTACTGAGATGGATGATTGTATCTGATAGTCTTGTTTTCTAAGTTCTACTCTAAAGACTACTACTGAACTACAACTATGGGAGTTCTCACTTAACCTACACTCCCCAAATCTAATCTAGTGGGGTCCCACCTGTAACCCAGTTGGAAGGGTGTCAATACCGTGCCATAAGTAAATACCTCTGCTATGGTCAAGCCTCTCTAACGGGTGATCCTGAATAGGAAGTCAAGCCTAAGGCAGTATGATAGTCAAGCATTAATCTAACTGGTGACTCCTGGTCCTACGCTGGATATGAAGTTCTAGAGTTCATGTACTATTACTAATGTCTCTACCTCTCTAATGGGGAGCCGTCATCCTTGTACTCGCTCGGTGCAAGTTACTACTCCCAACTGAAGGATTCTGAACTGATTCTTGACTGAACTTAGACTGAACTGAATCTGTTACTGGTCATACTGATTAACTGAGTTAAGTTGAGTTTACTTGGTTCCGTTATTTGATGGAATATTACTAGACCATGCTATCTGACTGAATACTACTAAGTTCTTAATACTTGAATGCTGTTAAGATCTGAGTTGAGTACTTAACTGAAGCTAGAATACTAATAATACTTAGATTACTGAGATTTCTTAACTTCTTTAACTGTCTTAGAGTACTAAATTTTGTAACTGACTAAGTTCTAAGGATCATGGCTTTACTGAGATTATCGTGAAAACTCACATAGGCTCTAGACAGCTGCTAATTTATTGGGTATAAATACCCCTAGGAATCGATAACATCAAAGTAAAACATAAGCATTCTTGAATAATCATGACCATAGACTTTCATTCTCCACTACAATCATTAAAGTATCTCTTCAAGCACTTGGAAATCATAAACATGTGATAATATAGGGAGACATGCTTTGGCTCATACTCCATTTAACAAGGTCTTACAACAAACACTTAACATGCATTGAATATCACATAGTTGGGGAATTTCATGCTAACACGTCACAATTCATTCACTAAGGCTTTTCAAAAAATACTTGGCATGTATGAACTTACACACAATTGGGGATATCTACTCAACAGGTTAAAACGGCTCTAATTCCTTCACATAAGCATTTTATCAAACATATGGGGAGCATACTTTGGTTATTCAACAATTTCCACATCTAATTATCATAAATACATCAATAAAAATGAAACTTTAGGGGTTTAACATGGATATTATGCAATTCAACACAAATCAAGATCAAAGCTTGCAACTTGTATTTTAAAGCATGAATTATAACTCAACAATAACATGAACATGAACTTCAATGCACATGAATCATGAAAAACTCATAAAATCATAATATTTGAATTTAAAAAAGGGATTCTTGAACTTCTTGGGTGGAAGGAACCTAAGAATCAACATCTACATACCTTACCGTATGATCCTCGGAAGGTTAATGGTAAAACCTTGATGATTGGAGTCTTGATTTTAGAACCCTAGCTCCTATTCTTGAGGAAATTGAGAGAAAACAACAATATTTGGGTTCAACGTGGCTGAATCTCGTGTTAGAGAGTATATATAGGGATATAAAAATGACTGTTTTGCCCATGGAATTAAAATCTGGAACTGGAATGTCAATAAAAGCTTCATCGCGACATGGTGGAATTGCGGTGAGCTACTAGAATTTGACCATTCTAACATTGAGCCTTGGCATGATATGCCATATTTGTGGAGGCTCACTAGATTTTGACAATTGCTATTTTGGCTAACTCTACGATTCGCCAAAGTACTAGGTGGTATACTGTCTCACTAAGATAACTCTAACTCTTTATCCGAGTATTGGATTTGGGCAAATTTGGCATCGATGGAAAGCTTATTCAATTTCCCACGTGATAAAAAGTCAAAATCTTAAAAGTTTCACATGGAATAAAATATATTCATCTTTGAAGCAAGATCTTTGATGTTCTAGAGGTATATTTGAACTAGGACAAGTATGTGGGGTATTATACTATCTCCCCCTTGGGAATATTCGTCCTCAAATGAGACTAATTAAGCTGAGAATACTAGCAGGCTGAACTTACTTGCTGGATATAACCATGACAAATATGTCTATATGACTGGAACTACTAATATAATGAGACTTCATACTGAACATATATATCTGATGCATATATTACACGACTGATGCTACTTATAAGATGAATTCTCATAATGGACATGCATATCTGATGCATGGATTCGTGACTGAGTTTCTATCATGAATGCATAATTGTATACACTGAAGAACTGAACTTTTTGTACTGAACATACATATCTAATGCATGATATATCTGATTCTTGAATGCATGACTAAGCACGCAATGATAATTGGTGCTAACTTCGAAAGAAGAGTCTGAACATGCAACTAAATAAGTCTTAGGACACGAAAGCATCAGGATATTATGTGGTATCTCCCCCTTGGGACTCTATGTACCTCTAAGAAAACATTGCTGAAATATTGGGCTGGTACACGGGGCACCTACGAACTGGGTCATGCTTGATCATATGAGATATTGAAACTAATACATAATATATGAACTAAGTTATACTCACAACTACTAGGATACTCAATCTCTGAATAGTTATATTCTAGCAATTTCTGATAGCATGATCAGGTGAAGAAATGAAATAACAAACTATGTGAATCTGATTGTTCGACTACTAAACTGACTTACTGGCTCTACTAACTAACTCATGCTAAAAACATAAGCTCAAAATATGAGAAAAGGATTTAAGGATGCATATCATAGAGATGAAGGACACATAAAATACCTGAATCTATAGCAAGGAACCTTTCCTTATCATGGTGATTCTGAAGTGCATAGAGTCTATTCTGACCTTGACTACTATTTGCACCGTACCTTGCTGATGATTGTTATCTCAATATTCTTACATTTTGTGGCCTGCCTTACCACACCTAAAACATACATCATTGTTATCTCTGCACACACCTAAGTGGTTTTTGCCACACTCTCTACAAAGTGGATAGGAACAAACACCACAGTACTACTCTAGGATTTGGAGCCTAGCGCTCCATCAAGACTACCATCCCTAATATTTGGTACAGGTACACTAGCTGAAGATGGACCTAGGACTAAAAACTTGTCACTATGTTGAGAACGTTTACCATCCTATGATCCTGCCTGAGAGAAATTATGACTACTTGCTCTGGTACTCTTACTCACTCTCTCTTTTTCTTTCATCTTATCTGCCTTAATCTACTATGCATGCATCATCAGTCTAGAAAATTCTATATCTGTATTGAGCATAGCAGTCCTACACTCATTCAACACCAACCCGGACACACCAGTCACAAACTTACCCATATTCGCTCTAGGGTCAGCTATCAAGTCTGGAGCATACTTTGCTAACTGGTTGAACTTAAGACAATACTCCTTTAATCTCATAGAGCCTTGCCTTAGGTTCATAAACTCTTCTACCTTAGCTTCTCTCATCTTTAGTGGGAAAAACTTATCTATAAAGGCATTCTGAAACTCCTACCAAGTCATGGGAACTATATCCCCCTCTCTACTCTTCTTCCATATCACTACCCAATCATGAGCAATATCCTTCGGCCTATAAGATGCTAACTCTACACTCTTCTCCTCAGAAATATGCATAATCTATTTGATCTTCTTCAGATTTTCTAGATAAAGTTGTGGGTCCTCACCTACTACTGACCCAAAGAATTCTGGCGGGTTCATTTTCATAAAATCTCTGATTCTGGCTGTGGTTGAACCCCCATCTTGCTATTGTGGGACTGCAGCCTAACAGTTTCCCTGAGCACTAGTAGTCACATCTTGGGCAAGCGCCTGAAAAGCTGCCCAAAACTCTGCATGTGACACATTCTCATTTGGAGGATCTATGGGCTGAGGTGATTGGTTATTAACCCTATGGGCATTATCTCTACTAGGAGGCATACTCAATAAATGAAAGAGAGAATAGATCAAACTGAGAATTAACTCGAACTTATGCATACTCACATGACAATAACACTTAAAGAAGGGTAAATGTTTCTAAAAATATCTTATAGCCACGTGTACATAAATGTGGAGCGCAACACAACCATGCACAAGATTATACTAGATGCGGCTTTCAGAATTCCTAGGACACTATTGAATCTTAGGCTCTGATACCAAGTTTGTAACACCCCAATTTTCTGGAATTGAAATGCCATACGATGATCATGATCCTGAAGGACTGCAAGCTAACCTTCTACTGATATTTGTACCTGATCACTACATAATATAATATAATAAATTTGGAAACTGGCAAAAAGTTTCCAATAGTTTCAAAACATCTAAAATGCTCAAAACTAAAAACTGAATACTGATACATCTATCTGAGAAGCCTCTAACTATCTGAACTGTGGAGTGTA
Organism: Capsicum baccatum var. pendulum; assembly: GCA_030864225.1. NCBI lineage: Eukaryota > Viridiplantae > Streptophyta > Magnoliopsida > Solanales > Solanaceae > Capsicum > Capsicum baccatum. Next base: position 43,503,271 of record CM061560.1, read on the forward strand.
TGGGATACGTCCCTAAATAACTCTGTCTACTGAAAATAAACTGATTCTAATGCAATAATAAAATAAGGATCATCCTTAAATAAAGATGACTCACTGCTACGTCTACTGATGCTAACTGAGTGTGGACTTCTAAGGGTACACTGGATCTCGTGCTTTAGAACCTATGGTATAATACACCACAGCGCAAGAGAAAAATATGCATCAGTACTTTGAATGTACTGGTATGCTAGATGAGGTAAGGCTAAATGCATGGGTTTATGCATAAACATAGCTTAACTATATAACATGAGAGTACAAAATGAGGACATATGCATGAATGCACAAACCATAACTGAAATCATCGTGACTCTGAATACTGATACTTGGATACTGCTTTACTGGCATCTGAACTCACTACTAATACTGAGATACTGAATAACTAAATTTTCTGATATTGATAACTGAGTATTGAAGTTCAGATCAGTCCTCTCTAGCGCTTGATCTCTAAAACTGATGATACTTAATCTGCTCATATCAATGTCTTAGTTATGAGCTGCTACTATCTACTAACTAAATCTGAGATCAAACCTCTCTATCAGATGATTTTTTAATCTACTACTAATGATAAGGAATAATTATATCAGAGATCAGATCTATCTAGCGGAAGATCTCTAAATCTGATAATAAAAATAATTAGGTGATTCAAAGATCAAGATATATAATGGGTGGCCTATGGATCGAATAATGATATTAATTAACTGAATCTAAGATCAAGCCTATCTAATGGGTGATCTCTGGATCTGATAATGAGAATAATTAACTGAATCTGAGATCAAGCCTATCTAACGGGTGATCTATGGATCTATTAGTAATGCTATTAATTAAATTTATATGAGACCAGGCCTATCTAGTGGGTGTTGTATGAATCTATGGAACTATCTAAGTTCCTCCTGTATCTGACAGTCCTAATTTCTGAGTTCTACTCTAAAGACTGGTACTAAACTGCAACTGTGGGAGTTCTCACTTAATCGACATGCCCCAAATCTTATCTAGTTGGGTCTGACATGTAAACCTATTTGGAAGAGTATCAATACCATGCCACGGGTAAAGACCTCTGCTATGGTCAAGCCTCTCTAACGGGTGACCGTGAACAGGAAGTCAAGCCTAAGACAGTATGATAGTCAAGGCTAAATCTAACTGTTGACTCCTGGTCCTACGTTGGCTACGCATTTTTGGATTTCATGGACTATTACGAATGGTCTGACTCTCTAATGGGGAGCCGTCATCCCTACACTCGCTCGGTGTTAGTTACTACTCCTGACTGAAGGACTCTGAACAGATTCGTAACTGAACTTAGACTAAGCTGAATCTGTTACTGATCATACTGATTAACTGAATTAAGCTGAGTTCACTTGGTTCCGTTATATAACATAATGTTACTAGATCTCGTTATCTTACTGAATGCTACTAAGTTCTAAATATTTAAATACTGCTAAGATCTGAGCTGAGTACTGAACTGGAGCTGGAATGCTAATGATACTTAGATTACTGAGATTTCTTAAGTTTTGTAACTATCTGAGAGTACTAAATTCAGTAACTGAATGATTTCTAAGGATCATGGCTTTATTGAGATTATCGTAAAAACTGACACTGGCTCTAGACAACAGCTAATTTATCGAGTATAAATACCCCTAGGACTCAATAACATCAAAGTAACACATAATCATTCTTGAATAATCATGAACATGGACTTTCATTCACCATTACTATCATTAAAGAATCTCTTCAAGCACTTGAAAATCATAAACTTGTGTGGATATTTTAAACAAGTATTTTAAATTTATCTATCATCTCATCAGATAAGTAATTATTCCTTCTTCATATGATGTTATTTTAAAAATATTCCCTCAAATCATATAAATAACAAAATGTGGTCATCTTAGATCACTATATAGTAGATTATTCTTAAATAATATGTTTTTCGATCACTATTAGCATGGTATTATGGATACCTTTTTCGTAAACAACGCCTCCACTCTGATTACTCCCCTATCACAGCTTCTTTGCCTTACCGGTTTCACCTTTAGGATGGTATAGTTCTTGGAAATTTTTCTCCTTTTCCACTTTGCTAATAAACTTCTTAACATGCTATTCTTCGAATAATTCCACTATAAAGTAACTAACATGAGCTTATTTTATTATATCATGATTGTCCGGAATATATGAATTTAGTTATTCATAGTTGTAAATGAAAATACCTGTTCTTGTAGTTTTGATAAATCTGTGTTTTGCTCATCCATAGCTTTTCCTTAGAAATATATCTGTTTTTATTAAATAATCAAAAGTTTTTTTTTGTGTACAAGAGAGAAGGCTTGCTTTCAACACATGAAAGTCTTGCCTTAGATTATCATATGGCTTACATATTTATAATCCTAAAAATGAAAACCCGTAAAGTATTTACAATATTCCTAACTTTACATCTATCAACAAAGTAAAAGACTAATAATTTTCCTAACTTTACACTTGTGCTAATCTTACAAAAAGTAGAAAAATATCTCTACAAAAAACAACACTAATAATGGCTTTTTGGCCAAAAAATGTCAAAAAGGATAGTATAGCTTACATGATAAGTCAAAAAAGAATAGTAAATGCTAATAAATGTTTACATAATTTACGTATTCTTATGTCAAAAATACTTATTCACATGTTGCTTTCTATCTTGTCTTCTTTTGTCTTTTGTCTTTATTTCTTCATTGCTCCATTGATTTTTATCTTCTAGCTGGCGTCCTTATCTTCTTGGTTGATTTTTTCTTTTTTTTTCTAGCTGGACTTCTGGAATCACGTTATTTTCTCCATTACATCTTGAGAATAGGTGGTTGGGATATTTGTGTCCTATTAATTTGCAATATCTGATTAATAATTCTCCTAAAATAATTTTTTTTAATTGCCCTTATAGATGGATGTTTTTTTGGATTGAGCAACGTCATAATCCATTGTTTAACTTCTTCCATATCAGACTGTCTTAGTTCCCTTGAATTTGAATAGATAATTAATTGGTCTCTCAAATAGTAGCTCCATATGGGATTTTCATTAAGATAATTGTTTGCTAGTTCTTGAAAAATTATAGCTATTTCTATAGTTCGCTTATTTGCATAAAATCCAGGTATCTCAACTTTACGTATCTCTGGCTGTTGAACAATATCTTCCGGTATAATCATAGCCCTGGTTAATCCTATTTTTATAACTTGTATAACTGGTTTAATTTCTTCATATAATATCTCTGCTGGTGCAGTATAAAACTTTATAAAAAATAGATTTCCTTTGTTTATTTTCTTATAAGTAGCGAATACTCTATATAATTTGGTATAGCTGCTTGTTCATTTCCTTCTTGGGTATATACGGTATTTAACAATCCATAACTGAAACAAGTTTTAACTAAGTTTGGGTTGGTTTTTGGTAGTGCGATTAACTTGTTGTAACCTTGTAATTTTTGGGTTATATAGTCTATGTTTAGTTCTTGGATATTTGTAGCTCTGGGTCTAAGGTTTAGGTAAGTTTGTATTTTGTGGATATTTTCTATATATGCTCGAGTTATATGGTTATAGGCTTTTTTATCTTGGCTTAAAATTTCTCGATATGTGGTAGTTTGTGGGGGTATGAACAAGGGATCATTTTGTGTTTTTGGTATAAATGATTTTTCAAATATCTTGTTCATGTTCATGTTCTGATAGCTTTGTCCACTAACTGTTTTGCTTGTACCTGCAGTTGTAGATTGATAAACGTTATGGGTTTTATGGAGTGTTCCAACGTATCCTTTTATCTCTGGAATTTTATTGTCTTCTGATCGACGTAGCTCTGTCCACTGCTGAGTTATCTGAGTCATAGCTTCAGACTTCAGTTTAACTTCATTAGTCTTTAGCTTTTCTATTTCATTACTCATACTGTCCACTTTTAGTGAAAGTGTAGTTAGGATTTTGAGTATCTTTTCTAAAGAATCATCTTCTATTATATTAGTCTGTGTAGCTTTGTCTTGATATGCAATCTGCAATAACATTTTTGTTAGTACTGATTACTTCAATTGTAAACGTAAAAGTTAATATATTCAATGCCAATCTCCAAATTTCCTTCATTGTAACTGAATTTTGTATTTTTCTTGCTCACAACCATCGTACCTGTGTATTATCTGTTCGTACAATAAATTTGTTATATTCAATATATGACTCAAATGCTAATAAACATTTGTATAATAAACATAATTCTTTTCTATTTATTTCCCATTTTATTTCTGTTTCATTAAACGTTCCTGAGTAGCATCTATAATAATGTTCTAATTTTTCTTCTTCATATCTATATTTAAGTACTCCTCCATAATTATATTCACTTGCAACTACTTCTACTATATATGTAATTTATTTTTATTTTCGTCTGGAAATTGTAATTTTGGTAACTCTTTACAAAGTATTTTTATTTTCCGAACTTGTTTTTTATCTTCTTCGTTGTAATTATACTCTACATCCTTTTTTATTTTTTTCTGTACTGCTTTTAGGTTTTGTGCTAATATGGTATATATATATTCTCTTACTTGGTTTACTAATCCTAAAAATGATTGTAATTTTTTTTGTATCTAATTCTTCTTTTGAATTTATTATTTTTTGTACTATATGTTGTTGCATTTTGAATCCACTTTTATCTATTTGTATTCCTAAAAACTCTATGTGATTTTTTATAATTTCGACTTTCTTTTCACTTAAACTTATTCCTGAATTTTCTATTATACCTGCAAATTGTTTTAATAAGTTTAAATGTTTCTCTTTAGTTTTTGTATATAGTAGTATATCATCTATGTATACTATACAATTAGGTAATTGTTTAAAATAACTATCCATAAAGTGTTGGTATGTACCTGGTGCATTTTTATATCCAAATAGTAACACAATCCGTTCATAAAATCCTTGTGGTACTGTAAATGCAGTTAATTTTTTAGATACTTCTTCTAGCTTTAAATGGTAAAATCCTGATTTACAATCAAATTTACTAAAATAATTATATCCTTGTATTTGTCTTATTTTTAATATCTTATTTGGTATTGGATAATTATATGTCATAGGTTTTGCATTTAGGTTTCTATAATCAATAATCATTCTACTTTTTCTTCTTTTTTGTTCACTGTGTTTATTTATTATAAATGCTGGACTAGTGTGCTTGCTATTACTTTTTTGTATGCATTGTTTTTCTAATAATTCATCTATATGCATTTTAAATTCTTTTAAATCATCAAAGTTATATGTTAATGATTTTTGGGTTATTATACTATTTTTATCTATTAGCTCAATCTTTACAATAGTCTTATGTTTTTCCCATCCTTTTAATGTATCTTCACTATATAGTTGTCTTAATTTTTTCTTTATTATTTCTACCTTATCTATTGAAAATATAGTTTTTTCTTCTTTATTTATTAAAACTATAACTAGTTCTATTGTGCCTTCAGTATTTTTTATATTTTCTAATTTTTGTGTGATTTTTTCACTTCCTTTTATCCAATCAATTTTCTTTCGTATCTTATTAATAACTCTTTTTGCTCTTAACTTTTGTTTACATGGTGTTGTAAACCACCAGTGTGTTTTAGTTATTATATGTGGGTATAGTTTATATAAAAAGGACATTCCTAAAAGCATATCTTTTGAAGTTAGTTTATAATTATAGATGTTTTCTATTCTAGCTTTATAGGTAATTAAGCTTCCTTCATTATTAAATCCTTTGACAACTATTGGTGTTTTTATCTTATCTCATTTGTCTTCTGGTAAACAATTATATCTACATAAGTTGGCTTCTGCTCCTATATCTATCATAGATGTATAATATCTGTTATAATATCCTTCTACTATTATTTTCATAAGTACATATATCTTTATGTTAATGTTCTTTTTATCAACAATTTTTCTTTATTGTGGTTACGGTTAATTGTGTATGTTCTATATTGTAGGGTTTTACTTGTTCTAACCATTTTATTCTCAATATTATGTCTGCTTTTTGCATATCTTCCTTTATTTCAAATTTTATTTTTATTTTCCTAACTCATATTATTATTTCCTTTTCTGTTGTATCTTTAATAGTTATTAAACTTCTTGATAGATCTGGGCATATATTACTATTAGATTTTATTTCTTCATTTTTCACTAGGTATTTTGCTATATGGTTTTCTTCTTGTCGTGTATTTAGAAGTATTAATTATTGTTTTTCATTTATTGTTCCCGTTATATAATATTGAGTTAAATTAACTATTAAAGTTATTTCAGAATTTATTCTTTTCAATGATCCTGATGATTCTGATTTTTCGAAAGTTATTCTTTTTGTTGTGCTTATTCTATCATTTGTTATTTCTAAATCTTCTTCTATATCTATGTCTTTGTAACTATAATCATTTTTATCAATGATTTTTACAAATTTTTCAAAAGGACTTTCTATTTGTATTTTATTAATTTTATTTTTTCCCGTTATTTTATGTTTTGTTGTTAATACATATAGATTTTTACATCTTGCTATAAATATTTTACTTCTTGGGATTAGTTCTATTCCTGATATTTTCCAATATAATACTAATGATTTATTTATATTTTTATCTGTTATTGCTACTGAATAATTCGCACTTATTATAAATTAAAATTTTTGGTATATTAAATTTACTCTTATAGCAGTTATTATACTTTTTTCTATAGATTTTATAATTCTATCATCTATTAAATATAATTTTATTGGTGTATCTATTCCTTCTCTAAAACATGCTTTTATTAGTATTTCCGTTCCTCTAAGGTGTACGTATTTTATTGGGTCCTTACTTTTTATATTATTTATTTCTTTATTAATTATTCTTCTTGTTACTAGAGGTATACTAGCTCTACCTTTTGCATAGCTACAGTCTATTACATGTTCCTTTTAGCTTACTACGTAGTATTCTTCTTTTTGTCTACTAAATATATTTTTTATTGTTGTTATTTTAAATATTTTTTATACACATAAATCTAATTCTTTTCCTTTTATCTCATCAAATATATTATTATCAAATATTATTTCTGATTTGTTCCTTCTTCATTTAAATATTTTTCCTTTGTTATTATTTTTATATCTTCTTCAGTCATTTGATTCATCTGATTTACTATCTATTTCGTTATCTGTTTCATCTTTCGAAATTTTGATATATACTATCTTCACTTTCTAATTCGTAATCTATATAATCTATTTGTATATATTTTGCATTTTCTATCTTTATTACTAATATTTGTTTCTTTTTTGGGTCTTTAGGAATTTTACAATCTCTAGCTAAATGTCCTAGTTTTCCACAATTATGACAAGTATATTCTTTTATAGATTGTTTTTTCCTCTATGGTCTTTTATATTTAAATTCTTTTACATAATATCTTTTTTTTGGTTTCTTATTCTTATATTTTGACTTTCTATACTTCTTATATTTTTATGTCTTTTTCTTTTTTTTATAATATTTTTCTTCACATCCAAATTAGGGTGCTATTTTATCCTTGCAAGATACTAAATTTCTTATTAATGTTTTTTCCATTTTAATTTCTTCTCTGTTTTTTCACATAAATTTCTATACCATTGTTGTAGAAATTTTATTCTTGCTCCTAGGGTATTTACTATTTTTGCTTCATCCTAAATCTTTATTATTTTTTAACTAAATGGTTCAGGTAATTTACTAAAATTTAATCTTCTTACTTCTTTAATTACTTTCTTCTGTATTATATGCTCCCTTATAGTAGTATTCTTTAAATGTGCACGTATATTCATCTATATAGAACATATTACATATTGCTAGTTTTAACATTAAATTCCTATTTGTATCTTTTTCTTTGTTTTGTTCTTCTTTTTCTTCTGTTGTCATACTGCTAAATTCATCTCTTATAGCCATTTCATATTTTTTCAATATGTCTATAAGTGTTAGTTTAGATACTGTTGTTCCTTCCGTTTTTTTATCAGCCCTTAATTTCTCTTTACTTTCTTTTGTTAAATTTAAAAACAATAATTTTGTTGTTCTATTATTGTTCTTTCTATATATTCTGATGTATCTGTTGCATTTATACCATTGTATAATAATTGTTTTATTATATATCATATTTATAATTGTATCATTTTATCTACATCTATTACACAGTGTAAATCTAAGAAGTTATAATTTTTATCAGGGAAAATTACCTCCTGGACCCCTCTACTATGTCGGTTTTGTAAGTTGGATACCTCTACTTACATATTTGTCATCTGGACCCTTGAACCCAGCAAAAAATAATATTTTGCACCCTTTGACCGTTGACCTTGCCTATGTGGCAAAGTCATGGTGACTAGGTCAAAGAGAGTTTAGCCACTCGCCTGGGGGTGCGAGTGAGGGTCAATTTTTGGCTAATTTTACATTAAAATAATTAAAAAAACAAAAAATATATTAAAATTAAAAAAAGTAAAATAAAAAAGGGTTCTTTTTTTCCCACCATCTTCTTAAATTCAAAAATATTTTTAAAAATTTAAAAATGATTTTATAATATTTTTAAAAATATAAAATAATATTAAAAATATTTTTAAAAATTTAAAATAAAATTAAAAATATTTTTAAAATTTTAAAAATAATTTAAAAATATTTTTAAAATTTTTAAAAAAATAAAAAAAGGTCCTTTTTTTTATCTCCATCTTTTTTAATTTAAAATAATTTAAAAATAATTTTTAAAAAATAAAAATATTTTTTCCCTCCCGTCCCCACCCCCACACCGCACCTAACCCCATCCCATCCCACCCCAACAACCGTCCATCCCTTCCTCACCCCCACCCCAGCCCATCCCCACCCCCTCACCCCCACCCCCTACCCATCCTTATCCCACCCCACCGCCAGCCTCTCTACCCCATCCCAGCCCTTTCCCCACTCTCTCACACCTCACCAGCCTTGTCCAGCCCCTTCCTACCCCACCCCCAGCACCCATATCCCTCCCATCCTTGTCCTCACCCCAGCCCTTTCCAGCTCCCACACCCCACCCCAACACTCTTCCAGCCCCCTCCCCATACACGTTCACTTTTTATTTTATTTTAATTTTCCCTCTTAATTCAATTCTTTTCATTTTTAATTAAAATTTAAATTTTAAATCTTTTTATTTTTTGGGGGATTAAAATTTAAATTTAAATTGAAAGTGAGTGATGGTGAATATTGAAAAAAATTACTGAATTCAACTTGAAGAAATTAAACTTTTTGTGAATTTGTTAAAAATATTGAAATTTAAAAAAAAAAAATTATTATGTTTGCATATATAAATTTATGGTTAAAAATTTAAATTAGTTGGAAAAGAATTTTTATTATTTGGAATGGATTTGATGTTTAATTTGTGAGCAAAAATAAAAACATGATTATTCAAATTTTTCTACAATTTATAAATTTTTATTATTTAATTAAATTAATTTTAATATTTAATTTGTTATGTAGAATTTTAAAAATGACTTGAAATTTAATGTAATAATTTTTTAAATGATGTGGCAGATGACGTGGAAGATGACATGGCAGGCGTGTCAGGCGTGGCAGCTAACATGGCAGCTGACATGGGGGGAGAGTGTGTTACAGTTACCAAAAAAGAATTTAAAATGTTTCTTTTTAGTGGGTTCAGGGGTTCCAATGACAAACATGTAAGTAGAAGTACTTACAAAACCGACATAGTACAGGAGTCCAGAAGGTCATTTTGCCTTTTTATTAATTACTTATTTTGGTGACCATTTGTTATATTCACCCCTTAGGTTATATCTTTTAAACTTATCTTTATAATAATATGTAGGTTTTCTTATTTCTGATTTAGTAGGTATTATATTTTGATCATCTTTTTTATCAAGAGTGTTTATTTCCGTGTTTGTATTTTCTAAGTTTTCTTTATTTATTACTTTTCATTTTTCATTAATTTCTAGTTTTTCTATATTTGTTAAGATTTCTATATATGTTTCACTATCTTCTGAATCATAATTATCTGTTTCTTCATCATCTATTGTATTTATTTCTATTTCATTAGTTTCTATTTTTTTTTTAAATTGATTTATCTCAATTAATAATTTTTGTTCTTTATCCTTTTCTTCTTTTTCTTTCTATCTTTTTTCATACATCTCTTTTAGTATTTGCATTTCTTTTTCTAATTCAATAATCCTATTATTTTTAGTTTTTGTATTTTTAGTATTTCTTCTGTAGTTTGTTGTTTTATTTTATCTATTTCCCTTTTCCTGTCTATTTCTTCATTTTCTTTTGCTATTCTTACCATAACTGTTAATTTATCTTCTAATTTTAATTCTTCTTTTTCTATCATTAAATATAAATGTTCACCTACTTTCTTATATCTTCTTCCTAAATTAGAAAATACTATTCTTATTTTTAATCCTTCAAGGTTTTCATATGTTTTTTCATCTATTATATATTCTTCTTTGTTCATTTTATCTACTTGATGGTGTATAGATCATGCTGATATATGTATTCTAGATTATCAATTTGTGATTCTAAATATGATGTTTCTCCCTTTTGTGCTTTTATTAATTTTTGACACACTCCAACAATCACGTTATATTGTAGTCTTTCTTTTCTTATTTTTAATTCTCTTCATTTTTTAGATATTATTTGTTTTAGTTCTTCATATTTTTGTGATTTTGTTATGTTATTCCTCTGTACAATATTTATAATATTTTGGTGAATACCTAAATCTGATTTTATCATAATTAGGTGGTATGTATCTCATTCTTCTAGATTTTAAATGAATTATTAATTTTTCCTCATTGCTAGATATTAAGGTAATCAAGTAAGCTAATTTATGGAGGGTTTCTTTTATTTTATTTAACTTCTTATATTCTGGGCAGTAACTAGTTAAAATTTCTTTAATTTTTCTAAAAGGTTGTATATTTTTGAATGGTCACCTCATAATTAACAAATAAATAATAACACATTTAATAAGATAACATGGTTCATAATTAATAATGGCTTATTCAACATATGTAATAATTAGATAATTTTAACATATGTTATAATTAACATATATATTTGATAACGTAGATAACATTTTTGGATGACTAACATATTAAATATCACATTAATTAACTTCACATACCTAACTAACATGTCATGACTCATACGTAGCATAATTAATACATATCTAATTGACACATATCTACTTGTACATTTTTTAAATAACATGGCTATGATACCAATTGTAGGGGGTGTGGATAGGTGTTATATCTTAACATAGCTCTGATAAATAAAATATATACCAATTGTAGGGGGTGCGGATAGGTGCGATAACTTAACATAGCTCTGATAAATAACATATCTACTATATGTTCCATATTTCTATTTTTTATGTAGTCAAGTAAATTTTTTTTCATAAGTATTTCTGTTAATCTTATTTGCTCCATATCTTTTCTCCAATATTCTAAGTATTCGTACTTTATCAGTTTATCCTATAGTACTTGTAATTTTACAATTTTCCGTGTAATAACTTATCCTAATTGTACTATAGCTAATAGATGATTCTATGTTATCTATGTGATTCATTAACATTTGTTGTTCATGTATAATATTATATAAACTATCATTTGTATCTGTTTTTTCTAAGGTTAATTTTATTCTAAATAATCTTTCTTCTAATTGCCTTTTTTCTCTTTTAAGCTGATTCTCGTAATTAATTTCTCCATATAGCCAACTTTGTTTTTCTCTAACTCTTCTAATATATTCTATCATTTTTTAATCTGTATAATATCTGTCTGAATAATAACTATCTAAATATGAGCAGTAACTATCATTATATCTCTTTTATCTTTTGTTTTTATTTACTGCAGGTTTTTATTCAGTGCATTCCCCATACTCAAAGTTCTGGTCAACCGTTATTACCTATCAATCCTGAACCACAATGTATTGGCAGAATGGAAGCACAAACAGAAATCGAAAGGATGGATGCTCAACAGGAACAGGCGAGATTAGTTGCTCTTGCCGCCGCCCAAGTACACCAACAAAACATTGATAACCCTGGGCAAGCAACAAATCCTGATGATGAGGATTTAGGTGATGACGAGCTACTAAACCCAAGGCGTGATGCTGAAATTGCAACACCTGCCAATAGAAAAGGTCGTCAAGCTTAGTTTTGGTATGATCTCCAACCCATGCAACTAGCTTTTGACGACGATGATGATGATCTTGATAGAGCCAGAGCCACTGGAGCCATTATTCCTCCACCATTAGCGCCCGGAGCCAATTTCAACATCACAAGCACCATGATTCAGTTATTGCAACTCAAGGGATTATTTCGTGGACTAGCAGGCGATGATCCGAATATGCATCTCATCAACTTTATTTCTACATGCAAGTCGTTTGACAATCCTGGTGTTGGTCAGAATGCAATTCGATTACATCTATTTCCATTGTCTCTATCTGGGGAGGCAACTCTATGGTTGAATGGGCTGACTCCTGATTCTATTACAAATTGGAGGTAATTGAGAGACGCTTTCCTAGAAAGATTCTTTCCGCCATCCAAAAGAGCACAATTGAGAGATGAAATCAGCAACTTCCGTCAGCTTCCAACTGAAGCCCTTCATGAAACATGGGAGAGGTTCAAGACAAAGCTAGCGAGATACCCAAACCATCACATGACTAATGTTCACCTAATAGAGATATTATACAGAGCCTTGAATTCAATAACTAAACCAGTGGTGGATAATGCAGCTGGAGGATCCTTTATGGACCTCACCTATGGTCAAGCAAGCAATATGCTAGATCGTATGACGAAGCAAAGTAGAGCTTGGAATACCAGGGATTCTGAGGTAGCAAGCCCTACTTTATCTATTGGCATGACTGCAGACCAAAGAAGAAGAGAAGAAAAACGTGATCAAGATATGGCGCACATGAAAACACAAGTGGATCTTCTTACAAAGCATTTATTATCAGTGAAGACCGAAAAAGTGAAAGCCATTGCGTCAAAAGGAAGAGACGAATCTGATTCGGAAGAAGAGGCCAACTACTTGAACAATCAGGGGGGTTTCCGAGGTAATACCCAAGGAAACCAAGGTCGGAACTATTATGATAAATTTGGAAACAAGGACCAAGGTAGTTGGAAGAACAAGAATGAAAAGAGTGGTTTGTACGTTCCCCTTGGAAGACGTGACGCCACCACATCTAGCTCTGGAAGTATGGAAGACATGCTGGCCAAAATATTGAAAGGAGTGGAAGCAACAAGCACTGCAGTAACGGAGGTAGTTAATGATTTGTCCTCTATGAAACAAATAGTTGATTCTCATTCTACTTCAATCAAGCAAATAGAGCAGCAATTGAGCCAACTTTCAATAGCACTCAATCAAAGAAACACTGGCACCTTACCTAGCGATACTGTGCAAAACCCAAGGAATGATGGATCATGCATGGCCATCACTACCCGAAGTGGTAAGGTGCTGGAAACTTCAGCAAAAACCAAGTAAGTGGTTGACGAAGCAGTGGACATTGATGATAAGGCGAAAGGAGAAGAATCCGCTGAAAAAAGGCACAACGTCCATAACGTCAATCCCAATGGATTGCATCTTGAAAAATTTGAAAAACGGAAGCAAGAGGAGAAGAAAGTCGTGGAGAGAACAATTCCATACCCACCACCACCTTTCCCTCAGAGATTGAAGAAGGTGGCGGATGATACAAAGTTCAGCAAATTCATGACTATGTTAAAGCAGCTGACCATTAATGTTCCATTGGTGGAGGCACTTGAACAAATGCCTGGGTATGCGAAATTTATGAAGGATCTTTTGACAAAGAAGTGGGAAGCAAGTTATAAGTTGAAAGATGATGTTCATCACTGCAGCGTAATTGCTACCCGATCAATATTTTAGAAGAAGGCTGATCCCGGTGCTTTCACTATTCCTTGCACCGTTGAATCTTTGAATTTTGCCAAAGCATTATGCGACTTAGGAGCCAGCATCAATTTGATGCCACTATCTATCTATAAGAAGTTGGGTTTGGGTGATCCTACTCCAACCAACATGAGGCTCGTAATAGCGGATAGGTCGGTAAAACGACCTGTTGGTATTCTATGTGATGTCTTGGTAAAGGTTTCTTCATTTATCTTTCCGGCAGACTTCGTTATTTTGGATTGTGAGGAAGACTCAGAAGTTCCCACAATATTGGGGCGTCCTTTCCTTGCTACGGGAAGCATGCTTATTGATTTGAGAGCTAATGAGCTTTTATTCTGAATAAATGATGAAGTAGTTTGCTTTGAAGTTTGCAAATCAATGAAGCAACCCAAAGATCTGAGTGTATTCTCGGTGGATGATGTTTTCTTTGATGATGAGAAAGAATTACTTGAAGAAGAGCAAATTATTGATGACCCTTTGGCGGTTGTGCTCATGAATAGAGAGAATGAGGATGCTGAAAATTGTGAAGAAGTTATTGGTGCTCTATCAGGATTAGGGACATATCGCTATGCTCCTAAGAAGCTGGACCTTGATCTCAAGAATCGACCCACACCACCAGCTAAGCCATCTACTGAAGAGCCACCCACATTAGAATTGAAGGATCTGCCAAGACATTTAAAGTATGCATTCCTAGGAAGCGGAAACACACTTCCAGTCATTGTTGCAGCAGATTTGGGTGAGCAACAAGTTGCAGCTCTCATTGCTATTCTACGGAAGTATATTAGAGCCATTGGATGAACCATAGCGGATATTATTGGTATTCCACCTGGGATCTGTACACATAAAATTCAGCTGGAAGAGAATTGCACACCCACCATTGAGCATCAAAGACGTCTAAACCCACCTATGCAAGAAGTGGTGAAGAAAGAAATTATCAAGTGGTTAGATGCGGGGGTTGTGTATCCAATCTCTGATAGTACATAGGTAAGCCCGGTACAATGTGTTCCCAAGAAAGGAGGCATGATGGTGGTCGCGAATACGAAGAATGAGCTTATTTCACTCAGACCCGTCACTGGATGGAGAGTATGCATGGACTACCGAAAGTTGAATTCTTAGACACTCAAAGATCACTTTCCAATGCCATTTATGGACCAAATGCTAGATCGATTAGTGGGGAAAGGATGGTTTTGCTTCTTAGACGGTTATTCAGGCTATAATCAGATTTGTATTGCACCCAAAGACCAAGATAAGACAACCTTTACATACCCATATGGTACGTTTGCCTTCAAACGTATGCCATTCGAGCTATGTAACGCACCAGCCACCTTTCAACGTTGTATGATGTCAATTTTTTCTAATATGGTTGAAGACACTTTGGAGGTATTTATGGACGATTTTTCAGTTGTTGGTGAGACTTTTGAAGCGTGCTTGGCAAACCTAAGTATGGCGTTGCAAAGATGTGTAGAATTCAACCTAGTGCTGAATTGGGAGAAGTGCCACTTCATGGTAAAAGAAGGAATCGTTCTTGGGCACAAAATCTCCAAAAGAGGAATTGAGGTTGATCCAGTGAAAATCGAAGTCATTGAGAAGCTACCGCCTCCAATATCGGTGAAGGGAGTTCGTAGTTTTCTCGGCCATGTAGGTTTCTATCGTCGGTTCATCAAAGACTTTTCCAAAATTGCTGGTCCATTGTGCAAACTCTTGGAAAAAGATGCGAAGTTTGATTTCAATGACAAGTGCTTAAAGGCATTCGAATGCCTCAAAGGAAAACTCATTGAAGCCCCTATCATGGTAGCACCAGATTGGTCTCTCCCGTTCGAAGTCATGTGTGATGCTAGTGGTGTAGCCGTTGGAGCTGTGCTTGGTCAGAGAAAGAAGAAATTATTTCATCCTTTCTACTATGCGAGTAAGGTCCTAAATAAAGCCCAAATGAACTACACTGTGACAGAACAAGAGCTCCTAGCGGTTGTGTATGCGTTTGAGAAGTTTCGTGCCTATCTATTGGGTACTAAGGTGATCGTTCATACAGACCATGCAGCTCTTAGGTATCTAATGACAAAGAAGGATGCAAAACCAAGATTAATTCGTTGGGTATTGCTGCTGCAAGAGTTTGATTTCGAAGTTAAAGATAGAAAAGGTTGCGAGAACCAAGTGGCCGACCATCTATCCAGACTCGAGAATGAGCATGTGGCGCAGCCTGAAATCGATATTGATGATGCATTCCCTGACGAGGATATCCTAGCGACGATAACAGAAAAGTTACCATGGTATACCGACTTTGCAAATTTTGTGGTAAGTAATGTAATACCTTCCAATTTATCATACCATCAAAAGAGGAAGTTTATGCATGACGTACAACACTACTATTGGGATGAGCCATATTTGTTTTGACAATGTGCGGATGGTATTATTCGACGATGTATATCCCATGTAGAGGTGCCTACTATATTGGAAGCATGCCACACTTCCCAAGTTGGAGGACATCACGCAGGCAATCAGACGGCAAGAAAAGTATTGCAAAATGGATATTATTGGCCTTCGATATTTAGAGATGCCTACGACTTTGTTAGGAGATGCGACCAATGCCAAAGAAAAGGTTCTATTTCGAAACACCATGAGATGCCCATGTCAAAAATTCTTGAGGTAGAACTCTTTGATGTGTGGGGCATTGATTTCATGGGTCCATTCGTGAATTCGTTTGGAATGAAGTACATCTAAGTTGCTGTAGATTATGTCTCGAAATGGGTTGAAGCTGTAGCATTGGCCGACAACGAGGGAAAGCATGTTGTAGCATTTTTAAAGATGAATATCTTCTCTCGCTTTGGAGTACCACATACTATCATAAGTGATGGAGGATCTCAGTTTTGCAACAATCTATTCAAATCCGTGTTGGCCAAGTATGGTGTCAAGCAACATAAGGTAGCCATGCCTTATCACCCACAAACGAGTGGACGAGTATAGGTTTCCAATCGAGAGATCAAGCAAATCCTTGCGAAGACGGTAAATGCTAATAGGAAGGATTGGTCTCGGAAGCTAGATGATACACTATGGGCGTATAGGACTGCATTCAAAACACCCATTGGCATGTCCCCTTATCAACTAGTTTATGGGAAGGCTTGTCATTTACCCATTGAGCTCGAACATAAGGCATTGTGGGCGTTGAAGCAATTGAATTTGAATTGGGATGATGCGATGAATCTGAGGTTGGAGCAGCTGAACGAATTAGATGAGTTCTGTCTCCATGCATATGAAAGGTCAGACCTATACAAGGAGCGGATAAAAAGGTGTCATGATCAGCGGATTGTTCGACGAAACTCCCAAAAGGAAAATATGGTACTTCTCTTCAACTCTAGATTGAAGCTGTTCCCAGGTAAGTTAAAGCATAAGTGGTCTGGTCCATACAATGTTATCCAAGTCTACTCGCCTGGAGTAGTTGAGTTGGAAGACACCAATGGTGTTGTCTTCAAGGTGAATGGTCAACGTGTTAAACCTTATATCGGTCCTCTTGACTCGATGAATTATATGGCCATCACTTATCTTAACGAAGTCTAAGTACTCGAGGTAACTATGTTGAGCCACGACAATAAATAAGGAGCTAGATGGGAGGCAACCCATCGTTTATCGTTTATCGTTTATCATTTTTTTTAGTATGTGTTTTACTTTTGATTACTAAAAATCCAAAAATAAGAGTCGTGCCACGACCAAAACTAAGGCGCTTGGTGGGAGGAAACCCATCGTACTAATTGTTTTTATTGGTTTTGAGCAAATGTAGGTGCAAGAGGTATTCAACGAGGAGATTGGTTTCAAATGACGATTTGGACGTAGTGTATGGTAAAGGTAGTAAGTTTGGAATTAAGATGAATAAGGCTATGGATTGAGCATTGCTCATGACAAAAGAGGCATCGAGCAAGGCTAGGCCTAGGTAAAACTAGGCCACGAACAAGGCAACGCCTATACTATAGCCTAAGGTCTCGGAATCTAGTGTGCAAAGGCATAGGCGCCGCCCATGCTCAAGTATGCTATAGCATAGGCGCCGCCTATGCTAAAGCATTTGGTCTCAGAATCTCATATGCCATGCTAAAGGCGCCGCCTATGGTCACTAAGGGCATTGCACTAGGCGCCGCCTATGCTAGCAAATGCTTTGCATTAGGCGCCATCTATACCATGCATAGGCAAAGCTAAAGGCGCCGCCTATGGTTCCTTTTTGTCTCCAAAACCTATTTTAAATGGGTCAAAACCCGACCCATTCTTTTCCTATATAAAGGGGACTTAGTCTTGAAACATAAACACATTGAAATCTTGACCTAGGCGCCGCACATAGCATCCAAATCCTCCCAAAACTTTTCTTTTTCCTCTCCCACTTCACAAGAACATCTCCAAAGGCTTCAATCACGTAAGTACTCTCTTGTTCTTCATCTATATCTCATAAGAACTACGTTGCTATGTCTATTATAAATTGCTACATCTTGAAGAAATATTGGTGATGTTAATGTGTTTGAATTGATTGATACAAAACCATGCGAGTGAACATATACGTTAGGATGATCTTAAACTATTTCCGACTTGAATTTGATTTTGATGCATTGTTATACTAATTACGGAATCACTATAGTCATGAACATTGCATAACCTTGTCACTTGAATACCTACATGTTAGAAGATCCCGTTCATCGGGATAAGACTTATAGTTGCCTACCGACATAGGAGGTTGTGATTATTGATCGAAACTATACCAATATGTAATCCCTATGTAGTAGTCTTGTTATACCTAACATGTAAGTTTTGCTAAGATTGCAAAAAGTGATACATCTCTAATTTTCTTGTCGGAATATAGCGCCTAAAATGCATATCGATGAAGTCTAAGTAATCGACTACTTTCACTTCACTAATTTGTATCAACAACCTAAGTGTGGGGTGGTACCCCTACTGCTTGTGTATAGATTGTATACATCGAGATGATGCTAATATGAATATTGTTTAAATCTCAGGTACAATAGCACCCAAAGCAAGACAAGATAAGGCTACTACTTCCCAAAAGGGCAAGAAAAGAGGTCACAAGGACCAAGGAGAATCATCCTCAATGCACTTACCACGCTGCATGTTTGGAATAAAATGGGTTCTTGAGGAGGAAGCCAAGGAATGGTATAGGAACAACAAGGAAGGAAAATACGTTCATGTCGACTTTATCAACAAGGATAGCCTAGCGAAGAAGGAGCCGCGCATGTTGGCGAAAATTATGGCACTAAATCTGGATTTCATCTTCCGCGACATGGGAGAATGTAATGTTGATTTAACAAGGTAATTTTATGCCAATTGGTTGCCGAAGACCACAGGCAGCAAAGTGAAGATTCGGGGCCAAGTTCTACAACTCAATGCGGATTTGATCAACTCCTTTCTTGGCTTGCCTTCAGTCGACCCAGCACCATTCAAAGAGCTTTACAGCAGACCTCCTTATAGAGAAATTCGACACACACTTTGTGGAAGTCGATCCATGGCAAGGTGGAGCAGACAAAAAGACACCGGATGACACAACACCTTCCCCTATGCTCCTTTGAATAGGGAAACAAGAATATGGTTGCGTATTGTCAACTCTTGTCTCATTCCTGGGACCCAGTACACCAAAATAACAAGAGATAGAGTGTGTTTGGTCTATGCTTTGATGACGAATGTCCCTATCAACATTGGGGCAATCATTCGCTCTACAATGCGGAAGGCCAGGCTACACAAGTGGTCCCACTTCACTTTTGGCAATCTGTTGACAGCAATCTTGTGGAAGGAGGACATCGAAGAGGAACCAGCTGATCACAAACTCCCACATAACCCGAAGAAGGTTGACCTTACAATGGTCAAAGATGCTGAAACAACACATGGCGTCAATCTTACTACTGCGGAGAGACATGCTCGAGATGAGAGTTTCTTCCGTCATCTTTATGGAATGACACGGTTCACCATGATGAGCGGAGGTCGTGTTCCAACTGCTGCAGAGCCCCAACAGCTGGACCATGACTATCCAATGAATATGCATGCGAGGGAGATGTGTGGAGTAGGTACATACTTTGAAGAACCTCTTGATGATGATGTGCCGACCAATGATGAGCGACGCATGCCAGACTCCGACGTGGAGGAGAATTCTGATGACGACGACTCCTACGATGATTCTGACGAAGGGGGTATGACCTCCGACATAGAGGAGGAGTCCGACTGACCAGATTCTTCGTATTTATTTTCCACTGAGGGCAGTGTCCCGTTTAAGTGTGGGGTGGTGGTATTTGCATGCTTTACTTCTCTATCCGCATTTGCGTTTATTTATTTATGTTTGTTTGTTTGAGTTTTTTTTTTGTTTTTTTCATTTTTTTTAGTTAAAATTGCATGAAATTATTCTAATAGGCAGCATGAGATTATAACAAGAGTTTGTGCTAACATAATGACTATTGAGACGTTTAGGCTCTAATTAAGACTCACTACGTGATATTGTGTGGTATAATTCCTTCAGTTATTGGGTCAAGAGTCTATACTACACCTAATAAAGTCAACCATGTGCCTTGTGTGAGTGAGATAATAGTATATTCTATGCTTGTGGCTGATACTAGAACTTGTCTGGTATGTATGTAAAGCGAAAATAAAGAGTCTAAGTTTAGGAGATGATTTAGGCATTTTTTTTTTGGCAACCTATGATTATTTACCTTCTTTTTACCTACCCACGGACATTATCCTAGTTAAACCCTTTTGAGCCTTTAGCCTATTTTCTTTGACAACCTCATATGTAAGCCTAATCCTTTTTTTCAAGACCATAATTTGATCCAAATTCCTAAGTGCTTTAAATTATAAAGTCATGTGACAAAATAAGAGGAAATTGGGTGAGTATGATGCTTTAGAGTGTATTGGTGCTTTAATTTGTTATGAAAAAGAAAATTGATATCATAAGAGGTATGTTATGAAAAGAAAAAGGAAAGGAAAACTGAAAAGATAGTCATGTTTAAAATTGAACAAAAGAGGAGAAAAAGGGGTGGTAGAATAAAAGAAAGTAGAAAGGTTGTTTGAAAGAAAAGTGTTAATGATACAATGTGATGTATTAAAGCGCTTAGGAACATAGTCACTATTTCTGGCCAAAATAGTCCTACCCGTCCCTTAGCCTACATTACAACCATCAAAAAACCTATTTGATCGTAAGCTTAGCATTCTGACATTTAGTGGAGCATTACACTAAGGGCAAGCCTATGGTCATCAGTTGCTGCATATGAATTCTTTGTGAGAGCGAGAGCAAGGATATTTTTATACCCATGTTTGAAAAAGATGCTCTACTTGTGAGTGATTATGGGTAATATATTGTGAGACACATATGGTTGATGAGTTTTGGATAGTTGTGTATGATTCTTTGTACCTTAACTTTTGAATATGAGTTGACCACCATCACGAGTCTATGCTAGAGGTTAAATAGTTTCTACTAATGATCGGAAAACTACTCTTTGTTGGTAATTGTTGTGCTTGTCTTGACGAATATTTTGTGTTGTTGCTCTGAAACCTTAAGTTAATGTTTAGAGGGACATGATATTTTGTTCGAGGACGAACAAAGCTTCAAGTGTGGGGTGTTGATGATAGGCGAATTTACACGCCTATAGTGCTATATTTTACCCATATTTTAGCCTAGTTTTGAGAACAAATTATATATTTCATGAACTTTTAGTCCTTTTTCCTGTAAGTGAGCTAACGAACATGATTAGCAAATTTTCAGGTATAAATGATGCAGAATTCAGCATTTTATGGATTACTTGACGCCAAAGAAAGCTTCACGAGGGGAGAAAAGGAAGCTTGGACGCCTAAGGACCAAAAGTGATGCATGGGAAACCTGTCCCAGGCTAAAACAACAATTCTGAAGACTTTGGGGACTAGCAGTAATTTATTAGGATTAGGATAATGATACATTAACCTAGTACAATTGGGTTAAGTATTTCATTAGCTTAGTAGGATTTGGTTAAATATTTCATTAGCTTAGTAGGATTTGGTTAAGTATTTCATTAGCTTAGTAGGAATAGGATATGGGTATTATAAATACCCTATTTTGCTAGAGATTTTATATCTTCTTTCCATCTTTCTAATATACATTCACTACTACTTCTAATTCTTCCATTAATTCTACTTTTTATTTTTCTTCTATTCTTCTATTCATCTATTCTTAATTTCCGCAACAAGAGAAACGTTACTTGCAAGAAATCACGCCTAACGCCTACCACACCATTATTACAAAAAATCTTTCTTGTGGTATAATAACAATGTCAATTGTGATTTCCTTCGCACTCATGGGTAACTAAACTTCTCTGTTGGGGTTATGGAAGCCGTATGAGATACTATCTATTACTATGAGTTTGTGAGTTCGTGACACGTATGCTGCTTATATCATTATTCTCTTCATCTTAATCTAAATTCTTTGTGGTTGCAAATAAAAGAATACGCCAGTATAACATTTAACTTGTTCGAAAGAAAGGTTATCTGTCTGGAAAAGAGATAATGTCAAGGTAGTAGGGTCCTATCCCCTATTAAAAAGTTAGTGTCGTAACTGGATTAACCTCTTGGAGAATTCGTACCATTAGACACACTTTAAGCTCGAAAGAGTTAAAGTGAAATAATCCTTGAATAGGTCGAAAGATGCCTGGATTTACCATCGAATACAATTCTCTATAAGCACATGCATGTCGGAATTCAACATACTCATAGCCAATAGAGACGTATAACTCAGAAGGTGGACATAACCCCAACTCTTCAATTCTCATTGTTTTACAACCTACTAAACATTCTTTCTTTTTACTTTGCTATTTTCAGTTTTTACTTTAATAATTTGGTTACACTTTACAATCCCCCCTTTTTACGAGACTTGCACTAAAAGTCTAGTAATCTTTGCTTACTTGTTGACCAAGCTATTCCCTGTGGGATCGACACCCAACCCAGTTGGGTTCTATATTTACTAACGACCACTTTACACTCCTACGAGAGCTGTAGATTGAGCGTTATCAGACGGCTTATCACAAAATGTCATCAGGCTTAGGCAAAAACCCATAAAATCCAACTCCCAAGTGATGACATTTATGATGACTAATGAAAAGTATGATGGCTTATCACAAATGTCGTCATCTGAGATTTTCAGCAATTGGGAAGCGGTTTAGTAAGGGTACTTTGGACTTCTCCTTCACCTCCAATGATTTAAATAATCAAAATCATGCACTTAATCATCATAAATCAGTTTAAACAATCCTTAATCCTCTGTATTTACAAGAACAATATTAGGGTTTCTTCTTAAGATCATCTCCTAAGAAATTCAAAACTCCATTACTCTTTCTTCAAAATAAGAAAGAATCTAAGATTTCTAATCCAAGAAGTTCAAGAAAGTTCCGAAGAACATCAAATTAAGGTCATCCTCTTCAAGAAAGAAACCAATAGTTTAGCATCACAATACAAGAATCTCAAGAAAGCGTTCAAGATCATCTCCTAGGGTTTCAAGGTCAAGTTCTCTACATCAAATAAAGTCTATTAAGGTATGTGGGTTTTGAACAAGAATAGTCTTTCATTCTCGTGCCTAAAAGTTTTAGTTTTTCTTAAAGAATTTCTTATTTTCAAGAATGAATTCATATTATTTTGCTATATTTCAAGTTTATGAGATTATGGAATTGTTCAAGTCTTGAATTGTATGATTATCTTATTTAATTATGGTATAAATTGAGAGTTTAACATAAATTGCATATTCCTACATTGATATCATATTTTCAAGAATTTCCAAGATTTGTTGTCATGAATTGAGCCTTATTGTGAAATTGTGAGTCTTTAAGAATGACTTATTGATACTTTTTAAAGTGTTTCAATAAAAGTACATATATTTCTATGTTATTGAGACTTTAAAGCTTATTCATGATAAGTCTATAAAGATTTCAAGAAAGAAGTGAGTTTTGATCCTAAGTTAAGAAAGAAATCCACATCCTTGATTTTGAGATAAAGGGGATGCATTTTAGCTCCCATCATATATTGTTGAAATGTTTTTAAGGTGGATTTTCTTAATTTCTAAGCTAAGTAAGGGAGTAGTATTTAGCACTAAGTTGGGATTGATTCCGAGGTCTCCGTCTCCAGAACTACATGCCCCCATAGGTTTCTGATTTACCCCAAGTGGGTTAAGATAGTGATCACTAAATTTAAGGTGTTATCCGATGGAAAGGATAGAATGTAATACCCCGTATTTTTGTACTAGAATTCTAACCGTCGTTCCTGTGCATCTAAACTCTAATCCAAGTGATTCTCACATGAATACAATTTGCATGATTATTATCCTAGTCTATGGAGTAGTTAGAGGTGGAAAATGTTTATAGAAATGACATAGAACAAGGTTGAGCTAAGACCAATTGATTCATCCAAAGTTTGACACTCGATTCTACAATGGTCAACTTCAAATATGAATATATCTTAATATACATGGAATTTTTTCATCCCAAAACCTATCAAATTGTATATAATTGAATTAGCTTTCCAAAGATACCAATTTCATCAAAATCTGACACCCGAGTATAGAGTTATAGCTTTGCGAACTAGAGTGCGTCGCCTAACCAATCGTACATGGCTACTATAATAGGTGTACAATAAGAAATGCGGTGCATAATTAAATTAGTGCGATAAGCAATGCGGTGCAACTTAAATGTGTGCGCTAAGCAATGCGGCGCATATGTAAATGTGTGCGATAAGCAATGCGGCGCACACTTGGTGTTTTAGGATGTAAAAACACTTTGTTTTGAGTTATTTTGAGGGCAATTAAGTCATTTGGCACTCCTTACACACCCCTAAACTTAACCTTAGGAATTTAATAGAATCGAAACACATCATAACCCTATTATTAATCAAAGTTCATCATCCAACAACACTAAAAGAGAAAAACAACTAGGGTTGCACAATCAACATTAAGGGTCCAATCTTTCAACGAATCCGTTACCATAAAGGTATGTGGGGTTTTCAACAAGAACATCCTTTCATTCTTGTGCCCAAAAATTTGTACTATTTTACGAAGATACATGATTTTACTTGTTTAATTATGAATTTGAGATGGAAACTATTATCCTATATTTTTGTTCAAGAAACTATGATATTTTTGTGATGTATTAAAGATATATTACTTGAGTTTTGATGTTAATATCATGTTTCAAGTTGAATTTCTAGATTTTCATATGAGTTATACTTGTTTGCTACACAAAGTATAAATTTTGAAATCTTTTGCTCAAGTGATGATATATGGGATTTAAACCCTCTTTCAGATTATGATCTTTGGTGAAGTAATGTGTTATACACACCTTGATATGTGAATGATTTGACCTTTTGGTCTTGAAAGAGTTATTTTTGAACTCGAATGAGAAAAGAAATCCACATATTGATTTATTATGAAAAAGGGGTAGCATGATGGCTCTCGATATGATTTGTTGAATTACGTTGTTGTGAATTTCTGAGCTAAGTTTGGGAGTAGTCTTTAGCACCGAGTGTGAGGTATAGTTGTGATTGGTACTTCCCTAGAACTATGTGCCCCAGTAGGATGTGAGGCTAAGGCTGATTGATATAGCGATCACTAGTGAACAAAAGATTAAGGTCCTACTCTGATGGAAAGGATAGGACAACTCTCCCCAACATGGGTTGGACGTTGGACACCATGTAGCTCACATGGTTTATATCGGTTGTAATACACTCCCAATGTGTGTGTGTATTCTCCTTTCTCATAATAAATGTCTTGTTCTTCTATCTGAGATGAAAATATATTTATTTGAAAGACTGAGTTTGAGAAAGTCATTATTTTCAAAAGATTTAATGAACATATATTTCAAAGAGAATTGCTATGAGATTTGATTGCTTTGATGATTTGGAATCAAGATGGAAGTGAATTGAGATTTATTATGATGAGTCACATGTTCACCAGATATATGTTACTCTCTTATGATTTTGATGATTTTAATTCGAGCTAAGTGAGTCATTTATATCAGCATGTATAATTTTATAAACTGTAATGATACTAAGATATTATTTTATATATACATTGCACCCTTATATGCTCGATACGTTTCCATGGTACTAACCCACATATTCGTATATGGGCTACACTTTCTTAGAATGTAGGTACAAGGTATAGTGTATATCTTCAGATCCAGTCAGTTTGCATCATCCAACTAGCAAGTGATGATTGCCTTTGATTCAAGGGCTTGAGTTAGTTATACAGTTTGAGAAGTATTGTATTTTCTTTATTCAGTCGTATTGAGTTAGGTTAGTCGGGATTCATGAATTGGCTGCCTACAGTCAGTACTAGTAGAGTCTTCATAGACAGTCAGTAGAAGTTGATGTATCCCATTTCAGTTTTGGTTGTAAAAGCAGAGTTGTAATCTTGTAAATTTAGTTTTGTATCTATCATATTCAGAAGAGTTATTTTCTATAGATTTGTATAGATTTATACTTTTTGTTTAGTTGCTTATGAGTTATGCCAATAGAAAGGTTAGCTTAGGTTCACTTGTGATCTTAAGTACCGTGTGACATCTCGGGACCCGATTTCAGGGCGTTACAAACTTAGTATCAGAGCACAGAGTTCAAGTGTCCTAGAGTTTCTATAAAGTCATGTCTACTAGATTCTTGCAGAACAGTACAGAGATATCTGTACTTTTCTTCGAGAGGCTACAGGGCATTTAGGAAATGTCTCCATTCTTTCAAGTCTTAAATTGTGCTATAGAAAAGTTCTCCAAGAAAATTATACAGATTCACATCTTACTCTAGTCAGGCCATCTCTGCCTTATTTCCAAGGTATCAGAAATAGTTAAGCTTAATTCTTCATAGATAGTTATGGAATTGTAAGAGAGCTACAAAAGTATCCAATCAGTACTTTTGAGTTCCAAAAATTGAAGTGTTTTATCAGGCCTATAGAAATTGTGCACTAAGCCCGAGTCAGATATGCTTTCAAATTTCTCCTCAAAATCCATAATGATAATCTATACTTCTCTATCTATGTACTATTCTTGAGGTAACATGTTCGGCAAGTTCCAATTTCCTCCCCAGATAATGCTCTTATATTTGCTGGCAGAAGTTTCATAAAGTGTCTTGAGAGGAGCCTTCTAGTATGTTATAAGTATTTCAAATTTAAGTTATTCCCTCATTCTTATGAGTTATTTAATTAATATAGAGTAAGGTGTATTCTTATATCATTGAATGTTATGTGTCAAGTTTCTATCTCTTGCATTAAGTAATCTAGTTATCATTTTGTTTATGAAAAATCAAAGTCTAACGAAGCCGTGTGAGGCCTATTTTGATTCACTAGCATAGTTGCTTTGTCATTCATATAATTTTCTTAATCAAAACAAAAGCCAAAGTCTAGTAAAGTCGTGTGAGGCCTATTTCGATTCACTAGAAACTTGTTGTTTATCTTGTTGTTCTGGTGTTAGTTGAAAGTATGGGTTTCTGTGTAGTGACATAAGTAGTAACGTTTAGTTGAAAGTCTTGTGTTAGTGGAAGTTGTGGGTTTAGAAGTGTAGTGGAAAGAATGGTGGTAAGGGCAATTTATTGAATATGTATAGCTAAATTTTTGCTTATGATTGCATTAGTAATGAAGTGATATACCCTTGTTTGTTAGTTTAGTGAAGTTAGAGAAGGAGATTATTAGTGAAGGTGGATTGTTGTTTGCTTGAAGTATGAAAAGAGTTATTGATGGCATTTGTTTTGCTAGGAAAGTATAGGTTTTGATGAAATTACTTGGTGGTTGCGTATTGTTAATTTAGGCTTTCCTAAGATTGCAAGAAGAAGTTTAGTTAAAATTTATAGAGATATGAAAGTAATTTAGGTGTGAAGATGGGTAAATAGTAATGATGTGAAGAAGGAGGATGTGTTAACAAATTATGAATAAGATAGGCCATATGATTATGATCAATTGTCATTGTGTACTAGTTTTTCTTAATGCTATGTTCTATAGTTTTGAAGTGAAAATTGTGTGTGAGATTGGGTTGTAAATCAAGTTTAGCTCTAGACATTAAGTTTGAACAATTGATGGTTCGGTTGTTGATGCTAGTTATATGGAAGTGATCTAGTAGGCCGAAATAGTGTATACAAGAGTAAAAGATCATGTGTTCGTAATTAAGTATGGTGTAGAGATATGCCCAAGGTGCTATGGGGCTGCATTATTTTTTGAGGATTATCGCATATTGCGTGGTTAGTAGTAACGTTGAGTTGCTAGGTGGAGAAAGGCTAGTTAGATAATTTATGTTGTTCTTAATAGCTAAGTTAAGGAGTTATGATTGAAGATGTTGAGTCTTTTTAGAATGATTTTATTCTCATGGTTTGGAAAAAATATAAGTGTAGAAGTGTGATCTTGATAGGCTATGATTATGTGATTAGAAATGTACATATGGTTACAAATGAGAGTGTAAGCCTTTGATGATGATTGTTGAATCTAGGAATTAAGGATGGCATATGGATGGGTTGTTCAAGAATGAAGTCGCTAAGTTCGAAATTAGTTTATTCTTGTGAGTTTAGCATTTATGTGTAGATAGTACAATGATGAAATTATGGATTAATCTCGAGGATATGGAGTAGGCCATCATACTTTGAATACCAGCTTTGACCTAAGGGGGAGATGGTTAGTGAAGAACCAAACTGAGGTTTGAGAAATAGATTGTGATATATGTCAATAATGAGTTATGATGAGATAGTGATCCCTTCTTACTCTAGAGTATTCCTTGGATTTCAGTCATTACAACACCAAATCCATCACTTGCTTGACAAATCCATGCCACAGGCCTATGCTTATACCTATCATGTGTGCTCAAGCCCATTCTCAACTTCTTGCAAACATGTAACAGCTTCATTCTGTGATTCGAGTTATCTCTTATGAATCTATGAACTCCAGTTTTATGTTGAATAGCTCATGATAAGTATAAACTCATGTTTCAGAGTATAACCAGTTTTTACACTCATGATACTAGTGAAGTTCGCATTATATCATGTATGTCCTCAGCTTAGATTTTTGTAATAAATCCATGTCGTTGATATTTTATTCCTCAGGACAAAGATAAGTGTTAATGTTATGTATTATAGTTTTCGTGGTTCTGGTTCATATGTGTTAGCCCTTCGGTGACCTCTTCCTGTGTTAAGATAATGGTGATGATAGTGGATAAGCAATGGTTTATATATGAGAGAGTTGATGACCCTCATTAAGAAAGATTATTTATGGTTTTCTATCTAAGGCTAAAGTGTGAAGTAATATTGAGGCCAACTCTTTGATACATGACATGGTTAGTTAGAAATTGTGTGTATGTTTTTAAGAATAGTGCAAGAAAATTATTGTTGATAAAGGTTTAGAGAATATGCGAAGTATGCCTTTAGGGGTATTTTACTTAAAGTTATATGTGATTTTTAATGATAGGCTTGAATGTCATGTTGCGTGTAAGATGATGAATCCAATATGCACTAGTTAATCTATATCAAGAGTTTTAAATTAGTCATTGAGTGGTAAGGCATGTTATTCTTAGGTTGTGAGCTCTAAAAAGATATAGAATAGTGAACCTTGTGGTTTAGACTAGTATTGTGGTTTGGCATGTTGTAACTTGTGATTTAGTGTTAGGATTGATCTTGGTGAGAGAACTTAGTTTAGTTTAAACCTTAGTAGAAAGATTTCACAGTGCAAATATGAGAATTATAAGTTGAATCAAATGAGTATGGTATTTAAGGGGAATAGTATAGTTGAGAGAGCATGTGAGAAGTGATGCTAAGCTTGAAAGTAAGAAGTTGTGTTGCCTACGGCCTAGCAATCCTATCCTAGTTTATGAGTTACATAATTATATTCCATTCTATATAGTTATATCAATGTCGTAATTTCGTAGTCAAATGTCTTGTTCAGAGCATGCCAAAAATTCTTTTCTCCCTAATGTCAATAGCATTTCGTAGAAAAGTGCTAAAGAAATACTCCATTTAAGTATGGGTAGTCAGTATGATCCAGTCCATATAGCCTGTAATCTAGTTTAGCAAGCAAGGAGAGAAGCTCCTATAGATTCTTAATTTTCCATCTAGTCATACTATCCGCAGTATTATATGTATGTACATTCCAAGAGGAAATGTGTTTGTGTCCAATTAAATTATGAATTCAGCTCAGTTCATGCATCAGTTTCAATTTTAGATATTAAGTCAAGATTCAGTTCGAAAGTATCCTGTGTAGTATCACAGTCTCTTCCTAGTATTTTTATCAAATTATTATCATTCGGGGAAGAACGATCCCAAGAGGGGGATATTGTAATACCCCGAGTTTTCATCTCATAAACCTCTCATCCTTTCTCATGAGATCAGATCCAGTGTAAAGTAATGGTTACTCACAAGTTGACACTCTCATTTCCATGTTAGCCATATAGTTATTTTTCTTGAGGATTCATGCACTTGCAGACCAGTTCAGTAGCTTATTTTTCTTGAGATCCAGTGATTCAGTTCTATAAGTTACACATGATAGCTTGAACACTAATATTCCTCTGTGTATCAGGTTAATTATTCACATTCGAGGACGAATGTTCATAAGGGGGAGATAATGTAATACCCCATATTTTCGTGCTAGAATACTAACTGTCGTTCTTTCGCGCTTAAGCTCTAATCCAAGTGATTCTCATATGAATAAAAGTTTCATGATCATTATCCAAGTCTATGGAGTGGTTTAGAGGTGGAAAATGTTTATAGCAATGAATTAGAATAAGGTTGAGCTAAGACCAATTGATTAATCCAAAGTTTGACATTCGATTCTACAAGGGTCAAATTCAAACGTGAATATCTCTTAATATACATGGAATTTTTTCATCCCAAGACCTATCAAATTGTAGATGATTGAATTATCTTTCCAACGATACCAATTTCATCAAAATCAGACACCCAAGCAAGGAGTTATGGCTTTGCGAACTAGAGTGTGTTGCCTAACCAATCACACATGACTACTGAAATAGGTCTGTGATAAGAAATGCAGCACATACTTAAATGTGTCAGATAAGCAATGCGGAACATATGTAAATGTATGCAATAAGCAATGCGGCGCACACTTGGTGTTTCAAGTTGTAAATATACTCCATTTTGAGTTATTTTGAGGGCAATTACGTCTTTTGGCACTCCTTACACACCCCTAAACTTAACCTTATGAATTTAATAGAATCTAAACACATCATAACCCTATTATCAATCTAAGCTCATCATCCAAGAGAACTAAAGGAGAAAAACAACTAGGGTTACACAATCAACATTGAGGGTCCAATCTTTCAACGAATCCGTTACCATAAAGGTATGTGGGGTTTTCAACAAGAACATCCTTTCGTTCTTGTGCCCAAAAATTTGTACTATTTTACGAAGATACATGATCTTACTTCTTTAATCATGAATTTGAGATGGAAACTATTATCCTATATTCTTGTTCAAGAAACTATGATATTTTTGTGATGTCTTAAAGATAAACTCCTTGAGTTTCGATGTTAATATCATGTTTAAAATTGAATTTTTAGATTTTCATATGAGTTATATTTGTTTGCTATACAAAGTATGAATCTTGAAATGTTTTGCTCAAGTGTTAATATATGGGATTTAAACCCTCTTTGAGATTATGACCTTTGGTGAAGTGATGAGTTATACACACCTTGATATTTGAATGATTTGACCTTTTGGTCTTGAAAGAGTTATTTTTGATCTCGAATGAGAAAAGAAATCTACGTGTTGATTTATTACAAAAAAAGGGTAGCATGTTGGCTCTCGATATGAATTGTTGAATTGCGTTATTGTGGATTTTCTTTAGAAATGATCTGAGCTAAATCTAGGAGTAGTCTTTAGCACCGAGTGGGAGGTATAGCTGTGATTGGTACATCCCTAGAACAACGTACCCCCGTAGGATGTGAGCCTAAGGCTGATTGATATAGTGATCACTAGTGAACAAAAGATTAAGGTCCTACTCCGATGGTAAGGATAGGATAACTCTCCCCAACATGGGTTGGACGTTCGACTCCATGTACCTCATATGGTTTATGTCGGTTGTAAGAGACTCCCAATGTGTTTGTGTGTATTCTCCTATCTAATATGAAAAGTTTTATTCTTCTATCTGAGATAAAAACATATTTGTTTGAAAGACTGAGTTTTAGAAAGTCATTATTTTCGAAAGATTTAATGAACATATATTCCAAAGAGAATTGTTATGAGATTTGATTTCTTTGATGATTTGGAATCGAGATGGAAGTTAATTGAGATTTATTATGATGACTCACATGTTTCACCCGATATATTTTACTCTCTTATGATTATGATAATTTTAATTCGAGCTAAGTGAGTCATTTATATCAACATGCATAATTTTATAAACTATGATGATATTAAGATATTATTTTATATATGCATTGCACCCTCATATGCTCGGTATGTTTCAATGGTACTGACCCACATATTCGTATATGGGCTACATTTTCATAGAATGTAGGTACAAGGTATAGTGTACATCTTTAGATCCAGTCAGTTCGTGGTATCCATTCAGTAGGTGATGAGTCCCTTTGATTCAAGGGCTTGAGTTAGTTATACAGTTCGAGAAGTGTTGTATTTTATTTATTTAGTAGTATTGAGTTGGGTTTGTTGGGAGTCATGACCCGGCTACCTACAGTCAGTACTAGTAAAGGCTTCATAGATAGTCAGTAGAAGTTGATGTATCCCGTTTCAGTTTCGGTTGTAAAAACGGAGTTGTAATCTTGTAAATTTAGTTTTGTATCTATCATATTCAGGAAAAGGTTATTTTTCACAGATTTGTATAGATTTATACTTTTTGTTCAATTGCTTATGAGCTATTCCAGTACAAGGGTTAGCTTGGGGTCAATTATGATCCTAAGCACTGTGTTACGTCTCGGGACCCGATTTTAGGGCATTACATAGAACAGCTCTCCCAAACGTGCGTAAGACGTTGGACTCCATGTATCTCACATGGTTTATGTTGGTTAGAAGAAACTTCCAGAGTAGTCCCCCACACTATCTAAGATAAAAGTATATGTATTTTGAAATTTATGAGTCCAAGATTTCTAAGGCTCTAAAGTGTCAAAATCTTTAAGTTTCCAAAGAAGTTCCTAGTTTTCATGAGATTAAAGTGTATGCGCTGAAATATGTTGTTTTAAGACTTTATCTATCTTACAAGTTTGACAATAAAGAAAGAATGTAGATTTATAATGAAGTGCAATGACTCACGTGATTTACATTACCTGTTTTCTTATTCATGATTATGATGGTTTTAATTCAAGCTATGTGAGTCATCTATACTAGCATGCATGTTTTCTATAAGGATTTTTGATATTAATTATTTAATTGCATACACCCCCATATACTAAGTACATTCCAAAAGTGCTGATCTACATATATGTCTATGTACTACATTGTCTCATAGTTTAGGTACAAGACTTAGTATGCACATTCAGATTCAGTTAGCTTGCAGCTTCGAGTCAGCAGGTGATGAATCCTTTTGATTCAAGGATTTGAGCCAGATAGATAGTTTGAGAATTTCTTTATTTTCCTATTTCAGTTGTATTAATGTAACACCCCGATTCGCTGAACCGGAATGCTACACAGTACTCATGACCCCGAGGGACCACAAGCTAACCCATGACTGATATCTGTACCAGTATACTGCAAATCATGATATAATAATGCGGAATACATAGAAATGTAAGGCCATAAGGTTCAACTGAATAAAACCATGTCGGTGAAAATACCCAAAACAACTCAATCTAAAAGCTAAGTCTGAACATAAATATGAAAACCTCTAAACTATCTGAATAAGGAGTTGAAGGAACATGTTCCAACTAACTCCGTAAAATTGAACTGAAGAAATAAATAAATGAATCAAATAATATTGTCCTCGAATCAATGAGGACTCACTGTGTCTTTGCGATTGGAATGCTACCGCTACTGCTGGGCTGGAGTTTGTGTCTTAGAACCTATGGTGTAATATGAAAATAAAGCACCATAGCACAAATGCGTCAGTACAACTGGAGTACTGAGTATACGAGGAAGGTAGGCTGAACATAAAGGGTTTCATGCATGAACAACACTGACTGACTAATATGAACGTGCGAGTGCAAACACATATATATATAAACTAGGACCGTGAATACGTGGTAGCATGACCTATAAGCTAATACATGGTTTATTGATAACTGTCATGACTGATACTAAAACTAATAACATGGATGACAGTATCTAACAGTCCTATATATACTGAAATCCGAAGAAAACCCTGAGTTCTTTTACTGAAACTGATACTGAAATTGTGGGAAGTAGTGTTTAACCGACATGTCCCATGTATGCCGTTATGGATAAGCTGGGGTCCAATCTCTGCCCCGACTGGAAGGGTCTCAATACCGTTCCATGGGTAAGGACATCCTGTGAGTGACCCTTATCCGGCGGGTACTCAATGAGAACGGTGGGAACCCTAAGCTGACGGGTTAAGCCACCTTATCAACCCTAATCTGACGAGTTAAGATGTCTCAACCGACGCTGGATACATAGTTCTGGAACACAAGGATGACTACTAAGAATCACACCCTGAACTGGCGGGTGAGTTCCCATTTTTGGGTTCACTCGGTGCTAACCTCTACTCCCATCTGGAGGGACTGAACATGAATAACTGACTGTGCATGACTTAATCTTTCTGAATTCCGTTGACTAGCGTAATGTTACTGATATCTGACAACTGACTAAGATCATGAGGTTTTCCTGAGTCACATGACTAACTAACGTCTATGGAATCATAGCTTGATTTCGGATATCGTGAAACATGACATGGATCTAGGCACACAGCTATAGTTTTCAGGTACAAGTACCCCCAGGACTCAATGGAAGGAAACTGACACACATAACTGACTTGATCATAAGAGTAGAGTCCATAATTTATAACATCATAAGTAGGTATCTCATGCTAAGCATGGTTATCAATAATGTATTGCATGGAAAGGATTTCACATCACATGGAAGTACTTGCACAATCTTAATACCATGTTCATTGCATAATAATATTGGCAACACATACCAATAGAATGGAAGTTCATATGGGTTGCATGGTTATCATACATCTTGTTCATAAGTAGTATTTGCAAGTAAACATAGCATAATCTTATAAGAATAGTTCATGACTATTCCAACAACATTTATAAGGCACATTAACAACATAGAAGTCATTGGAACGTAAGGGCATATCATGAATCCTTCACTTAGTCACAATTTAGCTATATTGGATGATTTCTAGTTTCTTAGGCATTTTATCAAACACCTTACATGCACATCTTAAGCATAGGTGAAATCATCAAATTATACATCATGAATAACCAAATTTACATGTTTCCAACTCATATCATATCATGAATTCATAAAAACATATAAAGATTCCATCTTGGGAATCACCCAATATCAACAACATGATCATCAACACCCAACAATATAGAAATCATACTATATAATGAAAAAGAGGGTTTTTGAGCTTTATGGATGAAAGGGATCCATAAATCAACTCACGCATACCTTAGAAGAAAGATTCTTGATGATTGACGGAGAAATTTCCTTGAAATCGGATCTTCAAGCTTAGTTACACAACCCTAGTTGTTTTTGTCTTTTAGTTCTCTTGGATGATGAGCTTTGAGATGATAATAGGGTTGAAATATGTTTAGAAGCTATATATTTTGTCGGGTTAAGTTTAGGGACGTGTAAGGAGTGTTAAAAGACTTAATTACCCTTAAAATAACTCAAAATGGAGTGTTTTTTGCACCTAGAACTGAATTAGGCGGCGCCCAAGTAATTGCCTAATCTAGGTTGTGCGGCGCCTAACTAATCGCCTATGTTTGGTTAGGCGGCGCCTAACCAATTGCCTATCCTTACTGCTCTCACGAAAATGGGTATAACTTTTCGCTCGGGTATTGGATTAAGGAAAAATTGGTATCGTTGGAAAGCTAATTCGATTCTCTACAATTTAATGGGTCTAAATTAGCCAAAATATCATATTAATATCGACTTATAGTCATTCAAATATGACCTTTGAAAAATCAAACACTAAAACTTGATGGATTCA
The DNA here is from genome assembly GCA_030864225.1 of Capsicum baccatum var. pendulum. Classification (NCBI taxonomy): domain Eukaryota; kingdom Viridiplantae; phylum Streptophyta; class Magnoliopsida; order Solanales; family Solanaceae; genus Capsicum; species Capsicum baccatum. Next base: position 43,539,230 of record CM061560.1, read on the forward strand.
AAAACTCTTAGCTTGTATTACCTTAAGTGACTTATATGAACATGCTTAATGCATCATAATCTATCCTATCACTATGATATTTATTGTAATTCATGTACTCAAGTATGAATCACAGGATAGGAGATTTCATACGTAGGAATACTTATTCACTTTCTAGCTTAGAAACATGCGGGGTATTACAATATCTCCCTCTTGGGAACATTCGTCCTCGAATGAGAATTTACTGAGAAGGGATACAAGACAATAAAATCTGAACTAAACATGAAGAACTAAAACTTGATCTCATGATTGACATGCTAAATATATTGAACTCGTGCATATCTGATGCACGGACAACTGACATATTAATGCATGACTGAGTATGAAATGGTTAATAGGTACCAAGTTTATATTGGAAACATGAATGTGAAACTGAATAAGATTAAGGAGAACTGTTACCTTGAGCTTGATCTTAATTGGCAGGGAAGAGGTGAGGATACTTGGTAAGCATATCTGTTTCTGCTTCCCAAGTAGCTCTCTCATGAGATTGATTTTGCCGAAGAACCTTGACTAGAGAAACTTCTTTGTTCCTCACTCTACGAGTCTGATAGTCTAAGATTTCGACTGGAATCTCTTCATAAGAGAGGCAGTTATGAATGTCGATGCTCTGAATAGAGACAACAACTGCTGGGTCACTTATGCACTTCTTTGGCAAAGAGAAATGGAAGAATGGATGGACTGAGGCTAGATCTGAAGGCAACTCAAGCTCATAAGCTATCTTGCCGAAGCGACAAAGAATCCTTAAGGGACCGACATACCGGCGACTGAGTTTCCCTTTCTTGACGAATCTCTTCACTCCCTTCATGGGAGAGATCTTAAGATACACAATCATTGATCTCAAACTCGAGATCCTTTCTACGAACATTTGCATAGGACTTCTGTCGGCTCTGAGTAGCCTAGAGTCTCTCTCTGATCAACTTAAATTTCTCTAAGTCGTCGAATGTTAAGTCAGGACCTATGATTGAGGCCTCACAAACTTCGAACCAACCAATCGGAGATCTATATCTCCCACCATAGAGAGCTTCGAATGGAGCCATCTGAATACTAGAATGATAGTTATTGTTGTATGCAAACTCAATCAAAGGAAAATGGTCGTCCCAACTTCCCTTGAGGTCAATTGCACACTCCCTTAGAATATATTCAAGAGTTTGAATGGTCCTCTCTGTTTGACCATTTGTCTGAGGATAAAATGTTGTGCTAAGATGGACTTGGGTACCGATACCCCTTTGGAACGCTTTCCAAAAGTGAGAAGTGAACTGGGTACCTCTGTCTGAGATGATAGATAGTGGAACACCGTGTAACCTGACTAACTCCCTGATATAGAGTTTGGCATAATCCTCAGCGAAATAAAAAGTACGAACAGAAAGGAAATGAGCTGACTTAGTTATTCTATCTATAATGACCTAGACTGAATCATGCTGATGACGAGTTATAGGCAAACCCATCACGAATTCCATGTTAACTTCTTCCCAATTCCAAGTAGGAATGATGAACTCTTGCATAGAACCACTAGGTTTCTGATGCTCTATCTTAACCTACTGACATGTAGAGAACTTAGCCATAAACTTTGCAATATCTCTCTTCATCCTACTCCACCAATAGATCTCCCGTATGTCGCGGTACATCTTAGTGTCCCCTGGATGAATAATGTATCGTGCACCATGCGCTTCTGGAAGTATTCTCCACCTCAATTCATCTACACCTGGAAAGCATAGACGACCCTGACAACGAAGAACACCATCTACCCTTTGGGAGAAAACCTCGACTATCTGATTCTGAACTGACTCTTTGATCTTGAGAAGGCTAGGATCCCTGTCTTGTTTCTCTTTCACCTCAAAAACTAGAGATGACTCTAAACTACTATGAACACATACAGCACCCTCTGAAGAATCGAATAAGCGAATGCCTAGTCTGGCAAGCTGATGGATCTCCTGAGCCATCTTTTTCTTGCTATCCTCAAAGTGAGAAATACTACCCATGGAGAGTCGACTAAGAGCGTTGGCCAAACATTGGCCTTGCCCGGATGATAAATAACACTCATGTCATAATCCTTCAAGACCTCTAACCACCTTCTCTAGCGAAGATTGAGATCTTTCTGGGAAAAGATATACTGGAGGCTTTTATGGTCTGTGAAGACATTTACATGAAGTTGATAGAGATAATGCCTCCAAATCTTCGAGGAAAACACTACTGCTGCTAACTCAAGATCATGAGTAGGATAATTCTTTTTATGTGGATTTAACTATCTAGAGGCGTAGGCTATGTCCTTACCATGATGCATGAGGACACAACCTAAGCCCACTCTGGATGCATCAAAATAGACTACAAAACCGCCTAAACCATCTAGAATAGCTAGAACTGGAGCGGAGGTGAGTCAAGTCTTCAACTCTTGAAAGATCTTCTCGCATGAATCTGACCACTGAAACTTAATCTTCTTCTGAGTCAATTTGGACATGGGAGATGCAATAGAAGAAAATCCCTCGACAAATCATCTGTAATAGCTGGCCAAACCCAAGAAACTCCTAATATCTGATGGAGATATGGGTCTGGGCTAGTTTTTTACTGCCTCGGTTTTTCTGAGGATATACTCTAGTGCCATTACCGAAAACAATTTGGATAAGGAATGCTACTGATCTGACCCAAAATTTGCACTTGCTGAACTTAGCGAATAATTGATGATCCCTGAGAGTATAAAGAACAATACTGAGATGGTCTTCATGATCACGCTCTATGCGAGCATAGACTAGAATATCATCTATCAATACTATGACAAACATGTCCAAGTACTGCTTGAACACACAGTTCATCAAATCCATAAAAGTTGTAGGGGCATTGGTAAAACCAAATGACATGACTAAAGATTCAAAGTGACCATACCGAGTACGGAAAGCTTTCTTTGAAATGTCACATTCTCTAACTCTGAGATGATGATAGCCTGATCTGAGGTCTATCTTGAAGAATTAACTTCACTTTGAAGTTGGTCAAATAGATCATCAATCCTGGGGAGAGGATATCTATTCTTCACTGTGACCTTGTTGAGTTGATGGTAATCAATATACATCCTGAGAGAACCGTCTTTTTTGCACACGAATAATACTGGTGCACCCCATGGGGAAATGCTGGGTCTGGTGAATCCTTTATCTAAGAGATCCTTCAACTGATCTTTCAGTTTCTTGAGTTCTGCTGGTGCCATTCTGTATGGCAGAATAGAAATAGGTTGAGTATTCGGAAAAAGGTCTATGCCAAAGTCTATTTCCCTTTTAGGAGAAATGCCTGGAAGATCTTCGGGAAAGACATCTGAATATTCATTAACAATAAGGACTGTTTCGAGGCTGTGATATTCAGAACTGAAATCTTTAATATGCATGAGATGATACACACACTCCTTAGAAATCATTTTCCTTGCCCGAAGGTTGGAAACAAGTTGACCCCTGAACGCTAAAATACTACCCTTCCACTCTAGGACGTGCTCATTTGGGAACTAAAACTGAACTATCCTATTTCTGTAGTTGACTATGGCATAGCAGGAATGACGCCAATCCATGCCGAGAATGATATCAAATTCAGTCATCTCTAACTATACTAAATCTGCTAACGTGGATTTCTGAGATATCATAATCGGGCAGTTCCTGTATACCCGCCGAGCTATGATGGTTTTACCCACTTGGTTAGAAACTGAGAAGTGCTCTACTAAGACTTTGGGACTATTTCCGAAATCGCCTGCTATGTATGGATTAACAAAAGACAAAGATGCACCTGGGTCTAGCAAACCATAAACATGAACATGGAAAATCTGTAACATACTAGTAACGACATCAGGAGAATTTTCCTGATCCTGCCGGAACTGAAGAGCATAGAGTCTGTTTGGGTGTTGCCCGCTGGTAGCACTGGAAAAGGCACCCTGCTAGTTTAGGCGACTAGACTGAGCTGTATAATGATTTTGCTGACCCTGAAGACTTGACTGCAGACACTCCCTAATCCTATGGCCTGGCTTGCCACAACCAAAATAGACATCACTACCGGCTCTACAAATACCCTTGTGGTTCTTACCACAAGTCTGACAAAGGGGATTCATTCGGACACTGCTAACACTGCCTTGAGATTTAGAGCTTGGTTCTTTATCTCTATTTCCATCTCTGAACTTTGGTACTGTAGAGCTAGAAGAGGAAGGTGATGGAATGGCTGACTTAGAGAAAAATTGTGAACGGTTTTCTCCATCCGACTTGGGGTGAGCAAAGTTGAAATTACCTGACCTTTATCTCTTGTTATGCCTCTCCCTAGTCTTAAACTTCTTCTCTTCTACTTGTTGGGCATGGTTCATGAGTCTGGATACTTGCTCATCTTAGCTCTATTATCTGCAACCACATGAGGAGCATACCTGGCTAGCTGAGTAAATATGAGAGAATACTCCCTAACCGTCATATTCCTCTTCCTGAGGTTGATAAACTTAAGAACTTTGGCTTTCCTCAGCTCTTGGGGAAAGAATCTGTCTAAGAAGGCTATGACAAATTCCTCCCACTTGATAGGGCCTATATCATCTAACCTCTCAAACTTCCACTGTTTGTACCAATCATGAGCAATATCCTATAACTGGTAGGCGGCTAACTCAGCACTCTCAATAGAAGTAAGACCCATGATGTCAATGACCTTCTGGATTTCGTCAATGAACTGCTGAGGGTCCTCATCAGAAATGGACCCATGGAAAGATGGAGGGTTCATTCGGGTAAAGTCCCGAACCCTAGCTGCTTTGGGATTGGCCAATGGATTGGCCGGAATGACCGGTGGCCATTCAGTCTGTGCAACCATGGACTGAGCAACTATGGTAAATACGGCTCAAAACTCTGCATGGGAAACATGTTCGCCCAAAGGATCTTTGGGATGAGGAGCTGGATGGTTTCTTCTCTTTAGGGCCATGGTCTGGAATAAGAGAAGAATGGATTAGACTGAGTTTAACTTGTGATTATGCTTACTTTCATGACACGAATAATGAAGAAAGGGGACTATTCCTAAATCATCTTATAGCCTCTTGCACATAAATGTGGCGCAAAACACACCCATGTACAAGACTCTACTAGATGCGGCTTCAGACTTCCTAGGACTCTATTGAACCTTAGGCTCCGATACCAAGTTTGTAATATCCTGATTCACTGAACCGAAATGCTACACGGTGCTCATGACCCCCAGGGACCACAAGATAACCCATGAGTGATATCTGTACTTGTATACTGCAAATTATGATATAATAATGCGGAATGCATAGAACTGTAAGGCAATAAGGTTTAACTGAATAAAACTATGTGGGTGAAAATACCCAAAACAACTCAATCTGAACGTAAATTTGAACATAAATATGAAAGCCTCTAAACTATCTGAATAAGGAGTTGAAGGAACATGTCTCCAACAAACTCCGTAAAACTGAACTGAAGAAATAAATAAATAAATCAAATCATATTGTCCTCGAAAAAATAAGGACTCATTGTGTATCTGTGACTAGAATGCTACCGCTACTGCTGGACTGGAGCTCGTGTCTCGAAACCTATAGTGTAATATGAAAATAAAGCACCATAGCGCAAATGCGTCAGTACAACTGGAGTACTGAGTATATGAGGAAGATAGGCTGAACATAAAGGGTTTCACGCATGAACAACACTGACTGGCTAATATGAACGTGGGAGTGCAAACACACATATATAGAAACTGGGACCATAAATACGTGATACCATAACCTGTAAGCTAATACATGGTTTACGGATAACTGTCATGACTGATACTCAAACTGATAACATGGATGACTGTATCTGACAGTCTTGTATATATTAAAATCAAAAGAACGCCTTGAGTTCTTTTACTGAGACTGATACTGAAACTGTGGGAAGTAGTGTTTAACTGACATGCCCCATGTATGCCGTTATAGCTAAGCTGGGGTCCAATCTTTGCCCCGACTTGAGGGGTGTCAATACCGTTCCACGAGTAAGGACAGCCTGTGAGTGACCGTTATCTGGCGGGTACTCAATGAGAATGGTGGGAACCCTAAACTGATGGGTTAAGCCACCTCATCAACCGTAATCTGACGAGTTAAGATGTCTTAAACTATGTTGACTACGTAGTTCTGGAACACAAGGATGACTACTTAGAATTACACCCTGAACTGGCGGGTGAGTTCCCATCCTTGGGTTCACTCGGTGCTAACCTCTACTCCCATTTGTAGGTACTAAACATGAATAACTAAATGTGCATGACTTAATCTTTCTGAATTTTGTTGACTGGAGGAATATTACTGATATTTGACAACTAACTAAGATCATGAGGTTATCCTGAGTCACATAACTGACTGAAGTCTATGGAATCATAACTTAAGATCGGATATCTTGAAACATGACATGGATCTAGGCACACGGCTATAGTTTACAGGTACAAGTACCCCTAGGACTCGATAGAAGGAAACTGACACACATAACTGACTTGATCATAAGAATAGAGTCCATAATTTATAATATCATAAGTAGGGATCTCATACTAAGCATGGTTATCAACAATGTATTGCACGGAAAGGATTTCATATCACATGGAAGTACTTGCACAATCTTAATATCATGTTAATTGCATAATCATATTGGAAACACATACCAATGGCACGAATGTTCATGTAGATTGCATGGTTATCATACATCTTGTTCATAAGTAGGATTTGCAAGTAAACATAGCATAATCTCATAAGAATAGTTCATGAGTATTCCAACAACATTTACAAGGCACATTAACAATATAGAAGTCATTGGAACGTAAGGGCATATCATGAATCCTTCACTTATCCATAATTTAGCTATATTGCATGATTTATAGTTTCTTAGCTATTTTATCAAACACCTTACATGCACATCTTAAGAATAGGTGAAATCATCAAATTATACATCATGAACAACCAAATTTACATGTTTCCAACTCATATGATATCATGAATTAATAAAAACATATAAAGATTCCATCTTGGGAATCACCCAATATCAACAACATGATCATCAACACCCAACAATATAGAAATCATACTTTATAATGAAAAATAGGGTTTTTGAGCTTTATGGATGAAAGGGATCCATAAATCAACTCACACATACCTTAGAAAAAAGATTCTTGATGATTGTCAAAGGAATTTTCTTAAAATTCGATCTTCAAGCTTAGTTACGCAACCCTATTTGATTTTCTCTTTTAGTGCTCTTGGATGATGAGCTTTGAGATGATAAAAGGGTTGTAATATTTTTAGAAGCTATATATTTCATAGGGTTAAGTTTAGGGACGTGTAAGGAGTATTAAAAGACTTAATTACCCTTAAAATAACTCAAACGGAGTGTTTTTGGAACTTGGAACTGACTTAGACGGCGCCCAAGTGATTTCATGAGCTAGGTTGGGCGGCGCTTAACCAATCTCCTATGTTTGGTTGGGCGACACCTAACCAATCGCCTATCCTTACTGTCTCTCACGAAAATAGGCATAACTTTTCATTCGAGTATTGGATTAAGTCAAAATTGGTATCGTTGGAAAGATAATTAGATTCTATACAATTTGGTCGGCCTAAATCAGACAAAATACCACATTAACATCAATTTATACTCGTTCAAAGATGACCCTTGCAAAATCGAACACTAAAACTTGATGGATTCAAAAACTCTTACCTTGTATTACCTTAAGTGACTCATATGAACATGCTTAATGCATCATAAGCTATCCTATTACTAGGATATTCATTGTAATTCATGTACTCATGTATGAATCACAACATAGGAGATTTTATACATAGGAATACTTATTCATTTCCTAGCGTAGAAACATGCAGGGTATTACAATTAAGTTGGGATAGTTTGGATTCATGACCTAGCTATCTAAAGTCAGTACTAGTAGAGGCTTCATAGACAGTCAGTAGAGTTAATGTATTTAGTTTTAGTTTTATTTTGGCAAAAGCAGAGTTGCAATCTTGTAAAGTTCAGAGTTATATTGATTAAGTTCAGAAAAGTTTTGTGTTCTCGCGGATTTTATACAAATTTAAGTATTTTATTCAGTTGCTTATGAGTTATGCCAGTAGAATGGTTAGCTTAGGGTCACTTATGACCCTAAGCATTGTGTGAAATCTCGGGACCCAATTTTGAGGTGTTACAAACTTGGTATCAGAGTACAGAGTTCAAGTGTCCTAGGGTGTCAGTGAAGTCGTGTGTAGTAGAGTCTTGTAGAATGGTACGGAGACGTCTGTACTCTTCTTTGAGAGGTTACAAGGCACTTAGGAAATGTCTCCATTCTTTTAAGTCTTAGATAGTGCTATAGAAATATTCTTTAAGAAACTTATACAGATTCTCATCTTACTCTATCCGAGCCATCTCTGCCTTATTTTCAAGGTATCACAAACAGTCAAGCTTAAATCTTTATAGATATTGCTTTCTCTGAAAGTCTCCATAGATAGTTATCGAATTGTAAGTGAGCTATAAAGTATCCCATCAGTGCTTTTGAGTTCCGATGATAGAATTGCTTTATTCATGATTTAAAAAACTCGTGCACTAAGCTGAAGTCAGATGTACTTCTAGATTCCTCCTCAAAATCTATAATGTAAATCTATACTTCCCTATCCAAGTATTATTCTTGAGATAGCATGATTAGTAAGTTCCAGTTCCTCCTTAAATAACGCTCTCAGATTGGCTAGCAAGAAGATTCAGAAGTCTCACAAAGTGGTTTAAGAGTAGCATTCTAGTGTGCTATAAGTCTCTCAAGATCAGAGTTATGTCCTCACTCTTATGAGTCATGCAAGTAAGACTAAATAAGATGTGTATTCTTAGATCATTGAATATTGTGTGTCAAGTTTCTATCTCTTGTAACCTTGTTATCATTATTTTGTTTAAAAATTAAAGTCTAGTGAAGTCATGTGGGACTCTTTCGATTTACTGCAACTTGTTGTGCATCTTGTTGTTTTAAGTTAGTTGAAACTTATAGAGCTACAAAAGAAGTTTAGCTGTATAGATAGGTGGATAGTAATGATGTGTAGAAGGAGGATGTGGTAATGGATTGTAAATAAGATAGGTCATATATTTATGATCGATTATCATTATTATGAGGTTCAAGTGGGCTATTTATTCTTGATTTGTTTAATTCTATGGCTTCCAAGTGAGAAAAACACTATGTATTAAGTTTTAATGATTGGTGGTCATGAAGGTGGATGTGATGATTTCTTGGCTAATAATACTAGTTATATGGAAGTGATATAATATGCTTGAATAGTGTATGCAAGAGTATAAGTTTACTTGATTCGTAATCAAGTTTGACGTTGTATATATGATGTAGAAGTATGCCCAAGGTGATATAGGGAAGCATTATTATTTTTTTGTGAGAATTATTACATGTTGTGGGGTCAGTAGTACCATTGAGATGTTAGGTGGAGAAAGACTAGTTAAATAATGAGTAATGTTCTTGATAGCTAAGTTAAGGAGTTTGATTGAAGATGTTGAGCCTTTTTAAGTATAAATTTGATTCTCATGGTTTAGAAACATAAGTTTACAAACGTGATATTGGTAGGCTATAGCAGAAGTTGTATGGTCCGTCAAAGGTTTGGAGATACCCATGTTAATCGTTAGAATCTATGTTTGAAATTTTGAAGAATTAGCTAATAAGAATAAGAGTTGAAGCACTGGATGGTGTGTACTCCAACTATGGGGTGCTCATGCAGATTCAAAGTTAGTAAGTGTTCAAGTGTTATATGATGACTATTGGGGCTATAAAAAGATAGGGTGTAGCTCAGAAGTGAGTATTAGAAGCTGGTTTTATGCTTTTAGGTGTAGTCATTCGGGTTAAGTTATTTTGTTCATGTACGTTGCTATATCCCAAACTCTAGAGTAAAGTGATTATCGTTAGATAAGAGTTTATATAGTGGTTCACAGCCTTAGAATGATGGCTTACATCTAAGGGGGAGATGATAGAACAAGTAACCAAGTCAAGCCTTCAGATTCTAGTAGATGTACCAATAAGTTGTAGAATAGCTGTGAGAAATATTAATGCTAGACCCAATCTTATTTCAGCATTTTCAATTCTCCCAATACCTACTCATGCCTTATGTTCAGTTCCATGATCTTAATTCGTGTTCATACATATGATGGAGAATTATGTACTCTCCTATTTCCCAAAAATGAGGAGTTCCAGTTCTTTCAACAGTAGGGATCACATTCCATAAGTAATGAACTCCAAATTCAGGTCATACAGCTCATGACTCATGTACTAAAGCTTTTTCAGTATGTTCAGTCCAAGGTCTCAAGCAATACTTTTAATGATCTGCAAAATTTGGATTTATATCTTGCATGTCCTTATAGCATACTTCTTTGATAAGTATATGATGCTATATATTCTATTCCTCAAGCCTCAGTTGAGTGTCAAGTTATTCATAGTATCCCCTCATATTTCGGGCCCTCATGTTCTAACCTTCTATTACCTTTCCTTCGATCAAGATAGTGATTATAATCAGTTGTCTAGATGGGAAAGAGTAAACATTTTTTGTTACTGGAAGATTATTTTATGCTTATTTTAGCTAAGGCAGTAAAGTGTGAAGTAAGATTGAAGCCAAGTCTTTAATACCCGTCATGGTTAGTCGAAGTTTTATATGAGATATTTGGGTAGTTGAAATCTTATGTATTTCCTCTTAGGAGTAGTGCATGGAAGTTGTTCTTGATAGAGGTTTGTAAGTTGTGACAATGGTATTTTAGGGGAGTGTGTTTAGAAGTGCATATGTGGTTATAGGTGTGAGGATGGAATATCATGTTTGTATATTTAGATGAATGCACTGCACATTAGTAAAATGTCTAGTACGAGGTTGAATATGGTTGTTGGAGTAGTAATAAGGATTTTCGTGACATGAGAAGTTGTGAAGTGCAGGGTGTGTTGAATTATGGTTCAAACTAGTAGTACAGTGTTATGTGGTGTACCCTATGGTTGTGGGTTAATCTTGAAGATGGTGAGGGAATTTAGTTCAGTTTAGACATCAGAAGAAGGAAATATCAACGGCCTTGTTAGAATTAGAAGATGAATTAATAAGTATGGTTTTTAGGTTAAATGAATAGTTGATAGAATATTTTAGAAGTGTGTGTAAGTTCTAAGTAAGGTGTTGCATTGCCTAAAGCCTAGTAAATTCTACCCACCCAGTCTATGATTCAAATGTCTATGATTCCAAGCTATGGAATTGTAGCAATATTGTAATCCCTTATTCAGATGTCTTGTTCAGATCTTGACCAAAATTCTTGGATCTTTCAAATCGTTAGAACTCCCTAGAGGGGTTTTGAAGAAACCCTCCACTTGAGCATGAGTATCTAGTATGATTCAGTTTGAATAGATAGTAGTTTAGTTTAACGATCAGGAATATAGATTTCTATGGATTTTTATTTTTTGAACCAACCTGGTTTTACTACCTAAAGTTTCATAAGTACGGTCATTCCAAAATAGTTTCGCAATTACGAATTTAGTTCAGTATATGAATCAGGCATCAGTTTCAAAACTTGGATATGTAGTCATGATTCAGTTCATAAATATTCACTGAACGATCTTCGTTTTCCAAGTATTCCAGCTCAGACACTGTGATACCCATTGTGTGATCTTAGCCTTGTTTTCTCATGATTTGTGCCTTCATAAACTATCACCTCGCAGTCTATAAGTACAATTGCACCATGAGCACATCAAGCAAATTCTAAACTCTCAGCATGAGTCAGCTCTTCATAAATAAGTAAAAAGGGCAAGTTAAGTCAGATTCAGATGGAGGTAACAACCTTCCGTCATCCAGCTCCTCTCTAATCAAAGATTCAGTTAGATGGCAATTCTTATCATGAGTATATGCATTCATCAAAGTATGCCAAAGTTTAGAAAGATATAGATTCAATTTAATAAGTTATTTCAACTGTGTATCCTCAGTTTTCTCTGTATTCGTAACCTAAAGAGAAATATTCGGGGATGAATGATCCCAAGGGGGAGAAAATGTAACACCTCGCATTTCGGGCTAGAACAAAAACCGTCATTTTTACATGTATATGTTCCAAAATCCATAAATCCTATGAAAATTTGGTATGTAAATCAATTATATAGTGTGGGAACCTATTTGAGCATGAATTGAGATCATAGATATCCCTTAACTCAAGGACAAGTTGAAAGCTTTCCTATCGTTCAAGTTTTAGTGCGCGACAAAACTTGAGTAGATTTCAATCGAAAACAAATCCTTTTATATGACGAACTGGATGGCCTAATACATATCAAGTGAAAGATCTTTGAATTATCTTTCCAACTATATCAATTTCGCGTAAATCCGATACCGAAGAAAAAAGTTATGCCCATTTTACTCCAGCATGTCAGCCTGAAAAACTGAGTGGCATTATCACAAAATGTCATCAGCTTTAGGCAGAAATCCATAAATTCCAGCCCCAAGTGACGACATTTGTGATGACTTATCACAAGTCTGACGACTTATCACAAAATGTCGTCAGCCGAGATTTTCAGCAATTGGGAAGTTGTTTAGTAAGGCTATTTTGGACTTTTCCTTCACCTCCCATGACCTAAATAATCAAAATCACGTACTTAATCATCATAAATTAGTTTAAACAACCCTTAATCCTCTTTATTCACAAGAACAATATTAGAGTTTCCTCTTAAGATCATCTCCCAAGAAATTAAAAACTCCACTACTCCTTCTTCAAAATAAGCAAGAATCTAAGATTTCTAATCCAAGAAGTTCAAGAAAGTTCCCAAGAACATCAAATTAAGGTCATCCTCTTCAAGAAAGAAACCAATAGTTTAGCATCACAATCCAAGAATCTCAAGAAAGCTTTCAAGATCATCTCCTAGGGTTTCAGGGTCTAGTTCTCTACATCAAATCAAGTCTATTAAGGTATGTGGGTTTTGAACAAGAACACTCTTTCGTTCTCGTGCCCAAAAGTTTTAGTTTTTCTTAAAGAATTTCATATTTTCAAGAATGAATTCATATTATTTTTCTATATTTCAAGTTTATGAGATTATGGAATTGCATATTCTTATATTGATATCATATTTTCAAGAATTTCCAAGATTTATAGTCGTGAATTGAGCCTTATTGTGAAATTGTGAGCCTTTGAGAATGACTTATTGATACTTTTTAAAGTGTTTCAAGAAGAGTACATATATTTCTATGCTATTGAGACTTTAAAGCTTATTCATAATAAGTCTATCAAGATTTCAAGAAAAAAGTGAGTTTTAATCCTAAGTTAAGAAAGAAATCCACATCCTTGATTATGAGATAAAGGAGATGCATTTTGGATCCCATCACATATTGTTGAAATATTTTTAAGGTGGATTTTCTTAAGTTCTAAGATAAGTAAGGGAGTCGTATTTAGCACTGAGTCGGGCTTGATTCCGAGGTCTTATGCCTCAGAACTACGTACCCCCGTAGGTTTCTGATTTACCGCAAGTGGGTTAAGATAGTGATCACTAAAGTTAAGGTGTTATCCGATGGAAAGGATAGATCAGCTCTCCCTAACTTGGGTAAGATGTTGGACTCCATGTAGCTCACATGGATTACGTCAGTTAGAAGAAACTCCCAAAGTAGTCCCCCACTATATCTAAGATAAAAGTATATATATTTGGAAAGTTATGAGTCCAAGATTTGTAAGGCTCTCAAGTATCAAAATCTTTAAGTTTCCAAAGAAGTTCCTAGTTTTCATGAGATTAAAGTGTATGCTCTGAAAGATATTATTTTAAGACTTTATCTATCTTAAAAGTTTGAGAATAAAGAAAGAATGCATATTTAGAATGAAGTGCAATGGCTCACGTATTTCTTATTCATGATTATGATGGTTTTAATTCAAGCTATGAGAGTCATCTATACTAGCATGCATGCTTTCTATAAGGATTTATGATATTGATTATTTAATTTCATACACCCCCATATACTTAGTACATTCCCAAAATGCTACTCCATATATACGTCTATGCACTACATTGTCTCATAATGTAGGTACAAGACTTAGTATGCACATTCAGATTCAGTCAGCTCGCAGCTTCCAGTCAGCTTGTGATGAATCCTTTTTATTCAAGGGTTTGAGCCAGATAGACAGTTTGAGAAGTTCATTATTTTCCTATTTCAGTCGTATTAACTTGGGATAGTTGGAAGTCATGACTCGGGTATATAAAGTTAGTACTAGTAGAGGCTTCATAGACAGTCAGTAGAGTTAATATATTCAGTTTCAGTTTTATTTTGGTAAAAGCAGAGTTGTAATCTTGTAAAGTTCAGATTTATATTGATCAAGTTCAGAAAAGTTTTATGTTCTCGTTGATTTTATACAGATTTAAGCATTTTATTCAGTTTCTTATAAGTTTACTAGTAGACTAAGCACCGTGTGACATCTTGGGACCCAATTTCGATGTGTTAAAACTCCGATTAGCTAAAATTGCAGAATGTCGGTTAGATGATACCTCCCACAGTCTCAGATAGAGTCTTAGTTATAGTTCCAGCTCAGTTCTTTAGTTTTAGTATTATTTAACCAAAGCATGCAGATTTTAGTTAATTTCAGTATTTTATTTTGTAGATTTTACTTCATTTAGTATCTACAGATTTCATGCTCTCTATTCTGTATTCCTTGCTTTACATGTATATTCAGAAAGATCATTACTTCTATTCATGAAACCTTTCATATTAGACTACCTTATTTAGCATACCAGTACATTTAAAGTACAGATGACATACCTTATTTTTGCGCTATGATGTCTTATATCATAGGAGTTGATGCTCAGTTCCCAAATCGCACTTAGTCCCTCAGATTTTTAGTAGTACAGTAGCAGTGGTGAGTCCTCATCACCTGAGGACGTGCTATCTTATTTCATGTCTTTATTTCAGTAGTCAGTGAACTTAGTTGGGGCTTGTCCCATCAACTCTCAGTCAGTCAGTCTTAGAGGTTTTTCAGATACTACAGTCAATTAGTTGTTTAGTTTATCAGTACTTAATCAGATTTAGACAGTCAGTTTCCTAGATTTATATTTTAGTATGAATTCAGATATTTAAAAACTTATGAAACTTCAGTTATTCTACCATAATTCATAGTTATATTATCCAGTGCTCACAGCAGGTACCAGCTCATGGGTTATCTTATGGTTGCTCGAGATTATAAGCACCGTGTAATGACTAGGGGGTAGTCTTTGGTCGTTACAAACTTGGTATTAGAGTCTTAGGTTTTCAAGTGTCCTAGGAAGTCTAAAAACTACGTCGAGTAGATTCTTGTGCATGTGTGTATAGCGTGCCACACTTATGGACGAGAGGCTACAAAACGATTAGGAAAAATTTTCCCCTCTTTCAATATGTATGTCATGTGACTGAGCATTAGATCAAGTTAAAATCTCTGTCTCATCCATTTCCTCCTTCTGTTTATAGAACATGCCTTTTAAGAAGTGTAAAAGAAGAACAAAAACTCAGCCAGCCCGTCCAGTCATATCCTCTGGATGAGCATATCTCTTACGCGGAATTCAGGATTGTGTTCACTACTCTAGCAAACTCTGTAGCAGCACAAAATAAATGGCCAGCTACTATTCCGACCAACCTAGTAGCCAATACTGTTGCAACCAGAATTCAGGATTTCACCCGGATGAATCCTCCTTCTTTCATGGGATCCAAGTCTGAAGAGGATCTATAGGAATTTTTAGATATGGTTTAGAAGGTCACAAATGTTGTAGGTGTGACATCTAGTCAGAGTGCCGAGTTGGTTGTGTATCAATTGAAGGATATAGCTCATACTTGGTTTAAGCAGTGGAAAGTTGATATTATTATTGATCAACCTATAGAATGGGAATAGTTTGCCACGACTTTCTTGGATAGATTTTTTCCATTAGAGTTGAGGGTGGCCAAAGTTTTAAAATTTATTAATGTAAGGTAAGGAAGCATGAGTGTGAGGGAGTATTCTCTCAAGTTCACTCAGTTAGCAAGATATGCTCCTCATGTGGTGGCACACAATAGGTCCAAGATGAATATGTTTGTGTCTAGCATGTCTGATAGTGTGGTCAAGAAGTGTAGGACCGTAATATTGATTAGTCAAATGGACTTGTATAGAATGATGGTCCATGCTAAATATATTGAGGAGCAAAAGATTAAGGAGAAGAAGAGAGAAAAAAAGGGAGTTAGGTATAGGTAATTTTAATTTCAATCAACCAAAGTCAGAAGGTGGTAACCGTTCTTAGTTTCATCATAGTTCTTCAGCCCCAGTACCTTCTTTATCCAGTGCCCGAGTACATTGTTCAAAAATGACAATCGAGATAGGGCACCAGGCTCTAAGTCCCAGGTCAGTGTCAGTAGTGCTTGTACCAATCCTTTATGTCAGAAGTGTGACAAATACCACAGAGTGAGCGTAGATAGGGTAGTGATGTGTGCTTCGGGTGTGGTAATCCAGGCCATCAGATTCAAGAGTATTGGGTAGTTGCTCAAAAAGGTAGGATGCACTCCAATAGGGCCAATCCCTTCAGTCTTAAGTTCCATCTGACCACCCAACTCAGCAGGGTGCCTTTTCCAGTGCTACTAGTGGTCAGCATCTGAATAGAATATATGCTCTTCAGTCCCGCCAAGATCAGGAAAATTCTCCTGACGTAGTTACTAATACGTTGCAGGTCTTTCACTTACATGTTTATGCTTTACTAGACCATATAGCTTCTCTTTCTTTTGTAACTCCATATACAGCTGTCAATTTTGGAGTCAGTCTTGAACCACTAGCAGATCCCTTTTAGTGTTTACCCTAGTAGGTGTTTCTATTATAGCCAGATAGGTATATAGGAAATTTTTGGTCATAGTATCTCAGAAAGTTACCTCATTTAATCTCGTGGAGTTAGAGATGACAGATTTTGACATCATTCTCGGCATATATTGGCTCCACTCATGCTATGCCTCAGTTGATTGTAAAAATAGAATAGTTCATTTTCAGTTTACAAATGAGCTAGTCCTTGAATGAAAGGATAGTACTACAACTCTTAGGTTAGTTGATTTCATACCTTAGATCCAGAAAGATGATATCGAAGGGGTGTATTTACCATCTTGTGTAAATCAAAGACTCTAAATCAGAAAATTCTATTCTTGAGTCAGTCCCAGTAGTAAAAAAATTCTCAGATGTGTTTCCGAAATAACTTTCCGGAGTTCCTCCCGAAAGGGAAATTGACTTCGGAATAGACCTTCTCCTAGGTACTCAGCCTATATCTATTCTTCCATGTAAAATAGCTCCAGCTGCACTTAAAGAGTTGAAAGAACAGTTAAAGGATCTCCTATATAAGGGATTCATCAAACCCAGAATCACCCTGTGGGGCGCTTCTATTTTATTCGTGTGTAAGAAAGACGGTTCACTCAGAATGTGCATAGACTATCGTTAGTTGAACAAGGTCACAGTCAAGAATAAATACCCACTTCTTAGAATCGATGACTTATTCAAACAACTTCAGGATGCCAGTTACTTTTCCAAGATAGACCTCAGATTAGTCTGTCATCAGCTTTGGGTCAGAGAATGTGATATTCCAAAAATAGCTTTCCAAACTTGATATGGTCAATTCAAATTTCTAGTCATATCCTTTGGTATTATAAATACTCCAGTAGCCTTCATGGTCTTGATGAACTGAGTGTGTAAGAAGTATATGGACATGTCCGTCATAGTCTTCATTGATAACATTCTTGTCTATTTTCGTGGCAAAAATAAGCATGCAGACCACCTCAGAGTAGTGCTTTAGACTCTTAGAACCCATCAGTTGTTCACCAAATTTAGTAAGTATAAATTTTGGCTAATATCAATAGCATTCCTTAGTCATATTATTTCTGGTGATGGCATTAGAGTTGATCCTCAAAAGATCGAAGCAGTGAGAAATTGGCCTAGACCCATCTCTCTATCTGACATCAGGATTTTCTCAGGTTTAGCTAGCAATTATCATCAGTTTTTTAAAGGTTTTTCTTCTATTACATCCCCCAGATTGACTTAGAAGAAAGTTAAGTTTCAGTGGTCAGATTCATGCGAGAACAGTTTTCAGGAGTTGAAGACTCGACTGACCTCAGCTTCAGTTTTTACTCTACCAGATGGTTTAGATAGTTTTGTTGTGTACTGTAATGTATCTAGAGTAGGTTTGGGTCATGTCCTCATGCAGAGAGGTAAGGTCATAGACTACGCCTTCAGACATCTTAAGCCTTATAAGAAGAATTATCTAACTCACAATCTTAAGGTAGCAACAGTAGTATTGTCCTTAAAGATTTGGAGGAATTACTTGTATGGGGTACATGTAGATGTTTTCATAGATCACGAAAGCCTTCAGTATGTGTTCTCTCATAATGATTTGAATTTGTGTCAAAGAAGGTGGTTAGAGTTATTGAAGGATTATGACATGAGCATTTTGTATCATCCGAGCAAGGCCAATGTAGTGGCTGATGCTATCAGTAGAATGTCTATAGGTAGTGTAGCTCATGTTGAGGATGGTAAGAAGAAGTTAGCTCAGGAAGTTCATCAGTTTTCCCGACTAGTTATCCGCTTACTCAATTCAGCAGAAGGTAGTATATAGGTACAGAGTAGCACAGAATCATCTCTAGTTTTTGAGATAACGGAGAAGCAGGATAGAGATCCCAGTATAGTTAAGTTGAAAGATTCAATCAAAGATCAGAAAGTGGAAGTTTTCTCCCAAAGGGGAGATGGTATTTTGCGTTGCAGGGTAGATTATGTTTGCCTGGAGTAGATGAGCTGAGGCAATGAATTCTTGTAGAAGTACATGGTACGCATTACTCCATTCATCCAAGGGACACTAAGATGTACCATGATTTTCAAGAGATCTATTGGTGGAGTGGGATAAAGAGAGATATTGCAGAGTTTATAGTTAAGTGCTCTACATGACAGCAAGTTAAGATTGAGCACCAGAAGCTTAATAGGTCCATACAGGAATTTAGTATTCGCATGTGGAAATGGGAGAAAGTGAGCATGGACTTTGTGACAGGTTTTCCTCATAACAGTCGTCAGGATGACTCTATTTGGGTTATCATAGATAGAATGACCAAATCGGCTTATTTCTTTCAAGTCCATACCTCTTACTCAGCCGAGGACTATGCCAATCTCTATCTTAGAGTGTTAGTTAGGTTACACAGTATTCCCTTATCTATCATCTCAGATAGAGGTACCCAGTTTACCTTTTATTTATGGAAATCATTCCAAAGTGGTCTTGGTACCCAAGTCCACCTTAGTACAACCTTTCACCCTCAAACAACGGTTAAGTAAAAAGGACCATTTAGACTCTTGAGAATATGCTGAGAGCATGCGTTATTGATTTTAAAAGTAGTTGGGATAACCATTTTCCTTTGATTTAATTTTCTGACAATAATAGCTATCATTCCAGTATTCGTATGGATGTATTTGAGTATCTCCATGGTATGAGATATAGATCTCCAATTAGTTGGTTTAAAGTAGGCGATGCTGCAGTAGTAGGGCCTGACTTAGTGTTTTATGCTTTGGTAAAGGCTCAGTCTATTAGAGAAAGACTTAAGGATTCTCAGAGCTGACAAAAATCATATGCAAATATGAGGAGAAAGGATCTCAAGATTGAGGTTGGTGATTTTATGTTCTTGAAAATCTCTCCCATGAAGTGAGTGAAGAGATTCAACAAAAAAGGGAAACTCAGTCCCCAATATGTTAGTTCCTTCAGAATTCTCAATCATTTTAGAAAGGTAGCTTACGAGCTAGATTTGCCTTTAGATTTAGCCTCAATACACCCAATGTTCTATGTCTCATTGTTTGAAAAGTGTATTGGTGATCCAGCTGTAGTTGTTCCCTTAGAAAGTATAAATATTCAGAACAGTCTTTCCTTTGAGGAAGTTCCAGCCGAAATTCATGATCATCAAATTCGTAGACTAAGGAACAAAGAAGTTCCATTAGTCAAAGTTCTTTTGCGAATCAGCCCATTGAGGGAGCCATTTGGGAAGAAGAAGCAGATATAGGGACCAAGTACCCTCATCTTTTCTCCGCAAATCCACATTAAGTGTAAGGTACCAAATCTTCTTTAGATTTTTCTCTATCATGCTCAGCTTCAGTTGCACATCATGTTAATGTTAGTTGTGTATTCATGAATTAGTTCATGCATGCATTCCATGCATTAGATATGTATATTCAGTGTGTATGCTCATTCCATCAGTCCCTCATCTTAACCAATTTCATTCGGGGATAAATGATTTCAAGGGAGAGATATTGTAACACCCCATATTTCCCTAGCATAATCTAAGTCCCGGTGTATGAGTATTCGTATATGAAATTTCTGAAACACTTATTATTTTTCAGTTAAGAGTTTGCCATTTTGTATGAAATTCGATTAGCTTTCCAACGATATAAAATTTTCCCAAATACGATAACCGGGTAAGAAGTTATGGTGATTTTAAGTTTCAGTCATTAAACACCATTATTTTAACCCTCTGCGCATCGCGTAGGTAGCCCAAATGACAATTTTTAATTTCCAGTGTGACTCCGCAATCATGGTGCATCGTGGAGCAGGCCAAATTCTTGTTTGTCAATTTCCAGAGGGTTTCCGCGATGCTGGAGCATTGCGGAGGTGGCCAAAATGGAATCGAAAGCTTTACCACATTGGCACCGCATCACGACATTTGTCTAGGTCCTAGTTGTCCATTTTCTAGTGGCTTGGCGTGATAGTGGCGCATCGTGCCAAGGCCAAAAATCAGGTTTTTCAATTTTCAGCTTCCATTTTTAAATTCGTCCAAGGGTAATTGGGTCTTTTCCCATGGACCTAATTAACCTAAAACATAAAATTTAACCCCTAAACACCATAAGTAGTCATCATTATACAATTCTTCTTCATAGTTAATGATTCCCTTTTTAAGAACAAGAAACTCTAGCTCTCAAATTCAAGGCAATTCCTCAAGAACTCTCCGTCATTCCTATCAAATCTATTAACCCAGGTATGTTAGATATTCATCTATGGATTTCTTTCATTCATGGAGCTTAAGTAACCCTTTTAATTATAACGTTATGATCTTTTCAAGTTATTTGATTTTTAAATCATGATTTCATCCATTAATCTCCATGAACTTTGATTGAATACCATGTTTTGATGAAGTTATTGTCATTATTCGATTCCTCATGATTTAGTGTTATTATTTTGTTGAATTAAATCATGACTTTATGTTTTCCATGACAATTTCATGTCAATTATGCCGGTCCTTTAGTAATTCTATGATTATTTTAAACCATGAACTATAAGTGTTTGATAAAATGTCTACAAGAGCAATTAATTTAAGAATAGTTTTCATGCTATGTCCTTCAATGTTTTAGTGTCATTCTATTACCATTGTTTTGATTCTTGGGGGTATTGAATACCCAAACCCTAGCTGTTTATTTAATGATGTCTCAGTACATTCAGAATAACTTTAGATTATATCATGAGCATTATCAGTACAGTCAGTTAAACTCAGAATAGTCTAGCATTTCAGAGTCATTTAGTTGGGAGTACAATTTAGTATCGAACGAGTGTAGGGATGTATACTTCCCCTTCAGATAGGTAGATTCGTTAGTAGCAGTCCCTATACTCCAGAACTACATCGCCAGCGTAGGATGCGAGTAGTCACCCGTCAGATTAATCTTGACTATCTCGCAGGGGTAACCTATCAGTTCAGGCTTGACACCCTTAGTCCTTTGTACATGATACCAGTTTAGTGGATCCACACAAACAACATTAGTACCCGTGGCACGGTATTAACACCCTTCCAACTAGGGTTACAGGTCGGACCCCGATTAGCTTAAATTGGGGTATGTCGGTTAGATGATACCTCCCATAATCTCAGATATAGTCTCAGTTCTAGTCTAGTGCTAGTTTATTTCTTCTGTGTTAATATTGTTTGACCAAAGGTATAGATTTCAGTTAATTTCAGTATTTCAGTTTATAGATTTCACTCCGTTCATGTCATATTCTTAGTCATGCATCCTACGTGTCTACAAAATCTCATGTATTTTCAGTATTTTCTAGACTTTCATGCATGTTCAGTATATATAGATTTCATGCTCTCTATTATGTATTCCATGCATTACATGTATATTCATAAAGATCATTACTCCTATTCATGAAACCTTACATGTTAGCCTACCTCATTTAGCATACCAGTACATTCAAAGTACTAATCACATACCTTTCTTTTGCGCTATGATGTCTCATATCATAGGTGCTAATGCTCTATTCCCGGATCTCACTTAGTCCCTCAGATTCTCAGCAGTATAGTAGTAGTCATGAGTCCTCATCACTCGAGGACATGCTATCTTATTTTATGTCTTTATTTCAGTAGTCAGTAGAGTTAGTTGGGGGCTTATCCAGTCAACTCTCAGTCAGTCAGTCTTAGAGGCTTTTCAAACATTATAGTCAGTTAGTTGTTCAGTTTATCAGTACTTAATCAGCTTCAGATAGTCATTTTCCTAAATTTATATTTCAGTTTGAATTCAGATATTTAAAACCTTATGGCACTTTAGTTATTCTTCTGCAGTTCATGATTACATTATCCAGTGCTCATAGCAGGTACCAGCTCATGGGTTAGCTTGTGGTCCGTTGGCACTGTAAGCATCATGTAACGACTAAGGGGTAGTATTGGGTCATTATATATATAGACACTCAATTCCCAAATAACTTTTAGTCAGTACAATGCTACTCAGCAGTAGTTGTAGTGATTCCTCATCCATTAAGGACAAGTCATTTGCAGTTATTTTTAGTACTCTTTTATTTTATCCAGTCGGAGTTAGTTAGGGGTTTGTCCCATCAACTCCTTATATTTTAGTGGTTTTTAGATAGTCAGACATGTTTGTAGTTTTTATCAGCAGTTCAAATATGAGGGGTATTATTTCCGTATGACATCTTAATAGAATTTTTATCAGTTTAGCTTATGCATATGATGTTTTATTGTTATTGTATTTAGAGCTCATAGCAAATACCAGTTATGGGTTATCTTGGGGTCACTTATGGCATTAAGCATCGCGTTACAACTAGGGGGTAGTCTTGGTTCGTGACACGAATTACCCCAAATCAACTAAAACCAAGAAATATAGAATCTATACGTCAAAACAAAGTCAATGATACCCATATGCCTACTTTTGGTTCGGAGTCAAAATAGACCCCCAAAATGGAATTTCAAAAGAAAGGGCAGAATTATAACTTTACTTGAAAAAACATGCTCCCCATACCTTTAGGAATCTACAACTGAAAATCTAAGTCAAATCGAGTTAAAACGAGATTCAAATCGAAGAAAAATCATTTTGGAGCTTTACCTGGTAAAACCTTTGAAAGTCGTTTTGAAATCAAGATTCAAAGTTATGAACACATGCACACTTATCGATTATCTAAATAAGAAACATTGTGCTTGAACAATAATAAACTCGAGAATATATTGACCAAAGATATTTGATAATTCAGAATCTTCCCCTATCCCACATCTGTCTACCCCTTCCCCCTTCCCCTCCCCCTCCCCCTCAACCCCCCACCCTACAGAATTGGGGAGACCTTCTTTTCTCTCAGGTCAAGAGAGAAATCTTATTTTTCTCTTAAGATATTTCTAGTTCGGACTTGATCAAGGCATCAATTGACTTTGAAACATAAAGTAACAAGACTATAACCCAGTGGGGAACTATTAGGCTCATCTCTCTAAGTTCGAGCAGTTGAACTCCTCCTTGGCGAATTAATAATGATTGTGGATTCTGAAGATGAAATTGCATAAAAACTAGTAATATAGGATTAAGAACATTATTCATGTGAAAAGGTTTATGATTTTGGGATAAATCAAGTACTAAGATTTTGGTATTTTTGAACAATTAATCAAGAAAAGAGGTAAATTATTACTTTGAATCCTTAAGAGGATCAAGAAATAGAAGTTAATCAAGCTTCCCAAGCACCCACAAGTTTTACTTTTAAGCATCACACTATTTTAGGATTTAGCTCTTAAGAGGCAAGATGAAAAATGAGCAAAAATTGAATGAAAAGGGATCATTTATATACATACCAGGTTATTAGGTGCATAATGCATAAAACACATGTCCTAAATGTGTTTTATCCTTTGTGGTCCAGGTTGCGCCCAGGTGGTTTGGCCAATAGTGGGCCAAGAAATATTAAATGGTGACGTAGGCGGGGGTTTCCGAGGAATACAAATAACCTCTGTTTTTTTTTTCAGATTTGGCGAGCATCTGGAATAACTAGTGAATTACAACTCTATTGTACAGCAATTGGGGCATCAACACTTTTGATGTTATTTGACGTACAATAATTTCTATATGCCTATTATGAATCTGCAGCCCCTGGGAGCGATAAACCTGTTGGATTTTATTAACCAAAGAGATTCGGCTTGCTCTTGGGGGGGGGGGGCATTCCATCAAATCTTTGAGAAGGGGCCCAATCTCCTATTTGATGGTAAGCGTGGCGATAGGCTTCGTTTCTACGACTGCCTTCCCAGCCGTTGAAATGAGATTTAAAAGTTATAAAAACACACTAGCCATGTTACCATTCTAAAATTGACATTTTGAATTTGTTGGTGCAATCCGTTCATCCATCCACCGTATAGATCAAAATATAACCATAGAAGTCTAAAATAAGACTCTCGAACCCTCCAAAAACCATAATATCACACAAATGGTACCAAAATACATTAAGAACTGTGTCAATCACCCACACATCACAGAAATACCATAATGCCACTACGAATAAGGGTAAAATAGTCAAATCACATAAAATTATAAATTTCATTAAATTTCAAGTCGTTACACTTTTACAAAATACTCTATCGTAGTCCACGAGTCGGAGAGGAGATATAGATATTGGAGTTGAGCACTGAGATGGTATATTGGTTGCAAACCCTTCATGGGTCCTACTTGGTGGCATTGATGCTCTGTAGGTTTATACGGAGGTTATGCAATAACCCCGATCATATCACATCATCATCATTATCATCCTTATTACATTTCATTTATTTATGCATCTTTGGTGTTGTGTTTTTGTATTTTATTTGATGCATATCTATTTTGTTTCTTTTACGTACCTATTTTCTATTCAAATGTTATATTAGAATTGGTAATGGAGATGGTGTGAGCTATCATTTGGAATGTTTTCTACTTGTAGGTTACGTGCTAGTAGTGTGCATTTATATATATATATATATATATATATATATATATATATATATAAATTCTACTTTTCTCATCATCCAATAATACCTACTGAGTAAAAGTAGATTATACTCATCCCTACTAAACTCTTTTGGTGCAGATTCAGGCACGAGTTTGTCGCACGACAGCTGAGTTCGTGCAGTGATTTGATAATTTGAGTTAGGGGTCTCTCTATTCTTTCAGAGTCGACCTACGACCTCATCTTATCTAGTTTATGCCCTATTTTGTATTAAAAGATAGATTTGTGATTTCTTTTTGGATTTTTAATTGTATTTTCAGACTTCGAGTTGTATGAAGATTGTTTTTACACTGTTACCAGGTTTTGGGATGATTTATGGCATTATTGTTATTGAAAATTTTATTATTTTTGTGCACGAATGCTTGGACTTCGTTCTAGAAGTCTTGCCTTTGAATTTTGTGCTATGATTTTCTTTACATATTAGTTTGGATGATTGGCTTACTTGTCGAGGCTTAGCCGCGGTAAGTGTCATTATAACTAAATTTTTGAATCGTGACACTTTAACCCTTATTTTTCTTTACTTGTTGCTTTGGGGATAAAGCATGATTTTAAGTGTGGAGTGGGATATCTTCCATATTTATTTAGGGTGAAGTATGCTATTGGATTTTCTTTTATTTTTAGTTTCTTGCTTAAAAACAAAAATGAAACAAAAAGATAAAAAAGATTAAAAAAAAACAAAGATTTTGGCTTTTATTTTTTTAGTTTAAAATTATTGTTTAGTTCTTACATTTTAGTAGGGCATACGTCGTCCACCCCTTTATTTTTCTTTTCAGTTTTTTTTCGATAGGATCCTTTAAACTAAGTATCTTTTATTTTCAGAAATAAATTTTATTATTTTATTAGAGAGAAAAGAAAAGACCCTAGTTGTTCACTTGTGTGATACTAGCAGTTTAAGCCTGATCTTGAGAAGTACTTTGCAGTGTGTGCTTGAATGTAAATAAATTATAGACTTTTTGAAACCTAAGCTCATGGTTGTGGCTTTGTATATAGTTTTTTCTTATTTTATATTTCATTATGATCTTATATGTCTTAGAAGTAGAATTGATCCATCTTTATTGATACTTGTGCCGTGTGTGGTGATGATTTGCATTATTTCATATTTTACATCTTAGTCTAGAATTTTCCCTGCATGTTATTGAAGTGAAATAAAAAATTTACTCAGTTTGGAAGATGATATGGGCTTTCTTTGAGTTGTCTTAAAAATTTTAGTCTTTCTAGATATTATATCACTAGTTATCCTCTTTGATCTTGTAGACTTTTGTTTGGTTGCCATATTTTTGACTTGATCCTTTTATTGAATTCCTAGATTTTGCATCTTGTTTATTTGAGCATTGTAGTATAGACTGATTATAACTATTAAATTCTGAAGAAAAAAGATGGTTGAATGTAAAAAAGTGACCAATGATAGTTGCAAAGTGATGAAAAGACCCTCTTTGAAAGAATGTGACATAAATAAAAATAAAAAATATTTAATAAAAAAGTATTTAAAGCATTCTTGATAAGATGAGAATAGTAGTGAAACTAATAATTATAGAGAGGGATGAAAATAAAGAGGAGAAAATAATGGGTGATGAAGGTTAAAAAGTACGAAGTGCTTAGAAAAATGTAACCCATTATTATAAGTCACCCTACCTGTTTCCTAGACAACATTACAATCAATTAAAAGTCCTATTTGATTCTATCAGAGTACGCTTAATTAGTGGAGATATACATAATGGGCATGTCTATGGCTCTTTGTGAATACATGTGAATTCTTTTTTAGTGTGAGGGTTGTTTTATAATGCTAAGCCCTTAATTTATATTCATTAATTTGAATTGAGTGTATGGACTATTTTATTTCATGCGAGGGAACTTGTTTCATGATAGATAAGTGATATTATTAATCTTGACAAAAGTAGGTGAACGACCTTAAATTTGATGAGTTAGAGTCCGTCTTTGAGGTTAGGAGGTTAAACATTTGTTGTTTGTTTGTATATCTTGCATAATAATTAGACTGTGTACTTGATGTTTTGAATTACTACATAGCAAATTGCTTGTGCCAATAAAAGTGGTGGCATTCCTAGCTTGATTTATTGAGATGAACTTCAACGATTGCTCGAGGACGAGTAAGATTTTAAGTGTGGATGGTGATGTTAGGCCAAAATTATATATTTTTAGTAATAATTTATCTCATTTATTATTTTTATTTTAATTTTTTTAGCATTAACTTTATGAATTGTACCTAATATTATATTTTGATTGAAAAGAGTTCGAGCCAAAAAGCATTAAACATAGAACATTATCGATTAAAATCAAGCAGACAACTTAATGAAATAAATTTCTTAAAATACTAAAAAGTGACCTTTGGTTGAATTGTACATTCCGATGGGCAGCCATTTTATTAGCGTTATCAACGTAGCATGGCGAAGGTCCCTCTCTGTAATTAATTCTTCTTAGTCTATTTGAACTCAGTTATTTTATTTGAAGTATGTTTATACCCCTATATATAAACATTCATAAAATCAATGGTTATACAACTTTTGACCTAGAGAGAGCTAGGACCAGCCGTGACGGTCGGAGAATACTGGTTCTATCTTTTCTGCTCCTTTATTATTAATTTTATATTGTTTTTTTTGAATGATTTATTGTAATTACTTCATGTCTATGTGGGATTAAACTTCTCGTTCTAGGATTATGATAGTTAACAACATGATTGTTCAGTAATTTCTTGACTAGATTTATCTGATTATTAACATAGTTGTTCTTATATTTCGTGCTTACTATTTTAACGTTTAACTACAATTAAAATAATTTGATATTCTTATTGCGAACCCGGAAGGAGAATCAATAAGATAGAACGAAGAATATAGGGAGTAAGATCCTTACTTTAGTAAAATAAAGTATTGAGTTATGGCTAGAATAGAAATATACCTATATCACCTTACTTGATAACAAAATAGGAAGATATATAAATGCAATCGGATTGGGTTATCACATTTTCTCTCGTCAATTTGGATATTTGATTCGAGGCTCGGAATTAGATCATGATCATATAATCAAGCCGATAAATAAACAACTAGAAAAATCAAATAAATTGGTGAAATTGATACTCGACATTATTGTTAGCGAATTCATAATCCTTGATCGATTCATTCATTGATTGTATAAAATTTGATCTTCATCTTGGTTAATTGTTTATTTAGTTTCTTTTTTAATTTTAGTTTAGTTAATTTGTTAATATATCTTAAAATTCATAGGTTGAATAAATAATTAGCATTAGTCTAATTTAGTAAATAGTTAATCGACAAGTCCTTGTTGATACAATATCTGAACTCTCAATCCTATATTACTTGTACGACCGCGTCTACTTGTGTGTGCATTAGAACGAAACACCCAATTCGACAAATATGGTCTAACCAATATTCTATAGAACTTACCTTTAAGCTTAGGTGATACCTTTTTATCACATAATACTCCGGAGGCAAATCACCTCCGCATTTATGTCGCATCAATGTGATGAGTAACATTATCATATAGATGTCCCCACTTCTGTGGACTACAGACCCAAGAAACTTAAAAATTTATCTCTTAGGGATAGACTTTGTGCCAAACCACACTTCCATGCCTGCTTCATGCATCGCCTCACTAAGTTTGCACTCAAAATATTCTGTTTTGGTCTTAGTCGACTTGAACCCTTTAGACTCAAATATATCTATCCAAACCTCCAACCTAGAACTAACTCCATCTCGAGTCCCATTGATCAATACAATATCATCATGACACCTCATCCCAAACAAAGTGCATCAACTCATCCATCACAAAGGAATAATACGAGGACTTAGACCAAAGTTATCGAGTTTACTTAAATTCATAACTATTACTTAAAGCTGTAAGAATTTGATAAATTGTTTGTCGTGTTTGAATTCTATTATAATTGTGTAAGGTTGTTAACCCGTTCACTAAAAAGTGGGTCAATGAAATCTGATACAAGGCTGATCTGAACTAGTTTAAGTGGGACGGTCAGGGGCCAGGATTTTAGATGGAAAAGGATGGCTAGCCCAGCCCCCTACCTATTTTACCTTTGATGGAGGGCCGACTGCTCCTTGGCGGACCAGAACGGTGGGCTGATATTGAAAATAATAATGACGTAAACATTTACATTTCATATAATGGGCAGTTATCAAATTAAAAAATTATTCGTTGACGAATCATAAAAACTAGTCTGCCAATTTAAAAAATTAGCTGATGTGATTTAACCTTATTCTATCTTCTGGAGAAAATGAAAAAGAGAATCTTTTTTTGTAAAAGAAAGTAATTGTCCTCTGGAGATCGACTAAGGCTTATTAAACATGTTCTAGTCTTCCTATGCACATGTGCAAATTTTTTCCTTAAAAACCTAGTCGTCGACAAATTTTATCTAACCTCTATACCTACTAAATAATATTTTGGATCTATTTTCAAGCTATAAATGCAACTTTATTCTTCTCCATTTTTCATACAATTCTCTTTATATCTAAATTTGCTACTTTAGCTATTCTACTTCCAACTTCCGTGGTTTCAAGAAAAATCTACATTCTCCTCCACAGCCTCCTTGAAGATCAAGAATAATTGTGGTTATGAAAGTATTTTGACCAAGTAGCCAAAGAACATGTTATAAGTCAATTATGTAATAGAATAAATAACCATAATTCAGTCCTAGATCAAGCTATGCTAGTACTGGTGGTTTTCTTAGGCACTTGGAGAAAAAGCACAAAGATGAACCTTGAACTTTGAAGTCTCATATTTAAATTTCAACACCACTGTTAGCTAACTTAGCGGCTTAGCCATATAAGTTATATGTTTTGATTTTCATTGTGTTAATCAGTCTTTGTATGTTATAATTTGCATTGTACTAGCTGTTTGATTTTTTTTGGAATTTGTAATCATATGACGTTATCAATTTAAGTTTGAAGTTCTATTTTAAACACGAAAGAATTGTATTTCTCTTGTTGCGTTGGGTTGGATGGTGATTTTGGTGATTTTACCATTTATTCAGGTCTTATAACTTTATCCTTTGTGTTCTTTACATCTACTATAAAGATGTTATGGTGTGTATTTTCCTTGTTTCGAGCATAATTTGTGTTAAAGAAGCTTTGAAGTAATAAGAAGTGAAATTGAATAACAAGAATGAAACGGGCTTGAAGATAGAAAGTTGATGAAAAGATAACTCTTTGATGTCGCAATTACGACGTACTTGCAATTGCGAAATCCACAGACAAAGTCAAAAGTTTGTAATTGTGAACCAAGACTTACAATTGCAAAGTCATCATGAAAAAGCCAGAAGTCACAAATGTTAACCTTAACCTCGCAATTGCACATATTGATAGAAAAGAAAGAATATCACAATTGCAAACCAAACTTCGCAAATGCAAATAACACGGCCCAGATCTGAATATAATTAAAATTTTCCTATTTTTTCGACCTCACACATAATAGATCTTTAGCATAAAAATATATTCTTTTAGCGTTTAAGGCGCCGATATTGGCAAGGAAATGTAGGTCTTGAAGAAAGGGTTTGTTCTCTTTCTTTCTCTATTGATTTAGACATTAATTATTTCATGGCGACTTTATATTCTAAAACTTGAAACTTGTTTACATGTTTTCTGGTTCTGACTACAGCTTCTGTTATACTTATATTTTGCAGGACTTTTATTCATAATTAAGTGAGTTCTTGATCTCGTTAATTAATCTTGTTCTTGAATATTTTCAAAGGGATTGGCTAACCCTGGCACTCTCCTATATAATTCAAAGTTAATCTTGTGAAAGAAAATTTGTAGCTGGGGATATTAACAAGAACTTGGAGAATTAAACCTATAACACCCCGGTGTTACGGAGTCTAATATGTGTTAAAAATGGCCTACATATGTTAACCACAAAATTTTCAATGAATTTAGTTCAATATCTCCTTAGCGTTTAACGGTGATTTTAACCATTAACATATAATTTTGATGATTTAAAAGAATTTAAAATGCATATAGATGAATTATTAGAAAAACAATATATACAAAAAAGTAATAGTAAACATAATAGTCCAGCATTTATAGTAAATAAACATAGTGAACAAAAAAGAGGAAAAAGTAGAATGGTTATTGATTATAGAAATTTAAATGCAAAAACTATAACATATAATTATCCGATACCAAATAAGATACTAAAAATAAGACAAATCCAAGGATATAATTATTTTAGTAAATTTGATTGTAAATCAGGATTTTACCACCTAAAGTTAGAAGAAGAATCTAAAGAATTAACCGCATTTACGGTACCACAAGGATTTTACGAATGGAATGTACTACCATTTGGATATAAAAATGCACCAGGTAGATATCAACATTTTATGGATAATTATTTTAAACAATTACCTAATTGCATAGTATACATAGATGATATATTATTATATACAAAGACTAAAGAAGAACATATAAAATTATTAGAACAATTTACAGATATAATAGAAAATTCAGGAATAAGTCTAAGTGAAAAGAAAGCCGAAATTATGAAAAACCAGATAGAATTTTTAGGAATACAAATTGATAAAAGTGGAGTAAAAATGCAACAACATATAGTACAAAAAATAATAAATTCGAAAGAAGAATTAGATACAAAAAAGAAATTACAATCATTTTTAGGATTAGTAAACCAAGTAAGAGAATATATTCCAAAATTAGCAGAAAACTTAAAACCACTACAGAAAAAATTAAAAAAGGATATAGAATATAATTATAATGAAGAAAATAAAAAACAAGTTCAAAAAATAAAATTACTTTGCAAGGATTTACCAAAACTACAATTTCCGGATGAAAATAGAAAATTTACATACATAGTAGAAGCAGATGCCAGTGAATATAGTTACGGAGGAGTACTTAAATATAGATATGAAGCAGAAAAAATAGAACACCATTGTAGATACTACTCAGGTACGTTCAACGAGACAGAAATAAAATGGGAAATAAATAGGAAAGAATTATGTTCATTATATAAATGTTTGTTAGCATTTGAGCCATATATTGTATATAACAAATTTATTGTGCGAACAGATAATACACAGGTACGCTGGTGACTAACAAAGAAAACACAAAATTCAGTTACAACAAAAGAGATTCGGAGACTAGTTTTAAATATATTAAATTTTACATTTATAATAGAAGTAATCAGTACTAACAAAAATGTTATTGCATATTACATATCAAGACAAAGCTACGCAAACTGAAATGATAGAAGAAAATATACATGAAAAGATACTCAACGCCCTGACTACTCTTTCATTGAAAGTGGACAGTATGGGTACTGAGATAGAAAAGCTAAAGCTAAAGACTAGTGAAGATAATCTGAAGTCTATAGCTATGAATCAGCTAACTCAGCAATGTGCAGAGCTATGTCGATCGGAAGACAATAAAATTCCAGAGCTAGAAGGAGATGTTGGGATACTCCATAAAACCCATAACGCTTATCAATCTACTTCTGCAGGTACAAGCAAAGGAGTTAGAAAAAATATGAACTTAAATAAGCTATTTGACAAGCCATATACACCAAATATACCAAAAGACCCTATGTTTACACCCCCACAAGTTACTACATACCGAGAAAGCCTAAACCAAGACAAAAAGACATATAACTACACAGCCCGCACATATATAGAAAATATCTACAACGTACAAACTTTCTTAAATAGCAACCCAAAAGCTACAAATATCCAAGAACCAGATACGAACTATATAACCCAGAAATTAACCGGATACAACAAGCTAATTGCCTTACCAAAAACTAAACCAAGCCTAGTTAAAACTTGCTACGAATATGGATTACTTAGTACCGTATATACCATGGATGGAACTGAGATATCCACTATACCCGAGATATATGAAGCATTTACCACATTTAAAAGAATAACCAAAGGTACTTTATTTTTTATAAAAATCTACACGGCTCCAGCAGAGATATTATTTGACGAAGTTAAGAAACCTATACAAGTTGTAAAAATAGGAATGACAAGAGATATGATTATACCGCAAGATATCGGTACACAGCCAGAGATACCCAGAATCGAGATACCAAAATTTTATGCGAATAAAAGAGTTATCGGACTATCTACGATTTTACAAGAACTAGCAAATACATATTGTAATCAAAATCCTATATGGAGTTATTATTCAAGAAACCATGTATTGATATATTCAAATTCAAAAGAACTACGAGAAACAGATATGGAAACAATTAGGCAATGGATTATGACGTTGCTTAAACCAGAGACAGAACCTATCGCCAGAGCTATTAAAGAAAAATTTATTTCAGAAGAATTATTGACCAGATATTGCAAAACTATTGGACACAAATACCCAGACCACAGATGTTCAAAATGTAATGAAGGAGATAACGACGTCCCAGCAGTGCAGCTAGAACAAAAGAAGATAAGAACGACAGCTGGAAAGATAAGACCAGAGTAATAATGGAGATACATCAGATATGACAAAATAGACGGAAGATATGACAAATAGACGGAAGACTTATTTGTACAAAGTTTATATTTAATAGAAGACTTTAGTCTTCTTAAGCTTTAGAAAATACGTAGTAGTAAGTAGTTTAGCATTTATGGTAAACTTTGAAAAAGTTGTAAAAGTTTGAAAAAGATCTTTAGGTAGGTTAGGTAGGTTAGACTTTAAGTCTTTTCATTAAATGTTTTTTGGTTTCTAGTTTTACGTAAAGTTGTAAAGAAATGTAAAGAGTTTGAAATCATCTATAAATAAGAGCTCAGAAGGCATTGCAAAGGCAAGCCTTCAAACATTCAGCAAAAATACTCTCTCCATTCCGTTCAAAAATATTTAGCCCAGTTAATTAAATATATACACCGCAATGGAAAAAGCTATGGAACAACAAACCTCAGAAATATCAAAGCTACCGGAACAGGTATATCTATTTACGATTATGAATAGCTAAATTCATAATTCCCGACAATCATGATATGATAAAATAAATTCATATTAGTTACTTTATAGTAGAATTATTCGAAAAATAATATGTTAAGAAGTTTATTAGCAAAGTGGAAACGGAGAAAAATCCCAAGGAACTATGCCATCCTAAAGGTGAAACCAATGAGGCAAGAAGCCGTGGCGGGGAGTAACCAAAGTCAAGGCGTTGTTTAAGGGAGAATATCCGAATTACCATGCTAGTAGTGACCGAAGAACATGTTATTTAAGAATAATCTAGTATATAGTAATCTGAGATGACTATATTTTATTATGTATATGATTGCAGGGAATATTTTGAAAAAGCAATTTTATGATAATGAATGATAATATATCTGATGTCATGGTAGATAAATTTAAGATACTTATTTTGTATTCACTTAGAGATATAGATGTTGCAGATATAAGAAAAGTTATATTAGAAAAAGCATATGGAAAAAATTATACGGATAGAATAAATTATATACCACACATACCTAACTACTCTTATAAATATTTATTATGTTAAAATTACGTAGGATTTTTAAAGATACGCAAAAAATACAGTTACTAGAAAAACAGATAAAAATAAATATAGACAAATACATGGAAAATAAAAAATATATAAAATCTCTTAATAAAAATATGCAAAAACTACTAAGTCTAAAACAAATAGCTATAAAATATCAATTTAAAAAAAAAAAAATAGCCCATTTAGACTACCTTAGAATTTTAACCTTATATATACTTAAAGATATAGAAATAATAGATATTAAGAAAATGATATTAGAAGAAGTAATAAACTACGAAATAGAAATGATAAATGCTACAGCACAAATATACGAAGACATTTACCCAGAAGGATATTATTCAGACCAAGATTGTGGATGTTAGAATATATTAGAAAAACTAGAGAAAACCAAGACAATCTAAATAACGAAGTTAATTATAGAAACCATATTAGAAAAATAATGGAAGATCTAAAAGAAAAGTTAATATGGATAGAAAAAACCTTAGAAAATTTAGAAAAAAGTACATGTAACAGTTTATATAATATAAAAAACTCACTACGAGAAGAACAACACAAAATAATAAATGACATAGAAAATCTAGAATTAGATATACACTACAGTACAGAAAGAATAAGTTATTACACAGAAATTTGTAACTCAGCAGTTACCACAGGATAAACTAATAAACTAAAAATTAATGAATACATCTCATAAAAAGAATAATTTATTAACACAAAATCTAAGAAATAACCACGCACAAAAAAGAATAGATTCATCAGTTATAATAAATCTATTTATCAGCTTAGTTATCCGCACCCCCCTACAAATGGTAATTATGGTAAGGGATTTCGGAGTGGACTTATGATAAGGGATGGTAATGGATTAGGATGCATTTCGAAATTTTCAATCACTTTTTGGGATGTTTTTGGATCCCAAAATAGTAAGGTTTCGCGTTAAGGGAATGCCACGGAGGGGAGACACTTCCTTATGCAGAAATAGTGAAGGTCCACGATAAGAGCGTGCCAAGATCTTGTCGCTCCGCGATAAGGGTGTGCCACGCTCAAGGGCAAAAAATGTGAATTTCATCTTTTTTTAGTTTGGGTTGAGTGATTCCTGCTCTTTTACGTAATTAAACAACCTTAGTCCCTATATAAACCTATTTACTCATCAGTTATGAGATTTTCACGTTATTTCTCCTCTCCACCCTCAAGAGTAAAAAGCTAAGATTGAAAATTAGTGAGGTTATGGTTCACATTCAGGTCTTCTTGTTGGAACCTTTGGGGGTTGCACCACACAATGAGAGACCAGATCCCTATGACTCTATCACAAGCAACAAATAATACAGTGCAGGAAAACTAAAGACAGTGCAAGATAGAAAAAAACCCACAAGATTTTAACATGGAAACCTCTTTGCTCAAGGAAAGAAAAAACAAAGGCTTGCCCTCACAAGTACCAAAGTAATCCACTATAATCAACCTCTTGATTACAGACTCGATTGCATCTTAAATCTAATTTCCTTGTGCTTGTAATAACTCCAATACAAGCTCATCTTGGCAACTCCTCTAAGGACTCTCTACACTGGTTGACTCTAATTAGCAACACACTTAGGCAACTCTATCTAAGCAATCTCGAGCAACTACAAAGAAAGACATTACTCTTATAGCATGAGTAATTCTTTTATAAATCAACACTAAAGAACACTCACTCATTCTTTAAGCATACTATGAAATTAAGAACATGAACAATGCTTGAGCAATCTTCAAATAGAGTTGTTGTTGTCTCTCTTCACTCTTTAGATTTGTGCAAAAACTACTTGATGAAGAAGCGTCTTTTTATTTTTCTAGCTGGCTGATGATTAGGGCTGAAATCTCATTGGACTAGGTGTCCTAATTAGTACAAGAAACATCTACAAGCTTGTTACACAAGAAGACAAAACTGTGCAGACACGCGTACAAGATGTACTGTACCATGAACATTTAAGGGCCTGGTCCCTTGTAGTTAGCTACTCATCATCAAAACTACATATAGCAATTTTCTCTCTTTTCATGATAACAAACTAACCATACAAGTTTAAGCATACCTATCATAGTTAATCAATGTGATTACCACACTAAAGATGAATGTTCCCTCTATCATCATGCTTTTACCATCATGCAACACAGGGACCTGGTCCCTTGTTGTTATTTACAGAAAAAACTCTTTTTTTCCTCCCCCTATCATCATGCACCTTTCATTTAGTGCATTTGCATACTTTCTCCTATCAACATGACTTCCTTTATTTATCTATTCAGCACACCACTTACTTTTGCCTATCAGCATGCATTCACATTCACCTGGTACCTGGTTCCCTACTATATATACTTAGTATTCCCCCTTTTGGCATCATTGAAAAGAGTTAATTATAAACCATAAGTAACATAAGTACAAGATAATTAACTCATTGATAACGCTCAATCTACAGCTCTCGTAGGAGTGTAAAGCGGTTGCTATCAATTATATAACCCAACTGGGTTGGGTATCGATCCCACAGGGAATAGCTTGGTCAACAAGTAAGCAAAGATTACTAGACTTTTAGTGCAAGTCTCGTAAAAGGGGGAAGTTTTGTCGTGCAAGTAATGTAAACAAAACAATAAGGTAAAAGCAGAAAATAGAAGAGTAAAAACGGTTTGCTTGGTAGTTTGTTGATCAATGAGAATTAAGAAGTTGGGGTTATGTCCACCTTCTGAGTTTACGTCTCTATTAGCTATGAGTTATGCGGAATTCAGACATGCATGTGCTTATAGAGAATTATATTCGATGGTAAATCTGCGTTTTTCGACCTCAACAAGGACTATTTCACTTTAACTCTTTCGAGCTTAAAGCGTATCTAATGGTACAAATTCTCCAAGAGGTTAATCCAGTTACGACACTAACTTTTTAATAGGGGATGGTACCCTATTACCTTGACATTATCTCTTTTCCATACATATAACTTTTCTTTCGAACAAGTTAATGCTATATTGGCGTTATTCTATGCGTCTGCAACCACAAGAATTTGCATTAAGATGAAGAGAATAATGATATAAGCAGCATACGTGTCACGAATTCACAAACTCATAACAATAGATAGTATCTCATATGGCTTCCATAACCCCAACAGAGAAGTTTAGTTACCCATGAATGCGAAGGAAATCACAATCGACATTGTTATTATACCACAATAAAGATTTCGTGTAGCAAAGTGTGGTAGGCGTTAGGCGTGAATTCCTTGCAAAGTAACGTTTCTCTTGTTGCGGAAATTAAGAATTGAATAGATGAATAGAAGAAGAATAAAAAGTAGAATTAATGGAAGGGTTAGAAGAAGAGTTGTAGAGTAATAGAATTAATGAGGAATTATAGTTAGAATCTCTAGCAAGATAGGGTATTTATAATACCCATATCCTATTCCTACTAAGCTAATGAATTACTTAACTCAATCCTACTAGGTTAATGTATCATTATCCTAATCCTAATAAATTACTGCTAGTCCCCAAAGTCTTCAGAATTGTTGTTTTTGCCCGGGATAGATTTTCCATGCGCCACTTTTGGTCCTTGGCGTCCAAGCTTTGCTCTCCTCCTTTCGTGAAGCTTTCTTTGGCATTAAGTTATCCATAAAATGCTGAATTTTGCATCATTTATACCTGAAAACTTGCTAATCATGTTTGTTAGCTCACTTACAGGGAAAAGGACTAAAAGTGCATGAAATATATAATTTGTTCTCAAAACTTGGCTAAAATATAGGCAAAATCTAGTGCTATAGGCGTGTAAATTCGCCTATCATCACTCATGGCCACTAGGAAACACTGACATGAAGAATAACTTTAAAACAAAGTAAAAAAATGAGGTACACAAATAGAATTCATCCACTTATAAACAGAGTGAGCACTAGTACAATCATATCATAATAATACACAAAATAACTTTCTTCATGAGCCAACACAAGGAGAAAAATATAAAACTGACACTAGATAGATTTAAGGATAGGGACAATAGGACTTTGGGTGGAAGGTGGGGAAAGGGACTTAAGCAATATCTCTATTCTTGAATTTCTAGTATTGTGAGCATCTAACAACTGTTTGATGAGATCTTTCACTTCAGTATTCAGTTCTTGAACTTTAACAGTCTGTTAAGTCACTCTTTCCTAGAGTTTTGCATTTTTAGCTACAAGTTCATCAGTGACACTTGGTCCCTCAGAGTACAACTTTTGATTCAGGTGCATTATTTCGGCATCTTTGGTAGCCAACTTGATCTTTAAATCCTCTATTTCCTTTCCCAACCTTTCTTGAACAGCTAGTAACTCAGACACTTGATACACAGATCCAGCTTTGCCTTCTATATATTCATTTTCCACAAGGGTTATCAGGCAGATCAACTGCTTGGCTGTTCCAGGTGTTCCATACACACCACAGTGTTCAAACACCTTGTATAAGATACATCCATATGACATTGTATGTTTTTATTTCTTTTCATACACCACTTTATGCATATGCTTTATCATAAGAGCAAAAAGACTTCTCAATTCTAGCTTGCTCAAGCTTTTAATCAGAAACAGGTCAACACTAGAGGCAATTATTCTTCCTTTAGATCTTGGTAACAAGAACTTGTTCATGAATTCAAATACCAATTGATATTCACTTATCAAGATTTTTCCATTATAGATATGGAAGTCCCTCCTACCTTTGATGCATTGATCATATACTCAGTTAAGGGTTGCTGGTTCACAACTGTCCTAACACCTATTATGGGTACATTCAAGATCTTGCCTAATTATTCTTCATCTAAATTAATATGCTTACCTTGAACCTGGTCCTTCAATCTTAGCTCATCTTCTGAGAATTCCATGGTGTAATAAAATTCCTTTACCTTAGTTTCAAAGACATTAGTGTTGTTTCCACAAACAGATGTAGATATCCTTGATGCCTAGCATATTCTACCAACTTCTCCATCCCAAGATTCTCATAAATTCTACAATAAAAAATTCTTCCTGATAAAACTTTTTATGTCCTCAAGTTTCCAATCCTTCTTTTCCTATATATTTGTTTCTCTTCCTCTTATTTTTTTTTCTCTTGGACTCACTACTTGGCTCTTATTTCTAACATATTTCTGTTTCTCTTCTTGGGACCAGGTCCCTCAAAGACTTTCTTTCTTTTTATAGTTATGTGCTTCTTCCTGCTTATAACAGGGTTGTCTGACTTTGACATAGATGACCTAGTCCTCTCAGTTGTAGAAACATCCTTTTTTCCTTATTTGATAGCAAAAACATCCCCTGATTTCAAGTTCTCTCCTCTATCAACCTCCCCAACTTTAGTATTTTTATTCTTCATTTTTCTATGTCCCTTGAGTTTCTTCATAGTCCATCTCAGAGAAACTTCATCCTCATCTTCATCATTCTCCTTATTTGGAGGTAACAATATATCTTTTCCTATTTATACTTCATTATTATCAAATACTTCCTATTCTACTCTATCAACTGACTTTTCTTTGGTGTCATAAGCTAGTAGGAGCAAGTTCTCAGTTACCCAGTTCTTACTGGATAAAAGATCAACTCTTTTTACCATAATTTTTTCAACAAATAATTGAGCAAAAATAGTTTTTGAGTCTGAGGGTGCAGGATAATCCAGTTCTTGTTGTGTTTCAAAGAATTCATATTTTTTAGATTTTTTAACTATCACAAAAAATTGGAAGTTTTTAGATTGAGAAATTTTTTGTTCTATTAGTGACCTAAACCCTCATTTGAATTGTCTATCATGATTTCCAGAGCATAAAATTCTAAGCTTAAGGAGGGTTCAATGGAGATTGACTCGATTATAGGTTCTCAGTTTATTAGAGAGTTTGAGGAAGTAGTAATATCATCCATTTGATTTTGAGAAAGAGCGATGAACTAGTTTAGTTTAGGGATGATTTTATTTGTTTTGAACATGAACTGGATTAGTTGAAGAACACTAACAAGATGATCTAATTTGGAGATTTTAAGGGTGACCAACGTCATTAAAAGACGTTCCTTTTGAATTAACATGTCTAAATCCTAATAAGTATGGCTTTTTATTTTGCAAAGGATTTGACAGTCTAGGAAAATTTATGGCTTTTCAGACAACATTTTGTGGTTACTTAAGCATCTTGTAGGTGCTAATCTAATAGATAGGACTAGGTCCATCTCCTTTCAATTGAATTTTTCGCTTGTGTTAGCTTCACTTGTTTTCTTCCCAAGCTGTTCCCATGGTTGTATACCTGCAAAGGTATGAAATTGATTTAGATTAGTAAGCATCTACTCTATTACGGATACCTATCTCCTTAACATAACCACTTTTAAGAAGTGACACAAATCAACATGTTGTTCATGCTAGTGAAGTTTCTTCCTCTGAGATAAATTTCTTATGGACCAGGTCACTTGAGATCAGCTATTTCAAAATGAGACACCTCCATCTTGAAGTGTCTTGACAAAGAAAACACAATCAGGCCTTTTATCTTTAAGATTTGAACCCTTTCAATCAAAGAGCTATTCCTGACTGTAATCCCCTACCTCGTGTCTGGAATCTTGATCATAGGTTGAATTTGGGAACTCACTTGATTTTGAGATCCCAATAAAAGGACAATGGTGTGATCAAAGATTTCTTTACCTATTTAGGTAGAGAATTTTTCCTCATTTTTTTTAGAGATTTGAACCCCTTATATAGTGTACTCTCCTGCTGATCATATCTGAAAATATCATTCTAGCTCTTATCCAACTCTGGAAAATTTTCTTAATATGCTCATCCTTATCATAATAAGTATACATAGGATTGAAAGCCTTGTTTCTAGCATCATTGGTAGTTTTCCTTGCCACCCAGCAAGTTGAGATTTTCCTTCATAACCCAGTCCTTTTCTATTATTAACACCCTGACCAATCAACTTAGAAGGGATCTGTGATGAAGACATCCATTTAAGAGATTTGTTAAGTTCTTCTCTTAGACGTACCAGGTCCCCGTATAACTCTTCATTTTTGTAAAGTTGAAAATAAGGTGTTTTTGAGAATCCTTTAATTTCTGTTCAAGATTAATTTGAAGATTTGAAGCTTCTCTCTTTACCTTTCCATATAAGTCATCCACCTTCTCTAGTTGGCCCATATAGCTTAGATTTTCATATTTTAATTTAGTGACCATTTCTTTAGTTTCAGATATATAGAGGGTTAAGGCAATCAATTCAGTTCTTGATTCTCTACTTTCTCCTCTAGAGAAATTTTCTCAATATTTAATTCACATGCAAAATCAATCAGCACATTTGAAATCTTCTTTATCCTTTTAGCAGAATAGTCATCTAAATTTCCTTTTATATTAGAAAGGGTTACCTCTTTTTCCTCTCCATCTTCAGTATTGGCCATAAAGGGAAACAAAGAGTTATAGGTGACTGGACTCTTTACCACAAATAGCATGGACAAATCTTTATGCTTTTTATCTTCACCTGATTAACTGGTAGAGTCTCCCCACCCTTCCAAGGCTTGCTTTACTGCATACTCAGCTATAACCTTCCTTCTTGAATTTTTAGGGGGACCTAGTCCCTGATTTTTCCTTTGTCACCTGTAACCTTGAGGTAATCCTGATGATCCATTTTATGCATGGGATGATTCTTGATGAAATGCTTAGGACTTTCATATTGGTGACACATTTTGACATTTTTGTCTCTCTTTTGGAACTGACCACTATTTTTCATGGCTTAAACAATCCTATTTTCCAAATAGGCAACATCTGTTTCTTCATCATCAAATGGATCATATTTATAAGCCCTTCAATACCAGGGATTTTTCTATTTTTTCTTCCTTCTTCTCCAGCCCTTTCTGCTTCTTGAGCTCATGAGTTTTTATATTTCCTAATAGTTCATCCATGGTGAGGGTCTTTAAGTTTCTAGCTACGGTTATGGTATCTAATTTTCTTTCCCAGGACTTAGGAAGAACACTAAGAAATTTTCTCACTTTCTTGTACAAGGGAATCAATTCACCTAAGAAGTAAAGCTCATTTTTTTTATATAAATGAACCTTATATGCATTTAGTAGATTGTTTCTCCTTTTTCATGGTAAAGGTTTCACACTGAGTAGTTGGCATGTCCACTTTTGAATTCTTCACATCAGTGGTGCCTTCATAAATAGTCCTCAAGCAATCCCAGATCTTTCATAAGCTGATATCCTATTGTATTCATCAGGACCTATGCCACATACTAATCGTTTCTTGGCCTTGTAATTCTTTTTAATCTTTTTCTTGTGTCCATCATTGTACTCTCTCCTGCTTTTAAAAACCATCCTTGCAACCTCTCCTTCTTTTACTTATTTAATAGACACATGAGGACCATCAAGAATTATGTACAACAGCTCACTATCCTCAGCCGTAATGAAGTTAAATATCCTAGTTTTCAACCATTTAAAGTATTATCCATTAAATCTTAGTGGTAGAGTGGTAGATTTCCCTTCTTCCAGGTTAGGTATAGAAACCATGCTGACCAAGATACTCTAGGTATGAACCTTTAGAGTGACCTCGCTCTGATACCAATTGTTGGAACCCTTAGGGGTTGCAGCATACAGTGAGGGACCAGGTCGCTTAGATTCTATCATAGGCAATCAAATAATACAGCGTATGAAATCCTGTTTTATTAACCTCTTGATTACAGACTCAATTTCTGCCTAAGTCTAGGCTCCTTTATCTTTTAATACGTCTA
The DNA here is from genome assembly GCA_030864225.1 of Capsicum baccatum var. pendulum. Classification (NCBI taxonomy): domain Eukaryota; kingdom Viridiplantae; phylum Streptophyta; class Magnoliopsida; order Solanales; family Solanaceae; genus Capsicum; species Capsicum baccatum. The sequence goes on from CM061560.1 coordinate 43,582,623, forward strand.
CTACAAGCTCAACTTGGCAACTCTACCAAGGACCTGCTACATTGATTAGCTCTTATCAGAAACAAACTTAGGAAACTCTACCTAAGCACTCGCTATTCTGATAAAAAAACATTCTTAGTTAAGTTCGATAGATGGTGGATATCCAAAACCTAATGTCATAGGTTCAAATACTATAGAGTGTGATTTTTCTTCTTAGATTGAATTAGAATAAAATAGATTCATTCAGTAACTTTCACAACAATTGGAATTTGACCTCCTATGCTTGTGAATTAAAGAAAGGAGGAGTTCAATCAAAAATAGATATTAATTAATCAAAGGCCTAACTGATCATCATGCCTATATTGTAAATATGCAGTTACAAATAATCCAGCCAAAGTAATAGGAAATAAACCTAACATGATTCCAAATAGAAAAACTTTAATCATTTTTATTTGTTTGAAAGAAGAAAAAATTATCTAATATTGATACCTAAATATTATTCATTTATCCTTTAATGCAATGCAATGGATTCAAAATACAAGTTAAACCATGCAATTATCTATATTCAAAATCAAGTTTACAAAGTGGATTGAGGTTAATATCATTATCAAGCAAAAATTTCATCAATTTGGGGAAATCGCATTGTGAATTTTACTTATGAATTGTTCTATAGCTCTTTCCTTAGAGGCAAGATTTATCTCAAAGACCATCAAACAACAAGTTATTCCCCATGTGCTAAAGTTGGCAGGATCACATTGTGTATTTATTTGTGCGATGCTCTGTAACTCTTTCCTTATAGGTAAACTCTTAGATCAGGGCTTTCAAGCAACAAATTACACCCCATGGAAAAGAGTTGACATAACCAAATAATATTTTGATTTATGAGATGTTCTATAATTCTTTCCTTAGAGGAAAGACTTAACCCAAGGACTTTTAAACAACAAGTTATGTCCCAGGGGTAAGAGTTGACACTACCACATTATGTTTTGATTCATGAAATGATCTATAACTCCTACCTTAGAGGCTAGACTTAGCCCAAGGACTTTTAAACAACAAGTCACACCCCATGGGAAAGAGTTGACACTATCACATTGTGACTTGATTAATGAGATATTTTATAAATCACGACTTTCAAACAACAAGTTATGCTACATGGGTACAAGTTGACACTACAACATTATGTATTAATTTATGAAATATTCTATAACACTTTTCTTAGAGATGCGACTTAGTCCAAGGACTTTCAAACATCAAGTTACCCCCCCCCCCCCCCATAGGCAAGAGCTTACACTACCACATTATGTCTTGATTTATGAGATGTTCTATAACTCTTGCCTTAGAGTAAAGACACAGCCCACAAGTTATGCCCCATAGACAAGAGTTGACACTACCGTATTATGTCTTGATTTGTGTGATGCTCTTTTAATTTTTCCTTTAATACAAGATTTAGCCCAAAAACATCCCCAAAAAAGTTACGCCCAATGGGCAAGTGTTGAAATTACCACATTGTGTCTTGATTTATGAGATGTTCTATAACTCTTTTCTAAGGGGAAAGACTTAATTCAAGGATTTTCAAACAACAAGGCATGTCCTATGAGCAACACTTGGCCCTATCATATTGTGTCTTAATTTATGAGATGTTATATAACTTTTGCCTTAGAGATAAGACTTATCCCAAATAACTTCAACGAGTCCCTTGATATTACTTTGATCTCAAAGAAAGAAGATCTCTTTGCAGATTATCCAACTTTCTATTTATTAGCAAAATATAATAGGAGTTGAGAAAAAAAAAAGAAACAAAATAGAGAAAAGAAAAAAGGGAGAAAAAATAGAAGAAAAAAAAAAGGTTCGATAAAAAGAGTAGAATTAAAAAAAATGATTGAGAAAAATAAAAATGAGAAGAAAAAAATAAAAATAATGTTTGATAAGAACTAAAAAATAGTAAAATTGCGAAATGATAAAAAATAGTAATAAAGGTTGAGACGAATGAATTAAAAAGGAAAAAAATGAAGAAATAAATAATATTTGAGAAAAAAAAAGTAAAGTAAAATATAGGTTGAGCCAAATGAATTAAAATAAGAAAAAAATAAAAATAAAAATATAAGAAAAATAAAAATTAAAAAAAGAAATAACGATTGAAGTTGAGAGACAAATGAGCATGAAAATTTTAAAAACATTTGAGGCATAAAGGAGCAAAAATGTACTTGTTTTATACATAAATAGAAGGAAGACTAGGTTTTAAAAACTTTTCTTATGAGGGACAAAAATCCAAAGTCACCTACTATATGGGCCATCCTTTGTAATTTCCTGGGATGATATATGATAACGCTCAAATTTCACCTCTCTTACGAGAGAGTAAGCGGTCGTTGTCAAATATATAATCCAACTAGGTTGGGGTTGAATCCCACAGGGAATATGGTGTTAATTAAGTTGTGTGTAGATTAGTTGACTTTTAATCGTTCATTTCCGTAAAATAAATAAGGGGGATTTGATTCAGTTCACTAATTAATGGTTTCAGTTTAACAAGATGAAATATGTGTAGTAGTATTTAAATTCAGAGAATAGCAAGCTATGGTTATGTCCAGCTTGTAGTTTTCAATACTTTCTAACTATGGGCTTTACGAATTCATACATGCATCGTGCTTACAGAGAAAAGTATTGTATTTAATAACATAATCCTAGTGTTTCTCAACCATCAAGGAATAATTCACTTTAGTTCTCTCGAATCAAAAGTGTTTACCAAAAACAATCCGAAATCTCCAAGTAGTTAATCCTGCTAAGGCATTAACATATGGAATAGGGATTGGAAATCCTATTTTATTGTCACTACTCTCTTTTTCGAATAACAACCTTTCTTTCGAACAAGTTGTGTTTTAAGGCACATCCTCTATGTTTGCAACCACGAGAATTCAAAATAAATGAAGAGAGTATGATGTAAACAAATCAATGCATAATGAATTCAAAACCCAAAGTAATAGATTGTATGCTACAAGGCTTCCATAACCCTAACTAATAAACTTAGTTACTCATGAATAAAACGAAAAGTATCATAAATATATTCATCATACCAAAAACTAGAAGACGATCTTGGTGTGCGAAAACTAAAAACAAAAGAGAAAAATGTTTTTCTCTCTCTCCTCAAGCTAAGCCACCTCTCTCATCTCTCAGAATAATACCGAATAATGAATAATGAATAAAAATTTAGCAATTAAGTCTTTTAATAATCTCTTCTCTCATAATTTCCTTCTAAGTCTCTGAACTAATTATAAATGACAAATTAGTCTTGGACATAGTTTCTAGGCACCACATTTGGTCCAGATTGCTACTCTCTCTTGTGTCATATGTCATCCGCATTCCATAGTCCCATTATGTGTTCATCTATCTCATTAATACCTGAAATCATGTTAATCACACCGGTTAGCTCAATTACATAGAAGTAGAGTAAAAACATAAGAAACTAGGCACTTTGTTCTCTAAACTTAGCTAAAATATGGATAAATTATGGTGCTTAGGCGTATAAATATACCCAAGATCAATATTCTCCATAGAAGTGGGCCTATAGGCAAAAGTAGGTTGGTTTCTCAACAACAACATACCTAGTGTATTTTCACTAAGTGGGGATCTGGGGTGAGTAAAAATATATGCAGTGCATACCACTGCCTCAGATGAAGCAGAGAAGCTATTTTCGATAGGCCCCCAGCTCAAGATATATAACATTATACCAAACAAATAATATCAAAGCACACAACAAGATGAGATAAATACTATTAGATAATAAAAGAAATAAGATACCCACAAGTTACTACTATAAACTATCTATCAGAAATCATAGACATCACTAAAACACCACGAACAAGAAACTCTATGCACAAATACAATCAAAGAATTCTTCCTTACTATAATGGCTGAAATCCTACCCACTAACCCTCTTTCCTAATTTGAGTCCACCATATCTTCCTACGAAGGGTCATGTCCTTTGTAATCTATAATTTCTCCATATCATTCCTAATCACCACCACATTAGGCGTATTCACCCATATAGGAAGAAAAAAAGATCCATAACCCAATAATTCTCCCCCTCATAACTATGATGTGGAGGCAGTCATCCCGATGATTAGGGGTGTTCATGGTTCCGTTTGGATTGGTTTTTGATTAAAACCATAACCAAACCAATTAAATCAATTTTTAAAAATCTAAAACCAAACCAAAGTAAATAAAATTAAAAAAAAATCATCGATTTGTTCTTATCGGTTTGGTTTGGTTTTTCGATCTATGATTATAAACTGATAATAGTAAAATAATGGGAGATGAGACAACAAATTACAATGAACATTAAGAATCAATAAATTTCTCTTTTCATAAGATGAATATATTGAATATTCTATTATTTTTTAATACTAGTCCCAAGTTCTAGCATATTTACGTTGCATAATTTTAGAGGTTCTTTCACTTCACGTATCTAATATCCATAGCATAAATTTACATCTTTAAATATAAATATCAACCTTTAAATAATCAAAGAGACAAACTGTTGAAGAGCAGCTGGATGTCTTAGTAAAGAAAATAAAAACTTACAATACACTACATAACTTATTGTAAGACCTCGCAAAATCCTACTATGTTTCAGCTCACCTTTGAATGTTAAAGGGGTTATAGACTTAGAAAGTTTTCACTAAGTGTTAGGACTTAGTCATTTTTAGTCCAAAAAACTTTGATTAATTTATTCTTGACCTTCCCGACATCGGAAAGTTAGTTTTTAAGTTGATTCATAATTGGGAAAGTCAATAGTATATCTTGGGTGAATTTCAGAATTTTTGAACAAGCGTAATGGCGTGTTTGAACTTCCAAAAAAGCAGCTCAGGGCGAATAGCCCGCGACTCCTTGCCCAGATCAGCGCGATGGAGCCCGCAGTGCCTTGCCCAGAGCGACACTTTGGATCCCGCGGTGCCCGACGTAGTCTGGTCCGTGTACTTTTTCCAATTTTTATTCTACGTTTTTAAGGGCAAATAGGTCATTTTTCCCTCACCCAACTGATCTAAAACACGGGATTAAATCAACAAATAGTATAATTTGTCATATTTCATTCAAATTCTCTCAAGAACAAAACCCTAGGTTTTTCAAATTCAAGTCCAAGCTCCAAGAAATCGCTAACAACTCTTACGAATTCATAAATAAAGGTCTATTAGATGTTCATCCATGGGTCCTTTCCACTCATGGAGTCCAAGAATCCAATTTAAAATTCAAAGTAATGATTTTTATAAGTTATTGTGATTTTAACCATGAATCCCCAATGAATTTTGATTTTATACTATGTTTAAATGTAATTGTTGTTTTTATTAAAACCCATACGTTTGAATGATGTTGTTCACTGAGTTAAACCTTAATTTATGATTTTATTAGTGAAATTATATTATTACTACAAGTTTTAAAACTATTCCCATTCTTATCTTAGACTATGAATTGCAAGTGTTTGATAAAAGGCCTCAAAGAATGAGTTTTGAATATTGACTACATGTTATGTCGTCAAAGTTTGAGTCTGATCTTGTTATTATTGCTATCTAGTCTTGGGGTTTATGAATACTCAAAAACTTAGTTTTTTTTACAGAATTTCAATAGTTACCGAATAGTTAAAATAAACCATGAGCATATTCAGAATTAGTTAAACTCTGTTAAATCTAATAATTCAGTGTCTTTCAGTTAGGAGTAAACCTTAGCACCGAGTGAACATAGGGATGGAGTCTCCCTCATTAGTAGGCATGAGACACTCGTCTCTCCCGTCAGTAGGCATAAGACGTTAGTAGTAATCCCTAAGTTCCAGACCTACGATGCCACCGTATATTTGAGGGTTCTCCCATCAAATAGGCATAACACCCTCATCCTTCGGGACTTAATATTAGTGGATCCACATAGCCAGCATTAGTACCTATGGCACATTACTGACACCCTTCTAATTGGGGTTATAGGTTGGACCCTGATAGTATATCAGGGAATGTTGGTTATAACTAGCTACTTCAGTTCAGGTTGCACTGATGATAACATATAGTTATTTGTTATTTAGTTATCATAGTTCAGTATTTCAGTTTATAGACTATTTTTAGAATTATGTTATATGCTTGGTCATGCATTTTTAGATTTTACAACATTCACGTATTCATGTTGGTTATTCAGTTATCTCATGTTATTCAGTCAGTAATATTCATGTACATGAGCCTATACATATCATCCTAACCCCATATAGCATATCAGTACATTTAAAGTACTGATCAGATACTCGATTCTTGTGCTATGATGTCTCATGTCATAGGTTTAGATACTTAGTTCCTTGATAGCTTATAGATGTACTAGATTATTAGGTATAGTAGTGGTGAGTCATCATACATCAAGGACATAGTTATCTATCTCAACTTAAATTATCATTTCAGTATTTTATATTCAGTCGGTGTTAGTTGGGGGTTTGTCCCATCATCTCCACAATCAGTTAGTGTAAGATTTTCAAACTAGTATAGATAGTTAGATAGTTTTTAGTCATTATCTTTAGTTATTTTAGCAATATTGTCAGCATTGTTTCGTAGAAATTATCAGAACTATAATTTACAAACTTATGGCATTTTTCAGTCAAATCCCAAATATGATTTTTTGATATAAGTTATACTCAGTGCTCATAGCAGGAACCAGTTCAAGGTTTAACTTATGATTACTTATGACCGTAAGGATTGTGTAGCACCCAGGGTGTACTCTCGGGGTGTTACAAACTTAGTATTAGATCCTAAGGTATTAAAGTGTCCTAAGGAGTTTGAAATCTGCATCAAGTAGAGTTTTTTGCATGTTTGTGAAGCGCGCCACACTTTTGGACCAAAAGCTACAAGATGTTTAGGAAAAGTTTCCCTTTTTTCAGTATTCATGTCGTACAAGTAAGCATGATCTCATATTAAATTCCCTTACTAATTTAATATTTCTCTTGTTTACAGACCATTCCTCTCAGAAAGACTAATGAAAGAAGAAACGAAAACTAGCCAGCACCTCCACCCATTCTAGAAGATCCCCTGAATGAGCATGGTTTGCACGCCAAGTTCAGAGCTGTATTCACTAATATGGCTCACTCTTTAGCAGATCAGAAAACTCGTCCAACTGTTATTCCTGCCAACCCAGTGGCCAATACTACCATGGCTAGGATTCGAGACTTCACGTGAATGAACCCTCCTTTTTTTCAGTATTCAAGTCAAAAGAAGATCCACAGGAATTCCTTGACATGGTGCAGAAGGTAAAAGACATTATGGGGATGACCTTTAGTGAGAGTGCTAAGTTGGCTTCTTACCATCTGTAGGATATAGCCTATACCTAGTTTAAGCAGTGGAAAGGGGATAGGGGCGTAGATGCGGGGATTATAGAATAGGAGAAGTTTGCTATAGCCTTCTTAGATAGATTATTTCTTTTGGACCTAAGGAAGGATAAGTTGTTAGAGTTCATTAATCTAAAATAGGGTAACATAAGTGTGAAGGAGTATTCTCTTAAGTTTACACAACTAGCTAGGAATGCTTCTTATGTGGTGGCTGATAACAGGTCTAGGATGAGCAAGTTTGTGTATGGGTTATCTGATAGTGCAGTCAAGGAGTGTAGGACTACAATGTTGGTTAAGGAGATGAACTTGTCTAGACTTATGGTCCATTCTCAACAAATTATGGATCAGAACTTCAAGAAGAGGGAAAGGAAGAATAAGAGAGACAGAAGTTTCAAGAAGAGGGGAAGGAAGGATAAGAGATACAAAAAGATTAGCTTCAACTTTTGTCAGCCGAGCTCAGAAGGTGGTAACCATCCTTAGTTCTGATAGAAATATTTATCCCCAACTTCGTCTTTCAACTTGTGTTGTAGTGCTGAGATTTAAAAGTGATAACATGGATAGGGCGCCAGGCCCTAAGCCTTAGGATAGTGTTAAGTACTCGGACTAACCCTCTTTGTCAGAAGTGTGGGAGAAATCATCAGGGTATGTGCAGGGCTGGCAGTGATATGTGTTTTTTATGTGGCAAGCCAGGCCACAGATTAAGAGAGTGTCTGACAGGTATATAGAAAGGTAAGAATGATCGCCAACAGGTTCAAGCTAACTCTTCAGCAGTACCATCAGGTCGCTCAATTCAGCAGGGTGCCACTTCTAGTTCCACCAGTAGTTACTGCTAGAATAGATTATCTGCACTCCAGTCCCATCATGATTAGGAAAGTTTTCCAGATTTGGTTACGGATACTTTACAGGTTTTTCATTTACATATTTATGCTTTGTTAGAACCTGGAGCGTCTATCTCTTTTGTAACCCCCTATATAGCTGTCAATTTTGGAGTCAGTCCCTAAACCTTAGTAGAACCCTTTTCAATGTCTACCCCAGTAGGTGTCTCTATTGTAGCCAGGCAGGAATACAGGAATTGTCCGGTCACTATATTTTAGAAAGTTACTTCAGTTGATCTTATGGAGCTAGAGATGACTTATTTTGATGCCATTCTCGGCATGATTGGATCCACGTGTCAATTGATTGCAGAAAAAAATTTCATTTTTAGTTTTCGAATGAACTAGTCCTAGAATAGGAGGTAGTACTTCAACACTTAGGGTTCAACTTATTTTGTACCTTAGAGAAAGAAAAATAATATACAGGGGGTATGCTTACCATCTTGTTCGAGTTAAAGACTCCAATTTTGAGACTTCTAGTCTTGAGTCGGTTTCAGTAGTGAGGGAATTTCTAGATAAGTTCCCTAAACACCTTCCCGGAGTTCCTCCTGAAAGGGAAATCGGCTTTGGGATAGAACTTCTCCTAGATACCCATCCCATATTTGTTCTGCCATATAGAATGGCTTTAGTTGAACTCAAAGAACTAAAAAAACAGTTGAAAGATCTCCTAGATAACGTATTCATCAGGCCCAATGTTTCTCCATGGGGCGCTTCAATTTTTTTCATGTGAATGAAAGATGGTTCTCTTAGAATGTGCATTGATTACTTTCAGCTGAAAAAAATCACAATCAAGAATACGTACCCATTTCCCAGAATTGATGATTTTTCAACCAACTTTAGGGTTTGAATTATTTCTCCAAGATAGATATCAAATCTGGCTATTATCAACTAGAGTCAGAGAATGTAACATCCCCAAAACAGCTTTCAAAACTCGGTATGGTCACTTCGAATTTCTTATCATGTCTTTTGTTCTTACAAATGCTCCAATAGGTTTCATGGACTTGATGGAAAAACTTTTCAGGCAGTACTTGGACATGTTCATCATAGTCTTCATAGATGACATCCTTGTCTATTGATGTTGGGTGTTTTTAAGCATTCTAGCATTACTATCCTAGCCTTTTTAACCTTGTTTTGTGGATGATTCGAATTCTATATGTGCTTATAATAATATAAATGAGTATTTATATGTCCAAGTATGTTTTTACAATGTTTAATGGTGTTTTCACATGAGTTTTGATTCAATTCGACTATTTAGAGTTCAACCAAGAAAACTAGTGTGACTAGCTTGAGCTCAGTGTTGTCTAATCTCCTGTGTTGGGTTTTAATTTATATTGATGATTTACTAAGGTTTTTATTATGTATTTATATGTGAAATAACTTAGTTATAATGGTCAAGGTTCAATTGGATAAAAAAAAGTCAAAACAATGTGTTAAAGCTCAATGTGAAATTAGCCTATGCTTGAGCTCGTGTTTCTAGTTCACCGTTGAGGAAGTTGTGTTATTTTAAGATCTAAATTATTGCGTTTAATACTATGGGATGCTTGTTTAATGGATTATGATGATATATTAAGGATATACAAGCTTCAAATCAAGTGGAAACAACTTAAAAAGGCTCGAAAATGACCACAGAACCACAAAACACAACCTAGATGTAATTTGGATACCCAAATTATATGGGAAATGTACGGGATGTAGGAAGGTCCAATGTAATTTTTAAAAACACCAATGGACTAATAAGAGGCCCAATTTTGTAACATATAGGCGCTTGTAGAATTTGGTGTAGTTTGAAGAGGCATCGTAACGCGGTGAGATTGTGGTGAGATTCTGGAAATTGACAATTGTCGATTGGCTCGACACCACAACGTGGTGGCCATAAGAAGTGGAATAAAAACTCCCCATTTGAAGTTTAATCAAGTGGAAACCCAATCCTATTCGGTTTATGACTATTTTACTATAAATATAACGTGTTAAATCACGTTTTAGTCATCTTGGAACACCTAGATAGCTTAGAACAACATTGGAGGCTACCACAACTTCTTTTTAGGTTTCTATATCTTTAATTTAGCTTTATTTATCGTTTTAATCATTCATACAATTATTTGGATGTTGATTATGACTATGAGGGGCTAAAAACCCTCTTTTCGGGGTTAAAGCCAAGAACATGAGTACTATTATTTTGAATTAAGTTTGTTTGATTTGATTATCATTATTAGTTTCTTGTTTATTCTTGTTATAACTATTTTAAGAATTTTAAACCCTTAGAATACATCAATTGTCTACCTTTTGATCTCGGGAGAGGGAATAGGGAGATAGAACATGGGAATAAATAAAGTATGGTTTGTATTTATTTATGAAATAATAAATTCAAATTAGTATCTAGGACATGGATGTACTTAGATTCCTTACTTGATTCAAACGTAGGATGATAACTTGAAAAACATAAGTGGACTATTGCATCCCCGCTCAATGATGTAGTTGTAAGGTTCAACTTAGGTAAACGATTAGAGGTTGGGAAACAATAATCATGCAATTAACTCTATGAATCAACAACTAAGATAAGCAAGTTAACGAATTAATTTCAATGACATAGTACGGTTGTTTAAAGTGATTTAACCCTGGGTTTTCTCCTATTGATTGGTTTCAAGACTTTTATTTACATATTGTTTACTTTTCTTTATTTCCAATAGTCAAAATTCTTATTGGTTACCTTTGCACTAAATTAATCTAAATTGTGAACAGAAATTGAATCATTTCTGAACTAGGTCTCTATGGGATCGATTCTTGGCTTCTTGATGGTCACTTTACTACTTGATAATACCATGTGCACTTGGGCGCTATCAAGTTTTTGGTGCCATTGTCGGGGACTTTTTATTTGGCAATTGTTTATTTTAGTTTTATTTTTAGATTTATTTGGTGTTTTTATGGTTGGTCTTGGTTTTGTTATTGCAGGAAACAGGTTTTTAGGTTGATAAGATAACAAGGGATCGGGAGTTGGTAGAACCAAGCATGGAAACCGAGCAACTTTACCATCAACGCATGGGAGAAGCTATCCTTTTCCCTAGAATTCCTCAAATCCAAGAATACCAAGGGCATACTGTTCCTATGGCTGAACAACAAGCAGCTGGTAGGAAGGTTAGGGAAGTAGTAGTCCCACTTCCAACGAAATTGACTTCCCTAATTCAAAGAACGATAGCTGAGGGGATTTTGAGTTGAAGGACAATATGGTGCAACTTCTTATTAGCCGTGGACAGTTTGCAGGGCTTTCATACGAGGATCCACAAGACCAATTGCAAACCTTTATTTAGCTTACAGATACATTCACTCCAATAGGCGTGACTCCAGATTATGTGAGACTGATACTGTTTCCCCATTAACTTTTGGGGAAAGCTAAAAGGTGGTTGAATGTGGAGCCGGCCAATGCAATTACTTCATGGGATGACTTAGCCAGAAAGTTCCTCATCAGATTCTTTCCATCAGGCAAGACTGTGAGACTTTGCAGTAAAATAGTGAGTTTCAAATAGAAGCCTGATGAAAACCTCTATTATGTATGGGAACACTTCAAGGCTCTTCTTTGGGATTTTCCATATCACCAAGAGTCTAATGAAGTGCTTTCTCATACTTTTGTAGAAGCTCTTGATCACAATAAAAAGATTTTTCTAGATTCAGCCGCAGGTGGTCAAGCACTAGAATTGACTTATGATAAGCTGTACACATTGAAGAAATGCATAGCACAGGGAAATCCAAATTGGCATACAGATTCTAGAAGTGCCACAAAAAGAATTATAGGTGTATTAGAGGTGGACCAATTTACAGCCTTATCAGCATAGGTATCTGCCTTACAAAATTCGATCAACACTCATTTTAGCAGCATAAAGTTGGGAGCAACACAACCTGTAGCCACAGTCAATGCCATCCAACAAGTTGTAGCTTGGTGTGAAGTATGAAGAAATAGTGGTCATACGGCTACCATGTGTGCATCAAATTCGGAATATGTGATGTACGTAGGTAATGCACAAAGGCCAAATTACGGTAATTCTTACAACATGAAATGGTAGACTCAGCCACCAAATCAGCCATGGAATGACTCACAGTCGTAGACCCAATCAAATCAGTTAACAAGCAACATAAAAGAGATGTTGAAACAAATTTTAGCTGGTGAAGCATAATTATTTGCTGATCTGAAAAGTCAAAAGGCAGCTATACAAAATCAACAAGTAGCCACAAGAAGTTTAGAATTCCAAGTGGGGCAATTATCACAGGTACTGAATACAAGACCGCAAGGTAGGTTGCCAGCAGATACAGAAAATTCAAAGAAGGTTATGGCAATTACCTTAAGAAGTGGTAAAGATCTTCAAGGAAAACCTCCAAAGGCAACGAAGGAGGTTGATGCTAATATGGTGACCAAAAAGGTTCCCGGAGAAGTTTCTGAAAATTCAAGGGAGTCTATGTAGTTGAGACCAAAAGTTATTGAACCAAAAATGTAGAAGAAACTGCCATTTTCCTTCTCTCAAAGGCAAATAAAAGTGAAGGAGGATGCCCTATTCAAAAAGTTCATTGATACATTCAAAGAGCTTTATATTAACTTACCTTTACTAGATATTTTGCAGAGTATGACTAAGTATGCAAAGTACTTGAGGGATGTGGTGGCGAAAAAGGAGAAATTACAAGATATGGGAGCAATAACACTCACTGAAGGGTGTAGTGCGGTAATGACATAGAAAATCCCTAAGAAATTGAAAGATCAAGTAAAATTTCCTATCCCTATTCAAATTATGAACTAAAATTGAATTGTTGCTGAATCAAGTCTCTGTGGAATTGATACTTGGCTTCTTGAAGGCCACTTTACTACTTTATAAGACCACGTACACTTGCATGTGCACTATGGCGCTATCAAGTTTTGTGAACCAAATTGGGAATAAAGTGGTCTATGAACTGAGTGACTTGGGGGAAAGCATAAACTTGATTCCCCTATCATTGCTTAAAAAAATGATCTTGGGAAATTCCTAGATTGACCATAGTGGTTTTACATCTCATAAACGGATCCATAAAATATCCAGAAGGAGTAATAAAGGACGTCCTCATAAGGGTTGGCAAATTCATTATACCTGCTGACATTTTTGTTCTTAATTTTAAAGCAGATGAACAGGTACCAATCATCTTAGGGCATCCATTCTTAAAAACTGGAGGGGCTTTGATTAATGTTAGAGAAGTCTGATGTTGGGTGTATTTACACGCCTAAAGCACCATAATTTACCCATATTTTAGCTAAGTTTTGAGGACAAAATATATAATTCCTGCACTTTTAGAACATTCTACTGTAAGTGAGCTAACGTATGTGATTAGCATGTTTTCAGGTATAAATGATGAAGATTTCAGCACTTTGTGGAGCTTTGGGCAGCAAAGGGAAACTACGCAAAAGAGGGAAGGCAGCTTTTGGAAGCTTGTGGACTAAATGTGCTGCATGGAGAACTTGTCCCGGGCAAAAGCAGTATTTTTAAATACTTAGGGGTGCAACAGTAATTTAGTAGGACAAGGATGTTATAAAAACCCTGTTTGCTGAATTGTTCATCATTGATTCGATTCTTTTCATTCGACACTTTTAGTATTATTGACATTACAGATTCTGTAGTTTTAAGACAGAGAAAACTCGGCTCTCTTTGGGAACGGCATAAGGGCAAAACGTCAACCCTTCTTGACGCTACAACCATCCCCATCGCCAAGTTTATTCTAGGTTGTGGTGTGATGATTATGTCTATTGTGATTTCCGTTGTAATCATGAGCAACTAAACTTCTCTGTTAGGGTTATGGAAACCTTGTGATATATTATCTATTACTATGAGTTTGTGAATTCTTGATGTGTACGCTACTTATATCATTACTCTCTTCGTTTTAATTGAATTCTTGTGGTTGCAAACATATAGAATACGCTAGTATAGCATTAACTTGTTCGAGAGAAAAAGTTACATGTTTGGAAAAGAGAGTGTGACAAGGAAATAGGGCTACCAACCCCTGTTTACACGTTAATGCCTTAACCGGATTAACCTCTTGGAGAGTTTGTACCGTTAGTTATACACTTTAAGCTCGAGAGAGTTAAAGTGAAATAATCCTCGATGGTTGAGAAACACTAGGATTTACCATTAGAATACGAATCTCTATAAGTGCATACATGTCTCAATTCCGCATTACTCATAGCTAATAGATACATAGAACTTACAAGGTGGACATAACCCTAACTTATTATTCTCTGTGATTAAATCTTACTAAATAAATCATCTTCTTCGTTACTTTGATATTATCAATTTACGCATAATCAAATCCCCCCTTTCCATAGAATTTTTTACCAACAGTCTGCTAGCAATTGAAACACTTAGTGACCAAGTATTCCCTGTAGGATTTGACACCCAACCCAGTTGGGTTCTATATTTGACAGCGACTGCTTACACTTTCTTACGAGAGTTGTAGTTTGAGCTGTAGCTAAGTATCTATTAGCTATGAGTAATGCGGAATTGAGACATGCATGGACTTATAGAGATTCGTATTCTAATGGTAAATCCTAGTGTTTCTCAACCATCAAGGATTATTTCACTTTAACTCTCTCGAGCTTATAGTGTATAACTAACCGTACAAACTCTCCAAGAGGTTAATCCGGTTAAGGCATTAACGTGTAAACAGGGGTTGGTAGCCCTATTTCCTTGTCAGACTCTCTTTTCCAAACATGTAACTTTTCTCTCGAACAAGTTAATGCTATACTGGCGTATTCTATATGTTTGCAACCACAAGAATTCAATTAAAATGAAGAGAGTAATGATATAAGTAGCGTACACATCAAGAATTCACAAACTCATAGTAATAGATAGTATATCACAAGGTTTCCGTAACCCTAACAGAGAAGTTTAGCTGCTCATGATTACAACGGAAATCACCATAGACATAATCATCACACCACAACCTAGAATAAACTTGGCGATGGGGATGGTTGTAGCGTTAAGAATGGTTGACATTTTGCCCTTATGCCGTTCCTCAAGAGAGCCGAGTTTTCTCTGTCTTAAAACTACAGAATCTGTAACGTCAATAATAATAAAAGTGTCAAATGAAAAGAATCGAATCAATGCTGAAAAATTCAGCAAACAGGATTTTTATAACATCCTTGTCCTACTAAATTACTGTTGCACCCCTAAGTATTTAAAAATACTACTTTTGCCCAGAAAAAGTTCTCCATGCATCACATTTAGTCCACAAGCTTCCAAAAGTTGCCTTCCCTCTTACGCGAAGTTTCCCTTTGCTGCCCAAAGGTCCACAAAGTGCTGAAATCTTCATCATTAATACCTGAAAACATGCTAATCACATAGGTTAGCTCACTTACAGGAGAATGGACTAAAAGTGTAGGAATTATATATTTTGTCCTCAAAACTTAGCTAAAATATGGGTAAATTATGGTGCTTTAGGCGTGTAAATACACCCAACATCACCACCCCACACTTATAGCGTTGTTCGTCCTCGAACAAAATATTACGTCCATCTAACTAGAATATCACAGCAGCCACACAAAATGTTCAACAAGACATGCACGACAATTATTAACAAAGAGTAGTTTTCTTGATCACTACTAGAAACAATTCAACCTCCAACATAGACTCGTGATGATGGTTAATTCGTATCCACAAGTTAAGGCACAAAGAATCATGCAAAACTACCCAAAAATCATCAACCATGTGTGTCTCACACAAGATATCACCCATAATCGCTCATAGTTTTGCATTTTTCGAAACATGGGTATAAGACTCTCCTTGCTCTCACTCTCACAAAGAATTCTTATATTGCAACTGATGACCATAGGCTTGCCCTTAGTGTAATGCTCCACTAATATCAGAATGCTAAGCTTAAGATCAAATAGGTCTTTACAGGGTTGTAATGTAGGCTAAGGGACAGGTAGGAATATTTTGGCCAGAAATAGTGACTATGTTCCCTAAGCACTTTAATACACTACAATATGTCATTAACACTCTCTTTTAAACAACCCCTCTACTTTCCTTTCATCTACCAACCCCTTTTTCACCTATTTTGTTATGCAATCATAAACACAAAGATGAGAATATACAACTCTCTTATTTATTTATTTATTTATTTATTTTTTTATTATTTTATTTATATTTTTTTTCTTCTTTTTTTTATATAAAGCACCCTATGATAGCCACTTTTTTTCACAGCAATTTCAAGTACCAATATACTCTGAGGTATCACTCTCACCATTTTCCTCTTATTTTATCACATGACTCTACAATTTTAAAGCGCTTAGGAATTTGGATCAAATTATGGTCTTAAAAAAATGGATTAGGCTACATATGAGGCTGTCAAAGAAAATAGCTAAAGGCTCAAAGGGGGTTAACTAGGATAATGTACACGGGTAGGTAAAAAGAAGGTAAACAATCACAGGCTGCCAAAGAAATGCCTAAATCATCTCCTAAACTCACACTCTTTATTTCACTTTACACACACACCAGGCAAGTTCTAGCATCAGTCACAACATAGAATATACTATAACCTCACACACACAAGGCACATGGTCAACTTTATTGGGAGCAGGATAGACTCTTGACCCAATAGATGAATGAATTAAACCACACACTTATCACACAATGAGTCACACTTAGAGCCTAAATGTCTCAATAGTAATGATTTTAGCACAAACTCTTGTCATAATACCATGTCGCCTATCAGAACAATTTCATGCAAAATCTAAAAAAAAATCTAAAAATCTAAAAATTTAACTACAAACAAGAATAAATGCAGGCAAAGAAGTACAATACAACATACAAATACCAACACCCCACACTTAGACGGGACACACTGCCCTCAGTGGAAAATAAATAAGGAAAACCTAATTAGTCGAACTCCTCCTCTATGTCTGGGATCATACCCCCTGCGTCGGAATCATCCTCAGATTCGTCATCATCAGAGTTGTCCTCCACGTCTGAGTCTGGCAGTCGGCGATCATCGTCAGTTGGCATGTCATCATCGAGAGGTTTCTCAAAATGTACCCCTACTCCACACATAGCCCGCGCATGCTCATTCATTGGGTAGTCATAATCCAACTGTTGGAGCTCTGCATCAGTCGGAATACGACCCCCACTCATCATGGTAAACCTCGTCATGCCATATAAATGGCGGAAGAAGCTTTCGTCGCGAGCATGTCTTTCAGCAGTGGTCAGGTTGATGTCATGCCCAGTTTCAGGATCTTTAAACTTCGTGAGATCAACCTTCTTTGGGTTGTGTGGAAGCTTATGATCTGCAGGTTCCTTTTTAATGTTATCCTTCCTTAATATCACAGTCAACAAATTGCCAAAGCTGAAATGGGACCTCTTATGCAGCCTAGCCTTACGCATTGACGATCGTATCACTGCACCAATGTTGATGGGAATATTAGTCATCAGAGCGTACACCAAGAATACTCTATAACATGTGATCTTTATGTACTGTGTCCCAGGAATCAGGCAAGATTTGACTATCCTCAAACATATCCGAGCTTCTCTGTTCAAGGAAGCATACGGGAAGGTATTGTGCCGACCGGTATCCTTTTGATGAATCCACCATGCCATTGACCTTGTTCTGTACAGTGTGTGTCTAATTGCCCTGTAGAGAGGTCTGTGATAAAGCTCCTTGATCGGTGATGGATCCACAGATGGAAGACCCAGAAAAGAGTTGAAGAACTCCGCATTCAGTTGCAAGACTTGGCCCCGAATCTTCACTTCACTTCCGGTAGTATTTGGGGACCAATTGGCATAGAACTCTCGCGTTAAATCAAGATTTCATTCCCCCATATCTCGAAAAATGAAATCAAGATTTAGCACCATGATTTTAGCCAACATGCGGGGCTTTCTCTTTGCTAGACTCTCCTTCTGCATTAAATCCACGTGAACATATTTTTTCACTTTGTTGTTCTTGTACCACTCCTTTCCTTCCTCCTCTAGGACCCACTTTATCCTGAAAGTGCGTCGAGGTATTTGCAGCGAGGAGGATTGAACTTGCTCTTTTCTTCCCCTTTTCTGACCTTTCTGTGAGGTGGACACTTTTTCTTTTTCTTGTCGTCCTTTTGGTGCCATTCTACCTGAGATTAAAATAGATTCATGTTAGCTCATCTCAAAAGATTTAATCAACAAACCAACAGTAGTGGCACCACCCACACTTACTTTGTAGGCACAAACTAATCAAGTGAGTGATGTCTATTACTCAGACTTCATCGACCTTCATTTAGACGATATGTTCAAACAACATGTTCAGCACAGTCATAATTTCATGTCATCTTAACTATTCTTTCCAACTCTATTTCATGTAATCTTGACTATACTTTCATGTTTGGATTAATGCACTTTTTGAACAAGACTACGACATAGAGATCGTATCAAGTTATTGCATAAAAATAATCACGACATCTTATGTTTTTAGTCGATCATGATCGGCATCTTGATGAACGAGTTACTCAAACATACAAGCTTTCAACTTTCAAGAATATGCATTAACTTGACAATTTCGATTCTATGAAAAATACGACAGTGCATAACAATTAAGTACAAGTCGGAACAAAGTCAAGAACACCCACACGTATTCTTTCACTCAACTAGATGTATCATGACAAATCAACCACATTCTAATCATCAACACCACTTTAAAATCTAAAATACCATTATAAGCGTAGTAATGTAACAACTATGGAATATAAAAGAAGAACTTACTTGGTGATGGATTCGGAAGATGATCTTGCAAGGTTAGATGAGCAAAAAGAAAAGTTTTGAGAGATTTGGGAAGCTTAGGCGACACCTAGGTTGAGCAAACAATGTGATTTGGTTCAAAGGTTGAAGTTCTATTTATAGACCAAGGCTTGGGTCGGGTTTGATCCATGAAAAATCAGGTTAGGAGACAAAATTGCATAAGTAGGTGGCGCCTAATGCTTTGCCTATGCTTAGCATAGGCGGCGCCTTTAGCAAAGCCTAGTTGGACGTAGGCAGCACCTATGCTATGTCCTAGTTGGGCATAGGCGGCGCCTATGATATGCCATAGTTGAAACAGTGAGCATAGGCAATGGCATAGGTGGCGCCTATGCTATTACCTAGTTGGGCATAGGAGGCGCCTAATTCTTTGCCTAGATTTACATAGGCCTTGCCTTGTTCGTTGCCTAGCTGAGGCAGTGAGCATAGGCAATTACATAGGCCTTGCCTTGTTCATTGCCTAGATTTGTATAGGCCTTGCCTTTACCATTGCCTAGTTGAGGCAGTGAGCATAGGTAATTACGTAGGCCTTGCCTTGTTCGTTGCCTAGATTTGCATAGGCAATGCCTAACCGATAGCCTTTGCTCCTTTATTCCTAACTTACCACCTTTAACATGGCATACTTTCAAATCAAAATTTTTGGGATTAATCCCCTCCTTTGTACACCTTGCACCTACACTTAATCAAAAATAACAAAAACAATTAGAAAGATGGGTTGTCTCCCACCAAGAGCCTTAGTTTTGGTCGTGGATCAACTCTTCTTTTTGGATTTTTATTTAACAAAACAAACTCCTAGGAAAACAAAACGATTAAAAATGATGGGTTGCCTCTCATGTAGCGCTTGATTTATTGTCGCGGAACGACATAGTTATCTCGATTACTTAGACTTCATCGAGATATATGGTGCATCATTTTCTGAATGGATTCAGACGACGCTGATGCTTAATTGTAGGTACACAATCTTCTTTGATATGAATCTTGTGCATACATATCCCAGAAGGGATACCAATTATATCATCAATGGTCCAACCAACAGCTCTCTTGTACCTCTTTAGAGCAGAGATGAGAGCCTCTACGTGTTGTTCACCTAAATCAACCGCAACAATAACTGGAAGTGTATCACCACATCCCAAAAATGCATAATTTAGATGACTGGGGAGCTTTTTAAATTCTAGCACTGATGGCTCTGCAATGGAAGTCTTCGCTGTTGGTGACGGTCGATTCTTAAGATCAAGGTCCAGCTTCTTAGGAGCATGAGAATAGGACCTTATTCCTGCTAGAGCACAAATAGTTTCTTCATATTCTTCAACCTCCTCACGCTCAAAATTCAACAGCACAGCAGACAATGGCTCAACAGTAAGCTGCTTCTCTACAGATAATTCTTTCTCATCCTCATAATAAAAATCAGCTACAGAGAACACATCCATATCTCTAGGCTGCTTCATCGATTTGCATACATCAAAACAGACCACTTCGTCATTCAGTCGAAATAAAAGCTCATTAGCTCTTAAATCAATAAGCACACTTCTAGTTGTGAGGAAAGGGCGTCCTAAGATTATGGGAACTTCAGAATCTACCTCGCAATCCAAAATAACAAGGTCTGCAGGAAAAATGAATGTAGACACCTTCACTAATACATCATATAAGATACCAACAGGTAGTTTTACAGACTTATCTGCCATCACAAGTCGCATATTGGTTGGTGTAGGATCGCCCAACCCCAACTTTATGTAAATAGATAGCGACATCAAATTGATGCTAGCTCCCAAATCGCACAATTCCTTAGCAAAATTCATAGATCCAACCGTGCAAGGAATAGTGAAAGCACCAGGATCTACCTTCTTCTATACTAAAGACCTTGTGGCAATTGCACTGCAATGATGAACATTATCTGCCAGCTCATAGCTTGTTGCCCGCTTCTTTGTCAAAAGGTCCTTCATGAATTTAGCATACCCAGGCATCTGTTCCAGCGCCTCCACTAAAGGAAAATTAATAGTCAGTTGCTTCAACATAGTCATGAATTTACTGAACCTGGTGTCATCAGCTTTCTTCTTAGTCTCTGAGGAAAAGGTGGTGGTGGAAGGGGAATAGTTTTCTCCACTACTTTCTTTTTATCTTGCTTTCGATTATCAACCTTTTCAGGAGTGTCATTAGCCTTCTTCTTCAGTCTCTGAGGAAAAGGTGGTGGTGGAAGGGGAATAGTTTTCTCATGAATACTCTCATTCTGATTCTCAGCTTCTACATCATCACAATCTATTTCAATAACATTCTCCTCTGTATTATCAACTACCTGCTTGACTTTGGATGGATGTTCCAGCACCTTACCACTCCTGGTAGTAATATCCATACACGATCCATCATTTCTTGGATTTTGCACAGTGTCGCTAAGTAAAGTGCCTGCCTTTCTTTGGTTAAATGCCGCTGATAGTTGACTTAATTGTTGCTCCAACTATTTAATTGCAGTAGAATGTGAATCAACCAATTGATTTATTAAAGACAAATCATTCTTTACCTCGGTTACGTCCATGTTGGTTGCCTCCACTCCTTTCAACAGCTTAGCCATCATATCTTCCATGGACATCTTCCCAGAGCCAGATGCCATAGCCTCATGATTCCCAGGAGGAACATACAAACCACTCCTGTCATTCTTATTCTTCCAACTACCTTGATCACAGTCCTTGTTTCCAGATTTATCATAATAGTTCCGACCTTGGTTTCCTTGGGCATTGCCTCGGAAACCCCCCTGATTATTCAAGTAATTTTCTTCTTTTTCAGAATCGAAATCATTTCTTCCCTGTGACACAACAGCTTTGACTTTTTCGGTCTTTCCTGATAATAAATGCTTGGTAAGAAGATCCATCTGCATTTTCATATGCGCCATATCTTGATCACGTTCCTCTTCTCTTCGCCTTTGTTCTGCAGTCATGCCAATAGATATAGTAGAGCTTGCTACCTCGGAATCCCTGGTATGCCAAGCTCTACTCTGCTTTGTCATACGATCTAACATACCACTTGCCTCATTAAAAGTAAGGTCCATGAATGACCCTCCTGCAGTATTATCAACCACCGGCTTTGTCACTGAGTTCAAAGCCCTATATAATATTTCTATCAAGTGGATATTGGTCATCTGATGATTTGGGCACCGCATAAGCTTCTTCTTGAACCTCTCCTATGTTTCGTAGAGAGCTTCAGTTGGAAGCTGTCAAAAATTGCTGATCTCATCTCTCAATTGTGCTCTCTTGGATGGCGAAAAGAATTTTTCTAGGAAAGCGTCTTTCAATTGCCTCCAATTAGTAATAGAATCAGGAGTTAGCCCGTTCAACCATAGATTTGCCTCCCCAGAAAGAGATAATGGAAATAAGCGCAACCTGATCGCATTCTTCCCAACCCCTGGATTGTCAAACGCCTTGCATGTTGAGATAAAATTAATCAGATGCATATTCGGATCTTCTTTTGCAAGACCACCAAATAACCCTTTGAGTTACAATAGCTGAATCATGGTGCTAGTGATATTGAACTTGGCTGCGGCAGCCAAGGGCGGAGGAATAATCGCCCCTGTGGTACCAGCTTCATCCAGATCGTCATCATCATCATCAAAAGGAACCTGCACAGCTCGGCGGTCAGGTCTCATCCTAGCTTGACGAACTCTCCTGTTCACAAGCGCTGCCACCTCATCTGCACGCCTTGGATTTAGTAGCTCATCATCACCCAGGTCCTCATCATCAAGATTTGTTGCTCGCCGTGGGTTATCAATATTCTGTTGATGCACTTGAGCAGCTGCCAATGCAGCTAATCTAGCCTGCTCCTGTTGAGCAGCCCTTCTTTTGATTTCTCGTTGTGTGTCCATTCTGCCAATAAGATATCGTTCAGGATTGATAGGTAATAATGGTTGACCTGAACTTCGAGTGTTTGGTATGCACTCTGCAAACCTGAATAAAATAAAAACAACAACTAAAAGTAAAATACGAGAATCTTTGACCAAAGGGTCTAGTAACTATCACAAACTTAGTTGACACCTATATTCCCCGGCAACGGCGCCAAAATTTGATAACGCCCAAACTACAGCTCTCGTAAGAAAGTGTAAGCGGTCGCTGTCAAATATAGAACCCAACTGGGTTGGGTGTCAAATCCCACAGGGAATACTTGGTCACTAAGTGTTGCAATTGCTAGCAGACTGTTGGTCGAAAATTCTATGGAAAGGGGGGATTTGATTATGCGTAAATTGATAATATCAAAGTAACGAAGAAGACCATTTATTTAGTAAGATTTAATCATAGAGAATAATAAGTTAGGGTTATGTCCACCTTGTAAGTTCTACGTATCTATTAGCTATGAGTAATGAGGAATTGAGACATGCATGCACTTATAGAGATTCGTATTGTAATGGTAAATCCTAGTGTTTCTCAACCATCAAAGATTATTTCACTTTAACTCTCTCGGGCTTAAAGTGTATAACTAACGGTACAAACTCTCCAAGAGGTTAATCCGGTTAAGGCATTAACGTGTAAACAGGGGTTGGTAGCCCTATTTCCTTGTCACACTCTCTTTTCCAAATATGTAACTTTTATCTCAAACAAGTTAATGCTATACTGGCGTATTCTATATGTTTGCAACCACAAGAATTCAATTAAAACAAAGAGAGTAATGATATAAGTAGTGTACACATCAAGAATTCACAAACTCATAGTAATAGATAGTATATCACAAGGTTTCCATAACCCTAACAGAGAAGTTTAGCTGCTCATGATTACAACGGAAATCACCATAGACATAATCATCACACCACAACCTAGAATAAACTTGGCGATGGGGATAGTTGTAGCGTCAAGAAGGGTTGACGTTTTGCCCTTATGCCGTTCCTCAAGAGAGCCGAGTTTTCTCTGTCTTAAAACTACAGAATCTGTAACGTCAATAATACTAAAAGTGTCGAATGAAAAGAATCGAATCAATGCAGAAAAATTCAGCAAACAGGGTTTTTATAACATCCTTGTCCTACTAAATTACTGCTGCACCCCTAAGTATTTAAAAATACTGCTTTTGCCCGGGACAAGTTCTCCATGCATCACATTTAGTCCACAATCTTCCAAAAGTTGCCTTCCCTCTTATTCGAAGTTTCCCTTTGCTGCCCAAAGGTCCACAAAGTGCTGAAATCTTCATCATTAATACCTGAAAACATGCTAATCACATAGGTTAGCTCACTTACAGGAGAATGGACTAAAAGTGCAGGAATTATATATTTTGTCCTCAAAACTTAGCTAAAATATGGGTAAATTATGGTGCTTTAGGCGTGTAAATACACCCAACATCAAAGTCATGCTCAAAATAAGGGTAGACGATGAACAGGTGGTATTTGATGCGTACAAAACACCCACAGTAAAACCCCAAATTAAAGATTTGTGTATAATAAATGTTATTGAAGGGGAAAAGTATGGGGTGGTTATTCCACCAAACACCTCTTCAAATTACCTAATTGAGCGGCCTAAGATGAAATCACTATGTCCCAATATGATAAAGGTTGAAGTAAAGAGAGATGGTGACCTTGAGAGTACAAACTTAAGAGGTTAGAACTAATGAAAAAATGGCTCCCATAAGGGATTAAAAGCATGAAGGAATATGGTTAAGTGGATATGGGTTGTGCCGTGACACTATATCAAGACTGCTTGAGAGGCAACCCAAGTTTAATTAGGTATGTTTTCTTTTTAGTATTTATTTTTTATTTCATGTAGTTTTTGTTTTGGTCAAGTCACAAGTTAATGAGAAGTCTAAGTACCATAAACTTGAGCTTGAAGCATGGCAAATATTGAGTGTGGGATCCCTTGGATCCCATTTATGTGTAAAGATGCTACTAGCTAGGCCTAGAGGCCTCCGGGAGCATTTCTATCTCTTACATTTAAATTCACTTTGGGGACAAAGTAGATTTTTAAGTGTGGGGTGGGGGAAATTCTCAAATTTTAGCTCAATTTTAAAAAAAAATTGGTTAGGAATAAGTAAGATATTTGAGTTGGTGCTATTTTTTATTACATGGTGCGAGTCTTTTGTTTGGTAAAAGCATGATGAATGAGTGAATCACTACTTTTGAGACTCTTAGGCTCATTTTTGTGACTCTTGTACTTGTAGGCTTAAAATTGAATTTATGCTATTATTTGGTTGGGAGTCTATTATGATCCTATTTAGTTGAGCATGTTCTATGTGCGTGTGATATTTTTGTATATTCCTTGTTGCATGTGATGTCTAGAAATTGCTCGGTGTGTGTATGAAGCAAAATAAAGAGTATCGATTTAGGAGATGATTTAGGCATTTCTTTTGTAGCCTTGTTTTATATCTTCTATTTGCCCTACCCTTGTGCATTGTCCTAGATAACCCTAATTGAGCATTTAGATTATTTTTTTTGGTAGCATCATATGTAGCCTAATTCTCTTCTTCGATAAACCTTAATTTGATCCAAGAAGCTCCTAAGTTCTTTAATTAAAAAAAATATTTTTGATTTAGTAAGGAGTTTGAGAAATTGAAGAATAAAAAGGTGAAATTGATGCACCAAAGGAATAGTTATTGGTGTATAATTGATGTGTGGTGGATGATTGTGATATAATTCATGCTAAAAATATTTCCATGATTATGCAAAAAGATAAAAAATGATTCTTGTTGTAGTAAACTATGTATCCACCAAGTGTTTGTGAAAATGCTTAAAAGAGATAGGGGAAAAAAGGTATGGATGAACGAAAAAGTGTAATTTGGTTGTTGAAGATTAGTTTTAATTGTTTAATATAGTGTATTAAAGGCCTTAGAGAGGTTAGTCACTATTCTCAAATAGTTCCTACCCATCCCTTAGCCGACATTACAACCCGAAAAATACCTAATTGATCCTGAGCTTTACATTTGACTATTAGTGGAACATTACACTAAGGGCAAGCTTATGGTTCATTATGTGTAACTTGTGAATTTATTGTGAGAGTGAGCTTAATTTGATTCCTGTACCCATTGTGATAATTTGCATTATTTTGAGTGAATATGGGTAACTCTCTTGTTGTTAGGGCACATGTTTGATGAATGTGGCTGAATTGTATGATGTCCTTAATTGAGAAAGATGCATGAGTTTTCCACTTGTGGAGTCCATTCCTGAGGCTAGGATGTTTTAAAGTAGGATTCTTGAGCTTTCAATTGTGTATAACATGCTTAGTGTTGTAAAATTGCATTCCAAGAAGTCATTTAGTGTAATACCCCGTACTCTTTCCTAGCTTGAAATTGTCTCAAAAAAAATATTAGAATCTTTCTTTGAATGATGAATCTGCCTTTGTACGTGTGGTATTTTTAAGATTTTCAATTTTGCCACGTGGGAATTTCAAAAAGCTTTCCATATATATAAGATTCTCTTAAATCCGATGACCGGATAAGAAGTTATGACTATTTCAAGTTCCCGTCGTAAAACAAAGCCATATTGGTCAGTGGCGCGCCGCGCCACAAGCTAAAATGGCAATTGTCCTTTTCCAATGTCTTAGCGTGATTTCCCCTGCGTCGCGCCAAACTTCCAGCCCACAAAGGAAGTGGCAATATGATGGCTCTGCGTCGCGCCATCCATCAATTTCCCAGTTGTCAAATTCCAGTGACACGGTGCGATTGTGCCGCATCGCGCCAGGGGTCCAATTCGGAAAATTTTCACTGAAATTAAAAGACGCATCCAGGGTTTAAAGGTTCAACTTCCCACCCCTATTTAAATCCTTTAACACGAGATTCATCTATTGGGAGCCTAAATTATACTCTCTTTCCTCAAAAATCTTTCAAGAACAACCTAGGGCTTTTCAGAGAAGATTCAAAATCAAGAATTTCCTCTGTCAATCTTCGTATATTTATGAACTAAGGTATGCACAATGTTCATTCATGGATTCCTTCAATTCATGAAGCTCAAGAACCTTGTTTTATCTATAAATCATAGTATTTATGTTGTGGGTTATTTGTAATCATGTTGTTGACATTGATGGATTTCAAAGTTGGAATCTTTGTATTTTTTTTATGATATTATGTTAACATGAAAGATAAAATGCATGAATTTAGTTGCCTATGATGTGCAATCAAATGATTTCACCTATGCCCTAATTGTGCATGCAAGGTGTTGGATAAAATGCTTGGAATAGTAGAAATCATGCCTTATAGCCCAAAACATTAACTAAATGTGACATGCTTGTCATCCTCTTATGTTTATATGATTTCCATGCTATCATTGTGAAATGCGTATGTTGTTGGAATGCCATGATTTCAGAACATGAGATTATGATATGATTATAAGCATTCCCGTCTGTTGACACCCAATTTTTGCTCTCGGTGCCTAAAGTTAACGTCTTCAGTTGCTTCTTGATCATTAAAGGGAACAAATTATAATTTTCACATCTTTTTTATAATTGTTAACAAATTATTGATAATCTTCCTTACTTTATGATTTTTATCAATTTGTTATCGAATTTTTACGCTTCATAATTTATTAATAATCATCCTTATATTAGGATTTCTATCAATTCATTATCGTTTTTAACATTTTACAATCATCTGTACACGTACACGACATGAAATCACATTTTTTTAATTGTTTTTTAAATTAATTATATTTTTTAATTTTAATTTTTGTAATTACAAATCAATTTCTGCATTTTTTTCACAGTCCGCAAATGCTAAGTCGGATAAATTAATTTTATACAGTATAATAATTCGATGTCTTATCGCATTCGACAATGACCACACAATAATGTCTTGTCACGTCCGACAGTGACTACACATAATGTCTTGTCACATCCGACAATGACTACACAATGATGTTTTGTCATATCCGACAATTACTACACATAATGTCTTGTAACATCTGACAATGACAACTCAATGACACTACCCTTTGGACAATAACTTTATCCATTGGTCAAAAGAATGAACATCCTTTGGTCAATATCCTAAGCACTAAAGGATGTGCTATTATAAAAAGATGGGACACCCCTTTATCAATTGGATAATAGGAAGTGTCCAATTTTATTATAAATAGGCAAGGGTGGAAGACAATTTTATTCATCTTTTCTCTCTACACACATATTTTCATACACCCACACATATTTTTCCTCTCTCTCAAATACATACACAAATAAAACAAAAGAAAAAATCTTTCCTCATTTTTCATTTTCTCTCCCAAAAATACACAAATGCATATGCACATTTTTTAATCACACACACATTATATTCTTCTTTCTCCCCTGTAAGAATAAACAAATACACACAAATTTTTTCTCCTTTTTCTCTCTTTCAAACACACAAAAAATACACATATACACATAAAAATAAATTAAATTTTTGCTTCCTATTTTGGTGAAATTCGACCATTTTTACTATGAATTATGTTGGTTAATATATATATTTCTCAAGTGTTGTTGTTGCTATTCATATTTTCTTACTGTTCATGGCCGATGAAAATATCTATCCGTCGAATACTTAAGACCACTCCATTATAAATGACGGATTTTATTTTCAAAAGATTACTATTTTATATCTAAATAAATACTTGGCCAATGACATTATCTCTCTGTCAGATACTTGAGGTCACCCCGTGACAAAAGACAAATTTTTATTTCTCAAAGTTTACTTATATACATCAAAAAATAAATGCTTGGCCAATGACAATATCTTTCCGTCGGATTTTTGAGGCTATCCCATAAAAAAAGACGGATTTTATTTTCTCAAGTTTCTAAATATCAGTACATGGCCGATGAAAATATCTTTCCGTCAAAATTTTGTGACTACGCCATTACAAAAGACGGATTTTTATTTCTCAAGTTTATATATTTTATATCAAAATAAATGCTTGGCCAATGAAGAAATTCTCCGTTGATTTTTAAGGTCTCCATAAATAAAAGAAAGACATTACGAATACAAATACGTAATAAAAATTAAATATTTCGAGCGATGATGAAATCTTAAAAATATCAAGACAACACAAAAGGTTTTGTGATTCATATCTTGTCAAGGCGATTTAGGACGGCCGATTAGTCGAGCAACCACTTCGTTAGCCATGGCGAGTCTAAAACTTAATCTGAGCCCACTTCATAACAAAACTCTATTTTTATATATACACCGATATGTATATGTGTACACATAATTTCACTTACTTTAATAATTATTTGTTCATTTTATTATCTTATCAAGCACTTATACGTAATTCTCGAGCTTTATGTTTGTAGTTTAGTTCTTATTTGAAATTGTACATAAAGATAAAAGATAGTGAAAACTTTACTTTTTGGGTGTCGGGCGAAGATATTCTTTATCTACATAATTTTATCGCTTTTAGGCAAAATTTAGGCCGTTAATATTTACATAAAAGAATCGAGTTAATCAAGTATTCACGTATCATGTAGTCTTTCCTTCTCAAATAAATTTTACCTTTTTGTTATTTTAATGAAATAAAAATATTACTTGTAAATACCTTTTCTTTTCATGACACATTAAAATACATTTCTTTTCATACATCATAAAATACTTTTCTTTTTTCACATGTAATTTATACATTTTATACATATCATTTACATATTTTTTGTAACAATAGATTTTATTTATATAGTAAATATACATATACTTTTACATGGTTTTAAACATTTATGTTTTTTTTTCAAAAGAATTATTTTATACTTAATACACATACACTTTTACATTATTTTAAATATTTATACCTCCCTCTCATTGATAAGTTTAGTCTAGCCGGGTACCACATTTGTGGATCCTGAAGGGTGACTAACCCCTCCCCTTCGGGATAATTTGAACCCTTACCTTGAGTTTCAATAGGTTTTCGCAGACTAAAACATTAATCATATATATCGACAAATAAATAGGTTTTCTTATTTTTCTTTAAAAATTAGATGACGACTCTGTACAAAATTCAATTCATTTAGAGTCCATAAGTCGTGCTTGTTTGACCACGGCAAAAACAGAGCATGACAGAATTACGACTCTAAATGCCATTTTGTTGACAGAATGGCGACTCCGCTAGGGATGTAAGATAGTAGGTACTGACCACAATAGGCTCAATTTTTCAATTGAGGGAGGTATTTTTTTTTAGATGATAGTTCTTTGATTCTTTATCTATTTACACTGCAAATTATGTGAATTTGTTCATAAATTCTTTACATTTTTTACACAAATTAATTTTGTTGTTTTGTCAAATTCTTTTATTTGTTACTTGTTTATATACACTTTATCTATACATTTAAAAAATTCTACATATTATTTAATCATAAATTACAATTTCATCGAGTCTTTGGCCGTACACTTCACACACCATGGTTCACGCGGGGGGTGTCTTACACTCTCCCAAACCTTCTTTGAATTTCATAGTTTCAGAGTTGGTGCATTTAAGCTAGTGCTCCTTCTCGCAGTCATTCAGTCCTACTCCCAACCATTTAGAAAAATTTCTATTCTAGAAATAAATCACGTCATATACAAACTCATAAAAAATAGGTTTGAACTACGTTTTGAACTGATTCTTTTCCAGACAAGATACGTACGCAACCCTGTATTAGGGTTTGGTCTCTTCACTGTTTCAAAATAATTCCTTCGTTATTCATACTGGGCAATTTTTTTGAAACAGTCCAAAGATGCTCTCCAAAAGTCTTCAAGAGAGCAAATAAATGACTCCTCAAATTCAAATCTCAATAACATTAGTGTTTAGGCGACCTACCTCCAAATCCTCACCCAATTTTGGTTCGAGAACGCCTAGTTTCTTCTTTCGAACATTGTAAACCATTAAATTTACCGTGTATCGATCCCCACTATCAAATCAAGGGTTCAATATTCTTTCATTCATAACAATCCTTCCAACTACGGTGAATAATGCCATAACTTCTTCAATGTCTGACCTTCTCAATATCATCGACATATTGAAGTAATTTCAAAACTCTCCTCATGCTCGACGTCCGTCCTCTTGATTGTCTAATCGAACCAATTTTGTTGATACAAGCAATTCCTTCCTAATTGTCTTTCACATTATTTTTTCAAAGATGACCACCATTTTTGTACATTCATACATGTTACATAGAAATTTACAAATTTGCCTGAACTACGCAAACCTGATTCTTGTTTTTACAAGATACGTAGGCAACCCTTATTTGGGTTAGGTCCCATTCCTTTTTTAAATAAAATAAAATTTTGACTTGGTTGGTACCAACACAATTAGGAGTGTGCATGATAAAGAACAAATTGGTATTATGTAGAGGACCGACTTCACGGTAAATCATAGATTCTTTTCGTACCTCTTAGTCAAACCTAGTAACACTAAAAAATTCTCTTGTATATATCTAAGACAAGAACAAAGTCAACCCTACCATTTTAAGTGCATTGTGTGGTGAACTTTAGACTAGTTCATTGCATGTATTGTTGATCCAGAACATGGCCTGAATGTCGTTGAGAGAAAATTCTGAGTTGTACTTAGTTTGGGAAAGGATTGTAGGCCTTTCTTGACTAGATTGTGCCTTCAACAGCCTACCAAATAACATTAATCGCTAGTATTTCCCCTTTGAGCCTGAAACTTTTTCTTTGGAATAACCATATTTGAGCCGATACCTTTTGGGTGCTTATATGCACTATCCCTCTTTGGCCTACCTCCTTAAGCACACTAAGTACGTGAAAATTGCGAATGGAGATTCAAGATCAAAGTTGCCAAAGGAAAATAACGTATATCCCCAGAAGAACAAAAATAAAAGACGACTTCAAAGAAAGAAGGAGCAAGACCCCCCACAAAGAAAAAAAGAGATAACTCTGATAAAGCTGGGGAATCATCATACCCCAAAAAGGAAAAAAAAAGGAAGGAAAATATATCGAAAAGAGGAAAAACTCCAAAACAAATTTCAAAAGAATTCTAAACAAATACAAAAAAAGGGGAAAAGAAGCACAATAAAGAAGATCGAGCATCAAACGCACGGATACAGT
Organism: Capsicum baccatum var. pendulum; assembly: GCA_030864225.1. Classification (NCBI taxonomy): domain Eukaryota; kingdom Viridiplantae; phylum Streptophyta; class Magnoliopsida; order Solanales; family Solanaceae; genus Capsicum; species Capsicum baccatum. Next base: position 43,614,521 of record CM061560.1, read on the forward strand.
GCAATGCTCATTGAGGAATTAGTCACTTTTATCCTAGATGTCATCCTACATGACCCCAAGCCTACATTACGAGCCAATAACAAGTCCTACGAGATCCTACTCTACGTTTTCTTACATTAGTGGATACTTACATGAAGGCCAAGTCTATGGTATCACAATTGCATTCATTGAACTTCTTTCTAAGTGTGAGCATATATTTCTAGACGTCTCCAAATTCAAAAAAATATTTAAATAAGTGTGATACGAGACATTCTTTCGGGAGAGCGCACTTGAAACATGGGAACATGCACAGTTCAAAATCTTTGTTTGAAGCAAGACGAACAAATCTTGTCAATACTTAGGTATATCTGCGGTACTACTCGAAGCTATAGAAGTTACCCTAAAGTCAAAATCAGTTAGCTGGAAAAGAGATAGGGGAATTCTTATACACACTACTAATTGTTGCTACCAACTGTAATCAAGACACAATTATATCTTTTCATTTTCCAACATTTCTTACAAAGAAAATACAAAACAATATTCTGCATTTTCACCTTTCTACATTCTTACCAAGAAAACAAAAACAATATTCTGCATTTTAACCTTTCAGCATTTCTTACAAATAAAACACAAACCAATCTTCCACATTTTTCATCTTTCAACACATTTTTACAATGAAAATACAGAAGAAAAAAAAACTTTCCTTTCAAACCATACCTTCACATACATGCATCACACTTTATGTGCAAGACGCCTATTTCCGAATACCAACAATTGGCTTTCTTTTCAAGACACAAGCTTCAAACATGATCATTTTTCTTTTCAATTGGGTGTTCTCAGAGCTTTTTACATTTCTATATCCCTGCCAGTCGAGTGGATATCACCTTTCAAAGCCCCGCCAGTCCAGAGGCTATTACCTTTCAAAGCCGCGCCAGTCGAGAGGCTATTACCTTTCAAAGCCCCGCCATTCGAGAGGCTTTTACATTTTCATAGCCACGCCAGTCGAGTGGATATTACCTTTCATAGCCCTGCTAGTTGAGAGGCTATTACCTTTCAAAGACTCGCTAGTCGAGAGGATTTTATATTTTCATAGCCCCATCAGTCGAGTGGCTATTACCTTTCAAAGCCCTTTCAGTCGAGAGGCTTTTACATTTTCATAGTCCCACCAGTTGAGTGGCTATTACCTTTTAAAGCCCCGCCATTCGAGAGGTTTTTACATTTCCATAGCCTCACCAGTCGAGTGGCTATCACCTTTCAAAGCCCCGCCAGTCGAGAGGCTTTTACATTTTCATAGCCCCACCAGTCGAGAGGCTATTACCTTTTAAAGACCCACCAGTTGAGAGGTTTTTACATTTTTATAGCCCCGATAGTCGAGTGGCTATCACCTTTCAACAACCCCGCCAGTCAAGATGCTTTTTACATTCTCATAGCCCCGCCAGTTGAGAGGCTTTTAGATTTTCATAACCCCGCCAGTCGAGAGGATATTACGTTTCAAGCCCCGCTAATCGAGTGGCATTTAGATTTTTATAGCCATGCCAATCGAGAGGATATTACCTTTTAAAGCCCCACCAGTCGAGAGGCTTTTAAATTCACATAGCCCCGCCAGTTGAGAGGCTTTTACATTTTCATAGCCCCACCAGTTGAGAGGCTATTACCTCTTAAAACCCCGCCAGTCGAGGGGCATTTTACATTCTCATAGCCCCACCAGTCGAGAGGCTATTACCTTCCAGCTGTTCCACCAATCGAGAGACTGTTACCTCATTGGTTGATGACCTTAGTCTTCATAGATAATTGAGGAAGACCATCGCATAGTCTCCATAGACAATCGGAGATAACAATTAACATCAGTCTCCATAGACAATTGGAGATGTCATCAAGTCTTTGTATACAATAGAAGACATCATTCATCACATAGTCTCCATAGACAATCGGAGATAACAATTTGCATCCATCTCCATAGACAATTAGAGATATCAATAAGTCTTCGCAGATAATCGAAGACATTATCATTTGTCACAGTCTCCATAGATAATCGGAGACAACAATAAACACTAGCCTCCACAGACAATTGGAGGTGTCATGCATCAATTCTCCATATACAATCTGAGAGAACAATCAACACCAACCTTCGTAGATAATTGGAGGTGTCATGCATTAATTCTCCATAAACAATCGGAGATAATAATCAACACCAGCCTCCATAGACAATTAGAGATATCATGCATCAATTCTTCGTATACAATCGATTACATCATCATTCAACATCATTCTCCACAGATAATTGGAGAATTTATGCATTAGGTCTTCATAGACAATCAAAGACATCTTTCATTCATCAACATCAATCTTCGCAGACAATCGAAGACACTCATCATTTATCCTCAAGTCCCCGTAGACAATCGGAGACATCATACATCTTTTCAACAAAAGGTACAATTCAGAACAACAACATTTTTTTTCACACATTGGGGAAAATTTTGAGAACTATCTCAAATTTTCCCCATTTCCTCATTTCGAACTACATTGACCCGATTCTCTTGAGATTCGAGATATGTAAGAAGCTCTATGCTGAGTTCAGTCATTGCAAACCTACAATCATTCTTTCTTCTCAAGAAGTACACAATCTTGCATCCATAGCATCTCAAAACTCGATACTGGGCAATTTCAAAAAGAGCATAAAAAAGTGTGAATACTTCTATTCCCACATAACCCTCCTCTCAATGATCATTTCATACGATCATTCGCCCCTAATAACAAGTCAAGAGACAATCTACCAAATCTTTTGAACTATACCCGACCTGATCCTCATTAACTTGAGGTATGTAGGTAACTCTAAATTCGAGTTCGATCAAATTTTTCTATAACAAAAAAAAAACTCATTTTTTGTCGAGCATAATTGGCTACACATCAACATTTTCGTTTGAAGACTTCTACATTGTCTTCAAGTGAAAAGGGGCAAATGTTGACACCCAATTTTTGCTCTCCGTGCCTAAAATTAACGTCTTCAAGCTTCTTAATCGTTAAAGGCACAAAATATAATTTTCACATCTTTTTTATAATTTTTGATGAATTATTGATAATCATCCTTACTTTAGGATTTCTATTAATTCGTTATCATATTTTTACTTTTCATAATTTATTAATAATCCTCCTTACATTAGGATTTCTATCAATTCATTATCGTTTTTAATATTTTACAATCATCTGTACACGTACATGACATAACATCACATTTTTTATTATCATTTTTTAAATTAATTATATTTTTTAATATTTTATATTTTTTAAATTACAAATCAATTTCTGCAATCTTTTTTACAGTCCGCAAATACTAAGTCATATCAATTGATTTTACATAGTATAATAATTTGATGTTTTGCCGCATTCGACAGTGACCACATAATAATGTCTTATCACATCAGACAGTGACTGCACATAATGTCTTGTCACATTCAATAATGACTACACAATGATATCTTGTCACATCCGACAATGACTACACATAATGTCTTGTCACATTTGACAATGACAACTCAATGACACTACCCTTTGAACAGTAGCTCTATCCAATGGTCAAAAGGAAGATCATCCAATGGTCAATATCCTAAGGACTAAAGGATGTGCTATTATAAAAAGAGGGGACATCCCTTTATCTATTGGATAATAGGGAGTGCCCAATTTTATTATAAATAGGCAAGGGTGGAAGACAATTTTATTCATCTTTTCTCTCTACACACATATTTTCATACACCCACACATATTTTTCCTCTCTCTCAAATACATACACAAATAAAATGAAAGAAAAAATCTTTCCTCATTTTTCATTTTCTCTCCCAAAAATACACAAATGCATATGCACATTTTTTAATCACACACACATTATATTCTTCTTTCTCCCCTCTCTCAAGAATAAACAAATACACACAATTTTTTTCTCTTTTTTCTCTCTCTCAAACACACAAAAAATACACATATACACATACAAATAAATTAAATTTTTTCTTCGTATTTTGGTGAAATTCCACCATTTTTACTAGGGATTATGTTGGTTAATATATATATATATATATATATATATATATATATTTCTCAAGTGTTTTTGTTGCTATTCATATTTTCTTACTGTTCATGGCCGATGAAAATATCTATCCGTCGGATACTTTAGGCCACTCCATTACAAATGACGGATTTTATTTTCAAAAGATTACTTTTTTATATTAAAATAAACACTTGGCCAATGACATTATCTCTCTTTCAGATACTTGAGGCCACCCCGTGACAAAAGACAAATTTTTATTTCTCAAAGTTTACTTATTTACATCAAAAAATAAATGCTTGGCCAATGACAATATCTTTCCGTCGGATTTTTGAGGCTATCCCATAAGAAAAGACAGATTTTCTTTTCTCACGTTACTAAATATCAATACATGGCTGATGAAAATATCTTTCCGTCGGAATTTTGAGACCACCCCATTACAAGAGATGAATTTTTATTTCTCAACTTCATATATTTTATATCAAAATAAATTCTTGGCCGATGAAGAAATTCTCCGTCGATTTTTTAGGCCCCCATAAATAAAAGACGGACATTACGAATACAAATACGTAATAAAAATTATTTTGGGCGATGATGAAATCTTTAAAATATCACAACAGCACAAAAGGTTTTGTGATTCGTATTTGGAAAGACGATTTCGGCGGTCCATTAGTCGAGCAACCACTTCGTTAGCCATGGCGAGTCTAAAACTTAACCTGAGCCCACTTCATAAAAAAACTCTATTTTTATATGCATACCTATATGTACATGTGTGCAAAAATTTCACTTACTTTAATAATTATTTGTTCATTTTATTATCTTATCAAGCACTTATACATAATTCTCGAGCTTTATGTTTGTAGTTTTGTTCTTATTTGTAATCGTACATAAAGATAAACAATAGTGAAAACTTTACTTTTTGGGTGCTAGGCGAAGATATTCTTTATTTACATAATTTTATCGCTTTTAGGCAAAACTTAGGCCGTTAATATTTAAATAAAAGAATCAAGTTAATCAAGATTCACGTATTATGTAGTCTTTCCTTCTCAAATAAATTTTACCTTTTTGTAATTTTAATCAAATAAAAATATTACTTGTGAATACCTTTTCTTTACATGACACATTAAAATACATTTCTTTTCATACATCATAAAATACTTTTCTTTTTTCACATGTAATTTATACATTTTATACATATCTTTTACATATTTTTTATAACAATAGATTTTATTTATATAGTAAATATACATATACTTTTACATGGTTTTAAACATTTATGTTTTTTTTTCAAAAGAATTATTTTATACTTAATACACATACACTTTTACATTATTTTAAATATTTATACCTCCCCCTCATTGATAAGTTTAGTCTAACCGGGTACCACATTTGTGGATCCTGAAGGGTGCCTAACCCCTTCTCTTTGGGATAATTTGTACCCTTACCTAGAGTCTCAACAGGTTTTCGCAGACTAAAATATTAATCATATGTATCAACAAATAAATAGATTTTCTTATTTTACTTTAAAAATTAGATGACGACTCTGTACAAAATTCAATTCATATAAAGTCCATAAGTCGTGGTTGTTTGACCTAGGCAAAAATAGGGCATGACACCATCAATGTTAGATAGTATGATGACCATGTACTTCGTGAAATCCCCAACTTATTATATTATGGATTGTTGATGTTGGTCATTTATTTAGGAAAGTCAGGCTTTGTCAGTTTTCTTCTGTCGAGTCCTTGGGGTACTTGTACTCGATATTTTAGCTCTATGCCTAGAGTCAATGTCACGTTTTCAGGATACTCTCAGTCAAGCCATGTTCAGTAGAATTTAAGTAGTCTTATGACTCAGGAAAACTTAGTAATCTCAGTAATATTATGTCAGTCAACAAAACTCAGTTAATTCAATCAAGTTCAGTTCAATAACCCACGTTTAGTGTCTATTCAGATTGGAATAGTAATTAGCACTGAGTGAACCCAAGGATGAGAACTCACCTGCCAGTAGAGGGTGTAATTTTTAGGAGCAATCCTTGCATTCCAGAACTACATAACCAGCATATGTTGAGGAATCATACCTGTTAGTTAAGGGTAGATGAGGTGTCTTAACTTGGTAATTGAGGGTTCCCACCATTCTCATTAGAGTAACCTGCTAGTTGAGGGTCACTCACATGTTATCCTAACCAGTGGTGCAGTATTGACACCCTTCCAATCAAGGCACAGATTGGTCCCCAATTCAGCTATAATATGTTATTTGGGACATGCCAATTAGATAACTACTTCCCACAGTTTTATGTTACAGAACTAGGACTGTCAAATATTGCCAATAAGTCTCAGTAATGGAACTCAGATAGTTTTATAGAATTCAGGACTATCATATACAGTCAACTCAGATTCAGCACAAAACTCAGCTAGTTCCATCAGATTTAGGACTGTCAAATACAGTCACTCATGTTATCAGTTATATCAGTTATCAAAACTCATTCATTAGTCATATTAGTTATCAGTAAACTCATGTTATCATGATTTTCATTTATAGTTACTATATATGTATGCATATATTCTCACGCTCATATTAGTCAGTTAGTCAGTATTGTTCATGCATATGAACCCCATGCATTCAGCCTACCTCACATGCATACTAGTATATTCAAAGTACTGACGCATTTACGCTATATGTCTTATACCATAAGTTCTGAGACACGAGCTCCAGAGCATCCGTAGATTCCAATCTCAGTAGTCAAAGTTAGAAGTAAGTCCTCATCTTTCGAGAACACGATTATTATTTTAATATTTTATTAATTAATTTATTAGTTGGAGTTAGTTAGGGATATGTCCTATCAACTCCTTATTCAGACAGTCATGTTTAGAGGCTTTTCAAACTACAGTATGTTTAGATAGATTATTTTAGCTTTGTATTGAGTATTCCATACCCCATCCATATATTACGATTTATTAGATCTTATGTTACAGTTTTGAATCTTAGGCCTTTCAGTTCATGTTTTTACATTATATGGTATTTTATGCAGTATACATGTACATATATCAGTCATGGGTTAGCTTGTGGTCCTTCAGGGTCATGAGCACCGTGTAGCATTCTGGGTACCAGATTCGGGGTGTTACATTTAGTGCTATCTTGAATTTCTTGAATGTAATAGAAGTGTGGAGGTTTTCCAGATCTTGGTGTTTATAGTTAAAAGTTGTTCAATAACAAATAAGGCTTTCAGTACTGGGTGGTGATATTGGGTATTTTTATGCATTCTAGCGTTACTATCCTAGCAATTTTAGCCTTGTTTTGAGGATGATTCTTATTCTATATGTGTTTAAAATAATATAGATGAAAATTTATGTGTCCAAGTATGTGTTTACAATGTTTAATGGTGTTTTCGCATAATCTTTTACTCAATTCAACCATTTAGAGTTCAATTAAGAAAACTAGTGTGACTAGCTTGAGCTAAGTGTTGTCTAGTCTCTTGTATTGGGTTATAATGTATATTGATGAGTTCCTCAGGTTTATATTTGTGAAAAAACTTATTTATAATGTTCAAGGGTCAATTGGATCAAGAAAAGAGTCAAAACAATGAGTTAAATCTCAATGTGAAATTAGCCTATGCTTAGCTCGTGTTTCTAGTTCATCGTGGAGGATGATATATTTATTTGATCTCTAAAATGTTGTGTTTAATACTATAGAATTCTTGGTGAATGGATTATTATGATATATGAAAGATATAGAAGCTTCAAATCAAGTGGAAACAATTCAAAAAGGCTGGGAAATGACTATGAAAACACAAGACACAAGATGGATGCAATTTGGATACCCAAAATATATGGGGCGTGTGCATGCTGTATGGAGGTCCAATGGACACAGGCAAAAAACCAATGGATTCATAAGATGCCCAAGTTGAGTAGGCATCGCGATGCGGTAAAATTATGGAAATTGACAATTGTTGATTGGCTCGACACTGCCATCAAAAGTGGAATAAAAAATTCCCACCTAAAGTTTAATAACCTGGAAACACAATCCTATTAGGTTTATGACTTGTTTACTATAAATATAACGTGTTAAATCATGTTTTAATCATCTTGGAACCCCTAGATCTCTTGGAACAACATTGGAGGCTACCGTAACTTCTTTTTAGTTTTTAATGTCTTTAATTTAGCTTTATTTATGAGTTTAATCATTCATACAATTATTTGGATGTTTATTATGAATATGAGTGGCTAAAAATCCTCTTTTTGGGGTTAAAGACAAAAATATGAGTAGTATTATTTTGAATTAAATTCGTTTGATTTTCTTATCATTATTGGTTGTTTGTTTATTCTTGTTATAGCTATTTTAAGAATTCGCGACCCTTAGAATGCATCAATTTTATACCTTTTGATCTCAAGAGAGCGAATAGGGAGATAGAACATGGGAATAAATAAAGTATGGTTTGTATTTCTTTATGAAATAAGAAATTCAAATTAGTATCTAGGACAGAGATGTACTTAGATGTCTTACTTGATTCAAATGTAGGATGATAACTTGAATAACTTAAGTGGACTATTACATCCCCGCTTAATGATGTAGTTGTAAGGTTCAACTTAGGTAACGGATTAGATGTTAAGAAACTGTAATCATGCAATTAACCCTACAAATCAACAACCAAGATAAGTAAGTTAACAAAAATAAGTTCAATGACATAGTACGATTGTTCAAAACACTTTAACCCTGGGTTTTATCCTATTGATTGGTTTCAAGACATTTATTTATGCATTGTTTACTTTTCTTTATTTCTAATATTTAAAACTCTTGTTGGTTAACTTTGCACTAAATTAATCTAAATTGTGAACTGAAATTTAATCGTTGCTGAATCAATTCTGTGGGATCAATACTTGGCTTCTTGAATGTCACTTTAATACTTGATAAGACCACGTACACTTGTGTGTGTGCTTTGGCGCTATCATCTATTCCCATAACAAAAATGATCTTGCAGAACACCTCAGAATAGTATTGCAGACTCTTAGAACTCATCAATTGTTTGCCAAATTCAGTAAGTGTGAATTTTTGTTGAGATCAGTAGCTTTTATTGGCCATATCATTTTGGTGATGGCATTAGAGTTGAACCTCAAAAGACCAAGACAGTGAGAAACTAGCCCATACCCATTTTTCCATCAGATATTTAGAGTTTCTTGGGTCTGGTTGGCTATTACAGATGGTTTATTGATGGGTTTTTTCAGTTGCATCCCCTATGTTTAGATTTACTCAGAAAAAGGTCAAGTTTCAGTGGTTAGATTCCTTTGAGAAGAGTTTCCAGGAGTTGAAGACTCAACTTACCTTTTCCCCAATTTTTACTTTACCGAATGGCTCAGATAGGTTTACTGTGTACAGTGATGCCTCTAGAGTTGGTTTGGGTTATTTGTTAAAGGAAAAAGGTAAGGTCATAGCCTACGCCTTTAGATAACTTAAGCCCCATGAAAATAATTATGCTACCTATGATCTATAAGTAGCAGTCGTTGTGTTTACCTTACAGATTTGGAGGCACTATTTGTATGGGGTGCATGTTGATGTTTTGATGGATCACAAAAGCTTGCAGTATGTATTTTCATAGAAGGATTTTAATCTGCGTTAGAGGATATGGTTAGAATTGTTGAAAGATTATGACATTAGTGTTCTGTATCATCCGGGCAAGGACAATGTTATGGCAAATGACCTCAGTAGATTGTCTATGGGTAGTAATGCTTATGTTGAGGATGATAAGAAAGAGTTAGTTAGAGAAGTCAATTAGCTTGCCATATTAGGTGTCCGTTTGGTTGATTCGACTGAGGGTAATGTTTGGGTGCAGCATAGTTCAAAATCTTCTTTGGTTTTCAAAGTGAAGGAAAAATAGGATAGGGAGCCTATTCTAGTAAATTTGAAAGAGTCGGTCAGAATTTAGAAAGCAGAGGTTTTCTCCTAAGGGGGAGATAGTGTGTTGCGTTACCAAGGTAAACTGTGTATGTCATGTGTAGATGAGTTGAGATAGAGAATTCTTGTAGAAGTTCATGGTCTGTGTTACTTTATTCACCCAGGGGCCACTAAGATATACTACAATTTGCAGGAAAACTATTGGTGAAACGGTACAAAGAAGGATATGTCAGAGTTTATAACTAAGTTTTCTACTTGCCAATAGGTTAAGATTGAACACCAAAAGCCTAGTGGTTTTGTGCAGGAGCTCAGTATCCCCACTTGGAAGTGGTAAGAAGTGAACATGGATTTTGTGACAGGCTGGCCTCAGACTCGTTGTCAGCCTGATTTGATTTTGATCATTGTAGATAGGATGACTAAATCAGGCTATTTCTTGTCAGTCCATACTTCCTATTCTTCCGTGGACTATGTTAAGCTCTACCTTGAAGAGTTGTCTAGGTTTCATGGTATTCCTTGTCCATCATTTCAGATAGAGGTACTCAGTTTACCTCTCAGTTTCGGAAAGCCTTCCAGAAGGGTCTTGGTACCCAGGTTAACCTCAGTACAGCCTTTCACCCTCAGACGGATGGTCAAGAAGAGAGGACCAATTAGACTCTAGAAGACATGTTGAGAGCATGTGTCCTTGATTTTAAAGGTAGCTGAGATAATCGCTTGCCTTTTTTAGAGTTCGCATATAATAACAGCATTTACTCCAGTATTCAGATGGCTCCATTTGAGGATTTTTATGAAAGGAGATATAGGTCTCCAATTGGTTAGTTTAAGTTAGGTGAGGCCCTATTGATAGGGTCCGATTTTGTGTTTGATCCTTAGGGAGAGGCTTAAGACAGCCCAAAGCTGACAAAAATCCTATGCAGATATGAAGAGAAGAGATCTTGAGTTTCAGGTTGGAGATTGGGTATATCTAAATATCTCTCCCATGAAGGGAGTGAAGAGGTTTGGCAAGAAAGAGAAGCTCAGTCCTCGATATGTTGTCCTTTACAGAATGTAAGTCTCTTCAGAAAGGTAGCCTATGAGCTTGAGTTGCCCCTAAACATAGCGTCAGTGCACCCAATATTTCATGTTTCATTGATAAAGAAGTACGTTGGTGACCCAGTGGTTGTAGTTCCCTTAGAGAGTGTGGACATTTAGGATAGTCTCTCTTATAAAGAAGTTCCAGTCGAAATTCGTGATCGTCAGATTCGTAGACTATGGAACAAAGAAGTTTCCTTGGTCAAGGTTCTTTGGAGAAATAAGTCTGTTGTGGGAGCCACTTAGAATGCAGAAGTAGACATGCATACCATGTACCCTTACCTCTTCTCCATAATCTCAGACTCGGACACAAGTTCCCAATACCAATGATTTTTCATAGATTTTATCTTTTCCATTTCCAGTCCCAGCCATGTGCTCATCTCCATGTCATTACATGCATTCATGAACCAATTCAGTCAGTCACCATGTTTTAGACTCAGTCATGTTGTCATGTCTTCAGATTTGCATACTCAGCATGTAACCTTAGTATCTCCATATTTCCCAGCTTAATTAGTCTTATTCGAGGATGAATGTTACAAAACGGGAGATATTGGAAGACCCCGCAAAATCCTAGCTCATATCATCTCAGCTTTGTATATTAAAGGAGTTAAAGACTTAGAAAATTTTCACTATGTTTTGGGAATTAGTCATTTTTAGGCCCTCAAACTTTGACAAATTTATTCTTGACCTTCCCAACATCAAAAATATAGTTTTTAAGTTGATTGATGATCGGAAAAGTCAATAGTACATCTCTAGTGAGTTTCAGAATTTTTGGACAAGTGTAAAGGTATGTTTGAACTTCCAAAATAGTAGATTAGGTAGATTAGCCTGTGGCGCATCACCTAGAGTGGCGCGATGGAGCCCGCGGTGCCCCACCCAGTCCAGTTCGTGTATTTTTTCTAGTTTATATTTCGTATATTTAAGGATAAATGGGTCATTTCGCCCCCCCCCCCCCCAATTGATCTAAAATACGGAATTAAAGCCCCAAATAGCATAATTTTTCATATTTCACTCAAATTCTCTCAAGAACAACTCCCTAGGTTCATCAAATTAAAGTCCAAGCTCTACGAAATCTCCAACAACTCTCACGAATTCATAAACCAAGGTATATTAGATGTTCATCCATGGGTCCTTTTCACTCATGGAGTCCAAGAATCCAATTTCAAATTCAAAGTCATGATTTTATAAGTTATTGTGATTTTAACCATGAATCCGCAATGTATTTTGATTCTATACCATGTTTACATGTAATTGTTGTTGTTATTAAACCCCACACGTTTGAATAGTTTTGTTCACTAAGTTAAACCTTAATTGGTTATTTTAGTATTGAAATTATGCCATTACTACAAGTTTTAAAACTATTTCCATTCTTAGCTTAGACCATGCATTACAAGTGTTTGATGAAATGCCTCAAAGAATGAGTTTTGAATGTTGACTACATGGCATGTCCTCAAAGTTTTAGTATGATCTTATTGTTATTGTTATCAGTCTTGGGGGTTATGAATACCCATAAACTTAAATGTTTACAGAATTTCATTAGATACATTATAGTTCAGATAAACCATGAGCATAGTTGATTTCTCAGTCATTATTACCATAATGAACACTATCAGAATTCAAAATCAGTTAAACTCAGTTCAGTCTAATAATTTAATGTCTTTCAGTTGGGAGTAAACGTTAGCACCGAGTGAACATAGGGATGGCATCTCCCCTATTAGTAGGCATGAGAAACTTGTCTCTGCCGTCAGTAGGCATGAGACATTAGTAGCAGTCCCTAAGTTCCAAGCCTATGGTGTCACCATAGATTTGAGGGGTCCCCCGTCAGATAGGCATGACACCCTCGTCCTTCAGGACTGCAAGTTGTTGGATCTACACAGCCAGTATTAGTACCCATGGCATGGTACGACACCCTTTCAACTGGGGTTACAGGTTGTACCCTTATAGTACATTAGGGCATGTCGGTCATAGCTAGCTCCCACAGTCTCAGTTCAGTATTTTATATACTTAAGTTCATGTCCCATTGAGAATAGCATATAATTATCTATTATTTAGTTATCAGATTTTAGTATTTTAGTTTACAGACTATTTTCAGAATCATGTTATATGCTTGGTCATACATTCTCAGATTTTACAGTATTCACACATTCATACCAGTTATTTAGTTATCTCATGTTATTCAGTCAGTACTATTCAAGTATATGAGCCTATGCATATAATCCTAACCCCATCTAGCATACCAGTACATTCAAAGTACTGATCATATACTCGTTTCTTGCACTATGATGTCTCATGTCATAGGTTCGGATGATAGTTCCCCGATTGTGCATAGACATACTAGATTATCTGCTATAGCAGTGGTGAGTCCTCATACTTTGATGAAATAGTTATCTATCTCAGCTTACCTTATAATTTCAATATTTTATATTCAGTCGGAGTTAGTTGAGGGTTTGTCCCATCATCTCTACAGTCAGTTAGAAGAGGCCTTTAAAACTAGTACAGACAGTTAGTCAGTTTTCAGTCGTTATCCTCAGTCATTTTAGCAGCATTGTTAGTATTGTTTCGTAGACATTATCAGAATTATGTTTAAAAACCTTATGGCATTTTTCAGTTAAATCCTGCATATGATATTTTAATATCAGTTATACTCAGTGGTCACAGCAAGTACCAGTATCAGGGGTTAGCTTGTGGTCACTTGTGACCGTAAGCACCGTGTAGCACCAAGGGTGTACTCTCGGGGCATTACACTTATATATAATTAGATGATTAGACTTAGAGTATTGAGTTTAGACGTACTTTTTTTTTTTAAAAAAAGAGATTTTAAAAGTATTATAGTGCATCCAAAATAAGTAGACTAAAATCAAATTAATGATTAAAAGATGTAAAATATTTATAATTATTTATGAAAAACTAATATTATAAATTCAAATAATTATAAAATTTATGTATATAATTTATCGATTCGAGGTGGTTAGTTTTTTGATTTCTTTAGTAGAACCATAAACAAATCAAATTTTGTCAATTTTAAAATTCAAAACCAAATCAAACTAAATGCCAATTTTTTATTAGATTTGGTTTGGTTTCTAACCAAACCAAGAACACCCCTACCGGTGATCATGCAACAATATTCAAATTTTCCTCTTGGAAAACTTTAGTCATCATGTCGGAACCATTATCATCTACATAAATCTTCTCAAGTTCAAGCAACTTAAAATTCAACACTTCTCAAATCTAATGATATCTCACCTCAATATATTTAGACTGAACATGAAATGTAGAATTTTTGTCAAGATGTATAGCACTTTGACTGTCACAATAAAGCACCCACCTCTCTTGAGTAAAATGAACTTCCTCTAAGAATTTTTCTTCCATTGCAACTGCGTACATGCTTCAACGATAATATAACCTCAATTTGTGTAATAGATAGAGCAACACATTTTTACAACCTAAAGTGCCAATACACACAGCTTCCCCTATATAATAAACCAAGTACCCTGAAGTAGACTTGCAACTATCAATATCACCAACCATGTATGAATCAATATAGCTGCAAAGAATAGGCTTTCTTGTATCAAAATACAAACTCAGACTAGAAGTCCCACAAAGATATCTCAAAATCAACTTTACAAAATTCGAATATTCTGTTCCTGGATTAGAAAGAAAATGACTGACAATACTTACAAAATGAGAAATATCTGATCTTATACAAACCATTTCATACATCAAACTACCAACAACTAAAGCACACAGAACATTCTTCATATCTTCTTTCACATCATCACTATAAGGGCACTGCTTCATGCTTCATTTGAAGTGCATAGCTAAAGGTGTACTGACAACCTTATCTTTATCCATACTAAATCTTCAAATTACTTTCTAAATGTACTTCTCTTGTGATAACCACAACTTTTTGGCCTTTCTATCATAGACAATTTGCATGCCAAAAATTTGCCATGCTGATCATAGAAAAAGACTTACTCAAATCTTGCTTCACCTTCTAAATTTTGAAAGATTTATGACCAAAAACAAGCATGTTATCAACATGAATCAACACTACAATAAAGTCAACATCAGATACTTTTTACAAAAAATACAATGGTTTGAAGAGGTCATCTTAAAGCCATACTAACTCAGAAAACAACTAAACTTTTTGTACCACTGCATGAAATCCTATTTGAGACTTTACAATCTTTTCTTAAATTTTCAAACATAATTCTATTTTTTATTAACTTCAAAATCTTTTGTCTACTCTATATAAGTTTTTTCAGCTAAGTCACCATGGAGAACAATAATTTTAATATCTATTTGTTCAACCTCTAAATTCAAACTTGCAGCAAAGTCAAAAATCATATAAATGGATAAAATCTTCACAACAGGAGAGAATATCTTATCAAAATCAACTCTTTTTTTCTAGTTAAATCCCTTTGCAACTAATCTAGCCTTGAACCATAAAACTGGATTACCATCTTTATGTTTCACCTGAAAAACTCATCTATTTTTTAATGATTTTTTGTCTTTTAGTAGCATAACCAAATCAAAGTATGATTATCATGTAAAGATTAAATCCCATCTTCTATAACATCAACCCACTTTTCTTTTTTGGCACTCTCCATGGCCTCATCAAGACTTCTCCCCCATCAGTTAAGAGTACATACTCATTGAATAAATAATGAGATGAAGGTATTCACTTTGTAGTAGATCATCCAAGAGAACTCTTTGGAGTATCATAACAAATAATTATTGGACAATCACATCATCTTGAGCTAGAGCATTAACAACATCATGTTTGTCATTCTAGATATGATCACCATCTTCAGTATCAACTTGATTTTCATTATTATGATGATTTTTGTAGGTGCAATAGTCAAAGAAAATAGATCAACATCAACTAAGCTCTTACTATTTTAAGAATTAACCTTTTCTACTTTATCAAAATCTTTAGTTATTTGGTTTTCAAAGAATACAATATTACAAATTCTAATAAATTTCTTCACAATTGAATCATAGAAATGATAGTCAAGTTCATCTTGACCATAATTAATGAAAATACGTTGCCTATTTTTAACATCTAACTTTGACCTCTCATCCTTCGAAACATGCTTAAAGGCTTTACATCGAAAGACTCTAAAATGATCATAAGAAACATTCTTGACAGACCAAACTCTGTTAGGGACATCACCATTCAAAGAAACAATAAAAGATAGATTGATAATACACGCAACAGTATTATGTTCCTCTATCCGAACGAATCTAGTAGCCTAGTATCTGAAAGCATATATCTAACTCTATCAACTAGAGTTCTATTCATTCTCTCTGCTAAACCATTTAACTAAAGAGTTTTTGGAGGAGTTTTTTTATGCTGAATACTCTGATATCTATCAAAAGGACCAATATACTCATGCCCTTTATCTCAGCGGATGCATTGCAATTTCTTTTATGTCTGTCTCTCAACCAAGGTCTGAAAAACCTTGAACATATCAAGTACTTGATCCTTGAGTTTCAAAGTAAATACCTAGAACTTATGAGAATGATCATCAACAAAAGTTACAAAGTAAAGTGCATCACTAAGTGACCATACTTTAAAAGGACCACTTAAATAAGAATGCACCAATACCAAAAAATTATGATTTCTTAAAGGTGGATGACTGAAAAAAATCTTTTTTGATTTTCGGTTAAGTAATGAACATATTTCTTTCTAGATTGCCTGTTTTACTCTCATTATTTAAGGTTTTCTATAGAAATCAAATACAAGTAGACATCTGGAACATGCTTGACATTGCTGAGAACTAATCTCGAACCATCATTACTTTTCAAATAAATTGTCCTAATGCCAAGTACTTCAACCTAATCATTATTATCCATATTCTACATCCCAAAATTACTTGGAGTGTAAGAAGAAAATAATTTCTTGTTTGGCATGACATGAGAGGTAGCACTAGAATCCCCAAATTAGCTAGACTCACTAGAAAATAAATAAGATTAGTGATACTCTCACCACAAGCAATAAGAAGATCATCATTAGTAATAACAGCACTGCAACTTTCATCATCACCTTTTTTATTTGTCATCTCATAACTCTCTTATGCTTATGACCATATTTCATAATATGCCTATTCTTGTGGTAATAGTCACATGTGACATTTTGAATCCGGACTTTGACTTGCTTCTACTTGTATTTCTACCATTTTGAGCTTTGGAAATGTTTCTCCCTATATTTTATAAAAAAAATATCTGAGTGTGAAGCTAAAGAAGATGAGAGTTGGGATCTTCTTCTCATGTCTTTATTTAAGACACCAATTTTAGCATATTCTATAGTTACAATACCACTGGAAGCAGAATTAGTTAAAGAAACTCGATGAGTTTTTCAAGAGTCTGATAGAGTATTAAGAAGCCATAATCCATGTATTTCTTCTTTAAATTTTAGATCCATTTTGTACAATTGGTCACAGACATCCTAAAAATCATTTATATGATAAAAAAAAATAAGATTGCCCTCTTTGTTATTACCAGTCTTCAAAGCATAAAATGTCTTAAGCATGACCCACAAACTTCTGGAATGTGCCTCATTCATAATAGAGTTTCTAGAATTATCTTCAACTCATTGTTTGATTTAGCCACAAACCTATAAGTGCTAAAATGCTCAATCTTCATTTGTCATGGACTGAAGTTTATTAGAAGCAATCGCACGTAAATGCATTTTCTTAAAAAATAGGAAATGCTTCATCTTTCCTTTTCAAGTATCATAGTTACACCATTAAAACACACCATCTTGATCATATTTTCCTCCATCATTCAAATTGATAATCAACAATAATGAATGCTCTATTACCAGTTTTTTTGGAAAAGATAAGATATTAACAAAAAATGCATGACATGAGAGCGATAGAATAATATCCAAGTACAAATTTGAATCAAGAGGAGACAAATTAAACCTAGAACAATAAAGAATGAGCATCAAAATATATCAACCAACGAATACAAAAAGACAAGAATTAAATCAATCTCCTAAGACACCAAGATTTATGCAAAACCCTTTGGTGTGAAGAGTAAAAAATTAAGGGATCAAATTCTCCACTATAATCGTCAAGAGTTACAACAATGTTATCTAAAATAGCCACCAAAGAAGTTTCAAACAACGAGCAATAGAACATAAAGCACAACACCAAAAACTTGAGAATTAAATAATAAAAAACGTAAAAATGCAGAGGGAAACATCCAACTCTGTCATTTCCTAATCAAATATTGCAATGACAGGAGAAAGTAGTTTAAAAATTAGCTCAATCGGGTAAAAGATAAAGTAGGAATCACAATTTGAAATTGTCTGCTGGAGTTGAAATTTTAGTGCAAAAATCTGTACTCTTTCCTCTATATTTGGATACTAAAAACTCTTTTGTGGATGCTGAAATAAGACCTAAAATATCTTATACATATGCCTCATAGAAATGGGCCTATAAACAAAAGTGAGTTGGCCCAAATTGGACTTTATTTATCCATATAGGCAGAAAAAAGATCCATAACCAACATTAAAGATATTTAAATAGTATTTAGAAATATATTGCAGGAGGTGGAAATGTAGGGGCAGGGACTTGGAACTAATAAAAATAATGCCAAAATTGACATCAGGAGATTGATTTTTAGCAATAATCGACCTCGAATCAAAAATTTCTGGTTCAAAAAAAAGGCCTCCAGAGTCAACTATTTTACAAGTAAAAATATATTGGAAAATACCAACCTGAGGAGGTCAATTTTTTTGAAATATTATGAAGTGTTGGTTTCTCAAGTTATTAAAAATTACCAACCTTCAGAGGCTGGTTTTATTCAAAAAATTCACAAAAACTGATCTCAGGAGGTCGGATTTTGCCATTATTTTTTTGGAAAAGAAGAAAAAACAATTAGGAGGTCAGTTGCATTTTCTTGATTTTTTGCCCTTTTTTTGTTTCACGTTTGATAGTATTTTTAGTATAGTATATGATGATGGGAATGCGAGCTAGGAGAGGATGAAAATCAAATTTGTTAGAAGGTGGAGATGGCATAGTCCATGTGGGACCGTACTTCCTTCTCCTTCTTCCTCTCTTATCTCATGTTGAAAAGATCCACATCCATATATGTAGAGTGGGGGCTTCATTGATTATATAATTCTACTAAATAGAAAAGTGTATCAGTTAAAATCATTTTAAATAGTATTAATCCTAGTTTAAGGATACATTTCTACAATTAAATGCAGTAAAAATTCATGCTTATGCAACATCAAAGTGGGGGTCTTATTGCAATGTTGTAATGATGACAACATGCAAATTTTATTGTTTTAGAAAAATATTTTTTCAATTCTTAATCAAATTAAATAGGGGCTAATGGATGGTTATAAGCTTCAAGTATCACAATTACAAACACAACATCGCAGGTGTGACATTATAGGCTGAAAATCCAACAATGTTTTAGCTCTTTTTCACTGAAAAATTTCAATTTCTTTCTATTTTATTTCAATCTAAAAATTATTTTAGAAATAAAACCTATCGTAGAGATTTAATGGGTTTCCTCCCACCAAGTGTCGTATTTAATATCCTGACCTAACATAACTCATATTACCATTTTGTGTTCCACTCAGACGATATGAATTATGCACCTAACTTAGACGCAAATTTGTGACCATGAACCGTTGAAGGCAATATATAGATGAATAAATCTGCCACTATTTTTTTAACTTTGAACTTCATGGATTTTGAGTGTGATATTAAAAGAATTTTATTTTTCTCTATTTCTCTCTGAAGGTAGAAATCAATATTTATACAAAAGGTTTTCGGGGGAGCCAAGTCTCCAAACATTACTAGAATACTTAAAGAGGCCTATACAGAAGGTATCAATATACAAATATGTCAAGAATAGCTACGACCTCAACCATTTCTACCTCTGCATGACTATGTGTGGTGGGAATAAAACTCTTGAGTCTATTGAGTTGAAGGAGGAATCATATTAGGGGTTTCATCCCATTTTAGTTGTCTTTCTTTGGAAAACAACATGTAATAGAAAGCATCAAAGATGATATCTTCTTGATATTCCTCAAGTGCTCTGGTAAATGGACGATATGTAGAGCCTACAACTATAACAAATTCTACAAGATTATTATTATCTATAGGATATTACAAAATAGCCAACCTATTTGCAATCACGTTTGCTTTTGGACATAAGTCTCAATGCTTGCATTGGACCGACTTAAAATGTGTAGCTGTGATTTGAGCTCATGAATTTTTAATTTGGATATGATTTCATAGGTTGCAACTAATTTGTTCCATGATGTAAGAGCAGTTTCAGCACCAACTAGTTGTGGCAACAACTCTCAGATACTGGTATGAAAATCCAACTTAAAACAAGTTGTTCTTTGCAGACCCATACTTTATAGATAGGATTAAATTAATTGATTGCTATAATTTTATCTAGATAGGTTCACTACCATCAATATGAGAGTTGAGATCACACCCATAAAGCATTCACAGAAACTATGTCTTTCATAGAAAGAAGTTTTACGAAGTGAGCTTCACGGGTGGTTGATAAGCAAGTTTAGGTGTTGGGAAATAAGTTGTCATGGGGTTGGTCAAAGAAGTAACTAGAGTTCTTGACATGCCTGAGGAAGTAGTGACGACTCCCATTGTTGGATTCTCAAGGCGACATTGTTCTCTTCAGAAAAAAAATAAAAGGTTGTTTAAACTTCTAGGGCTTTGATACGTTGGAGGAAATATTTTTTCTAAATTAGTTTTTGAAGTTAGAAATAAATATTTATACAAGATTTTCCCTGGAGAGCCAAGTCTCCTAACATGACTAGAATGCATAAAGAGGCCTAAACAGGAGGTATCGATATACAAATACTTCTAGTTGTCTATCCTAGTTAGAGTTAACTATGTTTATTCTTTATAAAGATGTCATTCTATATTTTTGAGCTCTTAAATTGAAGAAAAAAGGCTCTTGTCTTTCCTCTTTACACCCCACACATATTTAATATGGGTCAATTCATGTCAAAACATAAATTCAATGTATAAAAATGTTTAGAGTAAGACATGAAGCACCCAACTTGTAATTTATTTTTTATTTTGACATTCACTACTTCTAATATGACTACATCATTTATTTAACAATTTTCATTATGATTGTGAGGAATTTTTCATTAATCAATTGCCCTTTAAGTATTATTCAATTCTGTTGATCACCTCACATTCTGGCAAGATAATTGATTTTGGATTTATCTAGCTCTATCTCTATAGTAGCTTTTCATTCCCAAGATATCTACATTAATGTTTGGTGGCTATCAGATCCAACATCTTGGCCTTTAGTTGCTATGATATTGTACTTGTTAAACTTAGAAGCAAAACTTGAAATTTTGGAAGTTTAGTTGGGTGGAGGGCGGATTCTGTTAGTCACCCTAATATCTACCTTGAAACCACATAAATAACAATTACTCATCATAAAATAGAGGTAGGGTGTACCACTTCCTTCAAAATATCTTTGCACTATCTTGATAATAATGGAGTCCTCTGCAGTATAGACATGAATCATGAAGATATATATTACAATCCTAAAATTTATTTGTATTCCATGATGCCATTCAAACCATTATAGTAAAAAATAAAATAAAAAGTTTCTATAAGCACAAATATTCACAAATCTATATCAAAGCAAGTTAGCTGACTTTTACTAATCGTTCCCCAATAAAAACATCAAACTTTGATATGCTTAAAATTACACCTTCAGATTATGTAATACGATCGTATACAAATATTAGTAACTAACAATGGTAGAATCAAATTCTATAGAGAACAATATAAGGACTTTCAGGCCAGTCTAGAATTATGTCCAACTAAGTAGTGTCAGACGAGTCAATGATGGGTGAAGATATGATTATGATTAATTTTTACTATGGAAAGCAACTAAATTAATCAATGGTAACAAGAAAAAACACATAGGTACACACATTCACGTATCGATTCAATTTAAGTCAGGATTGTTTTAATAATGGTAAAATATCTAGATTCTATACTCAATCTTTTCCAAGAGATAAGCGATTTATCTTAATATAAGTTTTTAAATCTATGTAAGTTATTTAAATACGATCTAGTATAATTATGTTTCAAGTAAATTCTATTATCCTTAATGAGAATTTATTAGATGAGTGTTACGTCACGACCCGACTTGAGGCCCTGGCCATGACGAACACTGATAAGTCATCAATTTGATGACTTTCTATCACCTTTTAATCTTAAATTATCATGCTTTTACATTGAGTTGTTGTTAATCTCATACTTAATGCTAATTTGTTAAGGTATAGGCTGAAAAGGAAAGATGACCAAGCTGCTCAAGTCAACGAGATGTCAAATATGAAAGAAAAGAGCACTCTAGACCACATGGTGTATCGGAAAGCTACCCGCGCAAGTGAGTGGCCAAACTAACAAAAACAACCACATTTGTTCCCAATCTACTATGGATCCATTTTTCTTCTCTAGATCCGCTCTCCATTTCTTTAGATCAGCTCGAGCAGGTCAATAGCATGGTGACATTTTAGTAATATTCGAAAAATGTAGAATTAAGGCTTAAATAAGGGGTTTTAGCTCATTTTCCTTATCTTTTAACATTATTGTTCTACTTTTGAATAAAGAAGAATATAGAGTTATTTCCAAGTGAAGGATTAGTGCCCTCTCCATTAGAGATTTTTGGAAGTTAAAGCTTGTATTTTCATTCTCTTTATTTTTGATGGATCAATTTAATATAAATGTTGGTATATCTTTACTCTCTCTCTCTATGAGTAGCTAATTCTTCATTCTTAGGGTTATGCTTGAAAAGGTTGTGATTAATGCATGGGTGTTGTTTATTTATGTTTCAAATTAGCTATTTGTTATGTGTAATTCATTTATTACATGATTTATCTAAGAATTGGGAGTTGCAAACTCCAAATGCTGTTGAACCCATATCATCCTTTAAAGAGGGGGTATGGGTAAGGAATAAATATATACTATAACTTGAATTATTGAATTTAATAGCATCTCTTAGACATAAGGATGTTAATTGAGGTAATAGATTTGTGAAAATTGTCACATTTATGAGGTGTTTGAAAGAACCCATTTGTGAAATTTGATGTTTTATTGAAAGATTGACACTTATAACTTTAAATCTATCCTACACATGACTCCTAGATAAATTTGGATAAATTCTCAATTATCAATGAATGATTTTACACCTAGAATGGCATAACCCTAAGGTCTATTTCCAATTTATTAAACTTTAAGTATTTTCAATTTTGTGATAGTATTCTAAAAGAAAGAAATTATTACTTTAAAAAAGCATTCCAACTAATTCCCCCTATTTTACATTAATATTTGTTTTATACACATTAGGACTCAACTCTTTATTGACTTATAACACTTTCAAGCCTTGAATTCTGTGTCTTCACTACTCGTGGTTCGAACACAACTCCTTGTTGGGCAAAATATATATTGACAATGTGCGCTACACCTATTCAAGAGTGTAATTTGAGCATTATCAAAAATGAAACTGTTGCTGGTGAGTGAAATATAGTTTTCATTCTTGTAGTGTTTTTAGTCACTTTGGGTTAACCATAGTTTGTTATTTTTTGTTATTTATCTGGTGAGAATAATAGTATACATGATACTATAAGCGAACACGGTAGTAATGCAGATACTTTTGATCGGCATCTCGAGCACAAGGATTACCTCAGTGATGAAGGTCGATCTATTGCTATTTGTATTCCAATGGTGAAAAAAAATAGAGTGTTTTACGTTACTAGTGTGATGATTTATTTGATTCAAATAAAAGGGGATCTCAAGAACATGAGGGTGCCAATCTACACTTGAAGAATTTCATTGATATGTTCTCTCCATTTGTCATGGACCACATATCTCAAGAATTAATCCATTTACGTCTTTTCCTTTCTCGTTGATGGGAGAAACGATCTTGTGGTTGACTTCTATGACCGCGAGATCTATCACCACATGGGTTGAGCTCACAGATGAATTATTGTATATGTACTTTCCTCCATCCCGAATGATGTAACTAAGAAATGAAATCACCAGTTTTCACCAACTTAATGGATAACCATTAGATGAGGCTTGACAATGATGCAACAATAAAATAATGCAAAGCCCAAATAATGAGGTCCCGAACAAAATTCTTCCTCAAATCTTTTATAGAGCATTGGACCAATTGAACAATATGGTAGCCGACAATGCGATCAAAGGATCTATTATCAAACAATCTTATGGTGTCGTGATGGATTTATTAGATCAAGTGACTAAGCAAAGTAGAGGTTGGCACACAAGAGATACCGAGGTGGTTATGGGGGATCCCTCCACATCTTTTGTATGCCAAAAAAGGTACAAATATGAGAAAAGAGATGAGAACATGGCTAAAGTGATGACACAACATGATCTTCTCACCAAGCATGTAATGGGAGCTCCTTTAAAGACAGTTAATGTCATTAATTCTAAGAGTGTTAAAGCTTATGATTATGAAGAAGCGGAGTCTCTTGAATAGGAAATTTGGTTCTTGTCAAACCAAATGAGGGGCTCCTGCCCTACCTATCAAAGGCAAAGTAGGAGTCCAGTTTGGGAAAAAAGGGATCATGATAAAAATAAGCGTGATAGAGATCAGGATTGGAGAGATATGGATAAGGATTATGACCTATATGTACCTTGACATGATAGTTCCAAGGTCAAGATTCAAGATCCATTAATCCGGAGAAGTTCAAAAGTGAAGGTGTCCTTTCTCATATCTTGATGCGTATTGAGGGAACCAATAAGATGGTGAGAGAGTTGGAAAGTTATTTCTTACAACTCAATAAAATGGTGACATCTCATTCAGCCTCTAACAAGAAACTTGAAAGCCAAGTAGGTCAAATCTTGGCTCATCATAATGCCAGGCCAAAGGGTGGATTTCCTAGGGACACAGTTACTAATTCTAATAATGATGCTCACATCATGGCCATTGCCACTAGTTATGGTCAAACTCTTGGTAAAGGTGTTATCAATTTTGATTAAGACCCCAATGAAAGGGGGAATAATTAATAAGGAAATGTAAAGAAAAAGAAGTGAAAAAAGTCTAATGGTACAGTTCTAAAGACTAATGAGTCAATTATTGAAAATTTGTAGGTAGTTGAAGAAAAGGGTAAAAGTGATGAGGCTCCAAAGGTGGTTGATAGCAATGCTCTAAAACCAGATGAAACTCCAATTATTCCTATGTCTTATTTTAAAATTCATCCCCTATTCCCACAAAGATTTAATATGAAGGAATATGACACCAAGTTTAATAAATTGCTTGCACAATTTAGCAACCTATCAATGAATATTCCATTGTTAGAAGCATTACATATGATGTTCGGGTATGCTATCTTCATGAAGGACTTGGTTAAAAATAAATGAGTCATGGATGTTGAGACTATAGAGGTAACCCATAATTATAGTGCCATAATGTATAGCACAATGGTAGTGAAAAGGAAAGATCCGAGTGCATTCACTATTTCGTGCACCATTGGGGTGAACATGATTGGGAAAGCATTGTGTGATATTTGGGAATGAATTAAATTGATGACACTTTTTGTGTTTCAAAATTTAGGTTTGGGTGTCCCCCAAATTTGTTATTCTTGATTGCGAGATGGATCACAAAGTCCTCATTATTTTTGGTAGACTATTCTTGTCTACCGGAAGAGTCTTGGTGGATGTTGAATATGGTGAAATAAAGTTCCAAGTAAATAATGAAGAAATATCTTTTAATGTGTGTAATTCTATGAAACAACCTAAGGATGTGCAAGCTGTTTCGATGATTAATCATGAAATGACAAACACCATAAAGGAGAATCTTATGGATGACCCCTTGGTGGGTTCATTGCAGAAATTGGTGTAACGATCCGGGGGTACATCATAGTCGCCACACAGTGCTTACGGTCCCATGGGACCACAAGTTAACCCATGAATTGGTACCTTCTATGAACACTGAGTAAAACTGATAAAACAATATATATGCAGAACTTAAACTGAATGCCATAAGGTTTTAATAACTGAATATAAAAATGAAACAACTGTATGATGTGTAATAGTACATGCAAATGTTTGAAATCCTCTAACAACTTAAATAAAATAGTTTATGGGACAGGACCCAAGTAACTACAAAACTGTCTGACAATAATGTAAATGATAATATACTGCAATAGCTAAATAAAACACATGTCCTCGATGGATGAGGACTCACCACGATATCTGCTGCAATAATTGGACTGTCTAAGTACAATTGGGAATCTGAGCATATGGGCCTATGATATGAGACATCATAGCGCAAAAAAAGAGTATGCGGTCAGTACGTTTGAATGTACTAGTATGCTAAAGGGTAGGCTGATGTGCATGGGTTCATGTTCGTGAGTACTAACTATCTGAATGCATAGCATGTGGTACTGAATAATAGCATATGATATCTGTAGAGACTAAAAATTCATGACCACGCATAACACAAGTACTGAAGTAATCTAAAATCTATAACACTGAAATGTAATAGCCAAGGAGCTAATAAACTATATACCATAGTCAAGCAAGATTGAACTGAATTCTAAACTAAGTATGGAAACTGAAACTGTGGGAGTGTTCATCTAACCGACATGCCCCACCATAGACTAATTGGGGTCCAACCTGTAACCTCGCTAGAAAGGGTGTTAGTACCATGCGACTAATACTAACAATGGATGGGTGGATCCACTAAAGTGAGGTCCCAAAGGACTAAAAAGTAACCCTATACTGGTAAGAAACTCATGAGATAAGTGTCAAACCTAAGCTGGAAGGAAGACATCTCAAACCTACGTTGGCTACCTAGTTCTATAACTGAGGGATTTCTACTACGGGTCACACCCTAATCTGACAGGAATGCCCCCATCCCTAAGTTTGCTTGGTGCGGAATCCTAGTCCCAACTGAATTGACACTGATCACTATACTGTACTAAGCATGACTGAATTCACACTGACCATGTTAATTGGTTGAACACTACTTCTCATTTTACGAATGAGATCCTTCTACAACTACTGATAACTAAACAAAATAGCTAAAGTTCGGGTATCATAACCCCTAGGACTAGTCAACATTTACAATAGAACCATACTACAACTTTAGGATCAAAACAAATAGTCTTTATTCAACATTCATTCAACTAGACATTTTGTCAAACACATGGTAGGCATAATATTGTACATGGGAATGGTTAACATGACAACATATCATGACTTCATTATTTAATTCACAATTTAGGGGATGCAACATGATACTTACAATAACCAACATACAACTTAGTTTATTTCACATGAAATAAATATATTCATAACTTGACATTCAAATTTCAACACATACATGGACATAATATGCTTTATATCAATAAAACTCATACTTAAGAATTTAAAAGAGGTTCTTGGAATCCAAGGGTGGAAGAAACCCAAGGATTAACTCCTAGCATACCTTGGTTGGTGAATTCGTGGGAGTGTTGGTGAATTCTTGAAGCTTGGACTTGAATTTGAAGATCCTAGGGTTTTCTTCCTCAAAGAATCTGAGTGAAAAATGGATAATTTTCCTATTTGTGGATTTAATCCCGTGTTTGAGATCAGTTGGGTATAGGGAAAATAACCCATTTGCCCTTAAAATACGAAACAAAACTGAAAAATACACAGAGCATAATGGATCGTTCACCGCAGTCTTTAGTTTGTCGAAATGGACCACGCATCATGGTCTCTCCCCAGGGGTAAAATGGAGGGCGCATCATAGGCTAATCACGCAATGCTTCTGTTTTGGACATCCAAACACATCCTTACACTGGTCAAAAAATTCTGAAACTCACCCGAGATGTCTTGTTGACTTCCTGGATCATGAATCAACTTAAAAACTAACTTTCTGATGTCAGGAGGAGGAAAACAAAATCATCAAAATTTGAGGGCTTTAAAATGACTAAGTCCTAGCACTTAGTGAAAGTTTTCTAAGTCCTTGACCCATTTAACATGTAAAGGTGAGATAAAACGAGTTGAAACAAGCTAGGATTTTGTGGGGTCTTACAATATCTCCCCCTTGGGAATATTCGTCCTTGAATGAGACTGGTCAGGTTGGGAAATATAGAAGTACTAAGGTTACATGTTGAGTATACATAGCTGAAGACATAACAACATGACAACATGACTGAGTCTGAAACATGATAAATGACTTAACTAATTCATGAATGCATACAATGACATGGAGACGACAACTTTGCTGGGACTGAAAATGGAAAAGAGAAAATCTACAGAAAATTGTTACCTTTAGTTGAGTCTGAGATTGTGGAAAAGAGGTAAGGGTACTTAGTACACATGTCTGCTTTTGCTTCCTAAGTGGCCCTCTCAACAGATGGATTTCTCTAACGAACCTTGACCGAGGGAACTTCTTTAAACCTTAGCCAACAAATCTGATGATCAAGAATTTTGACTGGAACTTCTTTGTAAAAGAGTCCATCCTGAATATCTATGCTCTCTAAGGGGACTACAACTACTGGGTCACCAATGTACTTCTTTAGCAATGAAACATGAAATACTAGGTGCACTGACGCTAAGCCTACAGGCAACTCAAGCTCTTATGCTACCTTTTCGAAGAGTCTAACAATTCTATAGGGGCTAACATATTGGGGACTGAATTCTCCCTTATTGCAAAACCTCTGCACTCCCTTCATGGAAGAGATCTTCAATTGTACCCAATCTCCAACTTCAAACTCAAGATCTTTTTTCCTTATATTTGTATAGGATTTCTATCAGCTTTGGGCTATCTTAAGCCTCTCTCTGATTAACTAAACTTTCTCCAAAGCATCAAATACCAAATTGGGCCCTGTCAACGCAGCCTCACCTTTCTCAAACCAGCCTATTAGAAACCTACATCTCCTCCCATAAACAGCCTCAAATTGAGCCATCTGAATGCTGGAATGATAGTTTCTATTATATGCAAACTCTATCAAAGGTAAGTGATTATTTCAACTACTTGTAAAATCGAAGACACATGCTCTCAACATGTCTTCTAGAGTTTGAATGGTCCTCTCTGCTTGACCATCCATATGAGGATTAAAGGTTGTACTAAGGTGAACTTGGGTACCAATACCTTTCTAAAATGCTTTCAAAAAGTGAGAGGTAAACTGAGTATCTCTATCTGAAATAATAGACAATGGAATACCATGAAATCTAACCAACTCACTAAGGTAGAGCTTAGCATAGTCCTCAGCTAAATAGGAAGTGTGGACTCGTAAAAAATGGGCTGCCTTTGTCATCTTGTCCACAATGACACAAATTAAATCATGCTGACGATGAGTACTATCCAAACCCATCATAAAATCCATGTTCAACTTTTCCCACTTCCAAGTGGGATATTGAACTCGTAAACAGAACCACTAAGAGTTTAGTTCTCAATCTTAACTTGTTGGCAAGTAGAAAACTTGGGTAAAAAATTGACAATATCTCTTTTCATCCCACTTCACAAATAGATCTCTCATAAATTATGGTACATCTTAGTAGCCCCTGGATAAATAGGGTAGCAAGCACTATGCTCTTTAGCAAGAATCTACCGTCTTAAGTCACCTACATACGAAACACACAAC
Source organism: Capsicum baccatum var. pendulum (assembly GCA_030864225.1). Classification (NCBI taxonomy): domain Eukaryota; kingdom Viridiplantae; phylum Streptophyta; class Magnoliopsida; order Solanales; family Solanaceae; genus Capsicum; species Capsicum baccatum. The sequence continues at coordinate 43,644,118 of CM061560.1, forward strand.
CTACCCTGGCAACGCCACACACCATCTCCCCCTTAGGACAAAACCTCTACTTTTTTCTCCCTAATAGACTCATTCAACCTAACCACACTAGAATCCATATCCAGCTTTTCTTTCACTTTGGATACTAAAGAACATTATGAACTATTTTGTACCCATACACAACCCTAAGCTGAATCAACCAAATGGAAACCTAGTCTTGCACGCTGATGAAATTCCTGAACTAGTTTCTTTTTTTCATCCTCAACGTGAGTCACATTACCCATGAACAATCTACTAAGGGCATCTACCACTACATTGTCCTTGCCCGAATAATACAGAACACTTATGTCATAGACTTTCAACAACTCTAACCACCTCCTTTGGTTCAAGTTCAAATAATCTTGTAAGAACACATACTGCAGACTCTTGTGGTCTGTGAACACATCCACATGCACCCCATATGGATAATGCCTACAAATTTTCAAAGAAAACACAATAGCTAATAACTCAAGATCATGGGTAGGATAATTTCTTTCATATGGATTAATCTATCTAGAGCATAAGCTATGACCTTACCTTTCTTTATCAAAACACAACCCAAACCAATTGTGGAAGTATCCCAATAAAAAACAAACCATCTAAACCATCTGGCAAAGCTAAAGCTGGGTTAAAGTAAGTTGAGTCTTCAACTCCTGAAAGCTCTTCTCAGAAGAATTTGACCCATAAAACTTGACTTTCTTCTAGGTCAATCTGGACATAGGTTATGTAATAAATAAAAAACCTTCAACAAATTATCGGTAATAGCCAAACAGTCCTAAAAACTCCTAATATCTGACGGAGTGACAGGCCTAGGCCAGCTTCTTATTGCATTGGTATTTTGAGGGTCAACTCTAATGCCATCACCGGAAACAATATGACCAATAAAAGATACTGACCTTAGCTAAAATTTGCAATTATTGAATTTGTATAGCGCCTTGAGTCTGGTACCCGAAATGCCACACGGTGCTCATGACCCCGAAGGACCATAAGCTAACTCATGACTGATATCTGTACCTATACACTGCATAATATACTGTATAAATGAATAAATAAAGTCTGAAAGGCCAAAAGGTTCAAAGATCTGATAAGACATAACATTTGAAGATATGGTATATCAATACCAAAACAACTATAATAATTGTTTGAACAAGCTAGTCTGAAAGCCTCAAAACTGTCCGAACAAGGAGTTGATGGGACATGTCCCCAAGTAAATCCAACTACTGAAATAAATTAATTAATGAGATAATAAAGTATTGTTCATGTCATCGAAGGATGAGGACTCACTGCTAACTTTGACTGTCGAGACTAGAATGTTACTGATGCTCTGGAGATCGTTCTTCTGAACCTATGATAAAAACAACATAGCACAAATGCGTCAGTACATTTGAATGTACTGGTATGCAAGTGAGGTAGGCTGAATGCAAAGGGTTCAAATGCATGAATAATGCTAACTAATTGAATAACATGAATGTGAGAATACATACGTAAATAAGTAATTGTAACTGAATTCATGATAATAATGAGTCTGAATACTGATGACATGAGTTACTAATAATTTATATAACAGAGCGGTTGTGTTTGATAGTCTAGGTTCTGATGGAACTAGCTGGGTTCCATATTATTTTAAGTTGACTATATCTGACAGTCCTAAATTCTGTAGGACTATCTGAGTTATATTACTGAGATTGAGACTAAGATTGTAACTATGGGAAGTAGTAATTTAACCGACATGCCCCTAATAATCTATTATAGCTTAGTTGGGATCCAATCTATAACCCCAATTGGAAGGGTGCCCATACCCCACCACTAGTAAGGACAAGTTGTGAGTGATCCCTCATATAACAGGTACTCTAAGGAGAATGGTGGGACCCTCATCTAACAGGTTAAGCCACCCCATCAACCCTCATCTAACAGGTTAGATGTCTTAACCTACGCTGCCTATGTAGTTTTGGAGTGCAAGGATTTTTTTCTAAAATCATACCCTCTAGTCGCAGGTGAGTTCCCATCCTTAGGCTCACTCGGTGTTGAATCCTACTCCCTTCTGATTAGAAACTGAATTAATTACATTGAACTAACTGGACTGAATTTACTGAGTACCGTAAACTGGCAGAGTATCACAAATATCTGATAACTAACTGATATTACTGAGTTTTCCTGAGTCATAAGACTGATTGAATTCTACTGAACATGGTTTGACTAATAGTATCATGAAAACATGACACTGGCTCTAGGCATATAGCTAAATTATCTAGTAAAAGTACCCCCAGGACTCGATATCATAAAACTGATAAAACATGAAACTTCTTGACACATTACCATAGTCAACAATTCATAGTATAATCATTTGGGTTATTCATGAAGTATTCGTATGCCACAAGCTCACACATGAATAGAAGTGCATACAAACATGTCATAATTTCATAAGACTAATCTCATAAGAATTACATCAATCCATCACAAAGCATAAAAATAACATGGGAGTCATTTGAACTTAAGGGTGAAACATAGGTTCATCATTTTGGTCACAATTGAGTCATAAGGCATGTTTTCTATTTCTTAGGCATTTTATCAAACACCTTGCATGCATAACTATAATCTTAGGCTTAGACATTAAATTAATTCAGCATGGTTGCATAAATCAACATAATTTAGTAGATTCCAATCCACATACTAGCATAAATTAATGAAAACACATTTAACGATTCCAACTTGGGTATCATACATAACATCAACATGATCGTAATTAATCCATAATATAAACATCACAATTTATAATTTAATATTGAGTTCTTGGGATTCATGGACAAAAGGAATCCATGAATGAACACTATGCATACCTGGGTGGCTGATTTCTTAAAGATTTGTGTTCAAAAACTTGAATTCATGACTTGGAATTAAGCAACTAGGATTTCTTGTTCTTGGGGGTTGATCTTTGAGAGAAACCCTAATTGGATATTGTGAATGAATGATGAAGTTATGAGCTATTGTCTAGTATAATTAGGGGTTAAAATAGGTGTAAAAAGACCCAAATACTCTTTTAAAAATGGCTTTAAATTGCTGAATGGGATCTGTGATGGCTCGTACGATGGTTCTTCAGTGGCTCAACGGTCCGTTGTTCTAACCGTCGCACATGGACCAAAATTGGAACTCACTACCTTAGTAGCAATGGCTTGGGCGATGGTCCATCGGTAGCTTAACGGTCTGTCGGTGCTGGCCGTTGCACTTGACTAGAAGTCGGGATCACTGCCTTAGTCATGAAGTCTTGAGCGATGGTCCATCGCTGTCTCGACGGTCCATCGATTTGACTGTCGCTTTTGGGCGGTTCTAATAGTTCTCTATAAAATGTCCATAATGTTTTACTCCAACACTAGATTTGGACGAAATTGGTATCGTTGGAAAACTAATTTAATTTTCCACATGATAAAAAGTTAAAATTAGAGAAATACTGTCTTATTTAAATCTTAATCATTTGGGAAGTCATCACTAACTCTTTTGGATAATAGATTTGACTTAAAGAATTTTTGGGGTATTACAATATCTCTCCTTTAGAAGTTTTCATCCTCAAATAAGACTGACTGAGAGGGGAGAAATGGTAGACTGAAGCACATTCTGAACATGAATGACTGAAACATGATTTCATGATTGGCATGACTGATAACTAAATATATCATACTGAACATGCATAGCTGATGCATATGTAAATGATTCATGAATGCATGACTGAGTGTTCTGAGGAACTAAGTTTCTTATAATTAGAATGCATAGTTGATGCCTGATTAATTGACTAAACTGATACATGAATGCATGACTGAATATGCAATGGTATTTAATACCAAGTTTATAATGGAATTCTGAACATGAAACTAGATACCAAGCGTGTCACTAAAATTTGAACATGAAATTGAAAAGCTCAAGGAAAACTATTACCTTGAGCTAGATCTAAGTTTGCGGAGAAGAGGTAAGGATAATTTGTCCACATGTCTGCTTCTTCTTTCTAAGTCGATCCCTCAATGGAATAATTCCACCAAAGAACTATGACTAGAGGGACTTCTTTGTTCCTTAGTCTACGAGTCTAGTAGTTAAGAATTTTGACCAAAATCTCTTCGAAGGAGAGGTTGTTCTAAATATCTATGCGCTAAATAGGGACTACAATTGTTGGGTAACCTATGCACTTCTTGAGCAAAGATAAATGGAAGACTGGATAAACTGAGGCTAGATCTGAAGGCAATTCAAGCTCATAAGCTACCTTGCCAAAGGGACTAAAAATTTTGAAGGGACCGACATATCGGGGACTGAGCTTTCCCTTTATGTTGAACCTTTTTACTCTCTTCATAGGAGAGATCTTTAGATAGATATAATAACCAATATCGAACTCAAGATTCTTTCTGCGCATATCTGCATAAGACTTCTGCCGGCTCTAAGCAGCCCAGAGTCTTTCTCTGATGAACTGGACTTGCTCTAAAGCGTTGAATACTAAGTCAAGCCCTATAGCTGAGACCTCACTAACTTCGAACCAACCAATTGGAGATCTACATCTCCTACCATAGAAATCTTCAAATGGAGCCATCCGAATACTAGAATGATAGCTATTGTTGTATGCAAACTCATTCAAAGGAAAGTGGTAATCCCAACTACCCTTGAAATCACATGCACACGCCATTAGCATATCTTGTAAAGTTTGAATGGTCCTTTCTTCTTGACCATCTGTCTATGGGTTGAAGGTAGTACTGATATGAACTTGGGTAACAAGACCCTTTTGGAATGCTTTCCACAAGTAAGAGATGAACTGGGTACCTCCATCTAAGATAATAGATAATGGAACACTGTGCAATCTGACCAACTTTCTAATATAGAGTTTGGCATAATCCTCATCTGAATAAGGGGTATGGACTGGAAAGAAATAAGTTGACTTGGTTATTCTATCTATAATCACCCAAACTGAATCTTGCTGGAGACGAGTACGAGGCAAACCCATCCCAAAGTCCATGCTCACTTCTTCCCATTTCTAAGTAAGAATACTGAACTCCTGCATCGACCCACTAGGCTTCTGATGCTCTATCTTAACCTACTGACATATAGAGCACTTAGCTACAAACTCTGCGACATATCTCTTCATCCCACTCCACCAATAGATCTCCCGCAAGTCATGGTACATCTTTGTTGCCCCTGGATAAATAGAGTAGCGTGCACCATGTGCTTCTGTAAGAATTCTCTACCTTAAGTAATGTACACCTGGAACACACAGACCACCCTGACAATGCAAAAAACCATCTCCCCCTTGGGAGAAAACCTCTACTTTATGATCCTTTACTGGCTCTTTCAACTTGATTAGACTGGGATCTCTATCTTGCATTTCTTTCACCTCAGAAACTAGAGATGATTTTGAACTACTTTGAACCCATATGTTACCCTCTTTAGTATCGACTAAGAGAAAACCTAGTCTGGAAAGCTAATGGACTTCCTGAGTTAGCTTCTTCTTACTGTCCTCAACATGAGCAACACTATCCATAGATAGTCTACTGAGAACATCGTCCACTACATTGGCCTTTCCTGGATGATAAAGGGTACTCATGTCGTAATCTTTCAAGAGCTCTCCTCTGATGAAGATTGAGATTTTTCTAAGAAAATACATGCTGAAGGCTTTTTTGATCTGTGAACACATCCACATAAACTCCGTATAGATATTTCCTCCAAATCTTTAAGGAAAATACTATGGCTGCTAACTTAAGATCATGAGTCGGATAATTCTTCTCATGAGGTTTGAGTTGCTTGGAGGCGTAGGCTATGACCTTACCATGCTACACGAGAACACAGCCCAAACCTACTTTGGATGCATCATAATAAACTATAAACCCATCTAGACCATCTAGAAGAGCTAAGACTGGAGCTGAGGTGAGTCGAGTCTTCAACATCTGAAAACTCTTTTTGCAAAGATCTGACCACTGAAACTTGACTTTCTTCTGAGTCTATCTGGACATGGGAGATGCAATAGAAAAAAATCCCTCAACAAACCATCTATAATAGCCAGCCAAACCCAAGAAACTTCTGATATCTGATAGAGAGATAGGTCTTGGCCAGTTTCTTACTGCTTCGGTCATTAGAGGATCAACCCTAATTCCATCAACAGAAACAATATGACCAAGGAATGTCACTAACCTTAGCCAAAATTTGCACTTACTGAATTTGGCAAATAGTTGATGATCTCTGAGGGTCTAAAGTACAATTCTGAAATGGTCTACATGATCCATCTCACTGGAGGAGTAAACAAGGATATCATCTATGAAGATTATGACGAACATATCCAAGTACTACTTGAACACGTGGTTAATCAAGTCCATGAAAGTTGCAGAGGCATTGGTAAGACCAAAGGACATGACTATGAATTCAAAGTGACCATACCGAGTATCGAAGGTTGTTTCTGGAATGTTACATTCTCTGACTCTGAGCTGATGATAGCCAAATCTGAGGTCTATCTTATAGAAACAGCTGGCACCCTAAAATTCGTCAAACAAATCCTCAATCCTGGGAAGTGGATACTTTTTCTTGATCGTGACTTTATTGAGCTAATGGTAATCTATGTAAATTCTGAGAGAACCATCTTTCTTTTGTAAAAATAAGACTGGTGCACCCAATGGGGACACACTGGGTCTAATGAATCCCTTATATAAGAGATCCTTCAACTGCTCTTTAAATTCGTTGAGTTCTGTTGGTTCCATTATGTATGGTAGAATAGATATAGGCTGAGTATCTGGAAAAATATCAATGTCGAAGTCTATTTCTCTTTCTGGAGGAATTCCTGGAAGATCTTCAGGAAAGACATCTTAATATTTATTCACGATTGGGACTAATTCAAGACTGAGAGCTTTAGAACTAGTGTCCTTAACTCAAACAAGATGCTAGAGACATCCTCTAGATATCATTTTCCTTACCCGAAGGTAGGAAACAAGATGACCTATGAAAGTTGAAGTGCTACCCCTCCACTCTAGGACAGGTTCATTTGGAAATTGAAACTGGACAACTCTATTTCTGCAGTTGATTGTGGTATAGTAGGAATAAAGCCAATCTATGTTGAGAATGACATCGAAATTAGTCATCTCTAATTCAAGCAAGTCTGCTAAGGTGACTTTCTGAGATACCATAATCGGACAGTTCCTGTATACCTGTCGGGCTATGATGGTTTTACCTACTAGGGTAGAGACTGAGAAGGGCTCTGCTAGAATTTCGGGACTGACTCCAAAATCAACTGCTATATAGGGAGTAACAAAATACAAAGAATCTCATGGATTTAGCAAATCAAAAACATGCAAGTGAAAGATATGCAACGTACCAGTAACAATATCAAGAGAATTTTCCTGATCCTGTTGGTACTGGAGAGCATAAAGTCTATTTGGGTGTTGCTCACTAGTAGAACTAGAAGTGGCTCCCTGCTGATTTGGGCGATCGAACTAAGCTGGGGAACGGTTATGCTGACCCTGATATCCTGGCTGGGGACAATCTCTAACTCTATGTCTTAGCTTGCCACATCTGAAGAAAATATCACTACCAGCTCTGCAAGTACCCTGATGGTGCTTACTACATCTCTGACAAAGGGTATGAGTGTGGGTAATGCTAGCATGACCTGAGACTTAGAGACTGGCGCCCTATCTCTATTACCATCGTTGAACTTAGGAGCTGGTGCAATGTCTGAGAAAGGATCTGGAATAGATGACTTAGGATGAAAATGAGAACGGTTTCTTCCCTCTTACTTAGGCTGAGTAAAGCTGAAACTACCTATCCTTTCTCTCTTATTCTGCTTCTTCCTCATCTTGATATTTTGCTCCTCTATCTTCTGAGCATGAGTCATAAGCATAGCTATGCTTATGTCACTATTCAATATCGTGGACCTGCACTCATTGACGACACTGTCATTCACCCCAGAAACAAACTTACTTATCTTGGCCCTGCTATCTACAACCACATGAGGAGCAAATCTAGCTAATTGAGTAAACTTAAGAGAATACTATTTCACTATCATGTTTCCCTTCCTGAGGTTGATAAATTCTAACACCTTAGCTTCTCTCAGCTCTAGGGGAAAGATCAATCTAAGAATACAATGACAAACTCCTCCCACTCAATAGGCGCTGCATCATCTGGCCTTTTTGAATTCCACTATTTAAACCAAGTGTGAGAAATATCCTGCAACTAATATGCAGCTAGCTCAGCACTCTCACTAGGACTAACCCCTATAATATTAGTAACCTTCTAAACCTGATAGATGAATTCCTGAGGGTCCTCATCTAACTTAGACCTGAAAAAGAATGGACGATTCATTCGGGTGAAGTCCCGATCCTGGCTACTGGGTTGGCCAGAACAAAAGTTGGTCGTTCATTCTGAGCAGCAATTGACTGAGAAAGAGTAGTGAATACAACTCTAAACTCTGTATGAGAGACGTATTCGCCCAAAAGATCTTCAGGCTGAGGGGCTGGCTGATTTTCGTTCCTTCTTTTAGGAGGCATGTTTTGTAGAAAAAAGGGGGAAATGGATTAGACTGATAGATTGACTTGAGATTATTCTCATTGGCACGACATGAACACTGAAAGAAGGGAAATTGTTCCTAAAACATCTTATAGCCTCTTAAATATAAATGTGACGCGCAACACACCGATGCACAAGACTCTACTAGATGCGGCTTTCAGACTTCCTAGGACACTATTAAACCTTAGGCATTGATTCCAAGTTTGTAACGCCTTGGGTCTAGTACCCAAAATACCACATGGTGCTCATGACCAAAGGACTATAAGCTAACCCATGACTGATATATGTACCAGTGCATTGCATAATATACTGTATAAATGCGAAAATAAAGGCTGAAAGGCCATAAGGTTCAAAGATCTAATAAAACATAACATCTAAAGATATGGTATATCAATACCAAAACAACTGAAATAACTGTGAACATGCTAGTCTGAAAGCCTCTAACCTTTTTGAATAAGTATTTGATAGGACATGTCACCAACTAACTCCAACTACTGAAATAAATTAATTAATGAGATAGTAAAGTAATGGTCATGTCCTCTAAGGATGAGGACTCACTACTAACTCTGACTGCCGAGACTGGAATGCTACTGATGCTTCTGAACCAATGGTATAAAACACCATAGCATAAATACGTCAGTATATTTGAATGTACTGGTATGCAAGTGAGGTAGGCTGAATGCAAACGGTTCAAATACATGAACAATGCTAACTGACTGAATAATGTGAACGTGAGAATACATGCATGAATAAATAGTTTTAACTGAATTCATGATAATATTGACTATTGAGTCTGAATACTGATGACATGAGTTACTGATAACTGATATAACTGAGCGACTATTTCTGACAGTCTAGGTTCTGATGGAACTAGTTGAGTTTCATAATATTCTGAGTTGATTGTATCTGACATTCCTGAAATATTTAGAACTATCTGAGTTCTATAACTAAGACTGAGACTATAACTGTAGGAAGTGATCATCTAATCGACATGCCCCTAATAAGCTATTATAGCTGAGTTGCGGTCAAATCTGTAACCGCAATTGGAAGAGTGTCAATACCGCGCCACTGGTAAGGACAAGTTGTGAGTGATCCCTCATCTAACAGGTACTCTAAGGAGAATGGTGGGACCCTCATCTGACAGGTTAAGCCACCTCATAACCCCTCATCTAACAGGTTAGATGACTGAATATATGTTGGATACGTAGTTCTGGAGCACAAGGATTTCCTTCTAAGAATCACACCCTCTACTCGTAGGTGAGTTCCCATCCTTGGGCTCACTCAGTGCTGAATCCTACTCCCATATAATTAGACACCGAAATAATTATACTGAACTGACTGGACTGAGTTTATTGAGTTTCGTTAACTGGCGGAGTATCACTGAGATCTGATAATTAACAAAGATTACTGAGATTACTGAGATTATTGAGAATACTGAGTTTTCCTGAGTCATGAGACTGACTGAATTATACTTAACATGGCTTGACTTAGAGTATCTTGAAAACATGACACTGGCTCTAGGGACATAGCTAAATTTTTAGGTACAAGTATCCCCAAGAATAGATAGCATAAAACTGACAAGACATGATACTTCTTGACATATGACCACAGTCAACAATACATAGTACAATCTTGGGGATATTCATGAAATATTTGCATGCCACAATCTCACACGTGAATAGAAGTGCATGTAAACATATCATAATTTCATAAGCCTAATCTCATGAGTATTGCATCAATCCATCACAAAGCATAACAATAACATGGGAGTAATTTGAACTTAAGGGTGAAACATAGGTTTATCATTTTGGTCATAATTGAGTCATAAAGCATGTTTCCTATTTTCTTAGGCATTTTATCAAACCCCTTGCATGCACAACTATAAGCTTAGGCTTGGACATTAAATTAATTCTGCATGGTTGCATAAAGCAACATAATTTAGTAGATTCCAATCCACATGCTAGCATAAATTAATGAAAACACATTTAACGATTCCAACTTGGGTATCATACACAACCTCAACATGATAGTAATTAATCCACAACATAAACATCATAATTTATAATTTAAAATTGGATTCTTGGGCTTCATGAATGAAAAGAATCAATGAATGAACACTATGCATACCTGGCTGGATGATTTCTTAGAGATTTATGCAGGAAAGCTTAAATTCTTAACTTTGAATTAAGCACCTTGGGTTTCTTGTTCTTGGGGGTTGATTTTTTAGAGAAACCCTAATTGGATGTTGTGAATGAATAATAAAGTTATGAGCTATTTTCTGGTATAATTAGGGATTAAAATGGGTGAAAAAGACCTAAATACCCTTTTATAAATGGCAATAAATTGCTTAATGGGATCTGCGATGGCTCTTGCGATAGTCTATCGCTAGCTCGATGGTCTGTCATTCTGACCGTCGCACGTGGACCATAATAGGGACTCACTACCTTAGTAGCAGAAGCTTGGGTGACGATCCATCAATAGCTCGATGGTCCATCAGTCCTGGCCTTGGTACTTGACCAGAAGTCGGGGTCACTGCCTTAGTCGCGATGGCTTGGGCAATGGTCCGTTGCTTTCTCGATGGTCTGTCGGCCTGACCGTCTGTAATGCCCCAAAATCCTATCCCGGAGCATCACATGGTGCTTAAGGCTACAAGCAGCTCCAACCTAACCATTTGTGTCTGCTACTTCGTATAAAGCTTACTTACAGATAATGAGAGCAAGATAAGGAATCATGTCATATCACATCTAACGGAAATCCGAATGAGTACTGTAAAGGTAACAAAATACTAAAAATATAAACATACTGACCATCTAGCCTGACAAATCCTCTACTACTCAACAACTAGAGACCCATTAGGACAGATCCCTAACTGACGTGAACTAAATTTAAAATAGTAGAACAACTACTAAAAATACTAAAGTATCTGGAGATAGGCCCTCGAACCATGAGGACTAGCCAACGTGAAGATATAGATAAAGGTACTCAGGACCTTTGACACTGCTGGGACTGAGCACCTGAACCTACATTATGAGACAATGTAGCACACAAACTTATATGTGGATCAGCACTTGGGAATGTACTGAGTATATGGGGGTGTATGCACCTAAATATCAATACAATAAATCTTTATAGAAATATACATGGCATTGTAGATGACTCACACAACTTGAATAAAACTAACATAAATCATGATTAATGAAACATGTAGTATAAATGATGTGAGCCGTAACACTTTGTTCTAAATCTGTATTCTTTCTTTGATGTCAAGTTCGTAAACTAGTTGAACTCTTTAAACAAAAACTTTTCGAACGTACACTTTAGTCGTTTAAAAACAAGGAACTTCTTTGAAACTCAAGGACTTAAAACCTTAAGAACTTTAAGACTTGAGACTCTAGGAAACTTGGGAGTTTCTTCGAACCGACAAAAACCATGTGAGCTACATGTAGTACAACATCTTGACCACGTTGGGGAGAACTATTCTAACCTTTCCATTGGAGCAGAACCTTTTCTTTTAGTTGTCACTAGCTTAACCCACTTAGGGTAAATCAAATCCTACGCTGGCTCTTAGTTCTTGGGCATGAGATCTCGGAATCAAGACCAACTCGGTGCTAAGTACTACTCCCATACTAGGCTTAGAACTTTTAGGAAAATCCTCCTTATACAATTCAACATTATGAAATAGGAGCCAATATGCTTCCCTTTAACTTAAATCACAAGATGTGGATTCCTTTCTTAACTTAGGATCAAAATCAACTCTTTTCTATAAACTTTGTAGATTATCTTTAACAAGCTTTGAAACTTCAATGATATGGATATATCAATACCATTCTTGAAATACTATAGAATATATCAAAAGTCCAAAGTGCCCTTTTTAACTTCTGTATGAAACTGGAAAAATTAAACTGGAAAACCTGATTTTATAGGCCACTGCGACGCATCACTATCGCAGTGGCTCACTGGATATTGACAAATGGGATTTTTGGGGTCATCATGATGCGGAGCCATTGCGTTGTCCCACTGGTTGGAACTTGGAACTTCATCGCGATACACCACAATAGCACTAGGCTACTAGAATTTTACAATTTTCAAATAAACCCTCTCTGCGACGCGCCCAGCACTAAAATGACGTTGTTTTATAACTAAGACTTAAATTTGCCATAACTTCTTGCCCAATTATTAGATTTGGGTGGATCTTATATCGTTGGAAAGTTAATTAAATTTCCCACACGATAAAAAGTTAAAATTAGGGAAATTCTATATGGTTTAAACGTTACACATTTAGGAAGTCATTCCCTAGCCTTCTAAAGACAAAATTAAGCTTAAGGAAAAGTACAGGGGTATTACAATATCTCCCTCTTGGAAACATTCGTCCTCGAATGACTCTCATCAAGATAAGAGTACGGAGGAAATTGAGTAGGCATAGCTAAAGCAACTTGCTAAACGGACTCTCTATCATTGTAAACTCTTGAATACTTCAGAGAATGCATGAACTTATATTAAGAATAGCTATATAACTGCAAATTTGATTAGAAAGGGGCTGAATTAAGGAAGAATGATACCTTTGGCTGGATCTGAACTTGCGGAGAATAGGTGCGGGTACTTGGATCTCATATCTAACTCGTCTTCCCAAGTAGCGCCCTCAACTGACTGGTTTTGCCACAACACTTTGACCAAGGGAACCTTTTTGTTCCTCAGTCTACGGATCTCGTGATCTAGAATCTCAACTGGAATCTCTTCAAATGAAAGGCTAGTCGGGATATCTAGGCTTTCTAAAGGATCCACAACAAAGAATCACCAATGTGCTTCTTAATCATGGAGACATGAAAGATAGGATTCATAACTGACAAATCTGCGGGCAACTCAAGCTTATAGACTACTCTTCCCACACAACTTAGGATTCTATAGGGGCCAACATACCGGGGACTAAGCTTTCCTTTCTTGCCAAACATTTTTTCCCCTTTCATGGGTGAGATTTTCAGATACACCAAGTTATTAACTTCAAAGTCAAGGTCTCTTCTTCTCACATTCGCATATGACTTCTGATGACTCTAGGCTGTCTTCAACCTTTCTCTAATCAACTTCACCTCTCCATAGCCTGAAACACTGCATTAGGTCCAATCAAAGTAGCCTCACCCACTTCAAACCAACCTATGGGTGATCTATATCTTCTACCATACAAAGCCTTAAATGGTGCCATCTTGATGCTAAGCATGGTAACTATTGTTATACGCAAACTCAATCAATGGTAAATGCTCATCATAACTACCTTTGAATTCAAGGGCACATGCTCTCAACATATACTTCAAAGTTTGGATAGTCCTCTTAGCCTGACCATCTGTCTGTAGATGAAAAACGGAACTCAAATGAACTTAGGTACCAAAACCCTTCTTGAATTCCCTCCAAAACTGAGAAATAAACTGAGTACCCCTATCTGAGATGATAGAGAAGGGAACTCTATGCAACCTAACTAACTCTCAAATATACAGTCTAGCATAATCCTCAGTAGTATAAGATATATGTACAGGCAAGAAATGTGCTGACTTAGTCAGCCTGTCTACAATAACCCTAATAGAATCATAATGGCATCGGAAGAGAGGTAAACCAGTCACAAAATCTATATTTATCTCTTACCATTTCAAATTGGGTATACTAAAACCTTGCATCACACCACTAGGTCTCTGGGGCTTACCTTGACCTATTGGCAAGTTGTACACTTTGCTATAAACTCAGTTATATTCTTCTTTATACCACTCCACCAATAGATTTCCCGTAAGTCGCGGTACATCTTTGTAGCACCAGGATGAATAGAATACCGTACGCCATGCTCCTCTTCCATAATCCTCTATCTCAGATCGTCAACACAAGGAACACTTAATCTACCTAGCAATCTCAGCACACCATATCTCCAATGGGAGAAAATCTCTACCATTTGGTCCTTGACTGACTGCTTTAGTCTGACCAAACTAGGTTCTGAGTCTTGCTTCTCCTTTACTTCTAAAATTACAGAGGACTCAAAACTACTCTACACCAAAATACTCCCCTCAGCAAAATCAAGCAACCTAATGCCCAATCTAGCCAAATGATTCACATCACAAGCTAACTCTTCCTTACCATTGTCTACCTGAGCAATACTACCTATAGACAACCTGCTAAGGGTATCTGCCACTACATTGGCCTTGCCCGGGTGATACAACACACTCATATCATAATCTTTTAGCAACTCTAACCATCTTCTCTGGGAAAGATTCAACTTCCTCTAAGAAAACACATACTATAAGATTTTGTGGTCCGTAAACACAACATGAACACTATATAGATAGTGCCTCCAGATTTTCAAAGCACAAACCACAGCAGCTAATTCAAGATCATAGGTTGGGTAGTTATTTTCATATGGCTTCAACTGTCTAGAAGCATAGGCTATAAACTTACCTCTCTGCATCAACACACAACCTAAACCAACTCTAGAGGCATCACAATACACTATAAAACCATCCGTACTATCAGGCAAAGTCAACACAAGGGCTGAGGTGAGTCGAGTCTTCAACTCTTGAAAACTCTTCTCATAGGAATCTGACCAAAGAACTTAACTTTCATTTGGGTCAAATGGATCCTTTGTCGGGGGTTTATCGGAAATATCCTTTTTACTTCTTTGGAGGTAGTGGTATGGACTGCAGACATTCTACCCTCCCCAGATACCACGATGTAGGAATATACTGGGTTTGTTGTTGTTGTTGTTGTTGTTGTTTGGGTCATGGGGGATGCAATAGAAGAGAATCCTTTAATAAAATTATGGTAGTAGCCAACTAGACCCAAGAAACTCCTAGTGTCTAATGGAGAGATAGGTGTAGGCTAATTTCTTACAGCTTCTATCTTTTGGGGATCAACTCTATTGCCTGCGGCTGAAATAATATGACCAAGAAAAGCTACTAACCTTAGCCAAAATTCACACTTACTGAATTTGGCGAACAACTGATAATCTCTAAGAGTTTATAGGACAATTCTAAGATGATCTACATGGTCATCCTCACTACGGGAATACACAAGAATATCATGTATGAACGCTATGACAAACATATCAAGATACTGCTTGAACACTCGATTCATGAGGTCCATGAAAGCTGCTGGAGCATTGGTTAGCACGAAAGACATGACTAAAAACTCAAAGTTACCATAACAGATTTGGAATGCTGTCTTTAGGATATCAAACTCCCTTACTTTAAGTTGATGATAGCCAGATCTAAGTTCTATCTTCGAGAAATAACTCGCACCTTGCAACTGATCAAACAGGCTATCAATTCTCGAAAAAGGATACTTATTCTTGACTGTAACCTTATTAAGTTAATGATATTCAATGCACATATGCAAAGAACTATCTTTCTTTCACACGAATAGAATAGGTGCGCCCCAAGGTGACACACTGGGACTTATAAAACCTTTGTCTAAAAGATCTTTGAGTTCTTCTTTCAACTCCTTAAGCTCTGTATCAGGAGATACCCCTGGGAGATCTTTTGAAAAAATATCAAGGAACTCATTAGCAATGTTAGCTGATTGGAGCCTCAAACTTGGTGTATTTAACTTTAACTAGGTGATAGATGCAACCTTTAGATATAAGCTTTCTGGCTTTGAGATAGGAACTGAAATGACTCTTGGGAGATACTGAACTCCCAGACCACTCAATAAACTGGTTCATCAGGAAACTGAAACTTAACTACATGGGTACGACGGTCTATAGACGCATAACAAGAGTGAAGCCTGTCCATACCCAGAATAACATCAATATCCACCATGTCCAACTCTATCAAATCAGCAACTATGACTCTATGAAGAACAGTAACAGGGCAATCTTTATACACTTGCTTAGCAACAACTGACTCCCCTACTGGAGTAGAAACTAGGAAAGGCTCAGGAATCTTTTTGGGACTCATTTCAAAACAAATCTACAAGTGGGGTCACAAAAGAGAAACTTGTCCCGGGGTCCAACAACACATAAACATCAAAGTAAAAGACACGGATCATACCAGTAACAACGTCAGGAGAATATTCCTGTTGCTAATAACATAGTAAGGCATAGAACCTATACTGGCACTGACCAATAGTAGTACTGGAAGAAGTGCCCTGAGGAGGAGCTGGATGGGCTAAAGGAGCTGGGGCACTACTAGCCTAAGTCTGAGGTCGTCGTCTCTGTTCCTCTGCCTGGCATATGGACACTCTCTAAGTCTGTGGCCCAACTTGCCACAACTTAAAAAACCCCTCTGTTCGGCAAAATGCTCACAGGGATGGGTTCTACCATACTTAGCACAGGGAGGATAATTAGGCCTGTTACTTACACTTTTCTGGGACTTGGACATAGAAGGCTTGTTCCCTTGATCCTGTCTATTTATGGGCATGCGAACACTAGATGATGAAGGTGATGGCATAGAAGAATGGCTCTAAAACTATGGATGGTTCCCTCCATGGGACCTAGCCTGACCATACTCATGCTGCTTGGATCTAGCCCTCTTGTTTCCCCTTACTCTATCTTTTCCCTTATTTTGTCTGCCTCTATTTACTGGGAATGAATCATCAGCCTAGCAAGATCCATGTTCCTGTCGATAATAGTAGTCTCACACTCTTTCAACACCAATCTAGATACTCCAGTCATGAACTTACTCATACTAGCTCGGGTATCAGAAATCAAATCAGGAGCATATTTGGCTAACTGGTTGAACATAAGGCAATACTCCTTAACATTCATAGAGCCTTGACTCAGGTTCATGAATTCTTTTATCGTTGATTCCCTCATCTTAAGAAGGAAGAACTTGTCCAAGAATGCATCTTGGAAAACCTGCCAAGTAGTAGGGGCTTCATCTTCCCCTTTTTTTTTTCTTCCATGCAACAACCCAGTCATAAGCAATATCCTTCAACTTATAAGATGCCATCTCAACACATTATTCCTTCGAGACATACATTACTTATGTGATCTTCCTTACCTAATCAAGATACAACTATGGGTCCTCACCTGCCTTTGACCCATAGAACTCTGGTGGGTTTATCCTCATTAAATCACAGATCCTAGCAGCGGCTAAATCACCTCCTTGCTGAGGCGAAACTGCGGCCTGGTTATTGGCCTGAACATTCGCGGTAACTGCTTGGGCTAATGCCTAAAGGGCCACCCAAAACTCGACATGATACATAGTCTTATTCAAGGGATCAACAGGATAGGGTTGCTCGATATTGTTTCTATGGACATTCGTTCTTCAGGGAGGCATTTTCTGAAATAACATAGCACGAGTCAATAGCTGAGAGAGACAACTATAGGCATGATAGAATCTAAAAGAAAGAAATAACTTTTTCCTAAAATGTCTTGTAGACTCTTGCTTATACATATGGCATGCTACACACCGATGATCAAGACTCTACTAAATATGGCTTGTCAGACTCCCTAGGACTCCTTAAACCTTAGGCTTTGATACCAAGTTTGTAACGCCCTAAAATCCTATCTCGGAGCAGCATATGGTGATTAAGGCTACAAGTAGCCCCAAGTTAACCCTTTGAGCTTGCTACTTAGTATAAAGCTTACTTAGAGATAATGAGATCAAAATAAGGAATCATTTCATATCACGTCTAATGGAAATCCGAATGCGTACTGTAAAGGTAACCAAATACTGCAAATCTAAACATACTAACCATCTAGCCTGACAAAGCCTCTACTACTCAACAAACTTGAGAGCCATTGGGATAGATCCCCAATTGATTTGAACTAAATTTAAAATAGTAGAACAACTACTAAAAATACTGAAGTGTCTGGGGATAGGCCCTCAAACCATGAGTCCTCACCACAGTAGAGATGTAGATAAAGGTACTCGGGATAACTAATGCTGCTGGGACTGAGCACCTGAACCTACATTATGAGACAATGTAGCACACAAACTTATATGTGGATCAGCACTTGGGAATGTACTGAGTATATTGGGGTGTATGCACCTAAATATCAATACAATAAATCTTTATAGAAAATATACATGGCATTGTAGATGACTCACACAGTTTGAATAAAACTCTCTTAAATCATGACTAATGAAACATGTAGTATAAAACACGGAAGACATAACACTTTGTTCTAAATCTATATTTTTTATTTGATCTCAAGCTTTTAAACTAGTTGAACTCTTAAAACAAAAACTTTTAGAACGTAAACTTTAGTCTTTTGAAAAAAAGGAACTTCTTTGAAACTCAAGGACTTAAAACCTTAAGAACTTTAAGCTCGAGACTCTAGGAAACTTCAGAGTTTCTTCTAAACGACATAAACCATGTTAGCTACATAGAATCCAACATCTTGCCCACATTGGGAAGAGCCGTTGTATCCTTGCCATCAAAGAAGAACCTTTTCTTTTAGTTATCACTATCTTAATCCACTTGGGGTAAATCAAATCCTACGGTGGCTCGTAGTTCTGGGGCATAAGACCTCGGAATCAATCCCAACTCGGTGAAAAGTACTACTCCTATACTAGGTTCAGAACTTTTAGGAAAATCCATATTATACAATTCAACATTATGAAATGTGAGCCAATATCCTTCCCTTTAACTTAAATCACAAAATGTGGATTCCTTTCTTAACTTAGGATCAAAATCAACTCTTTTTTTAAAACTTTGGTAGACTATGTTTAATAAGCTTTGAAACTTCAATGATATGGAGATATTAATACCATTCTTGAAATACTATAG
This sequence comes from Capsicum baccatum var. pendulum, assembly GCA_030864225.1. Taxonomy (NCBI): domain Eukaryota; kingdom Viridiplantae; phylum Streptophyta; class Magnoliopsida; order Solanales; family Solanaceae; genus Capsicum; species Capsicum baccatum. The sequence continues at coordinate 43,663,354 of CM061560.1, forward strand.
AATATATCAAAATTAATTTTTGGACCTTAAAACATGTATACATATTCAAGAAATCTCAATTCAAAATAGAGGGTAAATCATGACTTCAACCTTAAGAGTATTCCAAACATCAATCATGGAAGAAATATGCAATTCATAACATTAATTCTCAATTCAAATCATAAAATAGGTGTAATATCATATAATTCAAGACATGAGCAAATAAACAATCTCATATACTTGAAATACAACAATTTAGACATAATTCATCTTGACACATTAAAATCGTTTAAGAAAAAACCAACACTTTGTGCACAAGAATGTAAGAAGTGTTCTTGTTCAAACCCCACCTACCACAGGTTATGAACTTGGGTGGATAAACTTGCTTGAGATTCATTCTCATACTTTTGGATGAGGGTTCTTCAAGCCCTTGACTTGGAAACCTTGAATCTTTACTCAATTTGGAAAAACTATTGGGAATTCTTAAGATCCTTGGAAAAGGTTTTGGGTACTTGGGATCTTTGTTTGAGAGAAATCTTAAGAAAACCTCATATAATGCTTGGAATGACTTCAAATCTGATGTTTGTAAGATTTAAGAGGCTTGTAAAAAGTCCAAAGTGCCCTATTTAACTTTTGTATGAAGCTGGAAAAATTAAGCTGGGAAACCCAATTTTATGGGCCACCACAACGCGTCACTATTGCGGTGGCACACTAGAAATTGACAAAAGGGATTCTTGGGGTCACCGCGACACGGAGCCATTGCGTTGTTCCACTGGATGGGACCTAGAACTTCAGCACGACGCACCATAATCGCGCTGGGCTACTGGAATTTTACAATTATCAAATAGACCCTCTCCGTGATGCGCCAAGCACTAAAATGACATTGTTTTAAGACTAGGACTTAAATTTGCCATATCTTCTTTCTCGGTTATCGAATTTTGGCAGATCTTATATCGATGGAAAGCTAATTAAATTTCTCACACGATAAAAAGTCAAAATTAGGGAAATTCTATATGGTTTAAATGTTACACACTTAGGAAGTCATTTCTCAGCCTTTAAGAGATGAAATTAAGCTTAAGAAAAATTTCGAGGGTATTACACCATCGCTTCTGGGAAGTTCCAACAGTTCTCTGTAAAACATTCATAACGTTTTACTATGATATCATATTTGGATGAAATTGGTATCGTTGGAAAGATAATTCAATTTCCCACATGATAAAAGGTCAAAATTAGGGAAATTCTATCTAATTTAAATATTAATCATTTGGGAAGTCATCACTAACTCTTCTGAAGACTAAATTCGACTTAAATAAAGTTTAGGGTATTACAATTCAACAAACAACTGATGGGCTCTGCGAGTTTTTAATACTATTCTGAGGTGGTCTGCATGATCGCTTTTGGTATGGGAATAAACAAGAATGTCATCAATGAAAACTATGACGAACATGTCCAAGTACTATTTGAATACTCTGTTCATCAAATCCATAAAGGTTGTTGTGCATTTGTGGGTCCAAAGGACATGAATAGAAACTCGAAGTTACCATATCGGGTTTGAAAAGCTATTTTCTGAATCTAACTTTCTTTTACTCTAAGCTGGTGATAGCCTGATCTGAGGTCTATCTTTGAAAAGTAACTGGCACCCTAAAGTTGGTCGAACAGGTCATTGATTCTAGGAAGTAGTATTTATTTTTTATTTTGACCTTGTTCAAAAACTATAAATGAACAACCCTGTTTCTACAATTAACTGAAGCATAGCATGAATGGAGCTAATCCATGTTGAGAATGACATCAAAATCAGTCATTTCTAACTCTACAAGATCAATGAAGTGATTTTCTGGAATATTATGATCGGTTAGTTCCCATATACCTACCTAGCTATAATAGAGACACCTACTGGGGTAGACACTAAGAAAGGCTCTATTAAGATTTTGTGACTGGTTCTGAAGTTAACCACTATATAAGGGGTTACAAAAGAAAGAGAAGCTGCAGGTCAAGCAAAGCATACACATGTAAATAGAAAACCTATAACGTACCTGTAACCATATCAGCAGAAGTTTCCTGATCCTTTCGGGACTGAAGTGCATAGATCCTGTTTGGGTGCTGCCCACTAGTAGCACTACAAGACAAACCCTACTGAGATGGATGCTCGTACTGAGCTGGGGGACGGTTGTGGTGACTCTACGAACCTTCTTGAGGATATTCTTTGATTCTATAACCTAGCTTACCACACCCAAAAAATACGTCATAGCCAGCTCTATAAGCACCCTGATGGTTCCTACCACACTTCTAGCAAAGAGGATTGTTTGAGGATTATTCACACTAACCTAAGACTTGGAGCCTGGAGCTCTATCCTCTTTGTTATTCTTAAATTTGGAGATAGGTGTACTAGCTAAAGATGGAGCTAGGAAATAAGATTTTGGGCAGAAATGAGGACGGTGTCCATCTTTTGACTTCGACTGTGTGAAATTAAAGCTACCTGTTCTAACCCTTTTATTTTCTTTATCCCTCTTTTTAACCTTTTTCTCCTCTATCTGCTGTGCGTGGACCATCAACCTTGCTAAATTTATCTCTTTGATCAATATTGTTGTCCTACACTCTTTGACCACGCTATCAGATACCCCAAATAGAAACTTACTCATTCAGGACATGTTATCAGACACCACATGAGGAGCATACCTGGACACTAGAGTAAACTTGAGGGAATACTCTTTCACACTCATGTTGGCCTACTTTAGATTGATGAATTCTAACACGTTAACCTCCCTCAGCTCCAATAAAAAGAATATATCTAAGAAAGTAGTAGGAAACCCCTCCTATTCCATCGGTCCAGCATCTGTGCCCCTATCCTTTTTCCACTTCATAAACCATATATTAGCTACATCTTAAGCCGGTAAGCGGCCAATTCAGAACTCTCACTAGAACTCACCTCCATAATATATGTTACCTTCTACACCATGTCTAATAATTTATGTGGATCCTCTTCGGACTTGAATCCCGAAAATAAAGAAGGGTTTATTTGAGTAAAGTCCCAAATCTTGACTACGGTAGTAACGGCCACTGGATTGGACTGAGAAATAGCTGGTCGAGCATTTTAAGCTACTACAGATTGAGCTAGAGTGGTAAATACAGCTTATAACACTGCATGACTGATAACGCTCAATCTACAGCTCTCGTGGGAGTGTAAAGCGGTCGATAGCAAATATAGAACCCAACCTGGGTTGGGTGTCGATCCCACAGGGAATAGCTTGGCCAACAAGTAAGCAAAATTACTAGACTTTTGGTGCAAGTCTCGTAAAAGGGGGGAGTATTATTTTGCAAGTAATGTAAACAAAAGCTGAAAATAATAAAGTAAAGAATGTTACGTGAGTTGTAAACAATGAGAATTGAAGCGTTGGGGTTATGTCCACCTTCTGAGGTATACGTCTCTATTGGCAATGAGTGTGTAGAGTCTTAACATGCAATTGCTTATAGAGAATTGTAGTCGATGGTAAATCCAAGCGTCTCTCGACCTAAACAAGGACTATTTCACTTTAACTCTCTCGAGCTTAAAGCGTGTCTAACGGTACGAATTCTCCAAGAGGTTAGTCCAGTTACGGCACTAGCTTTTTAATAGGAAAGGGTGTCCTACTACCTTGACATTATCTCTTTTCCAGACAAATAACCTTTCTCTCGAACAAGTTAAATGTTAGACTGGCATTATTCTATGCGTCTGCAGCCACAAGAATTTGTATTAAGATGAAGAGAATAATGATATAAGCAATATACGTGTCTCGAACTCACAAACTCACAGCTATAGATAGTAACTCATTCGGCTTCCATAACCCCAACTAAGAGGTTTAGTTACCCATGAATGCGAAGGATATCACGATTTGTATGGTTGATTGGCGTGAATAGTAGGTGTTTGGCGTGTGGTTTTGGTGATTCCTTAGCAAGTAACGATTCTCTTGTTGTGGAATTTAAGAATAGAAGAATAGATTAGAAGTGTTTGTAGTGGAAGATGAGAAGGATGGAAGAAAGTTGATTGTTGAATTGATAGTTGAAGAATGAATGTTAGAAGATGATTTAAAATCTCTAGCATGATAGGGTATTTATAATACTCCTATCCTACTCCTACTAAGCTAATGAAATAAATAACCAAATCCTAATATACTAATGAAATCCTTGACCCAAATGTACTAGGGTAAGGTTACAATATCATAATCCAAATAGATTAGTGAAACACGTAACCTAATTATACTAGGTTAATGTATCTTGGTAAAAATCCAGCTTTGTGTCTGTAAGTCCCCAAAGTCTTTAGAAATGCTGTTTTAGCCCGGGACAGATTTTCCATGCAGCAGATTTAGTCCTTTAGGCGTCCAGCTCCTTTCCACTTCGTTCGTGAGCTTTCTTTTGCGTCAAGTAAGCCATAAAATGCTGTATTTTGCATCATTTATATCTGAAACTTTCCTAATCATGTTTGTTAGCTCATTTACAGGAAAAAGGACTAAAAGTGCGTGAAATATATAATTTGTTCTCAAAACTAGGCTAAAATATGGGCAAAATATATTGATATAGGCGTGTAAATTCGCCTATCATCAACACCCCACACTTGCAGCTTTGTTCGTCCTCGAACAAAATATCATGTCCTTCTAAGCATCAACTTAGGGTTTTTACAGCAACAAAACAAAACATTCTTCAAGACAAGCACAAAAATTATCAACAAAGAGTATCTTTCTGATTATAAGTAGAAACAATTTAACCTCAAGCATAGACTCGTGATGGTGATCAGCTCGCATGCAAACGTTAAGGTACATAGAATCATATACAACTATCCAAAACTCATCAACCATGTGTGTCTCACATCCTAGTACCCATAATCACTCACAAGTATAGCATATTTTTCAAACATGGGTATCAAAGTATCCTTGCACTCACTCTCACAAAGAATTCATATGTAGCAACTAATGACCATAAGCTTGCCTTTAATGTAGTACTCTACTAAATGTCGGAATGTTAATATTAGGATCAAGTAGGTATTTAGATGGTTGTAATGTAGGCTAAGGGACGGGTAGGACTATTTTGGCCAGGAATAGTGACTAAGCTCCTAAGCTCTTTAATACTTCACATTGTATCATTGACACTTTTTCTTTCAACCTTTCATCTTTCTTTTATTCTACCACCCTTGTTCTCCTCTTTTGTTTTTCAATTTTAAGAACAACTCACTTTTCAGCTTTCTTTTCCTTTTTCTTGTCACAACATACCTCTTATGATAGCACTTTCTTTCTTTTTCATAACACATTCAAGAACCATTTCAATTTATAGCATTATACTCACCCAATTTCCTCTTATATTGTCACATGACTTTTTCACTTTAAAGCACTTAGGAATTTGGATCAAATTACGGTCTTGAAAAAAAATGGATTAGGCTTACATACAAGGTTGTCAAAGAAATAGGCTAAAGGCTCAAAAGGGTTTAACTAGGATGATGTCCATGGGTAGATAAAACAAAGGTAAACATGTATAGGTTGCCAAAGAAATGCCTAAATCATCTCCTAAACTCACACTCCTTATTTTCGCTTTGCATACATACCAGGCAAGTTCTAGCATCAGCCACAGACATAGAATATACTATTACCTCACACACACAAGGCACATGGTTGACTTGCTTGGAAGTAATATAGACTCTCGACCCAACAATTGAAGGAATTGAATCACACAATATCACATAATGAGTCACAACTAGAGCCTAAACGTCTCAATAGTCACAATTGTAGCACATACTCTTGTTATAATCTCATGCTGCCTATCAAAATAATTTCATGCGAAGCTAGAAAAATTTTAACTACTAAAAAAAACTAAAAAAAAAAAAAACATCACACGGAAAAAAACAAAAAGAAACAAACTCAAATAAACAAAGTAAACAAAATAAACAAAGTAAACAAACAAACATAGGTGCAAACAGAGAAGTATAGCATGCAATGCCACCCCACACTTAGACGGAACACTGTCCTCAGTGGAAAATAAATACGAGGAACCTGGTCAGTCGGACTCCTCCTCTATGTCTGGGGTCATACCCCTTGCGTTGGGATCATCATAAGAGTTATCATCCTCATAAGTTCCGCATAAGTATCCCACTTAATTCCAAGCGTGATTCGAGGTGTTGGCAGCGAAGAGGGTTCTCCTTACTCCTTGCGGCCTCTTTTCTTGCCCTTTTAGGATGTAGTAGCCTTCTTCCTTGCCTTGTCTCTCTTTAGGTGCCATTGTACCTGAGACTTGAAATAGTGTTAATGGTAGCACAATCTCAATGGATACAATCTATACACAGACAGTAGGGGTACCACCCCACACTTAGGGTGTTGGCACCAACTAGTGAGGTGAAAGTGATCGATTACTCAGAATTCATCGACATACGTTTTAGGATTGTATTCCAACAAGAAAATCAGCAATGCATTACTTACTTGCAGACATTGGACTACTTTCATGGTAGCTATAGCAACACTACTACATAGGGGTTACTATATGGAATAGTTATTCTTACAACAATCACAACCTCTTATGTCGGTCGGCACTATAAGTCTTATCCCGATGGCCGGGATAGTCTAACATGTAAGTATCCAAACAACAATCTTAAGCACTGTTCATAACCATAGTAATTCCGCAAATAGTATAACAATGCTATTAAAACCAATTTCCAGTCGGAAACAAGTCAAGATTTTCCTACGTACATGTTCACTCACAAGGTTGTGTATCAACAATCCAAACACATGAACATCACCAACAATCTTATACGATTTAGCAATTCATAATAGACATAGCAATGTAGTACTTATGAGAAATAAATGAAGAATAAGAGAGTACTTACTTGCTTGAAGCTTGTGGAGATGGTTTTGTGAATTGGAGGAGCAAAAGAAGAAAATTTTGAGAGGATTTGGAGAGGGAATGCGGTGCCTTTAGGTCAATTTTTAGTGTGGTTATGTTTCAAGACTAAGTCCCCTTTATATAGGAAGAGAATGGGTCAGGTTATGACCCATTTACAATCGGTTTTGGAGACAAAAATGCCACATATGCGGCGCATAATGCTCGGCATATCAATGACATATGCGGCGCATTGTCTATGGCATAATGGGACATATGCGCCGCATAGTCTATGGCATTTGTAGACATATGCGCCGCATAGTCTATGGCATATGAGATACTGAGACCAAATGCCATAGCATAGGCGGCGCATAGTCAAAAGCATACTTAGGAATAGGCGGCGCATAGTGTATAGCACACTAGATTTCGAAACCTTAGGCTATAGGATAGGTTGTGCATCGTTCGTGGCCTAGTTTTACCAAGGCCTAGCCTTTTTCGATGCCTATTTTGACAAGGAAAAGGCTCAATCCATAACCTTATGCATCACCATTCCTAACTCACCAACTTTACCATACAATGCGTCCAAATCGTCAATTGAAATCAATCTCCTCGTTGAATACTTCTTGCACCTATTTTTGCTCAAAACCAAACGAAAACAATTAGTACGATGGGTTGCCTCCCACCTAGCGCCTTAGTTTTGGTCGTGGCACGACTCTTATTTTTGGATTTTTCATAAAACAAAACAAGTACTAGAATGAAAGAAAACGAAAAAATGATAAAACGATGGGTTGCCTCCCATCTAGCGCCTTATTTATTGTCGTGGCTCGACGTAGTTACCTCGAGTACTCAGACTTCGTCGAGGTAAGTGATGGATCGTTTTCTGAAAGGATTTAGACGACAATGAGGCTTACCTGTGGTCATGCGATCTTTTTCGAGCTGGCTCATACGTTTCTCCGGAGAGTCACCAATTATATCATCAATAGTCCAACCCATAGCTCTCTTGTATCTTCTCAGAGCAGAGATGAGAGCTTCTACGTGTTGTTCACTTAAATCATCTGCTCTCTCAGGAAGTATATTTCTACTTTCCAGTAACACATACTTTAGATAATCGGGAAGCTCTTGCGATTCTAGCATTGGTGGCTCGTCAAAGGGAGTATTCGCTGTTGGTCGATTCATGAGTTCACAATCCGGTTTCTTAGGAGTATAAGACTTTATTTCTGTTAGAGCACTCATAAGTTCTTCATAACCTTCATTATCTTCATGTTCAACTTTCAGTGGCACAGCAGACAATGGCTCAACAGTAGGTTGTTTCTCTATAGATAATGCTTTCATATCCTCATAATGAACATCAGCTACAGATGACTCATTCATATCGCTGGGCTGCTTCATTGTTTTGCATATATCAAACCGTACCACTTCGTCAACCACTTGCTTGCCTTTTGCTGAAGTTTCCAGCACCTTACCACTTCTGGTAGTTATGGCCATGCATGACCCGTCATTCCTTGGGTTTTGCACAGTATCACTAGGTAAAGTGCCAGCCTTTCTTTGATTGAATGCTGCTGAAAGTTGGCTCAATTGCTGCTCTATTTGCCTGATAGAAGTGGAATGAGAATCAACTAGTTGCTTCATGGAGGACAAATCATCAATCACCTCCTTAACTCCAGCGCTCGTTGCTTCCACTCCTTTCAATAACTTAGCCATCATGTCTTCCATACTTCCAGAATTAGATATGGTGGTATCACGTCTGCCAGGGGGAACGTACAAACCACTCTTTTCATTCTTGTTCTTCCAACTACCTTGGTCTTTGTTTCCAGATTTATCATAATAGTTCCGACCTTGGTTTCCTTGGGTATTCCCACGGAAACCCCCCTGATTGTTCAAGTAGTTGGCCTCCTCTTCCGAATTATATTCGTCTCTTCCTTTTTGTGCTACAGCTTTCACATTTTCGGTCTTCCCTGATAATAAGTGCTTTGTCAGAAGATCCAATTGTGTTTTCATGTGCGCCATGTCTTGCTCACGTTCTTCTTTTCTTCTTCGTTGGTCTGCAGTCATGCCAATAGATAAAGTGGGGCTTGCTACCTCAGAATCCCTGGTATGCCAAGCTCTACTTTGTTTCGTCATACGATCTAGCATATTGCTTGCTTGACCAAAGGTGAGGTCCATAAAAGATCCTCCAGCCGCATTATCAACCACTGGCTTAGTCACCGAATTCAAAGCTCTGTATAATATCTCCATTAAGTGGACATTGGTCATATGATGGTTTGGGCATCGCATTAGCTTCGTCTTGAACCTCTCCCATGTTTCGTGGAGAGCTTCAGAGGGAAGCTGACGAAAGTTGTTGATTTCATCTCTCAATTGTGCTTTTTTGGATGGCGGAAAGAATCTTTCTAGGAAAGCGTCTTTCAATTGCCTCCAATGAGTAATAGAATCAGGAGTCAGCCCACTCAACCACATAGTTGCCTCCCCAGATAGAGACAATGGAAATAGACGTAATCGAATTGCATTCTGTCCAACTCCAGGATTGTCGAATGACTTGCATATAGAAATAAAGTTGATCAGATGCATATTCGGATCATCGCCTGCTAGTCCACCAAATAATCCCTTGAGTTGCAAAAGCTGAATCATGGCGCTAGTGATATTGAACTTTGCTCCCGGTGATAAGGGAGGAAGAAAAATAGCTCCTGTGGAACCAGCTTCGTCAAGATCATCTTCATCATCGTCGAAAGCTGGTTGCAAAGGTTGGCGATCATATCTATACCGAGCTTGTCGACCTCTTCGATTGGCAGGTGTTGCAATTTCAGCGCCATGCCTTGGGTTTAACAACTCGTCATCTCCTAAATCTTCATCGTCAGGATTTGTTGCTCGTCCAGGATTATCAATGTTTTGTTGTTGGACTTGAGCAGCGGCAAGAGCAGCTAATCTTGCTTGCTCGTGTTGAGCAGCCATCCTGTCGATTTCAGCTTGTGCTTCCATTCTTCTAATTCGTTGCGGTTCAGGATTGATTGGTAATAACGGTTGACCAGAACTTCTAGTATGGTGCATGCACTAAAAGAAAAACCTGCAATAAACAAAAACAAAAACTAAACCTAAAAGTACGAGAATCTTTGACCAAAGGGTCTAGCAATTATCACGAACTTGATTGACACTCGTATTCCCCGGCAACGGCGCCAATTTTTGATAACGCTCAATCTACAGCTCTTGTGGGAGTGTAAAGCGGTCGATAGCAAATATAGAACCCAACCTGGGTTGGGTGTCGATCCCACAGGGAATAGCTTGGCCAACAAGTAAGCAAAATTACTAGACTTTTGGTGCAAGTCTCGTAAAAGGGGGGAGTATTGTTTTGCAAGTAATGTAAACAAAAGCTGAAAATAATAAAGTAAAGAATGTTACGTGAGTTGTAAACAATGAGAATTGAAGCGTTGGGGTTATGTCCACCTTCTGAGGTATACGTCTCTATTGGCAATGAGTGTGTAGAGTCTTAACATGCAATTGCTTATAGAGAATTGTAGTCGATGGTAAATCCAAGCGTCTCTCGACCTAAACAAGGACTATTTCACTTTAACTCTCTTGAGCTTAAAGCGTGTCTAACGGTACGAATTCTCCAAGAGGTTAGTCCAGTTACGGCACTAGCTTTTTAATAGGAAAGGGTGTCCTACTACCTTGACATTATCTCTTTTCCAGACAAATAACCTTTCTCTCGAACAAGTTAAATGTTAGACTGGCATTATTCTATGCGTCTGCAGCCACAAGAATTTGTATTAAGATGAAGAGAATAATGATATAAGCAATATACGTGTCTCGAACTCACAAACTCACAGCTATAGATAGTAACTCATTCGGCTTCCATAACCCCAACTAAGAGGTTTAGTTACCCATGAATGCGAAGGATATCACGATTTGTATGGTTGATTGGCGTGAATAGTAGGTGTTTGGCGTGTGGTTTTGGTGATTCCTTAGCAAGTAACGATTCTCTTGTTGTGGAATTTAAGAATAGAAGAATAGATTAGAAGTGTTTGTAGTGGAAGATGAGAAGGATGGAAGAAAGTTGATTGTTGAATTGATAGTTGAAGAATGAATGTTAGAAGATGATTTAAAATCTCTAGCATGATAGGGTATTTATAATACTCCTATCCTACTCCTACTAAGCTAATGAAATAAATAACCAAATCCTAATATACTAATGAAATCCTTGACCCAAATGTACTAGGGTAAGGTTACAATATCATAATCCAAATAGATTAGTGAAACACATAACCTAATTATACTAGGTTAATGTATCTTGGTAAAAATCCAGCTTTGTGTCTGTAAGTCCCCAAAGTCTTTAGAAATGCTGTTTTAGCCCGGGACAGATTTTCCATGCAGCAGATTTAGTCCTTTAGGCGTCCAGCTCCTTTCCACTTCGTTCGTGAGCTTTCTTTTGCGTCAAGTAAGCCATAAAATGCTGTATTTTGCATCATTTATACCTGAAACTTTCCTAATCATGTTTGTTAGCTCATTTACAGGAAAAAGGACTAAAAGTGCGTGAAATATATAATTTGTTCTCAAAACTAGGCTAAAATATGGGCAAAATATATTGATATAGGCGTGTAAATTCGCCTATCATCAATGACATACAGGGTCATTCAAGTGATCTTCCTGAATAAGCGGAGGTGCTAGCTGGTTTCCAGTTCTTCTTCCATTAGTTTTCCTATAAGGCATATTCTGTAAATGAAAGGAAAAGTTGAATTAGATAGAGAGTTTAAATTAAGTTCCTACTTATTCGCACGATATGAAAGCTGAAAGAAGGGTAACTTTTCTTAATAGTCTCTTAGCCTCATGCCCATAAGTGTGATGCGCTACACACCCAATCACACGACTCTACTCAACTCGGCTTTCATACTTACTAGGATACTTTATAACCTTAGGCTCTGGTACCAAGTTTGTAATGCCCTAGGAGTACACCCTAGTTGCCACACGGTGCTTACGGTCCTATGGTACCACAAGCTAACCCATGAACTATTACCTGCTATGAACACTAAGTAAAATTGATATAACAATATATATGTGAAACTTTAACTGAATGCCATAAGGTTTTAATAGCTGAATATAAAATCAAAACAACTGTCTGACATATAATAGTATCTGATAATGTCTTAAAGCCTCTAACAATTGAAATAAAAGAGTTGATGGGATTGGCCCCAACTAACTCCAAAATTGTCTAACAATAAAGTAAATAATAATATACTGTAATAGCCAAATAAAACTCATGTCCTCGATGGATAAGGACTCACCACAGTAGATGCTGCTGATAACTAGATAGTCTAAGTACGATCGGGAATTTGAACATCTGAACCTATGATATGAGACATCATAGCTCAAGAAAAGAGTATATGATCAGTACATTTGAATGTACTGGTATGTTAAATGAGGGTAGGCTGATGTGCATGGATTCATATTCATGAGTACTGACTATCTGAATGCATATCCTACAATACTGAATAAGAATGCATGAGATCTGTGGAGACAAAAAAATGCATAACCACGCATAGCACAAGTACTGAAGTAATCTGAAATCTGTAACACTAAAATCTGATAGCCAAGTAGCTGATAAACTATATGCCATGGTCAAGCAAGAATGAAATAAATATTGTACATGGGAATGGTTAACATGTTATCATATCATGACTTCATAATTTAATTCACAATTTAAGGAATTCAACATGATTCTTACAACTACCAACATACAACTTAGTTTTTTTCACATGAAATAAATATATTAATCACTTGACATTCAAATTTCAACACGTACATGGAAATAATATTATTTAAATCAACAAAACTCATACATAAGATTTTAAAAGAGATTCTTGGACTCCAAGGGTGGAAGAAACCCAAGGATGAACAGCTAGCATACCTTGGTTGATGAATTTGTGAGAGTATTCGTGAATTTTTAAAACTTGGTCTTGAATTTGATGATCCTAGGGTTTTGTTCTTGAGAGAATTGAGAGAAAAATGGAAAATTTTTCTATTTGGGGCTTTAATCCCGTGTTTGAGATAAGTTGGGTGAAAGGAAAATAACCTATTTGCTCTTAAAATTTGGAACAAAACTAAAAACTACACGTGGCATGATGGAGAACGTGTTGCGGGCCCTAGTTTACCAAAGTAGACCACGTGTTATGGGCTCTATCACGAGCTTTCCCCAGGCATGAAATGGAGGGCATGTTGCGGGCTAATCACACGATGCTTCAATTTTAGTCATATAAATATGTCCTTATGCTGGTCCAAAAATTTTGAAACTCATCTAAGATGTACTATTGACTTCTCGGATCATGAATCAACTTAAAACTAACTTTTTGATGTCAGTAAGGTAGAGAATAAAATCATCGAAGTTTGAGGTCTTTAAAATGACTAAGTCCTAATAATTAGTGAAAGTTTTCTAAGTCCTTGACCCCTTTAACCTGTAAAGGTGAGCTGAAACGAGCTAGGATTTTTGGGGTATTACAATATCTCCTCTTTGAGAACATTTATCCTCGAATGAGACTGATTAGGTCGAGAAATATAAAAGTGCTGAGGTTACATGCTGAGTATGCATAACTGAAGACATGACAACATGACTAAATCTGAAACATAATGACAGACAGGACTAATTCATAATGCATGCAATGACATGGAGATGAGCACTTGGCTGGGACTGAAAATAGAAAAGAGAATCTACAAAAAAATCATTACCTTGAGCTGAGTCTAAGATTGTGGAAAAGAGGTAAGGATACTTGGTACACATGTCAGCTTCTGCTTCTCAAGTGGCCCCCTCAATAGACTGATACCTCCAAAGAACCTTGACCTTGTGAACTTCTTTGTTCCTTAGCCCACAAATCTGACGGTCAAGAATTTCAACTGGAATTTCTTATAAGAGAGACCATCCTGAACATCTACGCTCTCTAAGGGGACTACAACCATTGTGTCACTAATGTACTTCTTCAGAAATGACACATGAAATACTTGGTGCACTGATTCTATGTCTACGGGTTGCTCAAGATCATATGTTTTCTTTCGAAAGCGTTTGACAATACTATAGGGGCCAATATATCGAGGACTAAGCTTTCCCTTCTTGCCAAACCTTTTAAGTCCCTTCATGGGAGAGACTTTCAAATTTACCCAATCTCCAACCTCAAACTCAAAATCTCTTCTCCTCATATCTATATAGGATTTCTATTGGCGTTGGGCTATCTTAAGCCTCTCTCTGATTAACTAAACTATCACGACATAAAAATGAGGGACTTGATGGCACTTGTCATGGCTTACCTTGACAAGTAATCCTATCACCCAAACTGATATGAAAAGAAGAAAAGACAAAAATATCCCATGGTAAGGCTTGTAAAACGAAGCCAGACCATATAAGTTATCATAACAATGCGGAAAGAACTTATCCGAAATACCAATCATGCCCAAAATCAAGTGTCAGAAGTGTAAGAACTACTAATACAATCCAAGAGTCAAATACATCGGAAAAATAACCACAAATGAATAATACATGTCTCCAAATACTAATAAATCCATAACAATTGTGGAAAGATAGAGGTGAAATTTGGATGCATGAATATCCAACCGCTACCTTAGAAGCTCCAACAATCACTCAAGTTAAGAAAGCTAAGGCGTAATCGAGCTAGGACATGCACCGAAAGGGTACAGTAGGCATGTATATGGTCCACTTATACTCAATAGGTATCATAGGTCGGCCAAGAAAAGTAGTAAATAAAGCATACAAAATATACACTAAGGGAATGTCACCTGCAATAAAAAAATATCCCACAACGGTAGCTCACACCACTTGTACTAATAGTTCTAATATATCTCACATATACTGCAACATCACACCAAGATAGAATAAAAGTACATATTATATCACATATAAAAAGAACAAGGGGAACATGCATATACAAGATCATCTAATACAAGTAAAAGAACATACGATAAATACATAGATGACAAGTCAATATACCTATACAACACAACATAACATAATAAAGTAAGTGTAGTGTATATGATGATGATGATGATTATGATTATGATGCACGAGGTCGTCGTAAAACCTCTAGGATTATCGCACAATCCCTGGCATTATCGCATAATCCCCGTATACACCTATGTAGACAAGACTCCCAACATAGGACGAATAGGGGTTCATCAAACCGTATACAATCCACATATATCATATCTCATTTCCGGCACATCTCTTGGAAAGGGTTTTATAAGGTATTACAATAACTTTTAAAAAGGTATTGCTAGTGTTTCTCAGATGTTGCCACGGTGGTATCAATATTTCATGAATGAGTATGATATCAATATATAATTCTCACAACCAATCATAATAAGTATTTCCACAAACAACCACATGATATAAGTAATTCCCCGAATCTGGTATCCAGAATACTACACGGTGCTCATGACCCCAAAGGACCACAAGCTAACCCATGACTGATATCTGTTCCAATATACTGTATGATATATTGTATAATGCAGAAACATGAAATGAAAGGCCATAAGGTTCAAAATGTAACATAATATCCGATAAAATATAAAATCTGGGATGAGGTATAAATGCCCAAAACAAAACTGTCTAAACATACTATATTCTGAAAAGCCTCTAAAACATAACTGTCTGAATAAGGAGATAATGGAACATGTCCCAAACTTACTCTAACTAATAAACTAATTAATGAGATAATAAAGAAATGATTATGTCTTCGAAAGATGAGGACTCACTACTAACTCTAAATGCGGACATTGGAATACTACTGATGCTCTGGAGCTCGTTCTTCTGAACCTATGGTATAAGACACCATAGCACAAATGTGTCAATACTTTGAATGTACTGGTATACATGTGAGGTAGGCTGAATGCAAACAGTTTACATGAATGTGAATGTGAATGTGAGAATACATGCATAAATACATAATAACTATAACTAGGACTATGATAACATGATTACTGAGTCTGAGTACTGATAACATGAGATATTGATAACTGTATAACTAAAATAACTGATACTAAGTGATTGATCTGATAGTCTAGTTTCTGATGAAACTAGCTGAGTTACGCACTATTCTGAGTTGATTGTATCTGACGGCCCTGAATTTTGTAGAACTATCTAAGTTCTATTACTGAAACTGAATGACTGTATCTAACAGTCCTAATTTTGTAACCGAAACTGTAGGAAGTAGTCAACTAACCGACATGCCGCTAATGCGCCATTATGGCTGAGTTGGGTCTAATCTCCAACCCCAATTAAAAGGGTGTCAATACCATGCCACTGGTAAGAACAATTTGTGAGTAACCCTCATATAACAGGTAACTCTAGTGAGAACAGTGGGAACCCTTATATAATAGGTTAAACCACCTCATCTACCCTCAAATAATAGGCTATAATATCTCAATCTACGCTGGCTATGTAGTTTTGGAATGCAAGGATTGCTTCTAAGAATCACACCCTTATATAATAGGTGAGTTCCCATACTTAGGTTCACTCGGTGCTAATTCCTACTCCCATTTGAATAGATACTAAACATGATTAACTAAATTGGACTAGACTAAATTCATAGAGTTTCGTTAGATGATGGAACATTATTGAGATTACTGAATTACTGAGCTTTCCTAAGTCACATGACTGACTGGATTCTATGGACTATGGATTTACTGAGGATATCATGAAAAAATGACACTAAATCTAGGCACACAGCTATAATTTTTGGGTACAAGTACCCCTAGGAATCGATGAAAAGAAACTGACATGGCATGACATTATTGAATTTATGACCAACATCAACAATCCATATTACACTAGTTGGAGATATTTCATGGGCATTTGATTATCAAAGCTTGGTGCATGAATAAGATAGCATGTATACATAGCATAATTTCATAAGGCGAACTCATGAGAAATCCAACAAGCAGTTTCAGTACATAAAAATAACATGGAAGTCATTTTGAATATAAGGTTAAAGCGTACATTTTCATTTGGGTCACAATTTAGCTATAGTGCATAATTTCTATCCTTTTAGGCATTTTATCAAATACCTTACATGCACAACTTAATGCATAGGTGAAATCATCAAATTTCACAAATCATAAACCACCAAATTCATGTATTTCAGTTTATATGCTAACGTAGTTTTCATAATTTCATATAAGGTTCCCAACATAGGAATCAAACAACAACCATCATATAACTTGAGCAACACACAACATAATAATCATGTTTTATAATTTAAAATAGGGTTCTTGAGCTTTATGGATGAAAGGAATCCATAAATCAACAGAAAGCATACCTTAGTTCTTGATTTAGCAAAGATTGATGGAGAGATTTTCTCGAAATTGAAACCCTAGTTTGTTCTTGAGAGAAAATTGAGAGAAACTAGTATATTTTGGGTGGATAATGAATAAATCACGTGTTATTGGGTTTAAATAGGGGTGGCAAAATGATCTTTTTAACCCTGGATGCGTCGTTTAAAATTGGTGAAAATTACCCGACCTGGACCCCCATGTCACTGGAATTTGACAATTGGGAAATAGAAAAATTACGCGATGCGGAGCCATCACGTTGCCACTTCATTTTCAACCTAGATGTTTTGTGCGACGCGGAAAAATCGCATTGAGACACTGGGAAAAATGACAATTTTCATTTTATCTTGTGGCGCGGTGCGCCACTGACCAATATGGCGCTCTTTTATGACAGGAACTTGAAATAGTCATAAATTTTTACTCGGTTATTGAATTTGTGCGAATCTTATATCGATGAAAAGCTTATTGGATTTCCCACATGACAAAAAGAGAAAATATTAAAAATCACACATGGAATAAACATCATTCAATGTAAAAGCTAATACTTGACATTCTTGGGATGAAATTAGTTAAGAAACTTTGGGGTATTACAATATCTCCCCCTTGGGAACATTCGTTCTTGAATGCGACTAACTAAGATGGGAGAAATGATGAGCTGAAGTACATGTTGAACATGAACACTCAAACATGACTACATAACTGACATTTCTGAGATTCATACAGAGCATGCATATCTGATGCACAATTTTATGACTGAGCTGATACATGAATGAATGACTGAGATTTATGATAACTGAATTTTTCACTAGGAGAATGCATGACTGATGCATGAACACATGACTAATCTGATGCATGAACATATGAATGAATATGCAATGGTACTTAGTACCAATTTTAAAATGGAATCCTGAACATGAGACTAATACTAAGTTGTAACTAAAATCTGGACATGAAAACCAAAAAGTTTAAGCAGAACTATTACCTTGAGCTAGATCTAAGTTGGCGGAAAAGAGGTGAAGATACTTGGTTCGCATATCATCTTCTTCTTCCCAAGTAGCTCCCTCAACGGACTGATTTTACCAAAGAACTTTGACTAGAGGGATTTCTTTATTCCTCAGTCTACGAGTCTGATAGTCTAGGATTTCGATTGGAATCTTTTAATAAGAGAGGTTGTTCCAAAAATCTATGCTCTGATGGGGACTAAAACTACTAGTTCACCTATGCACTTCTTGAGTAAATAGACATGGAAGACTGGATGAACTACAGCTATATCTAAAGGCGATTCGAGCTCGTTGAAATTTTGTGCATAAACGTATTGGGTTCTATCTTCTAGAGTGAATTATAAATTTTCCATGCAGAATGTCTTAGATTATGACCCACCATTGCATAGAGTATGAAATAATCTTTCCAATGATATGTGGATCATCTAAACGGACACCCGAGCGACAAGTTATGAACATTTCGATAGAACTGTGAATAGTAGTGAACAGTAAAACGTACAGGAAAGAGTACTCAGGCCTGGTGTATTTTTTCTCCAACTTTAAACAATCATAACTCCTTGTACGTAATGATATGGGTGATCTACTACATATCAACAGAAATCTCTACGAGTCCTCTTTCTAATGAAATTGGTTTCATCCAATTTGACTATAGAAGCTAAAAGTTATGGTCGATCTACTTCAGCCTATCAAAAGCGAATTTTTGGGTCAATTTCAAACTATCATAAATCCTCATACACAATGATCTGGGTGAGATACTATATATCAACGGAAATATATGAGAGTCCTCTTTCTAATGAAATTGATTTCATCCAATTTGGATATTGGAGAAAAATGTTATGGTTGATCTACTTTAGACTATCAAAACAGTCCACCAAAGGAAAGATTCGAGAATTATTTGATTCTTAGGGGCGTTTTGGTCATTCCCCATCACCCAAAATCCATCCAAACCCTATATTAAAGCCTATTAGAAGCATTGTATGTTATATTTCATCAAATTTCCTCAAAAATAAAACCCTAAGCTCCTACATCCAACTTCAAGAACCTCCAAAGTTCACCATTAATTCTGCAAATTTATTCAAGATTTCAAGTTCCTAGTTCAAGAACTCCAAGAACCATCATTCAAAGGAACGATTAACATCTCAAAAATGAGTATCGATCTAAAGTTCATCATTCAAGGTATGTGGGGGTTTTCAACAAGAACTCTCTTTCATTCTTGTGCCCAAAAGTAATTTTCTTTACAAAGGCATGATTTTTGTTTGATATTTTTACGAATTTGAAGGATGAACCCTTATCTTATGATGCTTATTATGAAATCTTGATGTTTATGATTTTGAAAGATGAATTTACATGTGTGGAGATATAAAGCATGAATCTTGAACGACATGATTTTGATATTTGGGTCGTGAATCCCCATTGGAAATTATGTTTTTTTGAGAAAGTGTGTGTTATAAGCATGTTGATGTTGAATATTTGAGATATTTTAAATGATGTGACCTTTTGGTATTAATGGAGTTGTTTTGAGCTCGAGTGTGAAAAAAATCCACAACGTGGTTGATTTTGATAGATGGGAAGCATGATGGCTCCCGATGTATATTTATATATTACTGAAATTGTTTTGTTGTGGATTGTCTTTGAAATGATCTGAGCTAAGTTTGGGAGAAATCTTTAGCATCGAGTGAGAGGTATAAAGCGACCTTACTTCCCTAGAACTACATGCCCCCGTAGGAGTGAGCCTGAGGCTAATTTATATAGTGATCACTAGTTTTTATGGATTTGATATCGATAGTCCTACTCTGATGGCAAGGATAGGATGACTCTCCCCAATGTGGGTTGTATGTTGGACTCCATGTAGCTCACATGGTTTATGTCGGTTATAGGATCTCCCAGTGTGTGTGTGTTTCCTTGTGTCTTTGATGAATGGTGAAGTGATATGAAAGTGGAATTGTGAAAGTTATTCTTTCAAAAGATTTAAATGATATTTACATTATGAGAATTGATATTCTTGATGAATTGAAAGTGATTGACAAATTATATGATGACTCACATGTGTTATTGTACTTATTTCATCCTCTCATGATTATAATGATTTTATTTGGGCTATGTGAGTCTTTCATACATCCTGCATATTTTTTATAAATATTTATGATGATGATGATGTTTATACAACTGCATACACCCCCATATACTTGGTTTCTTTCCATGGTACTGACCCATATCTTCGAATGTGGGCTGCATTTTCTCAGAATATAGGTTTAGGTGCTCAGTTCCAGGTTCGATAGTGATTCTTTGGGCACACTCTTCTACATCCTCTATTGTGGTGAGTCCTTATGTTTCGAGGATGTGATGTCTGATGTTGGTTTCACGAAATTGTTTACATTTGAAAACTGAGTATGAGTCAGTGGGGGCATGTCTCAATGGCTCACTGGTTTAATTGATTTTCTTAGAGGCTTGTCAGACTAGTATAGATGTTGGGAGTTGACTAATAAGTCATATTTTGTTATCTTTCTTAAATTCTTTTATTCTTGGATGATGATTACTCTGTTTATATTTGAGGGTTATTTATGAAAACCTTGTTGATTTGTGCCGAACTTAATAAAAATGGCTCAAAGGGTTAGCTTAGGGATACTCGTAGCCTCAAGCACCGTGTGACAAGTCGAGACCTATTTTCCGGGGCGTTACAAACTTGGTATCAGAGCCTAAGGTTTTAAGGTGTCCTAGGAAGTCTGACAAGCCGCGTTAAGTAGAGTCTTGATCATCGGTGTGTAGCGCACCACATGTATGAGCAAGAGGCTACAAGACGTTTTATGAAAAAGTGTCGTTCTTTCTTTTAGAAGTCTATCATGCTTAAAGTGTCTCTCTCTCCTAGTAATTCGTGCTCTCCTCTTTCAAAAATATGCCTCCACATCGAGCGAGAAGAAATAATGATGGTCAGCAACCTCAACCCGCTGACCCATTGAATAAAAATGTATCTCATGCTAAATTTTAGGCAGCCTCTCAGGCACTGGCCCAAGCTGTTACTGCAAATGTTCAGGCCAACCCGGCCTCATCTCCACAGCAGCAAGGAGGTGATTCAGCTACTGCCAGGATTTGTGACTTCATGTGGATGAATCCACCAGAATTCTATGGGTCCAAGTGTGATGAGGATCCATGGTTGTTTTTAGAGGAGGTGCGAAAGATTACTCAGGTGATGCATGTATCTGAGGAACATAGTGTGGAGTTGGATGTGTACAGATTGAAAGACCTTGCTTATGACTGGGTTGTTGCTTGGAGGAAAGGTAAAGGTGAGGAAGCTGTCCCTACAACTTGGCAAGAGTTCCAGGATGCATTCCTTGATAAGTTTTTCCCTTAGGAGATGAGGGAGGCAAAGGTGGAAGAGTTTATGAATGTACGATAGGGCTCTATGACTGTTAGGGAGTACTGTCTAAAGTGCAACCAGTTGGCCAAGTATGCTCCTGACTTAATAGCTGATAATCGGGCTAGTATGAGTAAGTTTGTGACTGGAGTGTCTAGTTATGTGGTTAAGGAGTGTAGGTCTACTATGCTGAATAGTGAGATGAATGTTTCTAGGCTGATGACTCATGCCCAACAGATTGAGGCAGACAAGATTAAGGAGAGAGATACAATAAGAAGGAATAAGATAGCTAGGTCCGAGCAGCACGGACAGGGTCAGACTAGATCACAGGGAGGGAGTCGCCCTCAGTATCAGGATTGTTCATCTATTCCAGCACCGTCATCTGTTAGTGCTCCCGTACCTAGAGGTAGGCAGGAGCAAGGTAGCAGGCCATATGCATCCAGGTCCCAGCACAGTGCTGGCAGTAAGCTAAATCATCCCTTGTGTCCTAAGTGTGGTAGGGCTCATTCGGGTGAGTGTTGGGGTAAGAAGAGGGGTTTTTTTCAATGTGGTGACATGGGTCACAGAGTTAGAGATTGTCCACAGGATGGACAAGGGCGTCATGACTATTGCCCTCAGACCCAGACTCAGACTGTTACTACTCCAGTTCCAGCGACTCGCCTAGCCCCAGCTTAGGGTGCCTCTTCTAGCAATGCTGGCGGGAAGTGCTAGAATAGATTCGATGCTTTACCGTCCCACTAAGAACAGGAGGACTCTCCCAATGTTGTTACTGGTATACTTCGTATATTTTAGTTTGATGTGTATGCTTTGTTGGATCCTGGATCTAGTTTCTCATATGTTGCACCTTTGATTGCTGTGAATTTTGAAATAAGTCCTGAGATTATTCCTGAGCTTATCCTAGTTTCTACCCCAGTGGGTGATTTGATTGTTGCCCAGAAAGTGTATAAAAAGTGTCCTGTTACCGTTCTTCATAGAGTCTTGTTGGCTGATCTGATTGAGTTAGACATGGTAGATTTTGATGTGATTCTGGGTATGAACTGGCTGTATTTTTCTTATGCCTCTATTAATTGTCGGACCCGAGTGGTCAAGTTTCAGTTTCTGGTTGCATCCGTGTTTGAGTGGTCTTGGAGTTTTGTGTCACCCAAGAGTCATTTTATCTCTTACCTCAAAGCTAGAAAGTTTATTTCTAAGGGGTGTATTTACCATTTGGTTTGAGTCAAAGACACTAAGTCTGAGACTCCAACTCACCAGTCTGTTAATGTCGTCAATGAGTTTTCTAATATCTTTCCGGATGATCTCCCAGGGATACCTCCTGATAGAGAGAATTGAATCTTAGGCAGAGACGATGGTTAGAATTGTTAAAGGATTATGATATGAGTGTGTTGTACCATCCGGGCAAGGCCAATGTTGTGGCGGATGCCCTAAGTAGAGTGTCCATGGGTAGTGTTTCGCATGTGGTAGAAGGTAAGAAAGAGTTGGCTCATGATGTACATCATTTGGCTAGATTGGGGGTTAGGTTGTTTGACTCTACTGAAGGTAGTATAGGGGTACAGAGTAGTTCTGAATCCTCCTTGGTTTCGGAAAGAAAGGAAAAACAATACTTAGATGCTAGTTTGGTCAGACTGAAGAAGTCAATCAAGAACCAGAAAGTAGAGGTTTTCTCCCAAGGGGGAGATAGCGTGTTGAGATTGCAGGGTAGATTATGTGTCCCGAATGTTGATGATCTGACACAGAGGATTATGGATGAAGCGCACGGGGTGCGATATTCTATTCATCCTGGTGCCACCAAGATGTACTGAGACTTGCGGAAAATCTATTGGTGGAGTGGCATTAAGAAAGATATTGCAGCATTTGTAGCTAAGTATGCAACATGCCAATAGGTTGAGGTTCAACACCAAAGACCTGGTGGTATGATGCAAGAGTTTAGTATTCCCACCTGGAAGTGGGAAGAGATAAATACAGACTTCGTGATTGGTTTACCTCCTTCGCGACGCCATCATGATTCCATTTGGGTTGTAGTTGATAGGTAGACTAAGTCTGCTCATTTCTTGCCTGTTCATACTTCATATACTGCTGAGGATTGCGCTATATTGTATATCCGAGAGCTAGTCAGACTGCATGGAGTTTCCTTGTCTATCATTTCGGATAGGGGTACTCAGTTCACTTCATAATTTTGGAAATCTTTTCGAAAGGGTCTTGGTACGCAAGTGCTTTTGAGTTCTATTTTTCATTCGCAGACCGATGGTAAGGCTGAGCGGACCATCCAGACCTTAGAGGATATGTTGAGAGCTTGTGCACTTGAATTTAAGGGAAGTTGGGATGATCACTTACCGTTGATAGAGTTTGCTTACAATAACAGTTTCCACTCTAGTATTGGCATGGCTCCATTTGAAGCCTTATATGGGAGAAAGTGTAGATCACCCATAGGTTGGTTCGAGGTGGGTGAAGCGGTTGTGAGTGGTCTTGATTCGGTATTTGAGGCTATGGAAAAAGTTAAGTTGATTAGGGAAAGGTTGAAAACTACTCAGAGTCATCAGAATTCATATGCGGATGTTAGAAGGAGAGACCTTGAGTTTGAAGTTGGTGACCTAGTGTATCTGAAAATTTCACCCATGAGGGGGGTGAAGAGATTCGGAAAGAAGGGAAAGCTTAGTCCCCGTTATATTGGTCCTTACAAAATTCTTAGTCGTGTTGGTAAGGTAGATTATGAGGTCGAGTTGCCTTCCAAGTTGTCCTCTGTTCATCCAATATTCTATGTCTCCATGCTGAGAAAGCATATTAGTGATGTTGTGGTAGTGGATTCCTCTATGAGTGCTGACATTCAAGAAAATCTTTCTTTTGATGAGATTTCTGTTGAGATTCTTGATTTCAGTGTCCGAAGACTAAGGAACAAAGAAGTTCCCTTGGTCAAGATGTTGTGGCGAAACCAATCTGTTGAGGGTGCAACTTGGGAAGCTGAGACGGATATGCTATCCAAGTACCCGCACCTATTTTTTACGAACTCCGATCAAGCCGAAGGTACCGTTCTTTCCTAAATCATGCACTTTTGATAAAAGTTGCAGCAGTTCAGCTGTCATTTATTATGTGTTCAGCTGTAGTTTCTTGAATTTATGCATTCTATGTTGCATTTGGAGTGAGAAACGATGTGGTGATGAGTCTAACGAATGGTTTCAACTATACACTCTATTCCCTATCTAATCTTGGCATGTCTAGCATCATTCGATGTTGAATGTTTCCAAGGGGGGGATGATGTAATACCCCAAGAAAGTTTTCATTTAAATTTTGTGCGTAAACGTGTTGGGTTCTATCTTCTAGAATGAATAATAAATTTTCCATGTGGAATGTATTAGATTATGACCCACTATTGCGTAGAGTATTGAATAAGCTTTCCAACAATATGTGGATCATTAAAAACAGACACCCGAGCGACGAGTTATGAACATTCCGATCGAACCATGAATAGTAGTGAATAGTAAAACGTGGAGGAAAAAGTACTGAGGCCTGGCATATTTTTGCTCCAACTTTAAACGATCATAACTCCTTTTACATAATGATCTGTGTGATCTACTATATATCAACAGAACGCTCTTCGAGTCCTCTTTCCAATGAAATTGGCTTCATCCAATTTGTCTATCGGAGCAAAATGTTATGGTCGATCCACTTCAGCCTATCCAAAGCGAATTTTTGGGTCAACTTCAAACAATCATAACTCCTCATACACAATAATCTGGGTGAGATACTATATATAAATGGAAATATATGAGAGTCCCCTTTCTAATGAAATTAGTTTCATCCAATTTGGATATCTGAGTAAAACGTTATGGTTGATCTACTCCAGACTATCAAAACAGTCCACCAAAGGACAAATTCGAGAATTATTTAATTTTTAGGGGCGTTTTGGTCATTCCCCCTCACACAAAATCCGTTCAAACCCTGTATTAAAGCCTATTAGAAGAATTATATGTTATATTTCATCAAATTCCGTCAAAAAGAAAACCCTAAGCTCCTACATCCAACTTCAAGAACCTCCAAAGTTCACCATTAATTCTGCAAATTTACTCAAAATTCCAAGTTCCTAGTTCAAGAACTCCAAGAACCATCATTCAAAGGCATGATTAACATCTGAAAAATGAGTATCGATCTAAAGTTCACCATTCACGGTATGTGGGGTTTTCAACAGGAACACTCTTTCGTTCTTGTGCCCAAAAGTAATTTTCTTAATAAAGGCATGATTTTTATTTGATTTTTTTATGAATTTTTAGAATGAACCCATATCTTATGATGATTATTATGAAATCTTGATGTTTATTATTTTGAAAGATAAATTTACATGTGTGGAGATATAAAGCATGAATCTTGAATGATATTTATCATGATTTTGATATTTGGGTCGGAATCCTCATTGAAAATTGTGTTTTTTGAGAACGTGTGTGTTATAAGCACGTTGATGTTGAATATTTGAAATATTTTGAATGATGTGACCTTTCGGTCTTAATGAAGTTATTTTGAACTCGAGTGTGAAAGAAATCCACAACGTGGTTGATTTTGATAGATGGGAAGCATGATGGCTCCCGATGTATATTTATATATTACTGAAATTGTTTTGTTGTGGATTGTCTTTGAAATGATCTGAGCTAAGTTCGGGAGAAATCTTTAGCACCGAGTGGGAGGTATAAAGCGACCTTACTTCCCTAGAACTACATGCCCCCGTAGGAGTGAGCCTGAGGCTGATTTATATAGTGATCACTAGTTTGTGTGGATTTGATATCGATAGTCCTAATCCGATGGCAAGGATAGGATGGCTCTCCCCAACATGGGTTGTACGTTTGACTCCATGTAGCTCACATAGTTTATGTCGGTTATAGGATCTCCTAGTGTGTGTGTGTTTTTTTGTGTCTATGGTGAATGGTGAAGTGATTTGAAAGTGAAATTGTGAAAGTTATTCTTTCAAAAGATTTAAATGATATTTACATTACGAGTATTGATATTCTTGATGAACTGAAAGTGATTGACAAATTATATGATGACTCACATGTGTTATTGTACTTATTTCATCCTCTCATGATTATGATGATTTTCTTCGGGCTATGTGATTCTTTCATACATCCTGCATATTTCTTATAAATATTTATGATGATGATGTTTATACAACTGCATACACCCCCATATACTCAGTTCCTTTCCATGGTACTGACCCACATCTTCGGATGTGGGTTGCATTTTCTCAGAATGTAGGTTCAGGTTCTCAGTTCCAGGTTCGACAGTGATTCTTCGAGCACACTGTTCTGCATCCTCTGTTGTGGTGATGTCTGATGTTGGTTTCACAAAATTGTTTACATTTGATAACTAAGTATGAGTCAGTTAGAGCATGTCTCAATGGCTCGCTGGTTTTATTGATTTTCTTAGAGGCTTGTCAGACTAGTATAGATGTTGTGAGTTGACTAATAAGTCGTATTTTGCTATCTTTCTAAAATTCTTTTATTCTTAGATGATGATTACTCTGTTCATTTTTTAGGGTTATTTATGTAAACCCCGTTGATTTGTGCTGAACTGAATGAAAATGGCTCAAAGGGTTAGTTTGGGGCTACTCGTAGCCTCAAGCACCGTGTGACGCTCCGGGACCCATTTTTTGGGGTGTTACAAATTCTTGTACACACGTTTAGTCTAGAACTTTCCCCAAGTGTATTCAAAGAAAAGTCCTTGGCAAGATTGGTTTGGAGGATGACCCAAGGCTATTTTTGACCCATCACATAACGAAATCCCCTTCTTAACATTGTTTCCTAGTTAACCCCTTTGAGTTAGTTTCCCATTTTTCATACTTTTTGTAATGATAATCATGCTAAAATACCTAAACTCTTTTTGAAATCATTCTTTTTATCACTTAACCTGTTTTGATGCATCACATGATTCTAAATAATGAAATATAGGCGAAAGCCTAAGTTTAGGGGGTGTATTTAGGAGAATAATGCAAGAGTGGTTCAAACTCCTAGTTTGGGAGAAGAATATGATATGCTAAAATGATCCAATAAAGGTGTATGTAAGGTTGTCAAATCATGTGCTCAAGAGATAAGAGATATGCTTAATGATAAGGTTAAAAATCCTAGCCTATAGAACGTGAAGAGAAATAAGACAAATGGGGGTCTAAGAAGAGCTTAAAGTTAGAAAATATCTTGAAAAAATCAAAGAAGAAAAGAAAAAAAATGGTGGGTTGTATTTTTTTGGTAAAAGTTATGTTAAAGGTTAGGGGAAGCAAAAGAATTGATTTGAAGGTGAATAAGGTAGATAACATGAATAACTTGGGGTAGAAGGGGATGAGTGTTTGAGTTGAATGAGGTCTTTTAGACACTTGATCCATATATTACTTCCCACACATTAAACCTTTATCTATACCCACAAAACCTTGGTGATTCCAAGCTAGGTAAATCTACATTAGTGGAAAAATACATAAAGGGCAAGCCTATGATTTTACTTGTTGTACTTGAATTTCTTTGCGAGAGTGAGTGTGAATTCTTTCATTATTTGATCTCCTTTGAGAACTAAAAAGTCTTGTGTATGTGGATTAAAATCTTGCATATGACTGGCATTGACACTTTGGGATAAAGGGTGAAGTATTATTCTTGATTTGGATAATGGGCAAGGTAATTTACATTATGAAGATTGAGACGATCTTTTAAATATTCCGTCACCAATTGAGATGCTTTGTTAATTTAAAAGGTTCATTTGATACAAACTTGCATCCCTTCTTCATAGTTATGTGCTTATTGAAAAGATTTTGGTTTACTTGTTTCCATGACATATTTGGGAAGTCTTTGAAGGGATTTGTCAGCTTAGTCCTTTAGTATAGCTTTATTTTATGTGAATTTTAGTTGTAAATACCCTATATCATTGAATTATTCTCGGTTGCCTAGGGACAAGCAATAGTTTATATTTGGGGGTTGATAAGTTGTCAATTTGATGACTTGTTAACACCTTGAAAGCTAAATTATCATGATTTTTCATTGACTTGATGTTAATCTCATACTTAATGCTCATTTGTGTAGGTATAGATTGAAAAGAAAAGATGAGCAAGTCATTTAAGTTAACGAGAGGTAAAATATGAAAGAAAAGAGCACTAAAGACCACATGGGTCTGTCGGGAAGCCACCAATGCAAGCGAGTGGATAAAATGACAAAAACAACCACATCTGCTCGCAATCTACTATGGATCGGCTTTGCATCTACTCTAGATTTACTCTCCATCTACTTTGGATCTGCTCAAGCAGATTAAGAACAAGGTGGCATTTTAGTAATATTTGGCAAATGTAGAATTGAGGCTTAAATAGGTGTTTTTAGTTCATTGTCATCATCTTTGAACACTTGTGTAACAAACTTACAGGTGTTGCTTGTACTAATTATGACACTTGATCTAATGAGATTTTTGCCCTAATCATCACCCAGCTATAAAAAGAAAAAGAGGCTTGTTCATCAATTAGTTTTTTCATAAATCTAACAAGTGAAGAGAGGCAGAATATGGTTTTGGATGGACTTGGTATTAGATTTAAAATGAAACTTGGGAGTCAGTTTGGTTAAATGACCTGATTTGGCATAAATTGGATTATCTTGCAAACGTATTAGTATGAGATACCATATTGGTAAATTCCTTCATAAATGACTCCTGGTTTAATGATTGGTTTATGTGCAAGCTATTTTTATTTGGGCTTAAAGGAAATTGTGTAGCTCACACTGTGAAGGTGTAGATCCCGAGGGGATCAACTCCAGATATAGCCTTAATGTCTTTAGCCTTTCCTTATTTTTTCTCAATTCGTATGGCTAACACATACTGGGGCCCTTCCAACAGAGAGAGCTGGACCCATATAGCCCATAGTTGCCTTTAGGATAGAGCGGGCTCCATAGTTCAGGTTAATAGTTTAAACTTTTCATGTCCTTTGTCCCTATCCCAACATCCTACATATATGAATATGAATGTGGTCCATATGGTTTATGACAAAATTTTGATAATTGCATTATTTTGTCCATATCCCCTGAGTTACATGTCAGTGCTCACCTGTCAAGACCCGAACCAGGGCCTGGCTGTGACGGGCATCTCATGTCCACCAAGGACCCGAGACCACCCCCGTTGCCTAGTCAAACTGATCACAATGCCCAACAAAGGTTGAATTTCGAACATATAACAAGATAGCATAAGATAAGCTCAAAGAATTTAAGATATGTCTATAATCGATAATCGATAATGGATCACTAAGTGAGAACAACCAACCAACACCACCACCCAAATCCATAGTAATCTACAAAGCCTTATAACAAAATTGAAATCAATAAAGTATCGAGAAATATCCCCGACTATAGCAAAAAATAAGTCTGAAACAAAGTCTAAGACATAAGAAACCAAAACATAAAATGTAGTCTTCCAAAGGATAGAAGCTCGCCACTTCAAGTCAACTGATGAACTATCCACGAACACCTAATCAATACGTATGAAAGGTAGAAGAATTTATGGCGCCTGTATCGTGTGGGGATACAACATCTGAAGACGGTTAGCAGTTGGAGAACTAGCATGTAACTCAAGGATAAAGGATAAAATAATGTCATGAGTAATAATTCAAAATCAGTCAAATCCAATGCACATCATCTAATGCAAATACATGAATACATATATATATATATATATACACACTAGTTGGACCGCACACGTCTCGCATGTCTAACCTTTGATTATTTAAAATTAGGTGACTTTATCTATTTTGAAGAATTTTAATAAAGTGCAAAAAGTTCAATTCTCAAAGATCCTTCATACTTTAATATAATAATTTTTTTGTAAAATATATTTTATTATAAACACTTTTGCGTTTGTTATGTAGTAGCTCTTTTTCGTGCTGGTAGAGGCTAAGAGAAACGCATCGATTTAAGCAATATATGTAGTATGATGATTTTTTTCTATATTTAAAATTTTTCCTTATTTTTAAAGTTAAATCTTTATAAAATCTTCGATTACTTACTTAAAAACTTTTAAAAATTTGGTACTTCTTATATTTTTCTTATGTTAATGCTTTCATATTTATTTCTAGATTTTTGAAATCTTATTAAAATTAACTTTAATTGATTTAGAATTATTAAACTAATAAAAAGGGTATTAGTTGTATTTAATTCTGATGACTTCTAATAAGAAAAGAATTTACTATAAATATTTAATTAATTTTCAACTCTTAAATATTAGAAAAATAGTTAAAAGACAATTTTGTCAAAAATAAAGACATTTAATGAAGGGCAAAAAGTTCAAACAATATCTCTAGGGCTCTGTGAGCTTTACACATGTGTATAACATTAACGAAGAAAGTTGTGTGTATAAAAAGAATAAATTTATTATATTCAAATCAATGAATTTAGTGTGCGTGGGTCCAACGTTGAGAAACTTTTACCTCTAAGCATGTTTCTCATGTTAACAAATCTTCTTCGTGCCACCATAAACTCTTTGATCATATCTCTAAATAACCATAAACTCTTTGATCATATCTCTAAATAACATATATGATACTCAGACTTATAACACAAAATGTTTTGTGCATCACTGAAAATTATTAAACTCAATATTTATTATTAACTGTTCGTAAAAAAAAATGTTGTCAAAACGTATTTTTACAATAATACTCGTGAGTTACGTTCACATGAAGTACGTTACTTCCATCAGTCCTCATCATAGTGAATTTATGATAACTCAAAGTATTATCTGCCAATAAAATAAATATTTTTTTCTTCTATTCGAGCAACATAAATTGGTATTTCTCCCTTATTTTTCCTCTGCGAAAGAATTTCGCTTTCGACAGGATTGAGTTTAAGGCCTCTGGTATAACGGGGCACTATCATAACCATTTGGAGCAAAAGACAGTGGACTTGCTCCAGATGAGAAGAGTGGTGGAATGAGATGGCTTCAGCGAAAGGGCTATGGTGGTTACTTCAACAACTCACTGTGTTTACATATATTTAGGAGTCGGCGATGGTATGAGAAAACATATTATGTTTAAAAGTCCTTATTTTATCATAATTCATAAATCAAAAGGACATTACTTGGTATAAATTCCAGTATACATACAACAACAACAACAACAACAACAAACCCAGTGTATTCCCACCTAGTGGGGTCTGGGGGGGGTAAGATGTACGCAGTCCATACCTCTACCTCTGAAGAAGTAGAAAGGCTGTTTCCGATAGACCCCCGGCTCAAGACAGTCGCCACACAAATATAAATATAAATATAAATATAAATATAAATATAAATATAAATATAAATATAAAGTAACGCATGGTAGTAGGAAACATCGGGAAGCACTCAGATACATAATAAAACATGGAACACCGAAATCGTAACAAGAAGAAGAATAGGAATAGGAATAAAAATAAGAGTAGGAAGAATAACAGGAATAATCCCCCACTCCCTACCCTTGCGCCCCCAAACTGGCCCTAGTCTTCTGCCCTAATCCTCGCCCTCCAGACCTTCCTATCTAGGGTCATGTCCTCGGTGAGCTGTAACTGCTCCATGTCCCGTCTAATCACCTCTCCCCAGTACTTCTTCGGCCTACCCCTACCCCGCCTAAAACCATCCAACGCTAGCCTCTCACACCTACGGACCGGGGCATCCATGTCCCTCCTCTTCACGTGTCCAAACCAACTCAATCGGACTTCCCGCATCTTGCACTCCACTGGGGCCACCCCAACCTTCTCCCTGATAGTCTCATTCCTAACTCTGTCCCCTCTAGTCATCCCACACATCCAGCGCAACATTCGCATTTCCGCCACCTTCATTTTTTGGATGTGGGAGTTCTTAACTGGCCAACACTCCGCTCCATACAACATGGCCGGACGGACTACCATCCTGTAGAATTTGCCTTTAAGCTTGGGCGGCACCTTCTTATCACACAACACCCCCGACGCGAGCTTCCACTTCAACCATCCCGCCCCAATACGGTGCGAGACATCCTCGTCAATCTCACCGTTACCCTGAATCACGGACCCGAGATACTTGAAACTATCCCTCTTACATACCTCCTGCGATTCCAGCTTCACTACCACCTCATCCTCCAACCTCACGTCATTAAACTTGCATTCCAAATACTCTGTCTTGCTTCTGCTCAACCTGAACCCTTTAGACTCAAGAGTTTGTCTCCACACCTCTAATTTGTCATTCACACCCTTTCGGGTCTCGTCAATCAGAACTACATCGTCTGCAAAAAGCATACACCAAGGCACTTCCCCTTGGATACTCCGCGTCAACACATCCATTACCAAAGCAAACAAAAAAGGACTAAGAGTAGATCCCTGATGCAATCCTGTCAAGACAGTAAAATGCTCTGAGTCTCCTCCCGCCGTCCTCACCTGAGTTTTCGCTCCATCATACATATCTTTAACTGCTCTGATATAGGCCATCGGGAAATTCCAGTATACATAGATTCTTTTTAAATATTTAGGAATCAACTTCACGTACAAACTTTTCATCATATCTAATATCTCCAAACAAAATCTACAATAATAATAATATTCATATACACAAAACTTATCTCCACTGTACTATTACTATTTTTATTTGGTAAGAGGTTATTTCTGATAGATTATCTACTGAAGAAATAATAATAATAATCAAATAAAGGAAAACAAAAGTCATACTTGTATGAGATGGCCAGATATTCTAATGCTTTTTATGATATATTTTAGGACTTCATAATTGATTAAATAGTAAAGTAGAAGAAAACGAATATGTCACAGTAAATTATACTACAGAGATGAATACAACCTATTTTACAATGTTTGAAAAACAATTATCATGTGCAAGTAATAATTTACACACATGAGCACACTGATTCAGAAGTGAATCAGTAATACAACATCGCGCCAAAGTAAGCCAATTAAAAGAAAATATTAGTACAAATTCATAAAAAAAAAAAAAGACTGTACAAACTATACTAATACAATTGATATAATTTACTTACTAACACAAACACAAGAAAAAGGCATGAAATAGAATTAGTTGGACTCCAATACGAATTTCGAATATCAAAAACAGAATGAAAACCAAAAATCGATACACGAACATAGAATTTCAATAATCTGTTCTGTGTATTACATGTAATTCTTATAGAGATGAAGTTTATGGAATGGACCTGTTATATATAGAGGAGTACAGACGACAACTATGATATGTTTTGAATGTGGTCTTTAACTATCTGACATCGAAACACTCTTGGCGAGGGAAACAAATTTTGGTAATTCTCAACCAAGTTAAAGAATATTACTGTACCTCAATGACAAATTAAAAAATATATATATTAACTTTACTTATTTTTATCTCCACTTTTTTCTTGACTACACAGTAAAACAACAACTTCAGAATTAGACTTCAAAGTAAAACAAACAACATTAAAATTTTATATTTGCAAACTCATATATGTGAAGAATCTATACAACTAATATTATTAATATGCTAAATAAACGTTGCTGACTTAAACAGTCAAAAGAAGAAGGGGGCATTAGAATATATATATATATATATATATATATATATATATATATATATATATATATATATATATATATATACTACTTTACTTATTTTAGTATTTATTTCTTTCTGGCTACCAAGGAAAACAAACATCACCAAAGTTAAAAAAAATAAAAAATAAAAAAATAAACCATAACAAGTTAACAGGAACTCTTTCTGAAGATAATTAATGCAATTCCAAATAAGATTTTATTGATCCATCAACTAACCTGTCGAGTGGAAGGATTACCTAGTTGCTTTCTGACCAGTTCTAAGCACAAGAGTGTTCACTGTCTCTGAGTTCTAACAATTGTTAAGCAAACAAAAAAAAAAGGTTATTTACGTCATGTCGAAGACACAAAAAAAAAAGGTATTTATGTTTTCTTTAAAATTTGACAAAAGTTTATAATTGAAATTTGGGGAGAAGTTTATATATATATATATATATATATATATATATATATATATATATTAAGCTAGTAAATTGGATCTCTACACCTAATCAAAGTTCTATTTCAAAAGACAGTTGGACACGACTTAAAATAGAAAAAATTCATGCCAATTCTATAAGGATTCTGCACATAAAATGCGGGAGTAAAATTAAATTACATTAATATGAAATGAAAATTAAATGCATTTACTCAATGAAATTAAATAATAATTCAAGGAAATTAATGAAAGGACGATTTTGTGTAAAACAGATACTTTTAATAAAGGTCAAAAAATTCAAATCATAATTATAAGACTCTTCACACTTTTAATATAGTATGATATATAGATAGATATAGATTATTATTAATATTATTATTATTATTATTATTATTATCTTATTATTATATTATATTATACCGAGGTAGGAAAGGCTTAGCATGAACTTTTAAAATCTTAACCTGGATTGTATAGCATAACCGTCATAGTTAAGGCACCTACAGGTTATATGGGCCCAGCTCTCCCCCAGTTGGAAGGTTTTCAGTGCATGTAGTTGCATGAACTAGAGGATAACCATATGTCATATGTCTGATGGGGGGACTCAAATCTCCCAGCATAAATCAAAGTTGACTTAAGAATCAATTTATATAACACAGGGGACTCAAACCTCCTAATCATATAATAATAATAAGAGAAACTCGAACCACCAGGTCATTTAGACCCCTGCACCGGCTAGCGCGGTTTTAGGTGTTGGTCCCCAGAGACCTCCACTTTAATGATCCGACTACACAATCTGCTTTAAGTCCAATTAACATATAACAGACATGCCTAATTTATTAAATCGATTATGCATTAAGGCATCTCGTTGGTATCGTTATACCAACCCCACTTGCAAGTTTATTAGAATGCTACAATTCATTAACTATCACACGGGAGAAATTTATGACCGCTTAGGTTCAATTAACATTCACACGTGAAATCCACATGCCCCAAAGTTCAATAAAATCTTACCATGGTTCATTAACCTTTTATGTATATGCATTAATTCAAGTGAGCAAGTCAAAATATGTGACAAAGCCATGTATCATTATAAATTTCATAATTAGGTTGAGGGAACTCGATTTCCCAAATCATATGTCAAAGCAAAATTCATAACAATTGCGAAAAATATACCAACTTTGATTATTCACCAATCCCATGCACCCCACAAGTTCAAAATCATTAACAAAGCATGAATAATGCATAATAAACTAAGGAAAATCAATTTAAGAACTATTCATGTCAAAGCCTTGAACCATATCAAAGCCCTTATTTCAAATCCACATAATAAACCATGTAAATTCATGAATTAGATAAAATGAGTTTAAGGGTATAGTAAATTGGGGTTATGTCATTCAAGGTGTAAACTCATGCATAGATAATTGAGAATTTATCCAAATTTATATAGGAGTCATGTGTAGGATAGATTTAAAATTAGAAGTTTCAATCTTTCAAGAAAATGTCAAATTTTACAAATGCGTTCTTTCGAACACCTCATAAGTGTAACAATTTCACCAATCTATTACCTCATTTAACATTCTTATGTCTAGGAGATGCTATTAAATAAAATAATTGAAGTTATTGTATATATTTATTCCTTACCCATACCCCCTCTCTAAAGGATGATATGGGTTCAATAGTAATTGGAGTTTACAACTCTCAATTCTTAGATAAATCATGGAATAAATGCAATACACATAACAAATAGCTAAATAGAAAGATAAATAAACAACACTCGTACACTAATCACAACCTATTCAAGCATAACCCCAAGAATGAAGAATTAGCTACTCATAAAGAGAGAAAGTAAGGATATACCAAAGTTTATATTAAATTGATCCATAAAAAAAAAGAGAATAAAAATTCAAGATTTAACTTCTAACAAATCTCCAATGGAAAGCACTAATCCTTCACTTGGGAATCACTCTAAAATTGTTCTTTGTTCAAAAGTAGAACAATAATGTTCAACGTTGATGAAAATGATCTAAAAATCCATATTTAAGCATCTATTTCACATTTGCCAAATATTATAAAATGTCACCTTGCTTTTGATTTGCTTGAGCTGATCCAAAAAAAACGGAGAGGAGATCTAGAGAAAATGCAAAATGGATCCATAGTAGATTGGGAACATATGGGGTTGGTTTGGTCATTTTTGCCACTCCTTGTGCGGGTAGATTCCCGACACACCATATGATCTTTAATGCTCTTTTCTTTCATATTTGACCTCTCGTTAGCTTGAGCGGCTTTATCATCTTTTCTTTTCAGCCTATACCTTAACAAATAAGCATTAAATATGAGATCAACATTAAATCAACGTAAAAGCATGATAATTTAAGCTTAAAAAGTGCTAGAAAGCCGTCAAATTGATAACTTATCAGTGTTCGTCACGAATAGGGCCCCAATTCAGATCGTAACATAACCCTCATCTAATAAATTCTCATTAAGGATAATAGAATTTACTTGACACATAACTATAATATCTCCTATTTAAATAACTTATATAGATTTGAAAAGCTTATATTAAGATAAATTGCTTAACTCGTGGAAAAGATTGAGTATAAAATCTAGATATTTTACCATTATTAAAACAATTCTGACATGCATTGAGTCTATACGTGAGTATGTGTACCTATATGTTTTTTCTTGTTACCATAGTTCAATTTACTTGCTTTCTATATTAGAAATTAATCATAATCATATCTTCACCCATCATTGACTCATCTGGCACTGTATAATTGGAGACAATTCTTGACTAGCCTAAAAGTCCTTATATTGTTCATTTTAGGATTTAATTCCAACCTTGTTGGTTACTAATATTTGTATATTAACATATTACATAATCTTAAGGTGTAATTTTAATCATATCAAAGTTTGACGTTTTTATTGGGAAACGATTAGTAAAAGTCAGCTAACTTGCTTTGATCTAGATTTGTGAATATTTGTGCTTATAGAAACTTTTTATTTTATTTTTTACTATAATGGATTGAATGGCATCATGAGATACAAATAAATTTCAGAATTGTAATATATATCTTCATGATTTATGTCTATACCACGGAGGACTCCATTATTATCATGATAGTGCAAAGATTTTTTGAAGGGAGTGGTACACCCTACCTCCATTTTATGATGAGTAATTTTTATTTATGTCGTTTCAAGGTAGATATTAGGGTGACTAATAGAATCCCCACCCCACCCCCACCCCACCCCAACTAAACTTCCAAAATTTCGAGTTTTGCTTCTAAGCTTGATAAGTACAATATCATAGAAATTAAAGGTCGAGATGTTGGATCTAATGGCCTCCAAACAATAATCTAGATATCTTGGGAACAAAAAGCTACTATAGATATAGAGATAGATAGAATCCAAAATATATTATCTTGGAAGAATGTGAGGCGATCAAAAGAATTGAATAATACTTAAAGGGCAACTGATAAATGAAAACTTCCTCATGATCATAATGAAAATTTTGAAATAAATAATGCATTCATATTAGAAGTAGTGAATGTCAAAATCAAAAATAAATTACAAGTTGGGTGCTTCATGTCTTACTCCAAGCATTTTTCTACATTGAATTTATATTTTGATATGAATTGATCCATATTAAATATGTGTGGGGTGTAAAGATGAAAGACAAGAGCCTTTTTCTCTTCAATTTAAGAGCTCAAAAATATAGAATGACATCTTTATAAAGGATAAACATAGTTAACTCTAACTAGGATAGACAACTAGAAGTATTTGTATATCGATACCTCCTGTATAGGCCTCTTTATGTATTTTAGTCATGTTAGGAGACTCTCCAAGAAAAATCTTGTATAAATATTATTTTCTAACTTCAGAAAGTAATTGAGAAAAAATATTTCTTTCAAGATATCAGAGCCTTAGAATTTTAAACAACCCTTTAATTTTTTTCTGTAGAGAACAATGTCGC
Organism: Capsicum baccatum var. pendulum; assembly: GCA_030864225.1. Taxonomy (NCBI): domain Eukaryota; kingdom Viridiplantae; phylum Streptophyta; class Magnoliopsida; order Solanales; family Solanaceae; genus Capsicum; species Capsicum baccatum. Next base: position 43,701,761 of record CM061560.1, read on the forward strand.
CTTGAGAATCCAGAAATGGAAGACGTCACTACTTCCTCAATCATGTCAAGAACTCTAGTTGCATCTTTGACTACCCCTATAAAAATGTATTTCCCAACACATAACCTTGCTCATCAACTACCCGTGAAGCTCACTTCGTAAAACTTCTTTCTATGAAAGACATAGTTTCTGTGAATGCTTTGTGGGTGTGATCTCAACTATCATATTGATGGTAGTGAACCTATCTAGATAAAATTATAGCAATCAATCAGTTGAATCACGTCTATAAAGTATGGGTCTGCAAAGAACAACTTTTTTTAAGTTGGATTGTCGTATCAGCATCCGAGAGTTGCTGCCACAACTAGTTGGTGCTAAAACTGCTCTTGCGTCATGGAACAAACTAGTTGCAACCTATGCAATCGTATCCGAATCAAAAATTCATGAGGTCAAATCACAGCTACATACTTTAAGTCAGGCCAATAAAAGCATTGAGACTTATAGAATCTATATATTTTACCTTTATTTAAATAACTTATATAGGTTTGAAAAGCTTATACTAAGATAAATCGCTTAACTCTTGGAAAAGATTAAGTATAGAATCTTGATATTTACCATTATTAAAACAATCCTGACATGCATTGAATCTATACATGAGTGTGTGTACCTATGTGTTTTTTCTTGTTACCATCGATCAATTTACTTTCTTTGTATATTAGAAATTAATTATAATCATATCTTCACCCATCATTGACTCATCTGGCACTACATAGTTGGAGATAATTCTTGACTAGCCTAAAAGTCCTTATATTGTTATCTGTAGGATTTGATTCCAACCTTGTTGGTTACTAATATTTGTATATTAACATATTATAGAATCTTAAGGTATAATTTTAAGCAGATCAAAGCTTGACGTTTTTATCGGGGAACGATTAGTAAAAGTAAGCTAACTTGCTTTGATCTAGATTTGTGAATATTTGTGCTTATAGAAACTTTTTATTTTCTTTTTAACTATAATGGGTTGAATGGCATCATGGAATACAAATGAATTTTAGGATTGTAATTATCTTTATGATTCATGTCCATACTGTGGAAGACTCCATTATTAATAAAATAGTGCAAAGATTTTTTGAAGGGAGTGGTACACCCTACCTCTACTTTATGATGAGTAATTGTTATTTGTGTGGTTTTAAGGTAGATATTAGGGTGACTAAAAGAATCCCCCCCTCCCAAACTAAAATTCCAAAATTTCAAGTTGTACTTCTAAGCTTGACAAGTGCAATATCATAACAACTAAAGGCCTATCTAATAGCCTCCAAACAATAATCTAGGTATTTTGGGAGAAAAAAACTACTATAGAGATAGATCTAAATAGAATCCAGCATCAATTATCTTGGAAGAATGTGAGGCGATTAATAGAATTGAATAATACTGAAAGGGCAACAGGTAAATGAAAAATTCCACATGATCATAATGAAAGTTGTGAAATAAATTATGTAGTCAAATTAGAAGTAGAGAATGTCAAAATCAAGAATAAATTACAAGTTGGGTGCTTCATGTCACACTTCAAGCATTGTTCTTCATTAAATTTATGTTTTGATATGAATTGATCCACACAAATATGTGTGGGGTGTAAAGAGGAAAGATGTAAGACCCTATAAAAGTTCTAGTTCAATTCAGTCTCATATAGCTTGTAATAAGGGGTCCCAAACGTAGAAAAATTCAGCTAAGTGATAGGAAATAGTCATTTCTACGGCCTTCAAACTTTGATGAATTTTAATCCGACCTTCCCGGCCTTAAAACACCAATATCATAGTTGGTTCATGATCAGGGTCACTTGTAGGTTATCTCAGGTATGTTTTGGATTTTTTAAACTAGCGCAAGGGTGAGTCTGGATATCCAAAATAGCAAGGGGTCGCAATAGGGACGCATCACGAGGGCTAGTTGACCCGGGCTTAGGGCCGCGCAGTGAGATTTGCTTGACCCAAGCAATTGTCACACTGTGATGGCAGCTTGACCCAAGCAGGGTTCGCAGTGCGAGAGGGACCCCATTTAGCATTTATAATTCGGGTTTGTGGGGGTAAACGGATCATTTTCCTCTTATATTATTCGGCCAAAACACGAAATTAAGCTTCCAAAAGGGCAAAATACATTCATTCTTCTCAAAATCCACTCAAGAAATAAACCCTATTTCATCAAGCTCAAGATCAATTTCCAAGAAATCCCCAACAATATTCACAAATTCCGTCACTCAGGTATGTTAAGTGTTCATCCTTGGGTTTCCTTCCACCCTTAGAGTTCAAGAACCTTTTTTAAAAGTTTGAATCATGATTCCCATGTTATGAATTGAATTATGCTCATGTTTGTGTTGTTGTATGGGTTTCAAGTGAAGATCTTTTATAAGTTCCATGAAATTAAGTTAGCATGTGTGTTGAATTATGAATATCTCATGTCCAAACCCTTGAATTTGCAAGTTGCATATTGTAGTTATGATTTTCTATGTAATTATTTCTCATGTATAACAATCATGCTCCCCAAGTATTTGATAAAATGTCCATGTGAGTGAATTATGCATGGAAACCTATTGTTGTGTTGCTAAAGTTATAATATGAGTTTACTTATTACGCTATCGAGTCTTGGGGGTATTTAATACCAAAAATCTAGTTGTTTACTTAGTTTCAGTAGTTCTAGAATAGTCCCAGTAAAGGTCAAGAACAGTAGTACTCAGTCAGATAACAGAACTCAATAAACTCAGTCCAGTTCGATCAGTCAACACGATTAGTGCCAGTTCAGTCAAGCCTACTATAGTCTAGTGATCAGTTCAGTATCAATTTAGTTGGGAGTAGAATTCATCACCGAGCAAACCCAGGGATGGGGATATTCCTACAAGTCAGAGTGTTTGACCCGTAGTATCAGTCCCTGCATTACAGAACAACGTAGCCAGCATAGGGTAAGTCGTCCTCTAGCTAAACTAGGGTTGATACAATCATACATATATTTCATGAGTCTTCCTACTAGATTAGAGTTGACCCAGTATTATTAGTATCCCGTGGCAAGGTGCTAACACCCTTCCAATTGGGGTCACAGATTGGACCCCAAATTAGTCTATATCGGGGTATGTCAGCTAGATGAACACTCCCATAGTAAATTTATATCTCCACATATGTAAATTCATATTTCAAAATCATAAACATCAAGATTTCATAATAACCATCATAAGATATGGGTTCATGCTTCAAATTCGTAAAAAAAAATCAAATAAAAATCATGCCTTTGTATAGAAAAGTACTTTTGGGCACAAGAACGAAAGAGAGTTCTTGTTGATAAACCCCACATACCTTGAATGATGAACTTTAGATCGATACTCATTTTAGAGATGTTAATCATGCCTTTGAATGATGGTTCTTGGAATTCTTGAACTAGGAACTTGGAATCTTGAATAAATTTGCAGAATTAATGGTGAACTATGGAGGTTCTTGAAGTTGGATGTAGGAGCTTAGGGTTTTATTTTTGAGAGAATTTAATGAAATATAACATATAATGCTTCTAATAGGCTTTAATATAGGGTTTGGACGGATTTTGGGTGAGAGGGAATGACCAAAACGCCCCTAAAAATCAAAAAATTCTCGAATCTGTCCTTTGGTGGACTGTTTTGATAGTCTGAAGTAGATCAACCATAACGTTTTATTCCTAAATCCAAATTAGATAAAACCAATTTCATCAGAAAGAGGACTCTCATATCTTGCCGCTGATATATAGTATCTCACCTAGATTATTGTGTACGCCAAGTTATGATCATTTGAATTTGACCCAAAAATTTGCTTTTGGTAGGCTGAAGTAGATTGACCATAACATTTTTCTTCATTAGACAAATTGGATGAAACCAATTTCATTGGAAAGAGGACTCGCAGAGCTTTCCGTTAATATATAGTAGATCAACCATATCATTATATATAAGGAGTTACGATCCTTTAAAGTTGGAACAAAAATACGTGAGGCCTCAGTACCTTTTCCTGCACGTTTTACTGTTCACTACTATTCACAGTTCGATCAGAATGTTCATAACTTGTCGCTCGGGTGTCTGTTTTAGATGATCCACATATCGTTGGAAAGCTTATTCGATACTCTACGAAATGGTGGGTGATAATCTAAGACATTCCACACGAAAAATTTATAATTCACTCTAGAAGATAGAACCCAACACGTTTACGCACAAAATTTCAATGAAAAATTTCTCGGGGTATTACATCATCCCCCCATGGAAACATTCGTCCTCGAATAATGCTAGACATGACAAGATTAGATAGGGAATAGAGAATACAAGTGAAACCATTCGTTAGACTCATCACCACATCGTTTCTCAGACCGAATGCAACATAAAATGCATAAATTCAAGAAACTACAGCTGAACTCATAATAAATGATAGCTGAACTACTGCAACTTTTATCAAAAGTGCATGATTTAGGAAAGAACGGTACCTTTGGCTTGATCGGAGTTCGCGAAAAATAGGTGCGGGTACTTGGATAGCATATCCGCCTCAGCTTCCCAAGTTGCACCCTCAACAGATTGGTTTCACCACAACACCTTGACCAAGGGAACTTCTTTGTTCCTTAGTCTTCGAACACTGAAATCAAGAATCTCAACAAGAATCTCATCAAAAGAAAGATTTTATTGAATGTCAGCACTCACAGAGGAATCCACTACCACAGCATCACTAATATGATTTCTAACCATGGAGACATGGAATATTGGATGAACAGAGGACAACTTGGAAGGCAACTCGGCCTCATAAGCTACCTTACCAACACAGCTAAGAATTTTGTAAGGACCAACATAACGGGGACTAAGCTTCCCCTTCTTTCCGAATCTCTTCACCCCCCTCATGGGTGACATTTTCAGATACACTAGGTCACCAGCTTCAAACTCAAGGTCTCTCCTTCTAACATCCGCATATGACTTCTGACGACTCTGAGCAGTTTTCAACCTTTCCCTAATCAACTTAAATTTTTCCATAGCCTCAAATACCAAATCAGGACCACTCACAGCCGCTTCATCCAACCCGAACCAACCTATGGGTGATCTACACTTCCTCCCATATAAGGCTTCAAATGGAACCATGCCAATACTAGAGTGGAAACTATTATTGTAAGCAAACTCTATCAACCGTAAGTGATCATCCCAACTTCCCTTAAAGTCAAGTGCACAAGCTCTCAACATATTCTCAAAGGTTTGGATGGTCCGCTCAGCCTGGCCATCGGTCTGCGGATGAAAAGCAGAACTCAAAAGCACTTGGGTACCAAGACCCTTCTGAAAAGCTTTCCAAAATTACGAAGTGAACTGAGTACCCCTATCCGAAATGATAGACAAGGGAACTCCATGCAGTCTGACTAGCTCTCGAATATACAATCTAGCATAATCCTCAGCAGTATATGAAGTATGAACAGGCAAGAAATGATCAGAATTAGTCAACCTATCAACCACAACCCAAATGGAAACATGATAGCATCGGAAAGGAGGTAAACCAATCACGAAGTCCATATTTATCTCTTCCCACTTCCAGGTGGGAATACTAAACTCTTGCATCATTCCGCCAGTTCTTTGGTGTTCAACCTTAACCTATTGGCATGTTGCACACTTAGCTACAAATGTTGCTACATCTTTCTTCTTGCCACTCCACCAATAGATTTCTCGCAAGTCTCGGTACATCTTGGTGGCACCAGGATGAATAGAATATCGCGCCCCGTATGCTTCAACCATAATCCTCTATTTCAGAACATCAACGTTTGGGACACACAATCTACCCTGCAATCTCAACACACCATCTTCCCTTTGGGAGAAAACCTCTACTTTTTGGTCCTTGACTGACTCCTTCAATCTGACCAAACTAGCATCGAAGTATTGCTTTTCCTTCACTTCTGAAACCAAGGAGGATTCGGAACTACTCTGAACCCCTATACTACCTTCAGCAGAGTCAAACAACCTAACCCCCAATCTAGCCAAAAGATGTACATCATGAGCCAACTCTTTCTTACCTTCTACCACATGTGAAACACTACCCATGGACACTCTACTTAGGGTATCTGCCACAATATTGGCCTAGCCCGGATGGTACAGCATGCTCATATCATAGTTCTTTAACAATTCTAACCATCGTCTCTACCTAAGATTCAATTCTGTCTGGGTAAACACATACTGCAGACTCTTATGATCTGTGAAAACATCAACATGGACACCATACAAATAGTGTCTCTAGATTTACAAAGCAAACACAATAGCAGCCAACTCAAGGTCATGGGTGGGGTAATTTTTCTCATGGGGTTTCAACTGTCTAGAAGCATAAGCTATCACCTTACCCTTCTACATCAACACGCAACCCAACCCAACTCTCAAAGCATCACAGTACACCATAAAACCATCAACACCATCAGGCAAAGTCAAAACAGGGGCTGAAGTGAGTCGAGTCTTCAACTCCTGAAAACTCTTCTCATAAGATTCAAACCATAAGAACTTCACTTTCTTTTGGGTCAAACGAGTCATAAGAGATGCTATAGAGGAGAAACCCTCAACAAAACGGCGGTAATAGCCAGCTAAACCCAAGAAACTTCGGATATCAATCGGAGAAATAGGTCTAGGCCAATTTCTAATAGCTTCGGTCTTTTGGGGATCAACTCTAATACCCTCGGAAGAAATGATATGACCCAGAAAAGCAATTGACCTTAGCCAAAACTCACACTTACTGAACTTGGCAAATAACTTGTGATCTCTAAGGGTTTGCAAGATAGTTCAGAGATTATCAGAATGTTCATCCTCACTATGGGAGTACACCAGTATATCATCAATGAACACTATGACAAACATATCCAGATATGGTCTGAACACTCGATTCATAAGGTCCATGAAAGCTGCTGGGGCATTAGTTAACCTGAAAGACATAACAAGAAACTCAAAATGGCCATAACGAGTTCGGAAAGTAGTTTTTGGGATGTCACACTCCCTAACTTTGAGTTGATGATAGCCGGAATGAAGGTCTATCTTTGAGAAATAACTTGCACCTTACAATTGGTCAAACAAATTATCTATTCTCGGAAGGGGGTATTTATTTTTTATGGTGACTTTATTCAGTTGGTGGTAATCAATGCACATACGCAAAGAGCCATCTTTCTTTCTCACAAACAACACAAATCACCCTAAGGTGGAACATTGGCTTTATGAAACCCTTATCTAGTAGATCTTTGAGTTGCTCTTTCAACTCCTTAAGCTTTGCAGGGGCCATATGATAAGGAGGAATAGAAATAGGCTGAGTATCGGGAAGAAGATAAATCCCGAACTCTATCTCTCTATCAGGAGGTATCCCTAGGAGATCATCCGGAAAGACATCAAAAAACTCATTGACGACGTTAATAGACTGGAGAGTTGCAGTCTTAGACTTAGTGTCTTTGACTCTAACCAAATGGTAAATACACCCCTTGGAAATAAGCTTTCTAGCTTTGAGGTAAGAGATAAAATGACTCTTGGGTGACACAGAATTCCCAGACCACTCAAACATGGATGCACCAGAAAACTGAAACTTGACCACTCGGGTCCGACAATCAATAGAGACATAAGAAGAATATAGCCAGTCCATACCCAGAATCACTTCAAAATCTACCATGTCTAACTCAATCAAATCAACTAACAAGACTCTATGAAGAATGGTAACAGAACACTTCTTATATACTTTCTGGGCAACAATCGAATCACCCACTGGGTAAACACTAGGATAGGCTCAGGAATAATCTCAGGACTTATTTCAAAATTCACAACAATCAAAGGTGTAACATATGAGAAAATTGATCCAGGATCCAACAAAGCATAGACATCAAAGTGAAATATACGAAGCATACCAGTAACAACATCGGGAGAGTCCTCCTATTCCTAGCGGAACGGTAAAGCATAGAATCTATTCTGGCACTGCCTGCCAGCATTGCTAGAAGAGGTGCCCTGAGCTGGGGCTAGGCGAGCCGTTGGAACTTGAGCACTAACAGTCTGAGTCTGGGTCTGAGGGCGATAGTCACGACGCCCTTGTCCATCCTATGGACAATCTCTAACTCTGTGGCCCATGTTACCACATCAAAAATAACCCCTCTTCTTACCCCAACACTCACCCGAATGAGCCATACCACACTTAGGACACAGGGGACGATTTGGCTTACTGCCAGCACTGTACTGGGACTTGGATGCATATGACCTGCTACCTTGATCTTGCCTACCTATAGGAACGATAGCACTAGCAGATGACAGTGCTGGCATAGACGAACGATCCTGATACTGAGGGCGAATCCCTCCCTGCAATCTAGTTTGACCCAGTCTGTGTTGCTCTGACCTAGCTCTCTTATTCCCTTTCATTCTATCTCTCTCCTTAATCTTGTCTACCTTAATCTATTGGGCATGAGTCATCAGCCTAGAAAGATTTATCTTACTATTCAGCATAGCAGACCTACACTCCTTAACCACATATCTAGACACTCCAGTCACAAACTTACTCATACTAACCCGATTATCAGCCACTAAGTCAGGAGCATACTTGGCCAACTGATTGAACTTTAGACAGTACTTCTTAACAGTCATAAAGCCCTATCCCAGGTTCATAAACTCTTCCACCTTCACCTCTCTCATCTCCAAAGGGAAAAATTTATCCAAGAATGCATCCTGGAACTCTTGCCAAGTTGTAGGGACAGCTCCCTTACCTCTACCTTTCCTCCAAAGCAACAACCCAGTCATAAGCAAGGTCTTTCAACCTATATGCAGCCAACTCCTACTATGTTCCTCAGATACATGCATCACCTGAGTTATCTTTCGCACCTCCTCTAAAAATAACTGTGGATCTTCATCAGACTTGGACCCATAGAATTCTGGCGGATTCATCCGCATAAAGTCATAGATCTTGGCAGTAGCTGAATCACCTCCCTGATGCTTTGAAGCCGGGGCTGAGTTGGCCTGAACATTTGCAGTAACAGCTTGGGCCAGCGCCTGAAAGGCTACCCAAAATTCAACATAAGACATGTTTTCATTCAATGGGTTAGCGGGTTACGGTTGCTGACCAATATTATTTCTTCTCGCTCGACGTGGAGGCATATTTCTAAAAGAGGAGAGCACGAATCAATAGCAAAGAGAGATACTTTAAGCACGATAGATATTTGAAAGAAAGAATCACACGTTTTCCTAAAACGTCGTGTAGCCTCTTGCTCATAGATGTGGTGCGCTACACACCGATGATCAAGACTCTACTTAACGTGGCTTGTCAGACTCCCTAGGACACCTTAAATCCTTAGGCTCTAATACCAAGTTTGTAACACCCCAAAAAACTGGTCTCGAATCGTCACACGATGCTTGAGGCTATGAGTAGCCCCAAGCTAACCCTTTGAGCCATTTTCATTCAGTTCAACAAAAATCAACAGGGTTTCCATAAATAACCCTCAAATATAAACATAGTAATCATCATCCAAGAATAAAAGAATTTTAGAAAGATAACAAAATATGACTTATTAGTCAACTCCCAAGATCTATACTAGTCTGACAAGCCTCTAAGAAAATCAATAAAACCAGCGAGCCATTGAGACATGCCCCAACTGATTCATACTCAGTTATCAAATGTAAACAATTTCGTGAAACCAACATCAGACATAACGTCCTCGAAACATGAGGACTCACCACAATAGAAGATGTAGAATAGCGTGCCTGAAGAATCACTGTGGAACTTAGAACTAAGCACCTGAACCTACATTCTGAGAAAATGCATCCCATATCCGAAGATGTGGGTCAGTACCATGGAAAGGAACTGAGTATGTGGGGGTGTATACAACTGTATAAACATCATCATCATAAATATTTATAAGAAATATGCAAAATGTATGAAAGACTCACATAGCCTGAAGAAAATCATCATAATCATGAGAGGATGAAATAAGCACAATAACACATATGATTCATCATATAATTTGTCAATCATTTTCAGTTCATCAAGAATATCAATTCTCATAATGTAAAGATCATTTAAATCTTTTGTAAGAATAACTTTCACAATTCCACTTTCAAATCACTTCACTATTCACCATAGACACAAGGAAACACACACACACTGGGAGATCCTATAACCGACATAAACCATGTGAGCTACATGGAGTCCAACATACAACCCACGTTGGGGAGAGCCATCCTATCCTTCCCATCGGAGTAGGAATATCGATATCAAATCCACATAAACTAGTGATCACTATATAAATCAGCCTCAGGCTCACTCCTACGGGGGTATGTAGTTCTAGGGAAGTAAGGTCACTTTATACCTCCCACTCGGTGCTAAAGATTTCTCCTGAACGTAGCTCAGATCATTTCAAATAATCCAAAACAAAACAATTTCAGTAATATATAAATATACATCGGCATCCATCATGCTTCCCATATATCAAAATCAACCACGTTGTGGATTTCTTTCACACTCGAGTTCAAAACAACTTCATTAAGACCAAAAGTTCAAATTATTCAAAATTTCTCAAATATTCAACATCAACGTGCTTATAACATACACTTTCTCAAAAAAAAATACAATTTCCAATGGGGATTCACGACCCAAATATCAAAATCATGATAAATATCGTTCAAGATTCATGTTTTATATCTTCACACATGTAAATTCATCTTTCAAAATCATAAACATCAATATTTAATAATAATCATCATAAGATATGGGTTCATACTTCAAATTCATTAAAAAAATCAAATAAAAATCATGCCTTTGTAAAGAAAAGTACTTTTGGGCACAAAAATGAAAGAGAGTTCTTGTTGAAAAACTCCACATACCTTGAATGATGAACTTTAGATCGATACTCATTTTTGAGATGTTAATCGTGCCTTTGAATGATGGTTCTTGGAGTTCTTGAACTACGAACTTGGAATCTTGAATAAATTTTCAGAATTAATGGTGAACTTTGGAGGTTCTTGAAGTTGGATGTAGGAGCATAGAATTTTCTTTTTGAGGGAATTTGATGAAATGTAACATATAATGCTTCTAATAGGCTTTAATATAGGGTTTGGACGGATTTTGGGTGAGGTGGAATGACCAAAACGCTCCTAAAAATTAAAAAAATTCTCGAATCTGTCCTTTGGTGGACTGTTTTGATAGTCTGAAGTAGATCAGCCATAACCTTTTACTCCGATATCCAAATTGGATGAAACCAATTTCATTAGAAAGAGAACCCTCATATATTTCCATTGATATATAGTATCTCACCCAGATCATTGTGTACCAAGAGTTATGATCGTTTGAATTTGACCCAAAAATTTACTTTTGATAGGATGAAGTAGATCGACCATAAATTTTTTCTCCGATAGACAAATTAAATGAAACCAATTTCATTGGAAAGATCACTCGCAGAGCTTTCCGTTGATATATATTAGATCATCCAGATCATTATGTAAAAGGAGTTACGGTCATTTAAAGTTGGAGTAAAAATATGCCAGGCCTTAGTATTTTTTCTTGCACGTTTTACTATTCACTACTATTTATGGTTTGATCGGAATGTTCATAACTCGTCGCTTGGGTGTCTGTTTTGTATAATCCATATATTTTTGGAAAGCTTATTTGATACTCTACGTAATGGTAGGTCATAATCTAAGATATTCCATACGAAAAATTTATAATTTATTCTAGAAGATAGAACCCTACACATTTAGGCACAAAATTTCAGCGAAACATTTTCCAGGCCATTACACTAAGATGTACCGCGACTTACGAGAAGTCTATTAGTGGAGTGGGATGAAAAGAGATGTTGCAGAGTTTGTATCTAAGTGCTCTACATGTCAGTCGGTTAATATTGAACATCAAAAGCCCAGTGGATCTATACATGAGTTTAGTATTCCCATATGGAAGTGGGCTGAAGTGAATATAGACTTCATAATAGGTTTGCCTTGTTCTCGTTGAAAGCATGATTCCATTTGGGTCATTGTGGATAGGATGACCAAGTCAGCCCATTTCTTTCTAATTCATGCTTCTTACTCCACCGAGGATTATGCCAAGCTCTATGTTAGAGAGTTAGTCAGATTGCATAGTGTTTTATTGTCCATTATTTCAAATAGAGGTACGCAATTCACCTCTCATTTTTGGAAATCTTTCGAAAAGGGTCTTGGTACCCTCTGACAGATGGTCAAGAAGAAAGGACCATTCAGACTCTCAAAGATATGTTGAGAGCATGCGTTGTTGACTTTAAGGGAAGTTGGGATGACCACTTGCCTTTGATTAAGTTCGCAAATAATAATAGCTATCATTCCAGTATTAGATGACTTTCTTTAAGGCTCTTTATAGGAGAAGATATAGATATCCCATTGGTTGGTTTGAGGTAGGTGACCCCACAGTAGTGGGGTCTAACTTGGTGTTTGATACTTCAGAGAAAGGCAGTTGATCAGGGATAGGCTTAAGGTAGACCAGAGCTGCAGAAATCTTACGTAGATGTGAGAAGGAAAGATCTTGAGTTTAAGATTGGTGATTATGCATATTTAAAAATATCTCCCATAAGGGGAGTGAAGAGATTTAGTAAGAAGGGGAAGCTTAGTCCCCAATATATGGGTCCTTATAGGATTCTGAGTTGTTTCGATAAGGTGGCTTGTGAGCTTGAGTTACCTACGGACTTAGGATCAGTGCTAGACTTAGGATCAGTGCATCCAGTGTTTCATGTCTCCTTACTAAAGAAGTGCATAGGTGACCCAGCAGTTGTAGTCCCTATAGAGAGTGTAGATGTTCAAAATGATCTCCCTTATGAGAAAGTCCTAGTCAAAATCCTTGATCGTCAGATTCGTAGGCTAAGGAACAAAGAAGTTACTTTGGTCAAAGCTCTTAGGCAGAATCAGTTCGTTTAGGGAGCTACTTGGGAAGCAGAGGCAGACATGCGAACCAAGAGTCCTCACCTCTTCTCCACAAACTTAGACTCAACCTAAAGTAATAGCCTTCTTTAGATTTACTCTATTCCATGTTAAGTTACAGAACCATAACATTGTCAAATCATTTATGCATTCATGAAAATAGTTCAGTTATGTGTCATGCCTCCAGAATTCATTCATGCTTCAGTTATACATGTCAGGGTAAGCAGTTCCTCTCAGTTCAATCAGTCTTATTTGAGGACGAATATTCCTATGGGGGAGATAATGTAAGACCCCATAAAAGTTCTAGTTTAATTCAGTCCCATATAGCTTGTAATAAGGGGTCCCAGACTTAGAAAAATTCAGCTAAGTGATAGGACTTAGTCATTTCTAGGGCCTTCAAACTTTGATAAATTTTAATCCGACCTTCTCGGCCTTAAAATACCAATTTCCAAGTTGGTTCATGATCAGGGTCATTTGTAGGTCATCTCAGGTGAATTTTGGATTTTTCAGACTAGCGCAAGGGTGAGTTTAGATGTCCAAAACAGCAAGGGATTGTGATAGGGCAGCGTCGCAAGGACCAGTTTACCCATGCTTAGGGTCGCACAGCAAGGGCTACTTAAACCAAGCAGGGGTTACGCCGCAATGGCTAATTGAACCAAGTGGAGGACGCAGAGCAATTGGGACCCTTGTTCAGCATTTTTAATCCAAGTTTGTGGGGGTAAATGTGTTATTTTCCCTTTGCCTTATTCAGCCAAAACATGAAATTAAGCTTCCCAAAAGGCAAAATACATTCATTCTTCTCAAAATCCTCTCATGAAATAAACCCTAGTTGATCAAGCTCAAGATTAATTTCTAAGAAATCCCCAATAATCTTTACAAATTTCGTCACTCGGGTATGTTAAGTGTTCATCCTTGGGTTTTCTCCCACCTTTGGAGTTCAAGAACCTTTTTTAAAAGCTTGAATTATGATTCTCATGTTATGAATTAAATTATGATCATGTTTGTGTTGTTATTAGCATGTGTATTGAATTATGAATCTCTCATGTCCAAACCCTTGAATTTATAAGTTGCATGTTGTAGTTATGATTCCCTATGTGGTTATTTTCCATGTATAACAATAATGCTCCATAAGTATTTGATAAAATGTCCATGTTAGTGAATTATGCATGGTAACCTATTGTTGTGTTTCTAAAGTTGTGATATGAGTTTACTATTATGCTATCCAGTCTTAGGGGTATTTAATACCAAAAATCTAGTTGTTTACTTAGTTTTAGTAGTTTTAGAATAGTCCCAGTAAAGGTAAAGAACAGTAGTACTCAGTCAAATAATAGAACTCAGTGAACTCAGTCCAATTCGATCAGTCAACATGATCAGTGTTAGTTTAGTCAAGCCTACTACAGTCTAGTGATCAGTTCAGTGTTGATTCAGTTAAGAGTGAGATTCAGCATCGAGCAAACCCAGGGATAAGGGTATTCCTTCCCATCAGAGTGTTTGACCTATAGTAGTAGTTCCTATGTTACAGAACTACGTAGCCAGCATAGGGGAAGTCATCCTCCATCCAGACAAGGGTTGATGCAATCATACATATATTTCTTGAGTCTTCCCGCCAAATTTGGGTTGACCCAACATTGTTAGTATCCCATGGCAAGGTGCTAACACCCTTCCAACTGGGGTCACAGGTTGGACCCCAAATAAGTCTATACCAGGGTATTTCAGTTAGATGAACACTCCTACAGTTGCAGTTTTAGTCTCAGTATTCTGTAAAGAACTCAGACAGTTCTAAAGAACTATGGCTATCAGTTATCAGTTACTCAGCCATTAGAATTTAGTACTAAATTTTAGTATAATCTCAGATACACGATGTATACTTATATGCACAGTATTGCATGTTCAGTATTCTTGGTAGATACAGTTTTGCATATACTCTAATCTAGTTATTTCATGATGTTCATTAAGTCGGTTATTACCTTATGCATATGAAGCCATGTATATCATGCATATGATGCCATGGCTTTCAAATTAGCACAATCAGTTATTTAGTTTTCAGATATTTTTATCAGTTATTATTTCAGTATTTTGAGAACCTTATGGAAAATTTTAGATTTCATCCGCATATATATTCTAGTATTATATTCAGTGCTCATAGCAGGTATCAGTCATAGGTTGGCTTATGGTCCTTTGAAAAAAGCCTTATTTTCTGCAATTTAAGAGCTCAAAAATGCAGAATGACATCTTTATAAAGGATAAACATAGTTAACTCTAACTAGGACAGACAACTAGAAGTATTTGTGTATCGACACCTCCTATATATGCCTCTTTATGTATTCTAGTAATGTTAGGAGACTTGGCTATCCAGGGAAAATCTTGAATAAATATTGATTTCTACTTTTATAAAGAAATAAAGAAAAAATATTTCTTTCAAAGTATCAGAGCCCTAGCGGTTTAAACAACCCTTTGATTTTTTATGAAGAGAACAACATCCTCTTGAGAATCCAGCAATGGAATAAATCACTACTTCCACAGGCGAGTCAATAACTCCAGTTGCTGCTTTTACCACCCCCATGACAACTTATTCCCCAATACCTAACCTTGCTCATCAACTACCCGTGAAGCTCACTTTGTCAAATTTCTTTCTATGGAAGACATAGTTTCAGCGAATGCTTTGTGGGTGTTATCTCAACTATTATATTGATGGTAGTGAACCTCTATAGATAAAATTATGGCAGAAAATCAGTTGAATCTAGTCTATAAAGAATGGCTCTGTGGTTGTATTGTCGCATCAGTATCTAAGAGTTTGTTGCCACAACTAGTTAGCGCTGAAACTGCTCTTGTAACATGGAACAAATTAGTTGTAGCCTATGAAAATGTATCCAAACCGCAAATACATGATCTCAAATCACAGCTAGACACTTTAAGTCGAGCCAATGCAAGCATTGAACTTATGTCCAAAAGCAAAAGTGATTGAAAATATGTTGGTTGCTTTGTAGTAGCCTATCGATAATGATGATTTTGTAGAATTTGTTACTATGGTAGGCCCTACATATAGTCTATTTACCAGAGCACTTAAGGCACATCAAGAAGATTTCATCTTTGAAGCTTTATATGGCATGTTGTTATCCAAAGAAAGACAACTAAAAAGGGATGAAACCCTTAATATGATAGCTCCTTTAACACAATATACTCAGAGTTTTATTACCACCACACATGGTCATGGTGGAGGTAGAAGTGGTTGAGGTCATACCATTCTTGAATTATTTGAATATTGATATCTCCTGTATAGGCCTCTTTATGTATTCTAGTAATGTTTGGAGACTTGGTTCCCCAGGAAACCTCTTGTATATATATTGATTTCTGCCTTCAGAAAGAAATACAGAAAACAGATTTCCTTCAATTTCACACTCAAAATCCATGAAGTTCAATTTAAAAAAAATAGTTGCAGGCTTATTCATCTACATATTGCCTCCAACAGTTCATGATCACAAACTTGCGCCTAAGTTAGGCGCACGGTTCATATCCTCTAAGTGAAATGAAAAATGGTAATATGAGTTGTGTCAAGTTAGGATGTTAAATACGACTCTTGGTGGAGGCAACCCATCAAATCTCTAAAATAGGTTTTATTTCTAAAAATATTTTTATTTAGAAATACAAAAGAAAGAAATTGAAATTTTTGGGTGAAAATGAGTTAAAGCATTATCGGATTTTTGGCCTATGATGTAACACCTACGATGTTGTGTTTGCAATTGCAATACTTGAAGCTTATAACCATCCATTAGCCCCTAATTAATATGATTAATTGAAAAAATTATTTTTCTAAAATAACAAAATTTGCATGTTGTCATCACCAGAACATTACAATAAGACCCCCGCTTTGACGTTGCATAAACATGATTTTTTACTGCATTTTATTGTAAAAATGAATCCTTAAACTGGCATTAATTATATTTAAATTGATTTTCACTAATACACTTTTCTGTTAAGTAGCATTATACAATCAATGAAGCACCCACTCTACATATATGGATGTAGATCTTTTCAATAAGAGAGAAGAGAGGAAGAAGGAGAAGAAAGTACGGTCCCATATGGACTATGTCCTCTCCACCCTCTAACACATCTGATTTTCATCCTCTCCTAGCTCACATTCCCATCATCATACACTATACTAAAAATACTATCAAAAGTCAAACAAAAAAAGGCAAAAAATTAGGAAAATGCAACTGACCTCCTAATTGGTTTTTTTCTTTTCTAAAAAATAATGGCAAAAATCGACCTACTCAGATTGGTTTTTGTGATTTTTTTGAATAAAACCAGCCTCTGAAGGTTGGTATTTTGCAATATCTTGAGAGGCCAGCAGTTCACAATTTTTCAAAAAAATTGACCTCCTAAGGTCGGTATTTTCCAATATATTTTTACTTGTAAAATAGTTGGCTCTGGATGACTTTTATTTCTGACCAAAACTTTTTGATTCGAGGTCTATTTTTTCTAAAAATTGATCTCCTGATGTCGATGTATTAGTTCAAAGTCCCTGCCCCTACATTCCTACCTCCTACAATATATTTCTAATTACTATTTAAATGTTTTTAATGTTGGTTATGGGTCTTTTTTCTATCTATGTGGATAAATAAAGTCCAATTTGGACCAACTCACTTTTGTCTATAGACTCAGTTCTACGAGGCATTGACAACGCTCAATCTACAGCTCTCGTAGGAGTGTAAAGCGGTCACTAGCAAATATAGAACCCAACCCGGGTTGGGTGTCGATCCCACAGGGAATAGCTTGGCCAACAAGTAAGCAACGATTACTAGACTTTTAGTACAAGTATCGTAAAAAGGGGGGATTGTAATGTGTAACCGAAATAATAAAGTAAAAACTGAAAATAGCAACGTAAAAAGGAAAGAATGTTTCGTAGGTTGTGAAACAATGAGAATTGAGGAGTTGGGGTTATGTCCACTTTCTGAGTTATACGTCTCTATTGGCTATGAGTGTGTTGAATTCAGACATGCATGTGCTTATAGAGAATTGTATTCGATGGTAAATCCAGGCGTCTTTCGACCTATTCGAGGATTATTTCACTTTAACTCTTTCAAGCGTAAAGCGTGTCTAACGGTACGAATTCTCCAAGAGGTTAATCTAGTTACGGCACTAACTGTTTAATAGGGAATTTAGGATGTGACCCTACTACCTTGACACTATCTCTTTTCCAGACAAATAACCTTTCTTTCGAACAAGTTAAATGTTATACTGGCGTTATTCTATGCATCTGCAGCCACAAGAATTTGCATTAAGATGAAGAGAATAATGATATAAGCAGCATACGTGTCACGAACTCACAAACTCACAGCAATAGATAGTATCTCATTCGGCTTCCATAACCCCAACAGAGAGGTTTAGTTACCCATGAGTGTGAAGGAAGTCATAATAAACATGATCATTGTACCCCAATAAATATTTGCACGTTAGGTGTAAGGGTGAGGATGGAGTGAAGTCCTTTGCAAAGTAACGTCTCTCTTGTTGTGGAATTTAATAGAAGAATATAAGAAGAATAAAAATAGAATTAATGGAAGAATTAGAATTGTTGGAATAGTAAGTGAATGAATCTCTCCACCGAGGGAGGAATGCTTAAAAATCTCTAGCATGATAGGGTATTTATAATACCCACATCCTATTCCTACTAAGCTAATGAAATACTTAACCAAATCCTACTAAGCTAATGAAATACTTAACCCAATTGTACTAGGTTACTGTATCATTATCCTAATCCTAATAAGCTAATGAAATACTTAACCCAATTGTACTAGGTTAATGTATCATTATCCTAATCCTAATAAGTTACTGCTAGTCCCCAAAGTCTTTAGAAATGTTGTTTTAGCCTGGGACAGATTTTCCATGCATCACTTTTGGTCCTTTAGGCGTCCAAGCTCCCTTTCCTTCCTTCGTGAGCTTTCTTTGGCGTCAAGTTATCCACAAAATGCTGGATTCTGCATCATTTATACTTGAAACTTTGCTAATCATGTTCTTTAGCTCACTTATAGGAAAAAGGACTAAAAGTGCATGAAATATATAATTTGTTCTCAAAACGTGGCACAAATATGGGCAAAATATATTGATATAGGCGTGTAAATTCGCCTATCATCAACACCCCACACTTGAAGCTTTGTTCGTCCTCGAACAAAATATCATGTCCCTCTAAACATCAACTTAGGGTTTCACAGCAACAACACAAAACATTCGTTAAGACAAGCACAACAATTATCAACAAAGAGTAGTTTTCCAATCATTAGTAGAAACCATTTAACCTCTAGCATAGACTCGTGATGGTGGTCAACTCATATTCAAAAGTTAAGGCACAAAGAATCATGTACAACTATCCAAAACTCATCAACCATGTGTGTCTCACAATATATTACCCATAGTCACTCACAAGTATAGCATATTTTTCAAACATGGGTATCAAAATATCCTTGCTCTCGCTCTCACAATGAATTCGTATGCAGCAACTGATGACCATAGGCTTGCCCTTAGTGTAATACTCCACTAAATGTCAGAATGCTAAGATTAGGATCAAATAGGTCTTTTGATAGTTGTAATGTAGGCTAAGGGACGGGTAGGACTATTCTGGCCAGAAATAGTGACTAAGTTCCTAAGCACTTTAATACATCACATTGTATCATTGACTTTTTTTTCTTTCAACCTTTCTTCTTTCTTTTATTATACCACCCTTGTTCTCCTCTTTTGTTTTGCAATTTTAAGCATAACTCACTTTTCAACTTTCTTTTCCTTTTTCTTTTCATAACATACCTCTTATGATAGCACTTTCTTTTTCATAACACCTTCAAGCACCACTACAATTTAGAGCATCATACTTACCCAATTTCCTCTTATTTCGTCACATGACTTTTTCACTTTAAAGTGCTTAGGAATTTGGATCAAATTATGGTCTTGAAAAAAATTAGATTAGGCTTACATATGAGGTTTGTCAAAGAAAATAGGCTAAAGGCTCAAAAGGGTTTAACTAGGATGATGTCCATGGGTAGGTAAAACGAAGGTAAACATGTATAGGTTGCCAAAGAAATGCCTAAATCATCTCCTAAACTTACACTCCTTATTTTCTCTTTGCATACATACCAGGCAAGTTCTAGCATCAACCACAAACATAGAATATACAATATCCTCACACACACAAGGCACATGGTCGACTTTATTGGGAGTAGTATAGACTCTTGACCCAACAGATGAGGGAATTGAACCACACAATATCACATAGTGAGTCACAATTAGAGCCTAAATGTCTCAATAGTCATGATTTTCACACAAACTCTTGTTATAATCTCATGCTGCCTATTAGAATAATTTCATGCGAAGCTAAAGAAAAAATTTAACTACTAAAAAAAAGAAAAAAATTTAACTACTAAAAAAATAGAAAAACAAATAACTACTAAAAAGAGAAACAAAACAAACATAAATGCAAATGTGGATAGAGAAGTATAGCATGCAAATACCATCACCCCACACTTAGACGGGACACACTGTCCTCAGTGGAAAATAAATAAGAAGAACCTGGTTAGTTGGACTCATTCTTTATGTCTGGGGTCATAACCCTTTGCATCGGAATCATCATCAGAGTCGTCATCCTTAGAAGTTCCTCATAAGTATCCCACTTAATTCTAAGAGTGAGTCGAGGTGTTTGCATCGAGGAGGGTTCTCCTTGCTCTTTTTTGGCCTCTTTTCTTCCCTTTTTGTGAAGTGGTAGCCTTATCTTTGCCTTGTATTTTGTTGCCATTGTACCTGAGATCTCAATAGAGTCATGTTAGCATCATCTCAATGGATACAATCTATGAACAAGCAGTAAGGGTACCACCCCACACTTAGGTTGTTGGCACAAACTAGTGAAGTGAAAGTGGTCGATTACTTAGACTTCATCGACATACGTTTTAGGGGCTAAATTCCGACAAGAAAATCAGAGATGTATCACTTCTTGGAACCTTTGCAATACTTTCATGTTAGGTATAACAAGACTACTACATAGGGATTACATCATGGTATAGTTTCTATCAATAATCTCAACCTCCTATGTCGGTAGGCACTTATAAGTCTTATTCCGATGAACGGGATCTTCTAACATGCAAGTATTCAAGTGACAAGATTATGCAATGTTCATGACTATAGCAATTTCGCAAGTAGTATAACAATGCATTAAAATCAGATTCAAGTCGGAAACAAGTTAAGATAATCCTAACGTATGTGGTCACTCATATGGTTTTGTATCAACAATCCAAACACATTAACATCACCAATATTCTTTCAAGATGTAGCAATTCATAATAGACATAGCAACGTAGTACTTACGAGAAATAGATGAAGAATAAAAGAGTACTTACGTGATTGAAGCCTTTGGAGATGTTCTTGTGAATTGGAAGAGCAAAAAATAAAAATTTTGAGATGATTTGGGTTGATGTGCTGCGCCTTTAGGTCAGGTTTCAATGTGGTTATGTTTCAAGACCAAGTCCCCTTTATATAGGAAAAGAATGGGTCAGGTTTTGACCCATTTAAAAATGGTTTTGGAGACAAAAAAGGTCCATATACGGCGCATAGTGCTTTGCATAAGCATGGTATATGCGGCGCATAGTGTAATGCATTTAGGGACATATGCGGCGCATAGTGTATAGCATTTAGGGACATATGCGCCGCATAGTGTATGGCATTTGAGATACTGAGACCTAATGCTATATCATAGGCGGCGCATAGTGTATAGCACACTTAAGCATGGGCGGCGCCTATGTCTTTGCACACTAGATTCCGAGACCTTAGGCTATAGTATAGGTTTTACATTGTTCGTGGCCGAGTTTTACCTAGTCCTAGCCTTCCTCGATGCCTATTTTGGCATGAGCAATGCTCAATCCATAGCCTTATGCATCCTTATTCCTAACTTACCACCTTTACCATACAATACGTCCAAATCGTCATTTGAAACCAATCTCCTCATTGAATACCTCTTGCACCTACATTTGCTCAAAAACAACAAAAACTATTAGAACGATGGGTTGCCTCCCATCAAGTGCCTTAGTTTTGGTCGTGGCTCGACAAAATCCTAAGAAAACAAAAAGAATTAAAAACATTTAAAAACGATGGGTTGCCTCCCACCAAGCGCTTGATTTATTGTCGCGGCACGACATAGCTATCTCGATTACTTAGTCTTCATCAAGATAGATGGGGAATCATTTTCTGAATGGATTCAGACGATGTTGATACTTACTTGTAGGCATGCAATCTTCTTCGATATGACTCTTGTGCATACATACCTCAGGAGAGATACCAAATATATCATCAATCTTTCTACCCATAGCTCTCTTGTATCTCATCAGAGCAGAGATAAGAGCCTCTACGTGTTGTTCACTTAAATCATCCTCCACACTTACCGGAAGTATATTTCCACTTTTCAAGAACACATACCTTAGATAATTGGGGAGCTCTTTCGATTCTAGCACTGGTGGCTCTTCAATGGAAGTCTTCGCTGTCGGTGACGGTTGATTCTTAAGATCAAGATCTAACTTCTTAGGAGTATTAGAATAGGACCCTATTTTTGTTAGAGCACATGTAGTTTCTTCATAATCTTCATCATCCATATGCTCAACATTCAGCAGCGCATCAGACAGTGAATCAACAATAAGCGGTTTCTCTACAGATAATGCTTTCTTATCCTCATGATGAACATCAGCTACAGAGAACACATTCACATCGTTGGGATGCTTCATTTCTTTGCATATATCAAAACGGACCACTTCGTCATTCAACCAAAACAAAAGCTCATTAGCTCTCATGTCAATAAGCACACTTCCAGTTGCAAGGAAAGGACGTCCCAAGATTATGGGAACTTCAGAATCCACCTCGCAATCCAGAATAATGAAGTCTGCAGGAAATATGAATGAAGAAACCTTCACCAACACATCATCAAGATACCCACAGATCGTTTTACCGACCTATCAGCCATCACGAGCCGCATATTGCTTGGTGTCGGATCGCCTAACCCCAACTTCTTGTAGACGGATAGGGGCATCAAATTGATGTTAGCACCCAGATCGCACAATGCCTTGGCAAAATTCATGTATCCAACAGTGCAAGGAATAGTGAAATCACCGGGGTCGGCCTTTTTCTGAACTAGCGATCTTGTAGCAATTGCGCTGCAGTGATGAACATCATCTTTCAACTCATAACTTACTGCCCGCTTCTTTTTCAAAAGATCCTTCATAAATTTTCCATACCCAGGCATTTGTTCTAGTGCCTCTACCAACGGAACATTAATGGTCAGCTGCTTTAACATATTCATGAATTTGCTGAACTTTGTATCATCCGCCATCTTCTTCAATCTTTGAGGAAAAGGTGGTGGTGGATAGGGAATTGTTCTCTCCGTGGTTTTCTTCTCCTCTTGCTTTCGTTTTTCAGCTTTTTTAGGTTGCAAATCATGAGGGGTGACGTTATGGACGTCAGGTTCAGCTGCTGCGGCATCTTTCCCGTTCGCCTTATCATCAATGTCCACTACTTCATCAACCACTTGCTTGCCTTTTGCTGAAGTTTCCAGCACCTTACCACTTCGGGTAGTAATGGCCATGCATGATCCTTCATTCCTTGGATTTGACACAGTGTCGCTGGGTAGTGTGCCGGCTTTTCTTTGATTAATTGCTGCTGAAAGTTGACTCAATTCCTGCTCTAGTTGTCTTATTGCAATGGAATGTGAGTCAACCAACTGATTCATTGAAGACAAATCGTTCTTCACCTCAGTTACGCCCATATTGGTTGCCTCCACTCCTTTCAGCAGCTTGACCATCATATCTTCCATAGACATCTTTTCGGAATCAGACGCCTCACCTCATGATTTCTAGGAGGAATATACAAACCACTCCTGTCTGAATTATTCTTCCAACTACCTTGATCGCGGTCCTTGTATCCAGATTTATCATAATAGCTCCGACCTTGGTTTCCTTGGGTAATACCTCGAAAACCCCCCTGATTGTTCAAGTAGTTGGCTTCTTCTTCTGAATCAGATTCGTTTCTTCCATGTGATACCACAGCCTTAACTTTTTTGGTCTTCCCTGATAATAGATGCTTTGTAAGAAGATCCACTTGTGTTTTCATGTGCGCCAAATCTTGATCACGTTCTTCTTCTCTTCTCCTTTGGTCTGCAGTTATGCCAATAGATAAAGTGGGGCTTGCTACCTCAGAATCCCTGGTATGCCAAGCTCTACTTTGCTTCATCATACGATCTAGCATATTGCTTGCTTGACCAATGGTGAGGTCCATAAATGATCCTCCAGCCGCATTATCAACCATTGGCTTAGTCACCGAATTCAAAGCTCTGTATAATATCTCCATCAAGTGAACATTGGTCATATGATGGATTGGGCATCGCATTAGCTTCGTCTTGAACCTCTCCCAAGTTTCATGAAGTGCTTCAGTTGGAAGCTGACGGAAGTTGCTAATTTCATCTCACAATTGTGCTCTTTTCGATGGCGGAAAGAATCTTTCTAGGAAAGCGTCTCTCAATTGCCTCCAATTTGTAATAGAATCAGGAGTCAGCCCATTCAACCACAAAGTTGCCTCCCCAGACAGAGACAATGGAAATAGACGTAATCGAATTGCATTCTGTCCAATGCCAGGATTGTCGAATGACTTGCATGTAGAAATAAAGTTGATTAGATGCATATTCGGATCATCGCCTGCTAGTCCACCAAATAATCCCTTGAGTTGCAAAAGCTGAATCATGGTGCTAGTGATATTAAACTTTGCTCCGGGTGCCAATGGCAGAAGAATAATAGCTCTGATGGCACCAGGTCCGTCCAGATCGTCCTCATCGTCATCAAAAGGAATTTGCATAGCTCAGCGATCAGGCCTCAATCTCGCTTGACGATCTCTCCTCTGCATGGGTTCCACCATCTCAGCAGTATGTTGTGGGTTTAGTAGCACCTCATCGCCCAGGTCCTCATCATCAGGTTTTGTTGCACGGCCTGGGTTATCAATATTCTGTTGATGCACTTGAGCAGTTATCCTTTCAATTTCACGTTGTGCATCCATTGATGCACTGAACAAACCTGAATAAAACAAAACTAACAACTAAAAGTAAAAGTACGAGAATCTTTGACCAAAGGGTCTAGTAATTATCACAAACTTAGTTGACAATCGTATTCCTCGGCAACGGCGCCAATTTTTGATAACGCTCAATCTACAGCTCTCGTAGGAGTGTAAAGTGGTCGCTAGCAAATATAGAACCCAACCTGGGTTGGGTGTCGATCCCACAGGGAATAGCTTGGCCAACAAGTAAGCAACGATTACTAGACTTTTAGTGCATGTCTCGTAAAATGGGGGGATTGTAATGTGTAACCGAAATAATAAAGTAAAAACTGAAAATAGCAACATAAAAAGGAAAGAATGTGTCGTAGGTTGTGAAACAATGAGAATTGAGGATTTGGGATTATGTCCACCTTCTGAGTTATACGTCTCTATTGGCTATGAGTGTGTTGAATTCAGACATTCATGTGCTTATAGAGAATTGTATTCGATGGTAAATCCAGGCGTCTTTCGACCTATTCGAGGATTATTTCACTTTAACTCTTTCGAGATTAAAGCGTGTCTAACGGTACGAATTCTCCAAGAGGTTAATCCAGTTATGGCACTAACTGTTTAAAAGGGAATTTAGGATGTGACCCTACTACCTTGACACTATCTCTTTTCCAGACAAATAACCTTTCTTTCGAACAAGTTAAATGTTATACTGGCGTTATTCTATGCGTCTGCAGCCACAAGAATTTGCATTAAGATGAAGAGAATAATGATATAAGCAGCATACGTGTCACGAACTCACAAACTCACAGCAATAGATAGTATCTCATTCGGCTTCCATAACCCCAACAGAGAGGTTTAGTTACCCATGAGTGCAAAGGAAGTCACAATAAACATGATCATTGTACCCCAATAAAGATTTGCACGTTAGGTGTAAGGGTGAGGATGGCGTGAAGTCCTTTGCAAAGTAACGTCTCTCTTGTTGTGGAATTTAATAGAAGAATGGAAGAAGCATAAAAATAGAATTAATGGAAGAATTAGAATTGTTGGAATAGTAAGTGAATGAATCTCTCCACTAAGGGAGGAATGCTTAAAAATCTCTAGCATGATAGGG
This sequence comes from Capsicum baccatum var. pendulum, assembly GCA_030864225.1. Lineage (NCBI taxonomy): Eukaryota > Viridiplantae > Streptophyta > Magnoliopsida > Solanales > Solanaceae > Capsicum > Capsicum baccatum. Next base: position 43,727,791 of record CM061560.1, read on the forward strand.
TATTTATAATACCCACATCCTATTCCTACTAAGCTAATGAAATACTTAACCAAATCCTACTAAGCTAATGAAATACTTAACCCAATTGTACTAGGTTACTGTATCATTATCCTAATCCTAATAAGCTAATGAAATACTTAACCCAATTGTACTAGGTTAATGTATCATTATCCTAATCCTAATAAGTTACTGCTAGTCCCCAAAGTCTTCAGAAATGTTGTTTTAGCCTGGGACAGATTTTCCATGCATCACTTTTGGTCCTTTAGGCGTCCAAGCTCCCTTTCCTTCCTTCGTGAGCTTTCTTTGGCGTCAAGTTATCCACAAAATGCTGAATTCTGCATCATTTATACCTGAAACTTTGCTAATCATGTTCTTTAGCTCACTTACAGGAAAAAGGACTAAAAGTGCATGAAATATATAATTTGTTCTCAAAACGTGGCACAAATATGGGCAAAATATATTGATATAGGCGTGTAAATTCGCCTATCATCAGGCATATGTATAAGATATTTTAGGTCTTATTTCAACATCCACAAAAGAGTTTTTAGTATCCAAATATAGAGGAAAGAGTACGGATTTTTGCGCTAAAATTTCAAACCCAGCAGGCAATTTTAAATTGTGATTTCCGCTTTATTATTACTGCTTGCTCCTATCATTGCAATATTTGATTAAGAAATGACAAAGTTGGATGTTTCCCTACAACTCTAGTTTTGCATCTGTGAACAGTAGCTATTTTTTTATTCTTTAATTCTCATGTTTTTGGTGTTATGCTTTATGTATTGTTGCTCGTTGTTTGAAAATTCTATGGTGGATATTTTAGAAAACATTATTATAACTCTTGATGATTATAGTGGAGAATTTGATCCCTTGATTTTTTACTCTTTGCACCGAAAGGTTTTCACATATATCTTGGTGTCTCGTGCGATTGACTTAATACTTATCTTTTCATATTCGTTGGTTGATATATTTTGATGCCCCTTCTTTTTTATTTTTAATTTAGTTTATCTCCTCTTGATTCAAATTTAGACTTGGATATTCTTCTGTCACAATCATGTCGTGCATTTTCTATTAATATCTTGTCTTTTCCAAAAAAGTGGTAGCAGAGCATTGATTGTTGTTGATTATCAATTTGAATGATGGAGGAAATTTTTATAGAGATGGTGTGTTTTAATGATAGCAACTATGATACTTGAAAAGGCAAGATGAATTATCTCTTATTTGTCAAGAAAATGCATTTACGTGTGATAGCTTCTAATAAACCTCAGTCCACGACAGATGAAGATTAGGAATTTGAGTACCAACAGGTTTATGGCTATATTAAACAATGAGTTGGAGATAATGTTAGAAACTATATTGTGAATGAGACATATGCCATAAGTTTGAGGGACATGCTTGATACACTTTATGCTTTGAAGACTAGTAATAACAAGTTGTTCCTATTGAAACAATTAATGAATATTTGGTACAAAGTGGGCAGTCTTATTTTTTATCATATACTCCCTTTATTTCAAAAAGAATGACCTACTTTCCTTTTTAGTCCATTTTAAAAAGAATGACCCCTTTTCTTTTTTGGCAATAATTTAATTTCAACTTTCCACATGGAATGTTTATGACCACAAGATTAAAGGGCATTTTGATACATTTGACACTACTTTAATTTAAGACCACAAGATTCAAAAGTTTCTTTATTTTCTTAAACTTTGTGTCAATTCAAAGTAGGTCATTCTTTTTTAAATGGATGGAGTAAATGATTTTCTGGATGTCTTTGACCAACTGTACAAAATATGTGTAAAATTTAATGAAGAAATACATGGATTATGGCTTCTAAATACTCTATCAGACTCTTGGAAAACTATTTGAGTTTCTTTAAGTAATTTTGCTCCCAGTGATATTGTAACTATAGAATATGCTAAATGTGGTGTCTTAAATGAAGTTATGAAAATAATATCCCAACTCTCATCTTCTTTAACTTCACACTCTGATATTTTTGTTATAAAAAATAGGGGAGAAACAAGTCCAAAGGTCAAAATGGCAGAAGTACAAGTAGAAGCAAGTCAAATTTTAGATTCAAAAATGTTACATGTGACTATTGCCACAAGAATAGCCATATTATGAAATATGGTCACAATCATAAGATAGATATGATACAATAAAAGAAAAAAGATGATGATGAAAATTGTGTTGTTCTTATTGCTAATGAGGATCTTCTTTTTGCTTGTGGTGAGAATATCACTAATCCTATATGTGATGAGTCTATCTGATTTGTGGATTCTACTGCTACCTCTCATGTTACACCAAAGAAAAAATTATTTTATTCTTATACTCAAAGTAATTTTGGGATGTTGGAGATGGTAATAATAATTAGGTTGAAGTACTTGGCATTAGGATAGTTTGTTTGAAAAGTAACAATGGTTCAAGATTAGTTCTCAGCAATGTCAAATATGTTCCAAAGGTCTGCTTGTATTTGATTTCTATAGAAAATCTTAAATGATGAGGGTTATATTAACACAATTAATGTTGGCCAATGAAATCTTAATAGAGGTTTAATGGTTATGGATCGAGGTGACAAGTTGTCTAACTTGTACATATTTCAAGACTTCATTTCTAGAGACTCAGAAAATTTGGTGGAGAATGATACTTCATCAGAGTTATAGAATAGAAATCTGAGTCATATAAATAAGAGGTGTATTAATAGTTTGGCTAAGAAAAATCTTCTTTATAGAGTAAAACAAGCAATCTGGAAAGAAATGTGTTCATTACTTAGCCGATAATCAAAAAAAAATTCAGTCATCCACCTTTAAGAAAGATTACTTTTATGGAGTTGGTGCATTCTTATTTGTGTGGTCCTTTTAAAGTATGGTCACATAGTGATGCACCTTACTTTGTGACTTTTGTTGATGATCATTCTCACAAGCTCTGGGTATTTTCTTTGAAAGCCAAGGATCAAGTACTTGATATGTTCAAGGTTTTTCAAACCTTGGTGGAGAGACAGACATAAAAAATTAAAATGCATCTGCTGAGATAATGGGCATGAGTATATTGGTTTTTTTGATAGATATCAGAGTATTCAGTAGCACAAAACTCCTCCAAAGACTCTTCAGTTAAATGGTTTAGCAGAGAGAATGAATAAAACTCTAGTTGAGAAAGTTAGATATATGCTTTCAGATACTAAGCTATTAGATTCCTTTGGATAGAGGCACATAATACTATTGCTTATATTATCAATCTATCTTTTATTATTGCTTTGGATGGTGATGTCCCTGACAGAGTTTGGTCTGGCAAGAATATTTTTTATAATAATTTTAGAGTCTTTCGGTGTAAAGTATTTAAGCATGTTTCTAAGGATGAGAGGTCAAAGTTGGATGTCAAAAATAGGTAGGCATATTTTTATTAACTATGGTCAAACTAAACTTGACTATCGATTCTATGATTCAATTGAGAGGAAACTTATTAGAATTTGTAATATTGTGTTCTTTGAAGACCAGATAATTAAAGATTTTGACAAAGCTGAGTAGGTTGATTCTCAAAATAGTGAGAGCCTAGTTGATGTAGATCTAATTTATTTGACTATTGCACCTGAAAAAAATTTTATAATAATGAAAATCAAGTTGATAATGAAGATGGTGATCATATCAAGAATGACAACATGATGTTGTTGATGCTCTAGCTCAAGATGATGTGATTTTCCAACAATCATTTGTGATGATGCTTCAGAGAGTTCTCTTAGATGATCAACTAGAGAGAGAATACCTTCATCTCATTATTCATTCAATGAGTATGTACACTTAATTGACAGGAAAAAAGTCTTGATGAGGCCATGGAGAGTGAAGAAAAAGAAAAGTGGTTTGATGTTATAGAATATGGTATTAAATCTTTGCATGATAATCATACCTTGATTTGGTTAAGCTACTAAATGACAAAAAAAACTTTAAAAATAGATGAGTTTTTCAGGTAAAACATAAAGGTGGTAATCCAGTTCCATGGTTTAAGGCTAGATTAGTAGCAAAGGTATTTAACTAGAAAAAATGGAGTTGATTTTAATGATATATTCTCTCCAGTTGTGAAGATTTCATTCGTTTATGTGATTTTAGGCCTAGCTGCAAGTCTCAATTTAGAGGTTGAGCAAATGGATATTAAAATTATTTTTCTTCATAGTGAATTAGATGAAGAAATTATTTTCCTTAAGGAAAGATTTATAGAACATCTCATAAAAACAAGACACAATGAGGTAGTGTCAACACTTGGCCATTGGGCGTAACTCTTTTTGGGGAGGTTTTTGGGCTAGGTCTTGTCTTAAAGGCAAGACTAATAGAGCATCACATAAATCAAGACATAATATGGTAGTTTCAACTCTTGTCTATGGGGAATAACTTGTGGGCTAAGTCTTACCTCTAAGGCAAGAGTTATAGAACACCTCATAAATCAAGACACAATGTGGTAGTGTCAACTCTTGCCTATGGGGCATAACTTGATGTTTTAAAGTCCTTGGACTAAGTCCTGTCTCTGAGATAAGTGTTATAGAGTATCTCATAAATCAAGATATAATGTGGCAGTGTCAACTTGTATCCATGGAGCTTAACTTTTTGTTTGAAAGTCCATGATTTATAATACATCTCATAAATCAAGACACAATGTGGTAATGTCAACTCTTTCTCATGGGGCGTGACTTATTGTTTAAAAGTCCTTGGACTAAGTCTTTCCTCTAAGGCAAGAGTTATAGAGCATTTCATGAATCAAAACATAATATGGTAGTGTCAACTCTTACCCATGGGACATAACATCTTGTTTAAAAGTCCTTGGGTTAAGTCTTGCCTCTAAGGCAAGAGTTATATAACATCTCATAAATCGAAACATAATGTGGTAGTGTAAACTCTTTTCCATGGGGTGTAATTTATTGCTTGGAAGCCCTTAGTATAAGTATTTGCCTATAAAAAATAGTTATAAAGCATCCCATAAACAGTATACAATGTGCTAGTATCAGCTCTTGCCCATGGGGCATAATGTAACACCCCACATTTTTGGGCTAGTCTTAAAACCATCGTTCCTACATGTATAAGTTATAATCCAAATGATTATCATGTAAATATAAGTTTCATGATCTTTATACTCATGTTTGATTTGCTTTTGATGTGAAAATGTTCATAAGAATCACTTAGAGCCAAGTTGAGACAAAATCCTTTGATTCGCCCAAAGTTGGGCATTTGATTCTACAAGGGTTTACTTTGAATGTGTACAACTTTTTATATAAGTAGAATTTTATAGAACAAGACCCACCAAATTGTATATAATTGAATTAGTCTTCCAATGATACCAATTTCTTTTGAATCTGATACCCGAACAAAATGTTATGGCGATTTTTGTGAGAGAGGTAGTAGCTTCACGCGATTAGCGTGCAACGCGCGCTCTGTCGCACGCACCTAATTTTCAGGTTTTGTTTTCATGTTTTTAAGGGAAAAGGGGTCCTTTACTTCACCCTAACTCGCCCATAACAGATAATTACAGCCTTAGGGAGCATTATTTGCCCCTTTATCCATAATTTCTCTCCAAGCCTCCCTCAAGAACAATCCCTAATTCACATTTAAGAAAAAACAAGAATTTAGTTTCCTAATCCAAGAATCTTAGGAAAGGCTTTCAAGATCATCTCCAATGGTTTGAAAGTCAAGTTTTCTAAATCAAATCAACCCTATTAAGGTATGTGGGAGTTCATCCATGGGACCTCTTCCACCCATGGAGACCAAAACCAAAATTTCAAGTTTATAGTCATAATCTTTACATGTTTCCATGAATTTTTCTTATATATTTTCATGAATTTTAAGCTCATATCATGTTTTCATGAAATTTTTGGTGATATTAAACCTTTTATGTTTGAATGGTATTGATTACAAAATTTAAACCCAAATTGGTGATTTTAGAGGTGAAATCATGCTATTACTACTGTTTTTAACTATTCCCGAGCTTAGCTGTGATACCCCAAGTTTTTTCCATTAAATATTTTGCTCCCAAATGTGTCGAGTCATTAAAGCCTTTTTATCTTTCCAAGAGAAGCTTAGCACTCAAAAAAAAATTGCTAAGTGTTGAAACTTTCTCATCTAGACCTCTGATCTTTGGGTATTTATTTGACAATCTTTCCGACATCTGTTGTTTAATTTTCAAGTTTCTTTGTGATAATAAAAGGTCGTGATACATCTTGAGTGAGTTTCGGAATTTTTGGAGTAGCCTAAGGGCACGTTTGGGTGCCCAAAACAGTGGCACCATGCGATTAGCATGTTCCAGAAATTTTTAGCATTTCAGGGCAAACTTCAAACAATCATCACTTCCTGAATCTAAGAAACTGGGAGATTTTCTATATATAAAATGAAATATCTTTGAGACTTCTTTTCAATGCAATTGGTTTCACCCCATTCCAACATCAGAGTAATAAGTTATGATCAATTTATTTCAGCATGTCAAATCAGTAACTGAGGGACAGATTTGATTTGGGTCAACTTCGGTCTATCATAACTCCTTATATATGACAAACTGGGTGGCCTACCATATATAAAATTAAAGATCTTTGAGTTATATTTCTAACAATATAAATTTCACAAAAATCCAATACCCAAACGAGGAGTTATTCAGTTTTTCATGGCCAAGGTACACAGGATTTTTTTGCCATTTTTCAATTTCCTTAGGGGCAATCCAGTCATTTCACCCTTGCCCCATTTCTTGGACATAAGCATAAAAACTGATTTTGGGCATCGAAGTTTCTTATTTTCAAAAAAAATCCAAGAAAGAAACCCTAAACCTTCTAAATTCCCCTTCCTAAATCTTTCAATTCCACCATGGAAATTCCAAATTAATCCAATAAATGAAGTCCCCGTTCCGAGCTCTTTGAGATGAACCAATCAATTTTTTGAATAGTGTTATTAGGCAAGAAATTCATTCCAATCTTCAATTCTAAGGTATGTGGGGTTTGAACAAGAATAATTCTTCCGTTCTTGTGCCCGTATCTTTAATTTTTATTATGGATTATTATGAGTTTGGCAAATGAATTTATTTCCAAGATATCCTACCATGAGATTTTGATTATGTATATATGTAAATTGTTCAAGCTTTCCAATTATGATTATTTAATGGATTCATATGGTTCTGTAAGTGTAATTCCCCAGGAAATATTTCATTGAAATTCTGTGCGTAAACGTGTTGGGTTCTATCTTCTAGAATAAATTATAAATTTTTTGTTCGGAAAGTCTGAGATTATGACCCACCACTCCGTATAATATCGAATAAGATTTCCAACGATATGTGTATCATCCAAAACGGACACCCGAACGACGAGTTATGAACATTCCGATCGAACCGTGAATAGTAGTGAACAGTAAAACATGCAGGAAAAAGTACTAAGTCCTGACGTATTTTTGGTCTAACTTTAAATGATCATAACTCCTTGTACATAATGATCTGGGTAATCTACTATATATCAACGGAAATCTCTGCGAGTCCTCTTTCTAATGAAATTGGTTTCATCCAATTTGTCTATCGGAGCAAAATGTTATGGTCGATCTACTTCAGCCTATCAAAAGCAAATTTTTGGGTCAAATTCAAATGATCATAACTCCTCGTACACAATGATCTGGGTGAGATACTATATATCAACGGAAATATATAACAGTCATCTTTCTAATGAAATTGGTTTCTTCAAATTTGGATATCAGAGTAAAACGTTATGGTTGATCTACTTCAGACTATCAAAACAGTCCACCAAAGGACAGATTCGAGAATTTTTTTGATTTTTAGGGGCGTTTTGGTCATTCTCCCTCACCCAAAATCTGTCCAAACCCTATATTAAATCATATTAGAAGCATTATATATTATATTTAATTAAATTCTCTCAAAAAGAAAACTCTAAGCTCCTACATCCAACTTCAAGAACCTCCAAAGTTCACCATTAATTCTGCAAATTTATTCAAGATTCCAAGTTCCTAGTTCAAGAACTCCAAGAATCATCATTCAAAGGCATGATTAACATCTCAAAAATAAGTATCGGTCTAAAGTTCATCATTCAAGGTATGTGGGGTTTTTCAACAAGAACTCTCTTTCGTTCTTGTGCCCAAAAGTAATTTTCTTTACAAAGACATGATTTTTATTTGATTTTTTATGAATTTGAAGCATGAACCCATATCTCATGATGATTATTATGAAATCTTGATGTTTATAATTTTGAAAGATGAATTTACATGTGTGGTGATATAAAGCATGAATCTTGAACGATATTTATCATGATTTTGATATTTGGGTCGTGAATCTCTATTGGAAATTATGTTTTTTTACAAAATGTGTGTTATAAGAACGTTGATGTTGAATATTTAAGGTATTTTGAATGATTTGACCTTTTGGTCTTAATGGAGTTGTTTTGAACTCGAGAGTGAAAGAAATTCACAACGTGGTTGATTTTTATAGATGGGAAGCATGATGGCTCCTGATGTATATTTATATATTACTGAAATTGTTTTATTGTGGATTGTCTTTGAAATGAACTGAGCTAAGTTCGGGAAAAATCTTTAGCACCGAGTGGGAGGTATAAAGTGATCTTACTTCTCTAGAACTACGTGCCTCCGTAGGAGTGAGCCTGAGGCTAATTTATATAGTGATCACTAGTTTGTGTGGATTTAATATCAATAGTCCTACTCTGATGGCAAGGATAGGATGGCTCTCCCCAACGTGGATTGCACGTTGGACTCCATGTATCTCACATGGTTTATATCGGTTATTGGATCTCCCAGTGTGTGTGTGTTTCCTTGTGTCTATGGTGAATGGTGAAGTGATTTGAAAGTGGAATTGTGAAAGTTATTCTTTCAAAATATTTAAATGATATTTTAATTATGAGAATTGATATTCTTGATGAACTAAAAGTGATTGACAAATTATATGATGACTCACATGTGTTATTGTACTTATTTCATCCTCTCATGATTATGATGATTTTCTTTGGGCTATGTGAGTCTTTCATACATCCTACATATTTCTTCGGATATGGGTTGCATTTTCTTAGAATGTAGGTTTAGGTGCTCAGTTCCAGGTTCGACAGTGATTCTTCGGGCACGCTGTTCTACATCCTCTGTTGTGGTGAGTCCTTCTATTTTGAGGACGTGATGTCTGATGTTGGTTTCACGAAATTGTTTAGATTTGATAACTGAGTATGAGTCAGTTGGGGCATATCTCAATGGCTTGCTAGTTTTATTGATTTTCTTAGAGGCTTGTCAGACTAGTATAGATGTTGGGAGTTGACTAATAAGTTGTATTTTGTTATCTTTCTGAAATTCTTTTATTCTTGGATGATGATTACTCTGTTGATATTTGAGGGTTATTTATGGAAACCCCGTTGATTTGTGTTGAACTGAATGAAAATGGCTCAAAGGGTTAGCTTGGGGCTACTTGTAGCCTCAAGCACCGTGTGACGCTCCGGGACCCATTTTTCGGGGCGTTACAGTAAGTTGAATTATGTCTAAATAATTCGATTATGAACTTATAAAGATTTGATTTATAAGTTTTGAATCACATGAGTAGTTGACTATTTTCGTTCTATGAATTGAGATTTAATATTGGGATTCTTGGTGTTTCTATCAAGAATTGATATATTTTGAACAAGTATCCACGTTTTAAGTTCAAGAATGAATTATTGGTATTTCTAAGTATTTTCGAGCCATGTGTCAAATTTTGAGCTTTCTTATGACGATTTGAGTTATTGTGTATATTGATATTGAAGTTGCAATGAGTCTTGATATTTTCCGAATAGTTTTGATGAGTTAAATTGTTGAAAATATTATGTATTGAGTCTTCATATCCTTGTCCAAATGTCGAGTCGGTTATGGTTCAATGCATTGACACCTTATTGATGTTGAGATAGATTAAAATGTTTTGAGCTAAAATGTGTTGAGTTAGGAATCCACAAATTGATATGATTTGATAAATAAGAAAGAGATTTGATTTGGTCTTTATGATAGACCCTTTTGATGTTGTGGTGGATTTTCTAACGCGTTCTAAGCTTGTCGGGGAGTAGTACTTAGCACCGAGAGGGAAATTTGGTGTTTCCCCAAACCTATGTGCCACCGTAGGATTATTTGATGATGATATTATTGGCCAGAGAGCCCGATTATAATTATTACAGTATTAAGGTCGTACTCCCTGGTAAAGAGTATGACGCTCCTGCCAACGGGGGTTTCAAACGTTGGTACTCCACATAGCTCACATGGGGTTGTCGGTTATAGGAAACTCACGTGTCCATAAGATTAAGTTTCTTGAATTACCGAGTCACTCCGAGACTTGAGTCAAAGAGTTGAGATGTTTATGATGTTTTATGGTCATTTATGATGATTTATAATTACCTATGATGATTTTTGACGATATGATAATTTATGATGATTTAGGATGATTTATCATAATTTATGATTTATAATGATTTATGTGGATTACGAGATTTTATCATATGAACTATTTATTATGAAATTACGAAAAGTATGATTTGATATAACTTAAGACAAGTGAGTCATCATTGTCCGTATGCATGTTTTTATGAAATTGATTATACTATTTATATTGTTGCATGCACCCCATATACTCAGTACATTTCAAAGTGCTGACCCACATATTTCCATGGGCTACATTTTTACCAAAATATAGGTACAAGTTGTAGCACACATATCATGTTCAGCTGGGTCGCGGCTCTTGATTGGTGGGTGATTAGTCCTTTTGATTCAGGAACTTGAGTTGTTTAGATTTGAGGTGTATTGTATTTTCTGTATTCAGTCGTATTGAGTAGGGATAGTTAGGAGTCATGACCCAGCTATCTTTGGTCTCTGCTAGTAGAGGTTTCATAGACAGTCACTAGTAGTCAGTGTATTCAGTTTCAGATTTGTATATATCTGAGCAGAATTGTGACCGAGTAAATTTACTTTCATGTTGGTCAGACTAAGTAATGGGTTGTTTTCGCATTATTTCTTCTATTTTATGTATTTTATTCAGTTGCTTTGGGTCATGCTAGATGAAGGGTTAGCTTGGGGTCACTTGTGACCTTAAGCACCGTGTGACATCTCGAAATCCAATTTCATGGCATTACAAGCTTGGTATCAGAGCACAGAGTTCAAGTGTCCTAGGGTGTCTATGAAGTCATGTCTAGTAGAGTCTTCCAGACCGGTACGGAGACGTCTGTACTTTTCTTCGAGAGTCTACGAGGCATTTAGGAAAATATTCCCTTTCTTTCAAGTCGTAGATCATGCTATGGAAATGTTCCTTAAGAAATTCATACGGGTTCTTATCTTGCATAAATTGGGCCATTTTGCCTTGTTCTAAAATACCGGATATAGTCAAGCGTAAATCCTTATAGATGGTACTTTCTTAGATAATCTCCTCTGATATTACAGGCTTGTAAGTGAGCTAGAAAAAAATGATTTCATTAGTGCTCTTGAGTTTTGAAAAATTGAGGTGCCATATGTTCATTCTTGAAGGTCGTGCATTAAGCCTATGTCGGAACTGTTTTTGGATTTCTCCCTAGAATTCATGATGTGATTTCATATTTTCCTTATCTGTGTACTAATGTTGAGACAGGGTGATTAACTAGTTCCAATTCCTCTCTTGATTATATTCCTGGGCTTACTAGCAAAGGTTCCATAGCTTTCAAGATGTACCCTCATCCCTCTTGAGTCGTTCACTTGAGGTAAAGCGAGACACATATTCTCGGATCCTTGATTATGGTGTACCAGGCTTTTATTTCTTATAAATATTTTCTGATCATCTTTTGATGAAAACTTGAAGTTTAGTGAAGCCGTGTGGGGCTTATTTTGATTCACTAGCATAATTGTTTTGATATTTATTTCCTTTTTCAAAATACAAAACCAAAGTCTAGTGAAGCCGTGTGAGGCCTGTTTCAATTCACTAGCAGCTGGTTGTTTACTCTGTTGTTCTTGTATTGGTTGGAAATGTGGTGGAAGGCGGTGTTAATAAATTATTATGGCATAGGCCATGGAATTGTAGATGATTATTGTCGTTATGAGGTTTTGGTGGACAACTATGTTTGGGGTGTTTGATAGATGGAAATGGTTGTTGAGATTGTTGTTAATCATAGTCAGAGTGAGTTATTAAGTTTGTATAGTGGGTGATGAGAAAAATGAATTTAATGATTGAATTGCTACGACGTTAGTTATAGGGAGGAGATTTAGTAGGTTTGAACCGTATGTACGGGAGCTTAAGTCTATTTATTTATGATCAAGTGTGATATTGTGTGTTGAGGTAGTAGTATGCTCAAGGTGTTATGGGGATTTTTTTTAAGTTATTAAATGTTTAGCGGTTAGTGTTATCCTTGATCGGGTAAGTATGAATGAGGATATGTGGTATACGATGTAATTGTGAGTTAAATTGGGCATTAGAGGTTGACGAGGGTGTTAGTTTGAGATGTGATATTAGTAAAGCATGAAGAAGTTAGTATGGTTTAGCGAAGGTTTGATGTATCCATGGTAAGTGCTAGAATCTAAGCTGCAGAGTGCATGAATTGTTGTATGATAACTTTTGAAGATGTCTAAGTTAGTGGGTATTTGAGAGTTTGTTAAGAATGCGTTTTGCACTCGCGGGTATGTAAGAGGGATAGATTCAAGTATCTCGGGTCTGTGATCCAGGGTAATAGCGAGATTGACGAGGATGTCTCACACCGTATTGGGGCGGGATGGATGAAGTGGAAGCTCGCGTCGGGGGTGTTGTGTGATAAGAAGGTGCCGCCCAAGCTTAAAGGCAAATTCTACAGGGCGGAAGTCCGTCCGGTCATGTTGTATGGAGCGGAGTGTTGGACAGTTAAGAACTCCCACATCTAAAAAATGAAGGTGGCTGAAATGCGAATGTTGCCTTAGATGTGTGGGCTAACTAGAGGGGATAGAGTTTGGAATGAGATTATCAGGGAGAAGGTTGGTGTGGCCCCAGTGGAGTATAAGATGCGGGAGGTCCGATTGACATGGTTCGGACATGTGATGAGGAGGGGCATGGATGCCTCGGTTCGTAGGTGTGAGAGGCTAGCGTTGGATGGTTTTAGGCGGGGTAGGGGTAGGCCGAAGAAATACTGAGGTGAGGTGATTAGGCGGTACATGGAGCAGTTACAGCTCACCGAGGACATGACCCTAGATAGGAAGATCTGGAGGACGCGAATTAGGGCAGAAGGCTAGGGTCAGTTTGGGTCGCTAGTGTAGGGAATTACTTGGTGGGGGTATTATTCTTGTTATGGTACCTTGTTCCATGTTTTATTATGAATCTGTGTGCTTTTCTCTGTTTTTATTACTTATGGGTGCCGTATTTATGTTATGAAATCTTGTTCTGTGCTTTACTATGTATTTGTGCGGTATCTCGTGTCTTGAGCCGGGGGTCTATTGGAAACAGCCTTTCTATCTCTTTAGAGGTAGAGGTATGGACTGCGTACATCTTACCCCCCCCCAGACCCCACTAGGTGGGAATACACTGGGTTTGTTGTTGTTGTTGTTGTTGTTGTTGGGTGTAGTTATGCAGGTTAAGTTATGGATCTTGTGTATGGGTATATCTGGGGACCTGGAGTAAAGTGAATGTCATGGACTAGAGTTTGTATGGTGATTCGTTGACTCGGAGTGTTGGCTTAAGTCTAAGGGGGAGATAGTAGATTAACTATGTTAAGATTGCGGGATTCAGGTAGGTGTATCGGTGGGTTGCAAGTTAGTGGTGAGAAGTAGTGGTGTTAATCCTATTTTACCCCAGCCTTTTCAATGACTTCGATATTTTCTCATGCCTTATGTTTCAATCCCCCGATCATAATACATCTTCATGCATATCATGGGAAAACACATATTCTCCTAACTATCAAAATATGGAGCCCTAATTTTTCTAGCGGGCGAAATCGACATTCCATAAGCTATAAACTCCAAACTCAAGTTGTGCGGTTCATAATGCATGTGCTAAAGTTTTATTGTATGTTCAAGTTCAGTCCACTGGTAACACCCTTAGCGACCAATAAGATTCAATTTATGTCCTGGGTGTCCTTAATCTTTAATCTTGATTCTGGTTGAATTCATAAATTTGACGCCCTAGTTCTCCGACCTTAATAACCGCACCAAGTCATACACAATATCCCTTCATATTCTACCCTTTCATGACTTTCCATTTGTCGAGGGAGTGTGGATGAACAGTGGTGACGATAGGAGAGAGTGAGCGGGTTTTTGTTGATAAAGATTGTGGAGTGTTCATTTTAGCTAAGGTGGCAAGTGTGGAGTAAGCTTGAGGCTAGGCTTTTGATGGATGTCATGTTTATTTGAAGCATTTCGTGTTGTTTGTGAAAGTGGTTGTGTGATGGTTTATCTAGGTTTGTAGGTGGGGAATTGTTGAAGTGAAGTCTTGTGCATAGCTTAGTTAATTGGAAAAGTTAGTGAGTGTTTTCTTAAGAATAGTGCCCGGAAGTTGTCTTAATAAAGGATTGTAGAATTTAAAAAAGGTGTTTTATGGGTGTTGATTAGGAATGTATATGTAATTATAAAGATAGACTTGAACATCATGTGTGTATTTATGGATGGAGATTAAAGTTTAAATAATCGATAAGTTTTGGTGTCTATGTTGATTTAGAAGTCTAAGCTAAAAGCTCTTGTAAATTGATCTTGCATAGCACTCATGTATTGTGAATATATCTCCTGTCTGAGGATATTAGTTGCAAGCCTTGGCCTTGCTATAAGTTGAATTGCGTATATGCCTATGAATAGTTCCCTAAGCTTCAAGACTTGTTGATATGAATATGATGGTTGAAAATGGTGAGTATTAAGTGGATTAGAGTTGATTGAGTGGTAATAAGAATTATCTGTGAGATGAGGAATTGTAACAATGTGGATGTGTGTAAATTTATAATTCGGAATGGTGATATGTTACGGTGTTAGGTGGATGAATTGGTGACTCCAAATTATGTTTGAAAATGAGGAAAGAGAGTTTGGCTTAGTTATATTTGAATAGCCAAGATTGCAAATATTTTATGAGAATTATGAATTGAATCAAGTAAGTTTGGTATTTGGGGAAAATAGTATTGCGGAGAAAGGGTGTGCGAAGCGTATTGATAAACTTGAAAGTAAGTTGTACTGCGTGGGGTCTAGTACTTTTATTTTGATATAAGACTGATCGACCTACACTCCGTACTTAAAATTGGGGTCGAGTTATAAATCCTTATTTCAATATATATATATATATATATATATATATATATATATATTGTTCGGACCATATCCCAAACCCAATTACTTCCTAGTATCTTTGAAAGTTCCTTGGAAAGATTTTGAATCATGTCCTAATTGAATGAGAGTGTGTCTTGATTCAGTCCGTGCACCTAGAAATTCAACTTGATAGTTACTCCGACGGATTCATATATTTCTTCCATCTTCCGATGTGGTCCAATCTCACTACTTGAAGTTTCGTGAGCATAACCATTTCAAGAATGATTTATTTGCGTCCAAGCGAGTTACCAAATTCTATTTAGCCTTTTCTTTTGTTCCTGACCCAAGTATTAAGCCATGGGTCGATCGTAAAGTGTTCTGTGTATCAATTAGTATTATTCGGGGAGAAACGATCCCAAGAGGGAGATATTGTGATATCCCGAGTTTTCATATCCTAGATCTTTCATCTCTTTCTTTGTGAATGCGAATTTAAATCAAAGTTAATAATTTTTCCTTCATCCAACTCTTTTAGTAATACACTCAACTATGTCGTTGTGATTATCATGAGCTTTTGCGTTAGAAAGTACTCCAAAGCTTAGAAAAATATAAACTTGTTCATCAAGTTATTTTAGTTGCATATCCTCAATTTTTCTTGCCTTCCTAACCTAACAAGAGATATTCGGGGACAAATGTTTCCAAGGGGTAGATGATGTGATACCCCGAGTTTTTTCGTTAAATATTTTGCTCCCAAATGTGTCGAGTCGTTAAAGCCTTTTTATCTTGCCAAGAGAAGCTTAGCACTCAAAAAAAAAATGATAAGTGTTAAAACTTTCTCATTTAGACCTCTGATCTTCGGGTATTTATTTGACGATCTTTCTGACATTCGTTTTTTGATTTTCAAGTTGCTTTGTGATAATAAAAGGTCGTGATACATCTCGAATGAGTTTCAGAATTTTTTGAGTAACATAAGGGCACGTTTGGGTACCCAAAACAGTGGCACCATGTGATTAGCATGCTCCAGAAATTTTTAGCATTTCAGGGCCAACATCAAACGATCATCACTTCTTGAATATAAGGAACTGGGAGATCTGATATATATCAAACGAAATCTCTTTGAGTCTTCTTTCCAATGCAATTGGTTTCACCCCATTCCAACATCAGAGTAATAAGTTACGATCAATTTATTTCAGCATGTCAAATCAGTAACTGAGGGACGGATTTGATTTGGGTCAACTTCGGTCGATCATAACTCCTTATATATGATGAACTGGGTGGCCTACCCATATATAAAATTAAATATCTTTGAGTTAGCTATCCAACAATATAAATTTTGTAAAAATCCAATACCCGAACGAGGAGTTATTCAGTTTTTCGTGGCCAAGGTACGCAGGATTTTTCTGCCATTTTTAATTTCCTTAGGGGCAATTCAGTCATTTCACCCTTGCCCCATTTCATGGAATTAATCATAAAAACTGATTTTGGGCATCAAAGTCTCTTATTTTCAAAAAAATATTTCAAGAAAGAAACCTTAAACCTCTAAATTCCCCTTCCTAAATCTTCCAATTCCACCATGGAAATTCCAAATTAATCCGATAAATGAAGTCCCCGTTCCGAGCTCTTCGAGATGTACCAATCAATTTCATGAATAGTGTTCTGAGGCAAGAATTCATTCCAATCTTTAATTTTAAGGTATGTGGGGTTTGGAACAAGAATAATTCTTCCATTCTTGTGCCCGTATCTTTAATTTTTATTATGGATTATTATGAGTTTGGCAAATGAATTTATTTCCAAGATATTTAGATTTTGATTATGTATATATGTAAATTGTTCAAGCTTGCCAATTATGATTATTTAATGGATTCATATGGTTCTGTAAGTTGAATTATGTCTAAATAATTCGATTATGAACTTATAAAGCTTTGAATTGTAAGTTTTGAATCACATGAGTATTTGACTATTTTCGTTCTATGAATTGAGATTTAATATTGGGATTCTTGGTGTTTCTATAAAGGATTGATATATTTTGAACATGTATCCACGTTTTAAGTTCAAGAATGAATTATTGGTATTTCCAAGTATTTTCGAGTCATGTGTCAAATTTTGAGCTTCTTTATGACGATTTGAGTTATTGGGTATATTAATATCGAAGTTGCAATGAGTCTTGGTATTTTCCGAATGGTTTTTGATGAGTTAAATTGTTGAAAATATTATGTATTGAGTACTCATATCCTTGTCCAAATGTCGAGTCGGTTATGATTCAATGCATTGATACCTTGTTGATGTTGAGGAAGATTAAAATATTTTGAGCTAAAATGTGTTGAGTTAGGAATCCACAAATTGATATGATTTGATAAATAAGAAAGAGATTTGATTTGGTCTTTATGATAGACCCTTTTGATGTTGTGGTGGATTTTCTAACGCGTTCTAAGCTTGTCGGGGAGTAGTACTTAGCACCGAGAGGGAAATTTGGTGTTTCCCCAAACCTATGTGCCACCGTAGGATTATTTGATGATGATATTATTGGCCAGAGAGCCCGATTATAATTATTACAGTATTATGGTCGTACTCCCTGGTAAAGAGTATGACGCTCCTGCCAACGGGGGTTTCAAACGTTGGTACTCCACATAGCTCACATGGGGTTGTCGGTTATAGGAAACTCCCGTGTCCATAAGATTAAGTTTCTTGAATTACCGAGTCACTCCGAGACTTGAGTCAAAGAGTTGAGATGTTTATGATGTTTTATGGTCATTTATGATGATTTATAATTACCTATGATGATTTTTGACGATATGATAATTTATGATGATTTAGGATGATTTATCATAATTTATGATTTATAATGATTTACGTGGATTACAAGATTTTATCATATGAACTGTTTATTATGAAATTACGAAAAGTATGATTTGATATAACTTAAGCCAAGTGAGTCATCATTGTCTGTATGCATGTTTTCATAAAATTGATTATACTATTTATATTGTTGCATGCACCCCCACATACTCAATACATTTCAAAGTGCTGACCCGCATATTTCCATGGGCTACATTCTTACCAAAATATAGGTACAAGCTGTAGTGTACATATCATGTTCAGCTGGGTTGCAGCTCTCGATCAGTAGGTGATTAGTCCTTTGATTTTGGGACTTGAGTTGTTTAGATTTGAGGTATATTGTATTTTCTGTATTCAGTCGTATTGAGTAGGGGTATTTGGGAGTCATGACCCGGCTATCTTTTGTTAATGCTAGTAGAGGCTTCATAGACAGTCACTAGTAGTTAGTGTATTCAGTTTCAGATTTGTATATATATGAGCAGAATTGTGACCGTGTAAATTTACTTTCATATTGGTCAGACTAAGTTATGGGTTGTTTCCGCTTTATTCCTTCTATTTTATGTATTTTATTCAGTTGCTTTGGGTTATGCCAGATGAAGGGTTAGCTTGGGGTCACTTGTGACCTTAAGCACTGTGTGACGTCTCGAGATCCGATTTTGGGGCGTTACATTAGCCTAAACCATGAATTACAAGTATTTGATGAAATGTCTACAAGAATGATTTTGAACAAAGGCTTACATATCATGTCCTTAGAGTTTTCATTTGATTCCATGGTGGATCCTTTCTTATATTCAAGAAAATTTAAAATATTTCCATATTTTACATGTAGTTATAGAATAGTCTCAAAAATATCATGATTAGTAGTATTCAGTCAGTTACAGAACTTAGTAAACTTAGTCAGTTAGCAGTACTCAGCAAACTTAGTCAGTTAGCAGTATTCAGTGAACTCAGTCCAATTCAATCAGTCAACACAATCAGTAACAGCTCAGTCTAGCCTAGTACAATTTAGAAATCCATTCAGTGTCTATTTAGTTGGCAGTAGGATTTAGTTAGTGTATATGTCAGTTAGAAGAACCTCCCAAAAAGATGTCCCTACTCTTAAACAGTTTATTGATTTGAAGCCTTAAGATATACAGAATAAGTTTTCAGACTTCACTTAGCCTGCGATTTGAGAAATAGAACAGAAATACAGATTTTAGACTAAGTGTGATGACTCACAAAATTTAGATTACATTCTTTGTTATTCATGATTTTACTCTCATATGTTAGATTACTCAAGCTTACGTGAGTCATTTACATTTAGCATGCACGATTTAATAAATGGTGATGATATTGTTTACTTATTGCAGACACCCCCATATACTCAGTACATCATCAAAGTACTAATCCATATATACATCTGTGTGCTACATTGTCTCGTAATATAGGTGCAGGTGCTCAGTCTCAGTAGCGTGATTGATCTCCATCCCTACAGTTGGTGATTCCTCATTGTTCGAGGGCTTAGTTATTTAGATTTCCAAGTTACTAGTAGATAGGTATTTACTCATTTCATACAATTGAGTCAGCTGGGGCCTGTCCCAGTGACTCTAGATTCAGATAGTAAAGGCTTGTCGGACTATTAGATTCAGATATTGACCTTTGAGTTAGTATTCAGATTTTCAGCATTTATTTTATTAGGCTTTTGAGATTTAGTATGTTTCAACTATACTCAGAAGATTTAGACGTTTTTTGAATATATTACAATTTGTCATCTATATTTTTCCTATTTTGAGATTTAGATCTAGAAAAGGCAGCCAGGGTTAGCTCAGGACTACTTGTAGTTCAGAGCACCGTGTGGCATCCCAAGAATTAGATTTTAAGGCGTTATAGTATGACGTCTCGGGAGACATTGTTGGGGGTATTACAAACTTAGTGTCAAATCCTAAGGTTTTAAATATTCCTAAGGAGTTAGACAAGATATGTTACGTAGATTCTTAATCATGATTGTGAAGCATGCCACATTTATGAGCAAGAGGCTTTGGGACGATTTATGAAACTATCTTTTTCTGTCATGATCCATCGTGCTTATAATTGTCTCTATCTACTTTTAACCCGTGCTCTTCCTCACAGAGCTAATACCCGATGAAATGATAACATCCACCCCAGCTTGTTGATTCTCTGAATGAAAATATATCTCATGTTGAATTCCAAGCTGCCTTTCAGGTGTTGGCCCAAGATGTGACTGCCAATGTTTAGGGCACACATCAGGTTGTAGTCCTACATTAGTAAGAGGGTGATTTAGCTGCAGCCAGACTTTGTGACTTTATGAGGATGAATCCACCTGAATTCTTTGGGTCAAAGTAGGTGAGGACCCATAGTTGTATCTTTATGAGGTGAAAAAGATCACCCAAGTTATGAAGATGAGAGTGTAGAATTAGGTTCTTACCTGCTGAAGGCTTTTGCTTATGATTGGGTGGTTATGTGGAAGAATGGTAGAGATAAAAATGCAGCTCCCATGAGTTGGCAGGTTTTCCAGAGTGAATTTCTAGACAGGTTCTTTTTGCGTGAGTTTCGAGAAGCAAAGATTGAGGAGTTCATAAACCTGACACAGGGCTCGATGACAATGAAAGAGTACTGCCTTAAGTTCAATCAGTTAGCTAAGTATGCTCCTGATTTATAGATAACCCAAGGTCTAGTATGAGTAAGTTTGTTACTGGAGTATTTGGTTTGGTAGTCAAGGAGTGTAGGACTACCATGCTTATTGGGGATATGGATCTTGCTATACTAATGACTCATACTCAATAGATTGAGGTAGAAAAGTTAAAAGAGAGAGATAGATGAAATAAGAAGGCTAGAACTGGGCAGTTTAAGTATGGCCAACCAAGATTTGTAGGGGGAAACAGTTCACAGTTATAGGGTCGCCCATTTATGTCAGCGCCATCTTCAGCCAATGCTCCCACACCCAGAGCCAAGTAGGAACAGTGGGGTTGGACTTCATTGTCTAGGTTTTAGAATAGTGTTGGTGGAAGGCCCAGTTATCCTGCATATGCTAGATGTGGTAAGAATTATCTTGGTGAGTATTTATTGGGACAGAAAGGTTATTTTGGGTGTAGTAAGTTGGGTCATGGAATCAAACAATGCCCGTATGCTAAGCAACAAAGCAAGGATGTTCATCCCCAGACTCAGGCTACTCGTGCACCAGCTCTTCTAGGTTGCCCAGCCCCTCCTCAAGGCGCATCATTCAGTACCAATGGTGGTCAGTGATAGAATTGGTTCTATGCTTTCTCATCTCACCAGGAGCATGAGAGTTCAACAGATATTGTTACTGGCATGATTCTATCTTTCATCTTAATATTTATGTGTTGCTATACCAGAATCTCTTTTATGTGACTTCATTGGTTGTGTTAAATTTTGGAGTAGATCCTGAAAAGCTTTCTAAGCCCTTCTTAGTTTCTACCCTATTGAGTGAGTCAGTTGTTGCTAAACAGTTCTATAAAAAGTATCCAATCATTGTAATTCATAAGACCATATTAGCAGACTTAATAGAGTTAGATATGGTAAACTTTAACCTTATTCTGGGCATGGATTGGCTTTATCCCTATTATGCATCTATAGATTGTCGCACCTGAGTAGTGGAGTTTCAATTTCCAGATGAGTCGGTCTTTGGGTGGGAAGGTAATTCTGTATCTCTGAAGAGCCATTTCATATCCTATATTAAGGCCAAAAATTTGATCTCAAAAGAGTGCATTTATTATTTAGTTCAAGCTAAATACACTAAGTCTAAGGCTCCAACAGTTCAGTCGGTTCGTGTAGTCAATAAGTTTCTAGAAGTTTTTCTTGGATTTTTACCAGGGGTACCTCCCAGCAGAGAAATAGAATTTGGTATTGATCCTCTTCCTGATACTCAGTCCATCTACATCCCTCCATGCCGTATGGCTCCAGCCGATCTTAAAGAGTTAAAGGAGCAACTCAAAGATCTTTTAGATAAAGGTTTCATAAGTCCCAGTGTTTCTCCATGGGGTGCTCTCATCCAATTCATGCAAAAGAAAAATGTCTCTCTGTGAATGTGCATTGACTATCATCAGCTAAATAAAGCCACAATTAAAAATAGATACCCTCTTCCCAGAATTGATGACTTATTTGATCAACTCCAAAGTGTAAGTTACTTCTCTAAGATAAAACTTAGATCCGGCTATCGCCAGCTTAGAGTGAGGAAATGTGATATTCCCAAGATAGCTTTCAGAACCTATTATGATCATTTTAAATTCCTAGTCATTGTTATTTTGAATTCCTAGATATGTCCTTTGGGCTAACAAATGCTCCAGCAGTCTTCATGGACTTGAAAAAATGAGTGTTCAAACAGTACCTAAACACGTTTGTCATAGTCTTTATCGATGATATTCTTGTCTATTATCATAGTAAGAATGACCATGCAAACCATCTTAGAATTGTGTTACAAACTATTAGAGACCACCAGTTGTTCACCAAATTCAGCAAGTGTGAATTTTGGCTAAGTCAGTAGCTTTTCTTGGTCATATTGTTTCTAGTGATGGCATTAGAGTTGTCCACAAAAGACCGAAGCAGTGAAAACTAGCCTAGATCTATTTCTCCATCAGACATCACTAGTTTCTTGGATTTAGATGGCTATTACAGATAGTTTGTTGAGGGGTTTTCTCCATTGCATCCCCTATATCCAGATTGACTTTAAAAAAAGTTAAGTTTTAGTGGTCAGATTCTTGTGAGAAGAGTTTTTAGAAGTTGAAGGCTCGACTCACTTTAGCCTCAGTCTTAGCTTTACCTGATGGTACAGATAGATTCGTTTTCTATTATAATGCTTCTAGAGTTGGTCTGGGTTGTATTTTGATGCAGAGAGGTTGATTCATAGCCTATGCCTCTAGATAGATTAAGCCTCATGAAAAGAACTATCTTACTCATGACGTTGACTTAGTTGTTGTTGTGTTTACTTTGAAAATCTGGAGGCACTATCTTTATAGGGTTCATGATGACGTGTTTACGGAACACAAAAGTTTGTTGTATGTGTTTATGCAGAAAGAGTTAAATCTCCATCAGGGAAGGTGGTTGGAATTGTTGAAAGAATATGACATGAGTATTTTGTATCATCTAGGAAAGGTCAATATTATGGTAGACGCCCTTAGTAAACTATTGATGGGTAGTGTTGCTCGCGTAGAGGGTAATAAGAAAGAGTTGGTTCGAGAAGTTCATCAGTTGGCTAAGGTGTCTGGTTAGTTGATTCGGCTGAGGGAAATGTTTTGGTCCAGAGTAGTGCAGAATTTTCAATAGTTTTGGAGGTGAAGGAGAAACAAGATAAGGATCCCAGCCTAGTTATGTTGAAGGAGTCAGTCATAGATCAAAAGATAAAGGTTTTCTCCCAAGGGGGGAGATGGTGTGTTGAGATACTAAAGTAGATTATGTGTGTCGTGCATTGATGGTTTGAGGCAGTGGTTTATGGATAAAGAGCATGGTGCGTGTTACACCATTTACCCAGGCGCTACTAAGATGTATTGAGATTTGTGGGAAGTCTATTGGTGGAGTGGTATGAAGAAAGATATTGCAGATTTTGTAGCTAATTATTCTATTTGTCAATAGGTTAAGGTGGAGCACCAAAGTCCTATTAGCACCTGGAAAGAGTTTAGTATTCCCACCTAGAAGTGGGAAGAGGTGACCAAGGATTTTGTAGCAGGGTTACACTGTTCGCGTTGTCAGCATGACTCAACTTGGGTTATTGTTGATAGGTTAACTAAATCAGCCCATTTCCTGCCAGTTCATACATTCTACTCAGCTGAAGATTATGCTAATTTGTATATTAGAGAGTTGGTCAGATTGCACGGAGTTCCTTTGTCGATCATTTTAGATAGGGGTACTCAGTTTACCTCTCACTTTTGGAAAGCCTTTCATAAGGGTCTTGGTACCAAAGTTCATCTCAGTTCAGCTTTTTACCCTAAGACAGATGGTCAGGCAGAGAGGACCATTCAGACCCTATACAATATGTTGAGGGCATGTGTTCTTGACTTCAAAGGTAGTTGGGATGATCACTTACCATTAATCAAGTTTGCCTACAATAATAGTTCCTATTTTAGCATCCAGATGGCCCCATCTTAGGCTCTTTATGGAGGATATATATAAGTCACCGATCGGTTGGTTCAAAGTGGGTGAGGCAGCTTTGATAGGCCAATATATGGTGTTAGAATCTATGGAGAAAGTCCAGTTGATTCGAGAAAGGTTGAAAACAGCTCAGAGTTGTCAAAAATCTTATGTAGATGTGAGGAGAAAGGATCTTGAGTTTGAAGTTGATGACTTAGTTTATTTAAAAGTTTCATCTATGAAGAGGGTGAAGAGATTTGGCAAAACGGGGAATCCTAGTCCCCGATTTGTTGGCCCTAATAGAATATTGAGCTGTGTTGAGAAGGTGATGTACGAGCTTGAGTTGCCTGCAGAATTATCATTCGTTCACCCTGTGTTCCATGTATCCTTACTAAAGATGTGTATTGGTGATCCAGATGTTGTTGTACCCTTAGAAAGCACAGATATACGCAATAGCCTCTCTTATGAAGAAATTCCAGTTGAGATTCTTGATTACCAGATTCATAGACTAAGGAACAACGAAGTTCCCTTGGTCAAAGTTCTTTGGCGAAATCAATCCGTTGAGGGCGCCATTTGGGAAGTATAAGTAGATATGCAAGCCAAGAACCCTCATCTTTTCGCCAGAAATTCAGACTCAGTTTAAGGTAACAAGTTTCCCCAGGTCATCTTTTTTCATTCTAAGTTTCAGCTTTATGTAGTCATTCTCTTGATAATCCTTGCTTTTGCAAATAAGTTTAGCCATGCAGTCATGCTTATAGTTGTGCATTCCAGTGTATAATTTTAGTTCCTCTGTAACCTCAGCTTAATTGAGGACAAATATTTACAAGGGGAGATATTGCCATACCCCGCACTTTCCTAGTTTATCTGATCCCCTAGTATGTTCCCATACTACTTAGAACTTGAAAATAAATGTAAGTGTTGAGTGGTTTAGTCACTTTTGACTCCCTTTAAAATCTGAGAATATTTAAGTTAACCTTCTGGGCCCCGAGACAATGATTTTTGAGTTGAATTATATTCAGGGGTGTAAGTAGCAAGTCTCGGGCAAGTTTTGGGTTTTTTGGACTAGGATTGGATAGTGTTTGGATTGAAATTCCAGCAGCTCACCGCGATTCCATCACGTTGTGGTAAGTATGGCGTCAAGAGGTCCACCACATCACGGTGGAGTGTAAAAAAGTGGGGTCACCGCGATTCCACCGCGTCGCGATGGGTATCACAATGACCCACTCACTGCATTGCAGTGACGCCCAAATCAGCAATGGTCCAATTTCCAGTGATTCATCGTAATTCAACCGCGTCGTGGTAGGTATTGTGATGACCCATTTGACGCTTCACGGTGAGGTCGTGATTGGCATTCCAGTTGCGGGACTTAAATTTACAAGGGTAGTTTGGTCTTTTACCAAGCCCCCAAATGATGAAAATAGAAGATTAAGTGTATTTTTGAGCAAAATATACTCATTATTCATCAAATTCCTCTCCAAGAAACCTTAAAGCTTCAATTTTGAACTACAAGAAATGCAAAATTCACCATTCCTTTTCCAAGATAATTCAAAATTTGAGTTTATCGATTCAGAGCTTCAAGAAACAATCTTCAAGATCACAAATAGGAATTCAAAGTGAAGTTCCTTTATCAATTTTGCCAACTAAGGTATGTAGGGTTATGAACAAGGATAAATCTTTCATCCTTGAGCCCAAAACTAGTTTTTAAACTTGAATTTACATAAATATACATAATTTGAGTATAGGGTTTATACCCAATTGTCATTATAGGATGTTTATGATGATATAAGTTATTTGAATATTGAATTGCATCTCTATTTTATGTATCCATATGTTTGGCTTGGTTTTACATATATTGAGACTTGAATTTCATTGTCTTGACTAGAATTATTAAAGAAATTTCAAGATTTTGATTATCAAGCATGAACCTTATGATGATTTGACATGAGTTAAAGCATGGGTTATTAAGCCCTAGTTTGAATATTGATATTCCAATAAGATTATGCTTTTAAGCATCCCATGATTAGCTTATATTCAGTTTTTGAGTAAGATTAATCTTTTGATCCTTAGCTGAGATATGGAATCCATTTTATCAGTTTTAATTAAAGTTTTGATTACAGTTTAAAGTAAACAGATGCATAACTGGTTTTCATAGTAAACCCTTATGCTAGTTTTAAAATGGATTTCCTACAGAATGAGCATATAATTAAAGGGAGTAGTATTTAGCACCGAACGAGAAGTGTGGGTTTAGTGTATCCTACTACCCCAGAATTGATAGCCAATGTAGGTACAGATTCAGATTATATTCCATTTGTATATGGATACAAATATAGATTGTGATCACTTAGCTCAGGTTATACTCCCTGGCAAGAGTATGACACCTCTCCCCAATGTGAGGTTTTCCCCTTAGGGGAACTATACGTTGGACTCCATGATATCATACATGGTTTATGTCAGTTTGAAGAACCTCCCTAACAGCAAAAACTTACAGAAAAACTTTAGACTTTAAGTGTGCAGACTCATAATTTCATTCAGACATTATTTTACATCAGATATTAGTCATGATATTTTAGCTTTTATTTTACAAATATAAAAGTGAGACCTTTCTACACTTAGAATGAATTTTTTAAAGATGGAATACAAGTACAGATTTTAGAACTAAATGTGATGGCTCACAAGACTTACACAGTATGCTTAATCATTTATGATTTATGATTTCAGCTTTTAGTTATTCAATCCAATGTGAGTCATTACACTCAGCATGCATTTTTTCATAAATTCTTATGAACATTGAGATAATGTTCTACTAATGCATTCTCCCACACATGGCTAGTACATTCTAAAAGTACTAATCAACATATATGTTTATGTGCAACATTATTTAATAATGTAGGTTCAGGTGCTCAGTTCCAGCAGCGTGATTGACCTGAGCATTTCTATCTACATCCCAAAAATTGGTAAGTCCTCATAGTTCGGGGACCCAGTTATTCATATTTTTAATTCATTAAAGTAGCCTATTCAATTATTTTCAGTCAGATTGAGTCAGAGGTTCTATCCCAGCGGCTCTCTAGCTGTTAGTACTAGAGGTTTGTCAGATTGTTAGTTATAAATCAAATTTCTAGTGTTGACTGTTCAGACTTTTAAGTCAAGTATTCTCAAATATTATGTTCAGTTAATTCCAATTTATATCAAATGGAATTCAGCATTCCAGCATTGATTATATGTTTATATTTCTCTATTACGAGTTTCAGATTTAGTAGAAGGTGTACAGCGTTAGCTTGAGACTACTCGTAGTCTTGAGCACCATGTGATGTCTCGATACCCGTTGTCGGGACGTTACAGTTAAAAACATTCCTTTTATTTTTTTTTCTCACTTGGATTGGGGGGCTTTTGATCTTTTTACCCCTTGTACGAATTTTAAACACAAAATCAACCCTTTTTCTTTAGTTTTCAAAGATCAAAATCATTTTTTTCCTCTTTAACTCCCAACCTTAGAAAGCTCAAGGGGTTTTCAAGAAATCACTACTCCAGACTCCAAACTTCGAATTCTCTTCAAATTGTTCTATATTTCATGCATGTTTCTCATCTCTAATTTTATATTTACATTATGGCATTGGATAATTGAATATTCATGTGATTTAAATTGTGGGTTTGAAATTAGGTTGAAGGATTTTAATTAGGTTTACTTGAATTGTTTTCCCCATGGTTTTAATTGTTTATTCATGCTTTAATTTATGGTTATGGGAAATGAATTGGTGCTTTGTTTTAATGATTTAAATGAGGGACATGGGTTTTCCTAAATTGATGAAATTTTTGCTTGATAATGGCATTAACGTTAACCCACTCTGTAAACTGGATTTTGAATATGGATAATTGTATGGTTTAACTTGTATTATGAACCCATTGCAATAGCATTAAAGGATAAATTAATGAATATGATTTTGGATGGCCTTGGTATTTGATTTTAAATGGAACTTAAGAGTCAGTTTGGTTATATGGACTGGTTTGGCATAAATTGGATTGGCTTGCAAACGTATTGGTATGACGATACCATGTTAGTAAATGCCTTGATAAATGACTCCTGGGTTAATGGTTGGTTTATGTGCAAACTATTTTAATTTGATATTAAAGGAAATTGTATAGCTCACCGTGAAAGTGTAGATCCCGAGGTGATCAATAGTGAAAATCACATTTGCCAGCGTTAGTGGTCCATGTGACCGTGTGCTTGGGGCACATATTATATATATGTGTATATATATATATATATATATATATATATATATATATATATATATATATATATATATATACATATACATATATATATATATATATATTAAAAGTGTGAAGACCCTTAGAAAAGTGATTTGAACTTTTTGTCCTTCATTAAAAGACTCTCTTTTAGATGAAACTGTCTTTTCACTATTTTCTTTAATTTATTATTTAATTATTTTTATTATATTAATCATACTCCTAAAATATATGGGACTCTTAAAATATATGGAAGGAGAATCAGTTAATATTTTCCTTTGTAATGATCAATTAGAGAAATACTCCTAAAATAGAATAAAAAAATACTCCTAAAATAAAACTCTATAAAGAAAATACATCTATAAATATTGAGATACATGTTAAGCTATAGAAGAAACTGGTTTACTTATTGTGAAAATATGATTGATGCTTATCTAACTTGATTTGGTTGCATGTCTAGATTGACTGATGCTTATTTTTCTAACCCTCAACTTTTTACTATTTTTGTCAATATAATAGAATTCTACATGTGTGTGTGTGTGTATATATAAATATATATATATATATCTTCTTTGTTTTCATTTAAGTCATTCTTTAGTGTCAAAAATTTTACTCAGACAAGAATTATTTTCATCAAAACTGAAGCTTTGTTATCACTATTGTATTATTTTATTGCAGTTTGCAGGTCGTAGATGAATTTACAGGTGGTAGAGGAATGTCGGTCGTCTTTGAGAAATTTTTTCAGGTAAAGATTAGGTTTAATTGTATTATTTTTATATCTCTGTTTTGAAAAATTTTTTTGTGTAAAGGTAAAGTTTAGTTGTATTATTTTGATATCTTTATTGTCGTATTATTTTGTTATAGTTTACAGGTGGTAGATGAGTGTCAGACGGCTTTCAGGAAACTTTTGTGTAAAAGTTAAATTTAATTATATTATTTCAATGTCTCTATCATTGTATTGTTGTTTTGCAGTTTACATATGGTAAATGAATGTCGATTGACTTTGAGAAATTTGTTTAGTAAAGGTTTGGTTCAATTAAATAAATTCTCAAGAAGATGTTGAATTTAATTATTTTATACATCTTTATTATTTAAACAGATATCATATTTTGTGTAACATTTGTATTCAATAGAGGTACGCACACCAAACCCGTACACCTAAACTAGTGTGTATATAACATATATATATTAGGAGGGCTATAGCCTTGATGTCTTTGGCCTTTCCTTAATTTCTCCTCAGTTCGTGTGGCTAACACGCCCTAGGGCCCTTCCAACAGAGGGATCTGGACCCATATAGCCCATAGGTGCCTTTAGGATAGAGCGAGCTACACAGTTCAGGTTAATGACTTAAAATTTTCATATCCCTTTTCCCTATCCCGATATCCCATATAGAATGTGATGCATACAGTTTATGATTGAATTTTTGTAATTGCATTATTTTATCCATATCTCCTGAGTTACATGTCAGTGCTCGCCCGTTAAGACCCGAACCAGGGCCTGGCCATGACAGTCATCTCAATTTCATCAAGGACCAGAGACCACCCCCGTTGCCTAGTCAAACCAAACACAATGCCTAACAAAGGTTAAATTTCGAACATATAACAAGATATCATAAGATAATCTCAAAGAATTTAAGATGTGTCTATAACTGATAACCGATTATCGATCACCAAGTGAGAACAACCAACCAATACCACCACCCAAGTCCACAGTAATCCACAAAGCCTTATAACAAAACCGAACTATGAAATGAAGTCTTCCGAAGGATGAAAGCTCACCACTTTAATTCAACTCACGAACTATCCGTGAACACCTAATCACTGCGCAGGAAAGGTGGAAGAATTCATGGCACCTGTATCGCGTGGGGATACAGCATCCGGAGACGGTTAGCGGTTGGAGAGCTAGCAAGTAACTTAGGGATAGGGAATAAAACAATGTCATGAGTAATAATTCAAAACAAGTCAAATCCAATGCACATCATCAAATCAAATACATACATACATACATATATATATATACTAGTTGGCCCGCACATGCCTCGCACCTATAACCTTTGATTATTTAAAATTTGGCGATTTTAATTATTTCAAAGATTTTTAATAAAGTGCAAAAAGTTCAAATCAATTCTCAAATATCCTTCACACTTTTAATATAATAAGTTTTTTGCAACATATATATATATATATAATTTCAAGTAGTTAATGGATCATCACTTTTGTGCTTGTTATGCAGTAGCTCTTTTCCTTGTTAGTAGAGGCAAAGAGACACGCATCGATTTGAACCATATATGTAGTACGATGATTTTTTTCTATATTTAAAATCTTTCTTTATTTTTAAAGTTAAATCTTCATAAAATCTTTGATTACTTACTTAAAAACTTTTAAAAATTTGATATTTCTTATATTTTTCTTATGCTAACATTTTCATATTTATTATAATAAATCTATTTATCAGCTTAGTTATCCGCACCTCCCTACAAATGGTATCAAAGCACAGTAATTTAAAAGATACGGAAGTGACATACGTGTTAGAATTAAGGCCTCTGGTATAACGGGACACTATCATAACCATTTGGGGCAAAAGACCGTAGAATTGCTCCAAAAGAGAAGAGTTGTGGAATGAGATGGCTTCAGCGAAAGGGCTATGGTGGTTACTTCAACAACTCACTGTCTTCGTATATTTAGGAGTCCACGAGAGCATGAGAAAACATGTTATGTTGAAAAGTCCTTATTTTATCATAATTCATAAATCAAAAGCACACTACTTAGTATAAATCCAGTATACCTAGATTCTTTTATATATTAAGGAATCAACTTCATGTACAAACTTTTCATCATATCTAATATCTCCAAAAAAAAATCTACAATAATAATAATATTCATGTACACAAAACTTATCTCTACCCTACTATTACTATTTTTATTTGGTAAGAGGTGATTTCCGATACATTATCTACTAAAGAAATAATAATAATAATAATAATAATAATAATAATAATAATAATAATAATAATAATAATAATAATAATAATAAGATGGCCTGATATTCTAATGGTTTTTATGATATATTTTAATACTTCATAATTGATTAAATAATAAAGTAGAAGAAAAAGCATATGTTATAGTAAATTATACTACAGAGATTAATACAACCTAATTTACAATGTTTGAAAAACAATTATCATGTGCAAGTGATGAATTACACACATAAGCACACTGATTTATATGTGAATCAGTTATACAACATCACGCCAAAGCAAGCCAATTAAAAGAAAACGTTACTAAAAATTCATAGAAAAAAAGACTGTACAAAATATACTAATACAATTGATATAATTTAGTTACTAACATAAACACAACCAAAAGGCATGAAATCAAATTACTTGGACTCCAATACGAATTTCGAATATCAAAGACAGAATGAAAACCAAAAATAGATACACGAAAGAATTTCAATAATCAGTGGTGCTGGAGTTATTACATAGTAGAACTAGTGTATACATTTTATATACATTTTTATAAGCATGTATACGTGTTTATTGGACCTACAGCTACACCTGTTTTCCATTTCAAGCCCACATCTACAATACACAACCCGGCCCATATTTGTATGTATATATATGTGAATTTTAGTGGAGGTAGTTGAACAATTTCAAATATTTTTCTTCACCTCAATAAAGTCAAAAACTCCTTTCTCTCTCTTACTTCGCTCTCTCGAATGTTCCAGGGTTCACAGATATCCATTCATCATTTTTATTTTGTTTCAACCATAACATGGTATCAGAGCAGCGCAGATCGATCTTCCTATCTTCCTAGTCCATCCTATCTTACCCATTGGTGGCAGAAGTTTAGTTGTGTAACTCTGATTAACGGTGATTCAAGCTAGGGTTTGTTGAAGGAGACCTTTTCTCCTTCAGGTTTGCAAAGAAGAACGGTAAACAGTGCTTAAACCCTAATTTTCTCGACAATTAGTGATAATCCCAAATTTGTACTGAATATTGCTAAAATTTATACTTTTGTTGACATGGATTTGCTGGTTATATCTAGAATTGAGCTTATTAGGGCCATATTATAGTAGATTTTCTAATTTACAACTGTGTTGGTGTGTTTAATTCTAGAAGTTGTTGTATAGACTTGTTCAATTCATCAT
The DNA here is from genome assembly GCA_030864225.1 of Capsicum baccatum var. pendulum. Lineage (NCBI taxonomy): Eukaryota > Viridiplantae > Streptophyta > Magnoliopsida > Solanales > Solanaceae > Capsicum > Capsicum baccatum. The sequence continues at coordinate 43,760,274 of CM061560.1, forward strand.
TGTTGTGATTGGTTTTCTCTTGTTGGTACTAGTGGTTCACGTACTTGTCTACTTCATATCACTAAGATGGTAAACCCTCCGATTACAAGCACAACTAGTGCATCACCTACTACAGATGGATTTAAAGAATTAACTTTGGATCCTTCTCATCCATATTATATTTATCCTTCGGGAAACGCTAGCTATCAATTAGTACCAATAGTATTCAATGTTTCTGTTTTTCTATTTAGAGGAATAGCATGATCACTACCCTATGTGCTAAAAATAAATGGGATGTGGTTAATGGAAAATTCCTTCGACTTGATTTCCACAATCCCTATTTTCAATTCTGGGAAAGATGTGATCACATGGTCAAAGCATGGATCACCAACTTTCTCTCTAGGGATATTGCAGTCAGTGTCTTGAGTCTACCTACAGCTAGGGATGTCTGGAAAGACATCAATTATAGGTTTGGTCAATCAAATGGATCCAAATATATTCACATCCAAAAGAAAATTAGTTCCACTGTTTAAGGGTCCTCTAACATAGCAACCTATTTCACTGAGATGAGGTCACTCTAGGATGAGTTAAATGCTTCTTATGTTATCCCTGAGTGCACATGTAGTGTATTACCAAAATTTATTCATGACCAACAATTGTTCAAATTCTTTAGTGGTCTGAATAAAGCATATTTCACTGTAAAGAGAAACACCCTGATGATGACACCTCTACCATCTATCGGTAAGGTTTATGCTCTTCTCCAACAGGATAAAAGTAAAAAATAATCCCAATCTGGACCTCCACACTTCTCAAGTGACTCAGCTCCATTCAATGCATCTTTCTCTGTCCCTAATCATGTTAACAGACCTTTACATCAAAAGGTCAATTTTAATAACAACAAACCTCAACATAGATCCCTGATTTGCAAATATTGCAAGAAGCCTGGACATACCATTGAAACTTGCTAAAGGCTTCATGGATTTCCACCTAATTTCAAGTTCACAAAGAACAAGAAATTTTCTATTGCATGTGTTGAGATATTGAATTCAGGTGTTCAAACTCCTTCATCTGGTCCAACCTCCAAATCATGTATTACATCTTACAAATAAGACTTTGTACATGGTTTTAGCAAGGAACAATATCATCACCTTATGAGCCTCTTCCAGCAAGTTTAAATTTTCACTCTGAATCAACCTTAGCTTGACCATGAAGATAATTCTGGTTTTTCCAACTTTGTAGATTTGTCAAACAGTATAGTTTTTACTAATGATGGTTATAGTGTATGTGTTTTATCTCAACTCCTTCCAACCTCCTAGATATTTGATTCAAGGGCTTCTAATCATATGACTCCCCATAAGTAACTTCTTCATAATATACAACCTCTAGCTCATCCCTTTCTAATCACATTACCTAATGGTTACAAAGTCAAGGTAGTGTCCACTGGGTCAATGAACTTAAGGGAAGATATTACCTTAGACAATGTGCAATTAGCTTCATCATTTCACTTTAATTTACTTTCCATATATCAACTACTCAATCAACTCTCATGCTTAGCTGTTTTCTCTGTTTATTCTTGTCATTTATAGGGCCCTTCTCTGAAGAGGCCACTGGAAATTGTTAAGGCTACTAATGGGTTGTACTATCATCATGTTGATCCCTCTACCACAATGCAACTTCCTTCTTCTATTCCCAGTTGTAAATTTATTTCTAATTCTGTTTCTAATTTTGCTAATATCAAGCATATTACTCCATTTGAAATTAGTTTTACTGTAACTCTTCTAAAGTTTCTAATAAAATGGAGATCTTTTTAAACCAAAGACTTGGTAATATGTCATATAATAATACAATTCCTCTTTTGCAAACCCAACTTTCTCCCAATCAATCCTTTATATGTGATGTCTACCCACTTGCTAGACAACAAAGAATTTTTTTTCCACATAGCATTATCCATTCCACATTACCTTTTCAATAAGTACATATTGATATTTGGGGTCCCTAAAATACCAAAACATATAATGTGTAACACCCCGCATTTCGGGCTAGAACGAAAACCATCATTTCTATGGTAGATGATCCAAAAATAATAAATCCTATGCAAATATGGTATACTAAGAATTTAGCAGTGTGGGAAATTGAATGAGCTTTCCGTCGATATTTGATTCGCCTAAATTCGATACCCGGGCAAGAAGTTATGGCTAATTTAAGTCCTAGTCATAAAACACCATCATTTTGGTGCTTGGCGCATCGCGGAGGGAGTCTATTTAACAATTGTCAAATTCCAGTAGCCTAGCGCAATTGTGGAATGTTGCACTGAAGTTCCAGGTCCAAACCAGTGGGAAAACACGATGGCTTCGCGTCGCGGTGACCCTAAGAATCCCATTCGTCAATTTCCAGTGATCCACCGCGATAGTGGTGTATCGCGGTGGCCCATAAAATCAACTCCCATTTTTATTTTATTCCGTCTCATTAAGGGTGTATTGGGTATTTTTCACCCCCTTATCAGCTTAAACATGGGATTATACTCTCAAGTAGCCACATTATTCATATTTTCTTCAAAAATTCACAAGAACACTCTCTAGAGTTTCAAACTAAAAAACTAAATAACTCAAGATTCAACCGTGAGTTTTTCTTAATTCTTTAATATTTGAAATCCCTATTGCTAGGGATTCAAAAAGCACCCATCAATCGTACATATAGCATCCCAAAAGCTAGAGATCATTCAAAAGCTTCTAATTTGAGGTACATAGGGTTTATCCTAAAAACTACATGGGCTTGTAAATACTAGATCATGATTTAAATATTATCAAGCATGAATTGTAATGGGGTTTTTGGAATCTATTTTTTAATTATGTATTATAAATATTTTATAATATTGTTGATTTAGCCTTTAGGAGTTTTCCCCTTGAATTGATATTACAAGTATATGTATATGTATGAAAACTGAGATTGAAGATTGTTTGAGAGCACATATTATGAAACCCCTCTCGTATGTTGAATTAAAGATTATGATTTTGTCGGAAAAGAGTTTAAATGCATGCCTTGTGATTTGAAAGTAGTTTTCTCAATGTCATAGCAATTGAAATATGATTTAGAAATAATGAGAGGGTGTTTCTTAATGTTACTATGATGTTCTTGTGTAAAAGAGAAAGAAATACATGTAATTGAGAACTTTGACATGACCACCTTGAATTCTTGAAATGTTGTCAAAGAGAGTTTCTTGCATATATTTACATGAGCTTTAAGAAATAGTTTCTTGAAATGATTTATTAATATGGTGGTCCCAGATTTATGTTTTGAAACAGAGATTATTATATGCTAATAATGGCTCAGAGATGTGACTTGCAAGTCAATGGTATGACGATACCATAAGTATGTATGTCATAACAGAGTATGTTTTCAGAGCTTAATTTCAGAGAATGCATGTTTTAAAGAGTTAAAACTGGGCTTAAAGAGGGTTAGGTAGTTACCCGAAGAAGGTTTGAGTTCAAGTAACTCTTAGCCTAAAACAGTGATTTTTCGATCCGGGTATATTATTTTTACGCTGGTGACGGCCGTGTGGCATAGCATAGTAAGAGACTCCAACCCTTGCGGCACACTTGGGTTAGAGGCTTTTCCACCAAGTCAATGGCGGATTTCATATAGCCCATGGAGGATTCCATATAGCCCATAGAATTTCAGAGTTGTAGGGTATACCACCTAGCGCAGAAGTAAAACGAAGAGTATCACAGAGTTCAAATAAATTTACAGAGTCTTTCGAAAATGTCCATGTGATTTCTTACCATATGATATGTTTATGAACTATTTTAAATTGCTCTCATATATGTTGAATATAAATTATTATTTTAGGTTTTCTCTACGTACCAGTATATCTGTATTGACCCTCTACCTCCCAGGTTCGGAGGCTCAGTCTAAGGGTCTGGCTAATCAGTAGAGTATTCCAGAGAGAAGTGATCTATACAGTGGTGAGCCTTCTTTGTTCCAGAAGGCTTGTTATTTCAAATCATGTTATTCCATTATTTTAGTCTACTGGGGGCCTTGTCCCAGTGTTTAGAACAGTTTTGAGATATAGTAGAGATTTCACAGACTGAGTCAGATCTTATTCAGATGTTTTGAATTGTAGTTTTCTTTCTTATGTCTTGAAACCCATAGTTAATGAACATGTTTCTGTATCAGATATATTTCTGTATTTTTATGATATGAATGTTGTGAATGATCACCAGATCAGATATAGTAGAACATCCGGGCCTTCATGGTTTGGGATGTCCATTCGGGTCATGACAAACTTGGTATCAGAGCATGGTTCCTGGTTCTAGGGTATCTGCAAAATCGCATCGGGTAGTCTTATTTATGGGTGTGCAGCACGCCACACTTATAAGCAGGGGGCTATAAGGCATTTAGGAATGTCTCTCTTTCTTCGTGCTCTAGTTCGTGCAATAGAGTCAGAATGTTCCTCTTTCATACTCTAATTCATGCTATGGTGTCGCCCATACGAAAGTAATAGTCATCCCAATTCTTTTCTTACTCTGATGTTCTCAGACATGTCTCATTATTAGGATGATTCAAGTACAGAAGTTTAGAGTCTAAATGACATGGTTCTTTCTGATTGAGTCATATAAGATTTTGAAATTGTGGAAGGACTTGTGAAGAGTCCGTTGGTGCCTCAGAGTATATTGATTCTAGTGTAAACTTTGATTCTGATGAAATCGTGCTTTTCAGCCTTCGGTATTGAGTATATTCAGTCCTTTTCAGAATTTATGTTGCTGACGTCATGCTTAAGGGGGATGATGTGTAGCAGAATATTGGAACTGTATTTTCACCTGAGTAGTAGTATAATTTAAGTGTCGGTGCCATGACCTATTGGTAGTGATATTGGACCAAGTAGTTTGTGATGTGAAGTCACAAAGTTAGAAGTCAGAGTGAAGGTGACTTTTGTGTAAATAAATATTTTAGTTGAATAACTAATGTTTGAGGATGATTTACCCTTTTTTTAGTGATAAACTAATGTGGTAGCTAGTAGCATATATGGATTATGTAGTAGTTTGTGGGGGAAGTGTTTGACTCAGATTTTTTTTTATACAGATTAAGATGTGTATTCTTAGATCATTGATTATTGTGTGTCAAGTTTCTATCTCTTGTAATCTTGTTATCATTGTATTGTTAAAACTCAAAGTTTAGTACTGCTGTGTGAGGCCTATTTCGATTCACTAGCAACTTATTGTTTATCTTGTTGTTCTTGTATTGGTTGGAATGGGGAGTTTAGAGGCATAATGGCAAGAAAAGTAGTAAGGGTGATTTATTGAATATATGTATAGCCAAATCTTTTTGCATGAAATTGAGTTGGTATTAAAGTAATATGTCCTTGTTTGTTAGTTTAGTAGAAGGTAGAAAAGGAGTTATTAGCGAAGGTGAGTTGTTGTTTGCTCGAAGTATGAAAATTGCTAGATTAGCCACTAAGTCATATTTATTGACACAAGGTTGTTTATGGGATTTGAAGGTAATTTAACTGTATGCTTGGGTAAGTAAGTGTGATGTGAGAAAGCCGTATAAGTAGATAAGATGGTATGGGGTTATAATATAAGATTAAGGTTGACCATGTCTATTATGTGACTCTACCCCCCTTGACCTTCTTTTCGATGGTAGTTGTAAACTAGTACTACTTGTGAGAAGGTATGTAGTAGATTTTTGAGGTATTTGGATAGAATGTCCCAATTTAATAGACTAGTATATCATGTGGCATTCTTCATTGGTGGTAGATAATTGATGCTCTATAGGCTTGAATGTAAATGTAGAATTTGGTTGTAAGAATAGTGGCTTAATATTAATGATGTATGTTCTGTGAGAATTGTGTGTAAGGTTGTGTTGTAAATCATGTTTTGCACTAGACATTAAGTTTGAACAGTTGATACCCATGAAGGTAGATGTGATGATTTCTTAGTTAACGATACTAGTTATATGGAAGTGATCTAATAGGCTTAAACAGTGCATGCAAGCGCTTAAGTTTATTTGATTCCTAATGAAGTATGATGTTGTATGTATGATATAGAAGTATGTCCAAGGTGATATGGAGTTGCGATATTTTCTAAGACTATTATATGTTGCGTGTGTTTAGTAGACATAGTAGTACCGTTGAGTTGCTAGGTGGAGAAAGACTAGTTAGATAATATGTGATGTGCTTGATAGCTAAGTTATGGAGTTATGATTAATGCTATTGAGCCTTTTTGCATAATCTTGATTCTCATAGTAGAGAGATATAAATTTGCAGTCGTGATACTGGTAGACTATGATAGAAGTGGTGTGGTTCGTTAAAGGTTTGGAGATATCCATGTTTAGTGTTAGAAGAATCTGAGTTGGTGAATGTTTAAGTTGTTATATGATGATTTTTGGGGATATAGAAACCTAAGGGTTGAATCTTAAAAGGGGTATTAGCATTGGTTGTTATACATGAAGATACTACCTTATGGGGTAAGTTTAGTTTTATGTGTATTGTTATATCCCCGACTCTAGAGTAAAGTGATTTCAGTTTATACCAGAGTGTATATAGTGGTTCAGAGACTTAGAGTAATGGCTTAAATCTAAGGGGGAGATGATAGAACAAGTAACCAAGTCAAATCTTCAGATGCTAATAGATGTGCTAGTAAGTTGTGGAATTGGCCATGAGAAAGAACGATGCTCAATCTATTCTTATTTCAGTAGTTTACTTCAGTTATTCTGATACATAGTCATGCTATATGTTTCAGCTTCATGATCATAGTTCGTGCTCATTCATATGATAAGGAATCATGTACTCTCCTAGTTCTTAGTATGATGAGTTCCCAGTTTGTTCAGCAGTCAGAATCACTTTCCGTAAGTTATGAATTCAAAAAAAAAAAATTAAGGTCATGCAGTTCATGAATCTTGTGCACATGTGATACTCTTAACGATCAGTGAAAATTCAGATTTACGTCCTCAGATTAGATCTCTTCAATGAGTCCATGCCGTGAGTGCTCTATTCCTCACGCCTCAGTAGGGTATCAAGTTATGCTTCGTAATCCCCTCATGTTCCAAATTCCGGTATTCTAATTTTCCATTGACCTATTACCCTTAGGTCAAGATAGTGATGATGAACAGTTGTTTAGATGGGAAAGAGTAAACAGTTCTTGTTGATGAAAGATGGTTGTGTGCTTATTTGAGTTAAGGCAGTAATTGTGGAGTAAGATTGAGGTCGAGTCTTTGATACGTGTCAAGGTTAGTTGAAGTTTTATGTGTTATATTAGGGATAAATTGTTGTGTGCTTGTTTTATGTAAGTCTGTAATTTGAAATAATTTTGAGGTGAAGTTTTGTGTATGGCTTGGTTAGTTGAGGATATTTTATGTGTATCATCTGAATAGTGCAGGAAAGTTGTTATAGATAGAAGTATTAGAGAATATGAGAAAGATGCTTTATGAGTGGTGATGATAGGCGAATTTACACGCCTAAAGTACTATATTTTACCCATATTTTAGCTAAATTTTGAGGACAAATTATATAATTCATGCACTTTTAGTCCTTTTTCCTGTAAGTGAGCTAACAAACGTGATTAGCAAGTTTTCAGGTATAAATGATGCAGATTTCAGCATTTTATGGATAACTTGACGCCAAAGAAAGCTTCACGAAATAAGGAAGGGAAAGTTTGGATGCCAAGGACCAAAAGTGATGCATGGAAAACCTGTCCCGGGCAAAAACAACATTTCTGAAGACTTTGGGGACCAGCAGTAACCTATTAGGATTAGGATAATAATGCAGTAATTTATTAGGATTAGGATAATAATGCAGTAACCCAGTAGGATTGGGTTAAGTAATGCATTAACTTAGTAGGAATAGGATAGGGGTATTATAAATATCCTATTTTCCTAGAGATTTTTAATAATTCTCATTCTACTTCTTATTCCACAACTTACAACTCGGATTCTAATTCTTCCATTAATTCTACTTTTTATTCTTCTTCTATTCATCTATTCAATTCTTAATTTCCACAACAAGAGAAACGTTACTCAGCAAGGAATTCACGCCATTCTTACCTCTATACCTAACGTGAGATCTTTATTGTGGTACAATGATAATGTCTATTGTGATTTCCTTCGCACTCATGAGTAGCTAAACCTCTCTGTTGGGGTTATGGAAGCCTTATGAGATACTATCTATTGCTATGAGTTTGTGAATTCGTGACACGTATGCTGCTTATATCATTATTCTCTTCATCTTAATGCAAATTCTTGTGGCTGAAGACGCATAGAATAACGCCAGTATAGCATTAACTTGTTCGAAAGAAAAGTTATATGTCTGGAAAAGAGATAATGTCAAGGTAATAGGGTCCCATCCCCTATTAAAAAGTTAGTGCCGTAACTGGATTAATCTCTTGGAGAATTTGTACCGTTAGATACGCTTTAAGCTCGAAAGAGTTAAAGTGAAATAGTCCTTGTTTAGGTCGAAAGACGCTTGGATTTACCACGAATACAATTCTCTATAAGCACATACATGTCTGAATTCCGCACAACTCATAGCCAATAGAGACGTACAACTCATAAGGTGGACATAACCCCAACTTCTAAATTCTCATTGTTTTACATCTTACCAAACATTCTTACTTTTTACTTTGCTATTTTCCATTTTTACCTTATTACTTTGGTTACATTACTTGCACGACAAAACTCTCCCCTTTTTACGAGACTTGCACTAAAAGTCTAGTAATATTTGCTTACTTGTTGACCAAGCTATTCCCTGTGGGATCGATACCCAACCCAGTTGGGTTATATATTTGACAGCGACCGCTTTACACTCCTACGAGAGCTGTAGATTGAGCATTATCAAAAATTATCGCAAATCTAGCATAAGCGCCGCCTACCTCTCCAAATCCTCTCAAAAAAATTTCCTTTTGCTCTTTTACTTTGCAAGAACATCATCCAAGGTCATCAATCAAGTAAGTACTTCTTTGTTCTTCACTCATATTCCTTAAGTACTACACTACTACGCCTATTATGAATTGTTAATTCTTGAAGTAGTATTGATGATTTGAATGTGATTGAATTGTTGTGATACAACTAAGTGAGTGAAAGAATACGTAAGAATGATCTTAACATGTTTCCAACTTGAATTTGATTTTGATGCACTGTCATACTTTTGCGGAATTGACATGGTCACAAAAATTGCATAATCTTGTCAATAGAAAGCTTACATGTTGGAATAACTTGTTCATCAAGATGAGAATTCTGCTTGACTACCAACATAGGAGGTTGTGATTATTTCTAGATGCTATACCTTGATTCAATCCCTATGTAGTAGTCTTCATATATCAAACATGAAAGTATTGTTAAGAATACAAGAAGTATGACTGCACTGATTTTATTGTTGGAATATAGCACCTAAAACGTATGCCGATGAAGTCTGAGTAATCGACCACTTTCACTTCAATAGTCTTTACCAACAAACTAAGTGTGGGGTGGTGCCACTACTGCTTGTTTATAGATTGTATCCATCGAGATGACGCAAACATGAACATTATTTTAGTCTCAGGTACAATGGCACCCAAAGCAAGACAAGGCAAAGATAAGGCAATCACTTCCCAAAAAGGCAAGAAAAGAGGACGCAAAGAGCAAGGAGAGTCCTCCTCGATGCAAGTACCACGCCGCATGTTCGGAATTAAATGGGTTTTAGAGGAGGAAGCAAAGGAATGGTATAGGAACAATAAAGAGAAGAAATATGTTCATGTGGACTTAATAAACAAGGAAAGCCTAGCAAAGAAAGAACCGCGCATGTTGGCCAAGATCATAGCGTTACATCTTGATTTCATCTTTTGAGACATGGGAGAATGCAATCTCGATTTAACAAGATAATTCTATGCCAACTGGTCACCTAAAACCACAGGAAGCGAGGTCAAGATTCGGGGCCAAGTTTTACAACTCAATGCGGATTTCTTCAACTCCTTTCTTGGCTTGCCTGCTATTGATCCATCTCTATTCAAAGAGTTGTACAGTAGAGCTCCATATAGAGCCATTCGACACACACTCTTTGGAACAAGGTCCATGGCATGGTGGAGTAGACACAAGGACACCGGACGACACAACACCTTCCCATATGCTCCTTTGAATAGAGAAGCAAGAATATGGTTGCACATAGTCAACTCTTGCCTAATTCCAGGGACCCAGTACACCAAGATAACACGAGATAGAGTGTGCTTGGTATACGCATTGATGACAAATGTCCCTATCAACATTGGGGAAATTATTCGATCCACAATGCGAAAAGCTAGGCTACACAAGAGGTCCCACTTCAGTTTTTGCAACCTGTTGACTGCAATATTGAGGAAGGTGGACATCAAAGAGCAACCTGCTGATCATAAACTCTCACACAACCCGAAGAAGGTTGACCTCACAAAGGTGAAAGATGATGAATCCACACATGGCGTCAACCTTACTACTGCTGAGAGATATGCTCGGGATGAGAGTTTCTTTCGCCATCTTTATGGCATGACTCGGTTTACAATGATGAGCGGAGGTCATGTTCCAACTGTTGTAGAGCTCCAACAGCTGGATTATGACTACCCAATGAATGAGTATGCAAGGCAAATGTGTGGAGTAGGTGTGTACTTTGAGGAACCTCTTGACGACGATGTGCCGACCGATGATGATCGACGAATGCCAGACTCCGACGTGGAGGAGAATTCTGATAACGACGATTCCAATGATGATTCCGACGAAGGGGGTATGACCCCAGACATAGAGGAGAAGTCCGACTAACCAGGTTCTTCTTATTTATTTTCCACTGAGGGCAGTGTGTCCCGTCTAAGTATAGGGTGCTGGTATTTGCATGCTATACTTGTCTATCTGCATTTGTGTTTATGTTTATTTTGTTTTTCTTAGTTAATTTTTTTAGTTAAATTTTTTTTTAACTTAACTTCGCATGAAGTTATTCTAATAGGCAACATGAGATTATGACAAGAGTTTATGCTAAAATCATGACTAGTGAGACGTTTAGGCTCTAATTGTGACTCACTATGTGATATTGTGTGGTTCAATTCCTTCAACTGTTGGGATAAGAGTCTATACTACTCCCAATAAAGTCGACCATGTGCCTTGTGTGTGTGAGATAATAGTATATTCTATGTTTGTGGCTGATGCTAAAACTTGCCTGGTGTGTGTGTGAAGCGAAAATAAAGAATGTGAGTTTAGGAGATGATTTAGGCATTTCTTTGGCAACCTATACTTGTGTACCTTCATTTTACCTACCCGTGGACATTAACCTAGTTAACCCCTTTTGAGCCTTTAAGCCTATTTTCTTTGAGAGCCTCATATGTAAGCCTAATCTATTTTTTCAAGACCATAATTTGATCCAAATTCCTAAGTTCTTTAAAGTGTAAATTCATGTGACAAAATAAGAGGAAATTGGGTGAGTATGATGCTTTAGAATGTAATGGTGCTTGAATTTGTTATGAAAAAGAATTGCTATCATAAGAGGTGTTATGAAAAGAAAAAAAAGGGAAAGGAAAACTGAAAAGTTAGTTATGTTTAAAATTGAAAAACAAAGGTGGAAAAAAGGGGTGGTAGAATAAAAAAAAGTAGAAAGGTTGTTTGAAAGAAAAGCATTAATGGCATAATGTGATGTATTAAAGCGCTTAGGAACTTAGTCACTATTTCTGGCCAAAATAGTCCTACCCGTCCCTTAGCCTACATTACAACCTGTAAAAGACCTATTTGATCCTAAGCTTTGCATTCTGATATTTAGTGGAGCATTACACTAAGGGCAAGCCTATGGTCATCAGTTGTAACATATGAATTCTTTGTGAGAGTGAGAGCAAGGATAATCCTATACCCATGTTCGAAATATATACAATACTTGTGAGTGATTATGGGTAATATATGGTGAGACACACATGGTTGATGAGTTTTGGATAGTTGTGTATGATTCTTTGTGCCTTGACTTTTGAATATAAGTTGACCACCATCACTAGTCTATGTTAGAGGTTAAATTGTTTCTACTAATGATCAGAAAACTACTCTTTGTTAATGATTGTTATGCCTGTCTTGATGAATATTTTGTGTTACTGTGAAACCCTAAGTAGATGTTTAGATGGACATGATAGTTTGTTCGAGGACGAACAAAGCTTTAAGTGTGGGGTGTTGATGATAGGCGAATTTACACGCCTAAATTACTATATTTTACCCATATTTTAGCTAAGTTTTGAGGACAAATTATATAATTCAAACACTTTTAGTCCTTTTTCTTGTAAGTGAGCTAACAAACATGATTAGCAAGTTTTCAGGTATAAATGATGTAGATTTAAGCATTTTATGGATAACTTGAAGCCAAAGAAAGCTTCACGAAAGAAGGAAGGGAAAGCTTGGATGCCAAGGACCAAAAGTGACGCATGGAAAACCTGTCCCGGGCAAAAACAGCATTTCTAAAGACTTTGGGGACCAGCAGTAACCTATTAGGATTAGGATAATAATGCAGTAATTTATTAGGATTAGGATAATAATGCAGTAACCCAGTAGGATTGGGTTAAGTAATGCATTAACTTAGTAGGAATAGGATAGGGGTATTATAAATATCCTATTTTGCTAGAGATTTTTAATAATTCTCATTCTACTTCTTATTCCACAACTTACAACTCGGATTCTAATTCTTCCATTAATTCTACTTTTTATTCTTCTTCTATTCATCTATTCAATTCTTAATTTCCACAACAAGAGAAACGTTACTATCTATACCTAGCGTGAGATCTTTATTGTGGTACAATGATAATGTCTATTGTGATTTCCTTCGCACTCATGAGTAGCTAAACCTCTCTGTTGGGGTTATGGAAGCCTTATGAGATACTATCTATTGCTATGAGTTTGTGAATTCGTGACACGTATGCTGCTTATATCATTATTCTCTTCATCTTAATGCAAATTCTTGTGGCTGCAAACGCATAGAATAACGCCAGTATAGCATTAACTTGTTCGAAAGAAAAGTTATATGTCTGGAAAAGAGATAATGTCAAGGTAATAGGGTCCCATCCCCTATTAAAAAGTTAGTGCCGTAACTGGATTAACCTCTTGGAGAATTTGTACCGTTAGATACGCTTTAAGCTCGAAAGAGTTAAAGTGAAATAGTCCTTGTTTAGGTCGAAAGACGCTTGGATTTACCATCGAATACAATTCTCTATAAGCACATACATGTCTGAATTTCGCACAACTCATAGCCAATAGAGACGTACAACTCATAAGGTGGACATAATCCCAACTTCTCAATTCTCATTGTTTTACATCTTACCAAACATTCTTACTTTTTACTTTGCTATTTTCCATTTTTACCTTATTACTTTGGTTACATTACTTGCACGACAAAACTCCCCCCTTTTTACGAGACTTGCACTAAAAGTCTAGTAATCTTTGCTTACTTGTTGACCAAGCTATTCCCTGTGGGATCGATACCCAACCCAATTGGGTTATATATTTGACAGCTACCGTTTTACACTCCTACGAGAGCTGTAGATTGAGCGTTATCAAGTGGTTGTTTAGAAGTACATATGTGGGTATGGAGATAGGCTTGAATGTCATGTTTTTATGCATATGGATAGATGCCTTGATTTTTTGTGAATGACTAATACGAAATTGAAGGTGATTGCTGGAGTAGCAGTAAAAATTATGCAGGAGATGAGAAATTGTGAAATACAGTGTGTGCTAAATTCATGATTCAGACTAGTACTGCAGTATTATGTGGTGCGTCTTGTGATTTTGAGTTAGGCTAGAAGATGATGAGGGGATTTAGTTCAGTTTAGACATTAGTAGATGGAAATATCAGCGGCCATGTGAGAAAAATAAGTGGAATCAATGAGCATGGTGTTTAAGGGGAAAGTATATTTAAGAGAGTATTTTTGAAGTGTGGCTAATCTCGAAAGTAAGAAGTTTCATTGCCTAAGGTTTGGTAATTCTATTCTAGTTTATGAGTTATATGTCTATATTCCATGCAATAGAGTAGTGTCATTGTTGTGATTCCTTGGATGTCTTGTGTAACTCATGTCAGAGATGCTTTGCTCACTGCAGCTACTACAACTTCTTTAGAAAGAGTGTTGAAAAGATATCCTTTTAAGTATAAGTGTCCCATATAATTCAGTTTAGTATTCAGGCAGACAAGTTACTCTGGTTTCCCACCTTTTCACCCAGTCCTACTATCTGAAGTCCAAGCGTATGACCATCCCAAAAGATAATTTATTCCATCTGTGTAAGTTACAAACTCAGTTCAGTCCAAGCATCATGTTTCAAATTCAGTTATTTAGTCATGACTCAGTTCATAAGAGTTCAACACATAGTCTCAAATTTTTCCAACTATTTTAGCTCAGACAGTGTAATACCTTTGTACGATCTAAATCTTGTTGCCTCATGATTCGTACTTAACTAAGTTATCACTTACAAATCCAATCTGTGTGATTTGATCATAAACGCTTCGGGGGGAATCATAAACTCTCAACATAAATCAGCTCCTTAAAACAAGTAAGGGCAAGTCAGCTCAGAATTCAGTTTTGTAAAAGAAGTTTAAATATTTTAGATCAGTTATATCCTTTCATAGAAGACACATTAGCTCTGTGTTATTCCATACCTTTAATTTTCAACGTTCCTACCCATCATTTGGGGATGAATGATCCTAATGGGAGAAAATATAACACCCCGCATTTCAGGCTAGAATGAAAACCATCATTTCTATGCGTAGATGATCCAAAAGCAATAAATCCTATGCAAATATGGCATGTTAATTATTTTAGTAGTGTGGGGAATTGAATGAGCTTTTGGTCAATATAAGATTCACCCAAATTTGATACCCGGGCAAGAAGGTATGGCTAATTTAAGTCCTCATTGTAAAACACCATCATTTTGGTGCTTGGAGCATTACGGAGGGATTCTATTTAACAATTGTCAAATTTCAGTAGCCTAGTAGGACAACGTGATGGATCCGCATTGCGGTGACCCTAAGAATCCTATTCGTCAATTTCCAGTGAGCACCGCGATAGTGGCGCATCGCGGTGAGCCCATAAAATTGGCTCCCAGTTATTTTTTTTTCGGTCTCATTAAGGGTATATTGGGTATTTTTCACCCCCTTATCAGGTCAAACACGGGATTATACTCTCAAGTAGCCACATTATTCATATTTTCTTCAAAAATTCACAAGAACACTCTCTAGGGTTTCAAACTAAAATCCCAAATAACTCAAGATTCAACCATGAGTTTTCCTTAATTCTTCAATATTCGGAATCCCCATTGCTAGGGCTTAAAGAAGCACTCATCAATCGTACGTATAGCATCCCAAAATCTAGAGATCATTCAAAAGCTTCAAATTTGAGGTACGTGGGGTTTATCCTAAAAACTACATGGTCTTGTAAACACTAGATCATGATTTAAAGATTATCAAGAATTAATTTTAACGGGGTTTTTGGAATCTATATTTTAATTTTGCATTATACATGTTTTTATGATGTTGTTGATTTGGCCTTTAGGTCTTTCCCCCTTGAATTGATATTACAAGTATATGTATATGTATGAAAATTGAGATTGAAGATTGTTTGAGAGCACATATTATGAAACCCCTCTCGTATATTGAATTAAATATTATGGTTTTATCGGAAAAGAGTTTAAATGCATGCCTTGTGATTTGAAAGTAGTTTCCTCAATGTCATAGCAATTGAAATATGATTTAGAAATAATGAGAGGGTGTTTCTTGATTTTACTATGATGTTCTTATGTTAAAGAGAAAGAAATGCATGTAATTGAGAACTTTGACATGACCACCTTGAATTCTTGAAATGTTGACAAAGAGAGTTTCTTACATATGTCTACATGAGCTTTAAGAAAGAGTTTCTTGAAATGATTTATTGATATGGTCGTCCCAGATTTACGTTTTGAAACAGAAATTATTATATGTTAATAATGGCTCAGAGATGTGACTTGCAGGTCAATGGTATAACGATACCATAAGTATGTATGCCATAATAGAGTATGTTTTCAGAGTTTGATTTCAAAGAATGCATGTTTTAAAGAGTTAAAACTAGGCTTAAAGAGGGTTAGGTAGTTACCCAAAGAAGGTTTGAATTCAAGTAACTCTTAGCCTGAAATCATGATTTGCCGATCCAGGTATATTATTTTTACACTGGCGACGGCCGTGTGGCGTAGCATAGTCAGAGACTCCAACCCTTGGGACACTCTTGGGATGGAGGCTTCCCCACTGAGTCAATGTCGGATTCCATATAGCCCATGGAATTTTAGAGTTGTAGGGTATACCACCTTGCGCAGAAGTAAAATGAAGAGTGTCGCAAAATTCAGATGATTTTACAGTCTTTCGAAAATACCCATGTGATTTCTTACTATATGATATGTTTATGAACTGTTTTAAATTTCTCTCATATATGTTGAATGTAAATTATAATTTTGGGTTTGCTCTGCGTACCAGTACATCTGTTTTAACCCCTACCTCCGAGGTTAGGAGGCTCAGTATAAGGGTCTGGCTAATCAGTAGAGTATTCCAGAGAGAAGTGATCCATGCAGTGGTGAGCCTTCTTTGTTCCAGAAGGCCTGTTATTTCAAATCATGTTATTCCGTTGTTTTGGTCTACTAGGGGCCTTTTCTCAGTTTTCAGAATAGTTTTGAGATGTTGTAGAGATTTTGCAGACTGAGTCAAATCTTATTCAGATATTTTGAATTACAGTTTTCTTTATTATGTCTTGAATCCCAAAGTTAATGAACATGTTTCCGTATCAGATTATATTTCTGCATTTTTTTTTATGATATGAATGTTGAGCATGATTACCAGATCAGATAGAGTAGGACGTCTGGGCCTTCATAGTTCGGGATATCCATCACGGCCAAGCCCTAGTTTGGGTTGTAACATAATGGCTACAGGTATTTCTTTACCCTTGTAAATGACTTTACCAGAGTCACATGGACCTACCTTCTTGCTTGTAAAAGTAATGCCTATGGTCAAAGTGCACTTTCACACCTCTGCCCAGTCTTTTAGATCTGACAATGCCTATGAACTAAGCAGTAGTTTTGAAGCATCCTTAGTTTTTGCTGAAAATGGAATCCTTTATCAAACCATCATTCCACACACACCACAATAAAATGGTGTTGTGGAAAGAAAATATAAACACCTCTTGGAAACATCTAGAGCTTTATTATTTCAATCTAAACTCCCAACCATGTATTGGGGAGACTGTGTACTCACTGCTACTTATGTCTTAAATAGACTTCCTTCTTCTATCCTACATAATTTGTCCCCATATGTAAAATTACATGGTTCACCTCCCACATATGAACATCTCAGGTCTTTTGGTTGCCTTTGCTATGCCACCACCCCTATAATAGGGAGCGATAAGTTTCATCCTAGGGCTATTCCTTGTATCTTTCTTGGCTACCCCTGTGGTAAGAAATACTACAAGCTACTGCATCTATCCAATAGGTCCATATTTTTTCTAGGGATGTGTTATATCATGAACACATCTTCCGTTATTCCCCTCCTACTTCTTCCCCTCCTCACTCTTCTTTTTCACTTGGACTACCCTCCACCCTTATTTTCCATCTCTGTTCCTTCATCCTCTTCCACCATATCCCCTACTATTTCTGTCCCTACATCTTCAATCCCTTCTCTTCATCCTTTTTACTCAAATCCTGCACAAACTACTTCTTCTATTCCCCAAAAAAATCCATTTTCCTTATCTCTATTCCCACATATCTGTTAGACTATGTTTGTTATTCTATCATTTCAGATCCTCTACATAAAGATACTGCACTTGAACCAAAGTCTTATCAAAAGGTTGTTTCTCATCCTACCTGGCAGGATGCTATGCTTAAGGAATTTCAAGCCCTTAAGGATAACCACACTTGGGATCTTGTCCCACTACCTCCATATAAGAAGCCCATTTCTTACAAATGGGTGTACAAAATCAAGCATAAAGATGGTGGTTTCATTGAAAGATATTAATCTAGATTGGTTATTAGGGGTGATACATAAAAGGAAGGGATAGACTATAATGAAACATTTTCCCCGATTGTCAAGTTCATTACCATTAAGGTCCTTTTGACTATAGCAGTTAAACAGAATTGGAATGTATACCAATTAGATGTCAACAATGCATTTCTTCATAGGGGCCTTCATGAAGAGATCTACATGAAGCCACTTCCTAGACTGGAGTTGTCCTATTCCATTTTTTATTTTGCTCTTTTGGTTTGCAAATTAAAGAAGCCCCTTTATGGATTGAAATAGGCATCTAGACAATGGTTTTCTAAGCTTTCTGAAGCTTTGTCTATCCGAGGTTAAACTTCTATAAATGAATATTTACTATTCACCAGGTCTGTTAATGGTTCTTAATACTATATTCGTTGTATATGTGGATGACATCCTCCTTGCTGGGGATGACATTCATGAGTTGGATTCTCTAAAACATTTCTTGAACTCTTAGTTTAATATTAAAGATCTTGGATCAGTGCATTACTTTCTGGGTTTGGTGATCACTCCTCATCCCTAGGGATATCTCATTACTCAGAAGAAGCTCACCTTTAAGATTTTGTCTGAATTTCACTGTGCAAATTTCACAGTTATTACTACAACTCTTGATCATTTTGTTAAGCCAACAACTGATATGGGGGCTCATTTCACTAATCCATCTGTTTATCATCGGCTTGTTGGGAAACTGAATTTCCTTCAACACATGTGACCTGATATCTCTTTTTCTATCCAGCATTTGAGCCAGTTTCTTCAAGATCCTTAGGTTCCCCATCTTCTTGTTGGATTTCATATCCTGAGATACTTGTTACATACACCTGATAAGGGTCTGCTGCTCTCCAAGTCCCCTAATATGACTATGATGGCATTCTTTGATTCTGATTGGGCTACATGTGTCTACTCTCGTCGATCTGTTATAGGTTATTCACTTTAGGTGGTACTTCAATCTCTTAGAAGAGTAAGAGGTAGCCTACTATTTCCTTCTCTTTAGCTGAAGAAAAATATCGAGCCATGTGCAAAGTGGCGGCTGAAATTTCATGGTTGGTGCGCCTACTTTCTGACTTTGGTTGCCCTATTTCTGACCCCGTTCCTGCTTATTGTGATACCCAGGTTGCATTGCATATTGCTAGAAACCCTGTCTACCATGAACGTACGAAGCATATCGAGATTGAATGCCACTATGTTTGTAATTGCTTTCAATCAGGCCTCATTTTATTGTATTTCGTCTCTTCCGCTCAGCTCGCTGATATTTTCACGATGTCTCTTCCTGGCCCTGCTCATCATCACATCCTTGGCAAGCTTGGTGTGTTCACACCCTCTAGCTTGAAAGGGGTGTTGGAGTTATTACATAGTCGAACGAGTGTATACATTTTATATACATTTTTAAAAGCATGTATACGTGTATATTGGACCTACAACTACATCTATTTTGCATTTTAAGCCCACATCTAAATACACAACTTGGCCTACATTTGTATGTATACATATGTGAATAGTTAGTGAAGGTAGTGAACAATTTCAGATATTTTTCTTCATCTCAATAAACTCTGAAACTCTTTTCTCTCTCTTACTTTGCTCTCTTGAATGTTCTAGGGTTCAAAGATATCCATTGATGATTTTCACCTTGTTTCTACCATAACAAGTGCTTGTGTATCACACGTAATTCTTATAGAGATGAAGTTTATGGAATGGACCTGTTATATATAGAGGAGAACAGACGACAATTATGATATGTTTCGAATATGGTCTTTTATTAACTACCTGGCATCGAAACACTCTAGGAAAGGTAAAGAAAATTCCAGTAATTCTCATCCCAGTTAAAGATTATTACGGTAATTTAATGACAAATTAAAAACAATATTAACTTTACTTATTTTTATTTCCACTTTTTTCTGGACTATATACTAAGAGCCCGTTTAGAATTGCTGTTACAAAACTGCTCATTTAAGAAGCACTTTTATAAAATATCTTTTCAGAAAAGTACTTTTGAAAAAAGCAATTGTGTTTGGTAAATTCATTTGAAAAGTACTTTTGATAAACAGATTGTGTTTGAATAATCTTTTTCAAGAAGTGCTTTTTTGAGACAAATGACCAAAATGGACATGTATCAATAGACTTTTACTACTTATATTAATTTATAGAGAAAATTTATTTTAAATATCTATTATAATATTTTTTATTAAAATTTTATTTTTATTTAATTAAAAAGCACGTACTCTAAAATTTCCAATCAATATCTATATACATAGATAGATTAAAAATATTAATAATGATATATTACTTAAATAATTTAAATATCACTTTAAAATATCAAACCAAAATAAATATAAAAATTATTTTATTAATTAAATAATTATTTATGAAAAATTTGACGACAAAAATAATTAGTCCTTCATACATCATAAAATTCTCAAAGATTTCATCTCTAATTTTATTATGCAATATCTCCATACTAGTAGAAGATCTGTCTTATATTTCTGAAGGTATACCAGAAGTCTCATCTCCTTCTTCATATATGCAAACTACATGATAACAAATATGTGACCTTTCATAAATTATTTATTTAAAATTAAATATTCTAGAAACATTTACAAGTGTTGTTAAAATATTATTTATTCTTGTAACGTGATTCATATGTCATTTGTTATTATTAATAAAAAAAAGTTATATATTCTTCGGATCATCGTCAATGATTTTTTAAAATTTATTTAAAGAAAATGAGTGAAAATAAAATAATAATAATATATAAATCATAAATAAAATAAAAATTATGATATAAATATGAAGTATAAAATATTAAAATCAAACTTTAATCATATTGATAAGATATGTTATATATATTAGTGTGGGGGGGGAGAGAGAAAGAGAGTGATAGGAATATTTTAGTCATGAAAAAAGTAATTTTCTGCTTCTGCTTCTGCTTCTGCTTCTGCTTTTTTTGAAAAGCAAAAATTTTCTGCTTCTTTCCAGAAGCAGAAAAACTGTTTCTGCTTCTTTCCAGAAGCAGAAAAACTGTTTCTGCTTCTTTTTAAAAGCACTTTTGCAAGTTTACCAAACATCCTTCTTTTCAAAAAAAGTATTTTTTCTCAAAATAAGTGCTTTTCTTTGGGAAATAAGCAATCCAAAATAAAAATATATAAATCATAAATAAAATAAAGAATTATGATGTAAATATTAAAATCAAACTTTAATCATATTGATAAGATATGTTATATATCTATAATATATTAAAAGTGTGAAGACCCTTAGAAAAGTGATTTGAACTTTTTGCCCTTCATTAAAAGTCTTCACTTTAGACAAAATCGTCTTCTCACTATATTTATATTTAAAAACTAATAATTTAATTATTTTTTCTAATTTGGGACTTTGACACCTACTAAATTATAAATTAATTTTAACCTTATTATAAATTATTTTTTACCTTATTTAAAATATATGTAATTTAGGACTTTCACCTTATTTAAAATATATGTAATTTAGGACTTTCAAACCAACTAATATAGTGTATTAATTTTTTTGCTTATTTAAGGACTCTTTATTTATTTAGAGCAAGAGAACGTCACACTAAAAAAAATTATCAGAGTTTAAATAATATAGGCTATTGATTCTACAACGTGACAAGGATTCGTGACTATGATTAGAGCTGTTCTTTGGTGAAGGCACATATTTGTATTTATTTTAATAGTCCGTGATTGTTCATCGCTGCAATTTGTGAAGACATGGTAGTTTATTACACAGATTTAAAGTTTAACCGTAAGTTTTTCTAGATTTGGATTGACTTGTGACTAATTAATATTTCATTATTATTATTTTTTTTCAAGATGGTCATTTGTTTTTGTTTAAAAGATTGATTCGGTGAGTTGAGAATCTCAGAATTTGCTTGATTGTTTGTTTTTATTATAGATATTTTAGTTGTGTGTGCATTATGATAGAATTAACTAGGTAAATCTTTTGTTTGTTGTAAATGATAGACGAATTAACTAGGTAAATCTTTTGTTTGTTGTAAATGAAATAAATAGTACATAGCAGGAGTTGAGAAGTGAAACGTTTCCTCTATATATCGTTGTTATTCAAATTTTAACTATTAATCATGTATGTACTACATATTTATTTCTTGTTTAAGACGTAAGACCAAAGGTCAATTATGGAAAACAATAAGTTGCTTTAGATAAAATTATTCATTTAACGTAGTACCTCGAATGGTTAACACTTTTATCATCAAATAGTGTTATCAAAGGTGTAAGAGGAAGAGATTTGGTGTAACATATAAAGTTGTTGTCATGTAATTAAGAGGTCTCGAACAGGGCAGACCTACGTGATTGCCATTTTCGTATGATTTGTGTTTGTCTTTTAAGTTATTATTTTGACGGAGATATGAGTTTTGAGTTTCTTTTTATAGTTTGAGTCGAAAATTTATTGGAAATAATCTTTCTACCTTTTAAGGTAGGGGTAAGGTCTACTATCTCGAAATCCTACTTTATAGGGTTATATTGAATATATTGTTGTGTTTTTATCTCGAATGTCAATCTTGAACTCAAAAATCTATATGATGTATTATTATGTTCTTTATCTGAAGAATCACGTCTTAATTAAATAGCCATAACTATGTCAAAAAGCTCTTCATAATGAAGAATCTCAAAAGGAAGCTAAAGAAACAAAGGGAGGTTGAGTTGTAAATTTTTCTATATGTAACTTGTATTACATGATTTTTTTTTTAAATATCATCAATAAATAACATCAAAATAAAATGTAAAATTTTCGTGCATCAAAATAGATTTAGGAGTCCTTATAGTTTGTTAAATAACTACTACCAAACAATATTTTAATGTCAATTAAAGTTGAGGGTAAAATATGAAAAAAATAATTATTTTTTCTTCATATGTAAAAAATAACAAGTATTCCTTTGTCCAATAATATTTATTCACTATACTAAAAATAGATATCTAATAATACTTGTTTAGTTTAAAAAATTAATGGACAATTTAGTATTTTCTACCCATTTTTTTCTTACTATTAAATATTATATTCATCACTCAATGCATTTTTCAACGCAATAAATTTATTATATTCAAAGGGCGATATAATGAAATTATTCCTATTATTTATTATTTTTTAACATTATACCTTATTTATCTACTTTCAATGCTTCTGTCATTTTATCTTGACATTTGTTTTTTTTTATTGCACTAATTATGGCAATAAAGGACATGTAATTTACACAGATCTTGTAAATTTTTCATTTTTAAATACTTGTCCTTTTTGTTATGTATATTTTTTAAGTAAAATTTTAACTAGAATTCGAGTAATTTGATTAAATTATCCTATTTACTATTCATTTCAATTTAATATAGTGCTTGTCCCTTTTGCACCACATTAATGTCCCTTCATATTTTATGATGAAGGGCAAAGGTAAAAAAACTAATGATATCTTAGTTTTCTAAAATGACAAGTGCTTCTATCTTCTTTTTTTAGTTGACATGATACAACTTCGTACAATCATTAAAAAAAATAATTAAAAGTGTAATTTGACTCATATACTTCTTATTAATCTTTGTCTATTTATGTGTCTATTAATTATAGAATAATTAATATTAAGGGCAAATTTAAAAAAAATTAATTCTTTCTTGATTTTTTATATTGATCAGTATTTGAAAACAACTATTTTCAGTATACATGACAACTAAAAAGAAACAGAATACGTATTATGAGTCATCTTTTTTTAGTAACGAATACAATATTTAGGAAGAAAAGGAGTATTAAATGACATGAAGGTCGTTAGCAAATTAAAGGTGCTTGAAAAACTGTGATATTTAGTTGACAAAGAGGTGATAATTCTTTTTTATTCATATTATCTTTTGCGTTATATTTTAAAGTGTTATACTTAATAATATAACGAACACATGTCAATTTAGTTTTTATGCATTTATTATTATTAATGTTATATACACGTGCAACACACGTCTACTAAACTAGTATATATATTAGTGTAGGGTGGGGGAGAGAGATAAAGAGAGTGATAGGGATATTTTAGTCATGAAAAAAGTAATTTTCTGGTTTTGCTTCTGTTTTTTTTTATGCAGAAAAACTGCTTCTGCTTCTTTTTAAAAGCACTTTTGCAAGTTTACCAAACACCCTTCTTTTCAAAAAAAGTATTTTTTTTTTCCTCAAAATAAGTGCTTTTCTTTGGGAAATAAGCAATCTCAAATAGGCACTAAAACAAACAACTTCAGAATTGGACTTCAAAGTAAAACAAACAACATTAGAATTTTATATTTACAAACTCATATATGTGCAGAATCTAAACAACTAATAGCATTAATATGCTAAATAAACGTTACTAAATTAGACAATCAAAAGAAGGAGGCATTAGAACTGAAAAAAGAACAACATAAAATTTAATGATTGAATCAACTACAATAGATTGAAAAATATATATAACTCTACTTATTTTTGTCTCCATTTTTTCTGGCTACCAAGTAAACCAAACATCATCAGAAGTTTTTGAAAAAAAAAACTGTAACAAGTTAATAGGGACGTTTTTTGAAGATAATTAATGCAATTCCAAATAAGATTTTACTGATCCATCAACTAACCTATTGAGTGGAATTACCTAGTTGCTTTTTGACCAGTTCTAAGCATAAGATTGTTCACTGTCTCTGAGTTCTAAAAATTGTTAAGCAAAAAAAAAAAGGTTATGTAAGTCATGTCGAAGACATACAAAAAAGGTATTTATGTTGTCTTCTTTAAAATTTGACAGAAGTTTATATTTGAAATTTGGGGATGTTATGAAATATAAAATAATAAAGAAGAAGAGTAGAGAGAGAAGAGAGAGACTTCTTTATTTTTCTTGAGAGATTATTGAGGGATGAATTACAATGAAGGAAAACCCTTTATTTATAGGGGAAAACTAACCTTGGGGTTTGTAACTTTTCTATAAATAGACATATACAATATATGGTAAAGTAGGTATTCACTATATATGGTAAAGTAGATATTCATTATATATGGTACATTTATAACACTCCCCCTTGAATGTCTAATTGATAAATAATACGCATAAATGTTTCCACATTAAAAATATTACAAGGAAAACCCAGTGGGATAAAACCTCGTAAAGAGAAAAGAGTACAACGTGTATTAACTCTCCCTAATGAGAACATCCTTGAACCTTTGCATCCCAATCTTGTGCACCATGTTCTTGAAAGTTAAAATTGGAGGAGGCTTGATGGATAAATTATCCACATTGTCAGTTGAATGAAGCTGTTGCACGTTAATATAACCATTCTTTTAGAGCTCATGTGCATAGAAAAGATTTGCCGAAATGTGCTTCGTTCTATCTTTTTTTATGAATCCTCCCTTAAGTTGTGCTATGCATGTTGCATTATCTTCATATAAAATCGTAGGTACTTTATCACATTTCAAATCATATTTTTCTCAAATGAGATATATCATGCCTCAACTATACACATTCTCGGCTTGCTTCATGAATAACTATTATCTCAGCATAATTCGATGAAGTGGCTACGATAGACCTCTTTGTATATCTCCAAGATATTGCAGTTATGAACACATAACCTATTTGAGACCAATCTTTATGTAGGTTAGATAAGTACCGAACATCAATATGACTAATAAGGTCAGAACTGCAAAATTGCTGACAAATTAACTAAAACGGACTATATCAAGCCTTGTAGTATTTGCAAGATACATTAGTGCATCAATTTCACTAAGATGTGGTACTTCATAACCAAGAAGTTCCTTATTCTTTTCTTGAGGTATGAATGGATCCTTGTTCAATTTTGCATATTTCTCATTAAGCAAATATTCTATTGCTTTTGAAAACTCTCCAAGAGTTCCAATGATACTCAAATCATCAAATTATCTCTTATGAGGATAATAAAAGTTTCCCAGAAACTTTATATGCTTCAGGAATTTTGAATCCTCTAGAAATTTTCATATGGATTTTTATCAAGTGAAAATATCCAACATGTCAAGTGTGACATCTTCAAGTGTCTGGATTGTAAATCAAATAAGTTTTACGCTCACCAAAATACATCCTTTTAGGTCACTTGATAAATGTTTCTACTCAGCATGCTTAAATAAACGTAGAATTCATATCCTCGTAATCTTTCACAATATTGTACCAATATTTTATCAAAGATATTGATGATATATCATATCATATCATATCAATTCACAATATGACATAACATATTGTGATCTCATCACTTCATTATTTTCAGGTACTTGAACCTCTCATAAGGTTTCATGAAGTGTTATGTCGTAGGCTCTTTCAAGAGCACATTGCCTTCTTATTATGATCATTTACTCCTTATCCTTTTCAAGGATTATTTAATTTGGAACTGATTGGTCTACCACGCTTCACGCATGCATAGATTTTGTCCCTTAGAGATATAAAATAGGAGCACTTGCAGCTTAAATATAAGATGTTTTCAGCATTTAACTTGAATTATCTTTTGAATGAGGATCTGGTGATAATTCCTCGCATATTTCTTAATTGCTTATAATATCCCCCTTATGTTAGAAAAACTAACATACATTATCTATCTTCATTGATAAATTCATCTTTATGCATCATGGTATTTTCATTAATCGTATAGCGCATATCAAAACTTTAGATGGAATAGCTAATTCCTGACTTTAAACCAATTGAGAGGGAAAAAATAATCATAATTTATTTTTCTAATGCATACAAGTGCTATTCTATGCAACATATCATATTCAGACCAACACATGAAGTTTTGATCTCCTTAGCAATGATTTAGCTATTTATCAAAGGCGTTCAATATCAAACCATCATCATCAAGATGAATTTTTTTGATTATACAATCTAAAAATTATGCTCTTAACTCAATTTGATTGAGTAATCAACTTTATGAATGTCAAACTACAGGTTGACATACATGTACATGTGATTGTCTTATATCGATGCATCTTAACAGATCACATGACAGGTGAACGGACTCATATTCACCTTTTATAATTTTCAGATTTTAAAGAATCCAATCCCAATATTAGTTGGCCCAACCAACTTATCATGAGAACAATAAACATCAAAAGTAATGAAGAATTTTTTAATTCTTCAATATATGTTCAATACTCAGCATCCATATCTTGGGAATGTCACAATCATTTATGTCAATTTGATGAACTTTTATTCTAGAAAACTCTAAGTTTACCATGGCATGTACCTTTTTACTTTAGTAAATTTCATATTTATTATTACATGAATAAATTTTCGAATTTACTGCTTCATAAGTAGATTTCAAAATAACCCTTCTCAGTTATTCTGCCTCATTCGGAGGTGACTTATGATACAATCACAATCAGGTGCACGTTTGTATTAAAACAATCGAAATCCTCATTCCCAAGAATGGAATATAATCATGCCCTAAGTCTATTAAATTTTGATAGCTTATAATCTCTTTAAAATTATTGCTAATTTAAGAGCAAGTGGAGGTGTGCATATAATGCAAAAAACTTTTCTCTAACATATCTTTAATGATAATCACAATAAGTGTGTGAAAATAGCATCACTTGTCTTCTTTCAGACATATTATGTATTTCTACCACATTCACTTCAGAAAATAGAGCATATTCAATAGGTTAGATTTCATGAATTTTCACGACATACTCATTATTTTGCCTTAGCCATCATAATATCATCAATATAGTGCATTGAGATTCAAACTCAACGTCTTATCTATATAAATATGTCTTAGGTGATAAATTGATGAGACTTGAACCCAATATTTTATTTTTATGATGCATGCATTCATATCGTGCTTTTGGGAGGATGACCATCTTCAAGTGGTCAAATCTTTCTTTTAGGCTATTCCACAAAATAAGTGGATCCTTAGTAGTAAGGTATTCAATTTTTAGAATTTTGTCAAGATGATGACACAAGAAAATCATAGCCTTATCACAATTTTGATTAGATGTTGTATTTTCTTTCTTTATGGCATCTCCAAGGCCCATATTTCAGCATCCAACACCCATGAAAGCTAGCTATTGCTCGAGGCAACAAACTCAGATTTTGTAAGATTATTAGCAATATGAAAAGAAAGTAAATAATACCTTAGCCTTTAAATGTGAGGCGGCAGAGTCTCGTACTGATAACGTGTTATGAAATATAAAATAATAAAGAAGAAGAGTAGAGAGAGAAGAGAGAGACTTCTTTATTTCACTTGGGGTATTGTTAAGGAATGAATTACAAAGAAGGAAAACCCCTTTATTTATAGGGGAAAACTAACCTTGGGATTTGTAATTTTTTCATAAATAGACATACACAATATATGGTAAAGTAGGTATTTACTATATATGGTAAAGTAGACATTCACTATATATGGTACATTTATAACTGGGGAGAAGTTTTATATCTATATTTATATCTATAATCTATATTTTTTGGTGGGATGGGGGGATTAGTTTGGTTGTCCTCATTCTAGTTGGTAGGTGTGCAAGTTAGAGGATAATAGGAAAAATTCTATGAATTGAGTAAGAATCAACTTCGATAATCGTATCCTTCCTCCAGCAAATAAGGATATAAATAATATATATATATATATATTAAAAGTGTGAAGACCATTAAAAAGGTTGTTGGTGATGGACTTGGTTATCAATAAGGGCAAAAAGAAGAGAAGTGGGGAGGCACGGCCCAGGATTAAGTGGGGTAGTTTGACTTTGGCTAGTGATTTGGGGATGAAAGAGAAGTTAAAGAGTAGGGGGGCTTGGTAGAGTAGAGAGGGTATGGATAATATGTGGGAGACGACTTCCAGTTTCGTTAGGGAAACCGCTAGAGAGGTGTTGGGTATCTCTAGAGGTAGATCTGGAAAACATCCAGCAGATTGGTGGTGGAATGAAGATGTCAAGAGAAAGGTAGAGTCTAAGAAGATGGCTTATGCTAAGTGGTTGGAAGAAAGGATGATGAGGAAAGGCAGAAGGAGTATAAGGTAGCTAGAAGAGAGGCTAAGTTAGCGATTACGACGGCTAAGACAACAGCTTTTGAGAGTTTATATGCAGATTTAAAGGAGAAAGGCGGAGATAAAAAGTTTTATAGCATATCCAAGGCCAGGGAGTGGAGGGATCATGACCTTGACCAAGTAAAGTGCATCAAAGGAGAGGATGGTATAGTGTTGGTTGAGGATGCCCTCATTAGGGAGAGGTTGCAGCGGGGGGAACAAAGATTCTATTTTGGGAGACTTAGAGATATCTAAGGAGGGTTACGATTATAGTTCTTGTAGGTGTATCGAGGTTGAGAAGGTCAAGGGAGCTATTCGCATGATATGGCGGGGAAGGGCGATGAGGCCAGACGAGATTCTAGTAGATTTTTGGAAGAGCACTAGTGGGGCAGGTCTGGAGTGGTTGACAAGGTTGTTTAACATTATTTTAGAGCTTCTAAGATTCCTGAAATATGGTGGTAGAACACGATAATTCTAGTATGTAAGAACAAGGGAGACATTCAGAGTTATAATAACTATAGAGGTATTAAGTTGTTGAGTCATACTATGAAGGTTTAGCAAAGGGTGGTAGAGTTAAGGATGAGGAGGATTATGATGATCTCTGAGAATCAGTTTAGTTTCATGCCTGGTCGCTCGACCACTAAGGCCATTTACCTTATGAGGAGATTAGTGGAGCAGTTTTAAGAGAGGAAGAAGGACTTACACATGGTGTTTATTGATCTAGAGAAGGCATATGACAGAGCTCCCAGGGAGATTCTGTGGCGGTGCTTGGAGGCTAGAAGGGTGCCCGTGGCGTACACTAGGTTGATTCAGGATATGTATGATGGTCCGAAGACTCATATGAGGACGGTAGGTGAAAATTCAGAGCACTTCACAGTTTTGATAGGGTTGCACCAGGGATTGACTCTTATCCCGTTTCTATTTGCCTTAGTAATGGATGTTTTGATGCGAATATTCAAGGGGAGGTACCTTGGTGTATGTTATTTGCAGATGATGTGGTTTTGATCGACGAGACTCGGGGTGGAGTTAATGATAAGTTGGAGATTTGGAGACAGACGCTTGAATCTAAAGGTTTTCAGTTATGTAGAACCAAGATGGAGTACTTAGAGTGTAAGTTCAATGATATGTCATAAGAAGATGGAGTGGTTGTGAAGCTAGACTCTTAGGCCATCCAGAAGAGGGAGAGTTTCAAGTATTTGGGGTCCATAATTTAGGGTAATGTGAGATTAACGAGGATGTCATGCATTGTATTGGGGCAGGGTGGTTGAAGTGGAGGCTCACTTTGGGAGTCTTTTATGATAAGAAGGTGCCCCCAAAGCTTAAAGGTAAGTTCTACAGAGTGGTAGTCCGGACAGCTTTGTTGTATGGAGTGGAGTGTTGGCCAGTTAAGAACTCTTACATTCAAAAGGTGAAGGAGGCAGAGATGCGAATGCTGCGATGGATGTGTGGACATGCCAGGAAAGATAGGGTGGGGAATAAGATTATTCGGGAGAAGGTGAGAGTTGCCTCGGTGGGGGATAAGTTGTGAGAAGTGAAGCTATGTTAGTTCGGGCAAGTGATGAGGAGGGGCCCTGATGCTCCAGTGCGGAGGTGTGAGACTCTAGCTATGGATGGTTTTAGGTGGGATAGAGGTACATCAAATAAATATTAGAAGGAGGTGATTAGTCATGATATGGAGCAATTACAGCTTATAGAGGACATGAACCTTGGTAGGAAGATGTGGAGGACGCGGATTAGGGTAGAGGGTTAGGGGGTTAGGGGGTGGGAGCGCGGTGGTAGTAATAGGGGAGTGTTCCTTTGGGTCTGGAGTTTATGGTTTGTAGTGTTGTGGCTGTAGTTTTTAGGGCTAGTGGTTTTGGCTTTTTTACATCCCGTACTAGTTTATTATGCACTTATCTTTTGTGTTTGTGATACTGTTAGTTTCTTTTGTGTACCATACTAGTTTATATGTGCTTACTTTTTGTATTGGTTATACTGTTATTGGTCCTAAGCCGGGGGTCTACCGGAAACAACCCCTCTACTTCTCTTGAGGTAGTGGTATGGTCTGCGTACACTTTACCCTACCCAGACCCCACTAGGTGGGAATACAGTGGGTATGTTGTTGTTGTTGTTGTTGTTGAAGACCATTAAAAATTGATTTAAACTTTTTGTCTTTCATTAAAAGATTTTTCTTTAGACAAGACTGTGTTTTTACTTTTTTTCTTTAATTTATTATTTAATTATTTTTATTATATTAATTAGACTCCTAAAATATATGGGACTCCTAAAATATATGTAAGGAGAATCAATGTCAACTAGAAAAATACTCCTAAAATTGGATAGAAAAATACTCCTAAATAGCTATTAATCAAATACTTCTATAAATATTGAGATGCACGTTAAACTAGAGAAGAAAATGATTTACTTATTGTGAAAATATGATTAATGCTCATCTAATTTGATTCAGTTGCATGTCTATGCTTAATTTTCTAACCCTCATCTTCTTCATTATTTTTGTCAACATAATAGAATTCATCGTGTGTGTATACATCTTCTTTATTTTCATTCAAGTCATTCTTTAGTGTAAAAAGTTTTGTTCTAAGAAGATTATTTTCATCAAAACTAAAGTTTTTCTGTTATATTATTTTATTGTAGTTTACAGGTCGTAGATGAATTTACAGGTGGTAGATAAATGTCAATCGGCTTTGAGAATTTTTTCAGGTAAATGTGAGGTTTAATTGTATTATTTTAATATTTTTGTTTTGAGAATTTTTTTGGTGTAACGATAAAGTTTAGTTGTATTACTTTGATATCTCTATTATCGTATTATTTTGTTATAGTTTACAGGTGGTAGATAAGTGTCGGACGGCTTTGAGGATATTTTTGTGTAAAGGTTAGATTTAATTATATTATTTTGGTGTCTCTATCATCATATTATTTTGTTGCATTTTACAGGTGGTAGATGAGTGTCGATCGACTTTGAGAAAGTTTTTTGGTAAAAGTTAGGTATAATTAAATAAATACTCCAAAAGATGTTGAATTTAATTATTGTATTCATCTTTATTATTTAAAGAAATATCTTATTTAGTGTAACGTTTGAACTCAATAAAGTGAGGTATACACACGAAGCGCGTACACCTAAACTATTATGAAAAAAATATTAAGCCAGTGAATTGGACTTCTACACCTAATCAAAGTTCTATTCCAAAAGACAGTTGGACTAGACTTAAAATAGAAAATTTTCATGCCAATTCTATAATGATTCTGCACTTAAAATATGGGAGTAAAATTAAATGACATTAATATGAAAGGAAAATTAAATGCATTTACTCAATAAAATTCAATAATAATTTAAGAAAATTAGTGAAAGGACAATTTTATCTAAAACTGAGACTTTTAATGAAGAGCGAAAAATTTCAACCATATTTATAAGACTCTTCACACTTTTAATATAGTACGATATGATATAGATATAGATATAGATATAGATATAGATATAGATATAGATATAGATAGAGATAGAGATATAGATATAGATATAGACATAGATATAGATTATTATTATTATTATTATTATTATTATTATTATTATTATTATTATTATTATTATTATTATTATTATTATTATTATTAACCTCAATAGGTAATGGTTATTTAAGTAATACTAATCAATTAATTATTAAAGAAATACTAACCCGTAAAAAACTCTTAAAGTTATAGTAATAAATTGGTATAGTAAAAAAAAAAAAATTAAACCAAATTTTGTAATAATTGCTGCAAGTGCTTTACATTTAAATTTAAATTTTGTAACAAAATTGGTATAATAAAGTAAAAAAAATTAAGTAATACTGCACGGTACTACTCTTCCGAATATTTGGGAAAATTTAAATGTCGTTTTAATGTCTTTAGGAGTAATTTTTAAACTAATAAAAAGATTAGTAATTGTGATTAACTCTGATGACTTCTAATAAGGAAAGCTTATATAATTAAATTAATTTTCAACTCTTAAATATTAGGAAAAAATAGTGAAAAGGTGATTTTGCCTAAAAATACTTATAATGAAGGGCAAAATGTTCAAACAACATTTCCAAGTCACTTCACAATTTTAATATATTATAGATTATATATATATATACACACACAAACACATATATATATATATACATACATATATATATATATATATATATATATATATATATATATATGTATATATATATATACATATATTTAGAAAAAATTGAAAAGTGATTTGAAGCTTTTATCCTTCATTAAAAGACTCTTCTTTAGACAAAATTGTCTTTTCACTATTTTCTTCAATTTATTATTTAATTATTTTTATTATATTAAATAGACTCCTAAAATATATAGGACTCCTAAATATATGGAAGGAGAATCAATTAATATATTTTTTTTTATTGATCAATTAGAAAAATACTCCTAATATAGGACTCTATTAAGAAAATACTTCTATAAATATTAAGATGCACGTTAAACTAGAGAAGAAACTAGTTTACTTATTGAAAAAATATGATTGATGTTCATCTAACTTTATTTGGTTGCATGGGTAGATTGGTGGATACAGGGCTGCTTATCGGTTGGATCGGTTGGATAATTATGCTTAACAAATTGGCTTATTGGTAATCGCATTTTAAATATACTAATCCACTAGTCACCCAATAAGATAAGGGTTGGTTTGATATCGAATTAGAAATTAAAGGACGATTATTGGACAGTGTAACGGATAAATTTAAGATACAATAAAATTCGAGCGATTATTGGTAGTTCCCAGCTTCCTCACCGACTAAGTTGTTTGTATACTTTGATTGATCTATTTATCAATATTTTAGGCCTCTTAAGTTTCATTCGTATAGTTATTTGATAGGTTAAAATATAGGATCAAATAAGAATTTTGTTCTAGACCTAAAATGTATGTAGAAATTTAATTACTGGATTGACAAAAAAAACAAAACTTTAATATTATTTGAATTTTAATGTTTCGTATCAAACTTTGTTAATGACACATTTGGGTTGTTTCATTTTTGTTACGGTCCTTTGTGTTGCCAAGAATAAGTTATGTTTTGGTTTAAGAGTTAATTTCAGGTTTTCTTTACATTTTAGGGAGTTTGGCTACACTTTATGGTTAGATGTCACAAGAAGTGACATATTATTTTCTAAACTAAGAAGTGAATAGAACAATAATGGAGTTTTATATGTTGAATTGACAGAAAATACTTGATATTATCAAGGGGTAAAAATATAATTATAATAATTTTCAATGGGTTAATTGTTTACCTGATAAGAAAATTGAGCAATCCACCCCCGCACCAATAAGCCATTAATTATAAAATTTTAATCCATTCTCCAACCGTTAATCCAATAACGCATTACCAATAAGCCAATAAACTAAATTTGCGGTTGGGTTAACGATTGCGGTTTGATTTTGAACAGCCCTAGGTGGATGCTTAATTTTCTAACCCTCAACTTCTTCACTATTTTTGTCAAAATAATAGGATTCAACGTGTATGTGTATGTGTACGTGTGTGTGTGTGTCTATATATATATATATATATATATATATATATATATATATATATATATATATATATATATATCTTCTTTATTTTCATTCAAGTCATTCTTTAGTGTCAAAATTTTCGCTCATACAAGAATTATTTTCATCAAAACTAAAGCATTGTGATCACTATTATATTATTTTACTGTAGTTTATAGGTCGTAGATGAATTTACAGGTGTCAGACGAATGTCGGTCGGCTTTGAGTATTTTTTTTAGGTAAAGGTAAGTTTAATTGTATTGTTTTTATATTTTTGTTGTGGGAATTTTTTGTGTAAAGGTAAAGTTTAGTTGCATTATTTTGATATCTCTATTGTCGTACTATTTTGTTATAGTTTACAGATGGTAGATGAGTGGCGGACGACTTTGAAGAATTTTTTGTGTAAAGATTAGATTTAATTATATTGTTTTGATGTCTCTGTCATCGTATTGTTTTATTGCAGTTTATAGGTAGTAGATGAATGTTGATGTGGTTTTGAAATTTTTTTTTATAAAGGTTAGGTTTAATTAAATAAATTCTTCAAAAGATGTTGAATTTAATTATTGTATTCATCTTTAATATTTAAATAAATATCCTGTTTAGTGTAACGTTTGAACTCAATAAAGTGAGATGCACGCACCTAGTTTATGTGTACGCGCCTATATATATACTAGTTTAAACCTAGTTTACATGTACGCACCTAGTTTAAACCCAATTTCCTATCACATGCTGAGGTAGGAAATAACGCTAAACATGAACTTTTAACATCTTAATTTGGATTGTGTAGCATAACCATCATAATCAAGGTACCCACAGGATATATGGGTCCAGCTCTCTCCCAGCTGGAAAGGCCCTAGTGCATGTAGCCGCATGAACCAGAGGATATTCATATGACATATGCCCGATGTGGGACTCAAACCTCCCGGCATAAATCAAAGGTGACTTACGCACCAATTTATATAACATAAGGGACTCGAACCTCCTAATCATATAATAATAATAAGGGGAACTCGAACCTCCCGGTCATTTAGACCCCCGTGCTGGCTATCACAATTTCAGGTGTTGGACCCTCGAAATCTCCACTTTCACGGCCCAGCTACACAACCTGCTTTAAGTGTAATTGACATATAAAAGACATTCCCAATTTATTAAATCGATTATGCATTTAGGCATCGTGTTGGTATCGTCATACCAACCCCATTTGAAACTTTATTATCATGCCACAATCCACTAACCATCACACAGGAAAAATTCATGATCTCTAATGCATTAGTTCTAGTGATCAAGTCAAAACATGTTACAAAGCCATGTATCATTATCAATTTCACATTTAGGTTAAGGGAACTCAATTTCCAAAATCTTATGTCAAAGAAAAATTCATAACAATTCGAGAAAACACATCCCCTTTGATTATTGATCAATCACATGCACCCCACAAGTTCAAAACCATTAACAAAGTATGAATAATGCATAAGAAATCAATTTAAGAACTATTCATGTCAAAGCCTCAACCATATCAAAACCTTTATTTCAAATATTAATCATGTAAATTCATGCATTAGATAAAACAAGTTTAAGGGTACATCACATGCCTACAATACCTAAGATTTTGGAGAGAATTCAACCCTTAAAGGTCAACTTGACCCACTTCTTAGAAACCCTAAGTATTAATGCTTGAGAGGATTTGAGAGAGAAGAGAGTGTATTTGATGTGTATTATGGATGAAAATAGGGTCCCAAGTATGTTTACTCGTCGTGGCTTATTATTGGAATAAGAGAAAAATGTCTAAAATACCCTTATCAAAAGCTAGAAAATAAGCCTCCAGTCTTTACGAGTGACTTTATGACTCGTAGGGTCACCCTACTACTCGTTTTCCCTCAGTCGTAGTCTGGACAGTGTCCAGACCACCAACACTGGACTAGTTACATAAAGGGCCTTACGACTCGTAACGAGTCCATATGACTCGATATATCCTAGTCGTACTCAGGACAGAATACATTGGTCATCACATTGGTTTCCTTATGGAAAGGAATATACGAGTCATTTAGAGTCCTTATGACTCGTAACATGGTAGTCATAGTCCAAATTGTGACTTAGACAAACCTTACTGGGCGCATTATGACTGGGTCCTATGACCTATAATGACTCCCTAAAACTCCCAATGAGTCATTGTCATGACCCAAAAATGAGGGTCATAATGGCACTTATCGCAGCATACCTTGAAAAGAAAGACTATCACCCAAACTGATACGAAAAGAAGAAAAGACAAAAATATCCCAAGATAAGGCTTCTAGAACGAAGCCGAACCATATAAGTAATCATAACAATGCGGAAAGTACTTATCCAAAATACCAATCATGCCCAAAACCAGGTGTCAATAGTGTAAGAACTATTAATACAATCCAAGAGTCAAATGCATCGAAAAAATAACCACAAATGAATAATATCTGCCTCCGAAAACTAATAAGGACATAAATATTGTAGAAAGATAGAGGTGAACTTTGAACGCATGAATGTCCAACTGCTACCTTTGAAGCTCCAACAATCGCCCGAGTCAATCAAGCTAAGGCGCACTCAAGCTAGGACCTTATAATACCCCAACTCGCTGAACCGGCTACACGATGCTCATGACCCCGAGGGACCACAAGCTAACACATGACTGATATCTGTACCTGTATACTGCAAATCATGATATAATAATGCGGAATACATAGAACTGTAAGGCCATAAGGTTTGACTGAATAAAATCATGTGGGTGAAAATACCCAAAACAACTCAATCTAAAAGCTAAGTCTGAACATAAATCTGGAAGCCACTAAACTATCTGAATAAGGAGTTGAAGGAACATGTCTCCAACTAACTCCGTAAAACTGAACTGAAGAAATAAATAAACATATCAAATCATATTGTCCTCGAATCAATAAGGACTCACTGTGTCTCTGCGACTGGAATGCTACCGCTACTGCTGGGCTGGAGCTCGTGTCTTGGAACCTATGGGGTAACATAAAAAGAAATCACCATAGCGTAAATATGTCAGTACAACTGGAGTACTGAGTATACGAGGAAGGTAGGCTGGACATAAAGGGTTTCATGCATAAACAACACTGACTGACTAATGTGAACGTGGGAGTGCAAACACACATATATAGAAACTGGAACAGTGAATACGTGATAGCATGACCTATAAGCTAATACATAGTTTACTGATAACTGTCATGACTGATACTGAAACTGATAACATGGATGACTGTATCTGACAGTCCTGTATATACTGAAATCTGAAGAACGCCCTGAGTTCTTTTACTGAGACTGATACTGAAACTGTGGGAAGTAGTGTTTAACCGACATGCCCCATGTATACCATTATGGCTAAGCTGGGGTCCAATCTCTGCCCCGACTGGAGGGGTGTCAATACCGTGCCACGGGTAAGGACAGCCTGTGAGTGACCCTTATCTGGCGGGTACTCAATAAGAATGGTAGGAACCCTAAACTGACGAGCTAAGCCACCTCATCAACCCTAATCTGACGGGTTAAGATGTCTCAACCAACGCTGGCTACATAGTTTTGGAACACAAGGATGACTATTAAGAATCACACCCTGAACGGCGGGTGAGTTCCCATCCTTGGGTTCACTCGGTGCTAACCTCTACTCCCATTTGGAGGGACTGGACATGAATAACTGACTGTGCATGACTTAATCTTACTGAATTTCGTTGACTGGTGGAATATTACTGATATCTGACAACTGACTAAGATCATGAGGTTTTCCTGAGTCACATGACTGACTGAAGACTATGGAATCATAGCTTAAGTTCGGATATCATGAAACATGACATGGCTCTAGGCACACAGCTATAGTTTTCAGGTACAAGTACCCCCAAGACTCGATAGGAGGAAAATGACACACATCACATGAATTGATCACAAGATTTGAGTCCATAATTCACAATATCATAAGTAAGGCTTTCATAATAAGAATGATTCTCAACAAACTATCACATGACCGGAAATGCACACAACATGTATATACTTCCATGGCTTCAATAACATGGTCATTCCATATCACAACAATATCATGAGCATCTCGTACAACTTCTTTAATTCAAGACAATAGCACGGGGATCACGTTGAACATAAACTTAGAACATGGAGTAGTCATTTAGGACTTATTATGTCATAAAAGCATGATTTCTATTCCCTTAGGTATTTTCACAAACACCTTACATGCACATCTTAGGCATAGGTGGATTCATCAAGATTACAAATATTCAACCACCAATTTCACATATTTATACGTTAAATATCACCATATCCTCACAATAAACATACAAAGATCCCATCTTAGGTATCATCAAACTCCAACCACATGAACATCAACCACCAACAACATAAACATCATAATAAAAAATTTAGAAGATGGTTCTTGAGCTTCATGGACGAAAGGAGTCCATGAATCAACTCGTGCATACCTTAGAAGGAAGATTCTTGATGATTGACGGAGGAATTTCCTTGAAATCGGATCTTCAAGCTTAGTTACGCAACCCTAGTTGTTTTTCTCTTTTAGTACTCTTGAATGATGAGCTTTGAGATGATAATAGGGTTGTAATATGTTTAGAAGCTATATATTTTGTAGGGTTAAGTTTAGGGACGTGTAAGGAGTGTTAAAAGACTTAATTACCCTTAACATAACTCAAAATGGAGTGTTTTTGGCACCTGGAACTGACTTAGGTGGCACCCAAGTGATTGTCTAAGCTAGGTTGGGCGGCGCCTAACCAATCGCCTATCCTTACTGTCTCTCACGAAAATGGGCATAACTTTTCGCTCAGGTATTGGATTAAGGCAAAATTGGTATCGTTGGAAAGATAATTCGATTCTGTACAATTTGGTGGGTCTAAATCAGCCAAAATACCACATTAACATCGAGTTATGCTCATTCAAAGATGACCCTTGCAAAATCGAACACTAAAACTTGATGGATTCAAAAACTCTTAGCTTGTATTACCTTAATAGACTCATATGAGCATGCTTAATGCATCATAAGTTATCCTAGCACTAGGATATTCATTGTAAGTCATGTACTCAAGTATGAATCATAGGATAGGAGATTTCATAGGTAGGAATACTTATTCACTTCCGAGCTTAGAAACATGCGGGGTATTACAGACCTGTACCGAAAGGGCGCAGTAGGCATGAGTACGGTCCACTTGTACTCAGTAGGTATTATAGGTCGACCAAGCAAAGTAGTAAATAAAGCATACAAAATATACACTAAGGGCATGTCACCGGCAATCAGAAAATGTCCCACAGCGGTAGCCCACACCGCTTGTACTAACAGTTCTAATATATCTCACGTATATTATAAAAACACTCCAAGCAATAGAACACAAGTATACATTATGTCACATATAAATAGAACGAGAGAGAACATATAGATACAAGATCATCAAATACAAGTAAAGGAAAGTAAGACAAATGCATAGATGACAAGTCAATAAGGCAATACAATACAACATAAACACAATAAAGTATGTGCAATATATATGATGATGATAATGATGCACGAGGTCGTCGCACAACATCTGGGATCATCGTACAATCCCCATATACACCTACGGAGCTAAATCTTCCCGACGTAGGAGCCATGGGGGGTTCATCAACCCGTATACAATCCACATATCTCATATCTCCTTTTCGGCACATCCCTCGAAAAGGGTTTTGTAAGGTGTTATAATATCTCCTTCCCGGCACATCCCTCGGGGAGGGTTTTAAAAAGGTGTTGCTAGTGTTTCTCAGATGTTGCCATAGTGGTACCAATGTTTTATGAATGAGTATGATATGAGGATGTAATGATCACAACCAATCACAATGAATATTTCCACAAACAACCACATGATATATTTCCACAACCAATAACAATGATATATTTCCACAACCACATACGTCAATATTCGCTAATTATTTTTGTACCATCCATGAATTTTCACATGTCTCATTTGCCAATAAAGTATGAATATAATCACAATACACCAATGGTACTACATTAGCATTTTAAAAACACAAGACATTTTTTATATGTATTCAAGGCTATTAATATCACATAGAACCCCACACGGTCACACATAGCACATAATATCTCAATTTCGATAATTACATCACATATAAGCCCCCACACGGGCGCAACATAGATAGCCATTTTTCATGATTAGTTCTCACCCTTAGCATGCATTTTGCACCATCATGTACTACTCAAGCCAGACTAGAAGAGTTAAGCCACAACCTACCTCGAAAACCGAAATTGGTCCGCTACACTTGAACTCGTGACCTTACTTTTCATGAATTATTCCGAACTCTACTAAAAATATCGAATAGGAAATCTACACATCAGGACAAAACCAACGACACTCATATTGACTACTTTTGGTTTTGGGTCAAAACGAACCCCCAAAATGGGTTTCCGAAAAAGAAGGACAAAATTGAAACTTTACTTCAAAAATAAGTTTCCCATATTTTTAGGAACCTACAGCTGAAAACCCAAGTTAAATCAAGTCAAAAATGGGGTTCAAATCGAAGAAAACCATTTTTGAGCTTTACTAGGTAAAATCTTTGAAATCCAGGTTAAAATCAAGAATCGAAATTGTTTTGAAGGTTAAATTGAAGAAAAACTAGTAATTATAAGATAAAAATATTATTCAAGTTAAAAGTAGTAAAATTTGGGTTTAAATCATGCCTTAAGATTTTTGAGATTTTGAGAAATTTATCAAGAAATTACTAAGAAAAGCGTGAATTCTTACCTTTAATCCATAATAAAACCAAGAAAAAGGTGTTGATCTAGCTTCCCAAGCTCCCACAAACTTTACTTTTAATCCCCCACACTATTTTAGGGTTTAACTACCAAGAGGCAAGATAAAAATGAGCAAAATAGATCAAAAAGTGAAATCTGCTATATTTATAGCAGAAAATCTGCACAAAAAGCTGCATTTTTTAAGTCTCATCCGGACTTCGACAGGGTGCTCAGAATTCGTTCAAAGTTTGATATATGCAAATGAACTATGCAAGCACACTAAATTCGACGTTTTGAACGCGATGGCGATATCAGATTTTCAAAAAAATATCGTTTTCACAAAATTGACTCCCGAAAGCCGAAATCACAATTTTTCAAATCGAGGGTCGAAATGAGATTTAAAAGTCATAAAATCATACCAAACATGCTAACACCCTAAAATCGACATTCTGAATCTGCTGGCAAAGTTAGATTTTTCATTCGAGGTCGTTTCGATCAAATGAGGTCTCACACCCATATTTCCAATTTTTTAACATTTCGACCAATAGGTCGAAATGAGCTCGGGTGCAACGGGACCCAAACCAAAGGTCTACCTACTCCAAATTGATATTTTGGAGCGGCTAGCGCAGTCCGTTTGGCCATCCATCGTACGGATCAAAAGATATCGATGTAAGTCCAAAATAAGGCTCTCAAAGCCATCAAAAACCACAATATTGCATAAATGATACCAAAATGTATCAAAAATCATATCAATCACTCCCACACCCCAAAAGTATCATAATACAACTACGGAGAAGGGTAAAATAGTTAAATCACACAACATCACAAATTTCATATATTTTATCAAATTTTTAAGTCGTTACATCATCCACCACTAAAAATCTAGTTCGTCCTCGAACTAAGGCAAAGAAATATTGAATCAATGAAGAGCTGAGGATAAGAACTACGCATATCAGACTCGACCTCCCAAGTAGCTTCATCTACAAGTCGATGTCGCCACTAGACCTTAACCATAAGGATCACTCTAGAGCACAACTGCCTAACATCCCTAGCCAAAATGGAAACTCGCTCCTCAACGAAGGAAAACCGCTCATCTAACTGAACTGACTCCCAATGAATGACATGAGACTCATCAGGAATATAGCAACGAAGCATAGAAACATGAAAAATAGATAAACGGCTGATAGATTAGGGGGCAAAGCCAACTCATAAGCAATATCACCAACAATCCGAAGAATCTCAAATGGACCAATATACCAGGGGCTAAGCTTGCCCCTCTTCCCAAACCTCATCACACCCTTCATGGGTGAAACTCAAAGAAAAACACGATCACCAACATCAAATTTCAAGGCACGAAATCTATGAGTAGCATAGCACTTCTGCATACTCTGATTCACTCTAAGTCTATCCTGAATGACCTGGACTCTATCCAAAGACTCACGAAGCAAGTCCGTACCTCGAGGTCTCACCTATGAAACATCAAATCAACCCACTCGGGAGCGATAACTCCTACCATAAGATGCCTTAAAAGGAGCTATATCAATACTGAAATGGTAGCTATTATTACATACAAACTCTATTAAATCCAAATGTTGCTCCTACTGGCCACCCAAATCCATCAAGTATATGCGGAGCATATCCTCAAAAACCTGGATAGTCGGCTCTGACTGGCATAAATTTGGGTGTGAAATGTTGTGCTAAGATCAACCCAAGTACCCAACTCATCCTGAAAAGTCTTCCAAAAGTGAGATGTGAACACAAAACCTCGATCTGAAATAATAGACACCAGCACACCATGCAGATGCACAGTCTCACGAATGTAGATAGGGGCTAACCTCTCTACACTGAATGAGACCTAAATCGGAATAAAATGAGTTGACTTGGTCAATCGATCCACGATGACCCAAACACTATTAGAACAATGAGATATATGAGGAAAACTAGTTACAAAGTCTATAGTGATACATTCCCACTTCCACTCAGGAACGGGTAATCTCTGAAGCA
Organism: Capsicum baccatum var. pendulum; assembly: GCA_030864225.1. Lineage (NCBI taxonomy): Eukaryota > Viridiplantae > Streptophyta > Magnoliopsida > Solanales > Solanaceae > Capsicum > Capsicum baccatum. The sequence goes on from CM061560.1 coordinate 43,803,539, forward strand.
AACCACCAGGTCTCATATGCTCGGACTTCACCTACTGACAACATAGGCAACGAGCCATAAAATTCTTTATATATCGCCTCATACCACCCCACCATTAGTGTTGTCTCAAATCATGATACATCTTAGTCATACCTAGATGAATAGAATATCGGAACAATGGGCTTCCTCCAAGATCAACCTAATCTAATCACCACTCTTGGCACACAAACTCAAACCCCAATCCTCAAAACTCTATCTGAATCAAGTAAGGCTTTATTAACCTCCCCACTCAACATCTTATCTTGAATCAACCTCAATCCAACATCATCAAACTGACAAGCTCGAATCTGCTCTATCAAAGAAGATCTAGCCTCTACAAATGCCAAAACACGTCTCGGTGTTGAAATATCAACCCTAACCATCAGGTTAGCCAATTACTGAACCTTTAAGGCCAACGGCCTCTCCTGAGTCAAAAGATGCACCAAGATACCCATGCTAGTCGACTTCCAACTCAATTCATCTGCAACCATATTAGCCTTGCCCTGATGGTAGAGAATAGTCAAGTCATAACCCTTAAGCAACTTAAGCCAACGGCACTGCCTCATATGAAGATCTCACTGGTAAAGAAGTATGAAGGCTACGATGATCTGAGAAGATCTCACAATGGACTCCATACAAGTAGTGCCTCCATAACTTCAAGGCAAACACAACTGTGCACAACTCCAAATCATGGGTAGGATAATTTCTCTCATGAGGCTCCAACTGATGAGACGCATAAGCAATTACCTTACCCTTTTGTATCAAGATAACACCTAACCTAATATCAAAAGCATCACAAAACACAATAAAGCCCACATCATCTATAGACAAAGCCAATATATGAGTTGAAGTCAACAAATCCTTGAGCTTTTAAAAGCTCGCCTTATAATCATCAGACCACTAGATGGAAATTTTTTTCTAAGTAAACTTAGTCAAATGAGCTACAATAGATGAGAAACCCTCAATAAAACACCGATAGTACCCGGCTAAGCTGATAACGCTCAATCTACAGCTCACGTAGGAGTGTAAAGCGGTCGTTAGCAAATATAGAACCCAACTGGTTTGGGTATCGATCCCACAGAGAATAGCTTGGCCAACAAGTAAGTAAAATCACTAGACTTTTAGTGCAAGTCTCGTAAAAAGGGGGGAGTTTTGTAGTGCAAGTAAAGTAACCAAAATATTGAAGAAAAAGCTGAAAATAGCAAAGTAAAAAGAAAGAATGTTTAGTAGGTTGTGAAACAATGAGAATTGAAGCGTTGCGGTTATGTCCACCTTCTGAGTTATACGTCTCTATTGGCTATGAGTGTGTTGAATTCAGACATGCATGTGCTTATAGAGAATTGTATTCGATGGTAAATCCAGGCGTCTTTTGACCTATTCGAGGATTATTTCACTTTAACTCTTTCGAGCTTAAAGAGTGTCTAACAGTACGAATTCTCCAAGAGGTTAGTCCAGTTACGGCACTAGCTTTTTAATAGGAAAGGGTGTCCTACTACCTTGACATTATCTCTTTTCCAGACAGATAACCTTTCTTTCGAACAAGTTAAATGTTATACTGGCGTTATTCTATGCGTCTGCAGCCACAAGAATTTGCATTAAGATGAAGAGAATAATGATATAAGCAACATACGTGTCACGAACTCATAAACTCACACCAATAGATAGTATCTCATACGGCTTCCATAACCCCAACAGAGAAGTTTAGTTACCCATGAATGCGAAGGAAATCACGATTGACATTGTTGTTAATATACCACAAGATTGATGATTTTCGTGTAGCACAAGTGGTAGGCGTGAGGCGTGAATTCCTTAGCAAAGTAACGTTTCTCTTGTTGCGGAAATTAAGAATTGAATAAATGAATAGAAGAAGAAAAATAGAATTAATGGGAAGATTAGAAGAGTTGTAATTGAGAAGTAGAATGTATCTCTCCACTAAGGGAGGATTGTCTTAAAATCTCTAGCATGATAGGGTATTTATAATACCCATATCCTATTTCTACTAAGCTAATGAAATACTTAATCAAATCCTACTAAGCTAATGAAATACTTAACCCAATTGTACTAGGTTAATGTAACATTATCCAAATCCAAATAAACTAATGAAATACTTAACCCAATTGTACTAGGTTAATGTATTATTATCCTAATCCAAATAATTTACTGCAAGTCCCCAAAGTCTTCAGAAATGTTGTTTTAGCCCGGGACAGATTTCCCATGCATTACTTTTGGTCCTTTAGGCGTCCAATCTTACGTTCCTTCCTTCGTGATCTTTCTTTGGCGTCAAGTAAGCCATAAAATGCTGATTTCTGCATCATTTATACCTGAAACTTTGCTAATCATGTTTGTTAGCTCACTTACAGAAAAAGGGACTAAAAGTGCATGAAATATATATTTTGTTCTCAAAACATGACACAAATATGGGCAAAATATATTGATATAGGCGCGTAATATCGCCTATCATCAACACCCCACACTTGCAGCTTTGTTCGTCCTCGAACAAAATATCATGTCCCTCTAAACATCAACTTCGGGTTTCACAGCAACAACACAAAACATTCGTCAAGACAAGCACAACAATTATCAACAAAGAGTAGTTTTCCGATCATTAGTAGAAACCATTTAACCTCTAGCATAGACTCGTGATGGTGGTTAACTCATATTCAAAATTCAAGGCACAAAGAATCATACACAACTATCCAAAACTCATCAACCATGTGTGTCTCACAATATATTACCCATAGTCACTCACAAGTATAGCATATTTTTCAAACATGGGTATCAAAATATCCTTGCTCTCGCTCTCACAAAGAATTCGTATGCAGCAACTGATGACCATAGGTTTGCCCTTAGTGTAATACTCCACTAAATGTCAGAATGCTAAGATTAGGATCAAATAGGTCTTTTGATGGTTGTAATGTAGGCTAAGGGATGGGTAGGACTATTTTGGCCAGAAATAGTGACTAAGTTCCTAAGAACTTTAATACATCACATTGTATCATTGACATTTTTTTCTTTCAAACTTTCTTCTTTCTTTTATTCTACCACCCTTGTTCTCCTCTTTTGTTTTTCAATTTTAAGCATAACTCACTTTTCAGCTTTCTTTTCCTTTTTCTTTTCACAACATACCTCTTATACTAGCACTTTTCTTTTCTTTTTTTCATAACACATTCAAGCACCATTACAATTTAAAGCATCATACTCACTCAATTTTCTCTTATGTTGTCACATGACTTTTTCACTTTAAAGTACTTAGGAATTCAAATTACGGTCTTGAAAAAAAATGGATTAGTCTTACACACGAGGTTGTCAAAGAAATAGGCTAAAGGCTCAAAAGGGTTTAACTAGGATGATGTCCAATGGTAGGTAAAACGAAGGTAAACATATGTAGGTTGTCAAATAAATACCTAAATCATCTCCTAAACTTACACTCCTTATTTTCGCTTTGTATACATACCAGGCAAGTTCTAGCATCAGCCACAAACATAGAATATACTATTATCTCACACACACAAGGCACATGGTCGACTTGATTGGAAGTAATATAGACTCTCGACCCAACAAGTGAAGGAATTGAACCACACAATATCACATAATGAGTCACAACTAGAGCCTAAACGTCTCAATAGTCATGATGCTAGCACAAACTCTTGTTATAATCTCATGCTGCCTATTAGAATAATTTCATGCGAAGCTAAAAAAAATTTTACTTCTAAAACAACTTTAAAACGAAACACAAACAAAAACAAAGTAAACAAACATAGATGCAAATAGATAATTATAGCATGCAATACCGCCACCCCATACTTAAATGGGACACTACCCTCAGTGGAAAGTAAATACGAAGAACCTGGTTAGTTGAACTCATTCTCTATGTCTGGGGTCATACCCCTTGCATCGAAATCATCATCAGAGTCGTCATCCTTAGAAGTTCCTCATAAGTATCCCACTTAATTCCAAGAGTGAGTCGAGGTGTTTGCATTGAGGAGGGTTCTCCTTGCTCTTTTTGTGAAGTGGTAGCCTTATCTTTGCCTTGCCTTTTGGTGCCATTGTACCTGAGATCTCAATAGAGTCATGTTAGCATCATCTCAATGGATACAATCTATGAACAAGCAGTGGAGGTACCACCCCACACTTAGGTTGTTGGCACCAACTAGTGAAGTGAAAGTGGTCAATTACTCAGACTTCATCGACATACGTTTTAGGTGCTCTATTCCAACAATAAAATCAGTGAGTCATACTTCTTGTACTCTTGGCAATACTTGCATGTAAGATTATATCAAGACTACTACATAGGGATTACATTAAGGTATAGTATCTATCAATAATCACAACCGCCTATGTCGGTAGGCAACTATAAGTCTTATTCCGATGAACAATTCATTCCAACATGTAAGTATTCAAGTGACAAGATTATGCAATGTTAATGACTATAGCAATTCAGTAAGAGTATGACAATACATCAAAATCAAATTCAAGGTGGAAACAAGTTAAGATCATCCTAACGTATATGTTCACTCACTTGGTTGTGTATCAGCAATTCAAACACATGAATATCACCAATGCTTCTTCAAGATATAGCAATTCATAATAGGCATATCAACGTAGTACTTATGAAAAATGGATGAAGAACAAAAGAGTACTTACGTGATTGAAGCCTTTGGAGATGTTCTTGTGAATTGGAAGAGCAAAAAGAGAAATTATGAGATGATTTGGATGGATGTGCGGCGCCTTTGGGTCAATTTCTAATGTGGTTATGTTTCAAGACTAAGTCCCCTTTATATAGGAAGAGAATGGGTCGGGTTTTGACCCATTTACAAACGGTTTTGGAGACAAAAATGCCCTATATGCGGCGCATAATGCTTGGCATAGTCATGGTATAGGCGGCGCATAGTGTATGGCATTTAGGGGCATATGCGGCGCATAGTCTATGGCATTTAGGGACATATGCGCCGCATAGTGTACAGCATATGAGATACTAAGACTTAATGCTATACCATAGGCGGCGTATAGTGTATAGCACACTTGCGAATGGGCGGCGTATAGTGTATAGCACACTAAATTCCGAGGCCTTAGGCTATAGTATAGGTTGTGCATTGTTCGTGGCCTAGTTTTACCTAGGCCTAGCCTTTCTCGAAGCCTATTTTGGCATGAGCAATGCTCAATCCATAACCTTATGCATCCTTATACCTAACTTACCACCTTTTCCATACAATACGTCCAAATCGTCATGTGAAACCAATCTCCTCATTGAATACTTCTCGCACCTATATTTGCTCAAAACCAATGAAAACAATTAGTATGATGGGTTGCCTCCCACCAAGCACCTTAGTTTTGGTCGTGGCACGACTCTTATTTTTGGATTTTCATTTATCAAAAACAAAACAAGTACTAGAATGAAAGAAAGACAAAACGATAAACAATAAATGAAAAATGATAAACGATGGGTTGCCTCCCATCTAGCGCCTTATTTATTGTCGTGGCACGACATAGTTACCTCGAGTACTCAAACTTCGTCGAGGTAAATGGTGGATCATTTTCTGAAAGGATTTAGACGATAATGAGGCTTACCTGTGGGCATGCGATCTTTTTCGAGATGGCTCATACGTTTCTCCGGAGAGTCACCAATTATATCATCAATAGTCCAACCCATAGCTCTCTTGTATCTCTTCAGAGCAGAGATGAGAGCCTCTACGTGCTGTTCACTTAAATCATCTGCACTCTCTGGAAGTATATTTCTACTTTCCAAGAACACATACCTTAGATAATCGGGGAGCTCTTGCGATTCTAGCATTGGTGGCTCGTCAATGGGAGTCTTCGCTGTTGGTTGATTCTTGAGATCACAATCCGGTTGCTTAGGAGTATAAGACTCTATTTCTGTTAGATCACCCATAAGTTCTTCATAATCTTCATTATCCTCATGCTCAACATTCAGTGGCGCAGCAGACAATGGCTCAACAGTAGGCTGTTTCTCTATAGATAATGCTTTCATATCCTCTTGATGAACATCAGCTACAGATAACTCATTCATATCACTGGGCTACTTCATGGCTTTGCATATATCAAACTGTACTACTTCGTCATTAATTCGAAACAAAAGCTCATTATCTTTCATGTCAATAAGCACACTTCCGGTTGCAAGGAAAGAACGTCCCAGGATTATGGGAACTTCAGAATCCTCCTTACAATCCAGAATAACGAAGTCTGCAGGAAAGATGAATGAAGAAACTTTCACCAACACATCATTCAAGATACCCATAGGTCTTTTTACCGACCTATCAGCCATCACGAGCCTCATATTGGTTGGTGTCGGATCGCCTAGCCCCAACTTCTTGTAAATGGATAGTGGCATCAAATTTATGCTAGCACCTAGATGGCACAATGCTTTGGCAAAATCCAACGATCCAATAGTGCAAGGAATAGTGAAAGCTCCGGGGTCGGCCTTCTTTTGAACTATCGATCGGGTAGCAACTGCACTACAATGATGAACATTATCCGCTACCTCATAACTTGATGCCCATTTCTTTGTCAACAGGTCCTTCATAAATTTTGCATACCCAGGCATTTGTTCAAGTGCCTCCACCAATGGAACATTAATGGTCAGCTGCTTTAACATAGTCATGAATTTGCTGAACTTCGTGTCATCCTCCACCTTCTTCAATCTTTGGGGAAAAGGTGGTGGTGGGTATGGAAGTGTTCTTTCCACGGTTTTATTCTCCTCTTGATTTCGTTTTTCCACTTTTTTAGGTTGCACAGTGCTGGATGTGGCGTCCTTGACGTCAGGAGTGGGTGCTGCGGCATCTTCTCCTTTTGTGTTGTCATCCATGTCCGCAACTTCGTCAACCACTTGCTTGCCTTTTGCTGAAGTTTCCAGCACCTTACCACTTCTGGTAGTGATGGCCATGCATGACCCGTCATTCCTTGGGTTTGGCATAGTATCGCTAGGTAAAGTGCCGGCCTTTCTTTGATTGAGTGCTGCTGAAAGTTGGCTCAATTGCTGCTCTATTTGCTTGATAGAAGTGGAATGTGAATCAACTAATTGTTTCATGGAGGACAAATCATTGATTACCTCTGTTACTCCCGCGCTCGTTGCTTCCACTTCTTTCAATAATCTAGCCATCATGTCTTCCATACTTCCAGAGTTAGATGTAGTGGTGTCACGTCTACCAAGGGGAACGTACAAACCACTCTTTTCATTCTTGTTCTTCCAACTACCTTGGTCCTTGTTTCCAGATTTATCATAATAGTTCCGACCTTGGTTTCCTTGGGCATTCCCGCGGAAACCCCCCTGATTGTTCAAGTAGTTGGCCTCATCTTCCAAATCAGATTCGTCTCTTCCTTTTGACGCAATAGCTTTCACTTTTTTGGTCTTCCCTGATAATAAATGCTTTGTAAGAAGATCCATTTGTGTTTTCAAATGCGCCATATCTTGATCACGTTCTTCTTCTCTTCTTCTTTGGTCTGCAGTCATGCCAATAGATAAAGTGGGGCTTGCTACCTCAGAATCCCTGGTATGCCAAGCTCTACTTTGTTTCGTCATACGATCTAGCATATTGCTTGCTTGACCAAAGGTGAGGTCCATGAAAGATCCTCCAGCTGCATTATCCACCACTGGTTTAGTTATTGAATTCAAGGCTCTATACAAGATCTCCATTAGGTGAACATTAGTCATGTGATGGTTTGGGCACCTCGCTAGCTTTGTCTTGAACCTCTCCCATGTTTCATGAAGAGCTTCAGTGGGAAGCTGACGAAAGTTGCTGATTTCATCTCTCAATTGCGCCCTCTTGGATGGCGGAAAGAATCTTTCTAGGAAAGCGTCTCTCAATTGCCTCCAATTTGTAATAGAATCAGGAGTCAGCCCATTCAACCATAGTGTTGCCTCCCCAGACAGAGACAATGGAAATAGACGTAATCGAATTGCATTCTGACCGACACCAGGATTGTCAAACGACTTGCATGTAGAAATAAAGTTGATGAGATGCATATTCGGATCATCGCCTGCTAGTCCACCAAATAATCCCTTGAGTTGCAATAACTGAATCATGGTGCTTGTGATGTTGAACTTGGCTCCGGGCGCTAATGGCGGTGGAATAATGGCTCCTGTGGCACCAGCTTCGTTCATATCATCATCATCATCGAACGGTATTTGCATAGCTCGGCGTTTAGGCCTAAACCAAGCTTGACGATCTCTTTTCTGCATGGGTGCCACCATCTCAGCAGTATGTCGTGGGTTTAGTAGCTCCTCATCACCCAGGTCCTCATCATCAGGATTTGTTGCACGGCCTGGGTTATCAATATTCTCTTGATGCACTTGAGCAGTTATCCTTTCAATTTCACGTTGTGCATCCATTGATCCACTGAACAAACCTGAATAAAACAAAAACAACAACTAAAAGTAAAAGTACGAGAATCTTTGACCAAAGGGTCTAGTAATTATCACGAACTTGATTGACACTCGTATTCCCCGGCAACGGCGCCAATTTTTGATAACGCTCAATCTACAGCTCACGTAGGAGTGTAAAGCGGTCGTTAGCAAATATAGAACCCAACTGGTTTGGGTATCGATCCCACAGAGAATAGCTTGGCCAACAAGTAAGTAAAATCACTAGACTTTTAGTGCAAGTCTCGTAAAAAGGGGGGAGTTTTGTAGTGCAAGTAAAGTAACCAAAATATTGAAGCAAAAGCTGAAAATAGCAAAGTAAAAAGAAAGAATGTTTAGTAGGTTGTGAAACAATGAGAATTGAAGCGTTGCGGTTATGTCCACCTTCTGAGTTATACGTCTCTATTGGCTATGAGTGTGTTGAATTCAGACATGCATGTGCTTATAGAGAATTGTATTCGACGGTAAATCCAGGTGTCTTTCGACCTATTCGAGGATTATTTCACTTTAACTCTTCGAGCTTAAAGAGTGTCTAACGGTACGAATTCTCCAAGAGGTTAGTCCAGTTACGGCACTAGCTTTTTAATAGGAAAGGGTGTCCTACTACCTTGACATTATCTCTTTTCCAGACAGATAACCTTTCTTTCGAACAAGTTAAATGTTATACTGGCGTTATTCTATGCGTCTGCAGCCACAAGAATTTGCATTAAGATGAAGAGAATAATGATATAAGAAGCATACGTGTCACGAACTCATAAACTCACAGCAATAGATAGTATCTCATACGGCTTCCATAACCCCAACAGAGAAGTTTAGTTACCCATGAATGCGAAGGAAATCACGATTGACATTGTTGTTAATATACCACAAGATTGATGATTTTCATGTAGCACAAGTGGTAGGCGTGAGGCGTGAATTCCTTAGCAAAGTAACGTTTCTCTTGTTGCAGAAATTAAGAATTGAATAGATGAATAGAAGAAGAAAAATAGAATTAATGGGAAGATTAGAAGAGTTGTAATTGAGAAGTAGAATGTATCTCTCCACTAAGGGAGGATTGTCTTAATATCTCTAGCATGATAGGGTATTTATAATACCCATATCCTATTTCTACTAAGCTAATGAAATACTTAACCAAATCCTACTAAGCTAATGAAATACTTAACCCAATTGTACTAGGTTAATGTAACATTATCCAAATCCAAATAAACTAATGAAATACTTAACCCAATTGTACTAGGTTAATGTATTATTATCCTAATTCAAATAAGTTACTACAAGTCCCCAAAGTCTTCAGAAATATTGTTTTAGCCCGAGACAGATTTCCCATGCATCACTTTTGGTCCTTTAGGCGTCCAATCTTACGTTCCTTCCTTCGTGAGCTTTCTTTGGCGTCAAGTAAGCCATAAAATGTTGATTTCTACATCATTTATACCTGAAACTTTGCTAATCATGTTTGTTAGCTCACTTACAAGAAAAAGGACTAAAAGTGCATGAAATATATAATTTGTTCTCAAAACATGGCACAAATATAGGCAAAATATATTGATATAGGCGCGTAATATCGCCTATCATCATAAGCCAACAAAACTTTGAATCTCGACATGCGAAGTAGGTCTAGACCAATCACGAACTGTTGCAACCTTAGCTGGATCAACGATAATACCTTTCTTAGTCACCATATGACCCAAGAAAGAAAGAAACTCCAACCAAAACTTACATTTACAGAACTTATCATACAACTTCTCATCCCTCAATCTCTAAAGCACAATCCACAAATTCTCCTCATGCTCAACCTCACTCTAGGAATAAACCAAGATATTATTTATAAATACCATAACAAAAGAGACGAGATATGGTCGAAACACCCGATTCACCAACTCCGTGAATGAGGCAGGGGAATTAGTCAACCCAAAAGACATGACCAAGAACTCATAATGACTATATCGAGTTCGAAAAGCTATTTTCAGAATATCCAAAGATATAATCCTCAACTGGTCATAACCGAACCTTGAATAAATCTTAGAAAACACTGCCACACCGTAAAGCTAATCAAATAGATCACCCATGCGAGGAAGCGGATACTTATTCTTAACCATCACCTTATTCAACTACCGATAATCAATATACATCCTCATAGACCCATCCTTTCTCTTCATAAACAAGACAGGCGCACCCTAAGGTAAAATACTAGGTCGAATAAATCCTTTATCCAACAACTCTTGCAACTGATCCTTCAGTTCCTTCAACTTTATCGGGGTCATCCTATAAGGAGAAATAGAAATAGGCTTTTTTCCTGACTCAACATCAATAATAAAATCAATATCCTGATCCGAAGGCATACTAGGCAAGTCTGTAGGGAACACCTAACTCATGAAAAACACAAATAGAATCTAAGAAATGAGGCAAAACACCATTTGTGTCAGAAATATGAGCCAAGTAAGATAAACATCCCCTCTCAATCAATTTATAAGCCTGAACATAAGATATGACCCTCTTAGGACCCAAATAAAGTACACCCTTCAAGTTATCCTTGGCACACCCGACGGAGCTAAAGCCATAGTCTTAGCAAAATAATCTAAAACTGCATAATAAGAAGCCAACCAATCATACCCAAAATAACATCAAAATTGACCATAAATAATATAAGCAAATTTACCAAAGTTTTATCACGCCTGACAAAAGTCACAACACAAAATTAGTACACCCGATCCACCACTAAAGAATCACCTACTGGGGTAGATACACAAATAGGCATGTCAGGAGACTTATTAACAAAATCAAAACCCAAAGCAAAATACACAGACACATAGGAGAAAGTAGATTTGAAATCAAATAATACAGATGCAGGTCTGAAACAAACAATGAAAATACCTGTAATCACAACATCATAAGCCTCTATCTCAAGTCTGGTTGGTATAGCATAAGACTATCCATGACTACCAACTGGCTAAGTATCCTCACGACCACCACCACGAGCTCTATCATCTCTACCTCTTACACATTTGGTAGAACCCCTACCTCTCACAGCTGAAATAGGAGTAGCTCTAAACATACAGTGAGAACAGTCCTTAGCTACATGGACAATCCCATCACACACATAGTAACCTCTACGACCAGTCTCAATAAGAGAAAGTATAACTAAGCCCGAACGGCCACCCTGAACAGTTGAACTAGAAGATCCACTATTTGAACTCTATAAAATCACCTTTAATGGCCTACCATGGTATCCACGAGAACCTCTAAAATCTCTACCTCGATAAGTCTGACTCCTGAACTCACCAAAATAACGCACCCTCTTGGTGCCTCCCTGAGATGCACTAATAATACCCTCTATCATCTTACCGTTATCCATAATACTTTAAAGAAAAGCTCTAAGCATAATCACCTATGATGTACCAACTAAAGAGAAATATCTAAACCCTTCACGACTTTTGAATCTTCTCAAACTCGGTGGAAATGCTATCATAGGAATATCTGGACAGGACATGAAAGCATGCCTTATACTAAAAAAAACTATCATGGAGCCCTGCTCCAAATGATCAAACTCATCCCGCATATGATCTCTCAAACTGAAAGGCATAAATCTATCTAAAAAGGTATTAACAAACTGATCCGAAGACAACTCAGGAGCATCAACAAGCCTATAACTTATAAATGATATCCACTAATTTATCACAATATCTCTCAACTTATATGAGGTATAAGCAACTCTATTCACGTAGAAAGAGTGAAACATAACTCAAAACATAAGGTATGAAAGAATTTGCACGATAAGGAATGAAATTAAGAAAGTTGCCTAAAGACGTCCTATAGCCTCTCAAAGATAGATACGGACGTGTACGTAATGATCCATGAGACTTCATTAGATATCTTATTCTTACACCATTGAGACCAATGAAACCTATCTGCTTTGATACCAATTTGTCACGATCCAAAAATGAGGATCATGATGGCACTTAATGCAACGTACCTTAACAAGTAAGCCTATCACCCAAACTGATATGAAAAGAAGAAAAGAAATAAATATCCCATTATAAGGCTTCTAGAATGAACCCAAACCATATAAGTAATCATAACAATGCAGAAAGAACTTATCCAAAATACTGATCATGCCCAAAACCAGGTGTCAATAATGTAAGAACTGCTAATACAATCTAAGAGTCAAATGCATCAAAAAAATAACCACAAATGAATAATATCTATCTCTGAATACTAACAAATACATAACTACTGTAGAAAGATAGAGGTGAACTTCGGACGCATAAATGTCCAACCGCTACCTTGGAAAATCCAACAATCGCCCAAGTCAATCAAGCTGAGGTACTCACGAGCTAGAACCTATATCAAAAGGGTGCAGTAGGCATGAGTACGGTCCACTTGTACTCAGTAGGTATCATAGAACGACCAAGAAAGTAGTAAATAAAGCATACAAAATATACACTAAGGGCATGTCACCTGCAATCAGAAAATGTCCCACAATAATAGGCCACACCATTTGAACTAACAGTTCTAATATATCTCACATATATATCAAAAATGCATCATGCTATAGAATACAAGTATATATTATGTCACATATAAATAGAATGACAGAGAACATGTAGATACAAGATCATCAAATACAAGTAAAGGAAGGTAAAACGAATACATAGATGACAAGTCAATAAGGCAATACAACACAACATAAACACAATAAAGTATGTGCAATTTATATGATGATGATGATGATGATGCACGAGGTCGTCGTACAACCTTCAGGATTATTGCACAATCCCTGTAAACACCTACGGAGCTAAAGTTTCCCGATGTAAGACCCATGGGGGGTTCGTCAACCCGTATACAATCCACATATCTCATATTTTCTTTTTGGCACATCCCTCAGAAAGGGTTTTATAAGGTATTACAATATCTCCTTCCTGGCGCATCCCTCAGAGAGGGTTTTAAAAAGGTGTTGCCAGTGTTTCTCAGATGTTGCCATAGTGGTACCAATATTTCATGAATGAGTATGATATGAGGATATAATGATCACAACCAATCACAATGAATATTTCCACAAACAACCACATGATATATTTCCATAACCAGTAATAGTGATACATTTCCATAACCACATGCGTCAATATTCGCTCATTATTTTTGTATCATCCATGAATTTTCACATGTCTCATTTGCCAATAAAGTATGAATATAATCACAATAAACCAATGTTTCAACATTAGCATTTTAAAAACACAACACAATTATTCATATGTATTCAAGGCTATCAATATCATATAGGACCCCACACGGTCACCCATATCACATAATATCTCAATTTCGACAATTACATCACATATAATCCCCCACACGGGCACAACACATAGATAGCTTAACATGTATTTTGCACCATCATTTACTACTCAACTCAGTGTGAAAGAGTTAAGCCCATAACCTACCTCGAAAGTCGAAACTGGTCTGCTACACTTGAACTCGCGACCTTACTTTTCAAGAATTATTCCAAACTCTACTAAAAATATCGAATAGAAAATCTGCACGTCAGGACAAAACCAACGACACTCATATTGACTACTTTTGATTTTGGGTCAAACCGGACGCCCAAAATGGGTTTTCAAAAGAGAAGGGAAAAATTAAAACTTTACTTAAACAATATGTTTTCCATATTTTTAGGAACCTACATCTGAAAATTCAAGTTAAATCGAGTCAAAAATGGGGTTGAAATCGAATAAAAACTATTTTTGAGCTTTTCCGGGTAAAATATTTAAAATCTGGGTAGAAATCAAGAATCGGAATTGTTTTGAAGATTAAATTGATGAAAAACTAGTCATTATAAGATAAAAATATTATTCAAGTGAAAAGGAGTGAAATTTGGGTTTAAAATCATGCCTTAAGATTTTTGAGATTTTGAGAAATTGATCAAGAAATTACTAAGAAAAGCATAAATTCTTACCTTTAATCCGTAATAAAACTAAGAAAAAGGTGTTAATCTAGCTTCCCAAGCTCCCATAAACTTTACTCATAATCTCCCACACTATTTTAGGGTTTAACTACCAAGAGGCAAGATGAAAAAATGAGCGAAATAGATCAAAAAGTGAAAAATCTGCTATATTTATAGCAGAAAATCTGCACAGTAAGCTGCATTTTTTAAAGTCCCATCCAGACTTCGACGGGGTTCTCGGAATTCGTTCAAAGTCCGATATATGGAAACGAACAATGAAACCACACTAAATTCGACATTTCGGACGCAATGCGATATCAGATTTTCAAAAAAACATTGTTTTCACAAAATTAACCTCCAAAACCCGAAATTATAATTTTCCAAATCGAGGGTCGAAAAGAGATTTAAAAGTCATAAAATCATACCAAATAATCTAACACCCTAAAATTAATATGTCGGATCTGCTAGCAAAGTTGGATTTTCCACTCGAGGTCGTTTCAACCAAATGTGGGTCCCATACCCATATTTTTAATTTTCAAACTTTTCGACCAATAGATGAAATGAGCTCGGGTGCACCGGAACCCGAACCAAAAGTCTACCTAGCCTAAAATCAATATTCTGGAGCTACTGGCGCAGTACGTTTAGCCATCCATCATACGTATCAAAAGATATCCACATAAGTCCAAAATAAGGCTCTCGAAGCCATCAAAAAACACAATATTGGATAAATGATACCAAAATGTATCAAAAATCACGTCAATCACTCCCAAACCCCAAAAATATCATAATGCAACTACAAGTAAGGGTAAAATTGTCAAATCATACAAAATCACAAATTTTACATATTTCATTAAATTTTTAGGTCGTTACAGTCATAGTCAGGGTAGTAAGCTTAGAACTCAGAATTTTCCAGGGACACACACCTGGGTGTTTTATTTCCCCACTGTCCATCCCTAGAAAATACATCATTTCATGATGTAGGGTCCAATGGGTTTTTAGTTTCTCATGTGTAGCATTAGCTGATTTGGTATTCCTATGGATCTGTTGTGAAGTAGTGAGCCTGCATCTTTCAAAGGCTCTATAATTTTTCTATTTTCTTTATTATTTTTAGTTATTTAAAATTCAATTTGGGACTATTTTTGTCATAGTCGGGGGCATGTACCAACTTAATTGGTATTCTAGTTTGGAGGATTTTATGGATAAGTGTGAGTTGGTTGTTTACTTGGATTCTTAGAACTGTCATTTGGTTTATCTTTCATTTTGTTATGTTGGTTGGTGTAATACCCCAGAAAATTTTTCATTGAAATTTTGTGCGTAAATGTGTTAGGTTCTATCTTTTAGAATGAATTATAAATTTTTCGTTCGGAATGTCTTAGATTATGACCCACCATTGCGTACAGTATCTAATAAGCTATCCAAAGATATAAGGATCATCCAAAACGGACACCCGAGCGACGAGTTATGAATATTCCGATCGAACCGTGAATAGTAGCAAACAGTACAACGTGCAGGAAAAAGTACTGAGGCCTGGCGTATTTTTGCTCCAAATTTAAACGATCGTAACTCCTTGTACATAATAATCTGGGTGATTTACTATATATCAACAGAAAGCTCTGCGAGTCCTCTTTCCAATGAAATTACTTTCATCCAATTTGTCTATCGAAGCAAAAAGTTGTGGTCGATCTACTTCAGCCTATCAAAAGTGAATTTTTAGGTCAACTTCAAATGATCATAAATCTTCGTACACAATGATCTGGGTGAGATACTATATATCAATGGAAATATATGAGAGTTCTCTTTCTAATGAAATTTGTTTCATCCAATTTGAATATCTGAGTAAAACGTTATGGTTAATCTACTTCAGACTATCAAAACAGTCCACCAAAGGATAGATTCAAGAATGTTTTTCATTTTTAGGGGCGTTTTGGTCATTCTCCCTCACCCAAAATCCATCCAAACCCTATATTAAAGCCTATTAGAGGTATTATATGTTATATTTCATCAAAATCCCTCAAAAATAAAACCCTAAGCTCCTACATCCAACTTCAAGAACCTCCAAAGTTCACCATTAATTCTACAAATTTATTCAAGATTCCAAGTTCCTAGTTCAAGAACTCCAAGAACCATCATTCAAAGGCACGATTAACATATCAAAAATGAGTATCGATCTAAAAGTTCATCATTCAAGGTATGTGAGGGTTTTCAACAAGAACTCTCTTTCGTTCTTGTGCCCAAAAGTAATTCTCTTTACAAAGGCATGATTTTTATTTGATTTTATGAATTTGAAGCATGAACCCATATCTTATGATGATTATTATGAAGTCTTGATATTTATGATTTTGAAAGATCAATTTACATGTGTGGAGATATAAAGTATGAATCTTGAACGATATTTATCATGATTTTGATATTTAGGTCGTGAATCCCCATTGAAAATTGTATTTTTTTGAGAAAATGTGTATTATAAGCACGTTGATGTTGAATATTTGAGATATTTTGAATGATTTGACCTTTTGGTCTTAATGGAGTTATTTTGAACTCGAGTGTGAAAAAAATCCACAACATGGTTTATTTTGATAGATGGGAAGCACGATGGCTCCCGATGTATATTGATATATTACTAAAATTATTTTGTTGTGGATTGTCTTTGAAATGATCTAAGCTAAGTCTCAGAGAAATCTTTAGCACCGAGTAGGAAGTATAAAGCGACCTTACTTCCCTAGAACTATGTGCCCCCGTAGGAGTGAGCCTGAGGCTGATTATATAGTGATCACTAGTTTGTGTGGATTTGATATCAATAGTCCTACTCCGATGGCAACGATGGGACAGATCTCCCCAACGTGGGTTGTACGTTGGACTTCATGTAGCTCACATGATTTATGTCGGTTATAGGATCTCCCATTGTGTGTGTGTTTCCTTGTGTCTATGGTGAATAGTGAAGTGATTTGAAAGTGGAATTGTGAAAGTTATTCTTTTGAAAGATTTAAATGATATTTACATTATGAGAATTGATATTCTTGATGAACTGAAAGTGATTGACAAATTATATGATGACTCACATGTGTTATTGTACTTATTTCATCCTCTCATGATTATGATGATTTTCTTCGGTCTATGTGAGTCTTTCATACATCCTGCATATTTCTTATAAATATTTATGATGATGACGTTTATACAACTGCATACACCCCCATATACTCGGTTCCTTTCCATGGTTCTAACCCACATCTTCAGATATGGGCTGTATTTTCTCAGATTATAGGTTCAGGTGCTTAGTTGCAGGTTCGATAGTGATTCTTTGGGCACGCTGTTCTACATCCTCTGTTGTGGTGAGTCCTCATGTTCTAAGGACGTGATGTCTAATATTGGTTTCACGAAATTGTTTACATTTGATAACTGAGTATGAGTCAGTTGGGGCATGTCTCAATGGTTCGCTGGTTTTATTGATTTGTTTATAGGCTTTTCAGACTAGTAAAGATGTTGGGAGTTGACTAATAAGTCGTATTTTGTTATCTTTCTGAAATTCTTTTATTCTTGGATGATGATTACTCTGTTGATATTTGAGGGTTATTTATGGAAACCCCATTGATTTGTGTTGAACTGAATGAAAATGGCTCAAAGGGTTAGCTTGGGGCTACTCGTAGCCTCAAGCATCGTGTGAAGCTTCGGCACCCATTTTCTGAGGCGTTACAAACTTGGTATCAGAGCCTAAGGTTTTAACGTGTCCTAGGGAGTCTGACAAGCCACGTCAAGTAGAGTCTTGATCATCGGTGTATAGCGCACCACACCTATGAGCAAGAGGCTACAAGACATTTTAGAAAAAAGTGTGATTCTTTCTTTCAGAAGTCTATCATGCTTAAAGTGTATCTCTCTGCTATTGAATCGTGCTTTCCTGTTTCAAAAATATGCCTCCACATCGAGCGAGAAGAAATAATGATGGTCAGCAACCTCAACCCGCTGACCCATTGAATGAAAATATGTCTGATGCTAAATTTTGGGCATCCTTTGAGGCGCTGGCCCAAGCTGTTACTGCAAATATTCAGGCCAACCCGGTCCCGGCTCCACAGCAGCAGGGAGGTGATTTAGCTACTTCCAGGATCTGTGACTTCATGCGGATAAATCCGCTGAAATTTTATGGGTCCAAGTATGATGAGGATCCACGGTTGTTTTTAGAGGAGGTATAGAAGATTACTCAGGTGATGCATGTATCTGAGGAACATAGTGTGGATTTGGCTATGTATAGGTTGAAAGACCTTGCTTATGACTGGGTTGTTGCTTGGAGGAAAGGTAGAGGTGAGGGAGCTGTCCTTACAACTTGGCAAGAGTTCCTGGATGCATTCCTGGATAAGTTTTTCCCTTTGGAGATGAGGGAGGCAAAGGTGCAAAAGTTTATGAAACTGTGATAGGGCTCTATAAGTGTTAGGGAGTACTGTCTAAAGTTCAATCAATTGGCCAAGTATGCTCATGACTTAGTGGCTGATAATCGGGCTAGTATAAGTAAGTTTGTGACTGGAGTGTCTAGTTATGTGGTTAAGGAGTGTAGGTCTGCTATGATGAATAGTGAGATGAATCTTTCTAGGCTGATGACTCATGCCCAACAGATTGAGGTAGACAAGATTAAGGAGAGAGATAGAATAAGAGGGAATAAGAGAGCTAGGTCCGAGCAACACGGACAGGGTCAGACTAAATCGCAGGAAGGGAGTGGCCATCAGTATAAGGATCGTTTATCTATGCCAGCACCGTCATCTGCTAGTACTCCCATGCTTAAATGAAGGTAGGATCAAGGTAGCAAGTCATATGCATCCAGGTCCCAGTACAGTGCTGGCAGTAAGCCAAATCGTCCTCTGTGTCCTAAGTGTGGTAGGGCTCATTCGGGTGAGTATTGGGGTGAGAAGAGGGGTTATTTCCAGTGTGGTGACATAGGTCACAGAGTTAGAGATTGTCCATAGGATAGACAAGGGCGTCGTGACTATCGCCCTCAGACCCAGACTCAGACTGTTAGTGCTCCAGTTCCGGCGACTCGCCCAGCCCTGCTCTGGAACCTCTTCTAGCAATGCTGGCGGGCAGTGCCAGAATAGATTCAATGCTTTACCATCCCACCAGGAATAGGAGGACTCTCCTGATGTTCTTACTGGTATGCTTCGTATATTTCAGTTTGATGTGTATGCTTTGTTGGATCCTGGATCCAGTTTCTCATATGTTACACCTTTGATTGCTGTGAATTTTGATATGAGTCTTGAGATTTTCCTGAGCCTATCCTAGTTTCTACCCCAGTGGGTGATTCGAGATTTTGTTGAACAAGATCGAAGTCGCGGTATTTATTTTACTCAAGATTGGGTTTGCCCAGAAAGTGTATAAAAGTGTCCTGTTACCATTCTTCATAGAGTCTTGTTGGATGATCTAATTGAGTTAGACATGGTAGATTTTGATGTGATTCTGAGTATGGACTGGTTGTATTCTTGTTATGCCTCTATTGATTGTCGGACCCGAGTGGTCAAGTTTCAGTTTCAGGGTGCATCCGTGTTTGAGTGGTCTGGGAATTCTGTGTCACCCAAGAGTCATTTTATCTCTTAACTCAAAGCTAGAAAGCTTATTTCCAAGGGGTGAATTTACTATCTGGTTAGAGTCAAAGACACTAAGTCTGAGACTCCAACTCTCTAGTCTATTAATGTCGTCAATGAGTTTTCTGATGTCTTTTTGGATGATCTCCCAGGAATACCTCCTGATAGAGAGATAGAGTTTGGGATTGATCTTCTTCCTGATACTCAGTGTTTGCATTTTAGATCATGTCTCTCCAAAGATCTGACAATTGTAGAAACTCTGTTGGAAAGTCTATCCTGCCAGAGGAAGATGTGAAGAAAAGTCACCCATTTATGGAGTGCAGACCCAGTCTAAAGTCCTTACTTCTAACTATACTACTCTACGTAGGCTTTCACCGATCCCTACTAGTCTTCCTCGGGCTTCCCGAGTTGGTGATACTTATGCTCAGTCACCTCAGGTAGATATCTCTAATACAAAGTTCTGTTAGTCTATTCATATGCTCGTTCAATTAGTGGCATCATAGTCTTACCGATCTGATTATATTGGTCATGTTGTTAGTTCCTCTTAGGTCACTCTTGTTGGCCAGCTTATGAGGTTGAATCCCCCAACATTTATAGGCTCTACGATTGAAAAGGATCCTCAAACGGTTGGAATATCTTTGAACTCACAAAATGTTTTGAGTGATCACACAGAATATTTTTTTTTAGACAAGAAGAAAGTTTTTAATCTGAAAATTTTGTTCTAAACCTGTGGAAGAAACCAAGTTTATATAGCCACAAAATGCCTCTTCTGAAAATAGGCAATGGTTAACTCCAAAGGTTACACCTTTACTGTAAGTTCATGTCTGTTCATCAAAGATTGCATCTTTTCCTAAATAGTCATCTCATTTCATGAATTAGTGTGTCACTTCATTGAAGGATTACATCTTTCTGAAGCATCATTTTGAACCATTGCAACCTTCTGTAGCCTCAGTTCAGAACAATGTATTATTTCTGAAGCACTAGTTCGAAAATAATGCATCAGTTCACTTGAAATAGTGCAACTATTAATGCATGTATATATAAATGGAGGTCCGAAACTGCAGAAAAAAATTTACTGCATTTTTCCTTGGAATTCATTGGAAATCAAATAAAGTTTGTCCAAAAAGATAGATCTCATCGATCGATCATTTGCCAAAACCAAATCCAAATCCAAATCCGAAGTTGAAGCCGAGACGAGCGAGCGACGATGATGTAAGGCATCTATTATTTCTTGCCTCACTTTCCATGTGGAGTAAGTGGTCTTGATTATAAACACTTTCAAGTTTTATTCTTCCACCAATGTGGGAGAAAGAGTAAACTTTCTAATTTGGGAGTACACTTTCCATTTTAGTGTCTCTTTCCCCTCCACCATTTTATTCTCCATTTTTCCATTCACACTTCTTTCATGTACTATGAACCCAATAGTAGTTAATCATATTTTGGTGTTAAGGTAAAGGAGAAGCAGACTTTGGATCCCATACTTAAGCAAATTAAGGATGATGTTGGTCAGCAAAGGTTATGGTTTTTGATATTAGGAGAGATGGTGTTTTAAGGTACCAAGAAAGGTTGTGTGTTCCAAATGTTGTTGGGTTACAAAAAGGGATTTTGGTTGAGGATCATGAGTCTAGAAATACATTTCATCTGGGTTCGACTAAAATGTATTATGACTTGAAGGAAATCTACTAGTGGAATAAAATGAAGAGAGATGTGGCGAACTTTATGGCTAAGTGTATGGTCTGCTAGTAAGTCAAGGTTGAGCATTTGAGGCCTGGTGTATATCTCAAGAGATAGAGTTATCCTGTGGAAGTGGGAGAAAATTAATATGGATTTTGTTATGGGTCGTTCGCGGTCTCGAAATTAGTATGATTCTATTTGGGTCATTGTGGATAGGATGACTAAGTCTGCTCACTTCTTACCTATGAGGAGTAAAAACTTGGGAGAGGATTATGCTAAGTTGTTCATGATGTGTTATAGAAATATAGCACTTTTGACGCTTAAAATGGGAAAAATATGCAAGTTTCTGAGGTTGGTTTATTAGATATGATGCGCTTTGGGTATGTTATGCAGGAAATCATGTTTTGGATGCTAAGTTTGTGAAAATAATGAAAAAGGTATTTTTGGCATCTTATTGGAGCAATTATGGATGTTCGAGACACCTTTTGGCTTGTTCGTGATCAAAGAATGTTTGGGAGTTGAAGAAGAGCTAAAAAAAATGACTCCCGACACTTTCTAAGTCAACATGTGGACCGTAAGTAGCACTTATGGACCGCATGTGGGCAAAGCAAATGCCAGAAGTCCAAAATACCGAGAGCTGACTTGCAGGAAAAAATATTCCTAACACTTATGCCCGACACTAGCGCCCACCTTGCAGGCCATATGTACTACCTAGGGCTGGCAATTTCAGCCCATATTTGTGAAAAAAGTCCATTTAACCCATATTTCTTGAATTGGATCACTCATATTTCAAATGGATAAATATGGACTTCAACTCATTTTAAAAGCTCATACAAATATGAACAAAATGGGTAAAATATGGGTACCTATTTAAACACAGAGATCACCCACCTATGCTTAAAATTTCAGTTTTTTTTTCTTTTCTAGTTTCTTTTCTTCTTCTTTTTTATTTTTTCTTTCTTTTTTCCTTTAATTTATTATTTTTTCTTTCCTTTTTCCTTTAATTTACCATTTTTTATTTTTCATTTTTTTATTTTTTCACTTATTTTTTACTCGTTTCTTACACTTTTTTCTTATTTCTTTTTTCAACACATTCTTTTTTTTGTATTTCCGTTTTCCCATTTTTCATTCTTGGTTCGTCATTTTTGTCATTTTTCTTCTTTTTTATATTTTTTTCCTCATCTTTTTTTTTCATTGCATTTTATATTTTTTAAAAAAATTTACTTTAAATTTATTTGTATTGTACTATATATTTTAAATAATTTTATTATTTGTATTTGAATAGCTTAGTTGTCAATATGTACAATTTATCATTTGTATTTATATACAAATAAGTGTATGAATTAATTATATTTTTGTGAGACTACAATATATAAATATACAATGTATCATTCAATGCAAATGTGTCATTAGTATTTGTATATCAAATTTATCATTTATATTTGTATAGAAACAAGTATCATTAGTATGTGTATGGTTCAAGTTGTATAAACATGTATCATTTGATACAAATGTAACACTTGTATTTGTATAATTTAGCAATTGTATTTGCATAATTTTATTATTTTTATTTGTATTGTTTAATTTATATCAATCAAATACAAGTTGTATCAATATATATAAATATAAGTGTTCGTAAAAATAAAAACAATTGTTCTTTTTCAATTGTTTAAAAATACAAATGATACTGTCAACTACGAATGCAAATACAAAAAAAATGCAATTATAAATACAAATACAATACACGGTCAACTTAAAAATACAAATACACAATAGATCTTTAAAAATACAAGTTCATCAATGAAAATAGAATACAAATACAAATACAAGCAAAATAAAACCACAAAATACAAATACAATGTGCAGTAAAAGATAAATTACAAATACAAAACAATCCTTTTAAAATATAAGTGCGAATTATATAAAATATATATGACAGTGCAAACTATAAAATACAAATACAAGTTTGAAGTCTAAAAAACAAATACAAATACAATTGCATTAAGTAGCTTGGTCCATCTTTATTCCATTTCATATATGGCAAAGGATCTGCATAGCCCTTGATTTATGGGAAAGTCCAGCTTCAAATCACACTTCTAACTCCCTCATCTTAGAGTTCTCGTTAGAGCTGAAGTAAGGCACGAAACAAAGAGCTTAGGGTCAGGCAAGGCAGAAAGTACGTAAAAACCTTAATTTGTTTACTTCTTGCGACTGCTAAAGCTATGTGGTTTGATGAATGTAATCCCAAGATCTTTTAGGATACTATCTTTGTATTTGTCCATTAGGTGGAATCCACTTGAATGTACTTACACAAATGATAAATGTTGGGCGAATATAAATCAATATGCGCTTAAGATATTTTCGTTATCATAAAAAAAAATCAAAAATAGAAAAAAAGAAAAAAAAAAAGAAAGAGAGGTAGAAGTTAGAGATAGAAGAGAGAAAAAAAGGGTAAAGAAAGAATTGAAGAAAAAAATAAAAAAAAAAAAATCAAAAATAAACAAAATGAAAAAGGAGAAAAGGAAAAAGAAAAAAATGATGGTAAATGCAAATATACTGAGTGGTTATGATATTTCAGTCATCATCCATAATTTGTACTCGACTTAACCATATTCTTCGAAAATAAAAAAAATATAAAACATAAAATACAACGAAAAAAGAAAAAAATGAGAAAGAAATAAAAACAAAACAAAATAAAAAATAGAAAAAAAGGAGACAAAAAAGGAAAAGAAAAAGAAAAGAAAAAAGAAAGAGAAGTAATGGGTAGAGATAGAAGAGAGAGAAAAAAAGAAATAAAAAATAAAAAAATAAAACTAGAGGCTACATATAGAAGAGAGAGAAAAAAACTAAAAAAGAAAAAAACTAAAAAAAAAAAAAACAGAAAAAAAGTCAAGTTGATATGATATAGAAGTTTTATGTTTTTGACTTTAGGAGTTAAAGTGGGTTGGAACCATTTTTACCCAATCCATATTTGACCAAATCCATATTTACCCATATTCATATGGGCGGATTACAATCCAAATCATTTTTGCTCGATCCATATTTAACCCGTCCAAATCCAATCCAATCCGCCCATTTGCCACCTCTAGTACTACCTGCGCCCAGGGTCAGGACGCAAGTAGAGACCATAAGTGGCCACCGACCCTGTTTTCTCCTATTTCTTTGGGCTTTGATTTTAGGGTTTCCTCATGTACTATAACTACCCTTTATGTGGTTTTTAGTAGGAGTTACGCACTTTTGATACTCAAAACATAGTTTGATTTCAAGATTAGATTTTGATATTAGGATTCTCTTGTATTGACTTCAGTTGATAAATTCAGCTACGGTTGTGGGTTTTTCTACTTCTTATTTTTTTTATTTCATCTATGCTTTCACTTATGAATGTTGTTGATCACTTAACAAGCATGAGCGGCTAAAAACCCATAGCTAGGGATATGAAAACTTGGCGGATTGACGAAATAGGGAAAGTGCTATTGTTGTTCTAAACCGACCCCCATCCATATATTGCTTTATCTTTACTATAATAGTTTTCTTAACAGGTGCACTTGTTAGGACCCACCTAGATTATTGTTACTTCCTCCAAAAGAGGAGTAGCGATTAGGAAAAGATAATCACAACAGTAATTTGGAATTTAGATGTCGATTCACACTTCTAGGTTTTATCTACGTAATATGGTTAGATTTTATATAATAACTAGAGACTCAAAAGGTAGTAATTAATTGGGATCAAGATAAGGGTTAGTAAGGCGACAACATAAGACTCAAAAGGTAAAGGGTAAGATCCTTTCACTTGTCTAAAAACACTGTAGAAGGTACATAACTTATCGATTCTGCATGCAAGTTATTGGGTTGGTTCAACATAGCATGATAAGCCTATAGAGTTGAGAAACCAGTGGTAACACATTCCTAGTGTTCACCTACGACTGATTACAACTAAAGTTGATATTTGCCACTTGACCTATATTGCTATTCAAAAATCGTGCGTTTATTTTTCTTGTTCTGCCTATTGATTACAACAACTAAAATCCATGAGTCCATGTATTCCCTTACGATTCCCAAAACTTTATTGGGTTACTATATTTTGCAGCGACCATATCATCTTCTGAGAGGAGGTGTAGCATGGACGTCACCAAATTTTGGTTCCATTGTCGGGGAATACACTTTTGATTCGTGATTTGAAGTTGTTGCATTTTTTGGGTTTTCTTTTTTTTATTCTTAGTTAGGCATACGCCGGTGTATGCCTAGCATGCAGAGTATAGGAAATCCCTTACGCCTAGTAAATTTGAATCCAGAGAGGATCCTACAATTACCTAGTAAGATAGTGGAGCAAAAAAAAGATAACAATCCTTAAAGGGTTCGTGATGTTGTAAATCCTCCTTCTCTCAAAGGAGTACAGGATATTGTTGACCTATAGACCGATCAAATTTTATATCAAGTTATAAATGAGAGAAGGGCAACAAAAATAACTCAGTGAATAGCTCGGGAGGTAGAGCTAGTAGAGCAGAGTCAAGAAACAGATTGTGGAGCAGCACTTGGTAGAAATCAAAATAGTGCGAGAAGTTCCTATTTTCAAGTAATTCAAGCATACCAGTATGTGCAGCCATATATAGATGATGAAGAATATTTGGGATATGTTGAGTCGGCAGACACTGGAGCCATTATACCTCTTATTTTACCCCCAGGCATCAAGTTTGACATAACGAGCGCAATGATCCAGCTCTTAAATCTGAAAGGTGTGTTTGCAGGTCTGCCTACAGATGATGCAAATTTTTAGGTTGCTAGTTTTATCGAGATCTGAAGATCATATACAAATCTAGGGGTGAATTAAGAAATGCTTAGACTAAGGTTGATCCCCTTCTCACTTATAGGAGAAGTATCTTTATGGTTCGAGTAACTACTAAAAGGGCTCTATCTACATAGAACAAGTTATGTAGTCAAATTTTGAAAAGGTTCTTTCCTCCATCCAGGATGTCGTAGCTTAAAGACGAGATCTATAATTTCAAGAAAGTGTAGTTAGAATCTATGTACGAGGCATAGTTAAGGTTCAAGAAGAAGCTGAATATGGTGCCCATTCATCGATTGTCAAGGACAAGCTTATTAAAGATACTTTATTGAACCTTGACCATCATCTCCAGATCCATGGCAGACACCATAACTAGAGGAGCTTTTATGAGACAACGCTGGGAGGCAGCTTTGAAGATGTTAGATCAGATCTCACCCACTAATCGAGGGTGGAAAACCTAAAGATGTTAGATTAGATAATCAGAGCAGGGTGCAAATCAGCAAAATAATATGAGAGATAGTTGACAGTGCACTAATAAGGAGAATTAGGGAAATTCCTATTCGACAGCTAGTGTACCATAACCTAAGCCTTTGGGTGATCATTGTTTTTAGACTAGCAGTGGTCCTAGGGTGCCCAGTCTTAGGCTAGTAGAGCTCAGTTGGCCTTACCTTATCCTCATTACCATTTTTGTAGGAAACATCATCGTGTATATTATGTGGAGAGGATAAATTGGTGCTATAATTATGGTCTGTTTGCTCATATGCAGTGAGATTATCCTTTGGCTAGAGTTTCCACTAGAGCTAATAAGGTTCCAATCGCCACTTCTTCGGATCCTTCACCTAGGGGTGTAACATCTGGTATCGGCACTGGTCGAAATCGTCTCTATGAACTTACTACTCGTCAGGAATTTGAGTCATCCCTCAATGTTGTTACAGGTATATTACTGCTCTTCTTTCGTGATGTTTATTGTTTGCTTAATCCGGGTTCTACCCTGTATTATGTGACTCCTTATATTGTTGTACACTTTGGTTTTAACCCTACAAATATTTTTAATCCCTTCTCTATTTCTACTCTCATAGGTGAGTATATTATTTTTTGAAAAATCTATAGGGGTTGTGTCGTGTCTATTCTTCATAGAGAGAAATTGGTGGTTTTGATAGAACTTGATATGATAGATTTTGATGAGATCTTGGGGATGGATTGGCTCTATTCATGCTATGCTTCTCTAGATTGTAGGACCCGAAAAGTCAGTTTCTATTTTCCTAATGAACTGATGATTGAAGTGAGGGGGAGTTCCTTAGTAACCAAAGGAGAGTTTATCTCCTATCTTAGAGCTCAGAAGTTGATATTCAAGGGGTGTATGTATCATATAGTGTGGGTTAAGGATTTTAATTCTGAAAATACTTCTTTTCAATCTATCCCTGTGGCTAATGAATTTCCTAAAGTTTTCCCGGTGATCTTCTGAAATCCTTCCAAAAGGAAAATAAATTTTGGGATTGATCTTCTATCGGATACTCATCCTATTTCCATTCTTCCTTATAGGATGGCTCAGACTAAATTAAAGGATCTAAAGAAGCATTTAATGGATCTTTTTGATAAGGGTTTTATTTGTCCTAGTGTTTTTTTGTGGGGAGGTACTGTGCTTTTTATGAGAAAGAAATATGGGTCTCTTCAGATGTGTATAGACTATCATCAGTAGAACAAGGTTACAGTGAAGAATAAGTATCCTCTTCATAGGATTGATGAGCTTCAGGGTGCTAGGTGTTTCTCTAAGATTGATCTCTGTTCGGGCTATCATCAGTTGAAAATTAGGGAGGTTGATATTCCTGAAAATTGCTTTCAAAATTTGGTACGGCCATTATGAGTTTCTGATTATGTCATTTAAGTTGACTGATGCTATAACTATTTTCATGGATCTTATGAATCGGGTGTTTAGGCAGCTTTTAGATTTGTTCATTATAGTCTTCATTAAAGACATCTTGGTGTACTCTAAGAGTGAGGAGGATCATGTCAATCACCTCCAAATTGTGTTGCAAACTATTAAAGATGAGAGATTGTCTGCAAAATTTTCTAAGTGTGAATTTTCACTAAGTGTTGTAAATTTTCTAGGGCATGTTGTTTCTAGTAAGGGGACCAAGGTGAATCCACAGAAAGTTGAGGCAGTTAAAAAGGTGGACTAGACCCATGACTCCACTCGACATTAGGAGCTTCTTGGGCTTGGACGGTTACTATAGGAGGTTTGTCGAGAGTTTCTCATCTATTGCTACCCCACTGATAAATTTAACTCAGAAAAAGGTTAAGTTTTTGTGGTCCAATACTTGTGAGGGTATTTTTGAGAAGTTGAAGAATAAGTTAACTTTTGCGCCAGTTTTGAACCTGCCTGAGGGTACTACTGGATTTGTGGTGTATTATGATGAATTCACTGTGGAACTAGGTTGTGTTCTAATTCATCATGGTAAGGTTCCAGCCTATGTTTCTAGGCAGCTTAAGGTTCATGGGAGGAATTACCCGACATATGATCTAGAGTTAACAGATGTGGTCTTTGCATTGAAGACTTGGCATTGTTATGTATGAGGTGCATGTGGACATTAGTCCATACCATAAGAGCTTGCAGTATGTGTTTACACAAACAAAATTGAATCTTAGTCAAAGGTGGTGGCGCGAGTTTCTTAAGGATTATGTGTGAGCCTTCACTACCATCTAGCTAAAGATAATATTGTTGTTAATGCTTTTAGTAAGTTGTCTATGGGGAGCCTATCTCACAATGAGGAGGAGAAAATTGGGTTAGTGAAGGATATTCACAGGTTATCTAATGTGGGAGTTTGTCTCTTGGACTCTAAGGATGGAAAAGTGATTTTTTAGGAAGTAATTAAATCATCTTTTGGTTTTGCGGTCAAGGAGAAGCAGGATTTGTACCCCATATTATGCAGATTAAGGATGATGTGGGTCTGCAAAAGGTTATGACATTCGAGATTGGAGAAGATAACATCTTAAGGTGTTAAGAAAGGTGGTGTATTGCCGATGTAAATAGGTTGCAAGAAAGAATTTTGGTTGAGACTCACGAGTCTAAATATATAGTTCATTCAAGTTTGACTAAATTGTATCATGACTTGAAGGAAATCTAGTGGTGGAATAATATGAAGAGAGATGTGGCTAAATTTTTGGCTAAGTGTATGGTTTATCAGTAAGTCAATGTTGAACATTTGAGGCCTGGTGGCATATCTCAAGAGATAGAGTTTCAAATATGGAAGTGGGAGATGATTAATATGGATTTCTTACAGGCCTTTCGCGATCTCGTAACTAGTATGATTCTATTTGGGTCATTATGGATAAAATTACTAAGTCTGCTCACTTTTTACCTGTGACGACTAACTACTCAAGAGAAATTATACTAAGCTGTTCATTCAAAAGATAGTTAAATTGCACGGTGTGTCGGTGACCATCATTTCAGATTGAGGTACGCAGTTCTTATCTCATTTCTAGCGTACGTTTCAGAAAGGATTGGGTACTTAGGTGAACTTTAGCACCGTTTTCCACCCTCAAATGGATGGACAAGTAAAGCATACTATTCAGACTTTAGAGGATATTCTAAGGGCCTGTGTGATTGATTGTAAATATAGTTGGGTTGACCATTTACCTCTTATTGAGTTTGTTTACAATAATAGTTATCATTCTACCATCCAAATGTCTCATTTTGAGGCTCTTTATGGTAGGAGGTGTAGGTCTCCTATTGGATGGTTTAAAGTAGGGGAGACTTATTTGTTTGGCCCTAATTTGGTTCACCAAGAAATAGATAAGGAGAAGATGATTAGAGAAAGACTTAAGACTACTCAAAGTCGCCAAAAGTCTTATGCGGATGTGAGGAGAAGGGAGTTGGAATTTAAAGTTAGTGAGTGAGTGTTCTTTAAGGTGACTCCTATAAAAAGAGTCATGAGATTTGGAAGAAGAGGAAGCTCAGTCCTCGTTATGTTGGTCCGTATCAAATTGTGGGGAGAATTAGAAATGTTGCTTATGAGTTTGAATTGCCTGCAAGTTTGGATTTTCATTCTTTCTTCCAAGTGTCTATGCTAAAAAAGTATGTGGATGACCCTTCTTTAATAGCCTCTATTGAGGATGTTGGTGTTTCAGATTCTTCGTCTTATGAGGAAGTTTTGGTTAAAATATTGGATAGACAAGTTCGTATATTAAGGAGAAAGGATGTAGCTTTGGTGAAGGTTCTTTGGAGGAATCAAAAGGTTGAAGAAGCTACATGGGAAGTTGAAGAAGATATGAGAGTCAAGTACCCGTTTTTGTTCCCCGAAATTGGATAAAAGTGCTTAAGGTATGAGTTTCATTTTCCTCTTGTCGTATTTCTAATTTGGCATTTAATTTTGATGTAATTTTTTTATTCTCGTGCTAAAAAACGTCCTAACTCATCATTCGAGGATGAATGATCCTAAGGGGGATAATTTGAGGCCCATAAAATTTCAACGATTTTATTTTTGACCCTTCCGCATGCATAATGTCAATTTTTGACTTAAAGTATGTTTAGGAATGTTAAAGGAGTGTCTTTCAAAATTTTTGGAAGAGGTTCGAGGTTAATTTAGAACTCTAAGGCAGCGTGCCTCTGCGATAGTGGTGTACCACGCCACTAGAACTCCACGATAGCAGCGTGGGACGGAGGCTAGCCTCCTCTATATTAGTATGCCACGCCGCTGTGTTAAAAATATCCAATTTTTGTTTTTACACTTGAAATGAGAGGCTTTTGGTCTTTTTATCCCTTGCAGGGCTTTTAAACACAAAATCAACCATTTTTCTTCATTTTCAAAAATCAAGCTCCACTATTCTCATCTTGAACTTAAAACCCAAGAAAGCTCAAGGATTTTACAGTTAATTCACTGTTTAAGCACAAAACTTTGAATTCTCTTCAAATTGTTCTATATTTCATGCATGTTGCTCATCCCTAACTTGTAATTTTACATTATGGTATAAATTAATTAGGTATTCGTGTGATTTAAATTGTTGATTTGAAATTGGGTTGAGGGATTTTGATTGGGTTTACATGAATTGCTTTCTTTAAGTTTTAAATTATTTATTTATGCTTTAATTTATGGTTATGGGGACAGAATTGGTGCATTATTTTAATGGTTGAAATGGAGGACATGAGTTTCCCAAGTTGATAAAATTTTGACTTGGTGATTGCATTAAACTCAACCCTCTTTATAAACTTGATTTTTAATATGGATAATTGCATGGTTTAACTTGTCTTTTGAACCTATTACATTGCATTAAAGGATCAATGAATGAATATGATTTTGGAATGGCTTTGGTGGCCAAGGATTGGATTTTAAATGAAACTTGGGAGTCAATTTTGTTATATGGATTGGTTTGGCATGATTATATAAGCTTGCAAGCATATTGGTATGAAGATGCCATATTGAAAATGCATTAATGAATGACACTTGGGTGAATAGTTGATTAGTACAATTATTATTTTAATTTAGGCTTAAAGGGAATCGAGTAGATCAGCGTGAATGTGAAGTTCTTGGGGGGTCAACACTAAAAAGCATGTTTGCTGGCATTGGGGTTCCATGTGATTGTGTGCTTGGTGCACATATTATATATATATATATGTGTGTGTGTGTGTGTGTGTGTGTGTACAGATATGTGTGTCTGTGTGCGTGTGTATTGAGAGGTGTATGACCTTTGTGTCTTTAGTATTTCCTCAATTTTTCCTTGATTCATAAGGTTAACACGTGTTAGGGGCCTCTCAGTAGGGGGGCTGGACCCATATAGCCCATGGGTGACTTTAAGACAAAGCAAGTTACACATTTCAGGTTAATGGTTTAAGCTCTCATGTTCATGACCCTTGTTCTTATCCCGAAATACTATATATATGTATGGTGCATGTCGTACCCCATTTTAACACAGGTCAAACCGAGGTATAACATATTGGAAACCTCTTAATTATATTTTAGGAAATCGCCACCTAATTAGTTCTACGGTAAATTAGGACACCTATTATAAACCATGTGATTAAAAGAAAATAAAGACTTCATTTTAAGGTCTACTTATCCTACGTGATTCTAGGTAAGAATTCTAATTATCCTAAAGGGAAGGGACTAGGCATCCTAAAGGATCCGTTAAATTACGGTTATCCGACCAAACTTAGGTTAGATAAAGCAATCGATATGAAAATATTGCAAAATAAAGATGGCCTTTATAGTCCTTAAAAATGATGCAAAACTTTATTGTTATTAAAAGGAAGTAATTTTAAATCATTTTGTAGAAAAGATTTACAAAGGTTCCTAACTAATAGTTTAAACAAAAGGTTAGTCGTGTTATAAAAGTCGCACATTTTAATTCTAAGAAAAATCTTTTACCCTTCCTTTATCAATTTTTATAAAATAAATGTAAGCACAAAATTAGTCACACCATACAAAATAGATTATTGAAAGATAGCATTGAAGATATACAATTGCTTAAATCTACTAGTGACTTGGGATTTTATTCTTTTATCAAGAAAAGACATATATTTTCCAAAAAAGAAGTTTATGCCATTAGAAAAACCTAAGAATGCCTCGTGAAATCAAATTGACATAGTTGCCATCTTTTATGTGAAACGAAGTTAATTGCTATACCCAAAATAAGGAAAGCCGGCTATCAAGTTTAACGGTAATAAATGTTCCTACCACCAAAACCTATATTTGATTAAATCAAAATTACTAATTAATTAAGACTAACTTTGATTCTAAAGATAAAGTTGTTACTCTATATTAAGCCGTTACAGGGTTCTAAAAACTCGACCAATAATTCAAAAGGGCACATCTTTTGCCTATCAAATTTTAATCTTTAACTATATTAATCATACACCTAAGCTAAGCGACAAGTTTAAGATTACTATCTAATCAAAGGGTGGGGAAGATACTAGATAAATTTATCATCCATCTCTATAATCTTAGACTAATTCAAACATAAGCAATCAGAACATCAATTCTAAGTGATAATGTGCGGAAAAGCAAAGTAATGAAAGATAATATGATATGTGCATACAAAAAGAAATAAATCTTGAAGGAAAGGAGGAGGCTTTAAGCAGCTAGAGGATTTGGCTTGAGAGTATAGAACGTGACTCCTTGTTCGAATGAGGGGTAGCGTCGTCTCGTTTGAGACTTCATTTAACTAGAGTCTTGAATTAAGACTCCATTTGCTCCGAGCGCACATGTAAAGAAAGAGAAAACAAAGAATAAGTAATACAGGTAGTTATATATTGCAGATATTCAAGAAAGAAAATATTGGAACTTCAAAATGCACATATAAAGGGAAAAGGAAAAAAATACGCGAACTTATACAAGAAACCAAGAGGTACTTAGATTATTTCCCACTTTATAATAATGAGAAAAGAACACAAGACTTGACAAGTATCTTTACCAAATGACATATTTAAAGCTAGTCCCAAACAGGTAGATAACAAGAAAAATCAAAATGTATACAACTCTTGTATGTTAAGGCTTGCGATTAAAATTTAAGCATTTGCGAGTTGGTAAGGAATTTCCCGAAAGCAAGTATTCACGATGGCAAAATTATTTAACAAAAGGGTGACCTATGTTATTGTTAAGTATCCCACATCGGAAGAGGAAAGGGTCCTTGGTCTCCTTATGATTATGTTAATACTTCTAGAAATCAGAGATGCAAATATCCATTAGCCAACAACTTGTCTTATAAAAATCTGAGTCCTACTTATCAGTGCTATTTGTCCAAATTCTCTACTTTGACTGAACCTCAGCACTATAAATAGGTTGTAAAAGATGAACGGTGGGTGAATGTTATGAAATCAGAGGTTCAAGCCTTGAAAGCTAGATGAGGAAGCTTTTGTATTTTGTGCTGGTAAGGAAGCAAAAGGAAATGTATCTTCATGAAAAACAGTATCTCTACTGACTAATAGTTTCTTTGGGGTGATATCCAGCAGTAAATACCCCTTTTAAGATTCTGAATATCCCACCAAGACTGCAGGTTTGGCCCTTTCTGTGAACTTATCACCTCTTAGGAGGATAGTGACATAGCACAAGTATCCAAATACCCTGAGATGTGACAACTTGGGATCCTTAGAAAAAATCAACTAAAATGGGCTCTTATCACTTAGAATAGAAGATGGTAACCTATTCATTAGATATAATACAGCCTTTACACATAGTCCCCAATACTTAATGGGCAAGTGAGACTGAAACTTCAGGGCTCTAGCTATGTTTAATATATGTTTGTTCTTTCTCTCCACAACTCCATTCTGTTGAGGAGTATGAGGACAGCTAGTCTAATGTAGTATGCCCAGGGACTGGAACAATGTCTTACCTTAAGAGTTGATAAATTCAGTGCCATTATCAGATCTAATGGTTTTTACTATTATGCCAAACTAAGTTTTAATTATGGAAAAAATGTCTTAATGGCCACTATGGCCTCAGACTTTAACTATAACAAGTGCACCCAAGTGTATCTACTATGTTTATCTACTATAGTCAAGAAGTAATATTGGGTCCCCCCATCTTATTATGTCCAGCTCCAGATGTCCAGCCCTGGGCATGCGGGGGGGGTGTTGGAGTTCCACATTAGTGGGTTAAAGGGTCCTTGGTCTTCTTATATGGTCTTGGGCAATCCTCCCCCTATGAGCTAGCTTTTGAGATTGAGTTAGGGCCAAGGTAAATTTGTTTAACATGGTATTAGAGTCAGGTCCATCCCTATTTTAGGCTCTCGGTCCACGCGCCTATGCCAGTTA
Source organism: Capsicum baccatum var. pendulum (assembly GCA_030864225.1). Taxonomy (NCBI): domain Eukaryota; kingdom Viridiplantae; phylum Streptophyta; class Magnoliopsida; order Solanales; family Solanaceae; genus Capsicum; species Capsicum baccatum. The sequence goes on from CM061560.1 coordinate 43,838,632, forward strand.
GGCCTGGGCGTGAGGGGGGTGTTAGAGTGGGTAAAAGTCCCACATTGGTTGGGGAATGGACTAGTGGTTTGCTTATATAGACTTGGGTAATCCTCCTCTCTTGAGCTAGCTTTTGAGGTTGAGTTTGTTAAATATCCCACATCGGAAGAGGAAGGGTCCTTGGTCTCCTTATAAGGCTTGGGCAATCCTCCTCTTCATGAGCTAGCTTTTAGGGTGTGAGTTAGTCCCAAGACCAATTTTCACATGGTATCAGAGCCACGAGATCCACACTAAGTGTATGTTTTTCGATCATATTTCACTAAGTTTTTTGCAATTTCGATCTATATTACAGCTGCATTCTAACAATCATGGCGCCTAAAATCGATCAAAGTGATCCACTTTTCATTGGTGCATCTGAGAGCTCCAGTGTTGTACTTGTTTCAATCAAGTTAACTAGTTCAGAAAATTATAGTTTATGGAGTAGATCGATGCGTATTGCTCTCTTAGGGAAGAAAAAGTTTGGATTTGTCACTGGTGCCTACAACAAGGAATCATATAGAGAAGAACTTCATGAGCAGTGGGAAACATGTAATGCGATTGTGCTTTCCTGGATCATGAACACTGTGAGTGAGAGTCTGTTATCTGGCATTGTTTATGCCACAAATGCTTGTACAGTTTGGGAAGATTTGAAGGAGAGGTATGACAAGATGAATCGTATGCATATATACTAGCTGCATCGTAAAATTAATATGCACTCTTAAGGTACAGATTTAATCTCAGCCTAGTTTACCAAATTGAAAAGTTTATGGAGTGAGTCTCATGTATTAGTGCCAAATCCTAGTTGTGCTTGCCCTACGTCTAGAGAATACTCAGATCATATATGTCAACTTAGACTTTTACAGTTTTTAAGTGGCCTGAATGAGTCCTATGACTAAGCTAGAAAATAGATATTGCTCAAAAGAGTGACTCCTACTCTCAATCAAGCTTATAATATGCTCATAGAAGATGAAATCCAACATTCAGCATGTATAATGACTGTGAATGATAGATCAAAACCACTTGCTATGCAAATGAATCAAAATTATGGTTTTGGACAAAACAACTCTAACTATAGAGGCAGAAAGTGTGATTATTGCCATCTATTGGGTCATACTAAGGAAACTTGATATAAGTTGGTAGGGTATCCAAATGACTGGAAGAATACGAAGAAACAAGGATACAACTCTAATTTTAGATCACAGTATGCTGGTGGTAACAACTTTGTAAACACTGGTCACAGGTCTATTTCTCAGGCTTCAACTACGGTAGCTGATTAGGTTGATGCTGATAGTTCTGGTCATGAAGTAACTCACACACCAAAGGCCAAGCCTCACACCTTCACTGAGGAAGAGTACACTCAGATTATGATTATGTTGAACAAAGACACAATAGATATGAAACAAGTCAATACGACAGGTATTACTACTTGTTTCTTGTCCAAAGCATGTTCTGACAGTTGGATTGTAGACTCAGGTGTTACACATCATGTGTCTGCCCATAGACACTTGTTCAAAGGAGGTACCAAATTAAACTCCAAGCATGTGGATAAGTTGCACCTTCCAACAAGTGATGAAGTGACAATCTCACACACAGGAGAAGCTCAGGTTCTCAAGTGTTTAGACATTATGAAGAATCCTAGTAATGCAAACATGTTGAATAAATGTTCTGTATGTCCACTAGCTAAACAGACAAGATTGTCATTCCTTTTAAGTACTACTAGATGCTCTACATATTTTGAACTTGTACACATGGATTTGTAGGGTCCATATAAAAATTCTACATTTGACAACAAATATTACTTCTTCACTATGGTAGATGACCATAATAGATACACTTGGGTGCACCTGTTGCAGTTAAAGTCTGAGGCCATAGTGGCCACTAAGACATTTGTTTCCATGATTAAAACTCAGTTTGGCATAATGGTAAAATCCATTAGATCTAATAATGGCACTGAATTCATCAACTCTCAATGTAAGACATTGTTCCAGTCCTTGGGCATACTACATCAGACCAGCTGTCCTCATACTCCTTAATAGAATGAAGTTGTGGAGAGGAAGCACAGACATATATTAAACATAGCTAGATCCCTCAAGTTTCAGTATCACTTGCCCATTAAGTGTTGGGGACTATGTGTAAAGGCTATAGTATATCTAATGAACAGGTTACCATCTTCTATTATATGTGGTAAAAGACCATTTCGGTTGATGTTTTCCAAGGATCCCAAGTTGTCACATCTCAGGGTATTTGGATGCTTGTGCTATGTCACTATTCTCCCAAGAGGTGATAAGTTCACAGAAAGGGCCAAATCTGCAGTCTTGGTGGGATATTCAGAATCTTAAAAGGGGTATTTACTGCTGGATATCACCTCAAAGAAACTATTAGTCAGTAGAGATGTGTTTCATAAAGATACATTTCCTTTTTCTTCCTCACCAGTACAAAATACAGAAGCTTCCTCATCTGGAGAAAATATTATTGACTTCTTGATTCCTATAGATTAAGAAACATTTCATGAAACAAATAGTAAGAGTGTTACTGAAGGAGCTCCAATTGAGGAAGATGACATTTCTGATGTTGAAGTTCCTGGTGCAGCTTCACCTGGCACCACTCATGAAGAAATATGTCAAGATAATTGTTCCCTGCCTCAACCCTCTTCAAGTAGACCTGCGAGAACAAGCAGACCACCAGTGTGGATGCATGATTATGTTGATACTTCTAGAAATTAGAGATGCAAACATCCATTAGCTAACAACTTGTCTTATAAAAATCTAAGTCCTACTGATCAGTGCTATATGTCCAAATTCTCCACTTTGACTGAACCTCAACACTATAAACAGGCTGTAAAAGATCAAAGGTGGGTGGAAGCTATGAAATCAGAGGTTCAAGCCTTGGAATCTAACTACACATAGGTCATTGTTGATCTACCTAAAGGGAAGAATATTGTTGGTTCCAATTGGATATACAAAACCAAATATCTTTCAAATGGTGAAGTGAAGAGGTTCAAAGCAAGGTTAGTGGCCAAAGGATATTGCCAACAAGAAAGGTTGGACTATCATGAAACCTTTTCACTAGTGGCTAAGATGGTTACAGTCAGATGTGTGATTGCACTGGCTGCATCTAAAGGTTGGAATCTTTATCAAATGGATGTGCATAATGCATTCCTCCAAGGGGATCTTGAGAAGGAAGTTTACATGGAAATGCCTGAAGGATTTAGAAGACAGGGGGAGCACAAGGTGTGTAAGTTGATGATATCCTTGTATGGTCTTAAGCAAGCCTCCAGGCAGTGGAATCTTAAGCTTACTCATGCCTTACTTGATGCTGGTTTTACCCAAAGTGCACATGATTATTCCCTATTCACCCTACATCAAGGTCTAGACACTGTTATAGTTCTTGTTTATGTTGATGATTTACTAATCACTGGAAGCACTGCCTCCTTGATCAATGCTACCAAAATCAAGTTACATCAACAGTTTAAGATGAAGAACTTATGGGATCTCAACTATTTTTTGGGTATTGAAGTTTTAAGATCCACATCAGGGGTCATTCTGAACCAAAGAAAGTATACTCTAGACTTGATTACTGAAACAGGTCTTAGTGGTGCTAAGACTGCTATTACTCCCTTAGATTCTAATGCCAGGCTCACATCTATTGAGTATGATCAAGTAACAGTTGCAGAAGGTGATGAACTGTTGTCTGACATTTTCTCTTACCAAAGACTTATTGGGAAGCTTATGCTGGTGTGATTCTGATTGGGCTGCTTGTCCAAACACCAGAAGATCAGTTATGTTAAAATTGGTCTTGGACCTAACTCGCACCCCAAAATCTAGCTCATGAGGAGAAGGATTGCCCAAGCCTTATAAGAAGACCAAGGACCATTTTCTCTTCCGATGTGGGATACTTAATACTCCCCTACACGCCCAGGCTAACTGTAGCGTGGAAAACACGCACAGGCTAACTGGAGCATGGACAATATATAGGGGCCCACCATCAGTGAACAAATATTTGGAATGGTCCTGGCTCTGATACCATGTTAAAATTGGTCTTGGACCTAAATCGCACTCCAAAGCTCACTCTATATTTGTTCTTCTTTTTCTCTAACCCTAGTTTTCTTCTTTTTCATTGAGATCTATAATAATGGCGAATGCAGAGATGTTTGCTTTTTAAGCTGAGATTAACCAGCTATTGAGTTTGATTATCAATACTTTTTACAGTAACAAGGAGATCTTTCTGAGGGAGCTTATTAGCAATTCTTTTGATGCTTTGGACAAGATTCGCTTTGAAAGTTTGACAGACAAGACCAATCTAGATGCACAACCTGAACTCTTTATCCACATTATTCCTGACAAGACCAATAATAGCTTGACTATTATGGACAGTAAGTGTGTGTTTTTCAATCACATTTCACTAAGTTTTTTGCGCATTTTGAATCTCTGTCTTTAGCTCCTTTTGTTGCAATTTTGATCTATATTACAGCTGTATTCTAACAATCATGGTGCCTAAAATCAATCAAAGTGATTCACTTTTCATTGGTGCATCTGAGAGATCTAGTGCTGTACTTGTTTCCATCAAGTTAAATGGTTCAAAAAATTATAGTTTATGGAGTCGATCGATGTGTATTGCTCTCTTAGAGAAGAGGAAGTTTGGATTTGTCACTGGTGCCTACAACAAGGAATCATATAGAGAAGAACTTCAGGAGTAGTGGGAAACATGTAATGTGATTATGCTTTCTTGGATCATGAACACTGTGAGTGAGAGTCTGCTAGCTGGCATTGTTTATACCATAAATGCTTGTGCAGTTTAGGAGGATTTGAAGGAGAGGTATGACAAGGTGAATCGTATGCGTATATACCAGTTGCATCACAAAATTAATATGCACTCTCAAGGTACAGATTCAATCTCAACCAATTTTACCAAATTGAAAATTTTATGGAGTGAGTATCATGTATTAGTTCCAAATCCTAGTTTTTCTTGCCCTACGTCTAGAGAATACTCAGATCATATGTGTCAACTTAGACTTTTATAGTTTTTAAGTGGCTTGAATGAATCCTATGACCAAGGTAGAAGACAGATATTGCTCAAAAGAGTGACTCCTACTCTCAATCAAGCTTATGCTTTGCTCATAGAAGATGAAATCCAACATTCAGCATGTATGATGACTGTGAATAATAGATCAGAACCACTTGCTATGCAAATGAATCAAAATTATGGTTTTGGACAAAACAACTCTAACTATAGAGGAAGAAAGTGTGATTATTGCCATTTATTGGGTCATACCAAGGAAAATTGCTATAAGTTGGTAGGGTATCTAAATGACTGGAAGAACAGGAAGAAACAAGGCTACAACTCTAATTTCATATCACAGTATGCTGGTGGTAACAACTTTGTAAACACTGGTCACGGGTCTATTTCTCAAGCTTCAATTATGGTAGCTGGTCAGGTTAATGCTGATAGTTCTGGTCATGAAGTGACTCACACACCAAAGGCCAAGTCTCACACATTAACTGAGGAAAAGTACACTTAGATTATGACTATGTTGAACAAAGACATAACAGATATGAAATAAGTCAATACGAAAGGTATTACTACTTGTTTCTTGTCCAAAGAATGTTCTGACAGTTGGATTGTACACTTGGGTGCTACTTTTTGTCCAAAGCAAGTTTTGACAGTTGGATTGTAGACTCAGGTGCTACTTCTTGTCCAAAGCATGTTCTGACAGTTGGATTGTAGACTCAGGTGCTACACATCATGTGTCTGCCCATAGACACTTGTTCAAAGGAGGTACCAGCTTAGACTCCAAGCATGTGGATAAGTTGTACCTTCCAACAAGTGATGAAGTGACAATCTCACACATAGGAGAAGCTCACATTTTTGCAGATGATCTGATCAAAGATGTTCTATATTTTCCAGATTTCAAACTCAATTTGTTTTTTGTTGCCAAGATAACCAAGGAACTTTCATGTTTTGTATCCTTTTATCGTGATTTTTGTATCTTTCAGGATCTCTTCAATGGCAAGGTGAATGGGAATGGTAGACAAGAGGGTGTACTATATGTTCTTAAAGGTATACTTGATCCTTCATTCCTTCTTAGCTCCATCAATGGAGTCTTAGCAAGTGTTTTCACATAGTATCAGAGCCAGGCCCATTCCAAATATATGTTCACCGATGGTGGGCCCCCATATATATTGTCCACTCTTCAGTTATCCTATGCGTGTTGTCCACGCTACAGTTAGCCTGGGCATGTGGAGAAGTGTTAAGTATCCTGCATTGGAAGAGGAAAGGGTCCTTCGTCTCCTTATAAGGTTTGGGCAATCCTCCTCCTCATGAGTTAGCTTTTGGAGTGTGAGTTAGGTCCAAGACCAATTTTAACAGTTATGATTTGTTTTACACGCCCAACAAATATTTCATGCCATTTTTAGAATGCCTAACTATGGATTCTATTGCAAGCCGACTATTCTTTGCGAAAAGAAAACGACAACACCTGACCGGAGAGCATTTTATCACATTCAAAACATTGGTACTTCCTAGCAGTTGCGCATTACGACTAAAAAAACATAATGGCTTAGTTCATTATCATTACTACTGATCCAAATATGAAACACAACATTGATCACGAGACAAGTAAAAACTTCCATGTCCAAATGTACTCTCTAACACGGGACGAAAGATGTTAAAATATATAGAATGGGGGGCTTCTTTCTTGATAAATATTACAATACATGACTGAAGTATAATATTTCAAACTTGTTTTATCAATAACTGAATAGAAACTAGGCAAGCAGTTATTTATTACGTATCTAGATCCAAGTGGTAATTGCTATAGGCACATGATGCAAAAGAGGTGATAGCTCATGGTTTCTAATAGAAATAGAGAGTAAGATGATAACTTGAAATTTTTTTTTGAAGCATTAAGATTCGACAATAGCTATCGTAGCTACCAGTGTCTTTAGAATATTAAAGGAAAAAACGTGTGATTAACAAGATTTGCAATACACCTAGCAGCAAAATACTCATGAAATCGAAACAAACTAATAGTAAGGTTACTGACCTGGAGTGGATCAGTGAACTAGGTGTTTAGATCTCAAATCTACACTCAAACTTACTCAAATCATACCGGAAAGCAAACTCGAACCGAGAGATGTAAAAAGAGGCAAAAAGGGATCTTTGTGAGAGAGAATTTCTCTATATATAACTTCCAACCTTGATGGCTAAGAAAAACAAAATTTTTGAGAGATGTGGTTGTTCTACCCCAAAAAAAAAACTGCTCCAAATGGATAAAAATGTAAATATTTATAGAGAGAAAATTAGGGCTTCAAGTTTGGGCGGGATCTTGAGCTTTTAATTTCGAATTCTAAACAAACATGACCATTTGGAGTTGGAAGTTATCAGCTTGGACAGATTTGGTCCTTCACGTGATTGATATGGCCATAACACAAAAATGGAGTAACATTTTCTTCCATGGTTGATGAAGCATTGTTGCTTTTTCAAAATTGGGAGAGTGAGAAGTGGAAAACCAAAAAGGAGCGGCGCTTTTGGGAGGGGGAAAATTTTTCTCTTTTTCTTTCCTTTTTGGGCGATTTTTTAGGGTTCTTAGGATATTTTAGGTATTTTGTGTAGATTAAGTGAGGGTAAAGTGGGCATTTCATGGTAAAAGGGATCTAGGGTTTTAAATGAGATGTTGACTGACTAATGAGAGGGAGACATGTGGCAAAGATGTACTGAGAGTGTGTCAAGATTGTGCAAGGTGTGGAAGGAGTGCAATAAGAGTGTGTTTGATGTGTGTTATGCCCGTTTGGAGTATTATGTGGTGCAAACGTGGCATCCATGTGGCAATGAGGTGGAAAAGGGAAGAGAAAAGATGGGCTTTATGGGTCATATCTTTAAATTGGGCCAAATTTCATGAATATTATAAAAAGTATAAATAACATAAATATCAACCCTTTTGGAAGTAATTACACTCTCTTCCACTTTTTAATTATTTTACTCTCTCTTCCTATTAATATACATTACATAGCCGACATATACATTGCATTTTGTGTATATGTTGGGATTTTTGTACTAAGTTTAGGGAGTTGGGATTTTTTCTAATATTGGAAATATAAGTTGTGTATTTGTGTAATTTTTAGTTATAAAATAGGCTGATTTAAAATACCTTCTTTCTTATGACCTTTGGGATTCTAAATTAATAGAAAATAACACTAAACGTATTAAAAATATCCGAATAAGTAATGATAATAAAATAATTATTTGATATTAAAATATAGGCATTTAAACATAGTTCCATGATAAATGTCGGAACTGAACAATGGTATTTATAAAGTTTAAAACCACAAAAAATAGTTTCTTCAATTAAATAAAAAATAAAGTAAATATAATGCCTTTTGTGCAAGTTTATAGGAAATGCTACGTATGCGACGATAATTAGAAATATGATGAAAATAGTAATAAATAATAATGGTGATTATTAATAATAATAATAATAATAATGTCGTCGATAATTCTTAGTTTTAAAAACACAAATGGTACAAGGACTTGCATAAACTCCTGATTATAGGAATATCATACATATATTTTTTTAATCTATCAAAATTATTTAGAAGCGCAAAGAAATGACTTGAAAGAAAGGTGAGAGAAAATTGGGTGTCAACAGTTGTCCCTCTTAGACCAGAGACGATGAAAGAGTTTTTGGGCGAAGAATTTGACTTAATAGCCAATTTTGTCCTGGCCAATAAACATAACTTTGAAAGGATTGGGGGATCATGACCGAACTCCAGTTTCGAGCACCTACATGTTCCGGATTTTACTAGAATCAGGTCATCTGCAGTTCAAGGATGGAAGTTATGTTCATAGCCTACTAATTTATAATGTGGTCGACAATACACTCATAATCAAAACTCTACTAGGCACGATTCCATGTCATCCTAAGATATAGTCAACAAGTCGTCTGGATGTAAATTCTTAAAACTGTCCCAGTGTCGTATTATGGAGACACTAGGTGCTGGAAGGAGTTTTGATAGAGTATACTGAAAATAATAATAATAAAAGTTTTATGTGAAATTCCCTACATGTCCTGAATGTGGGATGTAGGTTGAATAGAATTGAGAGTAGATCCTTGACCATCATTGGCAAGCTTGACTTTCCAATTAATTACCCTAGTTCACTGCTAAGATGAAGTTCCATGTTGTTGTAATGCCCCGAGTCTGGTACTCTAAACGTTACACGGTTCTCATAATCTCAAAAGAACACAAGCTAACCCTTAACTGATACCTGTAACTGAGCACTGCATAATATACTGTAAAATACGGAAAACTGATGAAAACTTGCCATAAGTTTCAATACTTAAATAAGACTGAAGAAAGTTTAACAATATCAAAACTAAAACAACTGTCTGATAATGCTCTAGTCTAAAAGCCTCTAAACTATCTAAATAAGTAGTTGGTGGTACAATCCCTTAACTCCATCTACCGAAAAATACTGAATCTAATGCAATAAATAAAATAAGGAACATCCCCAAATGATGAGGACTCACTGTTAAGTCTACTGCTGCTGGATGAATCTGAACTGTTATGGGTGCTCGATATGTCGTGCTTCTGAACCTATGGTATAAAACACCATAGCGCAAGAGAAAAGTATGCATCAGTACGTGAGAATATACTGGTACGCTAGATGAGGTAAGGCTAAATATAGGGGTTCATATGCATGAACATTACTGACTGAATAACATGAGTATACTAAATGAGGATACATGCATGAATGCATAAACTATAACTAAAATTGTAATAACACTGAATACTGAATCCTAATAACTGATTTCTAATAACTAAGTCTATTGATACTATTACTGATTGACTGAAGCTGAGATCAAACCTTATCTAGCAGGTTGTCTCTGGATCTACTAATAATGAGAATGATTGACTAAATCTGAGATCAACCCTATCTAGCAGGAGGTCTCTGAATATATTAGTATTAATACTTGATGGCCTGTATCTAACAGCCTTGACTTCTATAATAAGCACTAATAGTTGATGGCATGTATCTACTAGCCTTGGCTTCTATAATACTGAACTGAGTTCTATCTTGAAGACTGAGACTAAAACTGAAACTGTAGGAAGTAATCATCTAACTGACATACCCCTTCTAGCTAATTTGGGGTCCAACCTGTAACCCCAGTTGGAAGGATTTTTGTACCATGCCATGGGTAAAGAAAAGCTTTTAGTAACCCTCATCTAACAGGTACTGTAACGAGAATGGTGGAGCCCTCATCTAACAGATTAAGTCACCTCATCAACCCTCTAACAGGTTTGATGTCTCAAACTAAACTGGCTACGTAGTTCTGAAGCTCAAGGATTGCTTCTAAGAATCACGCCCTCTACTACTATGTCAGTTCCCATCCTTGGACTCACTCGGTGTTGAATCCTACTCCCAATAGAATAGACACGGAACTGATTCTTAGACTGTACTTGACTAACCTGAATCTGTTACTGATCGTACTAATTAAATGAGTTAAATTGATTTCACTGAGTTCTGTTGACTAACGGAGTACTACTGAGTTTTGAATTGCTTACTGAACTGGACTGGGATGTTCCTGAGATTACTGAACTTTCCTAAGTCATAAAGCTGACTGAGTTCTACTGAATTCTGTAACTGACAGAGAATACTACTACACGTGACATGACTAAGAATACTAGAACTGACACTGGCTCTAGGTAGCAGCTAAATTGTCGGGTATAAATACCCCCAGGACTCGATGGCATAAAATTAAAGCAAAGCATAACTTTAAACAACATATAAATATTCACTTGGTCACATTTCATTCATAGAGGCATTTCATCAAACACTTATGATGCATTAACTTGAACATGAATGGGGAACACATGCTTGCATGCTATAATGGCATTGCTTCCTTCTCATAGACAATTTATCAAACACATGGGGAGCATGAACTATTTCACATAACAATAGCCAACACATATCATCATGAATGCCATACTCAATTTAAATTATAGGGTTTTAGCATACAATTCATCATATAACCATTTCAATTCCATGGAAACTTGTACAAAACATAATTTGAAACTCAATTAACATCATAAACATGAATTGAATCTATTTCAAGCATGAAAATCATAAATCATAATCTTTGTATTTTGAAAAAGGATTCTTGGACTTCATGGGTGAAAGGAACCCATGAATCCACATCTAACATACCTTAAAATCTTGAATCTTGAAAGATATCTAACGTTTATTGAACGTTCTTGGATTGGGAAACACAGATCTTGATGTTTTCTAGAGGGTTCTTAAACTTAAGGAACTTGAATTTCTTAGTTTCTTGAAGAAGGGTTTGGATCTTGTTCTTGGAGAATGATCTTGAAAGAAATCCTAATTTTGATGTTATGGGTGAATGAGGAGTTATGTGCTTTGAGTTGACGTGATTAGGTGTAAATAGGGTGGAAAAGACCCAAAAATCTCTTTAAAAATTGCTTAAAATCGCTAAACGGAGGTCCACGACAGTTTACGCAATAAACCGTCGCACTGGGGACAGACCGTCCCTTTAACCCGTCGCTTTTTGGCCAGAAAACAGGCTTACTGCTTCAGTTGCAACGGTTTGGGCGACGGTCCGTCGGCCTTCCCATCGCATTTTGGCAGTTCGGATAGGTTGTTGTAAAATGGACATAACTTTTTACTCCGCTATCAAATTTTGGTAAAATTGGTATCGTTGAAAAGCTAATTCAATTATCTATCTGTTGGTGGGTCATGAGATCAAAAATTATTTGTATAATGGGAGATATTCTCATTTAAAGTTGACTATGGAAATGTCCTTCTCAAGAATTCAATCGGTAAGGGATGTTTTGATTCATCTAATAGATAGGACGTATTTGAGGCCTTAATACATAGCAACCTTGATAATAAAACTACCAATGCACTATAATTTATTTCTCATGATCTTGAAGCATGGTTCTATTATCGGTTGGGATTCTCGGGTTATTATAATATCTCTCCCTTGGGAACATTCATTCTCGAATAGGACTAAATAGGCTGGGAATACTGATAGACTGAACTTACTTAAGGGACGTGAACAGCTAAAACATGAATATATGATTGGAACTTTTAATATACTAAAATCACATACTAAATAAGCATGTCTGATGCATAGATACGTGACTGATTTGTTCTCATGAATGCATAACTGGAATTACTGATAAGCTAAGTATTTTATGCTTAATATGCATATCTAAATGCATAAATATCTGACTAAACTAACTCCTGAATGCGTGACTAAATATGCGATGATAACTGATACTGGCTTTGTAAGAAATATCTGAACATGCAACTGAATGGGTCTAAGGACATGAAAGCATCGGGAAAATATGGGGTATCTCCCCCTTAGGACACTATGTCCCTCCAAGAAGGCTTACTTCACTGAGAAACTTGAGGAGAACTGTGATGATGCACAAGGAACCTATAAATTGGATCATGATTGAATATCTGGGATCTGAAACTAATGCAAGACTCATGAACTGAGCTAATCTTGCAACTACTGAGAATCTCTATCTTGTAATAGTTATATTCTTGAGATTTCGAAAAGTATGGCTAGATGGAAAGATTGAAATACAAACTATACGAATCTTACTATCTGACTGCTAAACTGAACTACTGGCTTTATTAACTAACTCATACTTAACCGAAGTTCTCCTTCGAAAGACATGCTCTGTAAACAAAAAGAATGAGCAGATGAGACTGAGGGTTCTACTGGATATTATGCCCACTCGCACGACATGAATACTGAAAGAAGGGAAACTATTCCTAAAACATCTCATAGCCTCCTGTACATAAATGTGGCACACAAAAAACCCATGCACAAGACTCTACTAGATGCAGCTTTCAGACTTCCTAGGACACTGTTAAACCTTAGACTCTAATACCAAGTTTGTAATGTCCCGAGTCTGGTACTCCGAACACTACACGATGCTCATAATCCTAAAGTACCACATGCTAACCCTTAACAAATACCTGTAACTAAGCACTGCATAATATACTGTAAAATGTGAAAAATTGGCGAAAACTTGCCATAAGGTTCGATACTTAAATAAAACTGAAGAAAGTTTAACACTATCAAAACTAAAACAATTGTCTAATAATACTCTAGTCTGAAAGCCTCTAAATTGTCTGAATAAGGAGTTGTGGGACAATCCTCAAAAAAACTCTATCTACTAAAAAATATTGAATCTTGTGCAATAATAAAATAAGGAACATCCTCAAATGATGAGGACTCACTGTTAAGTCTACTGCTGCTGGATGAATCTGAACTGCTATGGGTGCTCGATATGTCGTGCTTCTGAACCTATGGTATAAAACACCATAGAGTAAGAGAAAAGTATGCGTCAGTACGTGAGAATGTACTGGTACGCTAGATGAGGTAAGGCTAAATACAGGGGTTCATATGCATGAACATTACTGACTGAATAACATGAGTATACTAAATGAGGATACATGCATGAATGCATAAACTATAACTGAAATCGTAATAACACCGAATACTGAATTCTAATAAATTGATTTTGAATAACAGAGTCTATTGATACTATTACTGATTAACTGAAGCTGAGATCAAACCCTATCTAGTAAGTTGTCTCTGGATCTGCTAATAATGAGAATGATTGACTAAATTTGAGATCAACCCTATCTAGCAGGAGGTCTCTGAATCTAGTAGTAATAATACTTGATGGCCTATATCTAACAGCCTTGACTTCTATAATAGGTATTAATACTTGATGGCCTGTATCTAACAGCCTTGACTTCTATAATACTGAATTGAGTTCTATCTTGAAGACTGAGACTGAAACTAAAATTGTGGAAAGTAATCATCTAACCGACATGCCCTTTCTAGCTAATTTGGGGTCCAACCGGTAACCACAGTTGAAAGGGTGCCAGTATCGTGCCATGGGTAAAGACAAGCTTTTAGTAACCATCATCAAACAGGTACTCTAACGAGAATAGTGGAGCCCTCATCTAACAGATTAAGCCACCTCATCAAACCTTATCTAATAGGTTTGATGTCTCAACCTACGCTGGCTACGTAGTTTTGGAGCTCAAGAATTTCTTCTAAGAATTATACCCTCTACTACCATATGAGTTCCCATCCTTGGGCTCACTCAATGCTGAATCCTACTCCCAATTGAATAGACATTAAACTGATTCTTACTTGACTAACCTAAATCCGTTACGGATCGTACTGATTAAATGAGTTGAATTGATTTCACTGAGTTTTGTTGACTAATGGAGTACTACTGAGTTCTAAATTGATTACTGAACTGGAATGGGATGTTACTAAGATTACTGAACTTTCCTAAGTCATAAAGCTGACTGAGTTCTACTAAATTCCATTACTGACAGAGAATACTACTGCTCGTGACATGACTGAGAATACTATAACTGACACTGGCTCTAGGTAGCAGCTAAATTATCGGGTATAAATACCCCCAGGACTCGATGGCATAAAATTAAAGCAAAACATAACTTTGAACAACATATAAATATTCACTTGGTCACATTTCATTCATAGAGGCATTTCCTCAAACACTTATAATGCATTAACTTGAACATGAATGGGGAACATATGCTTGCATGTTATAATGGCATTGTTTCCTTCTCATAGACAATTCATCAAACACATGGGGAGCATGAACTATTTCACTTACCAATGGCCAACACATATCATCATAAATACCATACTTAATTTAAATTATAGGGTTTTAGCATGCAATTCATACAATTCATCATATAACCATTTCAATTCCATGGAAACTTATAATTAAACATAATTTGAAACTCAATTAACATCATAAACATGAATTGAATCTATTTCAAGCATAAAAATCATAAATCATAATCTTTGTATTTTGAAAAAGGATTCTTGGACTTCATGGGTGAAAGGAACCCATGAATCAAAATCTAAAATTCCTAAAAAGCTTGAATCTTTATAGATAACTAACGTTTCTTAAACGTTCTTGGATTGGGAAACAAATATCTTGATGTTTTCTTGATGGTTCTTGAACTTGAAGAACTTGAATTTCTTAGTTTCTTGAAGAACGGTTTGGATTTTATTCTCGGGAATGATCTTGAAAGAAACTCTAATTTTGATGTTATGGGTGAATGAGGAGTTTTGTGCTTTGATTTTACGTGATTAGGTGTTAAATAGGGTGGAAAAGATCCAAAAATCCTTTTTAAAATGACTTAAAATCGCTAAACGGGGGTCTACAACGGTTTAGGCGATGAACCGTCGCTCTGGGGATGGAATGTCCCTTCAACCTGTCACTTTTTGGCTAGAAAACAGGCTTACTGCCTCAGTTGTGATGGTCCATCGCAGGCGCGACGGTCCGTCGGCCTTCCCGTCTACTTTGGCAGTTCGGATGGCTTGCTGTAAAACGGCCATAACTTTTTACTCTGATATTGGATTTCTGCAAAATTGATATAGTTGAAAAGATAATTCAATTCTATATATGTTGGTGAGTCATGATCTCAAAAATTCTTTGTATAATGGGAAATATGATCATTTGAACTTGACTATGGCAATGTCCTTTTCAAGAATTCAATCGGTAAGGGATGTTTGATTCATCTAATAGGTAGGACATATTTGAGTCCTTAATACACACCAACCTTGATCATAAAACTACTAATGTACTATAATTTATTTCTCATGAGCTTGAAGCATGGTTTTATTATCGGTTGGGATTCTCGGGGTATTACAGTTGTGTGCATGATTCATTGTCGCAAATTATATTTCCTACAAAAATGAAACTCACGATAAAATTACCAGATGAATCAAAGATAAAGTTACAAATTAAAAAATCTAATAAAATATATAACTATAAAAAAAGGATAAAGTTGTGTGGCTCATGAGATGATGCGACTGTATAGCTGAATGTTATCTCTGATTGCCTTTAGGGACTTGATATGTAAGGTCTTCGATTGTTTTTGTATACTTGATGATTAATGATGT
Organism: Capsicum baccatum var. pendulum; assembly: GCA_030864225.1. NCBI lineage: Eukaryota > Viridiplantae > Streptophyta > Magnoliopsida > Solanales > Solanaceae > Capsicum > Capsicum baccatum. The sequence goes on from CM061560.1 coordinate 43,854,644, forward strand.
CTTTAAGATTTAAGGTAAAGTCATTAAAGTAGGTAAGGTGATTTAAAGTAATTGGTAAAGTAAAGGGTAAAGTAAGAATATAGTCGCTCATCTTATGTTGATGGTGTAATGAAGTATCTGGTGGTCTTTAGAGACTCAATGATAAATGACACCTCTGGTTGTCTTCAGAGAGTTAATGGTGTATGATCCCTCTAATTATCTACAGGGACTTGATGATAAATGATGCCTCTGATTGTCTATGGGGACTTGATGATGTACTTCAATTATCTATGGAGACCTGGTAATGAATGATGTCTCCGATTGTATATGGGGACTTGATAAGTGACATCTCTGATTATTTATAGAAACTTGATGATGAATGATGCCTCCGATTATCTACAGGAACTTGATGATGAATGACATCTCCGATTATCTACGGGGACTTGATGATGAATGACGTCTCCGACTGTCTAAGGGGACTTGATGATGACTGATGTCTCCGATTATTTACGGGACATGAGGATAAACTCCGATTGTCTACAGAGACTAATGTTGATGATGTAAATCCTAGATTTTCTTTAGAGTAAAGTTATTGAATAGAGTCATAAAGTAAAAGATAGATTAAGTAATGAATAAGAAATAAAGTCTAGTGGCTTATGATGGAGTGGTATGGTCAAGTGATGACTCCATTTGTCTTTGAAGACTTGATGTTGGTTCTGTAAAATTCAAGGTAAAGTTGTTAGGTGAATAAAGTGAATTATAAGGAAGTTAGTAGAGTAAAGAATAAAAACAAGTGGAGATGCTCAGTTATAGATGGTGATTGTGATCGATTGAATGTCGTCTTTTGATTTCGACTTTTATCCTAGATGAGAAATTCCTCATAGAAGTCAAATGACATTTTGGACAAATTGACGTCAACCTAGTGTTGTCATTCTGTATCTTTGTTCTCCCTAAACTCAAAGAAAAATTCTTAGTTGGGAGGGGTTGTTAATTCGTGCTGACTCAAAGCTTGACTTTGTTGACTCTCCATTCATCTTCTCTATTCAGATATTGTAATATCCATCGATACTTGGTAAATGAACAATTAGTGAAAGATTTTTAAGAAAAATATTTAAAGGATATGCAAAAATATGTATAGTTTTCAAAACTTCTGTCAATTTTAGACTGTGACCCTTTTGAAACAAGTGAACGTCCTTTATATATTTACTCTTTGTCTGGTATATCCCATCATTCTCGATCATGTCTGTTCACAATTTATCCAGTTTTGGCTTTATAAATGTATACTAACCTTATGTTGTGGTGGGACCGAACCTTATATAGGTTGCCTACGTATCTCGCAAAGAGAATCAGGTCAGAACGTAGTTCAAGGTACATAAAAATGATAATGAGATTTTTCTATTAAATGGACCAAACCCGATATGGGTTGCCTACATATCCCACCATGGGAATCAGGCTATGTGTAGTTTAAAATTACATAAATAAGGATTTCTAGTTTCTATCCTAATGTGACAGAATCGTACGTTGGTGGACCATGTATCCCACCGAGGGAATAAAGTTAGAAAGTATCTCATATATTATAATAAAAAATAAATTTTTGCTATAGTAGAACCGAACCCATTGTGGGCTGCCTACGTATCCCACCAAGGGAATCAGGTCAAAACGTAGTTTGTAAATTACATAAAAAAGTAAGGTTACATCCAAATAAAGCCTATCTAAAGACGTCCTATGATGTAGTGTCTTGACTTCTCTTGAATAGATATTCTTCATGATCGAATTGTTCCATGTTCATTATGTTCCTTGGTTGGTTGATCGAACTCTTAGTTAGCTTCAAAGCTTTGTTCATTTGTTTCATTATGTCACAGTCGTAAATTAATAGATTTTGATAGTTTATATCAAAAGACAGAAAGTAAATGTAACACAAAATTAATTAAAAATAGAAAATGCATTCATATATTTTGCAATTAAGCTTTCAAAAGATGAGGCAAAACAACATAAAGTTTTAGGCACGATCAAGCCTCAATTTTTACAATCATGCCTTTCAAAAGTGTTATAACTTGTTCATTCTACCAAGACCCCCAGCAAACCAAGTACGGAGTACAGGTCCAATTCTTTAAAGTCTCTTCTGGTTCGGCACCCCAAATGGTCGGTGTCTCGGTGCTAATAGTAGTAACCTTCACTGATGTTGGTTCTTGGATTGTTATCATAGGAATGTCAAAGATCAATGATGCGCCTTGTCCAACCTTTCCAATTGGTACAATGGTCCCTTTCAAATCCAAATCTTCCTCAATAGTTATCATGTTCACATTAGCGTTCCTATGGTTAGGCAAAGGGTTGTTGTTCACATTGGGTCAAGGTCTAGTAAGTTGAATTGCCCCTTCTTTAATTAAGGCTTCAATCTTGTTTTTAAGGCCATAGAAATTCTCAGTGTCGTGCCCAACAACTCCAGAATGATATGCACAATGCTTGGAATCATCAAATCATTTTAGAATAGGATCTGGGATTTTTCCTTCAATTGGTTGTAGCACACCTGCTCTTTGCAATCCTTCAAACAACTGAGCATATGACTCGGTTAATTTTGTGTGGTTGCAAATATTTTTGACTTCAGAATTTAGACGGGCTTTTGGTGCAACATGTGGGCGATTTTGGTTGGTTGGAGCTGGGATGGGCTGGTATGTAGGTAGAGCTTGGTAAGCAGGAGCTGAAGGTTGATAGTAATTTGCTTGGGTATTGTTGACAGGATAAGGAGTTGGTGGAAGTTGATAGAGTGCCTGGGAAGTTCCAGCATATTGGTAAGGATAAATAGGTTGATGTGGTTGATTTGGGCACAGAGGAACTTGATTTGGCTTGTATCTTTGGACAATCGCGAAAGTAGATACATCTTCTTTCTTTTTGTTCCTATTGATGAAACAATATTGAACTGCTTTGCTTGCAGCTTGCAAAGTTGTATAGTCTTGGATTCTCCCTTATTTGATCCCATCTTCCAAGATTTCCCCCATTCTGACGACTTCCATGAACTTTTGTCCCATCATAGTTATCATTTTCTCATAATAGAGGTTTTTACCTTGGTATTTAATTAAGGTAGCAGTCATTTCACTTTCACTCATCGGTGGTTGGACTCTAGCTACTTCTGCCCTCCAACGCATAGCATACTCACAAAAAGTCTCAGTTGACTTCTTCTTTAACTTAGCCAAGTAGAACCTATCTAGTGTGATTTATGTGTTGAACTTAAACTGATCCATAAAGTCTTGCACCATATCATTCTACGCATGCCATTTACGAAGATCCTGTTGTGAGTACCAAGCAAGAGCTTCACCAGACAAACTTCTTATGAACAACTTCATTTTGATTATTTTATTTCTCCCTACTTCTACCAACTTGTCACGGTAGGCTCTTACATGTGCATGTGGATCACCAACTCCATTGAACAAATCAAATTTTAGAGGTTATACCCTTCAGGAAAGTCAATGTCAGGTTGCACACATAAATCCTCATACTCCGGGCTTTTGCTTCCCAGGTAGTTTGGAGATTTCTCATTATTTCCTTAAGATCACGAATCTCCCTTGCTAACGCATCATTGGCCTTTGCCTTGGCTTTATTTTCTATTTCCTCATACTGATATACCTCGGGTTGGAACCTGACCATAACTTGATTGGTAAAGGTTTGATTTTATACTGCATATACAGGAGGAACTTGTTGAACGTAAGGAATGGCAACATGTGCCCCTTGTATATGTTGGGCTGGGTAATTTTGTATGGTGGAAGTATTTTGGATTGGAAGAGGTGGGTATTATAAGAGGTATTAATGGATGGTTGAGTTGGTTGGTTTGTGAGAATAGTTTTAGGTAGTGGATAGGTGTTAACAGGTGGTGATACGTGGGGGATGTGAACGAGCGATGGATTAGGAGTAGAATAGGTAATGTAGGTGGGTGGTTAACTTTGTGGAGGAGTATAGATGGGTAGCTGATTTGGTAGATTTGCGGGGGTGGTTGGAGGTAGATTGTAGTTGGTAAGTGGGGGGTGTTGAGGAGGAAAGTGTTCGGGAACTGGCAAATCAAGTGATGGAAAGCATAGTGGATTTGGGGCTGCATTTATGGGTTCAGAAGGGGGACTTTGGAGTGTTATGGACAAATTAGTCAAGTCCTTAACCTGATTCATCTCTCCACGCAGATCCTCAATCTCTTGAGTTAAGCGGGCAATAGTTTCATTTTCGAGAGTCTCAAGAGGGTCGCTAGGAATTGTAGTATTAACAGTACCAATTGGACTAGATGTGGTTGGATCAGACATAGTGATTCTTCTTCCTTGAATAGCCCAATTACGTCGTGGTAATGTTGAAGCCTTGGACCTCGTGAAGTAAGGGTGGTCGGTCAGTTCGATGTCAACACGAATCAACTATCTTTGCAGATAAAGTAAAAAAGGGAGAAAAAATAAGATAAAAATGATGTTAGCTTTAATAAGGGATTAAGTAAAGTCATATTCATGTAAATTTAATAGATTATGTAGCAAGTACGTTGTCAAGTAAAGTCAAACAAATTATAAGATAATGTGTAGACAAATACATTAAGCAACAATAACGCGTTCCTAACATGTAGGTGACTCATTTAAGTCGGAGGTAGGCCTAAGCGTCAAATATTAATCTAGATTTCAATAAATTGATTTAAGATTTAATTAATGACACTACTCGAGCTTGGAGTTAAAATTTTCAAACTCAATTTGGTCGAAATTTGACTTGGATCAATTTATCGTTATCTCTGCACATAATATGAAGGTCGTCATCGGGTCGTGAACCTTTTTGATATAAAAGCGTTTCCTAAATTCATGGTATGACACCATGGGTCAAACCACCTATGGCTTATGCATGCATGGCCTAAATCAAGGATGGCATCGCACTATCTTAAGTTTTTCTAAGATTTGGGAGGACACGGACTTGAATTTTCTATATGAGAAGGCACATGGTCCCACTGCAGTAAAACTTCCGCTCACCCCACGTATGCGCCGACTCTCTAAAATTGATGATTTGAAAGAATTTTGGGGAAGTACAGTGTACAATCCGTGTGTACAACGTATGTGAGTGTCAATTTTTGAAAGTGGAGGAAATATGAACGGAATGTCAATTTATAAAGCGGTAAACAAGAAAGCAATTTATACAAAACATTAGCGAATAAATATTTTATGCCATACAAACATGATAAAACAAAATAATTAGGGTGAAACAAATAACAAAATGAAGAGAATTAATTATTAACCTAAGTTTGTTATGGTTAAGAACCTAATTGGTCCCCAATGAAGTCGCCAAGCGTCGTACCCCATTTTAACACAGGTCAAACCGAGGTATAACATATTGGAAATCTCTTAATTAAATTTTAGGAAGTCGCCACCTAATTAGTTCTACGGTAAATTAGGACACCTATTATAAACCATGTGATTAAAAGAAAATAAAGACTTCATTTTAAGGTCTACTTATCCTACGTGATTCTAGGTAAGAATTCTAATTATCCTAAAGGGAATGGACTAGGCACCTTAAAGGATCTGTTAAATTACGGTTATCCGACCAAACTTAGGTTAGATAAAGCAATCGATATTAAAATAAGGAAAATATAAGTGAGGTATTATATATCCTTTAAAAATGATCTATGTTAATCATTTGTAAGACAAAGATTTAAAATACTAGAAATCCACTCGTTTGCAAAATAAAGATGACCTTTATAGTCCTTAAAAATGATGCAAAACTTTATTGTTATTAAAAGGAAGTCATTTTAAATTATTTTGTAGAAAAGATTTACAAAGGTTCCTAACTAATAGTTTAAACAAAAGGTTAGTCATGTTATAAAAGTCGCACATTTTAATTCTAAAAAAAATCCTTTACCCTTTCTTTATCAATTTTTATAAAATAAATGTAAGCACAAAATTAGCCACACCATACAAAATAGATTATTGAAAGATAGCATTGAAGATATACAATTGCTTAAATCTACTAGTGACTTGGGATTTTATTCTTTTATCAAGAAAAGATATATATTTTCCAAAAAAGAAGTTTATGCCATTAGAAAAACCTAAGAATACCTCGTGATATCAAATTGACATAGTTGCCATCTTTTATGTGAAACGAAGTTAATTGCTATACCCAAAATAAGGAACGCCGGCTATCAAGTTTAACGGTAATAAATTTTCCTACCATCAAAACCTATATTTGATTAAATCAAAATTACTAATTAATTAAGACTAACTTTGATTCTAAAGATAAAGTCGTTACTCTATATTAAGCCGTTAAAGGGTTCTAAAAACTCGACCAATAATTCAAACGGGCACATCTTTTGCCTATCAAATTTTAATCTTTAACTATATTAATCATACACCTAAGCTAAGCGACAAGTTTAAGATTACTATCTAATCAAAGGGTGGGGAAGATACTAGATAAATTTATCATCCATCTCTATAAGCTTAGACTAATTCAAACATAATCAATCAGAACATCAATTCTAAACGACAATGTGCGGAAAAGCAAAGTAATGAAAGATAATATGACATGTGCATACAAAAAGAAACAAAGCTTGAAGGAAAGGAGGAGGCTTTAAGCTGCTAGCAGATTTGGCTTGAGAGTATAGAACGTGACTCCTTGTTCGCATGAGGGGTGGCGTCGTCTCGTTTGAAACTTCATTTAACTAGAGTCTTGAATTAAGACTCCATTTGCTCCGAGTGTACATGTAAAGAAAGAGAACAAAGAATAAGTAATACAGGTAGTTATATATTGCAGGCATACAAGAAAGAAAATATTGGAACTTCAAAATGCACATATAAAGGGAAAAGGAAAAAAAATACGCGAACTTATACAAGAAACCAAGAGGTACTTAGATTATTTCCTACTTTATAATAATGAACAAAGAACACAAGACTTGACAAGTATCTTTACCAAATGACATTTAAAGCTAGTCCCAAACAGGTAGATAACAAGCAAAATCAAAATGTATACAACTCTTGTATGTTAAGGCTTGCGATTAATATTTAAGCATTTGCGAGTTGGTAAGGAATTGCCCGGAAGCAAGTATTCACGATGGCGAAATAGTTTAACAAATGGGTGACCTATGTTATGATTTGTTTTGCACGCCCAACAAATGCTTCACGCCATTTTTAGAATGCCTAACTATGGATTCTATTGCAAGCCGACTATTCTTTGCGAAAAGAAAACGACAACACCTGACCGGAGAGCATTTTATCACATTCAAAACATTGGTACTTCCTAGCAGTTGCGCATTACGACTAAAAAAACATAATGGCTTAGTTCATTATCATTACTACTGATCCAAACGTGAAACACAACATTGATCACGAGACAAGTAAAGACTTCCATGTCCAAATGCACTCTCTAACACGGGACGAAAGATGTTAAAATATATAGAATGGGGGGCTTCTTTCTTGATAAATATTACAATACATGACTGAAGGATAACATTTCAAACTTGTTTTATCAATAACTGAACAGAAACTAGGCAAGCAGTTATTTATTACGTATCTAGGATCCAAGTGGTAATTGCTACAGACACATGATGCAAAAGAGGTGATAGCTCATGGTTTCTAATAGAAATAGAGAGTAAGATGATAACTTGAAATTTTTTTTAAAGCATTAAGATTCGACAATATTGAGCCTAGTGACGTGGCAGTTAGTTAGGAGGTTACAACTAACTTAATGTATGATTAGAGGCAGCTTAATCACTAGTTAGTTAGTAGAATAGGCAGCTAGGATATTTTCACTATATATATTCAGCATTTCTGTATGTGTAGTGGTTCAGTTTTTCCTTTTGATGTATTCAACCATATTTTCTTCAATAAGAGTGGAATAGTTTCTCTTCCTTCCTTGATTGAAATCCAAGCTTATTCAGCTTTAAATCCATGGCTTCTCTCATGGTTGCTGAACTTTACATGGTATCAAAGCCACCGATCTAGTATTCTTATTCCTCGCCATTTTTTTCTCTCCTGCAAAACCCAGTTTGAAGTTTTTTTTTTACAATGGGAGATACGACAACTAATCGAGCCTACAGACATGCCAGGCATAACACTGATTGCAGTTCAGTTGACCGGAGCAGAGAATTATGCATTTTGGAGCAGGTATATGAAAATTGCACTGTTAGGGAAGAATAAACTTGGTTTTATTGATGGAAGTTGCGTGAAATTTATGTACACTGGAGCATTATTGAAGCGATGGGAAAGATGCAATGCAATCGTTTTGTACTGGATTATGAATGTTGTTTCGAAAGAGTTGATGACTGGGATTGCATATGCATCTGATTCACGCAGAGTTTGGGAGAATTTGAGGGAGAAATTTGACAAAGAGAACAATATGAGAACATGTCATCTGCACAAGGAGATCGCCTTTCTTACTCAAGGTACACAAACAGTTTCAGTTTATTTCTCTAAACTCACAGTTCTATGGGATGAATTTGATGCCTTGATTCCTCCTCCAACCTGTAATTGTGAGACATCTCAAGCCTTTGCTGTGCATATTCAAAAGCACAGGATCTTCCAATTTCTTACTGGATTGAATGATTCATACTCTAGGGCTAAGAGTCAGATTCTTATGATGCAGCCACTACCTGGTTTAAACCAAATTTATGCTCTAATCATCCAAGAGGAGACCAAAGGTCATTGACTAAGGCTGTGCAGGAAGTAGACATTAATGAATCTACTGTGTGAATGTCAAATAGACCAAAACAAGGGTTCAAACTTAATAGAACTGAGCAGTTCTGTGATTATTGTGAAAAGCCTGGTCACACTAGAGCTGTATGTTTTCAGTTACATGGTTATCCTAATGAGAGAAGAGAACAAACTAGTAAACCTCAAATGAGAGAGGCTACCAGAATATTCAGAATACACGAAACTATCACAATAATAGAGGTTTTCAGAATGATAGATATGCTAATGAAAGGAGGTTTAATAATGAGAAGAGAACTAACAGAAGATATCGGCAGCATGATGTGGGTTTCTTTGATCAGAGACAACGGGTAAGGTCCAATCCCAAAGCTGCAGCCCACTATGTGAATGAGGAAACACCAAGTGTAAGCTCAACTCAGTCTACTCATGATCAATTAGCACCAATTTTTTCACCCGAACAATACCAACAGATTCAGCAAATGATCAATAGTAGACAAGAAAGTGATGCTCAGGCCAATACAGCTAGCACTTCCAGATCAAACAAAGGTATCTCTATGTCCCTACTATCTAGGTTGATGGGAACACAATGGGTAGTAGACACAGGAGCATCTAATCATATGGTCTCAAGGTTAGATCTATTACATGACTCTAGTCTGTTAGCTAAAATTGGCTCAGTACATTTGCCAAATGGTGATAAATCTGACATCACTCACACAGGCTCTGTGAACTTTTTGAAGGATCATCAAATCAACAATGTTCTTTATGTTCCTAACTTCAAGCTTAACTTGCTTTCAGTATCTAAGTTGACTAAGGAGTTGAAATGTATGGTCGGATTTTATCCTGAAATGTATGTCGTTCAGGATCTCTGCAATGGCAGGGTATCGGGGATTGGTAGAGAATCAGATGGATTGTACTTGTTTGGAGATGTTGATCAGCAGAATATTACTTCTAATAAGGCCACTTTGTCATCCAGACCAGTTGCTAAGAACTCTATTCCAGTGGTTGTTTGGCACAAAAAGCTTGATCACATACCCTTATCAGCTCTACAGAAGATTGAGAGATTCCAGCATAGTAGAATCAATAAGTCATGTGATTTTTGTCCCGTGTGTCCCTTTAGCCAGACAGAGTAAACTTCCCTTTCCAATAAGTGTTAGTACATCTAGTGTTGTATTTGATTTGTTGCATACAGATGTCTGGGGACCATATAGAGTTCCTACTGTTGATGGCAAGAGATTTTTTCTTACTGTAGTAGATGACTTTTCTAAACTTACTTGGGTCTTCTTAATGAATTCCAAGGAAGAAACTTGTTGGATATTACAAAATCTTTTCTCTATGATTTAAACTCAATATAATTCTGTTGTTAAAACACTTAGAACTGACAATGGCACAGAGTTCATAAATCATTCAGTTAAGGATTTCCTGATTTCTCAAGGTACCATCCATCAGACTACATGTGTGTACACACCCCAACAAAATGGTATAGTCGAAAGAAGACACAAATACATCCTAGAGGTAGCTAGAGCTTTGAGGTTTGAAGCTGCTATACCTCTTCATTTATGTGGTAAATGTGTTTTCACTGCAGTTCATATTATAAATAGGTTGCCTTCTACTGTATTAGGAGGTAAATCTCCTTTTGAAATGTTCTTCAAAATTGCTCCTCCTTTTGATCATTTAAGAGCATTTGGCTACTTAGCTTATGCATGAATGTCAAGAGACAAGATAAAGTTGCATCTCGAGCTTTACCAACTGTTTTCATGGGATATTCAGCTACAAAGAAAGGTTACAAGTTATTCAACCCTCATACCAGAAAGTTCTTATTCAGCAGAGATGTAGTTTTTCATGAATCAATCTTTCCCTTTAAGCATCTGAAAATAAACCATGAGCCTTTATTCCCTACTTTGGAGATTCCTGATGATGCTCTAGTTGATTTATCCTCCTTTCCTCCATCTCCAGTTGTCTATCATGATGCTCCTTTAGAGTGAGCAGCAGCACCTGATATTCTTAAAGAGACTCCTGTTGCTCATATTGATGATTTACCACCTGTTGATGCTGAACCCATCTCCTTGAGACATTCTTACAGAGTCAGAACTACTCCCTCTTGGTTAAAGGACTATGTAGTGAACACTTGTACCTATCCCATGGCCCATTACTTGAGCTATGACTCTGTGACTCCCACCTATGCTAAGTGTCTAGCTACTCAGACAACTGACTTAGAACCTCAACATTACACTGTTGCTGCCAGAGATCCTCGATGGGTTCATGCCATGCAGCAAGAAATAACTGCCCTCGAAGAGAATGGTACTTGGGATATTGTTGATTTACCTCCAGGTAAAGCTGCTATTAGCTGCAAGTGGGTGTTTAAAATTAAATATAACGCTAACGGGGATGCGGAGAGGTTTAAGGCTAGGCTTGTTGCTAAAGGTTTTAGCCAAAAGGAGGGTCTTGACTATACAGACACATTTTCACCTGTGGCTAAAATAGTGACAGTCCAATTTGTTATAGCTGTTGCAGCTTCTCAATATTGGCACATCTATCAGATGGATGTGTACAATGCTTTCCTTCAGCTGGAGGAAGTTTATATGGAGTTACCTGCTGGTTTTGATTCTTCTTCATCATTCTCTTCCTTTCCCAAGGTCTGCAGGTTAAAGAAATCTTTGTATGGCCTGAAACAGGCCTCAAGACAATGGAACTTGAAGCTCACTACTGCCTTGATTGACTTGGGTTTTACTCAAAGTCATTTAGACTATTCTCTTTTTACCCAACTACATGGTTCAGATGTTGTTGTAGTTCTTGTATATGTGGATGATCTTTTGATCACTGGGTTTAATTCAACCTTGCTTGACTCCACCAGAAATGCACTGCTTCAGAAGTTTAAGATGAAGGATTTGGGGCCTTTGAAATTTTTTCTTGGCATTGAGTTTGCTAGGAATGCGTCTGGCATCTTGATGAACCAATGGAAGTATGCCCTTGAGCTGATTGCAGACTCAGGGCAAGGGGGAGCTAAGCCTGTATCCACCCCTATGGATTTTAATCATCATCTCACCTCTTATGAATTTGATATAGCCACAAAAGGCTCCCAAGATGATAAGTTATTGATTGATACTGGGAGCTATCAGAGGCTGGTAGGAAGGCTGCTATATCTCACTATGACCGGGCCAGATATAGCATACACTGTCCAGGTTTTGAGTCAGTTCATGCACAAACCAAAAGAGTCGCATATGCAGGCTGCCCTTAGAGTGATCAGATACATAAAAAAATGCACCTGGTCTTGGTTTGTTAATGTTGGCAACCAAGGCTCAAAGTTTGACAGCATTTTGTGATTTAGATTGGGCTGCATGCCCACAGTCAAGGAAGTCAGTCACAGGGTACATGGTGAAGTTCGGTAATTCTCTTATATCTTGGAAATCAAAAAAACAAGACACCATTTCAAGAAACTCGGCAGAAGTAGAATTTAGGAGCATGGCATCTACTGTTGCAGAGCTCACTTGGTTGACAGGTCTCTTTAAAGAACTAGGCATCACAATCATTCAACCCATTGATCTATATTGTGACAGTAAGGCTGCTATTCAAATAGCTGCCAATCCTATATTCCAAGAACGAACAAAACATATTGATATTGATTGTCACTTCATAAGAGAAAAGTTGCAGCAAAGATTGATCAAAACTCATCACATAAATACAAAAGAACAACCTGTTGATCTATTCACTAAAGGACTAGGAAAAGCTCAGCACCATCATCTGATTACCAAGCTGGGAGTTAAGAATATCCTCTTACCCTTCAGCTTGAAGGGGAGTATTGAGCCTAGTGGCGTGGCAGTTAGTTAGGAGGTTACAACTAACTTAATGTATGATTAGTAGGAAGCTTAATCACTAGTTAGTTAGTAGAATAGTGGATGACAGCTAGGATATTTTCACTATATATATTCAGTATTTCTGTATATGTAGTGGTTCAGTTTTTCCTTTTGATGTATTCAACCAGATTTTCTTCAATAAGAGTGGAATGGTTTCTCTTCCTTCCTTGATTGAAATCCAAGCTTATTCAGCTCTAAATCCATGGCTTCTCTCATGGTTGCTGAACTTTACATACAATAGCTATTGTGGCTACCATAGTGTCTTTAGAATATTAAAGGAAAAAGGTGTGATTAACAAGATTTGCAATAGACCTAGCAGCAAAATACTCATGAAATCGAAACAAACTAATAGTAAGGTTACTGACCTGGCGTGGATCAGTGAACTAGGTATTTCGATTTCAAATCTACACTCGAACTTACTTGAATCACACCGGAAAGAAAACTGGAACCAAGAGATATAAAAAGAGGCAAAAAGGGATCTTTGTGAGAGAGAATTTTGCTATGTATATAACTTCCAACTTTGATGGCTAAGCAAAACAAAATTTTTGAGCTTTTGATTTCGAATTCTAATCAAACATAACCGTTTGGAGTTGGAAGTTATCAGCTTGGAAGGATTTGGTCCTTCACGTGATTGATATGGCCATAACACGAAAATGGAGTAACATTTTCTTCCATGGTTGATGAAGCATTGTTGCTTTTCCGAAATTGGGCGAGTGAGAAGTGGAAAACCAAAAAGGAGCGGTGCTTTTGGGAGGGGAAAAATTTTCTCTTTTTCTTTTACTTTTGGGGCGATTTTTCAGGGTTCTAAGGATATTTTAGGTATTTTGGGTAGATTAAGTGAGGGTAAAGTGGGTATTTCACGGTAAAAGAGATCTGGGGTTTTAAATGAGATGTTGACCGAATGAGAGGGAGATATGTGGCAAAGATGTACTGAGAGTGTGTTAAGATTGTGCAAGGTGTGGAAGAAGTGCAATAAGAGTGTGTTTGATGTGTGTTATGCCCGTTTGGCGTCTTATGTGGCACAACCGTGGCATCCACGTGGCAATGAGGTGGAAAAGGAAAAAGAAAATATGGGTTGCTTTATGGGTCATATCTTAAAATTGAGCCAAATTTTAAGAATATTATAAAATGGACTGATTTAAAATACTTCTTTTTTATGACCTTTGGGATTCTAAATTAATAGAAAATAACACTAAAACGTATTAAAAATATTCGAATAAGTAATAATAATAAAATAATTATTTGATATTAAAATATAGACATTTAAACATAGTTCCATGATAAATGTCGAAATTGAACGATGGTGTTTATAAAGTAAAAAACCACAAAAACTATTTTCTTCAATTAAATAAAAAATAAAGTAAATATAATGCCTTTTGTGCAAGTTTATAGGAAATGTGACGAATGCGACGATAATTAGAAATATGATGAAAATAGTAATAAATAATGATGATGATGATATCGTCGGTAATTCTTAGTTTTTGAAAACACAAATGGTAGCAAGACTTGCATAAACTCCTAATTGTAGGAATATCATACATATATTTTTTTAAGCTATTAAAATTATTTAGAAGTGCAAAGAAATGACTTGAAAGAAAGGTGAGACAAAATTTGGTGTCAACAGTGCATATGATTTATGACTGGATTTATGTAATTGCTTATTTTATCCTTACCCCTGAGTTACATATCAGTACTCGCCCCACTGACCGTTCCTAGACACTATATCATTTCATGATGTAGGATTCAACGGATTTTTTATTGCTCCTGCGCAGCGTTAGATGATTCGATATTCCTGTTGATCTATTGTGAAGTGGTAAGCCTTCATCTTTCGAAAGGCATTGTCATTTCGTTGGTTTCTTTATTGTTTTTAGTATTGTTTAGTATTTTATTTTGGATTTTTTTGGTCGTAGTCGGGGGCATGTCCGACTTAGGTTGGTATTCTGATTTTAGAGGCTTTTGTGGACAGTGTTAGGATGTTTTGGTCATTGTATTTATGTGCTATTGAGGTAAGGCTAAGAGGGTGGTCTCCGGTCCACGGTGGGTTTGAGATACTCGTCGCATCCAAGTCCGAGGTCGGATTGTGACACCTACCTCTAAAGCAAGATTTATAGAACATCTCATAAATCAAGATACAATATGACAGTGTCATTTTTTTCTCATGGCCCCTAACTTGTTTCTGGAAGGAATCGAAGAAAAGAAAAGAAGCAAATAAAAGTTGAGGAAAAAGAAAAACATGAAGAAAAAATATTTTATAAAAAAGGAAAAGATCCAAGAAAAAAAAAGAGAAAAGAAAAAGAAAAAGAATAGAAGTTGAAAGGAGAAAAGAAGAAAAGATTGAGAAAAAAGAAAATAAAGACTACAAAAAATAAAGGTTGAGAAAAAAAATTAAAAAAAAAAGAATCAAAGGAGAAAAAAACAGAAGTTGAGAGAAGAAAGGGGAAAAATAGTAAAGGTTGAGAAAAAAAAGAGAAAAAAATAAAAATCAAAGAAAAATTTAAAAAGAAAAAAAATTAGAAATTGAACGATAAATAAATATAGAGAGTTGCACTACTAGAAATTACCCCTATTGCAACGAACTTTTTTGCAACGATTCCAAAAGCGTTGCAATAGACCCTCTATTGCAACGGTTACAACCGTTGCAAAAAAAAAAATTGTTCTAGTAGAACTATTTTATAATATAACCGTTGTTATTGTTGATGAACCGTTGCACTAGAGTGTCTTATAGCAACGGTTGTACGAACCGTTGTCATAAAATCATCTATGACAACGCTTTATTGAATAAAAAAAGCTATTGCAACGGTATAACTATTCCCACCAAAAAATTTTGCTAAGTCCGCCAACAAAAACCCTTTATTCTCCAATCCGCCAAAAAAAACTCTTTCATCACTTTTCATCTAGCATACTCCAATCCGCCCAAAAAATTTCACCAAGTCTGATCCGCCATTATTCCGACCACCATACGTCGATCATAATACCGTTGCTCCAACCACCATACGTTGATCATCATATTGTTGCTCCGACCACCATTCTCCTCTGATTGTACCACTACTCTGACCATTGTACCTTGATTTCAATGCTGCTTCGGCCACTACTGTGAGTAGGAATATGTATTTGAATCCTAAGTTGGGTGAGGTTGGGGTTGGAGGTGGGTTGCTATCACATTATTTTTATCATGCCAGATATTTTCATCTTTCCCTGTTTAACACTAATCTTACAAAGTCATCTTCTCCATGTTGCACATTCTTTTTCTCCTCTTTTAAATTCTTAAATTTGTTCCAATTTTTTTCTAATTTGTAAGTGGAATTCATCTATGACTTAATTCAATCACTAAGACAACTTGGTGTCTCTGTACCTATCAATTTTAGGTACAGTTTCTGTTTTCGTATTGTTTTTTGGGTATGTTTAGCTTTAGGTTAGAAACAAACAAAAATAGGTATGGATCAAGAAGGAGGATCCTCCGGATCTTGTTACTATTTTGGTACCTCCACAGACTCTGGACATATCTTTAAGGACAAATATTACTATGATTTCTTCAATGCAGCACTAAAATTACATGCTCATTTTACATCAGGAGTTGTTGTTGCCTTTTATGTAAGCTTCATTCATGCCCCCATAACTTCATCTTTTATATAATTGTGCAGTCTTGTTCAACTTTGACACATTTTGATTAATTTTATGGGATATATTTATTAATTTACATCGGCACATGTATCGAATAACTCTGTAGGCTTGGACGGATAGGAAAAATAAACAACAAATATCTTAATATCTTTGCCTCTAGTGTGAGTAATTTGAAAATGAGATTTCATAGTTCTCAATTCACACCACGAATGCCCCATAACTATACCATCCTTAAGAACAATTCTACCTCTGGTTTGACCCAACACTGAATTTTCATGACTATATCATCCTTTAGAACAATCATCACATAGTGTAAGCTACTTGATTTCTACTATTCTCTCAGTTTCAGTTAGTTTGTTTGTCTGATTTTAATTTAACACACAATAAATATTTGTTTCTATTTATTACTCATATGAAATCCTATGCTACTCTGGCTTGTTCCTGGTTCCACCTGCCATTTTCTTCCGTCATGTGGATATAATTAAAATTTATTTACGGTTTAGCATGGAGAAGACGGTGATTCCTGGCATTTGGTTTGTTCCTGGTTCCACCACTCCATTGTCATTGTAATTGTCATGATTTTTGTTCTAACGTTGTACAGGATTTTTGTGACCAACAAAGGCTCATGTCTATTGATCAAAATCTGGAGCTTGTGTTGCATTCTTGTCTAACTATGATGCTAAATATAGCATCAATTGAAGGATTTCTAAAGAACAGAAAGAAACCTTATCTCACTATTATGTCGGCTGGTTATGTCTTGCATGTTTTCGTCAATGGAAAACTAGCAGGTAAAGGAAAAAACCACTCTATTCGGGACTATGAAAACACAATTTTTCCTAACAAACTATATTTTCTTAGTCTGTGCATCTCCTAATTTCTATGTATCGTGGAATTTTGGGTACGAACTGTATATGGGGCATTAGATA
Organism: Capsicum baccatum var. pendulum; assembly: GCA_030864225.1. Lineage (NCBI taxonomy): Eukaryota > Viridiplantae > Streptophyta > Magnoliopsida > Solanales > Solanaceae > Capsicum > Capsicum baccatum. Next base: position 43,871,663 of record CM061560.1, read on the forward strand.
ATCCAAAACTTACATACAGTGGCAATGTGAATATAAGAGCTGGCATAAACAAGATTTCTCTTCTCAGTGCTTCCGCTGGTATAGAAATGTGGTTATTTCAAATGATTTTTTATCAAGTATAAACTACAATAATATTAGTGCTCTTATAACCCCTTTCAGCCTAGCCTCACTAAGCCTTGCTAAAATTTTCCTGGCTTTGCCTTGCCTTGCTAAGCTCCATTAAGTCTTGTTAGGCCTAGCTTCACCAAGCTACACTAAGCTTTGTTAAGTTTAGCCTTACTATGCCTCGTTAAGTCCCAACTCCTCAGGAAACGCTAAGACAAACTTTCTTGTTAAAAATTGATTAACTTGGGTAGCTAGAATTCTCAAAAGAATTCTATTAACTTGAGTTTTCTTTTCTTCTACCTTTTTATTAGTCCTATATATGTCCTTTAATTCATGAATTTATTTTGAATGGCTATATGTGAAGTTTATTTTTAGGTAATTTTTTATACTACTTTGTGATTGCACCAATTTGAAGTTTTAGAGGTTTTAAATATCACTGCAACGTTATTTCCAAAAGAATTGGTTAAGAGATCTGGATCAGATTAAAATTTTGTTTCTTTTTTGTCTATGAAATTAACAGGTACGATAACCTGCCTAATTTGTATATTCATAGTTCGTTCATGTATAAAACGTGTGAAATGAGCTTTATAAAGTAAGCTAAAGTTGCTCATATCTAATGAAACTATCTAAATTAGCAGGCGTTCTTACCACCTCGTTGTTGCTATTAATACAATGGTAACATTAGTTGACGTGGAATTCCTTTTCATTCCCACAGAGATCATGTCCTTGATATATTTTTTTGGAGGGGAGTGGGGGGTGGGATGGCTAGGGATTTACATTTGAAATCTGGTAGTGTTTCTACTATTCTGCAAATGACTGTTACTATAGATGTCTGCTCTCCCCATTTCTGGTGCTTGTATGAGAATCTTCTCATGTGTCTTTTTTTAACTAACCATGTAGTTCGTTATTTTCCTGTTTATTTTATGGTGGTATAGTTTTGGTATTATGGATTTTGATTTATCCATAAAGGGAAAGCGTAATATTGAGAATATGGATTCTTTCTTAATGAATTGTTCTCTTTTTAGTACTAAGGTTTTGCCACATTGATATCTAGATGTATGTAAGGGCACAAACATCTAGTAGGAATTACTATTCTAAATCTTGAAATATTTAGTTTAACCTGCAACTTCTCCTTGCCGCTACTACTGCTATCCATCCTAGTAGTTATAAATATTGCAAATATAACAGTAATGAAAATATAAATATTCCTAAAATTCGGGAGTTTGGTTCGTATTCTACCATTTTCATTATGAAAAGAACTAGTATTGAAAATATAGGAGAGGTCCATAGTGATGCTTGCATTACAGTTGAGAATACTGGAACCAAGTTTTGATAAAATTTGAAAAGTTTTGAATTGACTACCAGAAATCGACTACCGGAACTAGTAATCGTCATGATTTTTGTTCTAACACTATGACCTGACATCTATATATATCTAAAGAGCTTTTCTTTGATAAATAACATGGCCTGAACGAAATTCTAGTCTGTAGCTTTTTTCAGTTTCCCTTAACAAACTTTGCGCCAGCATAAGATAGCAAGCATGAACTATATATTCCTGGAGTTGAGTTTTCAGATTATTCTGATGAATATGAAACTCAATTTTTAATCTGATTAATAAACTTGACAAAAAACAACCCTTTTGTTGCTTTATATATTTCTTGCATTGTTATGTAGACTGTGGAATCTCAAAAGGTTGGATTTGAGTGATAATACTCTTGATGATGGAAGCATACTAGCCTGCCTCTTTGAAAAGCACTCAATGCTTGAAAGTAGATATTTCACATAACAATATCAGGGGTTCTCCTGGTTTCTTTTTAGGTAATGCTGCCTGAATTACAGTTATTCTAAGTTCCATCTTGGCTTAAACTTAACCACTGTAATGGGACATTTTACTCTATAGTGTCACCTTTTTTGCTTGTTGTTTTCATATGGTATTTTTCATCTGAACCCCACACATAACGAGAGATTTAGTGCACTGGGCTGTCCTTCATGTGTTTTGTCTAGTAAAGCTGGGTTGCTGACTCCCAGTCTTTGCAAATTATAGACTGAACATTATGCATCTTTACTTTTACTGACCGTGTTATAGTGAAATTGGGTGTTGAAATTTTGCATAACAAAGTTATATTTTTTCTGGATATTAACTACTTGTTACACTTTTTAGGAATCTGTACACTTAGGAACCTGCAGGTGTTAAATCTTCATGATAACCTTATATAAGGTGTACTTGATCCATGCCTTGGTGGAATGAGTTCTTTGGTTTCTTTAGATCTTTCTTTCAATTATTTTGAGGGAACTATTTCTTCATCCATATTCAGCAACCTCACTCTGCTCGTGACTCTTCGTCTTTCACATAATAGGTTTTATTGTCTTCTCTTGTTTGCATCATTTGCTAACCTCTCCAGTCTTGAAGTCATTGATCTTACAAATAATAAGTTTGAAGTTGACACTGAAACTCCATCTTGGGTTCCATATTTTCAACTTGTGTTCCTTGACTTACGAAATACTAGACTGAACCAGAACTATGGCTATGTAATTCCTTTGTTCATTGCCAAACAACAGAAGTTGAAGTAATAATTCCCTTCAAGGAAATGTTCCCGCTTGGTTGTATAATAATACACTTTTTATGTTGTCTTTGAGAAGCAACCGTTTGTATGGTGGAATTCTTGTGGCTTCTCAGTTTCAAGCATCAACTCTTCTGATGCTTAATGTATTAGATAATTGCTTAGGTAGTACACTTCCCATTAACGTGCATGAATCATTTCCAAAATTACTCTATCTTAACCTATCACATAATGCCCTCGGGGGCACCCTTGCTTCATCTTTTAACAATCTGCTAAAGTTAGAGGCGATGGACCTTTTTGAGAATTTCTACAGGGAAAACTACCTCCAACTTTAAGACAGAATAACACTTCATTGGCACAAGAAACTCTGTGGGCCTCCACTGAAAAATGAGTATGCATTCTTGAGCCCGCCTCAGCAGCATGATGAAGAAGAAGAAGAAGAGGAAGACGGGAAGCAAGGTATTGGTTCTTTTTAATCTTGTTTTGGAGAGCTTGAGTTCATTTATTAATATCTCAATCATAGCATGCTTCCAATAGTAATAATTTTTTCTCAATCACCGTAAAGTGCAATTTAGTTTCCTCAACTCGACATGTCAGAAATCCTAAATCATTTGATCCAAAATAATAACGAGTACTGCATGAACGTAATAATTATAATACATTTCAAGGCGGTGTTTTGGTAGGTATCAACTGTTTCTAGTTTCTGCAGTATTAAATCTTGATAATTATTGCAGGTGACACCAAAAATATTAGCTGATGTCAAAAGTTGTACGCTAATCTCATATGACAGAAAAGTACAGGTATGTGGTCTACCACATGGTTTATATTTTTTTTCACAAGGCTCATAAGTAGTTGCTGGAATAGTCATATGCTTCTTTCCCATAAAAAGTTGTAAATGTGGATGTTATTTGCTATAGTATTGCCTTCCTTGTTGCTGGAGTATTGCCAGGGAACCTGGAGTACTACAGGTTGCTAGAAATAGGAACCTAACAGAAGATATTTGAATTTGTTACATTTTCCCTTTGGAAGGATCTTAATCTGAAAAAAATATGTCGGTCCGGGAGAAAATAGAAGAAAATTTAACAAATTCGAGTCCTGGTCTGGGTAACTTATTTGTTGTTTCCACACCTGCTAGCACCTATTTGCTCATTTTCCCACCTCTATTTAGAATTCAGTCTAATTTAATCTTGATATGTAGCTAGTAATAGCAGATGAACACACATCAGTTTCAGTTGCACCTAGACAAGCTAATGTTTCAAGTGTGATGTCAGTCTGTTTTGGTTCTCTTTTTTTCTGTGAGAGTGTAGGGTAATTATTTTGATACATTAAAGCTATCAATTTAAGAGTTACTTCCGCACAACTGACTTATCTTTTGTTTTTTGTGGTGGTTCAGCTTTTGGAAATAGCTCAAGTTCCTTATCAACATATGAGTCATGCCTCTTCAATTTCTTCTATAGCCTTATTTTTTTTACAAGTAACTGTTAGTGGTCCAAGTAATGTTATATGGCCTTTGTCATATTGTTTTGGAAGTGTTCCCTTGAACTTTAAATTTGACTTTCATGTCACGTAGATGTACTCAAAACTTAGCTTATTATTACTAAGGAAAAGTTATGTTGGCTGCTTTTGCAGTTTACTCTTTCTCTGATAACTCAGTAATCTCATTAAAAATCTATTGCAAAAAGGTTTGGACAGGGATGAAGAACCTGTTACTTGAAATTATTCAAGTAAGTTTAGTGCAACGAGTATATATCAGCCTGAAATCTTCCTAAATCATCGAAGAGGAATCCGCTTTGTGTTTTACGTCAAGCAGTAGTTACTTCCACAATGACCATGTGCAACTCAAGGTGGCCTCCTTACAGATTAGGTGTTTTATTTCATAAGTGCCCATACTAAGAAGCTAGAGATGTTGTCCATAGCTTTTGCGCGGAATAGCGATCTAAGTGTTTGCTACATGCTCTTCGATTGTGAAATTCCTTTGTATGTTGGAGATCAGAGGTGCTCCTTCGGTGATAAGGTTGTTGGTCAATACTGCAAGGAAGGAAATGATGTGGTATCTTTTGATGTTCTCTTGTTCAGTAAGTTATGGCACATGTTGGTTGCTAGCTCAGAAATTGCCAAGGATTAATTGAGAACTTTCATTATGCTTGTGTGTGGAAATATTTGTTGTACAAGATTTGGCATCATGTTCAATAACAAGTGTTCTTATAAATCCTCTTTCCTATTAATACTGATGAGTCCAGGGTAATAGTGTGCTAAGAATATCACCTTCTGGAGGTTTTTTTTTTTTTTGGATACTCTCATTTTCATTTGTTAGAACTATAATTCCATGTATATATGTAGTCATCGTTGTAATAGGTGACAAAAATCATTGCAAAAGGTAGCAAAAAATATTATAATAGATGTTAAAAAACATTGCAATAGGTAGCAAAAAGCGTTGCAATAGGCGTCAAAAAGCATTGCAATAGGCATCAAAAAGCGTTACAATAGATAGTTAAAAGTCGTTGCTAAAGATCAATCAGTGTTACAATAGATATTCGAAAATTGTTGCAATAGAGTTATTGCAACGATTTTCTATCGTTGCAATATAGTCTATTGCAATGGTTCTTAACCGTTGCTATAGACAATATGAAGCGTCCCAATAGGTGTTAAAATGAACCATTGCAATAGGTCTATCTATTGCAACGGTTGTTGAAACAATTGCAAAAGTCGTTGCGGTAGCTCTATTGCAACGCTCACATATGCAACACCTGCCAAATCGTTGCGGTAGCTCTATCACAACGATTTTTGTATCTATTGCAACGGTTTTTGAACCGTTGCCATAGGGCTAATTTCTAGTAGTGTTGTTTAAAGTTATTTGAAGTATAGATGGATAAATAAGTAAAAGTCTTAGGGCCCGTTTGGGATTGCTGTTACAAAACTGCTTATTTGAGAAACACTTTTATAAAATGACTTTTCAAAAAAGTGCATTTAAAAAAAAATAATTTGTGTTTGGTAAATTCATTCGAAAAGTGTTTTTGATAATCAAATTATATTTGGATAATCTTTTTTAAGAAGTGTTTTTTTGAGACAAATGACCAAAAAGGACATCTATCAATAGCCTTTATTACTAAAATCAATTTATAGAAAAAAATTATTGTAAATATCTATGTTAATATTTTTAATTAATTTTTTTATTTAATTAAAAAGTACGTACTCTAAAATTTTCAATCAATATTTATATACATAAATACATTAAAAAAAATTAAATAGTGATATATTACTTAAATAATTTAAATATTACTTAAAACATCTAACAAAAATGAATACAAAAGTTATTTCATAAATTAAATCACTAAAAGTTAGCAAACACTATATTCATGCTTACAAATATCTAAATGAGATAATATTTGTTATTTGTTACCTTTTCTTTTGGATATGTTTTTACCGTTTTAATTGTAAAACTAAGTAGCCAAATTCATATATGTATACTACCTGATGACAACAACAATAACAACAAACCCAGTGATACTACTTGATGACAAATATTTAAAATAAAATTTTATCTATTATTTGTTATTCTTTTTAATATATTTTTACAGTGTCAAAATTTACTATGAATAAACAGTCATCATATTCATATATATATATATACACTATATTTTAACAAATATGTCACTTTTCATGAATTATTTATTTAAAATTAAATATTCGAGAAAAAAATTTATATGTGATGTCAAAATACAATCTTGTAACGTGATTCATCTATCAATTGTATTCATTAATAATAATAAAATAATTTATATTTTTTTTAGTCATCATCATCAATGATATTTTCAAATTTATTTTTAAAAAATGAGTGAAAATAAAATAACAATATATAAATCATAAAGAATTATGACGTAAATATGAAATGTAAAATTTTTAAAAAACGTTAATCAAACTTGTAAGATATGTTAATTAATTAATAAGGTATATATATGTGTATGTAATAGGGATATTTTTGTCATAAAGAAAAACTGCTTCTATTTATTCTTAAAAGCACTTTTGCAAGTTTACCAAACATTTTTCTTTTTTAAAAAATTGTTTTTTCTTTCTCAAAATAAGTGCTTATTTGGGGAAATAAGCAATCCCAAACAGGCTATTATACATAGAAAAAAATGAATGTTAATTTTGTAGGACTTTTCTTATGAATGTTAATTTTGTAGGACTTTTCTTATCAGAGATAAAAAAAGAGAGTCACCACTATGTGGATTATTTAGGTAGTTTCCCTTATATATAAGACTTTTTAGGTAGTATTTTAGCATTGGATAATATTTTTTGCTTACTTACCGAACACAAAAATAAATAAGAAATCAACTTATTTTCCTAATAAATATTTTTAAGAAAAATGAAAAACATTTTACTTCGTACTGAACACAACCTTAATCTAGTGAGAACGTTTGAAAAGAAAAACATATCAGAAAAATTGGTTCAAAACGGAGAATATTGACTTAAATTAACCACATTGCCATTTCAAGAAATATAAAAAGAAGAAAATTAGTAAAATACTAAGAATAATAAGAACAATAGTATGATTGATCTTGGAAGTTGAATACATGGAAGTTAGATATTGTTCTTTCTTAAGCAAGAAAAAAAAACATTTTTAAACAGAAAAAAAAAAAAAAAAAAAACTCAAGAGATAACATAATCATCTGGAAAACTGAAGGTGTCTGGATCTTCATGATCATGCAGCCACCCAAATTTCTCCAAGAAAGGATTCACCAAAGTATTTGGTGGATAATTATCAATGCAATCTTTCCACACATTTCCATCACCCAAATCTCTTAACACTTCCCACAAACAACTATTACACTTAAATCCTGCTCCAAAGCTAATCATAAGCATTTTATCACCTTTTTTAAGCCTTTTTTTGGCCTCCATGTACCCTAACACATACCAAAGGCTACTTGCTGAAGTGTTACCAAATCTATGCAATGTCATTCTTGCTGGCTCTAAATCATACTCACTTAGGTTCAAATTTGCACCAACTCCATCAATCACTGCTTTTCCTCCTGTGTGTAGACAAATATGATCCACACCTGTTTTGAAATTGATCACTGGTTTAGGTCCTCTTTTTGTTGATCTCCAATTCATTTTTCTCACAAATAACGTAATTGAAAATCGAAGTAGCTCCCTCACCGGAAGGATCAAGGGTGCAATTTGTTTCAAATTATCGACTAGTGCATGAGTAGCGGCCTTTGGTAGTGTTTTATCAAGGTGGAACCCTATGTTACCTTGAGCATCCTCCCTTTGTACACAACTATCATATGCTTCATCTTTTGCACCATGGTGTGTCCTAACTAGCTGCTTCAACTTGAACATGGCCTTGTTTTTCAAAGCCATTTTGTTTGTCAATAAAACCGCGCACCCCCCTGACCTAAACAAACAATTGGAAAGAATCATAGATCTATCGTTCCCCGAGTACCAATTTGGGCTCAAGGACTCAGATGTCACCATAAGTGCAACCTTGTTCTTCTCATTCTTGAAAATACTTTCAACGATATTTATTGATATGAGGCTAGCACTACACCCCATCCCGGTGATGTTGTACACCTTGATGTCTTCCCTCAACTTGTAGTAATTGATTATTCGAGCTGCCATCGATGGCATACAAGCTAACATTGATATATTCACCACAAGGACATCGATTTCACCAGGGGAAATTTTGTTCCTCTTGAAGAGATTGCCAATGCTATCATGGAAAAATTCTTCCATCTCCAAGATCCCATCTTCATACGTAGGACTTGCTTCGCGGCCATAAAACACCATTCGTGGTGCATACGTTCTTTCACCAATACCCGAGCTAACGACAGCTTTCAACAGGAACTTATACTCATTTAGGCCAAGGTGTTTGTTCCTCCAAATTATTTCGCCTGAAAATCTTGTGCTAAGCATTCTATCATCGGTTGGCTTGTGACATTCGTAGTCCAAAATGTAACAATTTTGGTGCTTCTTTCGATCTATAATCTTCCATATCAAATAGAGGAGGTAGTATAAAGGAAGACCATAGAACAAATTAGAAAAGAGATCCATGAGAAAGAATAAGGGTGGAAAGACGTACTAAAAGGACAAAATAAAACTAGAGTAGAAGAGAAGGAAAATAGTGTAGTTTTATTGTGTGTGTGTGACTGTGTGTACGTTGCACAGTTCAGTTTTTTTTGGTTGATGCGAGATCTAATTCGACGTCTAAGTATAAATAGGAGGATCCAAGTTGACCACTTGTAATCTAAGTTCCATTAATGCTAGCTATTGTAGCATACGATAGTCTTCTACCAACTGATCATTGCGTGACTTTAACAATCTTTATTAAATATTCATAATTCATACTCATTAGGGATGTGAAAAGAAAGATTAATTTCTATCAACTTGCTAAATTAACAAAAATCACTTATCCTTTATTTCATATAATATGGTATTTTTAGTTTGAACTTTGAATTTAGCACAACCTTAATATGCACTTATTTAATTTAGTGTAGCTAAAATTATGCTATTGCCAATTTTCAGGGAAAAAATAGGTGGAAATATTTTTTAGTATAATCATGATTAGAACTTTATTTTAGTTAATTAGATCTAATTAAACCAATAATTTTAAAATAGAATATTGTCTTTTGACCAAGTACGAATTTGAAAAAGTAGAGACGGAAAATTTTTAAAGAGATTTTTACTATGTACAACATATGTCTACGTCTATAGTTATAAGTTACATAAATGGCATTTCTTTTGCATTTTTTCATAAATAAATGGTGTACTTTCTTCTTTAGTCTATTCCATAAAAAATAGTATCATATTATATCTATAATAACTCTTTCATCTCATATATTTAATCTTATTTAATCTATTTCATAAAGAATATCATATTCTATATATAATAACTCTTTAATCTCATATTTCACACAACATGTTTTAGGTGAGAAGATCTAAAGAAAATTTTGATACATTATTCACATATATAATTGTGGATCCACTAGCCTAGAAAAAGTTTCTCTAAAGTTTTTCAAATTATTTGCCCAATAAAATTAAGACAGATAAAAATTGAAATACATGAAGCATGTGATTATATCTATATTGATGTGGTAAAATTAGTCCATGAAAATATAATTTGTCTAGTTGTTCAAGTTTGAATGGGTCATTGAGTTATTCATTTATTAGCTCAGACCGTTTTAGCCCATTAAAAATTGGGGTGATATATAGCTTAAATTGACCCATGAAAAATCTCGTCAAAATATTTTCAAAAAGATATTTTTAAAACTTGATATGTTATATAGTCAAATCTCTCTAAAGTGATAGCGTTTATCTAAAAATTTCATATTTGCTATACTGTGGTGTTGTGATATATATATATATATATATATATATATATATATATATATATATATATATATATATATATATATATAAGGGCATTAGACGTTTAGATCTCATTTAACTATATAAACAAAAGTATACAATTTTTTTTTTATATTTTTTATACTATAAGCGAATACAAAATACTTGTTAAATTTATAATCTCACTTGATTTTCATTGACATAATACATAAACAGGATCTTTAACTGATACCAAATTATAACTATAATTTTTAACTTTATCAGTGCACAAGTAGGTCCTTTAACTATACAAAAGCTAAACAAAAAAACAATCCTACCTGGCAAAATGTGTGTATACATTCAAAATCACGCGCGTCAGAGTTAGAATTGAAGTTTTTTTTTTCAGTTTTGATATAATTAAAGGGTCTGCTTGTGCACTAGCAAAGTTAAAGGTCATAATTATAATGTGTCTTTTTTATTAGGTGACAACATCTAAATGGATTACTAATCGACGTAGGAACGACTGAGTTTCACGCATGTAAGTTGCAGAATTAAAGTGTTCTTTTGTTCAACTTTTATATAGCTAAAGGGCCTACTTGTGCATTGACAAAGTTAAAGGGTATAGTTATATTTTGGTGTCAAGTTAAAAGTTTTGTTTATGTACTTGAAATTCATTATGTGCATGACATTAATGATTATTATCATAAATATTTTAATATTTTATTTTAGACATAATATATTTATTACAAAATATTGTTATACAATATTTGAGTATGACCATTGTAAAGGATGATTTTAAAAAGTGTGTATTGCTATATAATAAGTTTCATTGTTGTTATAAGTTGAATTTTATTATAGAAAAGTAAAACTTAACATGAAAAATCAATTCTAAAAAGAATTATATCGTTTTGATGAAATATTAGTGTAACGCATAACCATTTTAGAGAATTTAACTTAATATAGTCATAATGGAAAAAAAAAATAGTTTGACAAAAATTATCAACTCTCTCATTTCTCCTTATTACCCTACTTCCCTTAATATCTTACTGTGTGAATTTATTTTGCATCATGACTTTGGCGCACATCCACTAAGACAATTTAAGATGCACATGGGAAACGAAATTTCAACGTCCAAATAAGTCCCGACACTCAACAGTATTAGTACAAGTTGAAGTAGTACAAATCGGGTTTGTAGTTGAGTGGTAAGTACTTTAATCATCATTAATTAAAGATTTCATGTTTAAATCCCTAGTAGGAAATCGTTTTTGTTACCCTAATGTGAAACTTTCTAAGTGAATCTAAATTTAGCTGAATCTGAATGCATTTGAGTATCAAACACCGGATGAGAAACTGAAAAAATTCAAGGAGTGCCTTCGTCCTATTCTTAGGAATTCATTGAAGTTTGAAACCTAATTTTATCGCCCAACTAAATCGAAGACTTTTCGCTTCTGTATAGCTATATATATCCTCAATGGAGCAGACCGTCAGTTATTAGTAGGTCCTTGTAGTTTCTGCTGATAGACTAGACAAATTGACAAAGCTTTTCTGGCTGTAGGTCAGCCTTTCCAAGTTGACATAGAATATATTTAAATGATATGCCGTGGTTATAAAATATAAATTTGTTAGATATGGGAGTGTGGAGGTCGTGTACTAAGATAGAAGTTTAGTTGATAGCTTAGCATTCTCTCGCTTTTACGAGTGCTTTTAATGGCAGTGTTTTTATCAGTAGTTCCATGGTCTTCGATTCTGGCTGCTACTGGTATTTTTTGTGCATCGAGTATTGTGTGGTTGTTGTTGTGATTGGTCCCCTATCTTTGTATATCCTTTAATTTTTAGGCAGGTTTTAAGTTGAAGGTCTCTAGGAATCAACCCCGGTCTCTACGAGGTTGAGATAAAGTTTTCGGACACTCTTCCCTCTCCAAGAACTATTTTGTGGGACTTTTCAGGATATATTGTTGTTGTAATTGTTGTTAGTATAAGTAACTTTATACTGTAAGGTTACCTTTATTTGTGGGAGCAAATAATTTATTTTATTTTTAAGATTATAAATTTGTATGTACGAGATATTTTTTAGTTAACCTGATCATATAAAAGAAACTTTTATATATATATATATATATATATATATATATATATATATATATATATATATATATATATATATATATGTGTGTGTTGACGATGTATATAACTTTAATCCAACAGTAAATAACCTTTACATATAGCATTATTTTTGGTGAGTGTAAGAAATCTTATATAACACCAACCATCAACATTACAAAACCAACACTCAAAAAGCAGAACCCAAAAAAAAAAACAAGCTCAACTACCTAGAGCTTTAGCACTTTCATTCTAGCATTGTCCCTATCACCTATACAAATTGGTTATTCATTTCATATCTCGTCTATACTTTTGTGCTCTATCATGGCTGTGTATTCTATATTTACAATAATGTCTCACTCGTTGGCATATCGGTCTAGAACTCGGAACACTTGAATTCCACATCGCCTCATTCCTAGCTTTCCCTATTGCATAGACCAATGTTGCTAAACTTCTTGCATAACTTCCCTTTCATGCCCCTATGTATTCTCTTCCATAACCTTGTGTATTCAGTATTTTGATAATCCTAACCATTTCATCAGTTCATTCAAAGATGTTCGTAAAAAATGACATTCGAATAAAAGATGTGGGTGGCCTTCAGTTGCATTTCCACATAATAAGCAAACAACATCCTATCCAAACCCTATACTCTACATTCTAGTTAGCGTAAGCAGCCGTTGATGGGCATTAAGCCAGCACATAAAATTGTGTTTAGGTACATTTAAGTTGCTCCAAACCCATCTCCACTGTTGGCAGTGGTCTAGCTCCCCTTTACACCAGTTATAGCCACTTGAAATAGTGTATTTACCTGTTGGTTTCAACCAAACACTTTGGATATATTCTATTCGAACTTTATCTCTTATTCCACATATTTTCCTCTAATATTAGCTATTTCTTCAGTTTTAAATTATGCGTCATCATTTTTTTTTAGTCCGTCCCAAAATAAATGTTGTCTTTCCTTATTAGGCAACTTTTTAAATATACAATTACAATTTTACCCTTATTGATCCCACTTAATTAAAAAAAAAAGATATTGACACATTTTTTGATAAAAGATAATTTGGTAAATTTTATCGAGTCTTCCCTTTGTTCTTAAACTTCATGTCCGATCAAATATCGACACATAAAATGAGACGAAGGGAGTACTATTTTATCGAAACTTCATACTGCCATCATATTTAAGGTAGATGGGATTTATCTATTTCACCCATAAATTATCTTTCTTTTGCACAATAGTCCACACATATTTGCTAGTGGAGCTTCGTTCCATGTAAAACAACCCATCACTCCTAGACCTCCCTCCTCCTTTTTTCTGCACACCATCTCCCATGCTACTAGTGGGACTTTATTCTTGTGCATTTTTTTCGGCCCGAAAATTTTGACATAAAAAAGTAATAGCTTTTAGTATTGTAGACATTGAAATTTTGTGAACTTTATAAAAAGAGTTCTATTTTTGTTAGAGTTTTTGGGCTACTTAACCCTAAATATAACTTGGTGGCATCGTTTATAAATAAAACTGTTGTTTCTTCATATTTTTATTTGTGGTTGAAGTTTATTTTCCATGAATTAAATTATGTTGGAAACAAATTGACACACCCAGTGGGACCAAATCTGCCCTTTATCTCTTCTCTCATAAATCAAATATATAAATCTGTAGCTGCAGGGTCGTAAAGATGGAAGGGGTACTTTAAGACTCGTCTTTGAATTTCATCAAGTCTACACGCCGACAAGCCTTGAAGTAGGGGGCATTTGTAGACATTGAAATTTTGTGGACTCTACAAAAAGAGTTCAATTTTTGTTAGAGTTCTTAGCCTACTTTACCCTAAATATAGCTTGGTGGCAACTCTACCTAAACCCTAAATTATGCTTATATAAAAGGAGCAAATATCCTATCTCCAGTATCCCACAAATTCACGGGATATTCACAAAGAGATCAATGATCTCAAAGTCCCAATAAATTCATGGGATATTTATAGATCAAAACCCTTCCTTCTTGATAATCAATTACATCAAGAGGACAAAACCATCTTTCATGGAGATCAAATCAAAATGTTCCTACATTCGAGAATACACTACTGATAGCCCTTGAATTATGGAGAAAACCTCCTTTTAGGGAGATCAAATCCAAATGTTCCTACGTTCGAAAAATACGTCACTAACGACCCTCGAATTATGGAGAAATCCATATCAAATCCTACGTTCGAGAATACGCTACTAACAGCCCTCGAATTATAGAGAAAATCAAGAGAGAAGAATCAAGGGATGAACAGATTTGTACCCATATTGTTTATCAATAAAAAATTATTGTTTCTTCATATTTTTAATTGTGATTGCAATTTATTTCTATCACCGTAAAAAAAAATATTGAAAATTTTATTGTAGACATTGAAATTTTGTGGACTCTACAAAAAGAGTTCAATTTTGGTTAGAGTTCTTGGTGGCTACTTTACCCTAAATCTACCTTGGTGACTACTCTACCTAAACCCTACATTACGCTTATATAAAGGAGCAAATATCCCTTTAAAGAGGTATCTCCTGCCAGTTTCATTTGGATTTGGAGACAACTTTCTTCAAGAAGTTGCACAAAGTCTTATTGTAGGCTTCAACTAGACCGTTGGCGGCAACATGATACATAGAAGACTCGTGCTGCTTGAAGCCAAAGAGATCCGAAATCTTATTCATCAGTTTGTTATCAAGCGGACTGCCATTGTCAGTTATTATATATTGAGGGATTCCAAAGTGGTAGACGATATTCACTCGGATAAAGTTTGCAATATTTTTTTTCTTTACTTCCTTAAGAGCAATAGCTTCGACCCACTTTGAGAAGTAATCTGTTGCGGTAAAGATGTATAAGTGTCCACCAGAAGATTTTGGTAGTGGACCAACAACATCCATTCCCCAAGCATTGAACGACCAAGATGCTACAGTTGGATGTAGTACCTCTGGAGGTTGATGTATGAAATTTGCATGGAATTGAAAAGCTTTGCATATTCTAGCATAGTCCAAGCAATCTTTCACCATCGTTGGCCTATAATATTCCATTCTTTTAATGTGAAAATGGAGCTTCGGTCCAGACTGATGTGATCCACAAACTCCCGAGTGCGCTTCTTGTAAAGCTTGAATTGTTTCTTTCTCTCCCAAACACAGTTAGAGTACTCCTTCGAATGATCTTTTGTACAATATGTCCTTATAGTAAAGGAAGCGAGGTGCGCGACGACGAATGTCAGTCCTTCTCCATGAATCCTCTGGAAGTATCCCATAACATAAGTAATTAATGATAGGTTATCGCCAATCATATTTTACATCTTTAGACACGGCAACGAGGTATTCAACCTTGTTTTCTACACCTTCATCTGACGGCGGTACTACCCATTCTTGGTAGATAGTAACTCGCATCTGATTTGGAAGAGTTAGGGTTGAGGCCAAAGCAGCTAAGGCATCAGCTTGCTTATTTTCTCTCCTTGGCACATGCTGGAGGGTTACCTCTCCAAGCTATCCCATCAACTTCTGTGCATAATCATGATATGGTCGTAGCTCGAGTTTTCTGACTTCATAGCTTTCCAAAAGTTGCTTGATCACCAGTTGGGAGTCACCAAAGACTTGTAATTGGACTTTTTTCATGTCAACTACCTTCTCAAGTCCAAGTATTAAAGCTTGATATTCAGAAATATTATTAGAGAAACAGTTTGTTAGGGTAAATATTATGGGATGACCTCTTTTTGCGGAGTGACAAACACCACCCCGGCACCAGCTCCATCTCGATGTGTGTCCCCATCAAAGTACATTTTCCATGGGGGTTTGGCTTCAATAATCATTGCATCTTCATCAGAAAGTTCATCACTCAATTCCCAATCATCAGGTATTGGGTGGTTTGCCAAGAAGTCAGTCAATGTTTGTCCCTTTACGGTCTTTTGGGGAACGTACACAATCTCAAACTATTGAAATTGAAGGTACCATCTTGCAAGTCAGTCACTAAGGACTGGTTTCGACATTACAAACTTGATGGTAGTTGCCCTAGACACAAGACGAACAACATGAGCTTGAAAGTAGTATTTCATCTTTTGGATTGAGAAAGCCAATAGCAAACATAACTTTTCGATTGGAGAATACTTCAGCTCGTTTGGTGTCATCATTCTACTCAGATAGAAAAGAGAGTTCTCTTTGCCTTTACTATTTTCTTGAGCCAATAGTGCTCCGACTGACCTTTCTTATGCCGCAATGTAGAGTATCAATGGATTTCCAGGTATGGGTGCCGCAAGAACTGGTGGCTTCATTAAGTATGATTTGATACTCTTAAAAGCATTACTACAAGCTTGGTCCCATTTGAAGGGAGTGTCCTTATTCATGAGATGACTAAATGGTTGACATTTTCCGTCCAGGTTTGAGATGAACCTCCTTAAATATGCTAACCTTCCTTGAAGGCTTTTTAACTCATGAATATTTTAAGGTTCGGGCATCTTCAAAATGGCATCTTCAATTCCTCGGTGTTGCACAATGAAGCCATGAAACTTTCCTAAAGTAACTCCAAAGGCACACTTCAATGGATTCATCCTAAGTTGATATCTTTGAAGTAATTCGAATACCATTCTTAGGTTTTTTAAGTGGTCATCTCTCTTTCTTGACTTCACCACTAAATCATCCATGTAGCATTCAATATTTTTATGGAATAAGCCATCAAAGATATTTCGCATAGCCCTTTGATAAGTGGCACCAACATTCTTCAAACCAAAAGGCATCACCTTGTAACAATAAATACCTTTAGGCGTACGAAATGCAGTGAGTTCTATATCTTTTGGCGCCATATGGATTTGGTTGTAGCCGGATAAACCATCTATGAAGGACATTTCCTCATAACCAGTCGTGGCATCAATCATCAACTCTGATATGGGGATTGGAAAGTCATCTTTAGGGCAGGCATTGTTGAAATCCTGAAAGTCGACACAAACTTGAATTTGGCCATTCTTCTTCCGTACTGGAACAATACTTGAAATCCATATGGGATATTTGAATTCGCGAATAAATCCAGCTTCAATGAGTTTGTTAACTTCATTTTCAATCAATGGAACCAACTCTGGCCTAAAGCACTTTTAGGCTTGCTTAACAAGACGAGCATCATTCCTGACCGCCAACTGATGGACTGTTACTTTTGGATCTAATCCAAGAATTTCCTTATAGCTCCAGGTAAAGGCATCCATATATTCTTTGAGTATGTCCATGTAAGCGATTTCCTCCTCCATTTTTAGAAACGCACTCAGGTAAGTTGGTCTAGGGTCTTCATTGGTTCCAAGATTAACTTTTTTCAAGAGATCTATTATGGCCTTTACTCCCTTTTCAAGTTGCGGGGAGCATCTCCAGCCTCTTCCTCCTCTTGAGGATTATCGTCGTTGATAGATATATGATAACACCAAAAGGCATCTTTATCTCTTCATCAACCTTCATTTGAGATGAGACATCTTTCTCATTTTGGGTTGTAACATGATATGAGGAGCCAATACTCTCTTCATCTTCTTTGTGTTGCTTGGAATAAACCACAGTATACGCTTTTGATTTTAGCACCTCATTGCATGAAACTATCAGTTCCGGCTGTCGCTTCATTCTAGAAAGAATCAAACTTTGGATATCCTTCTGTATTTTAAGTGAAGAGTGCAGCATCGTGTTTTGATGACTCCTCTTACGCTTGTTGCTTTTCTTCTTATTTAGAGGTCCCAACCTTTCAAACACAGAAGTTCTTGCTGTTGACCCTCCAAGTCAGTCAAATACAGAGGGTCTTTTATTAGCAGCAGTGGATTCTTCTTCCACGGTGATGTAATTACTAACTACCCTTCTTATGGAGATGCAAATTGGAGGTGGCTGCGTATATCCTAGGCCTTCAGTGCCTACCTGGTTGTACCCTACGACAGAAGTTTGCCCAATCTTGATGGCTCATTAGGATTGTATCCAGCCATTACAAATAGCTTATATGCATTTGGGTCAAAGCCTTCTTTCATACGCTTCGTAGGGAGTCTCATATCTTGTGGCAGATTTTAAACCACAGACTCTTCAAGAAGTCTTGAGGATTGATTTGTTGCATCAATCTTCCTGATAGGTAAAGTTAGCCCCTTTAGCATATTATCTTGGGAATCTGATGGGTGATCTTTCTCTTTTCTTACCTTCGGTACATATTAAAGAACGAAAGTTGCCTTTTTTTTCGTAGAAGCGACACTTTCTTTATTTGAAGTAGAGAGAGGCTTCTTGGTGGCAACTTTTTTTACAGTCACCACGACCTTCTTAGATACAAGATCGTCACACTTGGTCCTGGTGACATCTTCAATCCTTTTCTCATCCACAACATGCTTCGTTAAGTAGAATTTTGTATGAGCAAAATATGACTCAGCTTCAGTGAATGGCTTGTCATCGGAAACTATCTTTCTTTCCACTCCACCTTCAAGGTACTTCAAGAATTGATAGTAAGAAGATGAAATAATTTTGTTCCCATGCACCTAAGGACTTCCAAGCAATATATTGTATGAAGTTTTGGCATCGATCACATGCATCAATGGATCTGATCATAAATCATCCATACGAATCCCTAACTTGATAGATCTCATGGCCTTCTGACCCTCTTAGTTGAAACCCTGGATCACTATACGACTTTCATACAGTTTATCAGTAGAGATGCTAAGTTCCTTCATAGTGCGGATGGGCAGGATGTTAACTCCAGATCCATCGTTTATCAAGATTCTATTGATCTTCTTTCTTAGAATTTGACCCACCATGTATAAGGGACGGTTGTGTAGGGCTTCGCCAAGTAGAAGATCGTTATCTATGAATGTGATTTTTGTATCACATACATGTTCCTCTTGGCCAAGAGGTTCAACAAGCGGTTCAGAGGATGAAGGAACTTCTATAGGTATATTTTCTCCCTTTGGACCCTCTTTGGCAGTATTAAAACAAGACGCCTCAAGGTTGACTCGAGCAGTCTTTGCACGAAACCAACTTGGCAAGAATTCCTACAATGTTACTGGACACTATGGTTTTTGAAGGTGAAGCTCTGTGATAATCATCCATTTTGGAAGTTCAACCAGTTTCTGTTTCCTTGGTTTCTTCACCATTCTCCTTTTGGTTGGCTGCTCGGACGACTCCTTTCGCAGACTTATCCTCCGTAAACTCTAAGACCGACCAATTTAACTTCAAGACGGTCCCTTTACATAACAAATCCATCAGAATGCCAGCTTAAGGTGCAAAGGGACAAATTTTGTCCACCTTAAGGCATGGAAATTTTTATATCCTTTTAAGGATAAACACGTAAGAGGCCAGCTTAAGGTGCAAAGGGACAAATTTTGTCCACCTTAAGGCATGAAATTTTTTTATATCCTTTTAAGGATAAACACGTAAGAGACAGGCTTAAGGTGCAAAGGGACAAATTTTTTCCACCTTAAGGCATGGAAATTTTGATATCCCTTAAGGATAAACTCGTAAGACGTCAGCTTAAGGTGCAAAGGGACAAATTTTGTCCACCTTAAGACATGGAACTTTTGAGATCCTTTTAAGGATAAACCCACAAGAGGCAAACTTAAGGTGCAAAGGGACAAATCTTGTCCACCTTAAGGCATGGAAATTTCGATATCCTTTAAGGATAAACCCGTAAAAGGTTAGCTTAAGGTGCAAAAGGACAAATCTTGTCCACCTTAAGGCATGAAAAGTTCAATATCCTTTAAGGATAAACTCGTTAGAGGCCTTCTTAAGGTGAAAACGAATAAATTTTGTCCACCTTAAGGCATGTAAATTTTGAGATCATTTTAGTTGTAGGCTTGGAGAACTTTGGCATTCCAAATCCCATTGAAGGAACTCTTTTTCTTTTCACCGGGTTGCCCTCATTGAGTCGCAAATATTTAGAGTAAGTCCAAAATTTAATTAGAATAGTTTCATACTTGGTATCCATATGGTAGCTACTGGATGGACATTTTTTTTACACTCGTGCAACTGAACTCAGAATAAAATTCCAAGCGCCTACGTACCTCAGTAAAGAGAATCAAGTCACGACGTAATTCTGGGTGAGTATTTTTTTTTCTTTTTTTTGTGTCCTAAATTTTACCTAGGCCCCCTCTTTCGAGGTTTTCAACCTAGAGGACTTTCAATTATTTATTTATTTTTAAGCCGTACACAGTTTATACTCTTGCGGGCCAGGAGTGGACATGCAGTTTATACTCATGCCTTAAAGAGTGTACATGCAGTTTATACTCATACCTTAAGGAGTGTACATGCAGTTTATACTCATACCTTAAGGAGTGTACATCTTCCTTCAAGGATAGTACTTTTTCAAGAACTTGGCATTGATGGGGCCAACCCTGACGCCATCTGCATCGACAAGCTTGTAAGCACCATTTGAATATGCCTCTTGTACGACATATGGTGCATCCCACTTCGGGGTGAATTTGTCTCTAGACTTATGAGAAGTGATAATGGGTCTCCTTACTACAAGGACTTGATGTCCAACTTGGAAGCACCTCAAGCGAACTCTTTTGTTGAAGGAACGAGATAGACGGGTTTAGTAACATTCAAGATTTTGTTGAGCCTCTAGTCTCTTCTCATCAAGAGCTTCTAACTCCACAAGCCGCAACTTAGCATTTTCTTCATCAGTGAGCCCTTCTTGAATAGTCAGTCTCAAAGAAGATATTTGTCGCTCAAGTGGTAGGACTGCTTCAACTCCAAAAGCAAATGAGTATGGGGTTGCTTGCGTCGGTGT
Organism: Capsicum baccatum var. pendulum; assembly: GCA_030864225.1. NCBI lineage: Eukaryota > Viridiplantae > Streptophyta > Magnoliopsida > Solanales > Solanaceae > Capsicum > Capsicum baccatum. Next base: position 43,892,477 of record CM061560.1, read on the forward strand.
ACGGTAAGTTGTCCTATACGCCCACAAAGCTTCTTCCATTCGTTCATGCCAGATCATTTATTAATTTTTATGAAAATTAATAAAATTTTATAAATTTTATTAAAATTCTGGACTATTCTATCTTCAACAAATTATTTATTTTTAGTTGATTTCAATTTTTATTAGAAATCTTGGGCTACTTTATTCTTAATATAGTTTGTTGGCTACTCTACCTAAACCTTAAATTACGTCTATATAAAGGGAGAAAATATCCTTTTCAAGAGGGATCTCCAGTATCCAACAAATTCACGGGATATACACAAAGAGATCAACTATCTTCAAAGTCCTAATAAATTCATGGGATATTTATAGATCAAAACCCTTCCTTCTTGATAATCAAATGCATTAACAAGAAAAAACCTCCTTTCATAGAGATCAAATCCAAATGTTCCTACATTCGAGAATACGCTATACTGACAGCCCTCAAATTATAGAGAAAATCAAGCGAGAAAAATCAAAGGAGGAACAGATTTGTACCCACATCGTTTATAAATAAAAAATTATTGTTTCTTCATATTTTTAATTATGATTGTAATTTATTTCTATCACCGCAAAAAAAATTATTGGAAATAAACTGGCATGCCTAGTAGGACCAAATCTGCCCTTCATCTCTTCTCTCATAAATTGAATATGCAAATCTGTAGCCGCAGGATCGTAAAGATGGAAACGGTACTTCAAAACTCGTCTTTGAGTTTTATCAAGTCTACCGACAAGCTTTGAAGTAGACGGCATTTGTAGACATTAAAATTTTATGGACTCTACAAAAAGAGTTCAATTTTGGTTAGAGTTCTTAGAGGTTACTTTATGTTAAATCTAGCTTGATGGTTGCTCAACCTAAACCCTAAATTATGCCTATATAAAGGGGCAAATATCCCTTTAAAGAGGCATCTCGAGTATTCCACAAATTTACGGGATATTCACAAAGAGATCAACGATCTTCAAAGTCCCAATAAATTCATAGGATATTTATAGATCGAAACCCTTCCTTCTTGATAATCAAATACATCAAGAGGACAAAATCATCTTTCATGGAGATCAAATCAAAATGTTCCAACATTCTAGAATACGCTACTGATAGCCCTCGAATTATGAAGAAAACCTCCTTTCATAGAGATCAAATTCAAATGTTCCTACATTCGAGAAATAAGCCACTAACAGCCCTCTAATTACGGATAAATCCATATTAAATCCTGCGTTCGAGAATATGCTACTGACAGCCCTCGAATTATGGAAAAAATCAAGAGAGAAGAATCAAGGGAGGAACAGATTTGTACCCACATCATTTATCAATAAAAAATTATTATTTCTTTATATTTTTCTAATTGGGATTGCAATTTATTTCTATCACAGTAAAAAAAATTATTGGAAACAAATTGGCACATCCAGTGGAACCAAATCTGCCCTTTATCTCTTCTCTCATAAATCAAATATGCAAATTTGTAGCCGCAGGATCGTAAAGATGGAAGTTGTACATCAAGACTCGTCTTTGAGTTTCATCAAGTCTACACGCCGACAAGCCTTGAAGTAGGGGGCATTTGTAGACATTGAAATTTTGTGGACTCTACAAAAAGAGTTCAATTTTTATTAGAGTTCTTGGGCTACTTTATCCTAAATATAACTTGGTGGCTACTCTACCTAAATCCTAAATTACGCCTATATAAAGGGGGAAATTATCCTTTTCAAGAGGCATCTCTAGTATCCCACAAATTCACGGGATACTCACAATGAGATTAACGATCTTCAAAGTCCTAATAAATTCATGGGATATTTATAGATCAAAAACCTTCCTTCTTGATAATCAATTACATCAAGAGGACAAAACCATCTTTCATGGAGATCAATGCAAAATGTTCCAACATTTGAGAATACACTACTGATAGCCCTCGAATTATGGAGAAAACCTCCTTTCATGGAGATCGAATCCAAATATTTCTACATTTTAGAAGTACGCCACTAACGGTCCTCAAATTATGGAGAAATCCATATCAAATCCTACATTCGAGAATACGCTACTGACAACCCTCAAATTATATAAAAAATCAAGAGAGAAGAATAAAAAGAGGAACAGATTTGTACCCACATCCTTTATCAATAAAAAATTATTGTTTCTTCATTTTTTAATTGTGATTGCAATTTATTTCTATCACCATAAAAAAAATTATTGGAAATAAATTGCCACATCATAAATAATTTAAGAAAAGTGTCATGTATATATATATATATATATATATATATATATATATATATATATATATATATATATATATATATATATATATATATATATATATATATATATAAAGGAGAGAAATCAAAGGTGTACTACAAAATTAAATATTTGAACTTTTAGAAAACTCCATTGATGGAGTTCTAGAGTTCTTTCGTCAGCGAGACAAACTGCTATCGCGGTAGAAATTTAAATTTCTTGTTGTGGCATCTACGGTGAGGTGGTGAGCATTTTCTGAACCGAATAGAGCTGCATCAACCTTGCAATTGTGAGTTTTTCAATTTCCGATCATGATAAATGCAAACCCATAAAGCTTAAAGATGAATCAAGGTGGCTGATTCTAATCTTGACTAAGCCATCATCCAATGAGTGTTAAAATACTAGTTATACCAATTTGTAGCTAGTGTGTATATATATGTAAAAGAACACACCAACGGGGGAACTCAGTTTTTCTGGCAAATTTTCGCTGGAAAACGCCATCTCTACAGACCAAACATCAATTTTCCACCCCAAGCTCGTTTGAAATCGGTGATCAAACTCAACCCCGATCGAAAAGTACCATAAAATAGTAACCGAAAATTCATAAAAAAATATATGTGTAAAATTAAATTAAAACCACCGCTACCATTGACACCACTGTTAATGACTTTCCTTTAATTTCAGTTTCATTCCAACTTTTCAAATCCACAAAAATACATTTTAAATTTTTTTAATGATCTTAAGTCAAATGATTGAAGGAGGAGAAATTAGAGGGGGGAGGAGGAGGGGTTGGTAATTGAAGGTAGAGAAATTGGGGTGGGGGCTGGTGATGGTAGATTTGGTAGTTGATGGAGGTGTGTGGTTGGGGTTGACGGGTTTGGGGGTAGGAATTAGGAGGGTGTGGGTTATTAGAAGAAGGAGGGGAATTTTTAGTTTTTTTTTAATTACATATTTATATATATGTGTGTGTGTGTATGTATCTACAATATATTAAAAGTGTGAAGACCTTAGAAAAGTGATTCGAGCTTTTTGTCCTTCACTAAAAATCTCAGCAATAGACAAAACTATCTTTTCACTTTTTTCTTAAATTATTATTAATATAATCTCCGCAATAGACAAAACTATCTTTTCACTTTTTTCTAAAATTATTATTAATATATACTAGAAAGAATTTTAAATTCATAAAATTCATTAAATTTATTTTTTCTGATATGAATTTTGCTAGGATTAGAATTCTTACCATATATTTTAGAACTCCTTATCATATATTTACAACTTCTTAATTATTAATGTTAAGCTTATACACAACCAAAACCAACTCAAATTAAAACTTCACTCAAACCAAGTAAAATTTGTTTTTTTAAAAGTTGTCCAAATATTCCTATAGTAAAACTTGTCCAAATATAATATAGTACGTGTGATGTTTGATTAGGCCTTTTTCAAAAATTATTTTTAAGGACTTTTATTTTGGATTAGTTTTTAAAAAATCAAAGTTGGTTTAGGATTTTTTTTTAAAAGTAAGTCATTATTATACGTTATTTAGATTTTAAATTAATTAAATTTCTTATTTCATCTAGATAAGAAATCATAATATTTAACAATTCTAAATTAAATAGAATTTTACTTTATATAAAAAGAATGTCTAAAATTCTATAAGTAATATTTTCAATCAAATCAATCTTTACAAAACACATAAACATTCAACATCTTCTACTTTTACTTTTCTTCTTCTTCTTATTCCTATTTTAATACAAGTTATATTCTTGTGTTTATTACCATCATTCTTTCTGTCTTTCTTTATTTTGTATAGTTAATAGTTTTTTACACATGTTAACTACTTGAATTTTTTTATCGTTGAGGCTTTCTATACTCATCATTGTGTTATGAGATTTTCAATTCACTTACTTTTATTCTTTTATTTTTATTTTTATAGGTTTCAAAACTACCGTACATAGAGAAAAAACAGGTTTATATTTAGAATTTTTCTACCAATTGAAATCTTGATAGAATCTATGATTAGAGAGGTAAATTTGATTATGATTCGAGGTATGCTTTTTAAATTTTTAGTATAGTTTTGAAGTTCACAATAAATAAATTATTCTCTATTCTTGAAACAAATTGTTGATTGGGATTTAAAAAAAAAAAAATCTCAATATATCTTACTCTCTCTCTATTTCAAAATAGTTGGCCCTTTTTGACTTGACACTTCCCTTAAGAAAATATTTGTTAGGGGTTTATTCTATCAAATTAGCTTTATTAATTATGCTTTGAAAATATAAATTTGAATAAATATACTTTGTTTAGTCATTTAATGTTGAGGGTAGTATTAGAAGAACGTAACAAAATGCTCTTGATTTCATCAAAAGAGACAAATTGAAAAAAATATTTTTAGAAAGAGGCCAACTAAAACTAACGGAGGAAGTATGATTGAAGAGAAAAATTTACTATTTCGAGGTAAGTTTTCTAAACTTTAAGTATGTTCTTGAAGTTTACAATAATAAATTATCATATATTACTTATAGACAATTGCTAATTGAATTATTTTTTTTGGTGAAATATTGATAGTAATTTTAATTGAAGAGATAAATTTACTTGTAATTGAGGTAAGTTTCTAAAATTTTAGTATGTTTTTTTATGTTTACAAAAATAAATGATCATGTACTTGAATACACAATTACTAATTGAGAATTTTTTTTGTGATTTTAGCATGTTCTTAAAGTTTAAAATAATAAATTATCATGTATTCTTGATAGATAAATGTTAATTGATAATGTGATTTTTTATCATAATAAATCATATTTTTTTAATAATAATTTATAATTTTGGTCAGATTTTTTACATCGTTATATTTCACCACAAGAAATTGATCAGTCATTCTAATCCTTTATGAATTTTCGCTTAAATTAAAATTTAATTATATGTAGCTATATTAATTATGAATAGACTATTTAATAATAGGTAATAATGATTGTCCTTTTTGGCGAAAGACAAACCATACATTTAAATAGATATAATGCTACTTGCTAATAATTTTAATTTTTCATATAAAATTTTATTGATTGACGAGAAACACACGTGAATTAACGCTCTGCAATAGACGAAATTATCTTTTTACCTTTTTTATTCAATTATTATATTATTAAATTAAATACCCCTAAAATATATCAAAAGAACCCTGATAAACTAAATATATGGACAAAAAATTAAGAATCCTAAACTACTTAAAAATATATGAATTCTAAAATATATATGAATCCTAAAATATATGAAAAAAAATTAAGAATCCTAAAATATTTGTAAATAATTATATTTTATTTTAATTAAATATATGAGCTTGACATATACATTCCAACTCTTGGATCCAACTAATCTTTTACCTTCTCACGTTTTTTTCTTCTTCCAAATATAAGTTTTTTTCTATGGGGGTTTTAAGCTTATGTTAGATATTTTTTTGTTGTTGTTTTTTAAATTTACCTTCAAAATAAGTTGATATTCTTCCGTTGTTGGTTTAAATTAAGCCTACCAAAATTGAATATTCTTTAACTTTTAAGATGTTTTTTTTCTTCATAATCTTGAATTATTCCGTCTGTAAATAAATCATTATTGATTGATTATTTAATATGTTTGTGCATATGAAAAAAGATTTGTGTAAAACGTGCAAACGAGACTTCATGCCGATTACGAATGAATTTAAGGTATGCTTTTCCTGTTCTAAATTTTATTTCTTATTCATGTTCGTTATATTTCTTATTAAGGCATAATTCAAGTTAATACGTCAGAATCATACTTCATAAAAAAAACTATTAAGAGAAAAATAAAGTAAAAATTGTGATTTGTCATGATAACAAACAAATCATAGTATCAAACAGGTATCGAATAAAGTCATTAATTAGCTAGAAGACAAAATAAAATTGGGATTAGAGATTTCATGAGTTAGCAAACTAAATTTATAGCCTATTTCATTCTTCCATCAAGTTATTAGAGATGGACATTAGGGATAATTTGCATAACTCGATTTATGTTTTTGTATCGTCATCAATACTCTAAAATATATTTTTTCTTTCAAAGTGTGATATTAAATAATTGATATTTCAACGTATTATTTTTTTTAATTTTTTATTCAGATATTTGTTTCATAATTTATAATTATCAATCTTAGATGAGAAGACACATGACATGGAATATGATTTTACTTGCCTTGACGTGAGTGGTATGGAAAGGGAGAAATGAAAGATCTTTAGAAGGGTAAGCTTTTCTCTATCAAGAAATTAGCCTAAAGTGACTTTAAATGAATCTGATTCATGATAGTGGAATTTTTGAAGGCGGATCAAGCATATTGTTCGATACAAATAATAGTAATTCATTTTTTTTATATACACTTATTATTATTGTTATACACACGTGCAAAACACGTACACTTGACTAGTATATATATATATATATATATTAGTGGATTATTTAAAAATATATATAATTCCCGCGTTTTTTTTTCTTTTTTCTTTTTTTTAATGTCACGTCAGCATTAAGGGTTGAAATTAATTCACTAAAAAGTTGTTAAGCAGATAAATAAATGAAAGCTTAGTTTAAGTGTTAAAGTAAATTGAGCGGACAAGTTAAAAGATGTCTTTTCTCTTTTTTTTTTTTAAGGAATACAATGATGTTGTCACATTATTTTGAAGGATGTATTAATCCGTAGAGAATGCCTCCAAAATAATTTATAATTTTAAATTATTGGAGAGAACGTAACACACATTTAACTATTTATTGTATCTTTACACATACATTCTCTCATGTACATTAAAGTACTACCGAAGAAACATGAATTAGTGACAGACGAATTCGATAGTTAAATAACAAAAAACATGTTGTATCCTGTTCAACAACAATTTAGAGAGGCGAGAAAAAGGTTAAAGAAAGGTGAAACTGGTTCTTGTCAAAATAGGTATTTACACCACTTCAACCAATTATAGGGGAAAATGTAATATTTCATATAGTAAAAGTGAATAAATTGATATTTGAGATGTAACAAACACGTGATAGTATAGATATAAAATAAAAAATATTGAAATATTTTAAGTGTTCTTTTATCCTTCAGTCTTTCTATTTTAGATGATTCAAGGTGAGAGAATCTATGATTGTGAAGTCTCATTCTCCTTTCACCATCTCCATTTACTAAGACGTTAGATATTTTAGTTGTTGTGTCAAATTCAACTAATATCGATAGTAACTTGTCAATTAGAGATTCATTGTCACACCACCAACCAAATCAAAAATTGATTACTCTTTTGTAACCCAAATTCCATTTGACCCCTTAAGTCTTTCTTTGGATGGTGATTTGCTATGATTTCATAATGTATGGTACAGTATGGTATGATATGATATAGTACAGTATGGTACAATACCATATTTGAATAGACTGTATCGTTCACTATCGTTTAATAATAGTTTTTTTGTTTGGTTTGATGGTATGATACTGTATGATAATAGATAAATTTATCAAAATGCCCCTAATTATTAATAAATTGGGTATCCATGCAATTTCACTTGGAAGAATCTGTGAACAATGCAAATTTTAAAAAACAAGTACAGTGAAAAACTATGCCAAAGGATGATACATTCATAGAAACGACTTGAAGAATCACCCAAACCTTTTCCTCACTTTCATTCTTGTTACATCTGCAATAGTTGGTTTAAGACTCCACGTTAACTTGCAAGCAAGATGGCAGGTTTGCTAGCGAAACTGTAATAGTTTGGACTAAATTAGTAGTAGTTCAACAAATCATTTGGTAATTCCCAGATTGCAAAATCTTGGGAATTATTGTTTCTTGAATGTTGTTTTACAGGTAAAGATTGAATTTTTTTTCTGATTCTTTTTGATAAAGTTTTTTTTTTTAATCAGTTGTTTTTTATTTGAATTGAGTTTTTTTTTAATTTTGTTGACAAAAGTTTATTTTTAAATTAGTTGTTAGGAGTTAGCATTATTTTGTTGATAAGGGTAAAATAGGATTACAAAAATTATATATAGGCATAATTGGAAAAAAAAAAAAGGAAAATCATGGCATACCACCAAATCGGTGGTTCAAGAAATTGGTGGACTCCATGATTATCAAACCATGGAAAAATACCATACCATACTATCCCTTTTAGCAAACAATTAAGACAAACATGATTCCCATGGTAATCATATCATGGGAAACCACTATCCAAAGAGACTGTAATAAGCAAAACATACTTAGATTTCTCATATTATTTTTCCAGAAATAGAATATATTCTGCTTAAGTTGTCAACTCAATATATTTTTATTTGGCTCAAGTCATGGATAAATTCTTAAATTTGTTTCGTGATTTCAGTTGGACAATTTAACTCAGACTTATACCAATTAAACACTTCATTTTTAACAAATTTATACCTATTTGACACAAAATGAAAATCTGTTAAAAATTTAAAGTGAGTGTAACTCACTTGCCAAATAGACCAATAAAATAATGTCACGTGGAAATTTAATTCAAATATTTTTTTAAAAATAAACTAACTTTATTTAAATAATAAAAAAACAAGAAAAAGAATTTTGTAAACCCCCCCCCCCCCCCCAACCCTCTTCTTCTCCATAGAACCTCGCTCCCTTTTCACCGGGGTCGAAAAATATTTCATATCATTCTTATCGAAAAAATGCGACTTTGTTGGAATTGTTTAAAAAATTTATATCTACTTTTCTGTATGAACAACTGTAAGGAATTTAAATAAGAAAAAAAGATGATTTAGAAAAAAAAAAAAAAAATAGAAAGGGAGGAAGAGGGGGAGAGAGAGTGGTCATTTTTGTCGAAAAAACATGAGACTTTACCGAAAAAATGGGACTTTGCTAGAAAAAAGAGGGAGAGAGAGAGGGTGGGCGTCCTTTAAAAAAAAAAATTATTTTTAAATAATCATTTTAGATGTAAATACCAAAAAAACAAATAGGACTTTGTCGAAAAGAATCAGACTTTCTGTCTAGTTCCTGACAGTATCCGTATAAAATTATATCAGATTTTTTCTGGAACGGAATTTAGATTTAGATCTTCATGAATTTTGAATAGATCGTTGGGAAGTGATTCAGTAATTAAAGCTTAATGAATTAATTTTGATTTTGTAAAGTTCCTTTGAGGTATCAACTAATGAGAAAGATGTTAGACAAGTTTTTAATATTGAGCTTACGGATACAATCAGTTATTTCTTTCATTGTTTCCTCCATTGATACGAGTCTTTCTCATAGAAAAGAAAAATCTTGTATTCTAATAGAAGTGAAAGTGTAGGAGATTATTCAAGAATCGAAGTCGATTTTTTTTTTTATAAAAATAAGATATCAATAATTTCGATGAAATTATTTCACGGGATTCAGTCAACTATATCATGGAATATCATTGAGAAATAGGAATCTGGATTATCAAAGAATTTTCTGTAATTCTTTCTAGCATAGAATGAGTCAATTATCTACTTTGGTATCTTATTAGACAAAAATGGTGATATTGTTCCTCTATTGATCAAAAATTTTGATTTTTGGGAAGTATCATGACCGTCCATTATGAAAGATTTCAATTTTTGGAAATGAACAACTTGTGAAAACCTATTGATTCCAACAATTGATTGCAAAGTTGACCATTTAGGCCTTTCAATTCATAGATCGATGTAGATGTCGGACCTAGTAATGGAGATATTTTCAAAACTCACATAGAAAAAAATGTGTAAGATAAAAAATAAAAGTAACTTGGACAAAAATAAAAGGTGACTTGGACAAAAAGAAATGAAATGACTTAGACAATTTTGTTTTGTTGATAAACTCAGACCAATCAATCAAATATTGATTAATATGTAATTGATCGAACACTACTTGAAAAATGAATCTTTTGCTTTAAAACGGACTATTTCAGATGTTCCTGAAATTCTTGCTCCCATTAGACCATTTGTATAGATATATATGTATCAGGATCCTCTCAGTGTGAGAAACCAACATAAGAGGCTCGATCGTTTCTTCTGACTCTTTTTCAAATTCGATAAATCTTGCTTGATCATATATTTCACTATAGTTCTATGATTCATAATATCTTTTCTTATTTGATCTCTTTGAATTTCATATTCGAAGTTGCGATCAAATATATTCATTAAAAAGAATCGATTCAATACATTTCTTATATACTCATAAGTATATATTGGATTTGAATCAGATTTTAGATCAATCTATATTGAGTGACTGCCTCCGTTATATTGTTCCTAGCAAATACTACCATTTTTATTTTGGATCTTCCAAATCATTCCCCCAGAAAATTCGAACCCATTTTTTCTGATCTTTCGAGAATTATTCATTCTCTTCATAAAAAAAGGAGGCAGAGCCAATAAGAATTTTTTTTTTGGATTCATCCCTGGCCTCATTCAAGAATTATTTCCGATTCACTTCGCAGGAATCAATAGAAAAGGCAAATCCCTTATGATACACCAGATCCGATTCAGTTATTGATAGAATGAATAATTCAATCGTTTCTTGAAATCTCTCTTTTAATTCAAAATTTTGGTGTAACATGTATTCTCCCCTATTCTAGTCATGGAATAGATGAAATAAATCAAAAAATAAATTTTTTATTCAAGAATGAAATCTTATTGAAATTGTTCATATCTGGTTCATCCTTCAAAATCATATTACATCCCATATACAATGAATTAAGATGAATTAAAAAGGTATTTTGTGAGTATATAATTATCTTGAATATATTAATAATTTCTTTATTTTTCAACCACATGGAAGGAACAAAAGAAACATCTTTTTGTTTCTTTAACAATTTTTTTATATCTAGTGGTCCTCTCACTAGGATTCAAACCCGGATGAAGTTCTTGACCAGATCATCTATCAGAGAAAAAAATGAATGAGTATTGTAGGATTCCCAAGAAATTCTTCGATTTGTTTCAAAAACAGATGATTGGTTAATCATCTGCTTCTCACATTTCGTAAATAACTGAAATATTGAGAAGATAATTGAGTCGAGGTTGGTTGTTATATGTGATTATGATGGTCTTGTTTCCTTAAATATTTTCAACTTGTTCCAAGTAACCTCTCCCTTCTTATTATCGCGCATACAAGCTCTTAAACATACGATTTAGGTGTTATACACTTTTAAAAACTTTCAAATAAGTTTGTGCTCATCTTAGATCCTCAACAAGAACATAATACTTAGAAAATGTTTTGGGTATTTTACATTCTCCATTCCTCCTTTATATAACATTCGTCTTCGAATGTCAAATGATTCAATTGAGTTAATAACTCATACCAATAAGTCCCTCTTTACATTTTCATGTTTTCCTTAATGCCTTCAAAAAAATTGATGAACTCTGAAAATATTTAAAAGTATTGAATGGATCTCCTTTATAACTAAAACAACCATCCAGAATTTCAATCACTGGCTCTCCTAGAGTTGGGTTGGCTCACTTGTCAGATTACTACTTCATATTATCTAGTTCGTCCGGCTTAAGAGCGTTGTACATCTTTATGAATTTTAGAAGTCGTTTGGTCATGAAAATTAAATTTTTTTGAAGTTAGAGTTAGAGTAGAGTTGAAGTTGGAGTTGGAGTTGCGTTTGGTTATATCTTTTCAAATCTTTTTTCAGATTTTTGGAAAGACGTTTTTAAATATAATTTTATACCCTTAATTTTTAAAAATTAGTAAAATCACCCAACTTAACTAATTTACTTACAAGATACAGTCAAATGTAAGAGGAGACAATAATTATGTTGCCTTTGTTGTTGGTGTTGCAAGTCGCAAGAATGGACGGATTAAGGTTCTGTTGTATCATGAGGAGATTTTGAGGAAGAAGAAAAACAAATGAAGTTGTCTTCAATTTTGAGGTCTTTTATTGATGGAAGTAGGAAGAAGTGGACAATGTAGTAGTTTGGCATTTAACTACGGTTATTAGATGAAATTTAATAGTGTTTTTATTAAAAAGGAAAAAAAGTTAGAGTCATTTGTAACAATAAATAAAGTTGAAATTAAAGTTGGATCCAAAAATAATTTGAAATTGAATTTGAAATTTTCATGGCCAAATACTACAATTTAAAAAAGAAAAAAGTGAAATTTTTTGATGGACAAATGGTCCTTAATGTTTTTTATTAATAAGATGTATCAGGGTTTTCCTTGTTTGGTATGAACTTGAAATTTTTTATTTGGATAATACATAATTTTGATACTTATTGGGGTGGGCATTCGATTTGTTCGATTTGGTTATTTAATATCGATTTGATTTTTTAGTTTTTAATTTGACAAAAATGACAACTATAATCGAACTGAAATAAATTTGATTTGGTTTGATTTCTGCAAATTCGATTTGTTTTTTTCGGATTTTTTTTTTCGAATTTGAAGATCAAAGTAGTGGACCTTTTTTGGTCACGGTTGAAAGTGAGTAGTAACTTTCGATTCATCCTTTTTTTTCTACTTTAATGTCTGAAGAAAATTTATTTTCTTAAATCTTTGTGTTACTTTCTTAAATAATTCATTTAGTCTTGAAGTGTATTTTTTTAATCAAATAGTAAACTTATTGATGGAAGTGTGTAGTGACTATTGAGTACATTGACGGAAGTGAGAACTGAGAACCGAAAAATGAAATTAGGGTTATGAGGTCGTGAGGCGCCACTGATATAGAATTGTGAAGTGAATATTGAATAATGAACTAAGGTATTGGGCTTGTTAGACTTGACCCTATTGTTGAGTTGGGTTTAGATTTGGATTGAGTTTGTGTATAATTTGAATATAATAAAACATTAATATATTATTTATATAATTTTGATTTTCCGATTTAACCAAATTATTTTTTTAAAAATCTGAAGAACAAATCGTTTAATCGAATTCTTGAACTTTAAAATTGAAACCGATCCAAAAAAATTAAAAAATCAAATTAAAATTTAATTTCGATTCTAACCAAAATATATCCAGCTGTACTCGTTGTAATGCTTAATTTCTAGTATTCATAAGCCTCTTTTGTCTTTGTTCATGAACTATTCGGAATAAATATGATGAAACCTATAACATTTACTCTAAGCTTGTTATACTTTTAAAAACTATCCTTGTGATTTTCATAACAATAACTCTTAAGGGTAGTTTGGTTGGTAAACAAGTTATGATGAGATTAGTTATAGTGGGATTAGTTGTCCTGGGATAAGTTATCATGGTATTATTTTTTAATGATTGTTTGGTTTGTGGTACTAAAAATGATAGGCATTACATCATTTTTAAGAATAGATAGTTTGTTTATAAAAATATCCTTCGTCTTATTTAGCTTAATATTTCATGTTAAATTACTTATTTTGTCCTAAATACTATAAAATAATCTCTTTTTTTTTTTTTTTTTTTAAGATTCATCATCAAAAAATGTAAAAAAGAATTACTCTCATCTTACACTATTTAGTATCATTAATATTTGAAAAGCTGAATTGTATTTTAAGAAAAATGAAATTTTCAAACATGTTTAACTATATATAAAAAATAATTTTTTATTTAATAATTAAGCATGTACTAAGTTAGAAAGGAAATGTCAAGATATTTTAATTACTTGTCCATGATAGATTTGTTAGAAAAAATAAAATTTTTAAGTAAGATTAATAATTACAAAGTACAAAGTAATAAACCCTTGGATCAATTTTGAATTTCTATATAATTATCCAAATTTACCAAAATGAATAAAAATTTATAGAGTAATTAAAATTTAAATTAGGAATAAAATTATCAAAAAAAATTAATGTAAGGACTATCAAAATCTCATGTTCTCTCTTATATATAGTAGTTATGTATGTATATATGTATGTATGTATGTATATATTAAGCCCATATAGATGTTCAAATTTATCAAAATGAGCGAAAATTTATAAAGTAATTAAAATTTAAATTAGGGATAAAATTATAAAAAAGATTAAATGTAAGAACTATCAAAATCTCGCATTCTCTCTTATATATAGTAGTAAAGATATATATATATATATATATATATATATATATATATATATATATATATATATATATATATATATATATATATATATAAAGTGGTAATTAAAGGATTTGGAGGGTGATTTTATCATTTTATGACTTTATTCCAAATTAAAATATGGTGGAATTATTTATACCACCCCTTAGGTGAGATAACTTATCCCGGTACTGTCTGTTAATTCCGAGATAAGTTATTCCAAATTTGTCAACCAAACATAGCATCAAAAAATTTATTCCGGACTATTATTTTATCACGGAACTAATGTTTTAATACCTCACACCAAACGATCCCTTACAAGGTAAAGGCCATAAAAAGATCCTCGAACTAATTAATTTGGCAAGTTTCTAAAATATATAAATTTACTAGTATGCATACCCGCGCGATACGTGAATAATATTAAATATTATTTTTAATCGCTTCACATTAAAACATTTCGTTCAACCGTATTAAATCATATTACTCATATTGCCTTAAAAATATTCAACTATCATATTATTTTTTAATAAAATATTGAAAAAGAATTCTACCCCTCACCTCCACCTCCATCTCCCCCTCCCCCTCCCAATCTCAACTTTTAAAAATAAAAGATCAGATAAAAACTCTAACCACCACCACCACCACCACCACATGCCTCCACCTCCACCCACGTAGTCCCTCTCCACCCTAACTAAATTATACGAAAAGAATAATCATATAATTGCAAAAGAAAATTATATTTCATATTTTACTTTATTATTCTATCACGATTATAATTATTAGGTTATTAATATTATCCCCTCTTCCCCTCCCTCTAACTAAATCTATATTTCTACTATATAGAAATATGAGTTTAGGCCGATCAGGGACAAATTGGTTATTTTGCACGAGAATTCCAGAATAATCATCTCTTCACTCTTCAAATATACCCACTCTCATCCATATCTGTTTAACAAATCTCGTGTATCTTTCTTGATCATTCATCTCTCTGTTTCTCCGTCTTCTTCAGTGCCTCATGATTTTTCCACTATAAGTATTTCTATCTTTAGTTCATGTTATTTTTCATATATTTATCAGATGTAGTTGCTTTCTCCTTGGCGACAAATCGATTGTCAACTCCTCAAACTAATAGCTACTGGAATTATTTCTTTAGAATTATAAAGTTAGTTTCTAGCTGTGAAAAATTTCAGGTAATGATTTTCTCTTTCAACCATCTTTCTGAGGTGATTTCACCTTGCATATTTTTGCTTTCGTTTGATAGTGTCGATTTACTCGAATGAAATTTTAGTGTCTACTTTGACATCTAGGTGTATGAGAGAATTCCTCAAAGAAACAGACATTGCATTAATTAGTTAGAGTGTTTGATTAATCTTAGTGAAGCACTGAATTTCTTTTCTCATGTTTCTTCTCAGATTAATTTCTATTATACCAAACATCTGCCGCTAATTTATTTTATCTGTCATCTTTTAAGATATTCCAAACAATAGAATTCCTTATCAATCTCCTTTCTTCTGTTTGAATTTCGTTATTCATCCAGATTAGCCACTTCAAGTATATTTAGCCAACATTTAGACATTTCTGCAATAATTTTTAAGGCAACTTTTCCTTTATTGGTCAGATTTATGGATCAAATAAAGCTTCAATTAATTATTATTGTCCAAGTAATTGATTTGTAACTATAAACAAATCAATTTGATGTTTTGGGTTTTAGGTTTGACCTTACTGCAATGCAGTTTTGGCATTTCTATTGTGAGTCACTGGAAGTCTTTTTGAGTCAACTCTATGTAGATTCTCCTTTTTGTGATTCTGAAACTGCTCTGAGGGGATTGCAGGCAGATTGGGGACACCTACGCGTAGGTTTTTAGTTTTTAAGTGATTTATGGATCCTTTATTGCCTTTTCTTGAGAGAACATTTAGCGTGATTTCAAGCTTTTAACTTAGATCTTCTATAACAGCTCAAACACTAGAAGAGGAAATGAAATAGTGAGGCTTCTTTTGACGACCTTTGCAGGAGTTGTGTTTGGTATTTTCTTAGGTGTATCGTTTCCTACACTTCCATTAACCAAGGAAAGCAAGTTACTTTGGCTTTTGAATTCAATAAGATATATAGATATTTGAGTTTTAACAGTCTTTGATGAGCAAATGCCACCAAGTTAGAGTGGATACTATTGTCTTGTCATTCAAATATATACAAATATGCACACTCTTATAAACACACTCACTACTTGCTAAAAAAAGTAAGTGTTTCCCTGATTTAATGCCTCATTGTTCTCTTAAGTATCCTTGCATAAGATCTAATAAGATAATCGGCTTGTGTATTTCGATATTACAGGTGAAGTTACCTTCTAATCTTTTTGGGTTTATTGATCTCACTTACATTGAGGACAAGTATTCAGGCTTCTCAAACAAAGATCTATTAAATGTATTGTCTATCTTAGAAGCAGTAGAATTTTGCACTCTTTTATTCTTCATGGTTTATTTCTAAATTATTTTATGGCACATGAATAGGAACATTCTCTTCATCTCTCACTTTTAGCAATTTTACCTTCTAGAGACTCAGTTTTTGGTATATTCCAAGTACGTACTGGACTCCAGTACTTTGGTTAATCCTGAAAATTGTAAGAAAATTATAGTTAATAGAACATGTAGCTGCAGTACATTAAAATGAAACTGAGAGTGCTTATGAGTATTTCTTTATAGTATTCATATTAAATAATAATATTATAAGTACACTATTGCATTAGCTCCCGAGACCCCTATTAATGCTTGTGTGTATCATGTGGATTTAATCTTATACATTAGTTTCAGATATTAAGTCCAAAGATATTTCATAATAATATGTTTGTCAAGTATTATGATATTTCACTCAGAAGCTTGGAGTTCTCTTCTGGTGCAGGTTGGTCTTGTTTCTGATTATGATGTATTGGCTTTGGACTTTGTATCAGGTATGATTTATTGTTTTGATGCAAGTTCGATATTGTTTGGAGTTAGAAAAGATACACTGATTTTACACCCATATTTTATTAGGATCTTTTCAACAAGATGGAACTTTTTGGCATCTTTGTTGTTCACTTTTTTTCTGCGATAAGAAAAATTGAGACTGATTACTTATAGCATATTTATATGCATCCATCTGAAGACTGATCATAGTATTTTAAGTTGGATTCTAAAGTTGTCCTTTAGTTGGGAGTCTTTGTGCTCCTGGTAAAGCATTATTTTCAAAGGAGAATAAGTCCATCTCCTGCTCTTTCTCTTAGGTACAAGAGGAGCTGATGCAAACATGTTGAAGAGTAGCTCATAGAACACCCGAGGAGAAAGAAAACAACAAAAATAATTGTGTAGTTGTTTTAGACATAAAATCAAATATCTTGGATTCATTATAGTTCTCCAATAGCACGTGTCATTTATATGAACCACATATTACACAGAGTACTAACCATAAAAGGGGAAAATAAAGAATTTCACCTTACAAATTCACCTTCTTAAGAAAAGGAAGATTATAATAAGTTAGAAAAACACATTCTCAAAACTAAATGAATAATTAAAGTGATAACCGCACTCAAAACTTTACCCGCAGAATTAGATTTGACAAACAGTGTCTTCAAATGTGCAAATTCTTTTTTCCTGTGGCTCTACCTTTCCCTTTCGATTGCTAAAAGAGGACCTTATATTGCAAGTATCACCTGAAAAATCTACAACATCAACTCATATGAGATGTTTGGTTGGGACAACATGCATGGGATAACTCATTTGGTATTAGTTATCCCAGATTGTAGTGTTATTTTTATCACTTTTTTAGGATGGAATAACTAATCTCAAAATACCTTATTTTCCAACCAAATGATTCATTTATTCTAATGGAAGCTTGGTTGCAAGTATTTTTGAGGTAAAATCTAAATTTAATCCAAGTGACCCACGTATTCTAGTGGAAGCTTGGTTGCAAGTACTTTTGAGTAAAATCTAAATTTTATGCACTATCCTAATATATTAAGGCTCTTCTTCCATTTGAATGGTAAGATTTGCTTTATTTTGATTGAACCATTTTCAGACCTGAATAGTTGAGGAGTACATGAAATACTTAACTGTCAGGTTGGATATGTGCAAGCGAAGTCGCAAACAACTTGCTTTGGATCTTAGGGTTAAACTCTTTTTTAGAGTTATCTTATCTATTTCATCCTTCACTATTATGTTTCTATTAGTTGTGTTAGCTGAATAGCTAATTGTTTGGCTTGTTTAATGCAATTTACTGCAGTCCATCGGGGAAATATGTGAGTGAATTATTCCTTTCTTTATCCACCATGTTATACTTAGAGCTTCCTCATGTCTGTAATACACCGCATGTTTCTAAGCTAGGAAGTGAATTAAGTATTCCTACGTATGAAATCTCCTATCTTGTGATTCATACTTGAGTACATGACTTATAATGAATATCCTAGTGATAGGATAGTTTATGATGCATTAATCATGTTCATATGAGTCACTTAAGGTAATACAAGCTAAGAGTTATTGAATCCATCAAGTTTTAGTGTTCGATTTTGTAAGGGTCATCTTTGAACGAGTATAACTCGATGTTAATGTGGTATTTTGGCTGATTTAGGCCCACCAAGTTGTAGAGAATCGAATTAGCTTTCCAACGATACCAATTTCACCTTAATTCAATACCCGAGCGAAAAGTTATGCCCATTTTCGTGAGAGACAGTAAGGATAGGCGATTGGTTAGGCGCTGCCCAACCAAACATAGGCGATTGGTTAGGCGCCACCCAACCTAGCTTAGGCAATCACTTGGGCACAGCCTAAGTCAGTTTCAGGTGCCAAAAACACTTCGTTTTGAGTTATTTTAAGGATAATTAAGTCTTTTAACACTCCTTACACGTCCCTAAACTTAACCCTACGAAATATATAGCTTCTAAACATATTACAACCCTATTATCATCTCAAAGCTCATCATCCAAGAGCACTAAAAGAGAAAAACAACTAGGGTTGCGTAACTAAGCTTGAAGATCCGATTTCAAGGAAATTCCTCCGTCAATCATCAAGAATCTTCCTTCTAAGGTATGCGTGAGTTGATTCATGGACTCCTTTCGTCCATGAAGCTCAAGAACCATCTTCTAAATTTTGTATCATGATGTTTATGTTGTTGGTGGTTGATGTTCATGTGGTTGGAGTTTGATGATGCCTAAGATGAGATCTTTATATGTTTATTGTGAGGATATGGTGGTATTTAACGTATAAATATGTGAAATTGGTGGTTGAATATTTGTAATCTTGATGAATCCACCTATGCCTAAGATGTGCATGTAAGGTGTTTGTGAAAATACCTAAGGGAATAGAAATCATGCTTTTATGACATAATAAGTCCTAAATGACTATTCCATGTTCTAAGTTTATGTTCAACGTGATCCCCATGCTATTGTCTTGAATTGAAGAAGTTGTACGAGATGCTCATGATATTGTTGCGATATGGAATGACCATGTTATTGAAGCCATGCAAGTATATACATGTTGTGTGCATTCCCGATCATGTGATAGTTTGTTGAGAATCATTCTTATTATGAAATCCTTACTTATGATATTGTGAATTATGGACTCAAATCTTGTGATCAAGTCATGTGATGTGTGTCGGTTTCCTCCTATCGAGTCTTGGGGGTACTTGTACCCGAAAGCTATAGCTGTGTGCCTAGAGTCATGTCATGTTTCACGATATCCGAACTCAAGCTATGATTCCATAGACTTCAGTCAGTCATGTGACTCAGGAAAACCTCATGATCTTAGTCAGTTGTCAGATATCAGTAACATTCCGTCAATCAACGGAATTCAGTAAGATTAAGTCATGCACAGTCAGTTATTCATGTCAAGTCCCTCCAGATGGGAGTAGAGGTTAGTACCGAGTGAACCCAAGGATGGGAACTCATCCGCCAGTTCAGGGTGTGATTCTTAGTAGTCATCCTTGTGTTCCAGAACTACGTAGCCAGCATAGGTTGAGACATCTTAACCCATTAGATTAGGGTTGATGAGGTGGCTTAACCCGTCAGTTTAGGGTTCCCACCGTTCTCATTGAGTACCCGCCAGATAAGGGTCACTCACAGGTTGTCCTTACCCGTGGCACGGTATTGACACCCCTCCAGTCGAGGTAGAGATTGGACCCCAGCTTATCCATAACGGCATACATGGGGCATGTTGGTTAAACACAACTTCCCACAGTTTCAGTATCAGTCTCAATAAAAGAACTCAGGGCGTTTTTCAGATTTTAGTATATACAGAGTGTCAGATACAGTCGTCCATGTTATCAGTTTCAGTATCAGTCATGACAGTTATCAGTAAACCATGTATTAGTTTACAGGTCATGCTATCACGTATTCACTGTTCCAGTTTCTCTATATGTGTGATTGCACTCCCACGTTCATATTAGTCAGTCAATGTTGTTCATGCATGAAACCCTTTATGTTCAGCCTACCTTCCTCGTATACTCAGTACTCCAGTTGTACTGACGCATTTGCGCTATGGTGCTTTTTTTTCATGCTACACCATAGGTTCTGAAACACGAGCTCCAGCCCAGCAGTAGCGGTAGCATTCCAGTCCCAGTGACACGGTGAGTCCTCATTGATTCGAGGACAATATGATTTGATACATTTATTTATTTCTTCAGTTCAGTTTTACGGAGTTAGTTGGAGACATGTTCCTTCAACTCCTTCTTCAGATAGTTTAGAGGATTTCAGATTTACGTTCAGACTTAGCTTTCAGATTGAGTTGTTTTGGATATTTTCACCCACATGATTGTATTCAGTTGAACCTTATGGCCTTACAGTTCTATGTATTCCGCATTTTTATATCATGATTTGCAGTATACAGGTACAAATATCAGTCATGGGTTAGCTTGTGGTCCCGCGGGGTCATGAACACCGTGTAGCATTCCGGTTCAGCGAATTGGGGTGTTACAATGTCAATGTCCACTTGATTATATATTCATTTTTACTTTGCTTTTTTAGTTACTCTTCCTATTTTTATTTTTAATATTTATAGAGATTGGACATTATTACGCATTAACTTCGTTTTTCAAACAAACAGTTTCTGACTACAAAAAGTTGTAAGTCGAATGCTAAATATAGATTGTGTTATATTATTACAATAGCAGACCCTTGTCATCTAATTGAACGTGCACATCTCTAAGATTCATATAGGGAATAAGGGTACAAGAAAAATGTATAAAAGATAACTTTTAACTTTAGTGACTCAAGAAATGCTAGCAACTTATGAGCTTGTGTTTCAAACTTCTACAATGCTTATGTTTACTATCTAACTGCTGCTCCATGCTCCTTTTTTTTCTTACAGGTTTACACATTGAATATTCCTATTTGTCCGTTACTGCTGCTCCACACTATAAAAAAAACTAAATACCTTTTCACTTTGTAAATAGTATGGCATGTAAATATGTAATGTAAACGATACTAACTGTAAGCGAACGTTTGTCAAACATAAAATATTTATATGTGAATAATATATATCAATTATATAATATTTATATGTAAATAATATATACGTCTATGCTGACAAAAATATTTTAACGTTGGGCCCGTGCTAGCACTGGCCATCATTATCTAGTAAGTAAAAACAATCATGAAATTGTAAAAAGTTTTTTATATTTCATATTTTTTTAATTATATTATTTATAATTTAAAATTTCGAGGTTGTCAATAACAATTTAAATTTTTATCACTGTCTCCTTATCTCTTTCATCTAAAATTTATAAATAATAAAATGTGCATCTAAAAATTTATATTTATATCATGTTAAATCATATTATCTAAAAAGAAAGTTCAACTACCATATATTTTTCAGTGAAATGTGGAAAAATAATTCCGCCCTCCCCCCCCCCCCCCCCCCCCCCCCAACAAAATCCCTCTACCTCTAACTAAATATATATGAAAAAAATAATCATGTAATTGAAAAAAAATATTTTTATTATTATATTATCATAGTTAAAAAATATTAGGTTGTTAATATTCTGCCCCTTTTTCACCTCTAATTAAATTTATATGAGTAAAAGCAATCATGTAATTGTTAAAAAAAAAATTATTTCATATTTTTCTTTATTATATTATTTAGAATTTAATAGATTTCAAATTGTCAAAAATAATGTAAATTATTGTTATTCTACTGCTCATCCATCTCCTCCTTTTAAAATTCATAAACAATAATATTTGCATTATCTAACTACTTCATTATATTCTCAAAAAGTTCAACTATCATATTATTTCTCCATGAAATGTGGAAAACAATTCTACCCCCCCCCCCCCCCCCCCCAACAATCCCCCCACCTATAACTATATATATACGAAAAAAATCATGTAATAAGAAATATTTTATATTTTTCTTTATTATATTATCACGGTTAAAAAAATATTAGGTTGTTAATATTCTACCTCCTTTTCACCTCTAATTAAATCTATATGATAAAAATAATCATGTAATTGTAAAAAAAAAAATTATGTTTCATATTTTTCATTATTATTGTATTTACAATTTAATAGATTTCAAATTATCAAAAATAATTTAAATTTTTATTCTACTGCTCGTCCATCTCTTTCTTTTAAAATTTATAAATAATTATATGTGCATTATCTAATTACTTCATTATTTTCTCAACCCCCCAAAAAAAATCCTCGATGTACATTTTTTTACTATATTTTAGTTTTGTTACTTTTATCTAATTTGACTTTGAATTAACTACATATACAGAAAAATTAAAAAGAAGAATAATAATATCAAACACGTATTTTAAAAATTTTAAGCGTGCCAACTTTTGATATCCGTAGTTATCTATTCGTCTCCTCTCTTCATTTAACTTTATCTTGTTGCAAGTCCATAATAACAGCAAAATCATCACTAAAAAGTAAAAATAACTCTCAAAGAAACTTCTTCATAAATTAAATAATAGAAATAATAATTTAAAGTTGATTTATCTAAAAAATTTATTTATCGAAGCAGTAGTATCAATTATTATCAGTTCACTTTTTTACTTAGTTATTTAAAGAGGGTTACCATTTGTAATGAGAGACGAAGAACTGCAAGAAATGAACAGAGATAACATCAATTACTTCAATTTATATTTCACAAATTGTAATTATTTATATATATATATTTTAACAAAGGGATAAGATCATTAATTGTTATACATAATTTCCTCCTTTACAAAATAATTGACATGTTTAAGATTTTCACAATTCTTAAGGAATAGTTAATTAGAAATGTGATTTGACTGATATATTTCTTATTAATTCGTTATTCTTTAGTAATTTTAGAATAATTAACGATAAGGTAGAGTTTGGGAAAAAATAGTTAAGTAGTTTTTGATCTTTTAAATTGACAACTATTTTGAGAGAAATATTTTTAGTAAATATGTCAACTATTTTATTTGTTAACCGTGATGTTCGGGCTAGCTTTCACGCATAAACATGTCAGCTATTTTGTGACGGAGAAAGTAGTATCAATTTTTAATTATATGTAACCAATATAATATTAATATCTGATTTTTTATTAGCATGTCACTTGACTTAATATAATTGTCCGCTACTTTCTTTAATACATCATAAATTCTTATTCCTTATATATTTTCTTTTTATTATTTTATTCACAATTCTTAAAATGTCTAAATGTGTTACTAATATTTTTTAATATCGTTTATTTACTTTATTTTATTTTTAAATTAAACACTAATATCCTGACCATGCATCTACCCCCCCCCCCCCCCCCACTCTTTGTACATAGGTCAGAAGTTTGTTATTTTTAGTTAATATCTTACTAACTTATCACCTTTCTTAATTTTGAAATATATTTTTTTATTGAAAAATAAAATCTTGATTTAATATTATTTAAATAATTCATAAAATTTCACAGTTACCTCATTATGAAGTCTCAATAGTTAATCGTTTTTCTGTCAAAATTCATACTCAAAATGTACAAATTCAGTGGTGTGAAACAATAAATTAACATGAACATATTAAATTATTTATATAGTTAATCTATACAAATATATTCAAACAATTTTAGATAGAATTCAAACACATATACAAAAAAATATAATTTGTTAATAAAAATAATTTTATCTTGATATATTAATAATTTATATATCAATTACTAAAGAATTTGATCCTAATTTCGAATATATATCAAACATTGTTGTGATTATAAGGAAAGACAAAACAAATCAAATCAATTAAATAAATTATTTTTCAATTTGCATACTTTTCCTGCCATAATTTAAAAATGCTTATTTCAAAACAAATACTTATAATTTTCAAACATATTCTCTTTTTATATAAAGCAAATAAATAAAATAATAATTAAAAAAAATCTACTTTTTTACATTCCTAGGTATTATTAATAAGTATCACTATTGGTCTTCGTGCTAGTGTTACAACAAAAAATATTAATGAGAAATTTTTGAAACTTAAATTTATGAGTAAAATAAAAAATTTCTTGAGAAAAATAAGCATCAAGAACAACTATACAACATTAGAGTCATGAAGAAAATTCCACCACCAACAATTAAAATTAGAGAAAAATTAATGAAAAATTAATACAATATATTTTATTTTATTTTATTTATTTTTATCAAAAATCAAACGAACAAAATCATAATAAAAAATATTACTTATTCAAATTCAAGCTGTAATACCGTCAACATTCATCTGCATAAAAAAAATGAAATTGTTAAAACAAAAAAAGTTAAAAAAATATAGAATATGAAGAATGGAGTAATCAATAATATCAATAATAAAATAAAACTAAAAAAAAAGAAGAAGAAGAAAGCTCAACATTATAAATAATTGTAGAAGTATATACAAGAGAAGTTAAGTAGTAGAATTTCATTCCAACTCGAATTTCATTTAAATTTAAATTAAAAAAATAACTGATTAGGATATTGCTTTTGATAAATATAAATTTTAAAAAAGAAAGGAGCAAAAACTTATAATTGTGAATAAGAAGGAGCCTAAAGAGAATTACAATTCTTCTGCCATAAAACTATGCTATAAAAAAGAGTATTTATGACCAAACAATTAATTTTTAATTTAAATTTAATAATAATCTTTATCATTGGGATAAATGATGGTATTTTTATTTTATATATTCTAATTTAACCACTACTGTTTCTGCATATGCAGTAGTTATTTTTATTTTTATTTATTATATTATTAAATAAATCACTATTTATAGGTGTGAGAGGTTGGCCTTGGATGATTTCAAGCGGGGTAGGAGTAGATCGAAGAAATACTGGAGAAAAGTGATTAGACATGACATGAAGGAGTTACGGCTCACTAAGGACATGACCCTCGATAGAAAAGTTTGGAGGAAGAATATTAGGATAGAGGGCTAAGGTGTGTGGTCAAATCATAGATTGTAATGAGGAGAGTTTGGTGTAGCTTAGTTGGTAATGCTGGGGTTGGGGGGAGGGGGGTGTCCTTTGTTGGTTAATGTACTTTATTTTTATGGTTGTTGTATCTCTGTTACTTTTATCATGTTGTATGCTTGCGACGTTTGTCTACGGTCCTTTGTCTTGAGTAGGGGGTCTATCGAAAACAACTTCTCTACTTCTTCGGATGGAGTGGTATGAACTGCGTACATTTTACCCTCCTCAGACCCCACTATGTGGGAATATACTGGATTTGTTGTTGTTATTGTATATTATTACTACTAGTACTACTAAGTACTGTCACTACTACTATTTATTTACTTAATTACTATTATTATTGTTACACATACTACACGCTACTACTACTTCTTTTGTTGCTATTACTTTTTAGTATTATTATTATTATATTTTTATCTTCTAAATATAATACTATTACTACTGCTATTATTACTTCTAGATTATTATTATTATTATTATTATTATTATTATTATTATTATTATTATTATTATTATTATTTTGACGATGAAATTGTTAGAGTTTATTTTTGACTCTTTAACTATAGATTCCTAGTTTAAAGTTAACGAGAATCCTTTTTTTTTCTTTAAAAAGTCTAATATTTTTAAATTTAAATATATTTTATCTTTTAATTTAAATTTAAATTTAAATTTATCTTTTAGTTAGTTCAAATACAACTTTATCTAGTATAGCATTTGTTTTCAATATTTAAAAGAATCAGTAACTTTCATTTGAAATTCAAAATTCAAAAGTTTAACTCCAATTCAACTAACCAATATTCAGCGAACTGTATCTTTATCTAAAAACTAATTTAAATAATTTATATCTCTAAAAATATCCTTTATCCTATTATAATTTCAATTTAAAACTATAAAAAATATTATAAAAATTTCAAACTAAATATTTTAAAATCTTTATCTTTTAATTTACATTAATAGTATATCAATTTTAATAAATTTATCATTAGTTACTTTTAATTATTTTACCATTTGAATTACTGTGCTTCAAATAAATGGATAAGTTACCCTAATAAAAATCATTTATAACAATAATGTAGTCATCCTTATTTTCTTTCTTGAATTATCTAAAAACTGAACAAATTTTTCTTTCAAAATGCTTAAATATAAGGAAATTTAAAGTCAAATTAGTCCACATCTGTAAAAATGCTTATTTGGCCAATTGCAGACATTTTAAAATTTAGTTTGAATTATTTAATTTTTAATTATAAATAATTATAAAATCAACGAGATAATAATATTTATTTTTTATTCATTATTATTATTATTATTATTATTATTATTATTATTATTAACACCACACTAATATTATTACTACACACTTTTTTTTTGGTTAGTAATTTTACTACATACTACTATTTATTATTATTATTATTATTATTATTATTATTATTATTATTAAATTAAACGTATTCAAATATATTTTATAGTATATAAAAGGAATAATTTTTTGAAATAGTAAGAGTTTATTTAAGACACTTTAACCATACTTTTCTATTTTATCTAATTACTTTATTATTTTCTCAAAATTAGTTTGGATCCATCCTCCCACACCCCACCCCCACCCCCAAAAAAAAATCCTCTATGTACATTTTTTTTACTATATTTTAATTTGGTTACTTTTATCGAATATGACTTTGAATTAACTACATATACTGTAAAATTAAAAAGAAGAATAATAATATCAAACACGTATTTTAAAAATTTTAAGTGTGTCAACTTTTGATATCCGTAGTTACCTATTTGTCTCTTTTCTTCATTTAACTTTATCTCTTTGCAAGTCAACAATAACAACAAAATTATCACTAAAAAGTAAAAATAACTCTAAAAAATCTTCTTCATAAATTAAAAAGTAAATGCAGTGTTTCTACCCTGAACTATAAATAAAATTATTGAGACACACCCAAACTTAAAGGGGGTCCTATTACCCCTGGACTAATTAAAATCGTATTTTTGGCAACCTTAGTGCCTACGTGACACATACGTGTGCTTACGTGGACCTTCAGTATGTTGATTCACGCAGTGTGCCCCATAGGTACTAAGGTTATCAAAAATATGATTTTAATTAGTCCAGGAGGGTAATAGGATCCCCTTTAAGTTAGAGTATGTCTCATCAATTTCGTTTATAGTTCAAGGTGGAAACAATGTATTTTCTCTAAATTAAATAGTAGAAAAAACATTACTTTGAAGTCGATTTATCTAAAAATTTTACTTATCGAAGCAGTAGTATCGATTGATATTAGTCCACTTTTTTACTTAGTTATTTAAATGGTGTTACCATTTATAATGAGACGAAGAACGACAAGAAATGGATAGAGATAACATCATTTACTTTAATTTATATTTCACAAATTGCAATTATATATATATATATATATATATATATATAGAGAGAGAGAGAGAGAGAGAGAGAGAGAGAGAGATTTCACAAATTGCAATTATTAATTAAACGTATTCAAATATATTTTATAATATATAAAAGGAATAATTTTTTGAAATAGTAAGAGTTTATTTAGGACTCTTTAACCATACTTTTCTATTTTTATGCTAATGCCTTTTTTTCATTTTAAAAGGATAATGCATTTTCAAATTCAAATATTTAATATCTTCTAATTCAAAATTTTTATTACAATAATATTAATCTTTGTCCTAAAATTGCCACGTGGCTTCTCAATAGCTTGTCATGTGATTTCTTGTCTTGCTTTTATATATATACTAGTATATGTATCCGTGCGATGCACGGATAATATTAAAATAATATTTTTAATTATTTTATATTGACATATCTCGTTCCATCATGCTAAATCATATTACCTTCAAAAAACTTAAATATCATATTATTTATCAATAAAAAAATAATTTAGAAAAAAACAAATCTAACCTTAACCATCTCCACCCTTGCCCCCTCTTCAATTTTAAATATAATAAATTATTTAATATTAAATAACTAGTAATTTTGTTGTTGAGCTTTTACCTTTATATTTTTAATAAATTCAGACATGTAATTACAATCCTTACCTTCATTTCACATTTTTATTTTTTTATTTTACTCTATCAATTCAACTTCAGTAGCTAACTATATTTTTTTTTTTAAAAAAAGATTTATCTTTCAATTTAATTTCAAAACACTTAATTGTATCAATTACAAAAACTCTAATTTCAAAATTTAAATTTTGCCACTTTCAATTCAATAAAGAAAGCACATATAATTTAATATCTTTTTAAATTTTCAAATAAAGTTTAATTGCTCATAATTTTTTCATTGTTTGATTTTATCATTAATATGTTTAAGTATTTTATTTGTACGTATTCTTATGTCTTCTAGATAAATTTGATTAAAATCTCCCATACCACTCTAAAAATCATTCACCCCCCTCACTTCCCCAATTTTATTTTTATTTTTATTTATTTTAACTTTTAACTTTTTTTTTCTTGCTCTACCCAGCTCCCTACTCCAACTCGCCCTCCTGGCTCCTCCCAACATCTATTATTTATTTTATTTGTTTTAATTTTTCTTCTTAACAGCACCCACCTCACCACTAAATCCCCTCCCCCCCTTTTCTTACAAAAAATACTTTTACAAAAAGAATTTAAAATTTTTTCTAACCCCAAAAGAATTTTAAACTCTTTAATTTATATTTTGTAAGAATTTTTTTTTCCTATCACACCCCAACTAAACCTACATTCTCCACCCCTACCCTTCACCCACCTAGACCATCCCTTACACCTTTTTCATATATTTCAATTCGCTCCGATCATATTCATCTTTTTGTCACTATTCATTTTTATTGTTTAGTATTAGAATACATATATGCTTTTAGAAAAATATTTTTTATTTGCATCACGATCAAAATTATAAGTAAAAAATAATTTATTTTCTTAAAAATATTTTTCATGAAAATTATATTCCTTCATAATGAACACATTCATTTAATCGGTAAAAAAAATTGGTAATAAAAGATAAGAATGATGGTACACGAAATCTTGAATTTATTTTTTTGGTAAGCAGGAAATATTATATATAAATAATAGTATTTTGTAACAAATTATTTATCAAATCTAAAAAAAATTAACAGTACTCTCTTGTAGAACTAAAAACATGTTTGTTTTGTAGCTTAAAATGATCAAAAATCATGAATCTAAAGTGTAAAAATAGATAAAAAGTATGATATATAATTATTATACAAAATATTATTTGTGATGACACCATGAACATCTGCATATTATAATTTTCAGATAATTTAACACACAATAAAGTCTATAGTGCATGTATATACATTGCTCAAAAATATCAAAAGATTGACTTTTACAAATTTAAGGAAACACAGATTGATAAAGTGTTGTACCTTGAACATTAATGGAGGAAGATGAAAATAAAAAATGACATATTCTTCCTGCATATAAAAAAAAAATATTAAATCAAAAATAGTTTTTAAAATATGAAGAATTATAAATGTAGTAAATGAATTCATGAATTCAACTTTCATTTAAATTCAAATTCAAATACTATCATAATTATCCAGTTTATTTGTCTTCCTTATCCTTCCTTTTTTCAAATGTAATACATAGTTATCTTATCTATACATTTGAATTGAGATAAATATTTGAAATTAATGAGATAATAATGATAATTTTTAAAATTATTAATTTATATTTAATATAGAAATATATTTTATAGCATTTAAAAAGTATAAATTTATGTATTTACTACTTTCCACACATGATTCTCTAGTTTTAAGCTAATACAAAAATGTTATTTTTTAAATCTAAAAACCTATTATTTTTCACATTCAAATATTATTTTTAAATAATAATAATAATAATATTTTTTATTCAATAACCTATTATTATTATTATTGTTGTTGTTATAAAAACTACAACAACTACCGTTACATTTTTTTTCTAAATAAAAAAATTACTACTACGTGTATTCTACTATTACTACTACAAATATTATTGTTTGTTGTTGTTGTTGTTGTTGTTGTTGTCTAGGACCCTTCAACTATGATTGCTAGGTTTAAGCTAATAAAAGTCTTTTGTTTTTCTTTTAAAGTATTATTATTTTCAAATTCAAATATATAATAAAATAATTATTAAATAGTTAGAGTTTATTTACGACTCTTCAACTATGATTGCTAGGTTTAAGCTAATAAAAATCTTTTGTTTTTCTTTTAAAGTATTATTATTTTCAAATTCAAATATATAATAAAATAATTATTAAATAGTTAGAGTTTATTTAGGCTTCTTCAATAATTATTAAATTGTAACAATTTTTATGAATTTGTTTATCATCTTGTACGGAGTTTTTCACTGTAGTATTTTTAGTTATTATTTTACCTATAATTTAAATAAGTTTTTTGAACTACTTATATTTTATTTTCAATAGTATTTATTGAATTTTAGTTTTAATTGTTGATATTACCTACCTATGAATTTAAATTATATATTTTCTTATAAAATATTGTAAAAGAATAAAGTATAGTACTTGTTGCATAAAATTACAAATGTTATTATATTTATTTATTTATTGTTAAATATTAAAATTAATATAATATAGTACTTGATGAATGAATTGCAATTGCGATTATATTTATCTAAAAACATTCAAATGTTTTGAGTTGATAAATATTTAATTATATCTTACTTTCTAATGCAATACACCTAACACAAAATTAAATTATATAAATCCAACTATTTAAGTAACATTTTAAATATGTTTCTTGAATTTTTTCACTGTTTAATTATTGTTACTTTTATCTTATTTAGTAAGATTCTAGTAACATAATCTTATTCATATAGGATGATTTTTTCAATAATTTAACAGATTTTCTCATCTCAAGTTCAGATAAATCTTATTCATTTATACTTTTACACAAAAATACATCTTTATATTTTTAATTTTTTTCCATACGTACCATTAATTTGTTATTTCTTTTCCACATGTTCTTTAAAAACTATTTTCCCACTTATGTCATTTCTATTATCATCTTTTAATATTATGTAAATGAATATAAAGTTTTATACTTTTATATTTTGTTTTTTCTTATTATAATTTTTTTCCATTAATCAATATTATTTTATTATTAAAATTCAACAAATATAATTTTAATTATATAAGAAATTTAATCTCATCCAAATTAGAAGTAGAATTCAGGATATTGTCATTTTGTTATAAACATTTAACAACCTTTAAGCATGATTTTTGGAGGCTTGATCCACAATTGCTTGAAGTTGTCTAGTAAATTGCTATAATTGTAATCTAGAAATAAGATGATCAAAGAAACTCATTTCAATTGTATCTGATCTACCCTTATTTTTTTTATTTATTAATTTAGTTTATATTATCCAAAACAAAGAAAACAAATTTTTGAAAATGAAACCCGATATATCCATCTTGTAATTTATATACTTGTTAGTTTGAGTTGAGAAATATTTTGAAACCGATTAGATCAATTCCCATTTGAATAAACTAAAGAAAACCAAAGAGATGAATGAAGATTATCAATACGTCATTTTTTATTTTTGTATTTAACCTTTTCAAATAAGTTATAAAATCTTGTTTCTTCACCATGTTCACACTTCAATTCATATAATTCGCTAGGAACCTCACTTCAATTCATATAGTTCGCTAGGAAACTCAACATATTAGAGTGCGCATGTAGATAAAATGTTGATAACACTCGTTATACTTTAAAAAAAGAAAAAGAAAAGATAACACTCATTATTTTAAATTAATGTAAATTTGAAAGTTGGGGAAAAAAATAAGATATAACATCGTCTTCATACGTTCCTACAAACATAATTAGAATCATTAATCCTTTTTCTGTGATAGCATAACAAAAAAATAAAATCACCAAAAAAATAAATTACGCATGAACAATGCACCTTGATAGTTATTTAGAGAAATTGATGGACATTATCTATAAAATAATTTATCCATGATAGGTATATTTTCAAAAGATAAATATAATATTAATTATAAATAATAATAATAAAAAAATTATCCATAAAGAATATATTGGTAGTTATTCAAAGAATCTGATAAGCATTACTGGAATCTTTTTATCTATGATAGATATATTTGGAACAATAAATAATAGTATAAATTAATTAAAAAATAAAATTAAGCATAAACAACATACCTTGATAGTTGCTCAAAGAAAACTGATGAACATCATGACCTATAATCTTCTTATCGGTTGTAGAAATTATCTATGACAAAAAGGAGATGTTAAAATAGAATTCACAAAGATATGTCTTTAGTTTTATATACTACTATCATGGTGATATTCAGAATAAAAAGAATAAGCAGGGACATAAAATAATTTTATTATTACTAATATGAGAACAAAAGTTTCTATTATTATTATGTTGAATCTATACAATAAATTATTATGAAGATAAACAAACAAAGATTTAATATCCTTTAATTCAAATTTTTTATTGCAATGGCATTAAACCTTATCCTAAAATTTACCACATAACCTTTCAATAGCTTATCATGGCTAATTATGGTGTTTCGTCCTCTAATTTATAATATAAATAGAAGATTAGATACATATCTAAACTCCATAAAATAAATTCATTGGCCCACACAATTTTAAGTCAGTGTCCTGAAGTAAGAATGCAAATGAACTTTTTCGGAAATTTGAACTAATGCAAGTGAAACTCCTTTCAAATAGTGCCGAGCAGTTCCAGAAGGAAGATGAGAAGCAGAAAAGGACTGTTGTGAGAAAAAATGGTTGGGTTAGATTGAACTTCTTTTTCTTCTCCTCCTCATCCTTCTTTGAATTTCAAATTTAAGTAGGTGTTTGGTTATGAAAATTAAAATATTTTGGAGTTGAAATTGAAGCATGAGTTAAAGTTGGAGTTTGAAATTATATTTGAACATGAATATAATTTTTTTTTTTTAATCTTTTGTTAGAAAAGTAAAAGTGAAAAATATAAAAACAAATTCAAATACAATTTACAATTGAAGTTTTATAGACAAATAATATAATTATCAGTAAAGTAATTTTTTTTTTTTTTTTTTTTTTTAAAAAAAGACTCCATGGCCAAACATCCTCTAAATATCCGAATTTGAAGTTAATGTCTAAATTTAAACTTCATTCAAACTTCGGACCTTTAGCAGAACCCAACTTCAAACTTGAGGGTTTAAATTTAAAAACCTTAGACCCACATGTATAAAAGTGATTCCAAGGGAGCTAAACTTTTAAACTTCATTAATTTTGAATATTTCTTTAAATACTAGATACCGAAAGGCCCGTGCTAGCACAGGTCCAATATATAATATTTTTTATATTAATTTATGTAATATAAATAAAATTTAAATAATTAATTATATTTTTAGATATTTTAAATTGTTAATTATTATAATTTATAATACCTTTTTAGCACTGTGATTAATTATTTAAGTTGTTAGCTATTGTACCCAATAATATTCTCATTGACCAAATTTTTGTGGCATTGATAGTCAATTATATTTTAAAAATAATTTATGTTTTAAATTATTAAAATTTATAATATTTTTTTTTCTATTCCAATTTAAGTGACACATATAATTTCAATAATCAACCAAATATCACGGTTGAAGTAGCGAAACAAATGTCTTAAATTACTTATAATAACTTATTAGAAATAATATAGCAAAATAACTTTAAAAATAGTTGTGAAAAAATTTTATGTGGGCCTCATATAAGATGCCAAATTAATTTAAAACATCAATAGTTAATTTATCATTTTTATTTTTTTATTAAATATTATCAAGTTTTTTAATACTTAAATAATTAATTAGGGTGAAATAATAAAATTACTGTTGAAGCATGTGAAACAGACATGTAATAAATGTCTATTTTATATTTTATTAAATATTATTAAGTTTTTAATACGTAAATAATATATAATAATCAATTAGACATGATATAGTAAAATTACAGAGCAAACAGATACGTCGATGAAGAGGTGCTTGCGTTATCGCACTTCTATATAGTACTAACAATATATGTTCAATTTATGTGACACAAATAAAATTTAGATAATCAATTATATTTTTAATATATTTTTAGATATATTAAGCTGTTAGTTATTGTAATTTATAATATTTTTTTGACATTGTAATTTACTATTTTAAGCTGTTAGCTATTGTAATTCATAATAATCTCTTGTCCAAATTTTTGTGGTATTGATAGTCAATTATATTTTTAGAATAGTTTTAATTTTTAATTATTGTGATTTATAATACATTTTCTTCTATTTCAATTTAACTTATTAGAAGTGATATAGAAAAATTACTATAAAAAATAGTTGTGAAAAAAATTTAAGTGGGCCTTAATATCAAGTTAATTTAAAACATCAATAGTTAATTTATCATTTTTTATTTATTTTAATAATTTAAATAATTAATTAGGGATGAAATAATAAAATTATGATTGAAACAGCGGAAACAGACATGTCATAAATGTCTATATTATTTTTTAATAAATATTATTAATTTTTTAATACTTAAATGACATATAATAATTAATTAAGGATGACATAGTAAAATTACGGAGAAAACAGCGTGAAAGGCGGCAAGCTGTCAGGACAACCCTAACCAGCTTACCTTCGCTCTTCTATATTACTAGATAGTTAAAGGCCCATTTATGGGCCCAATATTATAATTTTAAATATATTTACTGCTATTTAATTAATTTTTCAAAAAAAGTGATCATTAATATTTTTGAACAAACACAAAAAGAAATGTAAGTAGAGATCACACTATATAATAAAATATAACTTCTTATCTTTACAAAATTAAATAATAGCTTACAACTTATTTAAGGTTTCATAATTAAGATTAAAGTATCATATATTCTAATGCTTATTTTTAACATCAGAACACAAGAGAATAAACAACTAATGGTAATATTTTTTTTCTACTTTATTTAAAAATTATACAAGAGAATAGATTAAAATTATAAATATCTATTTATTAACCTTTTATACAGATCATACGAAGCAATAAAGGGGTACTAATTCATACATAAATTGATTTTAAATACATTTAAATTTGTTTTATGGGTGTTTAACAAACAAAAATAAGGACCTACTGGATGAACGTTTTAATGAATCATAATGTTAAAGGATTGTCTTTGTGTCTTGTCTTATATACGTTAAAAATCAAAGATCAGTTCTATATAGTAAATAAGAAATTTCTTTTTAAGTGATATGTCTACCTGATAAGGAAATTTAATATCTCAAATAAAGAGAATCAAAAGAATTAACAAAAGTTAACATAATATATATTGTAGTAATTTAACATGAGAAAGTTAATATTATATTTTAAATAAGTTGTTTAAAATAATTTAAATAGGTTCTTAGTAAATAATTATGTTTTCATAAATTATATGTATAGTGCAAATCTTTGTAATGATATGTATCATGTGAGGTTTTGGAATTACAAAATCTCTTAATAGCTGAAAAATTACTCCTGAAAATGAAATACCAAAAATAAGTATTAAATGAGTTTATGTCGTATAAATCGATAATATAAAAAATGTTATAGTCTTAAGGTTTATTACTTTATTTATCATTGTAGTGTATAATTTATGCTATACTTTTAAAATTATCTTTCAATATCTGAAAGTTTTTTTATTTTGAAATTGAGTATTTCTCCGTTTCAATTTTTTGTTTGATTTTGATTTGATACTAAATTTAAGAAAGAAAAATATAATTTTCAATCTTGTGTCTTAAATTAATAATATGTAGAATGTGTCAAAATCTATTTTATACTTGGTGTTAAACATGACATGTGAAAAGTTATAATTCAATAGTTAAAAATAAAAGGAGGCAATTTTTTGAAGCAAATTTAAACGAAAATAAGACAAATAAATTGAATGTATGGACTATTATTTAAATATTTATAAATTTAGTTATTATTTTATTACACTTGTAGAGTAATTAAATATGATAATAACAATTAATTCTATATTTTATGTGGGTCCATGTGAGATATTATATCAATTGAGATGTGATTGACATTTACAAAAAATAACTTGACTTTTTTATCATTAAAAATTTATGGCCAAACTTTGATGCCTAAAATTTAAGCAAGCAAGATAGAACTTTTTTTTTTTTTTTTTTCTGAAACTACAAATATACCCTTGATCGTCCACTCTTCACTTTTCTATATAGTACTAGATTATGCATCCCGTGCTATGCACGGTTCCAACATTTTTTTTGTTTAGGAATATTTCATGACTTATTGTCAATTAAACATTTTATAAATCTTTTAAAATAAAAAAAAATATAAATATGCTTTTTGTGTTATGACAAAACAAAGACACATTTTCATAAATTATTTTTCTTTTTCATTATGTTTATTTATTTTGATTTTTTTGAGATCTTAGTAATAATGTCTCCGAATTCTCAATCACTTCATAGTAATATTATCAAATTTGACACTTAACATGATAAGTTACAGTATATTAATTTTTTTGCCCGATTTATAGTATTATTATATAGGTTTTAAACTTTTTATTTTTATTTTTAAAAAGGTTGTACACCACAAAATTTAAAAATCTATCAAATTGTCCTAAAAATATTATTTGTAACATAATTTCTTATTAAATTTAAAATATATTATTATACTCCTTTAGTATTTTCAATTATTTTAAAATTTTTAGTCCTTTATAATAGAAATTAATTATCTTTCATACTTTTCTCTCATTTCGTTTCTTTGCTTATTGAAAGAATTCTTAATTATGTATTCATGTATTTTGAATTTATGTAACATTGAATTTGTAGTGAATCAGAAAAAGTATCAAACTAAGTTTGATCATAAATGAAGAAGTATACTCCTACATAATGAAAGAACTATATTCCTACATATACGAAATGACTATGTAGCCATTTGGCCATAAATTTTTTTTTTGTTTTCCAGAAAATTATTTCACTTTAGTGACAAAGTAAAAGCACGCTCCGTTTAGCCATGAATTTTTCAACTCCAACTTCAAAATATTATTTAGAAAAGTGAAAATAAGTATTACTTGTTTTCACTTTTTTCACTCATACTTCTCTCACAAAATTTTAAAAACAACTTTAATTTATATTCATGGCGAAACACAACTCCAACTCCAACTCCAACTTCGAAAAAAAGTAATTTTTATGACCAAACAGGGCCTATATGTTTTTCAAAATCTTCTTTCAAATTATTTTCAAGTAGTGTATTAAAGATGGAGGTCTTTTCTTACAATTTGAGAGTATTTTAATATTTTATTATAAAAAATTAGCTTGGAACGAAATTTATAATCTTTTTAATTGAATATTTGCCAACTTTGCAGCAATTGAAATTTAAAATTTGTTAAAATGATATTAATTTGAAATGGTATAATAAATATTAAATTATCTTGAAAATTTTCTTTTGGGTTATATGGCTAAGGTGAGAAGTAGTGCAAATTAAAGAAGAAAGAAAAAATTGAATGAAAAATGGGCCCCATAAAAAGAGATAGGTTTTGGATTATGAATTTATATTGTGAAATTACTATAATACCCTTGGTCGTCCTTCAACTCACACTTCTATATAATACTAGATAAGTATGCTCGTGCTTAGCACAGGCCCGACACGAAGGATTCAAAGTAACTTTTTATTTGCAACAAGTATTTTGAGGTGTAAACCTGAAATTGAATTAAAACTATTTGCTTTTTAAAAATACACTGAGTGTTATTGTGAGAAAATGAACAAAAGACCCTCCAAGCTTTGCCCAAAATTTCAACTACACACTTAATCTTTACGGGAGTCCTATCACCCTCTTGATCTATTTTTTCATGTATTTATTACCCCTCCAAATGCTGAGCTGGCAACGTAACCCAAATCATAATGCCTTCGTATTTACACGCGCTGGGCCCACGCTTTCCAGGTCATTTCCCTCCTAAAATGTCATATGGTCCTATTATCACCCTTTCCTCTTTCTTCTCTCCTCTCTCCTCTCTCCTCTCTCATCTTTTTTCCAGTCTTCCTTCACGAAATTCCTCCATTATTACATGCGAATTTAGTCATTTTTGTGTGTGAATCCACTCTTAGTGATAAGGTTTTGTGGATTTTTGAAGATTTGACATTTGATTGCTAGTTTAATTTAGGAGAGGTACATGTTTTTATCCTAAACTAATTTCATTGTTAATTGGGGTTTGCCCTAAGCATATGTTGACTGCTTAATAGATTTCTTTTCTTGTAAACAGCAGTTTAACCTTTTATAGAAGGATTATTATATCTATGCATGTAGTTGAGAGTTTGAGAGAAAAAATTAAGGAGGATTTTTGACTTACGCAAATCTTCTGCTAATTTATTTGGTACTTGGGATTCCGACGTTGATTGTTGTAACCTTTAATAGAGGGATTATTATGTCTATGCATGTAGCTGAGAGTTGAGAGCAAAAATTAAAGAAGATTTTTGTCTTACCCAAATCTTTTGCTAATTTATTTGGTACTTGGGCTTCCGATGTCGATTGTTGTTGTTGCTGTGAGTTCACTGTTGGGTTAGATCTTCTTTTCTGTGGGAATTTCACCATTTGCCATTCGTCATGGGTTTTTGGGTTTTGCCCATCTTTGAGGAATCATCTTGTTGGTTTGGTATCAAGTTTGTGATTGAAATTTGCCACTAAAATTTATTTTTTGTATGCCTAAATCTGTCTCATTTGATGCAAAGATATCCCTCGCTCTCTTACATAATGAATTGTTCATGCTACCATATTTGTATGCAGCTAAGCACAATTTTCATGTAATCAATTTATTTCTTTCTCATCTAAGTCGTACAATGTGATATAAAATTTATGTTTTTCTTCATTGCTTAAGCATGATGTATTTGTATTAAAGTTTGTTGATACTTGATTTTCGATAGTATATTTTCTATGATACTTTGTCTTATTTGAGTGTTTATTGTTATCAGTTCAAACATGAGTGATTTTACTTTGATTATTCTAAGATGGTACCATGGTGGAATGTTAGATTTAACTAGTGGAGAATCGATTTATAAAGGTGGAAAAATTATAGAATTCTTAGATGTTAATGTTGACAAGATGTCATATTTTGAATTGAGAGACTATATAAGAAAATTAGGATATAGCACAACATGCACCTTTAGTATTAAACCACCTAATAGTGGCATTTTGGTAGATGTGGATAATGATATGGATATTTTTGAAATGATGTGTTCCTTGAAAAAAGGAAATGAAGTGGATGTATTTGTCAAGCATTTAGTGGATGAACCAGTTGTTGTGGACCCCTCCATATTCTTAGAAAATGTAAGTGTTGGGAATACGGAGGAATTTGATTCATCTTTTGATAATAGGCCTAACTTTATGGTAGGTGAGGACCATATAAATGTGGAGGACCTTTTTACTTCTTTTTCTACTTCACCTCCTTGCACTACCACACCTCATTTCACAATTGCAGATAGTGTTACTGCATATAGTGCTTCAACACCTACTGCTGCACCTAGTGTTGCTATATTTACTGCTGCAGCTAGTCTTCAAGCAGGACTAGATCTAGGGTTTGATGACACTGAAACAGGTAAAGTCAATCATGAAGGCAGGTTGAGAGGTGATGAGCCTTACTTTGCAAGTTCTGATAAGTGGAGTTTTAAGTTAGATGAAGATGATTGTTGTGCTGATGAAGAACATGATGTGCTTACATCTGGTAGGGCAAGATCTATTAAGTTGTCAAGGAAAAAAAGGACAAAGTTGTTTGGTAGTTGGGTATGGTGTTTAAAGATGTAAATGAATTTAGAAGAGTTGTGACTAAATATGCAGTAAGAAAGAGGGTTCCTATGGAGAAGTGGATGAATGAACCAAAAAAGGTTAAAGTTAGATGCAAGGATGGTTGTACATGGCTTTTGTATGCAGGTCTTGACAACACAACAAAAGATTTCATGATAAAAACTTACATTTCAAAACATACTTGCAACAAGACAACCAGAAATTATATGTGTAGTGTAAAATTTTTAGCTGAAATATTCAGAGAAAGAATAATTGAGCAGCCAAATATAAGGGTATTCAATATGCAGAAGGTATGTGTACTGTATTATGTGTAATTTTTTTTCTAGTTTAGCCAAGTAAATGTAATAATGTACTACTTTGACCTTATTTTATTACATGTATTGTATTGTAGGGACTGTTTACAGCAATTGAGCAGGTGTTTCCTCAATCTGAGTATAGAAGATGTGCAACGCACATCTTAGCTAATTGGGCTAAGAAATGGAGAGGTCTTCAAGGAAGAAAACAATTTTGGAGCATAGCCAAAAGTAAATTTGAGTCTCAATTGAAGAAAAACATACAGAAGATGAAGTTGATTGGTCCTGAAAAATAATGGATGACTTAATATACTTTAACATTAATTGCTGGTGCAAGCTTTACTTCAACACTGAAGTGAAATGTGATTATGTGGATAACAACATGTCTGAGTGTTTTAATGCATGGATCTTACCAGCTAGGCATAAGACCATCATTACCATGCTTGAAGAAATCAGAGTAAAGATGATGACAAAAATAGGCACTTTAAGGGAGTTTCCAAGTACTTGGAAGTCTAACTACTCTCCAATATGTTTGAAGGTTTTAGAGGAAAACATCAACAGGTCTATGGATTATACCATTTAGTTTAATGGAGTTGCTGATTTTGAAGTGAAAGAAGGACTTTATCAACACAAAGTTGATATTGTCAAGAGGACTTGCAGTTGTAGGCTGTGGGAGTTAAATGGCATATCATGTGCACATGGTGTGGCTTCAATATTGTTCAAAAAGTACCCTCTATATGAATATATTGACAGCTGCTACAGTAAGGATACATATTTGAGGACTTACGCCAATGTTCTTGAACCACTTACAAACATGGAAATGTGGCCAGTTTCTTTAAACATTGTTGTTGCACCACCTGAAATCACAA
This sequence comes from Capsicum baccatum var. pendulum, assembly GCA_030864225.1. Taxonomy (NCBI): domain Eukaryota; kingdom Viridiplantae; phylum Streptophyta; class Magnoliopsida; order Solanales; family Solanaceae; genus Capsicum; species Capsicum baccatum. The sequence continues at coordinate 43,934,053 of CM061560.1, forward strand.
CCCTGCCTGGTAGGCCAGCTAAGAATAGGAAGAAGGAAGTTGGGAAAACAAAGAAGTCAGGAAAATTGCCTAGAACTAGACTAGCAATGACATGTAGTGTGTGTCATGTTAGAGGCCACAACAAAAGGGGGTGTCCTCATAGAGCACCATCAACAGAAGCAGAACCAACTGCACCATCAGTAGCAACAACTACTGGGTCAGGCAGGGGAAAAGGCATACCAAAGGTAATTTTGTCACTTGAATCCATTATGTTATAACAGTATTCTAATTGTTAACATTCTTTTTTAATTTGTAGAAAACTCCAACAAAAGCAACTACTGTTGCTCCTCAAGCAAAAAATAATGGTTCAGGCAGGGGAAGAGACAGACCAAAGATAATTTTTATACTTGAATCCATTATGTTATAACAGTATTCTAATTTGTTCTATTCATAACATTCTTTTTATATTATAGAAAACATCATCAGAAGCCATTACTGAACCTCCACAAGAAAAAAAGGAAGAGAGAGACCCAAAAAAAACAATTTCAGTAGGTGATACTGCAACTCCTCTACCAACAGCACCTCCAGTACCTACTATATTTCTAGCATCCTCTTCTGCACCTCCTAATTTTTATGCATCATCTTCAATAGCTGGAACTACAAAAAGAGGAATGGATAGTGGTAGGAAAAACACATCTTCATTCAAAAGGCAAAGAGTAATAGGAATGGGTGTGATTCAAGCTGAAAATGGCTTCAAAGTCATGAATATAAGTTTCTTACTTTGTTATATCATATGTAGATTATGAGTCATTGTTATATGTTGATTGTTAAACTTTTTTATCCTTCTTTGTAGCCTGGCATGCCTAGCCGTAAGATATACTCCATTGGTCAAGCAAAGGTTGCAAGATCAACTGATGTAACTGGTGACATTGGTTATACACCAAGTAGTACTAGTGAATTAAAATGAAATGGCAAATCAGCAATCTCAACAAGAAAACTACAACAACTTAAAGAGAATAGAAGAAAAAAGACAGTGGAAAGTAGTTTACACCATTCAAGTCAACATAACACTTCTTCACAGTCCAAGATGCCATGAAAATTGTAGTGATGTTGATGTATTTTAAGCACTGTTTTAACTTAGTCCAGTTGACATGAAAATAATTCCATTTTGGTGTTGGAAAATAATTTAAGCACTGTATTTTGTTGATGAATGTTGCCTAATGGTTAGTCATTATGAGTGTAAATTTATTTTAGTATGAATGATGATGTTGTATAAAGTTGGAATATTTTGTTGATGACTATTGTCGTTAGGCATTATTGTTGTGTTGTTTAACTGGTGGTGATATTGCTATAATGGCAACACAACATTGTCATTACACGATGCTTTGCATAAATAACATTATCATTACACGATTTTGTAAGCATAAACAATAACATGACAGCAACACAAGACACAACTTTGTAAGTGTAACCAATAACATAATGACAATACAAGACACAACAAGTTAAATAATAACATAAGAGCAATACGTGACATAATTTTGTAAGTGTAAACAATAACATAGCAATAACACAAGACACAATTTTGAAAGTACAAACAATAACATAGCAACAGTACAACAAACATCTGAAGTACGACTAGACAAAACACACCATAACAAAACATAATCTGATATATTTAGAGAGAGGTATACAAAATTTACACCATAATAGACCAGATCTAGCAACTACTTTCAGTTCATTTGTTGCTGATGAACATAGCAGCAACACAAATCAAGATACATAAAAATATCTTCCTATTCAACCTACACCATCTCCATCTTCCAACACAAATTTAGACCTAAGCCATAAGTCTTCTTCCAACTCATTGATTTTGTTCACCAATCTTGGAATGATAAAATTTGATCTTGGATCCTCTTTTTCTTTGTCCCTTCATAGAAAAAATTTACATTTTTGAGACTGAAATTTTTTTGTAGAAATCAGTACATTAACATAATTTGAATATAAAGTGACAACAAAATACAATGCAAAATACATACACCATAGTAAGGGTAAGACCAAAATCTTCTTCCCGAATTTAACTTCGACCATGAAGTTTGCAAGTCAAGCAAAATATCATGTTTGCATCTCACAACAGCATTGAGCATTGGGTCTGATTCATCCATACAAAGCTTATTCAATTTCAAATTTGTCATTTCATGAATTCCGACAACATCGATCATCAAATTACAAACCATAAATTAAGAGTTGAACCAAATTACACAACAAAACTCCAAGAATTCAAGTAGAAATTAAGATTAAAAGCTAAAACGTAGGTTAAAGAAACAAAATAAAAAAAATGGAGGAAGCTGAAGGCAGTAGGTGGACAAAGAGGAGTGATATAAAGAAGAGGAAGATGGCCGCTGAAGAGAGAGAGTCATTTTTCATGATTTATTTCTTCAAAAAATCAATTAATGATGTGTATTATATAAGTGAAAAGTTAAAATCTTACTTTCGAAATTGTTGGGACTAAATCAATGCGCTTAGAGGGGGTGTTCTCACCTTCCTTGCCAGCTTAGTATTTGGAGGGGTAATAAATACATGAAAAATAGATCAGGGGTGGGGTGGGTGGGTGGCGGGAAGGTTATAGGACTCCCGTGAAGATTAAGTGTATAGTTGAAATTTTGGGCAAAGCTTGGAGGATCTTTTGGCTATTTTATCGTGTTATTGTTGATAAATTTTCTCCCATAAAGAAACAACCCTCTTAATTCAAACCAAATTAAGAAGCAACATTATGCAAAAAGAGACTAAGATAGATTTACAGAATAATACTACTTTATAATTACTTTGTAAAAAATATGGCATCATCCAGAGAAGGAATCTTTACGTGTGATTTGCCTTTTTGTATATCCTTAATGGTACCTTATCCACAAAAATCCTGCATTTACAAGAATGTAGTTGATCAACCGTCATCAACTTCGCGTTAATCTCCAATAATTTGTGTTCATCATATATATATATATCTTCTATATCCATTTCGTTATGTTCAAGTCCAATTCACTAGATATTGATGTTAGTAATTTTAAATGGCCAATCAGTAGACATCTTCTTTGTCTGCCCTGTAATAAGTCGGTTTAACCACCATGATGACTTTGATTGCTCGGACTGATTGTCATCATCTCCTCGGATCCAGTTCTCACATTTAACCTGCCTATCAACTGCAAAAGATACCACACACTAAGCTAATTCACAATACAACAGATAATGCAACTAACAACGCATTCTCAGATAATCTTTCTTCATTTAATACTTCAAAATCAATAGCCAAGCTTCTAACAGACAGATGCATTACCATAAGCTCGTATCCCCCTACCCCACCCCATAATTTGCCCAAAGTACAGATTTTTAACTTATATTCGACGTCAATGAACAGAATTTTAAGTTCACACTCAATAAAACAATTAAAATTTAAATCAATAAACCAAATTCATTGTCTCACCAGTCTCTTCAGTACCCTTGGACCTCAAGCCATCACACCTTTGAGCCGTTCCCCATTGCATCAAGTGTTGTGGACAAATTAAGATAATAATACCATAATTCATTAATAGAGTATGTCTCAAACACACTCAATGGCAAAAATATCACTGGAAAAAGCTCTTCAGCAAATGCTTTTATCGCTTACTGGTTTCAACAAATTATCAAAGATACTTGACAAGATATTAAAAGTGAGACGGGAAACCAGAAATTATTGACTAATTTTATTAAGGCAAAATGAAAAAGAAAACAGAAAAGCAGAAGAAAGAATAAAGTGAAAGAAGACCTGCATGCATGCAGACAAGCTTTAGTCGCCTTTAATTTTACCTCCACACCTTCATGCAACCGGAAAATTTATAGATAAGGCTTACAAGTAGAAAATCTGTAAATTTGTGAAAGTTTATTTATTTCTTCCATCGTTATTAAAATCTAAAGCTGATGTCATTCCACCAAGCCATTCATAAGGAGATTTGCACGAAATGACGACGACATATTTAATGTAGTCCCAAAGTGGGGTTTGCAGGAGGTAGAGTGTACACACACCTATCTCTACCCCCAGAGGAAGAGAGGTTCTTGCTTACAGACCCTTGGCTCAAGGAAACCAAGGATCTTTGCATTTTTCTAACCAAAGAAACATTGCATCTATACATCTCACCTACTTAACAGGCCATAAGTGAGGAAGAGATGTATTAATTTTGTCTCATGCACATATAGCATAAAGGAAGTACAACTACTCTGCGAAGTCCTGAAACCTTAGATCATACCAATGAAAAATCTGAACTCTTTATGTCGACTTATCTGTAAGTTTTTTTATTTTCAAATAAATAAATTCTCTCATTAAAATCATCAAAACACAAGGCTAGTAAACTTACAAACAATATCTCATGTAGGGGGACACTTTTAGAAGTTCTTTTTACTTTTGAAATCTCTGTGCTCAAGACTCCAATTAAGGATCCATCTTTCCTCAAGCATCATGTAATATCTTGAGTATCAACACCATCTGTTCATAGTACAATAAGTAAGTGATCAGAGTACTTGAATTTCATAAACTCAAATTTCACATAACAATGACTAAGTGGTCTACCATAAAACCATACAGAGAACTTACATTTTCCTTTCAGCAAAATAGTCACCAAGTGTCTGTTTGCGTCGCCAAATAGAGGTGCTTACAAATATACATTACACATAAAAAACATATGCTACAGACTTACTGTGTCTATTTCCCCTCTCAATCTTGGCCAGTCCTTTGAAGTACGGATCAGCCAAAGCCTATAAGATGGGAGGAAAAAACACAAGAAATAAAAATAAAAATGAAATTAGAAAGGGACAAGCAAGATGCCATTCATCTATATCAGGAATACATGTGTGTGTATCTCTTCAGAAGTTGGGCGATCCTTTGGATAAAATGCTAACAACCTCTGCAACAGTCAAGTGCCAAAAGATCTGCTTTTTGAAATTTCTCAGTAAAAGGAACTGGGCTCTTTTTCTTCATGTCTGTCAAATACTTCCTTGCCTTCTCATTACGAACCTGCACTCAAGAGGAGAGTACTTTCTATCAGTATACTACCGGATAATGCTAGCATCAACAAAAACAAATCAATAAATGACTTTTACCCCCGATATAATATCAGCTGATGGTGTTCCATGAAGATCAGTAATCAAATCCAATTGATGAACAACACTTTTGCCCGAAAATAATGGTTTCCCTGTCAGGACCTCCGCGAAAATACATCCAATACTCCAGATATCAATAGAAGGTATATACTGTAGGGAATTTCATACACAAATTAGCAAACAAATCAGCAAAAACATCAGTATTGCCTTACTTAGAAATTGACCCAAGACCTAACATAGTTACCTGAAGAATAGAAAAATCAAGTTCTAGGAGAGTTCAATAGTCCTCCCTGAGAAAGAAGGATTTTACCCTACATCACTATTTAATTCACTCAGAACTGAACAAAAATCTCTACTCTACCAAAAATCCATTCCTTTTAACAATATCAATACAAGAAATATGGCAACAGTAGCGAACAACTAGACATGACAAGCACATTTTCACCTTTCTGAAGCATGGGAAAAGAGAGGCTTTACATGATGCCAAAATAGGCATGAAGATGTTCTGTGACTACACATGGGCTAGCAACGAAGTGGCTAACAAATAGATGACAACAAATATGCTAAATTTGCATGAGAGATAAATGGTTATAAATTTGAGAAGTATTTTGACAAAAAAGATCTTTGATATATTAAAAACCACCTAAGATGATGTTCTAGAATGGAACTCGTAGATAAGGTTCAAAACAAAAAGGATCTGATAGATGAAATTTGACATAAAGCTAACAGAATACATTGTCCCACTATTCGGGAATACAACTGAGTACGTCTGCACTGTGTAGACCTCTTGGTATATTCTATAAACTATAGAAGCATATTCTATAAAATATAGAAGCAAAAATCTTGTAACTGGTAAAAGTTGTTGCGCGGAGGTCACCGGTTCAAACCGTGGAAACAGTCCCTTGCAAAAATGTAAGGTGAGGTTGTATACAATAGACCCTTGTGGTCCGACTGTAGTGCACCGGACCATATCAGTTGGTCATTTCAGGGTCATATTGTATGTAACCATTAGTACAAATTCATTTTTTCATTTATCAGGTTTCACTTTTTCTGAAACTCTTTATGATGTATCTTTGCAGAGGCTGTATCATGTCTAGAGCAGGCAGTACACATGTTTCTGGACAATGGGAAGCTAAGTATGTCTGCAAGATATTATAAGGTGCAAGTATATTGTCTGTGAAAATCTGATGTGCTCTTTGATCATTTCAAGCAGTATTATGTGTTTGGTCAAGATTCTTTTCTAGAGCAAGGCCCAATTTTTGGTAAATTTTATGCTTGATCGCTTCTAATTATATAGTAGCCATTTAAACTTTTATACTATCAGGAAGTTGATAAGTGGCTGTCGAATGTTGTATATGGCCGTCCCGTTTCATTAAAAAGATTCTTGATATTGTGTGCAGTTGACTGGAGAGTATCTTGACATCTTGTTGGTTGCATTTGAAAGATAATAAATCTGCTGTTTCCAGGAAATTGCTGAATTATATGAACAAGAGTAAAATTTGGAGCAGGCTATCACTTACTATGAGAAAGCAGCTGATCTTTGCCAGAATGAGGATGTAACATCATCTGCAAATCAGTGCAAGCAGAAAATTTCAGAATTCTCTGCTAAAGTAGAAAAGTAAGATTCTTTGTCTTGACGTAGTAATACAGTTTTTCTACAGAAGACTAATTGTGTTTGGTGTTTGCAAATTCATTGCTGAACATGGAAATGTTGATACAGTTGAAGACAAAGCAACTTGATAAAAGATGGACCTAGAAACCGCAAGAGGAAATTTCCCTTGAGAACATTTTCTGGGTAATCTGGGAGGTTCAAGTTTGATTCTAAGCTTCCCTCTTCGGCTTACATATCCCCATATATATGTTTCCCTTGTTTGCATTAAATACTGCGTCTAAGTTTCAGATCAACCACATTAAAGTTGACAACGTATAAAAGGCAGCCCGATGCACTAAAACTCCCGCTTTGCCCAGGTTCCGGGGAAAGGCATTTCTGCAAGGGACTGTTTTCAAGGCTTGAACCCGTGACCTCCTGGTCACATGACAACAACTTTACCGGTTACTCCAAGGCCCTTCAAAGTTAACAACATATATTTTGGATAAACTCTTAACAATTTACGTACTTGATACGGTATACACAATATACTTGCTATATTTCACAGATAAGGCAGGCAAACTTGTTCAAAAGAGATTGAGACGGGTTCAAAATAAAAGAATTGTAATTTGATGAATTGAGTGTCTTTGTGTGTGTATTTCCAGTGGAAAAAAAAAAAAAGAATGGAGGAGAAAATTGGTCACGGATTCAAGCTGCTCATTTCATGTCCTTCTGGTCTCTCTCATTCACAGGTTACTTTACCTCACTCATGTACCCCGTATCAATTTAAGTAGCACTTTTAGAAATTTTGATATTTTAACTTTTAAATTTTAATCCTGGATTTGGATAGAATATAATTTACATAGTCGAAAACTAAATGCTATAATTTATAATTTAAGATATTTTAAATATATATATACTCATTTTTTGTGATCTGAATTTTCTCTTTTGGTAAAAGGTATCAGTTGTTTTCGATGAAGCATATGATCCTACTTTGGAGCTGTCCATTTCTCAGGTTATGTTACAGTTGTCGTTCTTTTTCCACGCCTTTTCATGTTTCAGATTCACATTTTTACTACTCCCTCCTTCCATCTTTTACTTGCCCATTATATTAAAAAAATTGTGCAACTTTACTTGTGTTGTTTGGAAAATCGAGAGTAAAACTACCTTTTTATTTATTATTGCTTAAAAGGTATACCAAATCAAACATGGATAAGTAAAGATGAATGGCAGGAGTATTGTTAACTTTACCAAGTACCCTATCATAGCTTCATTAGTTAAAACTACTCATTTTGTTCCATGTTGAGGGGATTCGAGGAGCTAGATGTCGACATGTCTAATTTTGTTGTGGATTAGTACCCTTACCATGCATGAATGTCATCGATTTTAATACTCACTCTGTTTAAATTCGTTTGCATGGAGTTTAAGAAGGTAAAGGAGATTTTGGATTCTTGTGGTGTTAAATTAAAGATACGTAGAATGTACCAAAATGCGCTTTAATTTTGTGGTCTTAAACATGCCTTATAGAAAGTTGGAATTAAAAAGTTGCCAAAATGAGAAGAGGCATTAGTTTTGAAACGGATTAAAAAGAAAAGTAAGACAAACAAATGGAAACAGAGAGAGTAATGCTTATTTTGTTCCAAAAAGAAGGAATAATAGGATGGTGGTGCATGGGGTTAAAGTTAATTGTCCGTATGAAATTGGACGTACTATTTGTTTAGTTTTTTTAAATTTTACCCCTCCTAGGAGCTCAAACCTTTTTGCTCCCTTGGTGACTTGAACCCACAATCTTAGGGTTGGAGGTGGAGAATGCTTACCATCTGAGCCACCCCCTCATGTCGATGTACATTACTATAAATCACGATCTTATAATTAAAGATGTTTTGAAAACATTTGAAAAGGTAGTAGACAAATAAAAAATGTTTTGACTTCCAAATTGTAATGGTTTCATGTTAAATGAAGCACAAGTACTTCACAAATGACAATGTAACTTTTGCTGATTGTAGGAATCATTTAAATTGAAAGCCCAAATATTGACATCTAGTTTTCTCAATAATAGTCAGTATAATCAGAAAGATATAGCTACTCACTTGTACCAATGGCAGAATTTGTTCTGAATCTTTTTGATTGGTGTAAGGTTTATTAGATATGGGATGCAAGGGTTCAACAAAGTTCATCACTTTACAATGGAACAAAGTTCAGGGTATGCTGCACTGTTCTGCTTTTGCATTTCTCTTTTATTTTTAATTCTGAATAACAGAGAGTCAGGTATTATCTGTTCAGTTTAGAATTTGGACAGTTAATGTTGGGCACTTTGATGACCACAATTGCAACTCACTTATAACTTAAGAGAATTTAGCTGGTCATTTCTAGTTTATTAGATTCACCCAATAAGCTGCATGTCTTAGATTTTCCCTTCTAAAGAATGTTATATATACTGATAATTTTACAGTACAGTGGATACAACTTCGATGTAGGGAATAATTCCAAACAGCAGCCTCATGTTTCCCTTCATCTTGGTCTGACAGATTATAGGTTCTTCTCTATCTTTCTTCTTCTTCCTTCCATTAGTATATCATTTAAGTGCATGTTTTTCCATTTGATGTGCATGTGATGGAAAACTATAATGATTTACTCGTCTGGTGCAATTTGGACAAGCTAATTTATTGTGTCAATCTACATTCAGAATGTCTAAACCTTGAATCATTAAATGTGAACAGTTCTTGAGCGTACCCTCTTACTTGTAGTTAGGAGTCAAAGAGGAAGATATTAATTACACCAGGCACACATTGAATCCTCCCCTAACCCTCGTCTTTTCTTTTAGGTTTTCCACTTTTTTGGTTAATGTTTGCAGTTAGTACTGCTGTCACCACCGGTATTTCAAAAAAAGGTTTTGTGGAATGAAGATATTGATAGTGGTGACAACAAATTGTTAACACTCGGAATAATCAAAGTCAAACTATATTTTCTCGCCAGAAGTCTCTGCTTAAATTTCAGTGTAGTCGTTTCAACTCTTATTCCTGATTTTTTCACTGATTCTTCTTTATGCAGTTGTGGGACTACTTTTTGAAAGGACTACCATCTACCTTAAAATGGAGAATTAGATCTTTGATGTCATATTCTCTGTGTCTGGAAAATTAAGTAGAAAATTACTTGTTGGAAGTTGATTTTTTTTCCCATTTTCTAATAGTGCTGACAGGTCACACTGAATTTGATATCACAACTGTAAATGCTTTGCCAATTTGTTTCATACTGTCCTGATTTCAATCGTATATTTGCACATCAATATCTTCCACACCACTGTTTATGTTCGTTATTTGTGTTGTTTAAATCTTGGGGTGAAAAACGAGAACTTGTAAATGTCTGCCATGTCCATCTACACTTTAATTGTATCCATGCATTTACCCACAAAGAAGAAGAGCAAAAATAGATATCAAATAAGACAATAAAATGATCTTACAGTTGAATTTTTCTACTCAGGACATTCATGGGAACAAATTTAAGTCCTATGTGGGAAAGATTTCTTGTTCCTTCTGAAGGTAAGCAAGCTTCCATTCTATGTAATTTTTGTAAGAGTTGCTTTATCCTGTTGGAAATGATTTTACCTTGTATATCTCTAACGTATCTATTAGATAAGCTGCAATAGTAACCACAACCTTTTCTTATTTCTTTTGGTTCCTTTTCTGTTCTATTTTAAACATTCCAAATATGGTCTGCAGCTAATTTGGTGCCTTCAGAATTCCCAAAGGGTAGGGAGGTTATTCTGTGATGCAAATTGCATATAACATTTCATAGGGCAGTCAATTCGAGTATTTGAAAAGGGACGAATATGATTCCTACTGATATTCCAGGTGGCAAGCCTACAATTCATTTGCAGTAAAAGATTTAGTTGGTTTTTCTGCAGATGATTGTATACAGTGTCAGAACACATCAAGTCCTCTGGGTAATGGTGCAGTTGTGGAAACTTCTGATAAAAGAATACTTGTGCTTCAAAGAAGTAATAAAGTCGGAGAATTCCCTGGATATTTTGTTTATTCTGTAGGCCATCCAGAGGTATCTTACCTCATGCCATAAGGACACCTTGAGATATTGGTAATACAATTCTGATAAATATAACCTTTTGCAACTCAAAATGGGAGAGTCAGAAGCGATTGTAACCCAACAAGCTACTCTTAACACTTTCATGTTGAAAAAAACGTGTGGGCTATGGCAGCAAAAGGCAATTGCCATATTTCTGTTTGGAAAAAGATATTTAGTGGTGTTCACCATTTTGACCTTTAGCTAAGAAGTAATTCTAAGTTACATAACTTGTTATCTGTATTTCTTTAACTTCACCTGCTTTTAATGAAACCAGCAAAATTGTTAGACCTTATCTGACAATGCTTTATTCAGTTGTAAGCTCTTGATTTAGAGTTACTTAATAAAATGATCAGCTAAGGGATTTTGAATATGTGACTGCTTTCATGCAAATCACTCGTTCCTTTTTGCTAAGATTAAGCTGTGGATTCTTTGTTTACTTCACTGCCCAAAGATGTCCAGGTAAAAAGCAAAGCAAGACATGATTATATTTTATACTTTTAACAGCCCCAAGAAGTCGGAATAATCTCCCATGAAGGCTTCCAAGAGTTGAATCAATGTCACACGATTAATAGCAAAGTTTCTCAGGAAATGTTTGACAGCATTGTCCGTGAAGTTGTTGAAGAAATTGGAGCTCCTGCAGATTCCCTTGTAAGTGCTGATTTATGTTAATTCTAATAGTCATCTTTCTTTCTTTCTTCCTTCTATAACCTTTCCAATTTGTTATAGAAAGTAAAAACATTAAATTGGGAGAAAGGAGAGTGCCTCCTTTGTTAATACTGATACTTCCAACCTGTTTTTTTTTTTTCTGTTCCCCTTTTTTGGGTCTAGTGGCAAGGGGTATGTGACTTTTTCTGGTGTCTACAATTTGTGAGTATAATGATGGAGTTCATTATCAACTCTTTTGTGAACCTTCCACTTCCCAGTTCCCACTGCTTTGTATAAGTATATAATTCCTAATACTTGAACCATTTTGGGTAGCAAATAGTGAAATGAGACACGCTTGTAATCTGGAAGGACAAGAATAAGGACCTTAATAAGTCATAGCACAGACTGGAAAAATTTAATTTCTAATCAACCTTATATCAGGGCTTAGCCTGTTCACCAGTCTGTTTTTTTTATACCAAAATAGCTCAATCACATCAAATCTTGAGAATTGTGATATTTTTGCTGTGTTGTCAATTTGTCATACAAATCTCTATATGATCGTTATTTAGAGTAATGCATAGTTTTGTGGTCAAAATAGGAAAATATGATTGTGTAGCTCCAGTAACGCGTAGTTCTTATTTATCACTTCATTTGTCAGTAAAATCTACCTCAAAGCTGTTATCAATGATGGAAATTATAAATGTGGTCTTTTTCATCCATGATGGAAATTATATGCGGAATTTTGATATTTGACAAACTTGCTACTTAGTAGATTTTTTTTTTTATAAAAGATAACTTAGGATAGTAAAGCTTGTGATCTCTTTTGGAGGGTTAATATCTTATCCAAAGGTTATCCTTGAAAAATGTAGTATAACATAATCGATTGTCAGCTACAAAATAAAGTTGCATTCATAAGCTGATCAGCTGGAGACTCGTGAATTTATATGAATATGCCTGTCTGCAACTCTTGTTGGGGCTATTTTAATGTTCACACTTAGTCGTTTCCTTTCAGATAAGATTGCATCATTTTAGGATTTATATTTTGTAGGAGCCATTTCACTCTTGTTTTTTATTCTTTATTTTTGATGTTATACTCAGTCCAGTCCCATCTTTATTGATGTATATCGGAGAGTATTGAATGTTAGACCAACTGCTTTTTTCTTCATCAAATGCAATCTTCAGTCAGATGAAATTCAACAACTGTATTCTAGTGCACAGGATGGCTTCGAGTCAACTCAGCTTTATACTGTTTCAATGGTTAGTTTTATAACTTGTTAAAATAGTTCTAGTAAATTGTCTTATCTCTTAATTTTTGCTTAACTGCTATATGGAACCACTTTTGTTGAGCTCCGTGGAGTTAGTCTAGCAGGAGTCTTATGTGGAGGGGAAAAAAGCATCTAGCATGAGGTTGAGGTGTAACACACAATGTTAACAGTGTAATGTAATTCACATTGTTATAACAAGGCCTGTGAGTGTTCTGTAAAGGCAGGACCTATTTAGTGAAAGTTGAGCAAATTGGAGCTCGTCGGTTAGATTTGTAGTCTACATTTAGTAATTAATTTTGGAATATCTGTTCTCTTTCATGTTCCTTCAGGAATCCTTTCGCATCAGTATCATCTTTGCAATCATATAGAACTCCTGAAGTCATAGAATATTCTCAAAATGTTTGATTAATCCCAATTTTTTTGGGGATTTGCAAATTTTTATTTTGTAAACAACATACTCAGTGTATTCCCACAAAGTGGTGTTTAGGGAGGGTAGTGTGTACACAGTCTTTACCTCTACCTCAGAGGTGAGGTGGAGACGCTGTTTCAGATGCTATTTTTAGTTTCTCTAGAATCTATGTTGCTTGGACTCTTCGAAAACGTCAGCGAGTGCGTGTCGGATTCTCCAAAAGTAGTGTACTTTTGGAGAATTTGACAGGGGTGCATCATTGAAAGTGAAGAGTCCACACAACTTAGTCTAGGATAGAATTACATTATTTGTAACTTAGAGTATATTTCTGAGTTAAGTGTTGTGAATGTTTGAGATCAGGAAGAAGTCGTAGTGTCTAAAAAATCACACATTATGCTTCTTTCTTATTAATTAGAGTTCTGTCTAAATTTTTCATAGAAACTTTTGGTTATTATGAGTTGCATGATATAACCATATAAAACTAGCCTGCTGTAAGAGTAACAGGAAGTGATAATTGCAAATGTGTCCTTTGGTTCTTCCTTACAGCTTCATATCAATGGTGCTTTATCCTAGCGTCTTCTTATTCTAAGCATCACTGAAACCCTTAAACTGGATGAGATCCTTCAAGCCAAATAATCCGCTACCCTTTTGAGCTTCAAACTGCATAACTGAATCTTAGAGGAATGTCCTTTCTGTTCTATCGAGGACCCTTTAGCAGCTACAGCTAGCATTGTATTTGTCATGTAAAGATTCAGGTTGAACATTTTTTTGTTCAGGTGCTGGATTACTTTACTACTCCCGTTTTATCTTTTGAGTTCTGTGCTTTCTTACCTTCTTACTCCGTAATCTGTTGGGCATCACGGACATCACCATTCAAGACTGTTGATGGTGGAAGTATTTCTTGTTTTTTTTTTTTTTTGCAATGATAGTTTGTGAAGAACTTCTTGCTAAAAGTAGTATAAGAGGCAATTTTGCTGCTTCTTTTATAAAAGAAAAGTTCATATTGCTTTTTAAACATTTCGTTCTGTTTTGTCCTAACCATCAGTTTTTATCTCTGACTTAATTCCCTACTGTTTTCTTTTTGTCAGAGTGATTTAGAGAACATGGCTTCTAAAATGCCTGGCTGCCACAGGGGAGACTATGCACTCTACAAATTAATGGTACAAGGCACCAGTGATGGTTAATCTCATCTTTTGCTGAATGAGGATTTCGTAGCCTCTAATGTCTTGCTTGCCTGCGTTATATATGTTCTGTCTTGCAATCTTTGATGTGCAGTCTCATGCTATGCTGTTTCATTGATCAAAAGAAAAGTTCCCATGGAAATCTAAATGTGCTAACATGCACAGTTTATGCAATTTAGTCATACTGCTCACACTACATCCACGGGGTTTGGAATTGGAAAAGTAATTAAATCAGAAGCAAGCAAACACATTTATCTTAGCTTCTTTGTTATGTATTCAAACAAATTTGATTAAATGGACATTTTTTGATTATCTTGTTGTCAAAAAAGAACAAACGAAACAAACTCATTTTAAATATTTCTATTTTTTCACAGTTTCTATTAATCTCTAAATTTGGATTCACTCTTTATAGAGATGGACACTTTCTTTCTCATGTCTACAACAGTTGATCATGAGAAGGATGTATTGAAAACTAAGCTAAAGAGTTGTCGAGCTCTATCTATGCCAAGTGCCAACAGTGTCTTGCTCCAAGTACCTTCAAAATTAACAAATCATCAACAGGCCTTTCTTCTTCCTAGGCATAAGACAGAGATAAATATGTTAACTTGCTCTGAAGTAGCAACTAAACACTTCTAATTTTGAGGATACATATTAAGGTACCTTAACTCATCTCCATTTGTTAGTTGAATACTCCAACTTATAAAATGATTATCTAGATGCTTTCAAAATTTATGTGTCGCACCAACATTGTGTGTCCACAAGACACGGTTGGAACTAGGGGCGGCTCAATATAGTTGGTGGCTTAAAGGAGAACTTTAAAATGAGGGCTTAACGAAAGGAAAAGATTGTTACATTTTTTGAAAAAAGATTATTATATTTTTTTTGTTTAAAGTTTATTTCTATACTTTTTGAGATATAAAGTCATGAATAAAATTGTTTTATAATTGATCTCTCCAGTAATTCATTTTCAATTAATAGTATACTTAAATCATTCAATTTCTCTTGAGATGTTAATCTTAAGTAAAATTTTATCAATATTATTTCTTTTTTTTAAAATTCCAGTGAGGCAATAGGAATTCTATAAACAATATATGCATTTAAAAAATAATAGTAATTTTTTTTTTATCATATTGAAATATTTCTTACCTTTCTTCTCTTTCTGTCTGACTTTAACTATTGTTTTAATTATTTTTATGTACATTAAGTAAAATAACAAATACCGGTATAGTTTATTAAGTTACCCCTATTTATTAGATGTTTTTTCTTAGAATATAGGAATATTAAAAAGAACAACAACAACAACAAACTCAGTGTATTCCCACATAGTGAGGTCTGGGGAGGGTAAGATGTACGCAGTCCATACCTCTACTTCTAAAGAAGTAGAAAGACTGTTTCCGATAGACCTCCTGCTCGAGACACGGAATACTAAACAAATTCATAGTAAAGCATGGAACAAGGAGTATTAAAAAGAAAATTTCTTTAATGTTAAGGATAAAGTTGAAAACAATTGTCAACTTTAGTCTTGAATTTCTGATAATCTTTTTCGAGCTACAGCGACATTAAAACAATTGTCAACTTTAGTCTTGAATTTCTCAAGTATTTAATATTTTTTTAATCTACAATATATATATATATATATATATATATATATATATATATATTGTAGATTAAAAAAATATTAAATACTTGAGAAATTCAAGACTATATATATATATTGACCCCTAAAAATTGAGGGCTAAAGCTTAGGCTTCACTTGCTTTACACACTGTTTGGATAGTGGTTTTCAATGGTACGGTATGGTGGAATTGTATGGTATGGTTAATAAAATAACCATGCTTGTTTTGAGTTTCTTAAAATGTATCGTATGATATGATTTAATTTCATGATTTAGTAATCATGAAAATCCTCACTTTATGTAACCACCGGTTTGGTGGTATCCCATGATTTGCTTATTTTTTTTCAATTATGTCCTTATTTAATATTATATAATCCTATTTTACCATTTATCATATATTATTTAACTCCACCTCCTACCCCTTTCCTCACCCATGAGTCACCCCCCCCCCCCCCCCCGCACAAAAAATAATTATTTTTTAAATTTCTTTTTAAATTTTTTTAAAACTTTTTTCTTATGTCACTCCCTATCCTGACCCCGACCCCACCCCTTACCAAATCCCAAACCAATTTTTTTTAAAAAAAATTCAAAACTTTTTCGTACCCCACCCTCACACATCTCTACCCTCCCCGCGCACTTACCAGCCCCTCTCTCGAATCAATTTTTTTATTTTTTAAAATTTCTTTTAAAATTTTTTTACCCTACCAACCCCTCCCCCATGCACCAACCCATAAAAAAACTTTTAGTTTATTTTTTTTAAAAATTTAAAAATATTTTCTTATCTAACCCCTACCCCGATCCCCCACTACACTACCCCACCTTCAAATATTTTTTTAACAAAAAATTCATAATTTTTTTCTTACTCCACCTCTCTTATCCTATTCGTTCTCATTATTTTGTGTTAAATATACACAAATACTTTTAGAAAATATTTTTCTATTTGTGTAACTAACACAAGAAAATAAGTAAGAAATAATTTATTTTTCTATTTTTTTTTTGTATTCGGTACCGATCACACCCATAGCATTTACAAAAGATGCATTCAAACTTTGTAGGGTCTTTGGACTGTAGGTGACAAAAGAGTTTTAAAATGAGGTGTGGGTGACACAAGTCTTAATAATTGAGTGGAGGTGATAATTATTTTATCAAGGATTAAGAAAGTAAGAAAAGTTTGAAAATAATCCACAAGTTTTTTAATTTATACTTTGGTCCAATATAAAACCTAATATAACTAGAAACGGAGGAAAAAAAGGCACATTTCTCTCTCTTCTCATTTATCGGAGTTTTCTCTCTCTTCGCAATTTTTGTTGTTTATTGTTGTTGTTGTTTTATTCATCATCTTCTTCATTATCATCATCTTGTTCTTCATTATCATCTCTTCTTGTTATCATCATCATCTTCTTGTTGTTGAACATTGTTGTTGTTATCGCTACTGTTGCTACTTGATCAAATTTTTTTAGGTCAAATTTTATTCGTATATCACTTGGGCATTACTTATTAGGTGATTTTAGTAAGTAAAATTATAATTTTTAGTTGAATCTCTTATCTGGGTGTATTTTCTACTGATGTTTTTTCAACAATGGATAAAACATGTAACGTGAATCCAACAGATGAGTAATCTGTTGCACAGATGAGTAATCTGTTGCATAGATAAGTAATCTGTTGCAACATATACGATTAATCTGTTGCAACAGATGAGTAATCTATTGCAACATATATGACTAATCTGTTGTAACAGGTTACTCATCTGTTGGATTCATATTATAGTGTTGTAACATGAATCAAACATATGGGCCATCTGTTGCAACAGATTAATCATATGTTGTAACAGATAACTCACTTGTTGCAACAAATGACTCATATGTTGGATTCATGTTGCAGGTTCTATCTACTGTAACAGTAGCAGATATACCAAATAAAAATTCAACAAAACTCATAATTATACTTACAAAATCACCTATGCAATAATGTCCAAGTGATATACGAATAAAATTTGACCTAAAAAAATTCAAAAATTTCAACAGAGGCACAACGAATAAGTGAAACACATGAAAAATTTCATAAAACAAGTAAAGAAGACAAAAATAATATATCATACATCAAATTCAAAAGGATCAAGAGGACAAACGTTTGAGTTCTCCTAAAAACGTTTATTAAGTTCCCTAGTATTTTAATTACTTTCTAATGGATGACCCATCTGTTATAACAGATTTTCTATCTGTTTGATAATTTCCAACAGATGAATCATCTCTTGCGACATGTCAATTATCTGTTGATTCAAATTAAGCAATTATTAGTAATAACTAAATTGATTTACCTAAAATTAAAGGCAAGTCTATAAGATAATGAGACAAATATTTGAGTTCTTCTAAAAATATTTGAGTTCCCTAGTATTTTAGTTATTTTTTAACAGATGACCTATTTGTTGCAACAAGTTAGTCATCTGTTGCAACAAACACTTATAACAGGTTAGTCATTTGTTGATTCAAATTAAACAATTATTAATAATAATTAAATTAATTTAATTAAAATTGAAGACAATCCATTCTATTTCAGGTATTACTATGACCTTGTTAACCATTCATTATCTTGAGCTAGTGATCTATCTAAAACAACCTCTCTACTTCTTCGAAAGTAGCTGATACAAGTGAAATGACCTCCTTAACTTTTGATGGCATCATTCAAAGTCACTATGTGAAGAATCAAGCTTTGGTCCCATAGAGGGAACGGGATCATACTTGTAGAGATTATTTTGAGCATGCCATCAAACAAACCCGTGTGTGGAAGATTGCTTGGAGCCTTGAAGACTAGAGAACTCACAGATTTGGACCACATTTGACGGTTCACGGTTTTGGCCCCTTTTATTAAGATCATCTTGGTCACTTAGCCTCAAGGTAATTTTGGTCTTTTAGCCTTATCTAAATGACACTCCATTGCCACCCACCTCATTAAGGGCATTGGAGTTATTTTATCTTTCTTTTGTAATATACTATGTATAGTCTATTTTAGATCATTTCTCTTTAGTTGATGAATTATGAAATATTGAAAGACTTATTCTCTCTCTTTGAGAGTGTTCCACCTTAGTATAGTTCTTAGTTAGGGCTTGGAAAAGCCATTCTTAGTATAGGGCTTGGAAAAGCCAATATTGTTTTTTGCTTGGAAACGGTGTATTTGAGGTGAGTTGATTACCTTGGCGGTCACTGTAAGAGTGTGGTGTTGTTGTTACATTAATTAGAGATTTAGTGTTTGAATCACACTTTGTTCCTAAGTCTTGTAACAAATCTATAGCTCACTATCTATCCTTTATTCTTGTAATCTTGTCATTGTTTGTGTTCTGGTTGTTGCAATTCATGATTTGTTGTTGTTATTGTCATCTTGTAAACATCTTGTAATCTCGTGTGGTGGCTGATTTGGTGTGCTAAACACCTTGTTCATCTCATTATTGTGTTGTATTGTTGAATCCGAGAGGGGTCACCAAAAGATATTCACGACTTCTTGCTCTAGTGGACTTTTTTGGTGTGTGTTTTATGTTTCCTTTGTATTTATCGTATCATTTGGTATGAGAGCTTGTGGTTGATTTTGTTCCAACAAAATCAATCTTGGGTTTGGTAGTTGAAAAATACCAAAAAAAAACAAACTAAAAACTGAAATTTCCAGAAAATAGCAATCTGTCCACTTTGTGTTCTTGGCCGAAAATTGTATTCTTGTTGTGTCTTGGCCGAGTTTTTTACTAGTCTTAAGTGTTTCTAGTGTTAGTATTGTTCTTCACTAACACTTTGAGTCTATATCTTGATTTGAGCCTTTATTGTTGATGTTGTTATTGTGAACTTGGACTTGGCCGATTGTTATTGTGGATTCAAGACTTGAACGTGTGATGTGTTGTTGGTTCAAGTTTGAACATGTATTTTGGGGATTGTGTTGTGGATTTTAAGCTTTAAAAGGTGTTGTGTTGTTTGGGAGGTCCAGCTTGAACCTTAGAACTTCAAGACTCAAAGTTTGTGTTCTTGGTGTTCTTCACTTTCTCTATATTTTGTTGAAGAAAAAGTGGTTGTTGATCCTATAAGTTGAAGAAAGAGAGTATGAATTGATGTTAGTCTTACAAGACATACATCCAAAATTTAAGGTGTAAGACTTGTGGCTCAAAGACTTTTCCTTCAAACTCAAAGCCTTACAACCACTTCCAACAACCTTCTATGTTTTGAGGATCTTGTTTTAAGAAAAGTGTACAAGAAAGTCAAGTCTTCTCTTTTTGGAATTCAAAAGGGATTACAGGACTTATGTTTCCCTCCTAAAACCAAATCCACCATTCCCAACTTACAAATTGATTAAGAATTCCAATTTTGAAAAATAAATTTGTTAAGACCACAACTAATACGTAGTTGCCACATCACGTTTTACTGTTCACACGATAAATTTTGGCTCAAATTTTAGATTCTTAGTTTCATTTTATTGTTTCCTAGTTTCATGTCTTGATTCTAGAATTAATTAACAACTAGTAATCACCTACTTAGTTTTAGATTAATTGTTGAATCCATTTCTTTCGTGTCTTCGTTGTTTGTATAATTTTCTTATTTCTAACTCGTTGTAACTTCTTTGTTTCAAGTTCGTAAGTAAATTTTATTTTGTGTCTTGAGTCGATCAAACAAGAATCTATTCCGGTCGCCAAGTAGAATTGACATCTTATTGACTACCGGAGTATAAGCAACTTTCAATATTCGCCGCTTCAATTATGAGAATCGCAAAGGTTAGTATATACGAGTGTTGGTAAAGAAGCTTTACTACTAATATTGTTTGTTCATTGTGTAGGTACAAAGGTGATATTAGGAGAACATGTCTTCGATAACCGGGGATTATTGTGACTACGACATGGGAGACTATGATTGTAGTGAAGGGTTTTATGGCTACGAAGTTGAGGGAGATTGTGGGGGCTATGAAAATAGCCATGATCAAAACTTGGGTAGATTTGAGGGTCTCGGGTTTAGGGGAGAAAATGAGGAGAATGATGTGCCTAGTGCTTATGGTGAATTTGGAGATAATGTAGGACCTCGTGATGGTTCTTATGATGAAGTTGGGGCATGTGAGGAGTCTTATACTTCCCACTCTGAACCATATTTGGTGTTAGGTATAACCCTTTCATTCGCAAAGCTTATGAGGGCTATGATGAGAGTACGCGCGTGGAGTGTGAAAGATCATATTCTTCACTTTGTCGTACTTCTTATCAAGGTCGACATGGTGTGATTGATTATACTAGCTATAGTAGAGGTTGTCCCATGAGAAGAAGAGGGAAAGCATCTTCAAAACCGATGGGTACTCGCGTGCCATACAATGTTGATCCAAAGAGGAGTGTACACTCCGGAAAGGTGACTATTTGTTGGATATCGGGCTGCCTTATGGTATTGAATGATAGGTGCTATGGAAACTACATTCTTTCCATCCATGGTTTACTTGGGGTTATTTCAAGAGCCTTTACTTGTTCCATACTACTTGGGCGAGTTCAAGGTTACCGGGAGGGTAAAAGTTGTCTTCTCCCAATTTGATTACCATTAGGAGGTGTGGTGCGATGTTGTTTTCTTAACATACAGTCATATAAGCTTGGGTGCCGATTGGTTTGTACGACATCAATTTCCTAACGTGTAAAATTGGCCTAATGTTGTAAGAGACCAATGGAGAAATCACCTCATAATGTACTTATTACCCAAACCGCAAAGAGAAATGCTTACCTACTCCAATCCGATTTATGATGAGAGACAAATGATTAAGAGGAGTAAGGGAGTTCAAGGGGTTATCTAAGAGTGGAAAAAGGAGAGGGTATATGGAGCGAAGTGAGGAGATTGCCACTAAACCGTGCTAACATTGGTTGTCTTTTCATTCTAAGGACATTTATGCAGGTAACAACATGGAAAGCAAAGGGGAACAATTCCAAAAGAAAGTTGCTGCCCAAGCTTGTGGAGGACCTTTGCCGTGCTACTCAAGATCTTAAAGGTAAAATAGCTAACTTTTACACTTTAGTGCATGTGAATGACAATTGTGTGGCTAGTAAGCCATTGAGTGTGAGTAGTAGGTTACTTATTTATGAATCTAATGATTCCTTGCCTCTTGTTGATGATGTACATATTGTGAGTTTGGCTCCACTAGTTGATCCTATTGACGACAAAATTGACTCTTCTTGTAAGATCAATTTATGTCCACTTAGTGTTGAAGCCTATATGTTGAACGGAAGAACATCGTCTTGTGTAATTGGTGTTGATTAACTTGTTTGTGAAAATTGTCCCCTACTTGAGTATGTGTGTGATGTGCTTAATAGAACTCAAGTGAGCGAAGTATTTGAAAATGTTGGTCAACAAAGTGGGAGTGAACCCAAGATCTCTTCTTGGGGTAATATTGTGTTTGGAACATCCTTGAAACTTGATATTGATCATTTAGAGTGTGAGGAACTTGCTTGTTCCAAATCTGTCTGTGAGGTAGATCACACTCTCTTTAGGTGCAATGTCTTGTTTGAAGATGATTTAAACACTTCTAATAAAGCTAGTGGTGAAAATGATGGTATAGCTTGCCTTGGAAGATATAGCCTATATGCTAACCCACTTTGGTGTGACAACATTCCTCCTAAAGATGGAAATCTCTTCTTGGAAGATGAGAGTACTCTTAGGGGTAAGGAATGTGTAGTTGCGGAAGCTACTTCTTCTTTTACTTTGTGTGACTTTATTGTTGAGAGTACTCATGGTTATTATTGGGAAACTAGTAGGGAGTACACATGTGAGGGCACCTTGGTAGAAGTCGATTTGAGTGATACCTTTCTCTACTCTCTATTTGCTTTGGATCATATGTATGCTATTATAGAGAGTATGTGAGTTAGTTTGGGTGTAGACCACGGGAAAAGAGAGTGTTGTCTAGACCCGTGTCTATGGCCACTTTTCCCATTTGACCCCGGTGCCAAATGTAGAAATGGTGATGTTGGTGCACCCAACTTGTTGCTTGGTGTATATGACAAGCAAAGTATCACTCTTGGAGTATCCCATAACCAAATCCTTTGTACATCTTTCATTGAGTTCTTAATACACACTTCAAAGGATTCTTGGTTATACTTCAAGTATGTACCCCCTTGGCGTGATGATGTTTATCATTATGCTAACCCTAACCCTCATGCCATGAGGATGTTGTGCTTGTTTTTCCTTTATCTTATTTGTAAGGTACGAATTCAAGATCGAATCCTTTTCAAGAAGGGGAGGATGATACAAGTGAAATGACCGATTTAGATTTCAATGGCATCATTCAAAGTCACCACGTGAAGAATCAAGTTTTGGTCCCATGGAGGGCACGTGATTATACTTGTAGGGGTTATTTTGAGATACCATCAAACAAACCCGTGTGTGAAAGATTGCTTGGAGCCTTGAAGACTAGAGGACTTACGAGTTTGGACCACATTTGATGGTTCACGATTTTGGCCCATTTTACTAAGGTCATTTTGGTCACTTAGCCTCAAGGTCATTTTGGTCTTTTAGCCTTGTCTAAATGACACTCCATTGCCACCCACCTCATTAAGGGCGTTGGAGTCATTTTATCTTTCTTTTGCAATATACTATATATAGTCTATTTTAGATCATTTCTCTTTAGTTGATGAATTATGAAATATTGAAAGACTTATTCTCTCTCTTTGAGAGTGTTCCACCTCAGTGTAGTTCTTAGTTAGGGCTTGGAAAAACCATCCTTAGTATAGGGCTTGGAAAAGCCAATATTGTTCTTTGCTTGAAAATGGTGTATCTTGCGGTGAGTTAATTCCCTTGGGGTTCACCATACGAGTGTGGTGTTGTTGTTACATTAATTAGGGGTTTAGTGTTTGAATCACACTTTGTTCCTAAGTCTTGTTACAAATCTATATCTCACTATCTATCCTTTATTCTTGTAATCTTGTCATTGTTTGTGTTCTTTTTGTTGTAAGTCATGATTTATTGTTGTTGTTGTCATCTTGCAAACATCTTGTAATCTTCTGTGTTGGATGATTTGGTGTGCTAAACACCTTGTTCATCTCATTATTGTGTTGTATTATTGAATCCGAGAGGGATCACCAAAAGAGGTTCACGGCTTCTTACTCTAGTGGACTGTTTTTGGTGTGTGTCTTGTGTTTCCGTTGTATTTCTCATATCATTTGGTATCAAATCTTGTGGTTGATTTTGTTCCAACAAAATCAATCTTGGGTTTGGTAGTTGAAAAATACCCCCAAAAAAAAAACTGAAAACTGAAATTTTCAGAAAATAGCAATCTGTCCACTTTGTGTTCTTGGCCGAAAATTATGTTCTTGTTGTGTCTTGGCCAAGATTTTACTAGTCTTAAGTGTTTCTAGTGTTAGTATTGTTCTTCACTAACACTTTGAGTCTATATCTTGATTTGAGCCTTTGTTGTTGATGTTGTTATTGTGAACTTGGACTTGGCCGATTGTTGTTGTGGATTCAAGACTTGAACGTGTGATGTGTTGTTGGTTTAAATTTGAACGTGTATTTTGGGGATTGTGTTGTGGATTTAAGCTTGAAAAGGTGTAGTGTTTTTTGGGAGGTCCAACTTGAACCTTAGAACTTCAAGACTCAAAGTTTGTGTTCTTGGTGTTCTTCACAATCTCTATATTTTGTTGAAGAAAAAGTGGTTGTTGATCCTATAAGTTGAAGAAAGAGAGTATGAATTGATGTTAGTCTTGCAAGACATAAATCCAAGATTTAAGGTGTAAGACTTGTGGCTCAAAGACTTTTCCTTCAAACTCAAAGCCTTACAACCACTTCCAACAACCTTCCATCTTTTGAGGATCTTGTTTTAAAGAAAGTGTCAAGAAAGTCAAGTCTTCTCTTTTTGGAATTGAAAAGGGATTACAAGACTTATATTTCCCTCCTAAAACCAAATCCACCATTCCCAACTTACAAATTGATCAAGAATTCCAATTTTTGAAAAATAAATCTATTAAGACCGCAACAATATATGGCTGCCACATCACGTTTTACCGTTCACACGATAAATTTTGGCTCAAATTTTAGATTCTTAGTTTCATTTTATTATTTCCTAGTTTCATGTCTTGATTCTAGAATTAATTAACAGCTAGTAATCACCTACTTAGTTTTAGATTAATTGTTGAATCCATTTCTTTCGTGTCTTTGTTGTTTGTGTACTTTTCTCATTTCTTACTCGTCGTAACTTCTTTGTTTCAAGTTCGTAAGTAAATTTTATTTTGTGTCTTGAGTCGATCAAACAAGAATCTATCCCGATCGCCAAGTAGAATTGACATCTTATTGACTACTGGAGTATAAACAACTTTCAATATTTGCCGCTTCAATTGTGAGAATCACATAGGTTAGTATATACGAGTGTTGGTAAAGAAGCTTTACTACTAATATTGTTTGTTCATTGTGTAGGTACAAAGGTGATATTAGGAGAACATGCAACAAATATATGTCAAATGTCTATATTTGTTTGATAGCATTTCTTGTATCAAATGTCTATATTTGTTTGATAATTTTCAATAGATGAGTCATTTATTAAAATAGGTTAGTCATCTGTTGCAACATGTGTCTATATTTGTTTGGTCATTTTCAACAGATGTCTTTATCTGTTTGGTTATTTCCAACAGATGTCTTTATCTGTTCGGTCATTTTCAACAGATTACTCATCTTTTGCAACATGCTAGTCATTTATTGATTAATATTAAGTCATTATATTAGTAATAACTAAATTGATTTAACTAGAATTAAACATGAATTAATAAGTTCAGTTACATTCTCAATTAATCTCATGGTAATTACATGATCAACTAAGTGTGTTCGTCCTGAGTAGAGTGATCAATTGACCAATTTTTCAAACCAAGCCATAAGTAGAAATAACTATATTGATTTAACTAAAATTAAAGATGAATTAGTAAGTTCACTTACAAGTTCAATTAATTTTATAGTAATTACATATCGACTAAGTGTTTAGTCTTAAGTAGAATGATCAATTGACCAATTTTATTTGAAATAATAAAAATTAAGAAATTATTAGTAATAACTAAATTGATTTAACTAAAATTAAAGATGAATTGATAATTTTATTTACGGTTTCAATTAATCTCACA
Organism: Capsicum baccatum var. pendulum; assembly: GCA_030864225.1. Lineage (NCBI taxonomy): Eukaryota > Viridiplantae > Streptophyta > Magnoliopsida > Solanales > Solanaceae > Capsicum > Capsicum baccatum. Next base: position 43,960,032 of record CM061560.1, read on the forward strand.
GTAGTTACGTGATCATCTAAGTGTATTCGTCTTGAGTAAAGTGTTATTGACCAACTTTATTTGAAATGATTCAAATTAAGACATTGTTAGTAATAACTACATTGATTTAACTAAAATTAAAGATGAATTGATAAGTTCAATTACGATTTCAATTATTCTCATATTAATTACATGATCATCTTAGTGTGTTCGTTCTGAGTAGAGCGATCAATTGACTAATTTTATTTGAAATGATTCAAATTAACCATTATTAGTAATAGCTAAATTGATTTAATAATTACAATTTGAATTAATCTCATAGTAATTACATGATCATTTAAGTGTATAATCTATTGCGACATATTTATCCTGTTGCAACAGATGAGTCATCTGTTGAAAATTATCAAACAGATATACTCATATGTTGCAATAGATTGGTCATCTGTTGTAACAAATGTATTTATCTGTTGGTCATTTCCAACAGATGACCAATCTGTTGCAACATATGACTTTATCTGTTTGTCATTTCCAACAGATGACCAATCTGTTACAATAGATGACTAATCTGTTGCAACAGATGTCTTTATTTGTTTGGTCATTTTCAACATATTACTAATTTATTGCGATAGACGATCATTCTGTTGCAATAGATGTCTTTATCTACTTGGTCCTTTCCAATAGATTACTTATTTGTTGCAACAGATGGGCTATTTATTGTCAATCTATCTTTAATTTTGTTGTAATAGTAAATAATCTTGTGTTGTTATTTAATTTTACTCTATGACCTTGCTCTCAACCAAACACATTCTTTCTTGTAATTGATTTTTTCCACTCCCGAATGCTCAAAAATCTACACCTCACAACATCTTAAAAAAATAGGCAGAATGAAAAAAATAAAATAAATTCAGTTAATCAAATATAGATTTTCTCATTCATTACATAAAAAATATTTAAATAAACTACATATGATAAAAAAATATATAACCTAATTATTATTGTTGTCATTATTGTCAATCGAAAATCCATTGGGCAACAGACCCCTCAACCTTCGAATCCCACGAAGCACCCTTGCTCTCGCGGCGCCCAACTCTCAGTCGAGTTCATGAACCAACCTTTCAAATTCCTACATGGTGTCAAGTAGAATCACCATGTACTAAATCAGATCAGTCATATCTAGAACATGCATGAACAAATAACGTAAAACACTAAACCACATATACTACCAACTGGTAGTTTAACAAAAAAAAATTGTAAAACTTAACTAGAAAATAGATGCATGGTAATAATTTTCACACTAGAACAAAAAAATAAAACATACCTTAATGGACGAACAAGAAATTTATTTTTAAAAGAAAAGTGATTGAAGATATAATGACGGTTTTATGCAAGACAAGATGCAAGAGATAGAGCTGAGGAGACCTATTTATAAAAGATTGAATGAGTGAGTAGTGCAGTATGTTAGACAAAAAATCACGATCGTTCACCTCTTTTTTAATAATTATATCTCTTAATTAAATCAACCTTGGTGACTTTTCAATTATTTAAATTAAAAAATATATTTAAATACAAAAAGGGTGAAAAGTCATAACTTTTTAGTTTTTTGGTATTTTAGTTATTTAAATTAAATAGCTACAAAATTGTGTTTATCATATTTTTTTTATATTATTTATTTACGAATCATTTTTCTTAATTAAATGATCGAAAAGTTATGACCCTTGAGTTCTTCCAACAGATGATCTATTTGTTGCAACATATGGTCCATCTGTTACAACAAATGACCCTTCTGTTGCAACATATGACTTATCTGTTGGCGTAATTGATTCATTTTTGCAACATATGATTCATCTGTTGCAACAAATTATTCATTTGTTGCAACAGATTATTCATTTATTGAAAAAATAAATCAATAACAAGACTTATTCAATAGAAACAATAGCAAATCATCATTTATCAATACACCTTTTTGCCATGAGATTAATTAAAATCGTAATTGAACTTACTAATTCATATTTAATTTTAGTTAAATCAATATAGTTATTTCTAATGATGGCTTAGTTTGAATCATTTCAAATAAAATTGGTCAATTGATCACTCTACTCAGGACGAACATACTCAGCTAATCGTGTAATTATCATGAGATTAAAATTGAAACTGTAATTGAACTTATTAATTCATATTTTATTTTAGTTAAATCAATTTAATTATTACTAATAATGACTTAATTTAAATCAATAGATGACTAACATGTTGCAATAGATGAGTAATCTATTGGAAAAGACCAAACAGTTAAAGATATCTGTTGAAAATGACCAAACAGATATAGACATCTGCTGCAACAGATGACTAACCTATTGCAATAACTAACTCATCTATTGAAAATTATCAAACAAATATAGACATCTGTTGCAATAGATGACTAAATTATTGCAACATATGACTCATTTGTTGAAAATTATTAAATAGACAAGATATATGTTGAAAAGAAATTTAAAATACTAAAGCTCAAATATTTTTAGGAGAACTCAAACATTTGTCCCCTTGTCTAAGGTCTTGTTTTAAAGACTTGTCTTCAATTTTAATTAAATTAATGTAGCTATTATTAATAATTGCTTAATTTGAATCAACAAATAACTAACCTGTTATAAACATATGTTGCAACAGATGACTAATTTGTTGCAACAAATAGGTCATCTGTTGGAAAATAATTTAAAAACTAGGAAACTCAAATATTTTTAGGAGAACTTAAATGTTTGTCCCATTGTCTTAGAGACATCTTTAATTTTAGCTAAATCAATTTAGTTATTACAGATAATTGCTTAATTTGAATCAACAGATGACTAACATGTTGCATCAGATGATTCATCTGTTGGAGATTATCAAACAGATAGAAAATCTGTTGTAACATATGGATCACCTATTAGAAAGCAATTAAAATACTAGGAAACTTAAACGTTTTTAGGAGAACTCAAACGTTTGTCCCCTTGACCCTTTTGCATTTGATGTATGATATATTATGTTTGTCTTCTTTACCTGTTTCATGAAATTTTTCATGTTTTTTACTTATTCGTTGTGCCTCTGTTGAAATTTTTGGAATTTTTAGGTCAAATTTTGTTCGTATATCACTTGGACATTACTTCATAGGTGATTTTGCAACTAAAATTATTATTTTTGTTGAATTTCTTATTTGGTATATCTGCTACTGCTACAATGGATAAAACTTGCAACATGAATCCAACATATGAGTCTTTTGTTGCAACAAGTGAGTAATTTGTTGCAACAGATGACCTATATGTTAGATTCATGTTACAACACTATAATACGAATCCAACAAATGAGTAATCTATTGTAACATATGACGCATCTGTTACAACAGATTATCCACATATTGTTGCAACATATGACTCATATGTTGCAACAGATTAGTTATATATGTTGCAATAGATTTCTCATCTGTTGCAATAGATTAGTCATATATGTTGCAACTGATTACTAATCTGCGCAATAGATTAGTCATATATGTTGCAACAGATTACTAAATCTGTGCAACAGATTAGTCATATATATTGCAACAAATTACTAATCTGTGCAATAGATTAGTCATATATGTTGCAATAGATTACTCATCTGTTGGATTCACGCTACATGTTTTATCTATTATTGAAAAAACAGCAGTAGCAGATACATCCAGAGAAATTCAACTAAAAAATAACAAACATAAAAAAATATCAAACACCAACAAATCAAGTTCCTCATTTTCATCATAACTAAAAAGCCTTGATTTGTTACCTGTGGAAATAAAAAAGAAACGATGAAGAACTCGAAGTTGTTGTCGCCGAAAATGTGCAACATATTACTTATCTGTTGTAACAGATTAGTCATATATGTTGCAACAGATTACTAATTTGCACAACAGATTAGTCATATATGTTGCAACAGATTACCAATCTGCGCAACAAATTAGTCATATATGTTGCAACAGATTACTAATCTGCACAACAGATTTGTCATAGATGTTGCAACAGATTACTCATCTGTTGGATTCACGTTACATGTTTTATCCATTGTTGAAAAAACAACAATAAAAGATACATCCAAATGAGAAATTCAACTAAAAAATAACAAACATAAAAAAAATAACAAACACCAACAAATCAAGTTCCTCGTTTTCGTCATAACTAAAAAGCCCTAATTTTTTACTTGTGAAAATGGAAAAGAAACGATGAAGAACTCGAAGTTGTTATTGCCGGAGAATGTTGTCACGTCGATTGACGGTTGAAAGTAAAAAAGGAATGGGCAAGAACTCAAAACTATTTGTCGCCAGAGGTTGAAGTTGCACAAGATTGAAGGGAGAAATTTGGAAAGTTGTTGGTTGAGAGAAGTTAGAGAGAGAAAGAGAGAAGAGGGATTGATTTGCAGAGGGAGGGGATTTGTTTGGGTGTGAGTTGATTTGTATTTTTGGAAAGATTAAAATATTTGAAAAATATTAATTAAGTACACAATTAACCTAATAAAGTTTCTTAATTATGTTTGACCCTTTAAGTTGGTCAATGTCACCAATCCTTCATTCAAGACTTAAAAGACACCTTTCCTTCAATTTTCTCAACTTTGTACTTGTCGTTGATGATCACGTTTCAAAACACCAAAAGAAAATGAAATTTGTTACTATAAAAAATGAATCATGCTACATTTATTTTGACCTACTCTTGTATTGATTTTGTTAAAATTTACATAAATTTAATAATTTAATATATTACATGACATAATTTGTGACAGATTAGAAGGAAGAAAATTGTTTTATTAACAATTATTGATAAATTTAACATTTAGAATAATTAAGGATATTTTAGTAAACTTACCAGTTACGGCATAGTACATACCATCAAATCAAACAAAAAAACTGTTATTAAACAACAATGAACGATACAGTCAATTCAAACATTATATTTTAGTGTACAGTACAATACTATACTATACAATATCGTACATTATTAAATTATCACAAACCCACCATCCAAACCAAGTATTAAATTGAAGCAGACACTGATTGAGACGAGTTAAAGTTTCTACACATGTATTGTTGAAGTTGGAGTCTTTCGCTGTGAATTAAGTTCAAGTTCAAGTTTCTGTCTCTGAATCATGGCATCTTCCATTGTTATCAACTTCACAATTTCGTAAAAGTAGTAGTGTCAAGTTGTCATCAGGCAAATTGCTTCAATTATTTAACCAAATATCAATCAGTAAATATCTAGTTTCCTTAGCATGTCATGATGCCAAATGCATCATATCACCAAGCAACAAGTTTCTACATAAACTTTTAAATAATATGAAAAAAAAAATCAAAGCTTTATCCATTGACATTATGACATATTTGGGATGACCAAATACAATATCAATATGTATCACCACAATGGATAAAGAAAATTACTCTTATTTGACTAGATTAATAACATGTTTGGGATTGCTTATTTCCTAAAATAAGCACTTATTTTGAAGAAAAAGTAATTTTTTTAAAAAAGAGGGTGTCTCGTAAACTTTCAAAAGTGCTTTTAAAAATAAGCAGAAGCAGAAAATTTCTGCCTAAAAAAAAAAGCAGAAGCAGAAGCAGAAAATTATTTTTTTATCTTACAAGTTTGATTAACGTTTGATTTTTAAAATTTTACATTTCATATTTAAATCATAATTCTTTATGATTTATATATTTTTGTTTTATTTTCACTCATTTTCTTTAAATAAATTTGTAAATATCATTGATGATGATGACTAAAGAATATATAAGTTATTTTATTATTATTAATGATAACAATTGACAAATGAATCACGTTACAAGATTGTACTTTGACATCACATATAAATATTTTCTCGAATATTTAATTTTCAATAAATAATTCATGAAAAGTTTCATATTTGTTAAAATATAGTATATATATATATATATATATATATATATATATCTGCTTATTCGTAGTAAATTTTGACACCATAAAAATATATTAAAAAAAGATAACAAATAATAGATAGAATTTTATTTTAAATATTTGTCATCAGGTAGTATACGTATATAGTGTGTATATATATATATATATATGAATATGATGACTGCTTATTCGTAGTAAATTTTGAAATCGTAAAAATATATTAAAAAAAGATAACAAATAATAGATAGAATTTTATTTTAAATATTTGTCATCAGGTAGTATACGTATATGAATTTGGCTACTTAATTTTAGAATTGAAATGGTAAAGACATATCCAAAAGAAAAGGCAAAAAATAACAAATATTATCTCATTTATATATTTGTAAACATGAATATAGTGTTTGCTAAATTTTAATGAATTTGACAAAGTAAAATGAATCCAAAAAATAAGGTAACAAAAAGAAGATAGATTCTAATTAAATATTTATTTGACTTTTTTTTCAAACCTTCTATTCATTCAATGAGTTTAGCGTATTGCATACCTTATCCTTCATTTATAAATACAAATAATATTTCTCATTTATACATATATTTTATTGCTCTCCAAAATATAAAGTCATCTCTATTATTAATAAGTTATTTTTTGAATCAAAATTGCTTTCTCATTTGAAGGTATGTTTTTTTAATAATTATCGTGATATAATTAATTTTTTTTATGTGCATACATATAAGAGCATATGTGATAATATCGTTGTCTGTGAATTCTTTGATTTTGTTAAGTTTTTATTTTGACAATAATATTTTTATTTCACTATTTAGTGTAATGTTATTATTATTAATCATATATCTCTAATGCATAGAAAATGAGTAATGTTGAGAATTTTTGTGATGTATGAAAGGTCAATTATTTTTGTCGTTAATTTTTTCATATGTAGTGATTTAATTTATGAAATAACTTTTATATTCATTTTTGTTTGATGTTTTAAGTAATATTTAAATTATTTAAGTAATATATCACCATTTAATTTTCTTAATGTATTTATGTATATAAATATTGATTGAAAATTCTAGAGTACGTACTTTTTAATTAAATAAAAAAATTTAATTAAAAATATTATAATAGCTATTTAAAATAATTTTTCTCTATAAATTGATTTTAGTAATAAAAGTCTATTGATAGATGTCCTTTTTGGTCATTTGTCTCAAAAAAATATTTGTTGAAAAAGATTATCCAAACATAATTTGATTATCAAAAGCACTTTTCGAATGAATTTACCAGACACAAACTACTTTTTTTTAAAAGCACTTTTTTAAAAAACCATTTTATAAAAGTACTTCTCAAATAAGCAGTTTTGCAACAACAATTCCAAACGAGCCCTAAAGCTAACTTGAAGCAAACAATTCAAGAATTATATTCATTTTATTTTTCCTTCAAAATTTTGAAAAAAGAGTTTTACCCGAAGGAAGAAAAAATTCAACCAAACAATTAAGAAAGAAAAGTTTTTCAGTTTTTTCAAAATTTGGAAGACTATTTTCTGTTTTTTCTTTCAACCAAATACCATTCAAATAATTTTTTTATTTTTGAAAAAATTGAAGCATTTCATGATCTCTGCCTCTCTATTTTTGGAGTGATAAGTAAAAATTTACAGCACACACGTGTGGTTCTAGACCTGGTAATATGGTTATAAGTGAAATTATTCACCAACCCAAGGAAGCAGTTTTTTCTTATGTTACGTCTCAAATTATTGAAAGAAACAATAATATAACAAAACAAAAATAAATAAACCATTAATATTCTATATGTGATTTTCTATATCCAAATCATCACCACCAACTTTTAAAAAAAAAGTTCCATTCCTTTGGTTCTTTTTTTTTTTTTTTTTTCTGTTGTTGTTCAAGAATTCAAGGTGGTGATTCTAATTTTGTTTGTTGAATGCACGTCCCCTTGTCTCTTAGTATTTGCATCCCTTTACTCATCTTCATTTTTCAAATTTCTAGAATTTTTTAAGAAGTTTTTCTTCCATTTCACAAAACCAATACTTGAAATTTATCAAGAAAATTGCAAAAAAGGTGGGAGTTTCATAAGTTTCTTCATGCAAAGGTAAAAAAAATCCCTTTTTTTCTGTCTTAAATTTGCAATCTTTGATGGTGTAATGCATATGAGGAATGTGAACCAGACAATATATATAAGATAGAAAAGGTTCATGAATCGACAATTGAAGATTGAATATGAAAGCCTTTTCTTCATGTGGAAACAAAAAAACTAATCGGTGCGTTTCAATTTGTTTGCCTTACTTTTCTTTTAAGTCCGTGTAAAAAAGAAAACCTCTTTCCTTTTTTTTTTTTTTTGTGGATTAACTCTGTAATTTTAACTTCCTACGCGATTGAATTGGCGACAATACTTTCTTTTTCGGGCCTAGTTTCATGCTTCAATCCTTTTCCACTAAAGTTTTGAAAATACATGTACTTTCATCATTTCAAGTGTTCGGTTCATTGCTCTTGCATGGCATAGAATGTTTAAGTCCATGAGATTAACAGATATTTTGGTACATTCTACGTATCTTTAACAGAGAAAGATTCAAAACTTTTTCTGTTTTCTAAAACTTCATGTCAAATCAAACCAAACAATCAAATTGAAATGGAGGGAGTATATTCTAAAGATCTTGTTGTTGTTGTTGTTGCCAGGATATTGATTTTGGCTCAAAACTGAAAAAGGAATGTGAATGGAATTCAAGTTTTTGGCTTTGATGAATCCAGGAATGTGTGATTATAGAATAAAGTTTTGATGTTTGTTTCTTGAAAGTTTACTAGAGTTGAAAAATATGATTGTTGATTTGAGTTTTTGAGGGATTGTAAAGAAGAGAATCTTGGTTCAACAAGATTAGCACATTGGGATTTTTTGGGCACTTCTAATAGGATGGAGGCACCAGCAGCTCAGCCAACTACTCCCCGGAAAAAGATGACGAAACAACTAACAGGAAAACGCGATGATAGTGCTTTGCATTCAGCAGCTAGAGCTGGAAATCTTGTTGCAATAAAAAGTACTATCGAGGAAACGGGTGAGGAAGAATTGGCAGAGTTGTTGATAAAGCAAAATTCAGCTGGAGAGACCCCTTTATATGTTGCAGCTGAATATGGTTACTATGAGGTGGTTAGGGAGATGATCATGTACTATGATCTTGTTGCTGCTGGAATCAAAGCGAGGAACGGGTTTGATGCACTGCATATTGCTGCCAAACAAGGAGATTTGGGTGAGTTGTCGATATTCCATCAGAGGCGTATCAGTGATTTAAACTTCACGGGTTGAATCTTTAACGTTATTAGCAATATATTCATTGTACTTTTGAAATTATGAGTTCAGAAGTTGATATTTTAGCTGTTGTCTGCCCCATCAGCCTCTAGCTAGATCATTTTATCCTTTCCACTTTTCTGATGTCTAAAAAGAGCAGTACGGTGCACTAAGCTTTCATTAAAGGCTGTTTCCAGCTAGGTTGCACAGACTCTTCATTTACAATGCCGCACCCATGTCGGATTCTCCAAAAACACACTAAATGTTTGGAGAATCCGACATGCACCTGTTGACATTTTTGAAGAGTCTGAGCAACATAGGTTCCTGGTCACATGGAGGTAACTTTACAAGTTCTGATGTCTAATTTATGAAATGTTTGATGAACTAGCTTTTTCATTTTTGGTAATGTTGCAGCTGGTCACATGGAGGCAACTTTACTAGTTCTGATGTCTAATTTATGAAGTGTTTGATGAACTAGCTTTGTCATTTTTGGTAATGTTGCAGATGTGGTGAAGGTATTAATAGAAGCACATCCCGAGCTCGCAATGACTGTTGATGTTGTAAATACGACAGCTTTGCATACTGCAGCAAACCAAGGGCACATAGAGATGGTGAATTATCTCTTGGAGCAACAAAGCAGTTTGGCCACTATAGCTAAAAGTAATGGGAAAACATCGTTACATTCTTCTGCAAGAAATGGACATTTGCAGGTTTTGAAGGCTCTTTTGACTCAGGAGCCAGGGATTGCAACGCGGATGGATAATAAGGGACAGACCGCACTTCACATGGCTGTCAAAGGACAAAATCTCGAGATTGTGGAGGAGCTCACTAAAGCTGATCCTTCATTAGTTAACATGGTTGACAATAAGGGAAACACACCATTGCATATTGCAGCTCGGAAAGGGAGGGCTGAGGTATGTTTCATCTAAAACTTCTTCTGTAATGCTAATGTTTTAGTTAATAAGTGTTCTCGTTTACCAGAACAAGAGATGAAAAATAGTTTCTAGTTGGAGCTTTTACAACTTTGCTTATTGCAATAAACGGTTCCCCTTTTTCAGTCATGTTAATTTATCGATATTATATAACATCAGAAGAATGAAGGGGAGCCTTGGAGTAACTGGTAAAGTTGTTACCATATAACCAGGAGGTCTCGGGTTCAAGCATGGAAACAGCCTCTTGTAGAATTGCAGAATTGCAGGGTAAGGTTGCATACAATAAATCAGTGGTCCGGTCCTTAAAGCAAAAACTCTACAATATTTCCAGCCTCAAGTGGTATAATTTTTATCTGGAAAATTGTTTTAACACCTCCCGAACTTTTTACAACCATGGATTTGATGATGATGTTGTTCATTTCTCACCTTTCACTCGGCAGACAAAATTTTACACTCGTTGTGTGTACATCTTTCATTAACATGTCGTTGATGTATTCCTTAGATACATTAGATAGTATAAATGATGAGGAATTGTTGATCACAGAGGAGAACTGACTCGCTTTGACCTTATGCAGATTGTTAAATTGCTGCTTGCACAGAATGAAAGAGATGCGGAAGTTATCAATAAATCACATGAGACAGCTCTAGACACTGCTGAGAAAATGTCACAGGGTGAGACCGTAGCCATCCTGCAGGAATACGGGGTTCAGAGTGCCCGAGTCCTCAAGCCACAGCCAACGAATCCAGCAAGAGAGTTGAAGCAAACTGTTAGTGACATTAAGCACGAGGTGCATGATCAATTAAAGCACACAAAACAGACAAGAAAACGCATACAAGGCATAACCAAACGGCTGCACAAGATGCAACGGGAGGGCCTTAACAACGCGATCAACTCAAGCACAGTCGTAGCTATACTCATTGCCACGATTGCCTTTGCAGGAATATTCCAAGTGCCAGGTCAATACTATATGGATAAGGACAAACTCCCAGAGGGCCATGTAATTGGAGAAGCAAACATATCGAACCACCCTGGATTCCTCGTGTTCTTTGTCTTCGACTCAGTCGCGTTATTCATCTCACTATCAGTTGTGGTTGTCCAGACAACAGTGGTGGTGATACAGCAAGGAGCAAAGAAGAAGTTGATGTCAATCATAAACAAGCTAATGTGGATAGCATGTGTGTTTGTATCAGTTGCATACTTGGCTCTGTCATTTGTAGTCGTTGGCCGGCGTTATAGGCTGATGGCGTATATTGTGACAGCTCTCGGAGCAGTTATAATGCTTTCAACAATTGCAGTAATGTTATATTGGGTCATTAAGCATCGGATTGAGTCATCAAACAAGAAGAGCATGAGAAAGAACTCTCTGGTTAGCAAGTCTATGGAATTTTCTGATTCTGCCCTCTCTGATGACAACAATGAATTCAAAATATATGCCTTATAAAATATTGTAACTTTTTTTTTCCTTCTTCGAGTTAGGGGGATTTGACAATTGAAATTTGTTTTTGGTGGAAAATTTTGAGAGTAATGTTATGTTAACATGTTTGCGTATACTCTACCCTCCCCAGATCACTTTGTGGGATTATGCTGGGTATGTTGTTATTGTGCTATGTTAGCATTTTTATACAGCTCGAACATCCAACTTACTAATTGGCAAAACGAATATTCAATCAAGTGAGAGTTTTTTTCAAATTTCTAGTGTTACCTTAGCCAATAGCTAAGAACTTGTATAGAGCAGGATTTTCTGGCAACAATTGTTCTATTGGTTTCCAAGTGAAATGTGAATGGAAAATGGAGAAACGAAAATAGAGGGAAAGTGAAATGTGTGTTTGTTTATAAAAAGAGTGTTTCTCCTCTCAATTTTTTTTTTCTCTTTTTTTTTTTTAACTCTCAATCTTTATTTTTGTTTTGTCTCTTTTTTTTTATTTGTTCTCAACCTTTATTTTTTTCTTTTCTCCCCTTAGCTTCTATATTTTCTTTATTGTTTTTCTTTGATCTCTTTTTAAATATTTTTCTTCATTTTCTTTTTTTGTTTTGCAGCTTTTATGATTTTTTTTTCTTTTCTTCGATTTCTTCCAATCAAGTTACGCCCCATGAGCAAGAGCTGAGGCTAGAGGCAAGACTTATGACTTTCAAATAAAAAGTTACATTTCATGGGTAAGAGTTGACACTATCACATTGTGTTTTGATTTATGAGATGTTCTATAACTCTTACCTTAGAGGCACTCAAGGACTTTTAAACAACAAATTATGCTCTGCAGGCAAGAGTTGACTCTACCATGTTACATTTTCATTTATGAAATGTTCTACGACTCTTGCCTTAGAGGCAAGACTTAGCTCAAGGACTTTCAAACAACAAATTATGCCCCATGGGCAAGAGTTGACACTACCACATTATGTCTTTATTTATGAGATATTCTACAACTCTTGCCTTAGAGGCAAAACTTAGCTCAAGGACTTTTAAACAATAAATTATGTCCCAAGGGCAAGAGTTGATACTATCACGTTATGTCTTTATTTATGTTCTATAACTCTTGCATTAGAGACAAGACTTAGCTCAAAGACTTTCAAACAATAAATTATACCCCACGGGCAAGAGTCGACACTACCATGTTAGGTCTTCATTTATGAAATGTTCTATAACTCTTGCCTTAGGGGCACGACTTATCCCAAGAATTTTCAAACACGTTATGCACATTGGGAAAGAGTCAACACTAACACACTGTGTTTTTTACTTATAAAATGCTCTATAACTCTTGTCTTAGAGGTACGACTTAGCCCAAGGACCATCAAACAACAAGTTATGCCCTATGGGTAAGAGTTGACACCACCACATTGTGTTTGATTATGAGATGCTTTATAACTCTTCCCTTAGAGGCAAGACTTAGGCCGAGAGCTTTCAAGAAACAAGTTGTGTCCTATGGTCAAGAGTTGACATTATCATATTGCGTTTTGATTTATGAGATATTCTAGAACTCTTGCCTTAGTGGCAAGACTTAACCCAAGAACTTTCAAACAACAAGTTACGCTTCATGGGTAAGAGTTGACACTATCACATTATGTTATGATTTATGAGATGATCTATAACTCTTGCCTTAGAGGCATGACTTTGCCCAAGGACCTTTAAAGGACAAGTTACGTTCCATGGGCAAGATTTGACATTATCACATTGTGTCTTAATTTATAAGATATTGTATAAATCAAGAACTTTGAAAAAATAATTTATGCCCCATGCGTAAGAGTTGACACTACAATATTATGTCTTGATTTATGAGATATTCTATAACTCTTGCCTTAGGAGTACGAATTAGTCCAAGGACTTTTAAACAATAAGTTATGCCCCATGGGCAAGAGTTGACACTACCACATCGCGTCTTGATTTATGAGATATTCTATAACTATTACCTTAGAGGCAAAACTTAGCCGACAAGTTACGCTCTATGGACAAGAATTGACACTATCACATTGTGTCTTGATTTATGTGATGCTCTATTAATCTTGCCTCTACGACAAGACTTAGCCCAATAACTTCCCCAAAGAACACATTACACCCAATTGACATGTGTTGCTATAACTCTTGCCTTTGAAGCAAGACTTAACTCAAGGATTTTCAAACAACAAGTTATGCTCCCCAAGCAAGACTTGACACTGCCATATTGTGTCTAGATTTATGAGTTTTTCTATAATTTTTGCCTTAGAGGCAAGACTTATCCCAAAGGACTTTCTAATAACAAGTCTTGCCCTTAAATTCGCTTTGATGTCAAAAAAAGAAGATTTCTTTACGGATTATCCAACTTTTTATTTATTAGCAAAATATAATAGAAATTGAGGAAAAAAAAGAGAATAAACAATGAATTAAAAAAACAGAGAGAAATGAAGAAATAAATAATGTTTGTGAAAAAAATAAAATAAAAATAAAAATTGAGACAAATAAATTAAAACAAGAAAAAATATAAGTTAAGGTAAAAAAATAAAATAAAAGTCGAGAGATAAATGAGAATGAAAAGTTTAAAAATATTTGAGGTATAGAGGGGAAAAATGTATTTATACTATACATAAAGAAAAAGGAAGACGAATCTTTAAAGATTTATTTTATGGAGGTCAAAAATTCAAAACTACTCACTATTGGGTCATCCCATGTAATTTTCTGATTAATGATTTTTTAATCTTGTACAACATGTCACAGCGAAAATTGGAAAATGCGGACGCACGTGGCTTTATGAGGACACACAAGCCAGTTCATATGGGTTTGCATGTCAACCAAAACTTTATGTTTTGCGCAATGGCAAATGTCACCATGTGAGGATGCACATGGGTCCACCATGTGGGTCCGTCATTTCAAAAAGGTGCATTTTTTTAAAATTATTACTTTTTTTTTTTTTAAAGTTCTTTTTGACTATAAATAGCTGATTTTTCCTTATGTATTGATATGAAATTTTGAAATTATAAACCCATCTTCTTTCTAACAATTCAAGTGTGATTTGTGTTTTAGAGAATAAATTATTTAAAAGAAAATAATTTTTGACTACTCAAATCATTTCAAAACTTAGAAACATTTCAAAATAACTTAAGAAAAATTACAAAGTCATCACTTAATTTTTATTGAAAATGAGGAAAACTAAAAAGAATTTTAAAAATTTAAAAACAGAAATAAGCCTTTAAAAGTAGAGAAAATAGGTAAGGGTTCAGTTAACCTCCTAAGAGGGGTTTTAAGGCACGTAGAAATCTCTGCTTTAAAACAGTTGACCAAAATATTTTCACTAACTCAAAATGGCTAACTTTTGCGAAAATATTAATTTTTATGAAAATATCAAACTTGATTCACGCTATTTTTAAAAATAGTTTCATTTCGTTCAAATCAAAATAGTCCATTTTTAGCTAAACGGAATTGACTTTGAATGAAAAAATATAAACAAAAATTTCATTTTTTAGTAACACAATTTTAAGGAAAACAATTTTTTTAAGGAAAAGAGGCATTTTTAAAGGAAAATCTATTTTGATAGACAATGTTGATTAAAATCTTGATTTTTGACAACAATAGATTTTAAGAAAAATACTAAACCAAAATAAGCAAGGAACATTTAACTAATCATGAAAAAGTTTAGACCTTTTTCTTTTCTTTTCTTTTTGTAAGAAGAAACCAATACAAGAAATCTATTTTTTTTTTTATTTTTTTATGTTTGAGAAAACTCCTTTAGCCTAAATGAGATTAAGTAACATATGAATGAAAAAAATATCATCTCAATACGAAAAGACTTGTTTTTAAAAAGATTAACATAAAAACTATTTTTTATTCTTTTTTTTTTAAAGCCAAGATAAAGTGAATAGGAAAATTCAAATGAATAAATGAAAGAAAATGAAGATAGAAATAAAAATGACAACATCTTAGGGAATAGAAATAAAAATGGCAATATCTCAGGAAATTTGTCTAAATTCATTAATCAAAGTCTTAGTTAATATAAATAGTCAAATAAACTAGAAGAAGAAGAAGAAGAAGGAGGAGGAGGAGGAGGAGGAGGAGGGTTGAGAAAGTCGGCTTTCAGGCTCATTTTGATTCTGTCCAGCTTTGGACTTCAATCCCATGGACTTTGGATCCATTTTTATTCTTGTATATCAGTTGTATATCACCATCACGTTTTCTTGCTTATGACTGTGTATTTGTTGTATACCAGCGTAACCTGCATATTTGCTTCCATTTTGATATACACTATATAACAAGTTTATAGCTGCTACTTTTCAGTGTATATTCACTATATATTAGAATGTATCTATGTATATTAGTTCATTTTTTTGTCTTTGATGAGGCTTGATTCATTGAAGGTTGGATTTAACCCAACAGAATGGAAGAGATGGGAGTCTGAGGGAACTCATGCATAGAAAAGATAAGAATTAGTAGATAAATAGTAGAAGGTAATGAACTGAGCAAATAAATGAACCCAAACAACACGCCATTATTGTTTAAGAGTAAAGCAAATATAGTTGATCTTTCTAAAGCCCCCCGAAGAAAAGACGGATATAGGACTACACAAAGAATAGGGTGCATGTTTTATATTTAGAATTTATCAAAGTGAAAGAAAAAATAGATAATTGCAGTCAAACAGGAAAAAACAATATAGTGAAACTTTATTGTAGATTTTTAGAGCTAAATAGATTAGTACTCCAATCAACAGACAATAGTATCTAAGAAAGATGCCATAAGTTCACAGAAAAGAAACACACATAGTGTAGACATAAAAACACCTATACACACATATCATGTTTGAACTTGAGCAATAAATCATATTGGCAAAATCATATGATAATTTGGCCAAAATTTACGCATATCATGTTTGGACTTGAGCAATAAATCATATTGAAAACATAAAAAAACCTATACACATACAGAGTGTATAACTATAAACAAAATAATATAACAATTATACATTTTCAAATTTTGAGGAAACAACTAGAAAAAAGTATAAAGTAAATAAGTTTAAGCACGTAACCTTTACAAATTAAGAAGGAAATTCATTATGGACAGATCAACACATTCCTCAGATAGCCAGTTACAAAGCACATTATATTTGGAGAGTAGAACCAATTGATTCTTAGGGAGGGTTAAAACACACAATTGAACACAACAACCAACATATCTAAGCTATACTAGGTATAACTTAACCAAATTTCAGCGACTAACAAGAAACATCCCTAAAAACCCAACTTGGAACAAAGAAGGTTAGAACTATAAATTATTTTAGGATGTTGTAAATAAAACTATTTTAATCAAGCATGAGAGTGAAAGAAAACTCAATGCAAAAGAAATATAGTTTAACCACTAATATCAACAAAATACATCAGGAAACTCACAAAAGGGATATGAAAAAAGGACATGATATTGTTCATAATTATATCCTTCCGAGCTAACGGCTAGATAAGTATTTCACTTTCAAAAGTAGAAAAGAAAGTATACAAACCATACTTACAAAAGAAGAGTCTTTTTAACAAATCTAACATAGTATGAACTCACTTGTATCTTAAATAGGTTAAAATTATTCATGACTTAGAACGGACCAGTTTCATATGAAATTTGGATAAAAAATACATAAAAGATTTATATTTCGACTGCTAGATAGGTCTATATGCATAACTATGAACATGAATCCTGAAATAGAGCCAATTATTCTTAATAAAGTTCACACAATTTTACCTCACATTCTGAAAGAAAATAAAGTATGAAGGAAACATGAGAATTTAAACAGGATCAAACACTTGCTTGTATAAATTTAGATTAGAAGAGAAGCATGTATTTATTATTGAAATATAAATGATTTAAAAATTACAATAACAAAATAGCTGCAGTAAAACACACACACATCAGGTTGATGAGATTAAAGGAAATAGTATCGAGCAAAGAGAAGGCAAATTTTATGTCACGATTTGAGCCGGTACCTTGGATCTGACGGTACCCCAAATCAATGAAGGTTCGAGATGATCCCTTAGCATTTCATCATAGGCTTAGTCATAAATAAAATGCAGAATTAGACCCATAAAATATAAAGTGCAATAACAGAAATGATTCAAATTTAAGTCTTGAAATGTGAAATTAAACATTTGACTAACCCAATCTACAAAGTCTCTAACTAAATTAGTGGACATCTTATGCAAGAACATGGCCCCAACAAATATCATAAAATTAAAATAAATTAAGTCTATCTAAAAGAAATAAACATAGCCCTCCAAAAGATGGATAGCTCACAACCTGCTAGCTGTCGTCCTGAGTGAAATTCTAATGTTGACCCAGATTACGAGGATTAGCTTCAAAACCTACAGCATGAAAGGATGTAGCATCTAGAGACGATCAGTATAATGAGTACTGACATGCAACCCTGGAGAAGGGAACCAAAGTATCTTATTAAATTCAAATCATAAGTTCATAGTACAGATAATAAGAAGTAAGTGACAAAGTATGAAAAAAAATCACTTGAAAACCTTAAATTTTGAATTATGTACTTTACACCGATATTATGTAACTCGTGGTTTCAGTCCGTATCCAAATGGCGGGGCCCCAATCCATGTAAGTTGTATAAACTAAGGTAGTCATTATTAGGCCATCATATCATTAAAATAACTGCATACCTCTATGTGAAGCAAGCATACAACGGTCATCCATTGTTTAGGATAAGACCTCCCCACATCGACAAATGTGATTTTAGGTATTGGTCACAAAAACTATAACTTCTCGATAAAACTACACACTTCTCTTTAGGCTCAATTAAATATTTTCTCATCACATTTATCAGGAGTCTTTCATTAAGGCATTCATATTTTGGTATCGTCATACCAAAGCTTTCAAGTCACCCATATCATTCCAACCCAATATCATTAAATATTTTTTAACATCTCTGCCTTAAAAATCATGTACAAAATCATGATTGAATTTCCCATAAAATTTTCAAACCATTTGAATGACACGTTACATTCAGTGATATAAAGGACAGGAAAAAAGACATGGATAGTCCTTATGCAATTCAAAGCTTATAAGAGACATGAAAGTCATGGCTTAAATATTTATCTATTTAACATTCAAATTTCAAGATATAAAGATTCAATATAATTAAATAGCAATTTTAGTATAAAAAACCCATCAAATAAAGATTTAATCATCCATTCATAAAAAAGAGAAATTTTATAGCAAGTTTTTAAGGAAAAAGATACTCAACCCTAGATTCAAACCATCAACCAAGAAAATATACACAAATAATAATTAAATTCACACTTTATAAAAGTATTTGAAGAATGGTGTGTTCAACATGCCTTTTGAATAAAAAGAATTTGAGAAAGCTTGAATTTTAGCTTTGAATCTTAAAAGATATTCTTGATTCTTAAAATATTTTGGGGGAGGACGAGAGAGTTTCTAATCATATTCCTATTGAAAATAAACATAACCGATTATTCAAAAGGTGTTTTATGTATGTAGGCATCGGATCTCATAAGGGAAATGAATAGGATGCCTATAAGTTGACCCTAAAAAAATTTCTTGAAATTAGGTTTTCACGACTTGGTCTATAGATCGTGGAAGATTTCACAGTTCGTTAACCCGAGTCATGAAAATTAGATAGATTTTGTAACTTTCAGGATCAAGTCCACGACTTGGTCTATGAGTTATAGAACCTGTTCATGATTCGTGAACACAACTTGTGGAAATAAAAAAAAATTACTGATCATGAAAACTTTTTCACAGATTATGAAAACTTTTTCACTGATCCTGAAAATTTTTTGGCTGATCGTGGAATCTTCCACTAATCGTGAACTAGACCCGTGGAAACTTGGAAGCTAGATTTTTTAGCCTAAATTTATACAAAGTTGAATGCATAAAGGTTCTAAAATTTTTGGGATGTTAATATCCCCCGCTCCATAGGGATCGCTCATTCTCAAATTATGGATAAGGACTTATTAAAATTCCCTGACACAACATAAAGGCCGAAACCTTAAATACAATAAGAGATCTCTCATGACACATCAAGCAATGGATTAGGAAGGACTCGTGAGACTTTAGGATTTCATATAGGCATATATACTTAGGCATGAATATGAGAAAATTAAGAATGACATAGAATTGGTACCTCTAACAACATCATCTGATGACGTGAATAGAGAAAGATATCTAGACTTCATGTCATCCTCCGATTCTCATGTAGCATCTTCTAGCTTTTGATTATTCCACAATACCTTTATTGAAGCAATTTGTTTGGTACACAACTTTTGAACTCGATGATCCAAAATGTCAGTAGGAACTTCCTCATTGGCTAAGAAATCTTTCAAACTAATATCCTCTACAATGACTATAAGAGAATGGCTAGCCATACACTTTTTGACCATAGAAACTTGAAACACTTGATGAAACGATCTAAACTCACGGGCAAATCCAACTTATAAGCAACATTCCTAAACTTTCTTAAAATCTGGTATGGACCAGTGTAATGAGGGATGAGCTTTCCCTTCTTCCAAACCTCATTACTACTTTCATAGGATAGACTTTTAGGAATATCCAGTCTTTAATTTTTAACTCCATCTCTCTTCAACTCATATTTGCATAGGAATTTTGACGACTTTAAGCGGTCTTAAGCCTTTCATGAATAACTATAAATTTATCCATTGCCTGGTGCACATGGTCAGGTCCAAACAATCTAGCTTCACCCACCTCATACCACCTAACAGGTGACCTACATCTCCTGCTATAAAAAGCTTCCAAAGAAGCCATCTAGATACTAGAGTGATAACTATTATTGTAGGTGAATTCTATAAGAGGAATGATCCACCCAACTAGATTTAAAGTAATTGGCACATGCTTTCAATATATCCTCCAAAGACTGAATAGTACGCTCCACTTTTCCATCAGTTTAAGGGTGAAAAACTATGCTAAGGGCCACCTTAGTACCCAAACCTTTATGAAAATCCTTCCAAAACTGGGAAGTAAATTGCGTACCTATGTCAGATATCATGGATATAAGAGCCCCATGCAATCTAACAATCTCTTGAATGTACAACTTTGCATACTTCTCTCCTAAATAAGTCTGCATAGGTAGAAAATAAACGGACTTGGTTATCCTATTAATGATGACCCAAATAGAACCACATAGGTTGAAAAAACAGGGAAGACCAGTGACGAAGTCAATGTTTATAATCTCCCATTTCCACATAGGACTAGCTATGTCTTGTGACGTACCACCAAGACTCAAATGCTACACCTTAACTTATTGGAAATTAGAGAACTTGGTAATAAAATTTGCGACATCCCTTTTTCATATTATTCCACCAATACAACTCTTTCACACCATGATACATCTTAGTAGTACCAGGGTGAATGGTATACCTAAAAACATGAGCCTCGATCAGAATTCTCTCACACAAATTATCAGCATTTGATACATATAATCTCTTTTGCTACCACAATATGTCGTCTCCCTAATCTCAAAAGCTAAGATCTTATGCTTGACAACATCCTACTTAATCTATAGAAGTACGAGATCATTAATCTATTTTTCCTTCACTTCAGTACCGAAAGAAAACTTAGCCATCTCGTGAATGACCACTCCTCTATCTCGAAGTTCAAGAGTTAGATTGCCGAATTAGCAAGCTGGTGAATATCCTTCACCAATTATCTCTTCCCCTCTTCAACATGTGAAAGGCTATCCATACATAAATTGTGAAGATCATCAATAACCACGTTAGCCTTCCTTGAGTGATAATGCAAACTCATATTATAATCTTCAATAGCTCAAGCCATCTTTTTTGCCTGAGACTCACTTTCTTCTGAGTGAATATATTACAGACTCTTGTGATCAGAGTAAATGTTCACATGCACTCTATATAGATAATGACTCCAAATCTTAACTGTAAAAACCAATATCGCCAGCTCAAGATCATGGGTTGGGTAGTTTTTCTCATGGTCCTTAAGTTGCCTAGAGGCATAAGACACAACTTTTCCATATTGCATAAGACCCACTCGAGATACATCATAATATACCACGAACCCTTCCGTACCTTTAGGTAGGGTCAAAAGAAGAGCAAATGTCAACCGATCTCTTATCTTCTTAAAACTTCCCTCACTAGCATCAGATCACTGGAAATTCACTTTCTTTTGAGTCAACTTAGTTGATGGTGCAGCTATAGTAGAGAAACTTTCCACGAACCTCCTGTAGTATCCCACCACCTAATATCAGTTGGAATTATGTATCTAGGACATTTTTTTACCACCTTAATCTTTGAGGATCCATCTTAATCCCTTCACTCAAAATAATATGATCGAGAAAAGTCTCAAAATTCAACCAGAACCCACACTTAGAGAATTTAACATATAATTCTTAATCCCTAAGGGTGTGAAGAATAATCCAGAGATGATTGGCATACACTTCCTTACTCCGTGAGTAAGCCAGAATATCATCAATGAACACTATAATGAACAAATCCAGAAACTACTTAAACACTATGTTCATAATATCCATGAAGGTTTTGAGGGCATTAGTTAAACCAAAAGACATAATAAAAAATTCAAAATAGTCATACCTGGTTTGAAAAATAGTCTTGGGAATATCAACTTCCCTAACCTTTAACTGATGGTAACTTGAAAGAAGATCTATCTTTGAGAAATATTTGGCACCCTGAAGCTGGTCAAAAAGGTCATCAATTCTGGGAGGAGGATACATATTTTTCATTGTGACCTTTTTCAGCTGACAATAATCAATGCACATATTAAGGGACCAATCTTTCTTTTGCACGAAGAGTATGAGAGAACCCTAGAAAAAGACATTAGGATGGATGAAACCCTTATCAAGGAGGTCTTTTAACTCTTTTAGCTCTGTAGGAGACATCCTATATGATGGAATATGAATGGGTCGAATATCAAGCTAGAGGTAAATCCCAACATCTATCTCCCTATCAAGAGAAATTCTGGGAAGGTCATTAGAAAATACATTGGGGAACTCATTAACTACTGGAATAGACTGTAGTGAAGAACTTCCAACACTAGAATTTTTATCTCAGACTAGATGGTACAAACTGCCATTAGATATCAATTTCTAGGCTCTAAGATAAGAACTAAATCTTTCATTTGGCATTAAGAAATTATCCTCCCATTCTATGACTAGTTCATTAGGAAAATTGAAAGTGATTTTTCTAGTTCTATAGTACAAGGTGGCATAACAAGAGTGGAACCAATCTATCACCAGAATTATACCAAGGTCTACCATGTCAAGATCTACTAGATCCACCACGTATCTCCATGAAAAATAGACAAAACACAATTTCTGTAGGCTCTCCTAGCAATAATGGACTCACCAATAGGGGTATAAACTTAGAAAGGTTCAGAGTTATTTTTTGAATCAAAACCAAAATTCATATCCACATAAGGTGTCATATAAGATAGGGTGGAATTATGTCCAAGTAGTACATACACAACATGAGAGATCTGTAATATAACTACAAAAACATTTGGTAATGCCTCTAAATTATGAAAAGTAGATAGGTAATACAGATGACTGCAACCCCTATATGTACCAGTAATAGCGCCCATCACAGTTAGGGATAAAGAAGTATTAGTTTGGGCCTTATTGCTCATAAAAGTTTCTTTCATCGAGGTACAATCCCATTGATAATGACCAGTTTGGCCATAAATATAACACACCTCCTTGTTAAATCAATAGACTCTATGAAGATCTTTCTACGGGTGTGGTAAATAGGATAAGGTAGAGTCGACTATGGCACACTAGCCTATGACTAAGTACCTTGCATTCTAGAGCCACTATTAGGCTAAAATCATTTATCACTCAAAGGTTTAGGGGTTGGTGCACTAGCTGATGAATGAGAATTACCCCAAGATTTCTTCTTGAACCATTGCCTTCCTTTCTTTTTATGATGCTGCTGACTTGCATCCTGATCTGTATACTTAGACTTTTTACTCTACCTCTGCCTATTTCTTCTTTTCATCCTCTACCTATTGTATATAAAACACCAACCTGGATATATCCATGTCATTGTTCAGCATGGAGCCTTTATATTTTAGTAGCAAGTTGCTAGAGAGACCTGAAATAGATTTTGTCATTTGATCCCTCATACTAGATACCAACTCTGGAGCATAGCGATAAAACTGAATAAACTTCAGAGCATACATTTTAACACTCATCTTCCCTTGTTTTGAAGTTCTCAAACTCTTCAGTCTTAGCTTTTCTCAATTACCGGTAAAGAAGTGATCAAGAAAGGAGTACAAAAACTCTTACTAAACAACAGGTTCAACGTCTTCACCTCGAATTTTCTCCCATGCATCATACCACTAATAAGCCATCACTTTCAATTGGTAGGCTAAAAACTCCACCTTTTTAGTATCACTAGCATATATATCCCTAAATATTTTTTTTTCATTTTATCAACAAACTCTTGAGAATCTTTCTCAACTCTGGACCCTTTAAAGATTAGTAGATTTAATTGTATAAACTGTCCAATCCATATAGCATTCAAAGAACCAAAAATAGAACTAACACTACCTGAACGACGAGACTGAGATAACATAATTTAGGCAAACATATGAATGTTCTATTTGAACTCAACATTATAAATTTCACCTTGAGGGGACTTGGTACGGTTCGTGTCTATCTGAGGAGCCTAGAGAGGACTAGTCGGGGCTAGTGGAACCCTAGTAGGAGCAATGAAGTCAGAAGTGCGAGCTTCATTTTGGTTTTGTATCCCTTGAGTAGGACGAACCTCTTAAGAATTTACTCTAGTGGGGGTAGAGGATCTAGCTGAAGTCCTTTGGCCATTAGTTCTTTGTGGAGGCATGATCTGAAATGGGGGAAACTTTTTTAGAGTTAGAAGAATTCACTTAAAACTGGATTTTCTATCAAGAACTAAAACATGAAAAGAGGAAAACATTCCTACATATCTCATAGTCTCCCATTTATAAGTGTGGTAGGCTACACACTCATAAAAATAACTCAACTCGACCCGACTTTGTAAATACCCTAGGATCTAAAATCATGATTTGATACCATTTTTGTCAATATATGAGATGAAACCTTGGCTATGGTGGGTATCCCAAATCAATGAAGGCCCGAGATGATCCCTTAGCAATTCATCATAAGCATAGTCATAAGTAAGTGCAAAATTAGGCCTATAAAATATGATGTGCAATAACAGAAATGATTCAAAATCCAATTTTTGAAATATGAATAAAACATATGACTAACTCAGTCTATGAAGGCTCTAATTAAATGAGTGAATATCCTATGCCAAAATATGGCCCTGATAAATATCATAAACTAAAATAAATCAAGTCTAACAAAAAGAAATAAACATAGCACTCCAAAATATGGATGGATAACAACCTACTAAATATAGTCCCAAATGAAATCCTAATAATGAATCGTATCGCGGGGATTATCTTCGAAGCCTACATTATGAAAAGATAAATCATTTGAGAACAGTCAGTATTAGCAACCTAGGCGAAGGGAACCAAAGCAGTTTATATAGCACTTTATAAAATTCATATCATAAGCTCATAAAAAAGATAATAATAAATAAGTGATTTAAACTATGAAAGAAAAGTAATCACTTGAAAACCTTTAATTCTGAACTATGTAGTTTACACCAACATTAAGTAACCCACGGGCTATATGGGTCTGGTCTGTACCCAATTGGTGGGGCCTCAGTCTATGTTAGTCGTATGAACTGAGACAATCATCATTAGACCATCATATCATTAACATAACTGCATACCTCTGCGCGAAGCAAGCATACATTGATCATTCATATTTTAGGACAAGACCTCCCCACATTGGCAAATGCATTTTCAGTTAGTGGTCACAAGAACTACACCTTCTTGATAAAGCTACACACTTTTATTTAAGCACAATTAAAATATTTTTTTTATCACATTTATCAGGAGTCTTTATTAAGGCATTTATATTTTGGTATCGTCATACCAAGGCTTGCAATTCACTCATATCATGCTAACCCATTATTATTAAACATTTTTGACTCCCAATCCCTACTTTTAAAAATCATATACAAAATTATGATTGTATTTTTCATAACAATTTCAAACCATTTGAATAACAGGGTACCTTTAGCAACATAAAGGACATGGAAAAAGACATGGATATTTCTTATGCATTTCAACATTTATAAGAGACTTGAAAGTCATGGCTTAAACATTCATCCATTTATCATTCGAATTTCACTACATAAATATTTATTCTATTTAAATAACAGTTTTATTCTCAAAAATCCAAAATAAAGATTTAATAATTTATTCATAAAAAAATAGAAATTTTATATCAAGCTTTTCAAAACAAAATCCTCAACCCCAACTTCAAACCAACAATAAAAAAAATTACGCAAATTATAATTAAATTCACACTTTATAAAAGTATTTGAAGAAGGGAGTGTTCAACATGTCCTTTGGATCAAAAGAAAATAAGAAAGCTTGAATTTAAACCTTGAATCTTGAACCATAGGTGTTCTTGCATCTTAGAATATGTTTTTTTTTGGGGGGGGGGGGGGGTAGGGAGAAAAGAGTTCTAATCATGTTCCTCTTGAAAATAAGTGTAACTTATTGTTCAAAATGTGTTTTAAGTATGTAAGGGTAGGATCTCATAAGAAAAATAACCAGAATGTCCCTAAGTTGACCCTAATTTCACAACTTGGTCCACGAATCATGGAGGCTTTCATGGTCTGTGAACCTGATCTGTAAAAATCAAATAGATTTTGCAACTTTTAGGATTAGGTCCATGACTTGTATGATTCACGTAACCTATTCATGAACACTACTCGTGGAGGTTAAAAAAAATTTCCCTGTTCGTACAAGTTTTCACTAATTGTGAACCAGACCTGTGGAAATTGGGAATCCATATCTTTCTGTCTAAATTTATAAAAAGTTGGGTGCACAAAGATTCTAAAAATTTTGGAGTGTTACATTCTAATTCCAAAAGGTGATTACTAACGACATCACATAAATCATATCAATAAAACCTTTAATACAACAAATTTCATAAGAATATGAAAATTCACCAGATTATAACTACATAATTAATATATATATCAAAAATAATTGGGAGGGACAGTACACTTAAATAGAATTATAACCGACAACTCAACATAATTAATCTAACATTACAATTAAGCACATTGTATGAAAATTACAAAGAGGAGGGATATTACCTTTCTTGGAGCGGGAACCATGATGAACATGTTATTGGGATGAGCTTCCACACACTTTACTAGTTTTCAAACAAATTATCCAAAAGACGTTGGAAAGAATTTGAGCAAAAAGAGCTAAGAATATTACAAGTTCTACACCTAAATGCTATAGAGATGACTTTTTTATTTTCTTCTTAATAGGGACTATGAGAATTTGTAGTTAGTGATACGAAATCCAACTTGAAAAATCTTTCCATAAAAAGGGCAACCATGTAATACCCCATATTTCTCTAGCTCAGTTTATCTCCTAGTACACGAGTATTCCTATATAAATTTTTCAAAATGCTTAGAATTTTTCAGTTTAAGACTTTCCATTCTGTAGAAAATTCAGTCAGCTTTCCAGCAATATAAAATTCTCCCAAATCCAATATCCGGGTGAGAAGTTATAGCATTTTTCGTAAAAAAGTATATCAAAGTGGACATCACCACATCGCGGTGAGGGTCAAATTGGCATTTGTCATTTTCCAGTGCACCATCGCGATAAGACCGTGTTGCGCTGATGTGACACTTAGCACTCTTCCATTTCTAGTGGCTCAACGCGATAAGCTCACGTCGCGCCAAGCCCCTAAATCACACTCGTCCTTTGAATGGCTAATTACAGTAGCACTATGTGATTCTACCGCATCGAGGTGAAGGCGTATTTGCCAATTTCTTGATCCATAATTTAGAATTCATGTGTCATGATCTTTATCTTAGTGTGTGAAGTACTTATGAGGTGAATAATATTCCTAAAAGTCACTTAGAGTCAAGTTGAGCCAAGAACCTTAGATTCGTCCAAAGTTTGGAGTTCGATTCTATAAAGATCTACTTTAACCTATATAACTTTTTATACACTTTGAATTTTTCATATTAAGACCCACCAAATTGTAGATAATTGAATTAGCTTTCCAACGATACCAATTTCAGCTTAGTCCAATACCCGAGTGAAAAGTTATAGCCATTATAGTGTGAGGCAGTAAACTGCCGAATGAATTTTGGCTTTAAATGAATGAGGGGCAATGGGGTCTTTTCCCACCTCAATTCAGGTCATAAATACACTATCTTAAGCCTTTATTAGGGTATTATATGCCCTCATTATCCTATTTTTACTCTAAAAAACAAACCCTAATCAATCCTCTTCAAGAACAATCTAGAATCAAGCTTCCCAATTCAAGAAAGCTTTCAAGATTTTATTTCTTCTTCAAGATTTAATATTTTAACGTATGTGGAGTTCATCCATGGGTTCTCTTTCACCCATGGAGCCCAAAAACTTTTTTCTTTTAATTAAAGAATGAATTTTTTTTATTTCTATGGTATTTTGCATGTTCAAGAAAGACTGAATTTCATGTTTTCATGGTGTTTTTAATTTAGTTTAGCCCATGTGTAATTCCATACAAGATTTTAAGTTTTTCATGCTATGAATTTGAATTTTTCATGCTTTATACAAGTAAATTTCATGATAGATCTTAAATTCATGATGTTTTGCAATATTCCCATGTTTAATATTCATGCCTTCCACATGTTTAATGAAATTCCCATATCATGTGAAGTCAATTCCAAGATGAATTTCCAAGTTATGAATTTTGCTTTATCATTCAATTGTTCACCTATGTTTAGGACATTCTTACGTTCAGGCTATGAACTTTACTTGTTTTGATGAAACGCCCATGTCCTATTTCAAGCGAATTTCAAGTGAATTTCTAAATTCATGATTTTAGTTATGTAATCATGCTATGCTCCTATGTTTAAGATATTCCCATATCCAAGTTCATGATCCCCATATGTTTGGTGAATTGCCCCATTTTAAAGTATTAATCTCCATGTATTTGATGAAATGCCCAAGTGATGTTTTTTTTTAAAATAATGCATAGTTATTATGGTTCCAAATGCTCTCATATGTTCTTATTGTTATTGCTATCGAGTCCTGGGAGTTATGAATACCCAAAATTTAGCTATTCTCTAGTTTTCCAGTATCTACAGAATAATTTCAGTTATACCATAGGAAATATCATTCAGTCAGTGATATGGTCAATTATAGGTCCAATTAAGTTAGCTCAGTCTGATTTCAATCCCAGTATTTGTATACACATTAATAATTACCTCATAATTCGTATGTACTATTGTCTTTAGAATACCATGACCTAAGTTTAACAGTTTTCAGTTATTAGTACATGCACCAGTTAGTATTCTAGTGTCATTCAGTTGGGAGTAGTATTAAGCATCGAGCGAGTGCAGGAATAGTGGCTTCCCCGTCAATTAGGCAGAGTTGTTAGTAGCAGTTCCTGTACTCCAGAACTATGTAGCCAGTGTAGGATTTGAGGAGTCACCCATCAGTACAGGATTGACTACCTCCCTGGGTCACCCATCAGTTTAGGCTTGACACCCTTAGTCCTTTGGGATAGCACATCAGTGAGTGGATCCACATAGCCAGTATTAATACCCGTGGCATGGCATAAACACCCTTACAATTGGGGTTACAGGTTGGACCCCTATTAGCTTAGATTGTGGCATGTCAGTTAAATGATACCTCCCACAGTCTTAGTTATAGTCTCAGTCCAGAAATTAGTTTAGTGATTCAGATTCAGTGTTGCTTGACCATAGCATACAAATATCAGTTATTTAGTTATCAGATTTCAGTATTTTAGTTACAAAATATTTCAGAATCATATTTATGCTTGGTCTTGCATTCTCAGATAATACAGTTTACACGCATTCATGCTCAGTTATTTCATATTCCTCAGTCAGTCCTTACCTCATATGCATAGCACTCTACAGTTTCTGTCCAGTTATTAAGACTAAGTACAGTTTAGTCTTACATGATAAGTATTTAACTATCATCATTTAGTTAATCAGATAAGTAAGTATGTTTATGCATTCGTGCTCAATGTGAGTGTATATTTAGATCCTCGATTCATGCCAGTCTCCATCACGTAGTTTTAGACCCAACATTCATATAGTATCCGTTCTTTACCATATCCCAGATTCAGTTCTACTTATATTAAAAAAGCGGGTAAAGTCTTACAAAAACTAAGTATAGAGATTCACCAGCTTATCAAATTATGTTTGTTACTCATGATTTAAGATAATTCAGCTTTCAGTTTATTCTAGCCTATTGGTAAGTCTACTTACACTTAGCATGAATGTTTTAAAATTATGTGTGAAATTAGTATTACTTATTGCATTCACCCCTGCATACTCAGTACATTCCAGAAGTACTGATCCACATATAGGTCTGTGTGGATACATTCTTTCATAATATAGGTACTAATTATATCCCGCATATCATGATCAGACAATTACAGATTCTAGCCAGCAGGTGATGAGCTCTCCTCCTTTAGGAACTCCAGACAGTTTTAGTTCATGTACAATTTATTTATTTTATATGTGTATTTATTAGTGGTAGTTGGAGACATATCCCAACTATCTATAGTCAGTATAGTAGAGGCTTCATAGATGTCAGTCAGAGTCAGTCATGTAAATCTTAGTTTCTTCTTTTAGATTTATCAGATTTTAAAGCTTTATCAATATTGTATTTATTTCAAATTTCCAGTATGATTATATTTCCACATAGCAGAACAGTTATTTATCATGTTATAATTCAGTTGCTTGACATTATGCTAGTTTATGGGTTAGCTTTGGATCACTTGTGGTTCCTATCACCGTGTGACGACTAGGGGGTAGTCTCGGGTTGTTACAAACTTGGTATCAGAGCACAGAGTTCAAGTGTCCTAGGGTATCTATGAAGCCGTGTCTATTAGAGTCTTACAAAATGGCACAGAGACGTCTGTACTTTTCTTTGAGAGGCTACAGGGCATTTTGAAAATATTTGTCTTATTTCATATCTCAGATCGTGCTATAGAAAGGTTCTCTAAGAAACTTACATAGATTCTCATCTTTCTCTATTCATGCTATCTCTACCTTATTTTTGAGGTAACAAAGACAGTCTAGCTCAAATTTCTACAGACGTAGTTTCCCCAACCAGCCCCATAGACAGTTATAGGATTGCATATTGGCTCAGAAAGTATTTCATCAGTGCCCTTATATCCTAAAGTTTGATATATTTCATTCATATTCATAAAAATCATGTGTTAAGAAAAATTCAGATGTGCTTTTAGATCCCTTCTCAGAGTATTTTTTACAGTATGTGATCTAGAGTTAAAAGCATGAGTCCAGAAGTTTAGCTATAGTAGAGTTGGAATAGTGTTATCTGGATTGAGCAGATTATGTATTCAAGGGGATAGTTGTACGAAAGGTGAATCAATAGGCTTGAACACTGTATGCAAGAATTTAAGTTTGTTGATGTGAAATTAAGTATGATGGTGTAGATGTGAGTTAACAGATATGATATTAGTAGTCTATAAAGAAATAGAAACAAATGATATCTTTAGTGAGGCAAATATGTGTCGAGGAGAGTGTAAGTATATGATGATGATTGCAGAAGCTAAAGAAATTTAAGGGTAGTATATTCTGTGGGAGTTTAGTATTTATGTGTATTATTATACCCCAGACTATAGAGTAAAGTGATTACAGATCAGTTTAGAGTTTAGTAAAGTGGTTCATAGACTTAGAATGATGGCTTAAGGCTAAGGGGGAGATGATAGAACAAGTAACCAAGTCAGGCTCTCAGATTCTAGTAATAGTGCCAGTATTTGTAGAAAAGCAGTGCGGGAGAATGATTCCCGACCTATTCTTATATCAGTGAGTTTTTCAGTCATCACGATATTTACTTATGCGCTATATGTAAGCTCCACGGTCATAGTTCATGTTCATGCATATCATAGGGAATTATGTATGCTTCTAGTTCCTAGTATGAAGAGTTCTGGTTCACTCAAAAGTACAAACCATGTTCCATGAATTTATGAACTCCAAACTCAAGTCATGTAGCTCATGACTCATGTACTCACATGTACTCATGCTTTGCAGTATATTAACTTTCAATACTCATGATACACTCTTGCTGATCAGTGAAATTCAATTTATGTCATGTATACCCTTAGTTTAGGGCTTTTTGATAAATCCATGATGTTGATACTCTATTGCTTAGACCTTAGTAAAGTGTCAAGTTATGCATAGTATTCCTTCGTGCCTCAGGTCTTCATGTTCTAACCTTTCAGTGCCATTTTCTTATGTTAAGATAGTGATGATAAGAAGTTGTGAAAGCACAAGGGGTGTTAAATTCATGATTTAGATTAGTATTATAGTGTTATGGGTTCTCTTTGTAGATTTGAGTAGGCTTGAACACAGTCAGAGAATCTAGTTTAGCTTAAACTTTAGTAGGTAGATTTAACAACACCCATGTGAATATTTGAAGTAGCCTCATGTGAAGTGAAGTTTTGAAGTGGAATGTATAGTTGAGTTTAGGATTTCAGTATAATTTCATCCGTATAGCCAGCAATCCAGTCTAGCAATCAGACAAACAAGTTCCTATGGTTTCCCATCTTTCCTATTCATGAGTAATTTATTCACGACCATACAAGTCATAAATTCAGTTTAGTTCATGTGTCAGGACTTAGATTCTGTAACACCCCATACTTTTACCTAGCTTTAATTTGTCCCAAAAATGTCAAAAACTTGCTTTAAAGATGAATACACTTTTATACATGTGGAATCTTCAAGTCACTGGTATATTACTAATCTCTCATTTACATGTTTATGCCTCAGTTTTAGATCCCAGATATTCAGTCATGATTTAGTTCATGGGTGCCCCGTGCATCGTCTCATACTTTTCCCTTAGTATCTCAGCCAAGTCAGCATTCTCGAGGGACATAACATCCCAAGGAAGAAGATGCACTATAATCCCCGAGCTATCATGAACTAAACCTTCCATTTTCTCTTCACATAACGAATCCAGTTCGAGTAATGGGTCCTCATAGTTGACCCTCAAGTCCCAATCATAGCCGTATGAACACCCCCTATAATGACACGTATCCAAGGAATCAGTTTAGTTCATGTATCATGATTCAGACTTAGTCATGCCCTCATATTCTCGTTCATTCATATTCAGTCACATATTCATTAATCCATTCAGACATTTACTCAAGCATCAGACATGCATGTTCAGAAAGTAAGTTCAGTCTATCAGACCAATCACGTGATCATGCTTCAGTTATGCATGTCTAGTTTAGTATGTAAAAATTCATTCTGCCAGTATTCTCTCATCTTGACTAGCCACATTCGAGGACAAATGTTCTCAAGGGAGAGATATTGTAATACCCCATATTTCCCTAGCCTAGATTAACCCTCAATACATAGGATATCCTAAATAATTTTTTTGAAATATTTAGTAATTTTCAGATTTGAGCCTACCATAGCGTAGGAAATTTAATTAGCTTTACAACAATACAAAATTCACCTAAATCTGACAACTGGGTAAAAAGTTAAGGAAATTTTAAGTTTTAGTCATTAAACATCCTCATTCAGGCCAGTAGCGCATCGCGGAGTGTGTTAAAATAACAATTGTAAATTTCCAGTGTTTCTCTATAATATTGGTGCATCACGCCATAGACCCAATTCACAATTATCAATTTTTAGTGTATCAATATGATTCCACCGCATCGCGATGCACTTTCATTTCACAAACAAAATGACAATGGGATTGTACTGCATCACGCCACCATGAAATTTCCTAGTGACATGGCGCGATAGCGCTGTGCCACGCCAGAGGTCCATATCGGGAAAATTTCACAAAAAGTTAAAGTTGCTCCCAGAGTTAAAACAGTTTTTTTCCATAATTTGATTCCGGTCAGATGTGGGATTTAAGCCCTAAAAACGTGTAAAATCTTTCATTATTCACTTTTCCGCAAAATCAAAATATAATTCTCTCTTAAGAAAGCAAACCCTAGCTCTCAAGAATTAAGGTCAATCCCAAGAATCTCTCTAAGAACTCATCAAATTAAGGTATGTTAGATGCTCATCCATAGATCCTTACCTCCATGGAGCCCTAGAATCCTTTCTAAAAAATACAAGATTTATGATTTATGATTTTCATATTTTAATTAGATTGAATTTATGTTCATGATGTTGTTTGAGTTTTAATCCATGATTTAGATTACATGTTCCACGAAATGATTCTAGTATGCGTTAAATCACATGATATTCATGATGAACCCTTCAATTTACAAGTTGATTATTGTAACCATGTTAACCCTAAGTATTTATGATTTAATGAACCAAGTATGTTTATTATTTTTTTGATAAATTGTCTATGAGAATGAAATAATGCCCTTTCTAGCATGCTAATATGTATTCCCCATTCATGTACAAGTTAATGCATTACAAGTGTTTGATAAAATGTCTCTATGAATGAAGTTTGACCAAGGAAACATTGTTATGTTATTCAAGATTATGCTTTTCTTTACTTTTCATGCAATCGCGTCCTAGGGGTATTTAATACCCGACAATTTAGTTGTTTACTCAGTTATAGAATAGTATCACTCATATCACGATCAGTAGTACTCTCAGTCTGTTACATACTCAATAGAATTCAGTCAGTTACAAAACTTTGGAAAAAAACTCAGTAATATCATTATCAATCCAGTCCAGTTTAGTATACTTAGTTCTGTGTCTTTCAGTTAGGAGTAGGAGTCAGCACCAAATGAACCCAAGGATGGGGGCTCACCTCCCAGTAGAGGGTGTGATCCTTAGAAGCAATCTTTGCATTCCAGAAATACGTAGCTAACATAGGTTGAGATATCAAATGTGCCAGTTGAGGGTTGATAATATTCTCTACCTTCCAGTAGAGGGTACCACCATTCTCGTTTAGGGAACCTGCCAGTAGAAGGTCATTTTCAACTTGTGTTTACCCGTGGCATGGTACTGACACTCTTCCAATTTGGGTTATAGATTGGACCCCTATTAGTTTAGATTGGGGCATATCAGTTAGATAATTACCTTTCACAGTTTCAGGTTTAGCCTCAGTCTTCAGAATAAAAATCAGTTCAGTTCTACAGAATCAGGACTGTCAGATATAGTCACTCAGTTATTAGTAATTAATATTATCAATGATCTTAGACTATCAGTGTATTCAGTTATCAGTTATTAGATTTAGTTCCAGTATACTTAGTCACAGTATGCACAGTATGTTCAGTAGTTACAGATCCTCTATGTATGCTAATCCAACTCTTGTATATCATTCAGTTAGTTATTGTTCATGTATATGAACCCATGCATTCAACCTTACCTCATTTAGCATACTAGTATATTCCCACGTACTGATCGCATACCCATTTTTATGCTATGATATTTTATATCATAGGTTCGAACGCTCAAGTTCTTGACTGCGCTTAGCCAGATTCAGCCAGCAGTAGCAGATTTAGCAGTGAGTCCTCATCTATCGAGGATATGCTTTCATTTTAGTACTTCAGCTTAGCAGTATTTTAGTAAATGGAGTTAGTTGGGGGATTGTCCCATCAGCTCCACTTTTAGACAGATTCAGTTAGAGGCTTCTTAGACTACATTCTGATAGTATTTCAGATTCAGATGTTATTAATCATTATTAGTATTTTAGATGTTTTAAACCTTATGGAATTTCAACTTGTTATTTCGTATTTATTTCAGTATTATTTGTCCAGTGCTTACAACAGATATCATTCATGGGTTAATTTATGGTCCTTCGGGGTCGTAAGCATCGTGTGATTACTAGGGGTTAGTCTTGGGTCATTACAAACTTGGTATTAGAGTCTAAGGTTCAACAGTTTCCTAGGGAGACTCAAAAGTCGCATCATGTAGAGTCTTATGCATGGGTGTGTAGTGCGCCACACTTATAGATAGAATGCTATGAGATGTTTTTAGGAAAAGTTTCCCTTATTTTAGAAGTCATGTCATACGAGTGATCATAAGTTCAAGTTAATCTCTCAATCTAATCCGCTTCTTCCTTTCGTTTACAAAATATGCCTTCCAAAAGGACTAACAAAAAAAGAACCAAAAACTAATTAGCTTTTCAGCCCATTCAGGGAGATCCCCTGGGTGAACATGTCTCTCACACCGAATTTAAAGTTGCATTCACTAATCTAGACAATTTATTCATAGCTCAAAATAAATGACCAACTATTGTTCCGGCCAACCCAGTGGCCATACGGCTACAACCATAATTCGGGACTTCACCCAGATGAATCCTTCTTCCTTTACGGGATCTAAGTCAGATGAGGATCCATAGGAGTTCCTCGTTTAGGTTCAGAGAATTACAAACATCATGGGAGTGACTTCCAGTGTGAGTGCCGAGTTAGCTGCCTATTAGCTACAAGATCTAGCCCATATAAGGTTTAAGCAGTGAAAGGTAGACATGGGTGTAGATGTAGAGCCCATAGAGTGGGAAGAGTTTGCTTTAATAGATTCTTTCCGTTAGAACTTAGAGATCCAAAGTATTAGAGTTCATCAATCTTAGACAAGGTAGCATGAGCGTAAAAGAGTATTCCCTTAAGTTTACTCTGTTAGACAAGTATGCTCCCCATGTAGTAGAAGATAATAGGTCCAGAATGAGCAAGTTTGTATCTGGGGTGTTAGATAGTGTGGTTAAGGAGTGCAGAACAACGATGTTGATTAAGGAGATAGACATATCTAGGCTTATGGTCCATGCTCAATAGATTGAGGAGCAGAAGCTTAAGAAGAAGGAGAGAGAGAATAAAAGGGCTAGAACATATAGCTTTAATTTCAATTAGCCTAAGTCAGAAGGCGGTAACCATTCCCAGTTTTGTCCAAAGCCTTCAGTTCTAGCTCCGTCATCAGCTAGTGTACCGATGACCCAGGATAACATAAGCAATAGTCGTACTAATCCATTTTGTAGAGAGTGTGGTAAGAATCATAAGAGTGTGTGTAGAGCTGGCAGTGATATTATTTTTGGGTATGGCAAGCTAGTTCACAGAGTCAGAGATTGTCCTTAGTTAGGTTCTCAAGGTCAGAATAGTCGTCCTTCAGCTCAGTCAGGTCGCTCAAATCAACAAGGTGCCACTTCCAGTGCCTCCAGTGGGCAACACCTAAACAGGTTTTACGCACTTCAGTCCAGACAAAATTAGGAAAGTTCTCTTGATGTGGTCACTGGTATGTTATAGATCTCCCATTTACATGTTTATGCCTCAGTTTCAGATTCCAAATATTCAGTCACGATTTAGTTCGTGGGTGCCCCATGCATCTTCTCATACTTTTCCCTTAGTATCTCAACCAAGTCAGCATTCTTGAGGTACATAGCATCCCAAGAAGGGATATGCACTATCATCCTCGAGCTATCACGATCTAAAATTTCCATTTTATCTTCACGTAATGAATCCAGTTAGAGTAATGGGTTCTCATAGTTGAACCTCAAGTCCCAATCTCTGTCGTATGACCACCACCCTGTCATGACACGTATCTAAGGAATCGGTTCTGTTCATGTATCATGATTTAGATTTAGTCATGCCCTCATGTTCCCATTTATGCATATTCTGTCACGTATTTATTAATCCGTCCAGATATGTACTCAAGCATCAGACATGCATGTTCAAAATATAAGTTTAGTCTATCAGAACTTTCATGTAATCATGCTTCTGTTATGCATATCTATTTTAGTATGTGAAAATTCAGTCTGCTAGTATTCTCTCATCTTAACTAGCCACATTTGAGTACAAATATTTCCAAGGGGGAGATATGGTAATACCCCGTATTAACCTAGCCTAGATTAACCCTCAGTACATGGGTTATCCTAAAAAGAATTTTTGAAATACTTAGTAATTTTCATATTTGATCCTGCCATTGCATAGAAAATTCAATTAGCTTTCCGACGATATAAAATTTGCCTAAATCTGACAACCGGGTAAGAAGTTATGGCAATTTTAAGTTTCAGTCGTTAAACATCGTCATTCAGGCTAGTAGCGCATTGTGGAGTGTGTTAAAATAGAAATCGTCAATTTCCAGTGTTGTTCCATGATGTTGGCGCATCGCGCCATAGACCTAGTTCACAATTGTCAATTTCCTGTGTACCAACGCGATTCCACCACGTCGTGATGCACTTCCAATTCACAAACAAAGTGGCAACGCGATTATACCGCATCGCGCCACCATGCAATTTCCCAGTTGTAATTTTCCACTAACACGACATGATAGCACCACATCGCGCTAGATGTCCAGATCGAGAAAATTTCACACAAACTTAAAGTTGCGCCCAAGGTTAAAAACAATTTTTCCCATGATTTTATTTCGCTCAGATGGGGGATTTAAGCCCAAAAAACGTATAAAATCTTTCATTATTCACTTTTTCCCAAAATCAAAAGATAATTCTCTCTCAATAAAGCAAACCCTAGCTCTCAATAATGAAGGTCAATCCCAAGAATCTCTCGAAGAACTCATCAAATTAAGGTATTTTAGATGTTCATCCATAGATCCTTACCTTCCATGGGGCCCTAGAATACTTTCTAAAAAATACAAGCTTTATGATTTATGATTTCCATATTTTAATTAGATTGAATTCAGGTTCATGATGTTGTTTGAGTTTTAATCCATGATTTAGATTACAAGTTCCAAGAATTGATTCTAGTATGGGTTGAATCACATGATATTCATGATGAACCCTTCAATTTGCAAGTTGATTATTGTAATCATGTTAACCCTAAGCGTTTATGATCTAATGAACCAAGTATGCTTCTTAAGTGTTTGATAAATTGTCTATGAAAATAAAATAATGCCATTTCTAGCATGCTGACATGTATTCCCCATTCATGTACAAGTTAATGCATTATAAGTTTTTGATGAAATATCTCTATGAATGAATTTTGACCAAAGGAACATTGTTATGTTATTCAAGATTATGCTTTTCTTTACTTTTCATGCAATCAAGTCCTGAGGGTATTTAATACTCGAAAATTTAGCTGTTTATCTAGAGCTAGTGTCAGTTACAGAATAGTATCAGTCATGTCACGATTAGTAGTACTCCCAGTCTATTACAAAACTCTGTAGAATTTTGTCAGTTATTGAACTTAGAAAAAAAACTCAGTAATCTTAGTATCAATCATGTCCAGTTCAGTATACTCAGTTCAGTGTCTTTCAGTTAGGAGTAGGAGTCAGCACCGAGTGAGCCCAAGGATGGGGGCTCACCTGCCAGCAGAGGGTGTGATCCTTAGAGGCAATCCTTACATTCTAGAACTATGTAGCCAGCGTAGGTTTAGACATCAAACCTGCCAATTGAGGGTTGATGAGGTGCTCTACTTGCCAATAGAGGGTACCACTGTTCTCGTTTAGGGAACCCACCAATAGAGGGTCACTTTTCAGCTTGTCTTTACCCATGGCACGGTATTAACACCCTTCTAATTGGGGTTATAGATTGGAACCTTATTAGTTCAAATAGGGTCATGTTGATTAGATGATTAACTTTTACAGTTTTAGTTTTAGCCTTAGTCTTTAGAATAAAACTCAGTTTAGTTCTACAGAATCAAGACTGTCAGATACATTCACTTAGTTAACAGTTATTCAGATTATCAGTGATCTTAGACTATTAGTATATTTAGTTATTAGTTATAAGATTTAGTTCCAGTATACTCAGTCACAGTATGCATCGTATGTTCAGTAGTTACAGATCCTCCATGTATGCTAGTCTAGCTCTTGCATATTATTCAGTTAGTTATTGTTCATGCATATGAACCCATGCATTCAGCCCTACCTTATTTAGCATACTAGTATATTCCAACGTATTGATCACATAACCGTTTCTTGAGCTATGATATTTTATATCATAGGTTCGGATGCTCAGGTTTCTGACCATGCTTAGCCAGATTCAGCCAGTAGTAGCATATTTAGTAGTGAGCCCTTATCTATCGAGGATATGTTTTCATTTCAGTACTTCAGCTTAGCATTATTTTAGTAAATATAGTTAGTTGGGGATTGTCCCATCAACTCCACTTTCAGACAGATTCAGTTAGAGGATTTTTAGACTAGATTCAGAGAGTATTTCAGATTCAAATGTTATTGCTCACTATCAGTATTTCAGATATTTTGAACCTCATGGCATTTTAGCCTATTATTCTAAATTTATTTTAGTATTATTTGTCCTGTGCTCACAACAGATATCATTCATGGGTTAATTTCTGATCCTTCGGGGTTGTAAGCACCGTGTGATGACTAGGGAGTAGTATCAGGTCATTACAAACTTGGTTTCAGAGCCTAAGGTTTAATAATGCCCTAGGGAGTCTGAAAAGACCCATCGCGTAGAGTCTTGTGCATGGTGTGTAGCGTGCCACACTTATGGACAGAAGGCTATGAGATGTTTTTAGGAAAAGTTTCCTTTCTTTTTGTAGTCATGTAGTATGAGTAAGCATGAGCTCAAGTTAATCTCTTAATCTAATCCACTTCTTCCTTTCATTTACAGAACATGCCTCCCAAAAGGACTAACAAAAAAAAATCAAAAACCAGTCAGCCCCTCATCACATTCAGGAAGATCCCCTGGATGAACATATCTCTCATACATAATTCAGAGCTGTATTCACTACTCTAGCCAATTCAGTTGTAGCTCAGAATGAATGACCAACTATTTTTCAGCCAACCTAGAGGCCAATATGGCTGCAATCAGAATTTAGGACTTCACCCGGATGAATCCTCCCTCCTTTACGGGATCTAAGTCAGAAGAGGTCCCATAGGAGTTCCTCGATTAGGTTCAGAAAGTCGCAAATATCATGGGAGTGACTTCCAGTGAGAGTGATAAGTTATCCACCTATCAGCTACAAGATGTAGCCCATACATGATTTAAGCAGTGGAAGGTAGACAGAGGTATAGATACAAATCCCATAGAGTGAGAAGGGTTTACTACTGACTTCCTAGATAGATTTTTTCCCTTAGAATTAAGAGAAGCCAAAGTGTTAGAGTTCATCAATCTTAGACATGGTAGCATGAGCATAAAAGAGTATTCCCTCAAGTTTACTCAGTTAGCCAGGTATGCTCCCTATGTAGTAGTAGATAATAGGTCCAGAATGAGCAAGTTTGTATCTGGGGTATCAGATAGTGTGGTTAAGGAGTGTAGAATAGCAATGTTGATTAAGGAGATGGACATATCTTAGCTTATGGTCGATGCTCAACAGATTGAGAAGCAGAATCTTAAAAAGAAGGAGAGAGAGAATAAGAAGGCTAAAATAGGTTGCTTTAATTTTAGTTAGCCTAAGTCAGAAGGCGGTAACCGTTCCCAGTTTTATCCAAAGTCTTCAGTTCCATATCTGTCTTCAACCAGTGTATCGATGACCCAGGATAGCGTAAGCAATGGTCGTAATAATCCATTTTGCAGAGAGTGTGGTAAGAATCATAAGGGTGTGTGCAGAGCTGGCAGTGATATTTGTTTTGGGTGTGGTAAGCCAGGCCATAGAGTTAGAGATTGTCCTTAGTCAGGTTCTCAGGGTCAAAATAGTCATCTTTCAGCTTAGTTAGGTCACCCGCATCAACAAGGTGCCTCTTTTAGTACACCAGTGGGCAATGCCTAAATAGGTTTTATGCACTTCTATCCAGAAAAGATTAGGAAAGTTCTCTTGATTTGGTCACTGGTATGTTATAGATCTCCCATTTAGATATTTATGCCTCAGTTTCAGATCCCAGATATTCAGTCATGATTTAGTTCGTGGGTGCCCCGTGCATCATCTCATATTTTTCCCTTAGTATTTTAGCCAAGTCAACATTCTTGAGGGACATAGCATCCCAAGGGGGTAGATGCACTATAATTCCAGAGCTATCACGATCTAAACCTTTCATTTTCTCTTCACATAACGAATCTAGTTAGATTAATGGGTCCTCATAGTTGACCCTCAAGTCCCAATCTCAACCGTATGACTATCCCCCTGTCATGACACATATCTAAGGAATCAGTTCTATTCATGTTTCATGATTCTAACTTAGTCATGCCCTCATGTTCCCGTTCATGCATATTCGGTAACGTATTCATTAATCCATTCACACATGTACTCAAGCATCAGACATGCATGTTCAGAATGTAGGTTCAGTCTATCAGACCAGTCACGTGGTCATGGTTCAGTTGTTCATGTCTAGTTCAGTACTTAAAAATTTAGTCTGCCAGTATTCTCTCAACTTAACTAGCCATATTTGAGGACAAATATTTCAAAGAGGGAGATATTGTAATACCCCATATTTCTCTAGCCTAGATAAACCCCAGTACATGGGTTATCCTAAATAAAAATTTTGAAATACTCAATAATTTTTAGATTTGAGCCTGCCATTGCGTAGGAAATTTAATTAGCTTTCCAATGATATAAAATTCACCTAAATCCGACAACCGGGTAAGAAGTTATGGCAATTTTAATTTTGAGTCGTTAAACATCGTCATTCAGGCCAGTAGCGCGTTGCGGAGTTTGTTAAAATAATAATTGTTAATTTTCAATGTCGCTTCACGATATTGGCATGTTGCGTCATAGACCCAGTTTACAATTGTCAATTTTCAATGTACCAACATGATTCCACCGCGTCGCGCTGCACTTCTAGTTCACAAACCAAGTGGCAATGCAATTGTACCACATTGCGCTACCATGCAATTTTCCATTGATACGGTGCGATATCACCACGTCGCTCCAGAGGTCCAGATTGGGAAAATTTCACAAAAACTTAAAGTTGCACCCAGGGTTAAAACAGTCTTTTCCCATGATTTTATTCCTCCCAGAGTTGGGATTTAAGCCCTAAAAATGTGTAAAACCTTTCATTATTCACTTTTCCCCCAAATCAAAAGATAATTCTCTCTCAAGAAAGCAAACCCTAGCTCTCAAGAATCAAGGTCAATCCCAAGAATCTCTCCAGGAACTCATCAAATTAAGGTATGTTAGATGTTCATCCATGGATCCTTACCTTTCATGGAGCCCAAGAATCCATTCTTAAAAATATAAAATTTATGATTTATGATTTCCATGTTTTAATTAGATTAAATTCATGTTCATGATGTTGTTTGAGTTTTAATCCATGATTTAGATTACAAGTTCCAAGAATTGATTTTAGTATGAATTGAATCACATGATATTTATGATGAACCCTTCAATTTGCAAGTTGATTGTTGTAACCATGGTAACCCTAAGTGTTTATGATCTAATGAACCAAGTATGCTTCTTAAGTGTTTGATAAATTGTCTATGAGAATGAAATAATGCCCTTTCTAGCATGCTAACATGTATTCCCCATTCATGTACAAGTTAATGCATTACAAGTGTGTGATGAAATGTCTCTATGAATGAATTTTGACCAAGTGAACATTGTTATGTTATTCAAGATTATGCTTTTCTTTACTTTTCATGCAATCGAGTCCTAGGGGTATTTATTACCCAACAATTTAGCTGTTTACCTAGAGCTAGTATCAGTTACAGAATAGTATCAGCCATTTCACGATCAGTAGTGCTCTCAGTCCATTACAGACTCAGTAGAATTTAGTCAGTTACAAAACTTAGGAAAAAAACTTTGTAATATCAGTATCAATCTAGTCCAGTTCAGTATACTTAGTTTAGTGTCTTTCAGTTGGGAGTAAGAGTCAGCACCAAGTGAATCCAAGGATGGGGGCTCACCTGCCAACAGAGGGTGTGATCCTTAGAAGAATTCCTTGCATTCCATAACTACATAGCCAACATAGGTTGAAACATTAAACCTGCCAGTTGAGGGTTGATGAGGTACTCTACCTGCCAGTAGAGGGTACCGCCATTCTCGTTTAGGAAACCTACCAGAAGAGGGTTACTTTTCAGCTTGTCTTTACCCGTGGCACGATACTGGCACCCTTCCAATTTGGGTTTCAGATTAGACCCTATTATTTTATATTGGGGCATGTCAGTTAGATGATTACCTCCTATAGTTTTAGTTTTGGCCTCAGTTTTTAGAATAGAACTCAATTTAGTTTTATAGAATCAGGACTGTCAGGTACAATCACTCAATTAATAATAATTCAGAATATCAGTGATCCTAGACTATTATTATATTTATTTATCACTTTTCTAATTTAGTTCCAGTATACTCAGTCACAGTATGCACAGTATGTTCAGTAGTTTCAGATTCTCCATGTATGCTAATCTAGATCTTGCATATCATTCAGTTAGTTATTGTTTATGCATATGAACCCATGCATTCAGCCTTACCTTATTTAGTATACCAGTATATTTCCATGTACTAATTGCATACCTATTTCTTGCGCTATGATATTTTCTATCATAGGTTTCGACGCTCAGGTTCCTGATCGCGCTTAGCTAGATTTAGCCAGCAATAGCAGATTTAACAGAGAGTCCTTATCTATCGAGGGTATTCTTTCATTTCTGTACTTTAGCTTAGCAGTATTTTAGTAGATGGAGTTAGTTGGAGGATTGTCTCATCAACTCCACTTTCAAACAGATTCAGTTAGAGGCTTTTCAGACTAAATTCAGACAGTATTTCAAATTCAGATGTTATTATTCATTATTAGAATTTCAAATGTTTTGAACCTTATGGTATTTTAGCCTATTATTCTGCATTTATTTCAATATTATTTTTCCAGTGCTCACATCAGATACCATTCATAGGTTAGCTTGTGGTCCTTAGGGGTCGTAAGCACCGTTTGACGACTAGGGGTAGTCTTGGGTTGTTACACGTATTTTCCATGTTCTTGATCCATAATTTGGAATTCACATGTCATGAACTTTATCCTAGTGTGTGAAGTGCTTATGAGGTGAATAATGTTCCAAGAAATCACTTAGAGCCAAGTTGAGCCAAGAACCTTAGATTCGTCAAAAGTTTGGGGTTCGATTCTACATAAATCTACTTAAACTTGTATAACTTTTTATATACGTTGAATTTTTCAGCTTAAGACCCACCAAATTATATATAATTGAATTAGATTTCCAACAATACCAATTTTACCTTAATCCGATACTCGAACAAAAATTTATAGCCATTTTAGTGTGAGGCAGTAAGCTGCCATGATGGTACCGTATCGTAGTAAGGAGAAAAATCGAGATACGAGTTACGAATTTTGGATTTAAATGAATGAAGGGTAATGGGGTCTTTTTCCACCCAACCCAGGTCATAAATACACGATCTTAAGCCTTCATTAGGGTATTATTTTCCCTCATTATCCTATTTTTACTCTAAAAACAAACCCTAATA
This sequence comes from Capsicum baccatum var. pendulum, assembly GCA_030864225.1. NCBI lineage: Eukaryota > Viridiplantae > Streptophyta > Magnoliopsida > Solanales > Solanaceae > Capsicum > Capsicum baccatum. The sequence goes on from CM061560.1 coordinate 44,004,908, forward strand.
ATTCCTCTTCAAGAACAATCAAGAATCAAGCTTTTCAATTCATGAAAGCTTTCAAGATTTTATTTCTTCTTAAAGATTTAATATTTTAAGGTATGTGGGAGTTCATCCATGGGTCCTTTTTCACCCATGGAGCCCAAAAACTCTTTTATTTTAACTAAAGAATGAATTTTTCAATTCTATGGTATTTTGCATGTTCAAGAAAGGTTGAATTTCATGTTTTCATGGTGTTTTCAATTTAATTCAGTCCATGTGTAATTCCATAGAAGATTTTAAATTTCTCATGCTGTGAATTTGAATTTCCCATGCTTTATGCAAGTAAATTTCATGATAGATCCTAAATTCATGATGTTTAGCAATATTCCCATGTTTAAAATTCATGCCTTCCACATGTTTGATGAAATTCTCATATCATGTTAAGTCAATTCCAAGATGAATCCCTAAGTTATGAATTCTTCGATATAATTCAATTGTTCACCCATGTTTAGGACATTCTTACATTCAAGCTACGAACTTTACATGTTTTGATGAAACGCCCATGTCCTATTTCAAGCGAATTTCATGTGAATTCCTAAATTCATGATTTTAGTTATGTAATCATGCTATGCTCCCATATTTAAGATATTTCCATATCCAAGTTCATGATCCCATATGTTTGGTGAATTTCCCCATGTTAAAGTATTAATCTCCATGTATTTGATGAAATATGCCCAAGTGATGGGTTTCTTTAAATAATGCATACTTATTACAGTTCCAAATGCTCTCATGTGTTCTTATTGTTATTTCTATCGAGTTGTGGGGTTATGAATACTCCAAATTTAGCTTTTTTCTAGTTTTCTAGTATCTACTGAATGATTTCAATTATACCATAGGAAATATCATTCAGTCAGTGATATGGTCAATTATAGGTCCAATTAAGTTAGCTTAGTCTGATTTCAGTCCCAGTATCAGTTTACACATTAATAATTACCTTAGAATCCGTATATACTGTTGTTGTCAGAATACCTTGACTGAGCTTAATAGTTATCAGTTATCAGTGCATGCACTAGTTAGTATTCTAGTGTCATTCAGTTTGGAGTACGATTCAGCACCGATCGAGTATAGAAATGGAGGCTTCCCCGCCATTTAGGCAGAGTCATTAGTAGCAGTCCCTGTACTCCAGAACTACATAGCCAACACAGGATTTGAGGAGTCACCCATCAGTACCGGCTTGACTACCTCCCTGGGGTCACCCGTTAGTTTAGGCTTGACACCCTTAGTCCTCCGGGTAGCTCATCATTCAATGGATCCACACAACCAGTGTTAGTACCCGTGGCATAGTACTAACACCCTTTCAACTGGGGTTACAGGTTGGACTCTGATTAGGTCAAATTGGGGCATGTCGATTAGATGATACCCCCCACAGTCTTAGTCCAGAAATCAGAGGTACCACTATTTGCTAAAGTAAATCATTTAATCCTGTGAGGACAAATTCTATTAACCTTGGGTACTTGAGGGAGTTAATTTTCTTAAGGACACATCATAAATTCAGTGGATTTGATTCTTTATTTCTTTATCTCTTTCTTGTTGATTTTTTTATTTTTCAAAAATTAATTTTTTGATCTTTTTGTTGTTCTTGAACTTATTGTTGAAGTTCATACTGTAAATACAAATTTTATAACCCCAAAACAACAATCTTAAGTGAATTATATATAATCTGTATTTAGGTTTCTGGATACTAAAGCCGTTTGATTTTCTACTCTGCTTGAACTTGATACAAAGTTGAAGATATAAGAAATTTGTCAGGGATAAAAGTTCATTCAGTTGGCGATTTGAAGAACATAAAAACTTTATCGTCAAATCATAAATAAGTGTATAAACATTAAGTGTTTATTGTTAGTATTTTTAGATACTAAGTTTGGCTATTTATGACAAGAAAATGACTAATGAAAATAATAAAACGGTAAATATTGCAGGAACAACTACTGAAATATTACTCCTGCCATGGCACCGACTGAAAAATTGGAATAATTTTCTGATTCTGATTTTAATAGATGATAACAAAAGATGTTATTCTACTTAACTACTCTAAGTTGCAAAAGTTCATCAAAAAATTATTCCTAAACTATCAAAATCAACTTCAGATATTAAACATTTCTTAGTGACTGAAGCTTGGAATCACCTAGATATTTATGTAAGAATTACATTTAGGTCTACAAAATGATTTGTACAATGAGCATAACAACATGAAGACCTCACGAAACTTTGGGATGTTTTGAAAAAGAAGTATAAAACAAAATATACCAGAATGAAGAAATTCATTATTGCAACATTTTGGACTTCAAAATCGTAGACAGTAAAGTTGTTGTTACACAAGTTCAGGAGTTGCAAGTCATAATCCATGATCTCCTTGCTGAAGGTATAATTTTATTTAATACCTATGTTGAACATACTGAGTTTGTTCTTAACTCTCACATAATCTTTGATGTAGGTTTGGTTGTGAATGGTGCATTTCAAGTGGTTGTCATAATTGAGAAGTTATCACCTTTGTAGAGGAACTTCAAAAACTACTTGAAACACAAAAGCAAAGGAGATATATGTCAAAGATCTCACTTCAAGATTAAGAAACGAAACTGACAAAAAGGCTATGAAAAAAGGTCACATAAAAATTCAGTAATATTTGAAGAAATATTGTTGAAGATGATCCCACAAAGTCAAAGAAAAGGAAGAAAGCATCTGAAAAATAAAATAATCTTCCTAAGAATAAATTCAATGAAAATTACTTTAATTATGGAAAATTTGGTTGCAAGGCTACTGATTGCCGAGCTTCAAGAAAAATAAGAAAAAAATTAAGCAAACATGACTGAATTCAAAAAAGAAATGGACAATCTTGTGTCATGCTTTTAGAATGTAATTTGGTTGGTAATCCAAGAGAATAGTGAATGGATTCTGGTGCCTCCTATCATATTTGTGCCAACAAAGAACTATTTACATCATATACTCCAACTCAAGCAGTTGGAAAAATATTCATAATGAACTTTGCTACTGTAAAGGTTGAAGGAACATATTAGATTTGCTTGACGATGATATCTGGCAAGGTGGAGACTAAACTGTCATGACCCAAACCAGGGCTTGGTCATGAAGAGTAATCTCAAACCCATCATAGGCCAGAGACCACCCCTAACCTTACCATTTGTAGGGAGATGAGAAATTTATTGTTGAAAGTAAAAGTTTGAAATTTGAAAAATTGCCATTTGGAGGGAAATGAGAAATCGACAGAAAAATATGAAGAAAAAGATGAGTAAGAGAAAAAGACAACCCCTAAATCCCCCAAGATTTATTAAGAAATAAAAGTTTCTCTCTCCCGATGCTTGTTATCATAGCGTGCGCACTCCATAGGACAGAGAGAGAAAGCGTCAAATCCAACAACAATTATAGGGGGAATAGAAAAGAAAAGCTCATAGCAAAGGTTAGTGATGTTAAAGAATGGGGGAAAACCCAATTAAAACTAAGTGGAAGTGTAGAAGGAATGGAGTGTAACGAACAATAATGGCCGTTGCTGGGAAGGATGGAAATGAACCTAGTAAAGGGGAAAAGGAATGAAGCTTCAACAAGCTTAGGCAATGCGAGGTCCAGCCCAGGAACCAAGGGTCTTGTATTGGAACAGAACAAAATGGAACAGCTGGGTGAGAAAAAGCAATTGAAGGCTCAACTTAAAAGGGGGAATGTGTAGGAATGGCTAAGAATCACCTCACCAGCTCAATCATGGGTTGATGAGGTAGAAAATGAAGCAAATAATTCTAGGGATGGAACTGGCAGAAAAATGACTGCACCTAAAGCTTCTATATGGGATAAATTTGATATCAACAAGCTGAATAATGTGGGGTATAAGCTCGATTATGTTAAACCAATTAGGACATGGGAGATGGTATTGGTTGAAATTGAAGAAGACAACATAAGTTCTGAGATAGAGTATTGGAAAAACACAATTGTATGCTATGTACTGGGTGCATTTTCACCATTCAATATTCTAAATAGATTTGTTTAGAGAAAGTGGGGAAAACTTAGAATTAATAAGGTGGCCATGATGAAGAATGGGATTTTTCTGGTAAAATTTACTTTTGAGGATGGTAAAGATGAGATGCTGCAAGGTGGGATTTATCATTTCGATAACAAGACACTAATAGTGAAGGAATGGATGCCTGAGAGGGATTTTTCGAAAGAAGAGTTGTATTCTGCTCCTATATGGGTTAAACTACTAGGTCTGGAGTTCAAATATTGGAGTGCAAAGAGATTGAGTAAGATAGGCAATTTAATAGGGAAGCTGCTAATGGTAGATAGGAATACGGAGCAGAAAATTGGCCTTAGCTTAGCAAAATTGTTGATTGAAGTCCAAATTGGAAGAGCTCTACCTGAGGTAATACAGTTCAGGAATAAAAAAGGGGAAATTCTAGAACAACAAGTGAGTTACGACTGGAAGCCTAATCTATGTGATGTATGTCATAAATATGGGCATGCTACTTCTGAGTACAGAAAGAATAAAGCCAAGGAACCAGATATACAAGAGAAGGAAGGAGCTCAGAATACTAAAGTTCAAAAGGACAAACAAAGAACTCTCAACAGTAAGGTTGATTACAGAGCAGCAACAGGGAAACCACAGTTTTCAGCAACTAGGAGAAGGCACTATGTTGCCGGAGACACAAACCACTAAAGCTGGTGAAGGGGGGAAGGGTTCTTCCCTGAGGTGTAATGGATAAATATTATGTTGGAACATTAGAGGCCTGAATGGCCCCAACAAGTAGAAGGAGGTGAAGCTCCTCTATAGCAAGTTAGAAGTAGGTTTGATATATTTTCTGGAAACTAAAATAAAGATTGCTAAGCTAAGTGATATAGATGATAGGATGTTTAGTGGTTGGTCTAACTATAGTAACCATAGAGATCACTATAATGGTCGAGTGTGGATCGTTTGGCGGTAGGACATTACAAAGTTGAAGTAAAATTTGAATGTACACAAACCATCATATGTGCAATCATGTACATTCCGCTTCAACTGGAATTTAAGGTTACATTCGTTTATGCATTTAATTTGAAAGAAGATAGAATTGAGTTTTGGAATACTTGAGGAGAATACAACCAATGTGCACTAAAGCATGGATGGTTCTAGGATATTTTAATGTTGTTTTGCGCAAAGAGGACGGACTTGGGGGAAATGCAGTAACACTTGCAGAGGTGACTAAATTTCAAAGTTGTATTGATGATTGTCTTTTTGAAGAAATTCCTGGAAATGGAGGTAGATATACTTGGAGTGACAGGTAGCAAAACAATAGGATTTTCTCAAAAATTGATTGGGAATTTGTAAATGAAGAATGGATAGATAATATGCCTGAGATTCAAAGTTACTCATTGCCTGAGAGAGTAAGTGAACATTGCCCTATTTTAATTAAAATGCAACAAGTGGAGACGAGAAAAAAAACCCACTTTTTAATATTGTAACACCTGGAGTTTGCACCAATCATTTGAAGAAGTAGTTAGAGAAGTATGTGAGGTTCTTGTCACAGGTTGTAATATTTTCAAAGTGGTATCAAAACTAAAAAAGCTTAAAGAAAGATTAAGTATGCTACATCAGAATCAATTTGCTAACTTGGAGGCGAAGTTAATACTGACAGAGAGGCCCTTAAGCAAATACAGATCCAACTCTAGAAGACACCTTAGGATAAACAAGTGCAGTAGGAAGAGCGAAGCCTTAGGCAAAAATTTCAGAGATCCTCATTCTTGATTGAGTCAATACTGATGTAGAGAAGTAAGGCCACATAGTTGAGGCTAGGAGATGACAACACCGGCTACTTCTTTTCACTGTTAAAGAGAAAGAAATTACAGTAATCTATCACACAGCTCAGAGATAAATCTAGTAACATACAACATGACCAGGCTAGCATCGCAGAGATCTTTGTAAAATTCTATCAAAACTTGTTAGGTGACTTTGGTGAAGAAATACTAAAATCAAGTAAGAGGGTGTATGATCAGGGACATACCCTTACAGAAGAACAACAAATACAACTCTTAGAGCCTGTCACAGTTGATGAGATTAAAAAATAATATAGAGTATGAACATCAATAAAAGCCCGGGACCTGACGGATATGGAAGTGGTTTTTTTAGAGCTGTGTGGCATATTATGGGACCTGAAGTATGTGCTGCTATTAAAGATTTATTTCAGAATGGCAAATTGTTGAAATTGCTTAACGCTACAATGATTTCTCTTATTTCTAAGATTGAGAAGCTTGGATATACAAGCCAATTCAGACCAATCTCTTGCTGCAATACAATATATAAGTGTATTTCTAAAACTGTTATGTAAGAGGATGAAGAAGGTGCTAACCAGCCTGGTCAATCCCACTTAAGCTGCTTTTGTTCAAGGGAGATTACTAATACAAAATGTATTGATCAATCATGACCTAATGAGACACTATAACAGAAAAACGACTCCATGATGTTTGATGAAAATTGATCTTCGAAAAGCATACGACATGGTGCAATGGGGCTTTATTGATGATATGTTGCAGGGCTATGGCTTCCCTCCTAAATTTGTGCAAATGATCATGGTGTGTGTGACTACAACTAGGTACGTAATTAAAGTAAACAGAGAAGGATATGGTTTTTTTGCAGGGAGAAGAGGGTTACGGCAAGGGGATACCATTTCCCTTATTATTTGTACTAGTCATGGAATATATGTTCAGAATCTTCAGCAGAATGTGTGAGCTTCCTGATTTTAGATTTCACCCAATGTGTAAGAAGCGGCAACTAACACACCTAACCTTCGCAGATGATCTTATGATCTTCTGCAAAGGTCAAGAAGGTTCAGTAAGAAAAATCATGGAAGCTTTGAGACATCTACTGGGTTAATAACAAATAATGAAAAATCAAATGTGTTCTTAGCTAGAGTAACCATTGAAGTTCAAAAGAAAATTCTGCAGACTACGGGGTTTCAAATAGGAAAGCTTCCTATTACATATCTTGGAATGCCTCTCTCCCATAAGAAATGGACCAAGATTGACTGTCATCAGTTAAGTAACAAGATTGTAGAGAAATTACAAGCCACTTCCAATAGACATTTATCATATGCTTGCAGGTTGCAAATTGTAAACTCAGTCTTATTTTCCTTACAAAACTTTTAAAGTTCAACAATGATCCTTCCTCAAAGTGTGGGCAAGATACTGTAGGCTAAATGTAGAAAAATCCTTTGGGTGGGAACGATGATAAAAGGAAAATCTCCTTAGTTAAGTGGGACACAATATTCTGTTCAAAAATACAAGGTGGCCTAAACACCAAAAGTTGTAAAATTCAGAACATTGCAACAGTGGGAAAATTGGTCTGGTGGCTGCACCAAAACAAGGAAGCATTATGGGTACAATGGGTGAGTAACATCTATATGAAAGAGGGAGAGTTCTCTTGGATACACACGCCCACCAGGAATATAGTTAGGACTGGAAGCAATTGAATAAGAAGAAGCTTGGGATGTGGACATGGTACAACCAGGATAAATACAAGCTAACTGAATCTGTGCAATACCTTATCTCAGCAGGATACGCAAAGCTTATGGGCGAGAGGAATGTGTGGAGGGGCTCAAAATTGATCTGGAGTAAGATATTACTACCTAAACACAGATTCATCATGTGGCTGGCAGTACAAGATAAACTCCTTACTAAAGTGAGACTACAAAGGCTTGGTATCAATATAGATAGTACAGAATGTCTGCTTTATGAATAGCAACAGATAGAGAATACCAAACATTTATTCTATAATTGTGAGATAGAAATCATAGTATGGGACAAATTAACAAGTTGGTTGGGTATCAAAGTGCATAATCACAGTGTGCAATAATCCATCCAGTTGATAAGGAAGAAGCTGTGGAACAAGTTTAAGAAGAAAACTGTCGTAGCTATCTTCAAAGCAATAGTACATGGTCTGTGGCTAACTAGGAATGGGAAGAATTTCATAAATCATAATGTCAACATAGAGTTCATTATACAGAAAATACAGGAAGTTGTGCGAGAAAGAATTAGGATGTATAGAGAGACCAAGTTTGTTAAGAAGTGTATAGGCTTATAAATAGAGTGTGGTAATATCATGAGGCTTGATTCTATCTATTTGTGCTAGGGATATGTGGATCATGTGCTCTTTCGTTGTATGCAAATTTGATTGGTAATGGTAATATTTACATTTTATTGCTAAAAAAAAAGATTTGAACTTATGGCCTCTGATTCAGATTAGATTTTGGCAAGAAATAAAGAGTTCCTCAAAGAGAAAGTCAACAATAGAAGCTCGAGGTCTGTGATATTCCAGAGATTTTTTCCAGCTTTAAATAAGAGACATAGAGATAACCCCAGTTGCACACAAAATTCAGTGGATTTCTAGTGAGGGGATGGGCGATTACAGTGGTTTGTGAGATTTAGGTGTCTTGTCTCTGGTTATTGACTTTGAGTTGTAGCATATTATTTATTGAGGAATGATCTATTAAATGGATGAAAATGAAGAAATTGGGGTTCTGGATGATATCAAAATAAACAATTAAGAATTTGGCCATATTTAAACAACAATATGATCGAATTAATTTAAGAAGGGACTAGATTCAACTTGAATCAAGATGAATTAAATTCCAGTTTAATTAATTAAGCTCTTTGACTCTAACAATTCAAAATAATTATTTTGTTCCAACTCAAGAAACTGATTATGCAATTAATTTTCAATTTTAAATCAATTTAAAGAAAAATAAAGCATTCTTCAATTTAAGCTTGGTTTTCACTCGACTTAACTTTCAGAATATTTATTCTTAAGTAAAATACACATCATTTGATATAATTAAATACTAAAAAATATATATATTAAACTTGACAATGACAAAGTTAGCTGTGAATTAATTTTGAAATCACATGAATTTTTCAGAAATAATTATTCCAAAATTATTCAAAGTCTAAAGGAGTTCAAAATAAATTCAGACTAGGGAGAACAAAAATTGGGTGTCAACAATTTGCAAATCGTTGAGTGAGTTTGTAGTTCAACAAATTTGAGGTACCACCATTTGCTAAAGTAAATCATTTAATCCTGCGAGGAGAGATTCCGTTAACCTTGGGTACTTGAGGGGAATAATTTTCTTAAGGACACATCGTAAATTCAGTAGATTCAATTCTTTTTTTTGTTATCTCTTTCTTGTTGATTTTTTTATTTTTTAGAAATTTATTTTTTGATCTTTTTGTTGGTCTTGAACTTATTGTTGAAGTTCATACTGTAAATACAAATTTTATAACCCCAAAACACAACAATCTTATGAAAATTATATATAATTTGTATTTAGGTTTCTGGAGATTAAAGTCGTTTAATTTTCTACTTTGCATGAACTTGATCCAGATTTGAAGACATAAGAAATTTGTCAGGGGTAAAAGTTCATTTGGTAGGTGATTTGAAGAACATAAAAATTTCATTGTCAAGTCAGAAATAAGTGTATAGACATTAACTCTTTATTGTTAGTATTTTGAGATACTAAGTTTGACCATTTGTGACAAGAAAATGACTAATAAAAATAGAGTCAGTAATGAAACGATAAATATTGCAGGAACAACTACTGCAATATTGCTCCTGCCATGGCACCGACTGAAAAATCGGGATAATTTTTTGATTCTGATTTTAATAGATGACAACAAAAAATGTTCTTCTACTTAACTACTCTAAGTTGCAGAAGTTCATCAAAAGGAATTCCTAAATTATCAAAATCAACTCCAGATATGTAGTAAACATATCTTAGTGACTGAAGCTTGAAATCACCTAGATATTTATATAATAATTACATTTAGAGTGGTCTACAAGATGATTTGTACAATGTCACAACAATATGAAGACCTCATGAAACTTTGGGATGTTTTGAAAAAGAAGAATAAAACAAAATATGCCGGAATGAAGAAATTCATTTTTGCAAGTTTTTGGACTTCACAATGGTAGAAAGTAAAGTTGTTGTTACACAAGTTCAGGAGTTCCAAGTCAGAATCCATGATCTCTTTGCTGAAGGTATAATTTTATTTAATACCTATGTTAAACATACTGAGTTTGTTCTTAAGTCTCATATAATCTTTGATGTAGGTTTAGTTGTGAACGATGCATTTCTAGTGGTTGTTATAATTGAGAAGTTATTACCTTTGTAGAGGAAATTCAAAAACTACTTGAAACACAAAAGCAAAAGTGATATCTGTCGAAGATCTTACTTCAAGATTAAGAAACGAAAAGGATAAAAAGGTTATGAAAAAAAGGTCACATGAAAATTCAGTAATATCTGAAGAAAATATTGTTGAAGATGATCCCACAAAGTCAAATAAAAGGAAGAAAGCATCCGAAAAATAACACAATCCTCCTAAGAATAAATTCAATGGAAATTGCTTCAATTATGGCAAAGTTGGTTACAAGGCTACTGATTGCCGAGCTTCAAAGAAAAATAAGAAAAAAATTAAGTAAACATGACTGAATTCAAAGAAGAAATGGACAATCTTGTGTCATGCTTTTAGAATGTAATCTGGTTGTTAATCCAAGAGAATAGTGGATGGATTCTGGTGCCTCCTGTCATATTTGTTCCAACAAAGAACTATTTACATCATATACTCCAATTAAAGCAGATGGAAAAATATTCATGATGAACTTTGCTACTCTAAAGGTTTAAGGGACCTATTAGATTTGCTTAACGATGACATCTGGCAAGGTGGAAACTAAACTGTCATGGCCCAAACTAGGGTCTGGTCGTGACAGGTAATCTCAAACCCACCATAGGCCGGAGACCACCCCTAACGTTACCATTTGGAGGGAGATGAGAAATTTATAGTTGAAGGTAAAATTTTGAAATTTGCAAAATAGCCATTTGGAGGGAGATGAGAAATCGACAAAAAAGAATGAAGAAAAAGATGAGTAAGAGGAAAAGACAACCCCTAAATCCCGAAGATTTGAACTTATAGCCTCTGATTCGGATTAGATTTTGGCGAGAAATAAAGAGTTCCTCAAAGTGAAAGTCAACAATATAAGCTCGAGGTCTGTGATATTCCAGAGATTTTTTCCAGCTTTAAATAAGAGACGTAGAGATAACCCCAATTGCACGCGAAATTCAATGGATTTCTAGTGAGGGGATAGGCGATTACAGTGGTTTGGTGAGATTTAGGTGTCTTGTCTCTGGTTATTGACTTTGATTTGTAGCATATTATTTATTGAGGAATGTTCTATTAAATGGATGAAAATTGAAGAAATTGGGGGTCTGGATGACATCAAAATAAACAATTATGAATTTGGCCATATTTAAACAATAATATGATCGGATTAATTTAAGAAGGGACTAGATTCAACTTGAATCAAGACGAATTAAATTCCAGTTTAATTAATTAAGCTCTTTGTCTCTAACAATTTAAAATAATTATTTTGTTCCAACTCAAGAAACCAATTATGCAATTAATTTTCAATTTTAAATCAAATTAAAGAAAAATAAAGAATTCTTCAATTTAACCATAGTTTTCACTCGACTTAACTTTCAAAATATTTATTCTTAAGTAAAATACACATCACTTCATATAATTAAATACTAAAAAATATATATATTTAACTTGACAATGACAAAGTTGGCTTTGGATTAATTTTGAAATCATATGATTTTACTTAAATAATTATTCCAAAATTATTCAAAGTCTAAAGGAGTTCAAAATAAATTCGGACCAGGGAGAACAAAAATTGGGTGTCAACAATTTGCAAATAGTTGAGTGAGTTCGTAGTTCAAAAAATTTGAGGTACCACCATTTGCTAAAGTAAATCATTTAATCCTGTGAGGAGAGATTCCGTTAACCTTGGGTACTTGAGGGGAATAATTTTCTTAAGGACACATCGTAAACTCAGTGGATTTGATTCTTTCATTCTCTATCTCTTTTTTGTTGATTTTTTTATTTTTTTAGAAATTAATTTTTTGATCTTCTTGTTGTTCTTGAACTTATTGTTGAAGCTCATACTATAAATACAAATTTTATAACCCAAAAATACAACAATCTTAAGCAAATTATATATAATCTGTATTTAGGTTTCTGGAGATTAAAGTCGTTTAATTTTCTACTTTTCATGAACTTGATCCAGATGTGAAGATATAAGAAATTTGTCAGGGGTAAAAGTTCATTTGGTAGGTGATTTGAAGAACATAAAAATTTCATCATCAAATCAGAAATAAGTGTATAAACATTAAATCTTTATTGTTAGTATTTTGAGATACTAAGTTTGACTATTTATGACAAGAAAATGACTAATAAAAATAGAGTTAGTAATGAAACGGTAAATATTGCAGGAACAACTCCTGCAATATTGCTCCTGCCATGACACCGACTGAAAAATCGGGATAATTTTCTGATTCTGATTTTAATAGATGACAACAAAAGATGTTCTTCTACTTAACTACTCTAAGTTGCAGAAGTTTATCAAAAAGGTATTCCTAAATTATCAAAATCAACTCCAGATATATATTAAGCATTTCTTAGTGACTGAAGCTTGAAATCACCTAGATATTTATATAATAATTACATTTAGAGTGGTCTACAAGATGATTTGTACAATGTGCACAATAACATAAAGACCTGATAAAACTTTGGGATGTTTTGAAAATGAAGTATAAAATAGAATATGTCGAAACGAAGAAATTCATTATTGCGAGTTTTTGGACTTCAAAATGGTAGAAAGTTAAGATGTTGTTATACAAGTTCAGGAGTTGCTAGTCATAATCCATGGTCTCCTTCCTGAAAGTATAATTTTATTTAATACCTTTGTTGAACATACCGAGATTCTTCTTAACTCTCACATAATCTTTGATTTAGGTTTAGTTGTGAACGATGTATTTCAAGTGGTTGTCATAATGGAGAAGTTATCACCTTTGTAGAGGAACTTCAAAAACTACTTGAAACACAAAAGCAAAGGAGATATCTGTCGAAGATCTCACTTCAAGATTCAAAAACAAAAAGGATAAAAAGGTTGTTAAAAAAAGGTCACATGAAAATTCAGTAATATCTGAAGAAAATATTGTTGAAGATGATCCCACAAAGTCAAAGAAAAGGAAGAAAGCATCTGAAAAATAAAATAATCCTCCTAAGAATAAATTCAATGGAAATTGCTTCAATTATGGAAAAGTTGGTTACAAGGCTACTGATTGCCGAGCTTCAAAGAAAAATAAGAAAAAAATTAAGAAAACATGACTGTATTCAAAGAAGAAATGGACAATCTTGTGTCATGCTTTTAGAATGTAATCTGGTTGGTAATCCAAGAGAATAGTGGATGGATTTTTGTGCCTCCTGTTATATTTGTGCCAACAAAGAACTATTTGCATCATATACTCCAACTCAAGCAGATGGAAAAATATTCATGATGAACTTTTCTAATGTAAAGGTTGAAGGAACATATGAGATTTGTTTGACGATGACATCTGGCAAGGTGGAGACTAAATTGTCACGACCCTAACCAGGGCCTGGTCGTGACAGGTAATCTCAAACCCACCATAGGTCGGAGACCACCCCTAACCTTACCATTTGGAGGGAGATGTGAAATATATATTTGAAAGTAAAATTTTGAAATTTAAAAAATAGCCATTTGGAGGGAGATGAGAAATCGATGGAAAAATATGAAGAAAAAGATGAGTAAGAAGAAAAGACAACCCCTAAATCCCCCAAGATTTAAACTTTTGGCCTCTTATACAGACTAGATTTTGGCAAGAAATAAAGAGTTCCTCGAAGAGAAAGTCAAAAATAGAAGCTCGAAGTCTGTGATACTCCATATATTTTTTCCGGCTTGAAATAAGAGACGTAGAGATAACCCCAATTGCACGCAAAATTCGATGGATTTCTAGTGAGGGGATAGGCAATTACAGTGGATTGGTGAGATTTAGGTCTCTGGTCTAGGGTTATTAACTTTGAGTTATAGCATATTATTTATTCAGGAATGATCTATTAAATGGATGAAAATTAACGAAATTGGGGGTCTGAATGACATCAAAATAAACAATTAAGAATTTGGCCATATTTAAACAATAATATGATTTGATTAATTTAAGAAGGGACTTGATTCAAATTGAATCAAGACGAATTAAATTCCATTTTAATTAATTAAGCTCTTTGAATCTAACAATTCAATATAATTATTTTATAAATCCTAATTATTTTGATCCAACTCGGGAAACCGATTATGCAATTAATTTTCAATTTGAAATCAATTTAAAGAAAAATAAATCATTCTTCAATTTAAGCATGGTTTTATCTCAACTTAACTTTCAAAATATTTATTCTTCAGTAAAATACACATCATTTCATATAATTAAATACTAAAAAATATATATATTTAACTTGACAAAGACAAAGTTGGCTTTGAATTTATTTTGAAATCAGGTGAATTTTACAGAAATAATTATTCCAAAATTATTCAAAGTCTAAAGGAGTTCAAAATAAATTCGGACTAGGGAGAACAAAAAATGGGTGTCAATAATTTGCAAATCGTTGAGCGAGTTCGTAGTTCAACAAATTTGAGGTACCACCATTTGCTAAAGTAAATCATTTAATCCTGTGAGGAGAGATTCCGTTAACCTTGGGTACTTGAGGGAAATAATTTTCTTAAGGACACATCGTAAATTCAGTAGATTCAATTCTTTTTTTCGTTATCTCTTTTTTGTTGATTTTTTTATTGTTTAGAAATTAATTTTTTGATCTTCTTGTTGTTCTTGAACTTACTGTAGAAGTTCAAACTGTAAATACAAATTTTTTAACCCAAAAACAACAATCTTAAGCAAATTATATATAATCTATATTTAGGTTTCTGGAGATTAAATCTGTTTGATTTTCTACTCTACTTGAACTTGATACAGATTTGCAGATATAAGAATTTTGGCAAAGGTAAAATTTTTCATTCGGTTGGCGATTTGAAGAATATAAAAACTTCATCGTCAAATCAGAAATAAGTGTATAAACACTAACTCTTTATTGTTATTATTTTGAGATACTAAGTTTGACTATTTGTGACAAGAAAATGACTAATGAAAATAGAGTCAGTAATGAAACGGTAAATATTATAGGAACAGCTACTGCAATATTGCTTCTGCCATGGCACCGACTGAAAAATTGGAATAATTTTCTGATTCTGATTTTAATTGATGACAACAAAAGATGTTCTTCTACGTAACTACTCTAAGTTGCAGAAGTTCATCAAAAAAGTATTTCTAAATTATCAATATCATCTCCGGATATAAAACATTTCTTAGTGACTGAAGCTTGGAATCACTTAGATATTTATGTAAGAATTACATTTAGAGTGGTCTACAAGATGATTTATACAATGTGCACACTAACATGAAGACCTCACAAAACTTTGGGATGTTTTGAAAAAGAAGTATAAAACAGAAGATGTCGGAATGAAGAAATTCATTATTGTGAGTTTTTGGACTTCAAAATGGTAGAAAGTTAAGATGTTGTTACACAAGTTCAGGTGTTGCAAGTCATAATCCATGATCTCCTTGCTGAAGGTATAATTTTATTTAATACCTTTGTTGAACATACCGAGTTTGTTCTTAACTCTCACATAATCTTTGATTTAGGTTTAGTTGTGAACGATGCTTTTCAAGTGGTTGTCATAATTGAGAAGTTATCACCTTTGTAGAGGAACTTCAAAAACTACTTGAAACACAAAAACAAAAGAAATATCTGTTGAAGATCTCACTTCAAGATTCAAAAATGAAAAGGATAAAAAGGTTGTGAAAAAAAGGTCACATGAAAATTCAGTAATATCTGAAGAAAATATTGTTGAAGATGATCCCACAAAGTCAAAGAAAAGGAACAAATCATCTGAAAAATAAAATAATCCTCCTAAGAATAAATTCAATGGAAATTGCTTCAATTATGGCAAAGTTGGTTACAAGGCTACTGATTGCCGAGCTTCAAAGAAAAACAAGAAAAAAATTAAGAAAACATGACTGAATTCAAAGAAGAAATGGACAATCTTGTGTCATGCTTTTAGAATGTAATATGGCTGGTAAACCAAGAGAATAGTGGGTGGATTTTTGTGCCTCCTGTTATATTTGTGCCAACAAAGAACTATTTACATCATATACTCCAACTCAAGCAGATGGAAAAATATTCACGATGAACTTTGCTACTGTAAAGGTTGAAGGAACATATTAGATTTATTTGACGATGACATCTGACAAGGTGGAGACTAAACTGTCATGACCCAAACCAGGGCCAGATCGTGACGGATAATCTCAAACCCACCATAGGCCGGAGACCACCCCTAACCTTACCATTTGGAGGGAGATAAGAAATTTATAGTTGAAAGTAAAAGTTTGAAATTGAAAAATAGGCATTTGGAGGAAGAAGAGAAATCGATGAAAAATATGAAGAAAAAGATGAGTAAGAAGAAAAGACAACCCCTAAATCCCCCAAGATTTAAACTTTTGGCCTCTGATACAGACTAGATTTTGGCAAGAAATAAAGAGTTCCTCGAAGCGAAAGTCAAAAATAGAAGCTCGAAGTCTGTGATACTCCAGATATTTTTTCTAGCTTGAAATAAGAGACGTAGAGATAACCCCAATTGCATGCCAAAATTCGATGGATTTCTAGTGAAGGGATGGGCGATTACAGTGGTTTGGTGAGATTTAGGTCTCTGGTCTAGGGTTATTAACTTTGAGTTATAGCATATTATTTATTCAGGAATGATCTATTAAATGGAAGAAAATTAACAAAATTGGGGGTCTGGATGACATCAAAATATACAATTAAGAATTTGGCCATATTTAAACAATAATATGATTGGATTAATTTAAGAAGGGACTAGATTCAACTTGAATCAAGACGAATTAAATTCCAGTTTAATTAATTAAGCTCTTTGACTCTAACAATTCAAAATAATTATTTTACAAATCCTAATTATTTTGATCCAACTCAGGAAACCGATTATGCAATTAATGTTCAATTTGAAATCAATTTAAAGAAAAATAAATCATTCTTCAATTTAAGCATGGTTTTCACTCGACTTAACTTTCAAAATATTTATTCTTAAGTAAAATACACATCATTTCATATAATTAAATACTAAAAAAAATATATATATATATATATATATATATTTAACTTGACAATGACAAAGTTGGCTTTGAATTAATTTTGAAATCATGTGAATTTTATAGAAATAATTATTCCAAAATTATTCAAAGTCTAAAGGAGTTCAAAATAAATTCGGACTAGGGAGAACGAAAATTGGGTGTCAACAATTTACAAATCGTTGAGTGAGTTCGTAGTTCAACAAATTTGAGGTATCACCATTTGCTAAAGTAAATCATTTAATCTTGTGAGGACAGATTCTTTTAACCTTGAGTACTTAAGGGGAATAATTTTCTTAAGGACACATCTTAAACTCAGTGGGTTTGATTTTTTCATTCTCTTTCTCTTTTTTGTTGATACGCGCACCAGGGCCCGACCATGGGGTGATAGCTGGGTCCCATATAGATCTTGGGTACTATGTTATTACGGTTAAGCTACATAATCCATGTTAAGATTTTAAAGTTTATCTAAGCCTTGTTCCCTACCCCGAGATATGGTGTGTATATATATATGTATCTCTCTATATATATGTGTGTGTGTGTGTATATGGAATTACATATGGTTATGCACATTAAATTTGGACTGGTTTTGAATTATTGATCATGGCATTATTTTTATTCCCTTATTATTCCTAAGTTACATGTTAGTGCTTAACCCGCTAATCGTCTACGTATGTAATATCCCTACACGATGCTAGATTTGGGCATACATCTACTTCTCCTACACGGTGATCAATTGATCATAGGATAGTTCATGAGTCAAACTAAAGTGACGAGCTTTCATACTTCGGAAGGCTTTATTTCATATTATAGTTCCCTTATGTCATAGACTTTGTTTTGATTTGTTTTTTGGTTATCGTTGAGGGCATGTCCTGACACTTTATTGATTTTGGTTTTGTTTAGAAGGCTTTGTGGATCACTGTGGACTTGGGTGATGTTAGTTGGTCATTTTTAGTTGGTTACCGATTAGCGATTATAGAAATGACTTAAATTCTTTGAGCTTATCTTATTCTATCTTGTTATATGTTCTAAATTCATCTAATATTGGGGTATTGTGTTTTTTTTGGTTAGATGTATGGGGTCTTCTTCGGTCCTTGTTGAACTTGAGATACATATCACGGTTAGGTCTGGGTTTGGGTTGTGACAAAGTTAGTATCAGAGCCTAGGTTCATGGTCAATTGGGTCTCCACAAAGTTGTGTTAAGTAGAGTCTCTTTTATAGGTATGTAGCACACCACACTTATAAGAGAGAGTCTATGAGGCATTTAGGAATATTTCTCTTTCTTGTTCTATTTTTGGGTTGTAGAGTCTAGGATGTTAAACTCTCTTATAATTCCCATTTGTGTGCCTTTCAGATCTGAAGCTCAAGGAAATTCTTCTGTCCCACTTAAGGAAAATATGGAAGAAACTCGTCCTACTTATGGGGTATAAACTTTGTTTAGGGTCACTATTTTTGACTTCTCTTGAGGATCTCTATCGGTCCCTACCAGTCCTTCTCGAGCTTCTTGGGTTGATGATGTTCATGCCCTAAAGCCCCAAGAAGATATTTATAATGCTGAGATCCATCATTTTATTCATTTATTAATCCAGATAGTAGTCTCTCTGTCATGCTAGTCTGGTCTTATTGGGGGGAGAAAGATCAAGTAAGGATAGGGAGAGGCAGAACAAGAAGTTTAGATATTCAAAGAGAGATAAGGGTTATCACAATAGCGTTAGACATGGGAGACAGTGGACCAAGAAAAGGAGTTGGGGAAATTTTGGTTCATACCCATCGGTTGGAGCCCCTTACCCTAAGCCGTCTGGTGATCATTGTTTTTAAAATGGTGGTGTTCATAGGGAACAGGGTGCCCAATATTAGTCTAGTGGATCCCAGTTAATCCCACTCCATCCTCCTTGCTGGTTTTATGATCAGTTGTATCATGGGTTTTGTCGTGAGGGAAAGAATCGATGCTTCAATTATGGTAAGCCCGATCATATGCGGTGATATTTTTCTTCTTTTAGTTTTGTCATTGGAGCTAACAAGATTTCAATTGCTAGTTCTTTAATTTTGCACCAAAGGGTGCTACTTCTGATACTGACACTAGTTCAAATTGTCATTATACTCTTGTTACCCGCCAGGAGTCCGAGGCATCACCAGATGTCATTGTTGGTATGTTAAAACTCTTTCACCCTAATATGTATTTCTTTCTTGAGATAGGGTCTACTCTTTCTTATGTGACCCTTATGTGGCTATCCATTTTAGTTTTGGTCCTGAGTATATTTCAAATCTTTTCTGCATATACCCCTATGGGTGACTATGTTGTGGCTAAAAGACTCTATAGGAGTTGTGTGGTATCTATCTTTGGTATAGAGACCTTGGGAGATCTGGTAGAGTTGGACATACTTGATGTTGATGCCATCTTGGGGATGAACTGGTTGCATCCATGCTATGCTTTCTTAGACTGTTGACTTGTAAGGTCATTTCCAAATTTCCTAATGAGCCGGTTATAGGATGGGAAGGGAATTCCCTAGTTCCTAAGGGAAGGTTCATATCATATGTTAGAGCCTGGAAATTGTTTTACAATAGGTGTCTTTATCATTTGGTCTGGGTTAAAACTCAGAGGGTCCTTTATTATAATTTGTTCCTGTGGTTAGTGAATTTCTTGAGGTTTTTTCTGATGATCTTCCTGGTGTTCCTCCAGATAGAAAAATTTATTTTGGGGTTAATCTTCTTTCGGATACTCATCCTATCTCTATCCTACATATAGAATGACTCTGGCTGAGCAAAAAGATCTTAAGGAGCAGTTTAAATATCTTTTTGAGAAAGGTTTTATTCACCCTAGTGTTTCTCCATGGGATGCTCCTATTCTCTTGTATGTAGGAAAGATGTTTCCATCTGGATATATATAGATTATCGGTGGATGAATAAGAAATTTAGGGTGACCTCTTCATGAGGTGAATAGTATATTAAGTGGGGTACTTTATTAGTGGTACATGATGGTTGTTAGACACCAAGTTTGAACCATAGATGTTAATTGTAGTAGAAGGACATACGTTAGCTCGAGAATAACAATGCGAGATTTGTGGGACTAAATTGGTAGGCTTGATGAGATGTGCGGAAGAGATGAGGTTGATGACTTAGGGGAATATTGTATTGGGAAAATTATGATATATAGGTCGGAGGTCTAGGTTAAACTGATGGAGTAAGGGCTAAGTCATTAGATGGATTAGGGCATGGAGTTTGTAAGAATATGTTGAACCCCAGGTTGCATTTGGGTAGATGAGGTTTTAAGTATAGAAGTTCCAAGTGTCACTAATATATGTCCATGGTGATACCTCTTAAAGCAGAGTGTTGTGATTATAGGTTTAGTAAGATGGAGACGAGGGCTAATCTTCAATTTTTTTCTAGTGGTGGTCTTCAGGGGAGAGTCAAGATGAATTTACTCCTATTCTAGTGATTCTCTCCTATTTCAATTAAGAGGACACTCTACCAGTGCCGTACGTATTTTAATAGTGCTTATGCCTAAGGCCCGTATTCTATATGTCGCGTATGCCCATGCTCCATCCCCTAAACTAAAGTCAATAAGGGTTCTCAGAAATTCGAGCTTCCAAGTATTCAAGCTCTATGTTATGCCACTTATGATCCATAAATTCATGTATCACATTATGCTTAGTTTTAAGAAACAATGGTTTCAAGTGGCAATCCTCGCTTTATTCCCTAAATATAAATCTTGACTTTATATTATATTACCGGTGATATGTGCAGTCGTGTTTCTCATGGTGCTCAGTCCTAAAGACTTATGCTATGGTATGTTTATGTCAGAATGACCCTTCATTTAAACCTTGAGTAGCCCTACTGACAAGAGTCGTAATTGAGAAGCAACCCTCCTATGTTTGATTCTTATACTTTAGTTCTGTAGTGACCCTCCTTTTTAGTAGTATGGCAGTGGCCATGGAAGTGTATTAATGCTATAGAAATAGGAGGTGGATGTTCTCTGATGCAAAAAATCTTAGGGCTGACTACTCAGGCTAAGGCCATATATATAGGTGGTAGAGTAAGATGAACTCTTGTTATGTGAATTAGTTAAGAAGGAGAGATGTGGAGGAACCTTTGTGATAGTAATTAAGTTGGGAAATTTATGAAGGAGGTGTAGAAAGATGGACTAAAATAGTATTTTTGGCGGATGTACAAACCGTGGTGTTACGTGGTTAGTACTCCTTGATTTAAGATTTGAGATTGCTTGACTGTAGTAATGAACGGGAGTCGTATTATTAGAGGGCTATAAAGTATAGGGTCTCATAGATTACACTATCACCTTTAACTCTGAGTTAGTTTTTAACATACGAGGAATATGCAACAATGCTCAGGTCTTGTAGTTACGTGTTTCACGGGGGAGTTAGGAGATTGAAATGGCAGAGTATTGTATTCATAAGTGAAATCTTAGTGGAGAGTGTAGTTAGATTGAAGGTTTATTAGATGTATTATTTGGGAGGAAGGATCTATGTGGGAAGCTGGAGAGGACATAAAATCCAAATATTTGTTCTTGTTCCCCACTCTAGATAATCGTGCTTAAGACATATGTTTTCCCTGACAGCTTTGTTTTCTAACTTTGTTAAAGGAAATTGTGATTCCTTGATGCCCTTTTTAAAGTTAAGTGTGGTTGTTAGTTGTGTTAAATCATGCTTATGAATGCCTTGACCTATCATTCGAGGACGAATGATCCAAGTGGGAGAGATTGAAATACCCCAGCGTTGGCCTTGAAAAATTGTTGAGCCTTGAGCTTACTGCCCTGACAACAACTCTCCTAATGAGTCATAAAAGTTATTATGGGTCACAAAACCCAGTCGTAACATAACCTGTGAGATTTGTCTAAGTCACCGTCTTGACTATGACTACCAAGTTACGAATCATAAGGACTCTAAACGACTCATATAGTTATTTTTGAGAGAAAACTAATGTGAATGCCCAAAGTATTCTGTCCTGAGTACGACTAGGATGTATCGAGTCATATGGAATCTTTACTAGTCATAAATTCCTTCCATAAATAGACCAGTATTGGTGGTTCAGGACACTGTCCAGACTACGACTGAGGGGAACGAGTCGTAGCGTCACCTACAGCACTAGGCAATGTTTTTCAGACTTTTTACTAAGGGAATTTTAGACATGTCCCTCTTTCCCTAAACATAACCCCACAACCTATAAACCCTATTGAGATTTTATTTTCATCTATAACTCATCAAAACAAGTACTCTCCTCTCTCTTAAAAATCTCTCAAACAATAATACTTAGGGTTTCCAAAAAGTAGGTCAACTAGAGCTTCCAAAGGAAAACTCTCTCCATAATATTGGGTATTTAGGCATGTGACTCTACCCTAAAACTTGTTTCCTTAGAGAATGATATTTAAATAATTATTAACGTGAAATATAAAATGGGTTTTGACATGGGTTGAGGGTTTTAACATGGTTGGTTTTTAAATGGTTTTCCCATGGATTATTATGCATTTTTTATGCTTTACTAATGGTTTTAAACTTGTGGGGTGCATGAGTATGGCTAATAAATTGGGGGATTGTGATTTCCCTAATTGTGTGAATAATGACAATTGACTTGGTAACAACTTCAATCCAATATTGTGAAATTAGTTTTGAATGTGGAAAGTATGGATATTAAACTGTCTTTGAAACTAGTTGCATGGCATAAGAGGACTATTGAAACATAAATGGGTTTGAGTCCCAAATTGATTAAATAGGTTTGAGTTCCAAATGACTAACTATTTTGAAGTCCTTTTGGTTGATGAGTTAGAGTCCCAGATGGCTAAGTAATTGGCACGGCAGGATAATGAACTTGCAAGGGATTTTGGTATGACGATACCAACAAAATGCCTTAATGCATAATTGGTTTATTTAATTGGGAATGTGTGTTAAATATTTTAATTGGGCTTAGAAGAGGTTTGTGTAGCTAGGATGTGAAAGTGGCGGTCTTGAGAAACCAAAGCTAGAAATCTCATTTGTCGGAGCAGGGGTCTAAACGGCTTGAGGATCGAGGTCCCTTGCTTATGACCAGATAGGTTTGAGTCTCCCTTATTATATGATTTCGAGTCCCCTATATCATATTACATAATCGGGTGCTTAAGCCACCCTAGTACATGATTGGGAGGTTCGAGTCCCCCAAGCATATATGTTAGAATTAAGGTTATTCTCTGGTTCAAGCAGCTACACGAATCGGGTCCCTACCAGGTGTGAGAGCTAGGGACCATATAACCCGTGGGTACTATGTTATGACGATTGAGCTATAGAATCTAGGTTAAGGTTTTAAATTTCATTCTAAGTCTTGTTCCCTACCTCGGTATGTGGTATATATATATATATGTATTTGCATATGGTTATGCACACTGGATTTGGACTAGTTTTGAATTATTAATCATGGAATTATTTTTACTTCCTTATTAACCCTGAGTTACATACTAGCGCTCAACCCATTAACTATTTACGTATGTTGTATCCCCACATGATTTAGGATATGGGCATACTTATACTTTTCTTGCATAGTGATCAGTTGATCGTGGGATAGTTCATGAGTCAGACTGAAGTGGTGAGCTTCCATACTTCGAAAGGCTTCATTTTATGTCATAGCTCCTTTATGTCATAAACTTTGTTTTGATTTTTTTTTGGCTATCAGTGGGGGCTTGTCCTGATACTTTATTGATTTCGATTTTGTTTAGAAGGATCTGCAGATTACTATGGACTTGGGTGATGTTAGTTGGTCATTTTTAGTTGGTTACCGGTTAGCGGTTATAGACATAACTTAAATTCTTTGAGCTTATCTTATGTTATCTTGTTATATGTTCAGAATTCGTCCGATGCTGGGGGTATTGTGTTATGTTTGGTTAGGTGCAGGGGTGGTCTCTATTCCTCATTGGAGTTGAGATACCCATCACGGCCAGGCCTTGGTTCGGGTCATGATAC
This sequence comes from Capsicum baccatum var. pendulum, assembly GCA_030864225.1. Taxonomy (NCBI): domain Eukaryota; kingdom Viridiplantae; phylum Streptophyta; class Magnoliopsida; order Solanales; family Solanaceae; genus Capsicum; species Capsicum baccatum. The sequence continues at coordinate 44,028,951 of CM061560.1, forward strand.
ACATCCTGTCCACAAAAGCCTCTAGGAAAACCAAATATCAACCAAAGTTGGGACATTTCCCCAACCATAGAAAAAACCACTGTAATAGTCTAAGACATAAGTAAAGACAAGACCATGAAATGAGGGCCTTTTAGAGAATGGAAGATACCACTTCAAAGCTAAGTCGCGAACAATCCAAAAGTCACCTACCACTCTATGAGGAAATAGAAGTACCTTCAAACCTTGCTTCGTATGGGGATACAGCCTTCCAAGGATGGTTAGCGTGGTGAGCACTAGCATGTAACTCAGGAAAGGGATAAAATAATACCATTTCAAAGCCAAATTTGAAACTAATGTACATGTTCATATATATGCATACAAATATAAAATGCTACTGGGAATAGGGTATCGGGTTTACCATGAAGTTTAAAATCATTAATCTGGATGGTGTAGCTCTGTCCATCCTATAAACACCCACGGGCAATATAGGTCTGGCTCCCCCTACCAAAAGTGCCACAGTGCGTGTTAGCTACACAAATTAGAGATATCCAAGGAAGGCTAGGCCGGCAAACGTGGTTTCCAATATTGGTACCCCTTGAACCTCCACCTTCACGGTAAGCTACATAACTCCCTTTAAGCCCAATTAAAATATTTTCACACAACCCAACTATTTATCCAATGAATTATCCATTAAGCCATACACCGTAGGTATCCTCATACCTTCATGCTTGCAATCTTGTACAATTGCATTCCAATTCCATCAACTTGGGGGAATGCCACGATCCCCTTTAGTTTATTAAATCAAGTTGGGGGAATGCCACGATCCCCTTTAGTTTATCAAATCAACTCGGAGAAATGGCTCGACCCCCGAACTTCTAGTTTAAAATCAAAAATGTTTCCAACAGGGCTTTCAAAGTCATTTTTACCTGTTTATCCATTTATGCAATGCAATAGTTTGGGGAAGTAAGACAAATCATGTGATTAACCATATTTCAAGCCAATTATGTAAGTGAGTTGAAGGACATAATTCCAAAACCAATTCCAAACCAAAATTAATCACTTTGGGGGAATGCCCCCATCCCATTTACCATGCCCATGCACCCCAATGGGTTCTTAAATACATAAATAAAGCATAACCAAAAGCATTATAGCCATGAAAATCCAATTCAAGTGACCATCATTCCAAAATCCTCAACCCAATAAAAATCCATATTTAAATTCACATTAATAATTATGAAACACATGCCTCTTTATTAAACAAGTTTAAGGGAAGAGGTGCATGCCTAAGATACCAAGAAATCTGAGAAGAAATCACTCTTTGAGCCCTAGATGACCAATCCTTAGGAAGCCCTAGGTGTTCTTGCTTAGGGATTTTGAGAAAAGAGAGTAGTGAGTTTGATGTGTATTGGGATAATAATGATACCCTAAAGGTATTTTATAAACGTGGCTCTTATTTGGGGAAAGAGAAAATGATGAAATTGCCCCTAATTAAAATACTAAAAAACTATCACCAGTTACTATGAGTCACCTTACGATTTGTAAGGACTTATTACGAGTCATCACCATGACTCGTGGTCTAGACAGTAACTCAGGGCACCCTTACTTGTTTGGTCACGAGTCCCATACCGCGACTCATGACCAGACCTTATGACTCATAAGAAACCATTCGTTACCATGATAGCAACCTTGGACCATCTTACAGTTTGGTCATGTGTACCACCCTACGAGTCATGACCTCACCTTACGACTCATCAGGTTCAAGTCGTGACCTCAGTAGAAACTTAGGAATTCCTCTCTATTTTGACTATGACTTGAGCCCTACGAATCATAATGAGTCTTCACAATTCTTAGGTGAGTCGTTACGTAAGTAGTGAGCGCAAAAGTTAAGAAATTTTCAGAGGCAAAAATCTAGGGCGTTATATTAACCCCCCTTCCTCGGATCATTCATCCCCGAATGAGGAGTTAATGCATCCATTAGCACGAATGTAAGACAAAAGTGCAATCACATAACCTTTAACAAAGTCAGAAGACAAAGATAATAGGAAAACCCATACCTTAAGCATGATTATCCAGCCCGAGGAACAAGAACAGATATCTGGACTTCATGTCCTCTTTAGCCTACCAAGTAGCTTCTTCAACCTTTTGGTTCCTCCATAGAACCTTAATCAAAGACACCTCCTTATTCCTCAAATGACAGACTTGTCTATCTAATATCTCCACTGGGACTTCCTCATAAGACAAGGAATCTGAAATACCAACATTCGCAATAGGTACAGTAAAAAAAGGATCGCCTACAGACTTCTTCAACATCGAAACATGGAAAACCAGATGAATGGAACCCAAACTCAAAGGCAATTCCAACTCATAAGAAACATTACCCACTCTTCTCAAAATCAAAAATGGAACCACATATCGGGGACTGAACTTTATCTTCTTCCTAAACCTCATCACTCCCTTCATAGGAGATACCTTCAAAAATACCTAATCACCTACATCAAACTCCAAACCCCCTTCTCCTCACATCCACATAGGACTTTTAGCGACTCTGAGCAATCTTAAGTCTATCCCAAATCACCTTCACCTTCTCCATGGCTTGAGAACCAAGTCCAGGATGAAAAACCTAGTCACACCAACCTCAAACCATCATATAGGAGATATACAACACCTACCACATAGAGCTTCAAAAGGAGCCATCCCAATACTAGTGTAACACCCCAAAATCGGGTCCTGGGATGTCACACAGTGCTTAGGGTCACAAGTGACCCCAAGCTAACCCTTCTACTGGCATAACTCATAAGCAACTGAATAAAATTCTTAAATCTATATAAAATTAACGAGAACATAAAACTTTTCTGAACTTAATCAATACAAACCTAAACTTTACAAGATTTCAAATCTGCTTTTACCAAAATAAATTAAAACTGAATACATTAACACTACTGACTGTCTATGAAGCCTATACTAGTATTGACTTTAGATAGCCGGGTCATGACTCCCAACTATCCCAACTCAATACGACTGAAATAGGAAAATAAAGAACTGTTCAAACTGTCTATCTGGTTCAAACCCTTGAATCAAAATGATTCATCACCTACTGACTGGAAGCTGCGAGCTGACTGAATCTGAATGTGCACACTAAGTCTTGTACCTATATTATGAGACAATGTAGCACATAGACGTATATATGGATAAACACTTTGGGAATGTACTGAGTATATAGGGGTGTATGCAATTAAATAATCAATATCATAAATCCTTATAGAAAACATGCATGCTAGTATAGATGACTCACATAGCTTGAATTAAAACCATCTTAATCATGAATAAGAAAACAAGTAATGTAAATCATGTGAGTCATTGCACTTCATTCTAAATCTGTATTCTTTCTTTATTCTCAAACTTGTAAGATAGATAAAATCTTAATTTCAAAGCATACATTTTAATCTCGTGAAAACTAGGAACTTCTTTGGAAACTTAAAGATTTTGAAACTTGAGAGCCTTAGAAATCTTGGACTCATAGCTTTCAAAATATATATACTTGTATTTTAGATAGAGTTGGGGACTACTTTGGGAGTTTCTTATAACCGACACAAACCATGTGAGCTATATGGAGTCCAACATCTTACCCACGTTGGGGAGAGCTGTTCTATCCTTGCCATCGGATAGAACCTTAACTTTAGTGATCACTATCTTAACCCACTTGGGGTATAACAAGAACCTATGGGGGCACGTAGTTCTGGGGCATGAGACCTCGGAATCACGCCTAACTCGGTGCTAAATACTACGCCCTTACTTAGCATAGAACTTTAGAAAATTCACCTTAAAACAATTCAACAATATATATATATATATATATATATATATAATGGGAGCCAAAATGCATCCCCTTTACTTCAAACTCAAGAATGTGGATTTTTATCTTAACTTACAATCAAAACTCACTTCTTGATATTCTTTAAAAATCACTAACATCTGATTCTCAAACTCATGTCTTAACCATAAGGTTCAATTCACAACAATAGGACTTGAAATTCTTAAAATAGGATATAGACGTTGAATTATGCAACTTAAACCATAAATTGACAATTTAAACCATTAATATGCATAATAATATTACAACTCAAAGCTTGGGTAAGACATAGTTTCATAAAAAAAACTCATAATATAATAACATGATAGAAATTCTCCATGAATATACGAAATACTTTATGAAAATATGTAACTTTGGGGTACAAGAACAAAAGGGTGTTCTTGTTTAAACCACATACCTTAATAGACTTGATTTGATGTAGAGAACATGACCTTGAAACCCTAGGAGATGATCTTGAAAGCTTTCTTGAGATTCTTGGATTGTGATGCTAAACTATTGGTTTCTTTCTTGAAGAGGATGACCTTAATTTTATGTTCTTGGGAACTTTCTTGAACTTCTTGGATTATAAATCTTAGATTCTTGCTTATCTTGAAGAAGGAGTAATGGAGTTTTGAATTTCTTGGAAGATGATCTTAAGAGAAAATCCTAATATTGTTCTTGTGAATAAAGAGGATTAAGGGTTGTTTAAACTGATTTATGATGATTAAGTAGGTGATTTTGATTATTTAGGTCGTGTGAGGTGAAGGAAAAGTCCCAAAATACCCTTACTAAATCTCTTCCCAATTGCTGAAAAACTCGGCTGACGACATTTGTGATAAGCCGTTAGACTTGTGATAAGTCGTCACAAATGTCATCACTTGGGAGTTGGATTTTATGGGTTTCTGCCTAAGCCTGACGACATTTTGTGATAAGCCATCAGACTTGTGATAAGTCATCACAAATGTCGTCACTTGGGGCCTGAATTTATGGATGTCTGCCTAAGGCTAACGACATTTTGTGATAAGTTATCAGAAATGTCGTCACTCAGTTTTCCATGCTGACATGCTGGAGTAAAATGGGCATAGATTTTTGCTCCGATATCGGATTTAGGCAAAATTGACATCGTTGGAAAGATAATTCAAAGGGCTTTCGTTTAATATATAGTTGGCCACGCAGTTCGTCATATAAAAGGATTTATGGTCAATTGAAGTCAACTCAAGTTTTGATGCTCACTAAAACTTGAACGATAGGAAAGCTTTCAAATTGACCTTGAGTTAGGGGATCTCTATGATCTCAATTCATGATAAAATAGGTTCCCACACTACATAATTGATTAACATACCAAATTTGCATAGGATTTATGAATTTTGGAACATCTACACGTAGAAAAGATGATTTTCGTTCTAGCCTAAAATGTGGGGTGTTACATTATCTCCCCCTTGGGATCATTCGTCCCCGAATGTTGCTCCTTGGGTTAAGAATACAAAGAAAACTGAGGATACATAGTTGAAATAACTTATTAAACTGAATCTATATCTTTCTAAACTTTGTCATACTTTCGATGAATGCATATACTCATGATAAGAATAGCTATCTAACTGCATCTTTGATTAGAGAGGAGCTGAGTGACGGAAGGCTGTTACCTTCATCTGAATCTGAGCTAACTTGCCCTTTTTACTTATTTTTGAAGATCTGACTCATGCTGAGGGTTTAGAATTTTCTTGATGTGCTCATGGTGCGATCGTACTTATAGATTGTGAGGTGATAGTTCATGCCGGCATAAATCATGAGAAAACAAGGCTAAGATCACACAAGGGGTATCACAACATCTGAGCTAGAATACTTGGAAAACGAAGATCGTTCGGTGAATATTTATGAACTGAATCATGACTAGATATCCGAATTCTGAAACTGATGCCTAATACATATACTGAGCTGAATTCGCAATTGCGAAACTATTTTAGAATTACCGTACTTATGAAACTTCAGGTAGTAAAACTAGGCTAGTTTGAAAAATGAAAATCCATAGAAATCTATGTGCCTGATTATTAAACTGAACTGTTGTCTATCCAAACTGAATCATACTAGATACTTATGCTAAAGTGTAGGGTTTCTTCAACACCCCTCTAGAGAGTTCTAATGATTTGAAGGAGCCAAGAATTTTAGGTCAAGATCTGAACAAGACATCTGAATAAGGGATTACAATATTGCTACAATTCCATAGCTTGGAACATAGACCTTTGAATCGTAGACTGGGGTAGAATTTACTAGGCTTTAGACAATGGAATACCTTGCTTAAAACTTAGACACACTTCCAAAATATTCTGTCAACTAATCCTTTAACTTAAAAACCATACTTATTGATTCATCTTCTAATTCTAACAAGGCCGTTGATATTTACTTCTACTCATGTCTAAACTGAACTAAATTTCCTCACCATCTTCAAGCCTAACCCACAATCATAGGGTACACCACATAACACTGTACTGCTAGTCTGAACCATAATTCAACACACCCTGCACTTAACTTTTCATCTCATGAAAATCCTCATTACTACTCCAACAACCACATTCAACCTCGTACTAGACATTTTACTAATGTGCAGTGCATTCATCTAAATATACAAACATGATGTTCAAGCCTCACTTCTATAACCACATATGCACTTCAAAACACACACTCTTAAAATACCTTTATCACGACTTACAAACCTCTATCAAGAACAACTTCCATGCACTACTCTTAAGAAGACATACATAAGATTTGAACTACCCAAACATCTCATATAAAACTTTGACTAACCATGACGGGTATTAAAGACTTGGCTTCAATCTTACTTCACACTTTGCTGCCTTAGCTAAAATAAGCATACAACGATATTCCAGTAACAAGAAATGTTTACTCCCTCTCCCATCTTATCATCACTATCTTGACTGAAGAAAAGGTAATAGAAGGTTAGAACATGAGGGTCCAAAATATGAGGGGATACTATGAATAACTTGATACTCAACTGAGGCTTGAGGAATAGAATATATAGCATGATGGACTTATCAAAGAAGTATGATCTAAGGACATGCAAGATATAAATCCGAATTTTGCTAATCATTAAAAGTATTGCTTGAGTACTTGGATTGAACATACTGTAAAGCTTGAGTACAGGAGTCATGATCTGCATGACCTGAATTTGGAGTTCATAACTTATGGAATGTGATTCCAACTACTGAATGAACTGGAACTCCTCATTTTTGGGAACTAGGAGAGTACATAATTCTCTATCATATGCATGAACATAAATTAAGATTATGGAACTGAATGTAAGGCATGAGTAGGTATTGGGACAACTGAAAATACTGAAATAAGATTGGGTCAAGCATTAATCTTTCTCACAGCCATTCTACAACTTACTGGTACATCTACTAGAATCTAAAGGCTTGACTTGGTTGCTTATTCTATCATCTCCCCCTTAGATGTAAGCCATTACTCTAAGGTTGTGAAACACCATATAAACTCTAGTCTAACTATAATCACTTTACTCTAGAGTTTGGGATATAGCAATGCACATGAACAAAAGAACTTAACCCGAATGACTACACCTAAAAGCGTAAAACCAACTTCTAATACTCACTTCTGAGCTACACCCTATCTTTCTATAGCCCCAATAGTCATCATATAACACTTGAACACTTACTAACTTTGAATCTGCATAAGCATCCCCATAGTTGGAGTACACACCATCTAGTGCTTCAACTCTTATTCTTATTAGCTAAATCTTTGAAATTTCAAACTTAGATTCCAACGCTTAACATGGATATCTCCAAACCTTTGATGGACCATACAACTTCTGTCATAGCCTACCAATATCACGCTTATAAACTTATGTTTCTAAACCACTAGAATCACATTCATACTTAAAAAGGCTCAACATCTTCAATCAAACTCCTTAACTTAGCTATTAAGAACATTACTCATTATCTAACTAGTCTTTCTCCACCTAACATCTCAACGGTACTACTGACCCCACAACATGCAATAATTTTCAAAAAAAATAATGCATCCCCATAGCACCTTGGACGTACTTCTGCATCATACATACCATGTCGAACTTGATAACGAATCAAGTAAACTTATGCTTTTGCATACACTGTTCAAGCCTATTATATCACTTCCCTATAACTAGTATTATTAGCCAAGAAATCATCGCATACCTTCATGACCACCAATGTTTCAAACTTAATACATACTATTGTTCTCACTTGGAAGCTATAGAATAAAACATCAAGAATAACTAGCCCACTTGAACCTCATAATAATGATAATCGGTCATAATCATATGGCCTATATTATTTACAATCCATTACCGCATCCTCCTTCTACACATCATTACTATCCACCTATCTATATACCTAAACTTCTTTCATAGCTCTATAAGTTTTAACTAAACTTCCTCTTACAAATCTCAGGAAAGTCTAAATTAACAATGTTGATCCACCAAGTACTCTCATCAATAACCTATACTTTCCTAACACAACAAATATCATCAATAACTTTTTTCATACTTTAAGCAAACAACAATTCACCCTCACTAATAACTCCTTCTTTACCTTCTACTAAACTAACATACAAGGACATATCACTTCATTACTTACTCAATTGTATGCACAAGATTAGGCTATACATATAGTTAGTGATTTGACCTTACCACTTTTTTTGTCACTATACCTCTAAACCCTCAGTTTTAACCAACACAAAAAAAACAAAAAGCACAACAAGTTGCTAGTGAATCAAAATAGGCCTCATACGGCTTCACTAGACTTTGATTTTTCAACAAAACAATGATAACAAGGTTACAAGAGATAGAAACTTGACACATAATATTCAATGATCTAAGAATACACATCTTATTATGTCTTACTTGCATGACTCATAAGAGTGAGGACATAACTCTGATCTTGAGAGACTTATAACACACTAAATGCTACTCTTAAGCCGCTTTGTGTGACTTCTGAAGCTTCTTGCTAGCCAATCTGAGAGCATTATCTGGGGAGGAACTTGAACTTACTAATAATGCTATCTCAAGAATAATACATGGATAGGAAAGTATAGCTTTACATTATAGATTTTGAGGAGGAATCTGGAAGTACATTTGACTTGGGCTTAGTGCACGACTTTTATGAATCATGAATAGAGCACTTCAATTATCAGAACTCAAAAGCACTGATGGGATACTTTCTAGCTCACTTACAATCCGATACCTATCTGTGAAGACTATCTGAGAAAGAACTATCTGTAAAGATTTAAGATTGACTATTTCTGATACCTTAAAAATAAGGTAGAGATAACTCAGATAGAGTAAGATGAGAATCTGTATAAGTTTCTTAAAGAATATTTCTATAGCATGATCTGAGACTTGAAAGAATGGAGACATTTCCTAAGTGCCTTGTAGCCTCTCAAAGAAGAGTACAGAAGTCTCCATACCATTCCGCAAGACTCTACTAGACACGGCTTCACAGACACCCTAGGACACTTGAACTTTGTGCTCTGATACCAAGTTTGTAACGCCCTAAAATCAGGTCCCGAGACGTCACACGGTGCTTAGGGTCACAAGTGACCCCAAGCTAACCCTTCTACTATCACAAATCATAAGCAACTGAATAAAATGGTTAAATCTATATAAAATCAGCGAGAACATAAGACTTTTCTGAATTTGATCAATACAAATCTAAACTTTACAAGATTTCAACTCTGCTTTTACCAAAATAAAGTGAAATTCAATACATTAACTCTACTGACTGTCTATGAAGCCTATACTAGTACTGACTTTAGATAGCCGGGTCATGACTCCCAACTATCCCAACTCAATATGATTGAAGCAGGAAAATAAAAAACTGCTCAAACTGTCTATCTGGCTCAAACCCTTGAATCAAAAGGATTCATCACCTGCTGATTGGAAGCTGCCAGTTGACTGAATCTGAATGTGAATACTAAGTCTTGTACCTACATTATGAGACAATATAGCACATAGACGTATATGTAGATCGGTACTTTAGAAATGTACTGAGCATATGGGGGTGTATGCAATTAAATAATCAATATCATAAATCCTTATAGAAAACATGCATGCTAGTATAGATAACTCACATAGCTTGAACTAAAACCATCTTAATCATGAATAAGAAAATAGGTAATGTAAATCACGTGAGTCATTGCACTCCATTCTAAACCTACATTCTTTCTTTATTCTCAAACTTGTAAGATAGATAAAGTCTTAAAACAACATCTTTCAGAGCATACACTTTAATATCATGAAAACTAGGAAATTCTTTGGAAACTTAAAGATTTTGACAGTTGAGAGCCTTAGAAATCTTGGACTTATAGCTTTCAAAATACATATACTTGTATCTTAGATAGAGTGGGGGACTACTTTGGGAGTTTCTTCTAACTGACATAAACCATGTGAGCTAAATGGAGTCCAACGTCTTACCCACGTTGGGGAGAGCTATTCTATCCTTGCTATCGGATAGAACCTTAACTTTAGTGATCACTATCTTAACCCACTTGGGGTATATCAAGAACCTACTGGGCACATAGTTCTAGGGTATGAGACCTCGAAATCACGCCCAACTCGATGCTAAATACTACTCCCTTACTTAGCTCAGAACTTTAAAAAATCCACCTTAAAACAATTCAAATATATATATATATATATATGTATATATATATATATATATATATATATATATATATATATATATATATATATATATATAATGGGAGGCAAAATGCATCCCCTTTACTTCAAACTCAAGAATGTGGATTTTTATCTTAACTTACAATCAAAACTCACTTCTTGATATTCTTTAAAAATCACTAGCATCTGATTCTCAAACTCATGCTTTAACCATAAGGTTCAATTCACAACAATAGGACTTGAAATTCTCAAAATAGGATATAGACGTTGAATTACTTAAACCATAAATTGACAATTTAAACCATTAATATGCATAATAATATTACAACTCAAAGCTTGGGTAAGACATAGTTTCATAAAAAAAAACTCATAATATAATAACATGATAGAAATTCTCCATGAATATACGAAATACTTTATGAAAATATGTAACTTTGGGGTACAAGAACAAAAGGGTGTTCTTGTTCAAAACCACATACCTTAATAGACTTGATTTGATGTAGAGAACTTGACCTTGAAACCCTAGGAGATAATCTTGAAAGCTTTCTTGAGATTCTTGGATTGTGATGCTAAACTATTGGTTTCTTTCTTGAAGAGGATGACCTTAATTTGATGTTCTTGGGAACTTTCTTGAACTTCTTGGATTATAAATCTTAGATTCTTGCTTATCTTGAAGAAGGAGTAATGGAGTTTTGAATTTCTTGGAAGATGATCTTAAGAGGAAACCCTAATATTGTTCTTGTGAATAAAGAGGATTAAGGGTTGTTTAAACTGATTTATGATGATTAAGTAGGTGATTTTGATTATTTAGGTTGTGTGAGGTGAAGGAAAAGTCCAAAATACCCTTACTAAACCGCTTCCTAATTGCTGAAAATCTTGGCTGATGACATTTGTGATAAGCCGTTAGACTTGTGATAAGTCGTCACAAATGTCGTCACTTGGGAGTTGGATTTTATGGGTTTCTGCCTAAGCCTGGCGACATTTTGTGATAAGCCGTCAGACTTGTGATAAGTCATCACAAATGTCGTCACTTGGGGCCTGAATTTATGGATTTCTGCCTAAGGCTGACGGCATTTTGTGATAAGCCATCACAGACGTGATAAGTTATTAGAAATGTCGTCACTCAATTTTCTAGGCTAACATGTTGGAGTAAAATGGGCATAACTTTTTGCTCCGATATCGGATTTAGACAAAATTGATATCGTTGGAAAGATAATTCGAAGATATTTCATTTGATAAATAGTTGGCTACCCAGTTCATCCTATACAAGGAGTTATGGTCGATTGAAGTTGACTCATGTTTTGACGCTCACTAAAACTCGAACGATAGGAAAGCTTTCAACTTGACCTTGAGTTAGTGGATCTCTGTGATCTCAATTCATGCTCAAATAGGTTTCCAAACTACATAATTGATTAACATACCAAATTTGCATAGGATTTATGGCTTTTGGAACATCTACATGTAGAAAAGATGGTTTTTGTTTTAGCCCGAAACGCGGGGTGTTACAGCTAGAGAGATAACTGCGTATTTACACAAACTCAATAAGAAGAAAATGATCCACCCAACTACCTCCAAAGTCAATCACACAAGCCCATAGTATATCCTTCAAAGTATGAATGGTCCTTTCCGCTTGTCCATCTGTCTGAGGGTGGAGTCCGGTGCTAAGGTTCATCCATATGCCCAAGCTCTATTAAAACAAATTCCAAAAGCGAGACGAGAACTGTGTACCTCGATTAGAAATAATGTAAACTAGGGAACCATGCAATTTGATGGTCTCCTGAATAAATAACTAAGCATAATCTTATCCAGAGTAAGTAGTCCTCCCAGGTAATAAATGCGCAGACTTAGTCATCCGATCCACGATGACCCAAATCGAATCATGTTGATTCCAAGACCGAAGAAAACCAGTAACAAAATCCATGTTGATCATCTCTTACTTCACACGGGCAACTCAATCTCTTGAAATATGTCGCCAGGCCTTAAGTGATAAGTCTTTGCTTGCTGACACACCATACACTTAGCCACGAAGTTAGCCTCATCCCTTTTCATATTATTCCACTAAAAAATCTCCTTCAAATCATGATACATCTTTGTTGAACCAGGATGAACTGTATACCTCGACTCATGAGCCTCAGTAAAAATCCTTTCCCACAACCCATCAATACAGGACACAAAATATACCTTGGTACTTTAATATACCATCTCCACTAATCTCAAATGCCATGAACTTTTGCTCGCCCACCTTATCTTTAATCTGCATCAAGATTGGATCCAAAACCTGTTTCTCCTTCACCTCAGTACTAAGAGATGATTTAACCACTTCTTGAACAATCACACCTCCGACCTTGGAGTTCAAAAACTGAATTACCAAATTAGCTAACTGGTGAAGATCCTTCACCAATCCTCATTTCTTCTCTTCCACATGAGATAGGCCCCTCATATAAAACCTGCTAAGAGCATCAGCAACCGCATTAGTTTTACCTAGATGGTAGTAAAGACTCATGTCATAGTCCTTGAGCAACTAAATCCATCTTCTTTATTTATTATTCAACTCCTTCTGGGTTAACACATACTGCAGGCTTTTATGATCTAAATAAATATAAATATGAATCCTAAACAAATAATGGTTCCAAAATTTTAGTGCAAATACCAGGGTTGCTAACTTTAGATCATGAGTCGGATAATTCCCTTCATGAACCTTCAGCTGCCTAGAAGCATAAGTCATAACCTTACCGTGCTACATCAACACAAAACCTAGTCCCACGCGAGATGTATCATAATACACAATAAAACCATCAGTACCCTTGGCAGAGTCAAAATTGGAACAGAAGTCAACTTATCCCTTAACTTTTCAAAGCTACCCTCAAAGCATCAAACCACAAAAATTTCACCTTCTTCTGAGTCAGAAACAGAGCAACAATAGAAGATAAGATCTCCGCAAACCCCCTATAATATCCAGCTAAACCCAAGAAGCTTCTAATGTCGGTTAGAGTCGTGGGTCTAGGCCACTTCTTAACCTCCTCAACTTTATGTGGATCTACCATAATCCCCTCACTGGAAATAACATGACCCCAAAAGGTCACAGTATTCAACCAAAACTTGCCCTTTGAAAACTTGACATACAATCGTTGATCCTTAAGAATCTGCAACACTACTTGGAGATGATTGGCATGATCCTTCTCACTCTTAGAATACACCAAGATATCATCAATAAATATGCTGACAAACAAATATAGAAACCATCTGAATACCCGATTTATAAGATCCATAAATATCAACATAGCAATAGTCAATCCAAATGACATAACCAGAAACTCATAATGACTATATCAGGTAAGGAAAGAGTTCTTAGGGATATCCACCTCCCTAATCTTCAATTGATGATAACCCGACCGAAGATCAATCTTAGAAAAGCATCTAGCATCCTCAAATTGGTCGAAGAGATCATCTATCCTAGGAAGAGGATATTTAATTTTCACTGTCACCTTATTCAATTGTTGATAATCTATACACATCCAAAGGGAACCATCCTTCTATAGGGACATACTACGATGGATGAAACCCTTATTAAGCAAATCCTTTAACTATTCTCTAAGTTTTTTCAACTCATCCGAAGCCATTCTATACGTAGGGATACAGTTAGATTAGTTACCCGGTAGAAGATCAATCCCAAAGTCTATTTCCTTATCAGGAGGAATGCCAGGAAGATCAATAGAAAATACTTCAGGAAATTCATTAACAACAGGGATAGTTTGTAAAGAGAGAACCTCAAAAATAGAATCTTTAACCCAAACTAGATGATAAAGGAACCCTTGGTAATCAATTTCTAGGCTCTAAGATAAGAAATAAATATCCCCTTAGGAACTAGGGAACTCCTCTCCCACTTTATTACCAGTTAATTTGGGAATTGGAAACTGACCCTTTGGGTCCAACAATCTAGAGAAGCATAGCACGAATGAATCCAACCCATCCCCAATATAACATCAAAATCCACCATATCTAATTCTATCAAATCCACCAAGGTCTCTCTATGAGAGATAGATACCACATAACCCCTACAGACTCTTCTAGCCATTACAGATTCACCCACTATGGTAGACACAGAGAAGGGATCGGAAATGCACTCAAGACAAAAACCAAAATAAACAACCACATAAGGGGTCACATAAGAAAGAGTAGACCCCGAATTAAGTAAATAGTAGACATCATAAGAGAAGAGCTTTAACGTACCAGTGACAACATCAGGAGATGGCTCAGATTCCTGAAGGGTGGCAACGGGATAAAGATGATTTTGGACAGTGTCTATACCAGAAATAGCACACTTTGGTACAAGAGATGAAGAAGTAGCAACTGAAACCTTATTAGCATTGTTAACGAACAGTTTCACTAAATATGACTAGGCTGTCGATATTTGAAACATAGATTCCTCCACTCATCATAAAAACCACAGTGCAACTGTCCATAAAATTTGAAAGAAGGATGAGGTGGCGCTTACTGAGCTTCACTAGCCTCATACTAGGAACCTTAGGCTTTAAACCCACAGTTAGTTTGAATGCGACGATCACCAGACAACTTAGGATATGGAGCACTAGTCGTAGAATATAAACTCGAGTTTCCCCATGTCCTCTTCTTGCCCCATTGCCTACTATCGCTACTATTGTTCTGCTAACCTTCACCCTGCTCTGAATATCTGGACTTTTTATTTTGTCTCTCTTCCATTTCTGCTTGTTTCTTCTTTTTATCTTTAACCTGTTCCATATACACCATAATCCTAGAGATATCAATGTCATTATTTAACATTTTGGTCTTACACTCTAGTACCAAGTTTTGAGACAAACCCAAAGCAAACTTCCTCATTCTCGCCCTCATACTAGATATAATCTCTGGTGCATAACGAGACAATTGGTGGAATTTCAAAGCATACTTCTTTACAGTCATCCTTCCCTACTTTAAGTTCACAAACTCTTCGACCTTAGCCTTCCCCGACTCCTAAGGAAAGAAATGATCAAGAAAAGCATCATAAAACTCCTCCCACATAACCTTATCAGTATCATCACCCCTCGACTTCTCCCACTCCTCATACAACTAATATGCTATGCTCTTCAACTGATATTTGGCAAACTCTACACCCTCCATATCGGTAACATGCTTCACCCTAAATATCTTCTCTATTTTATCGATGAACCCTTAAGGATCCTCCTCAACCTTAGAGACAGTAAAGGTTAGGGGATTCAATCTCATAAACTGGCCAACTCTAGTGACCTCAAAAGATGGCACAATAAAACTAACACGATCAGGCTGACGAGATTAAGAAATCACCAATTGGGTTAGCAGATGAATAGATCAATGAAATTAAGAATTAGATGTCTTATTGGGGTGGTGGGGGAATGAATATCATCAGCCTGATAAGTTCAAGGAGGACTAGAAGTGACTGGTGGAACTCCACATAGGCAGTTAGGAGCAGGGACCCTAGACTGGTCTGTACTTTATAAGTAGAATTAGTTTTATCCATATTGTCATTAGGTGGGTGGGATAGAGGAGTTTTCACAAGAATCAGATCTTTAGGGAGGCATCATTTAAAATGCAAACAAATGAAATTAGAGCAGTTTTCAAGACCTTAGACTCTATAGCCCAAAAATAGATCACAAGAAAAGAGAAACATTCCTAAATGCCTCATAGTCTCTCCCTTATAAGTGTGGTGCGCTACAAACCCATAAAAGAGACTTTACTTGACATGGCTTTATGGACACCCAATGTCCATGAACCTGGCTCTGATACCAAGCTTGTCATGACCCAAACCAGGGCCTAGTCATGACGGGTATCTTAAGTCCGTCAAGGACCGGAGACCACCTCAATTAACCTAGACAACCAAAACATAATACAACTAGTAGTGGGTGAATATTGAACATATAACAAGATAGAACTGAGTTTGAACATATAACAAGATGGATAAATCAACTGAATGGGATCTAAGAATCCATAATACCAAATCCACCAACATCCATCCATAAAAGCCTCTAAGAAAACCAAATATTAACCAAAGTTGGGATATGCCCCGGACTATAGCCAAAACCATCAAAATAATCTAAGACATAAGTAAAGACAAGACCATGAAATAAGGGCCTTCTATAGAATGAAAGCTCACCACTTCAAAGTTGACTCACGGATAATCCAGAAGACACCGGCCACTATGCAAAGAAATAGTATGTGTTTTAGGGTCCTACATCATATGGGGATACAATGTTCGAGGATGATTAGCGAGGTGAGTGCTAGCATGTAACTCAGGGAAGAGATAAAATAATGCCATTTCGAAACCAAATCCAAAACCAATGTATATGTTCACATACATCCATACATACATATATAATGATGTTGGGATAGGGTACCAGTTTTAGCATGAAGTTTAAAATTATTAACTTGGACTGTGTAGGTTTGACCGTCCTATAAATACCCACGGGCTGTATGGGCTCGGCTCCTTTAATCAAAGGGACCCAACACATATTAGCCACACTAATCGGAGATAACTAAAGAAGGCCAGGGATTGCCCCGACCCCACGCCATTCTTGGATACATGTATGTATATATATCAAGTATGAACTGTGTACACGGTCATCATGACCCCTATGTCGGCAAACGTGGTTTCCAGTATTAATCCCCCCCAAAACGTCCACATTCATGGTGATCTACACAACCCTTTTTAAGCCCAATTAAAACTTTTTCACAGAATCCAACCATTTAGCAAAGGAATTATCCATTAAGGCATATACCATAGGTATCGTCATACCATCATGCTTACAAGCTTGTACTATGGCATTCCAATTCCATTAACTTAGGGGAATGCCACGACCCCATTTATTTTGTTAAATCAAGTTGTGGGAATGCCACGATCCCCTTTAGTTTATCAAATCAACTCGAGGGAATCCCATGACCCCCAGCTTCTAGTTTAAAATAAAAAACATGGCCAATAAGGATTTTAAATTCATTTTTATCCATTTATTCAATGCAATAGTTCAGGGAAGTAAGGCAAATCATGTGATTAACCATATTTCAGCCAATCATTTTCCAAAACCAATTTCAAACAAAAAATTCATCACTTTAGAGAAATGCCTCGACCGCCATCCTAATTACCATGCTCATGCACCCCAACGGGTTCCAAAATACATCAATAAAGCATAACAAAAAGCATTATAGCTATAAAAATCCAATTCAAGTAACCATCATTTTCAAAACCCTCAACCCAATAAAAATCCATATTTAAATTCACATTAATAATCATGAAACACATGCCTCTTTATAAAACAGGTTTAGGGAAAAAGGTACATGCCTAAGATAGCAAGAAATTTGGAGAAGAAATCACCCTTTTGGCCCTAGATGACTAATCCTTAGAAAACCCTAGGTGTTTTTGCTTAGGGATTTTGAGAGAAGAGAGAAGTGTGTTTGGTATGTGTTGGGATGATAATGAGACCCTAAATGTGTTTTATGGATGAGGGTCTTATTTGGGGAGAGAGAAAATAACCAAAGTTCCCCCAATTAAAACATGGAAAAACTATTGCCAGTAACTATGGGTCACCTTACGACTCGTAAGGACTCGTTATGAGTCGCCACTATGACTCATGGTCTGGACAGTAACTTAGGGAACCTTCACTGGTCTAGTCAAGGGTCCAATCCCACGACTCATAAGCAGAACTTATGACTCGTAAGGGTCCTATTGTTACCAAGACAACAACCTTGGGCATCTCACTGGTTTGGTCACGAGTCCCACCCTACGACTCATGACATCACCTTACAACTCGTGAGGTCCAAGTCATGACCTCGATAGAAACTTAGGCATTCCTTTCTGGTTTGCTTATGACTTGAGCTCTATGACTCGTAATAAGTCTTCATGACTTGTTAGGTGAGTCGTTACCTGGGCAGTGAGCACAAAAGTCATAAAATATTTAGAAAAAAAATTGGGGGGTTACACTTAAGAACTTTCGTTCAACTCAGTGAACAAGAACGGATACTTCTCATATCCTTTTCAGCTTCCCATGCAGCTTCTTCTACCTTTTGATTTCTCCAAAAAAACCTTTGCCAAAGCTATATCCTTGGTCCTCAATCTACGAACCTGCATATCCAATATCTCAATCAAAACTTCCTCATACGATAAAGAATTTGTTATACCAATATTTTCAACAGGCACTATCACAGAAGGGTCACCCACACACTTCTTAAGCATGGACATATAACATACGGGATGAATAGAGCCCAAACTTGCTGGTAAATCGAACTCATAAGAGGCATCACCAATCCCCCTCATAATATGATCGGACCAACATAACCAGGACTGAGCTTCCCCTTTTTCCTAAACCTTATGACTCCTTTCAAAGGAGAAACATTCAAGAACACCCAATCATTAACCTCAAACTCAAACTTCTTTTGCCTTATATCCGCTTAACACTTTTGGTGACTTTAGGCAGTCTTAAGACTTTATATAATCACCTTCACCTTCTCCATGCTTGGTGAACCAAGTCGGTACCAAACAACCTAGTCTCACCTACCTCAAACCACCCAATAAGAGACTTGCACCTTCTACCATAAAGAGCCTCGAAATAAGTCATTCCAATGCTAGAATGATAACAATTATAAGCGAACTTAATAAAAGGTAAATGGTCAACCCAACTACCTTTAAAATCAATCACATAGGCCCTTATCATATCCTCCAAATTCTGAATGGTAGGATCCGCTTGTCCATTCATTTGAGAGTGAAAAGCGATGCTAAGGTTCACCTGAGTACTCAAACCTTTCTGAAATGAATGCCAGAAATGAGAAGAGAATTGCGTAACTCGATCTAAAATAATGGAAACAGGGGCTTCATACAACTTTACTGTCTCTGAATGAACAACTTAGCATAATTCTCTCCTGAGTAGTTAGTCCTCACAGGCAAAAAGTGAGCAGACTTAGTCATCCTATCCATAATGACCCAAATAGAGTCATATTGATTTCGAGACCATGGAAGACTTGTAATGAAATCCATGTTAATCATCTCCCACTTCCACATAGGAAACTCTATCTCTTGATACATGCCACCAGGTCTCAAATGTTAAACATTGACTTGCTGACAAGCCATATATTAAGCCATAAAGCTCACTATATCTCTCTTTATATTATTTCACCAGTAGATTTTCTGTAAATCATGATACATCTTGAACCTGGATAAACTATACACCTAGACTTATGAGCCTCAGTCAAAATCCTTTCCTACATCCCATCCACATCAGAAACACGTAATCTATCTTGATACCTCAAGATACCATCTTCACCAATCTTGAAATCCATATTCTTCTACTGACCAACATCATCCTTAATTTGTATAAGTACAGGATCCAAGCCTATTTCTTCTTCACCTCAGCACCAAGAGATGATTTAACTATTTTCTAAATAATTACCCCTCCATCCTCGAAGTCCAAAAGACAAACTCCCAAATTAGCCAAACGACGAATATCCTTCACCAATCCTATTTTATCTTCATCAACTGAGATAAGATCCCCATAAACAACCTGATAAGAGCATCAGCAACAACATTAGCTTTACCTAGATGGTAGAGCAAACTCATATTATAATCCTTGAGTAGCTCGAGCCACCATCTCTGCCTGAGGTTAAATTCCTTTTGCATAAGCACATACTCCAAGCTCTTATGGTCTGAATAGATATCCACATGTACTCTATAAAGATAATGGTGCCAAATTTTCAAAGCAAACACCACAATCGCCAACTTTAGATCATGAGTCAGATAATTCCTCTTATAAACCTTAAGCTGCCTAGAAGCATAGTCTACAACCTTACCATGCTGTATCAAATCATAACCCAGTCCTACTTGGGATGCATTACAATACACAAAGAAACCATCAGTACCCTCGGGTAGGGTAAAAATAGGCACAGAAGTCAAATTATCCTTCAACTTCTCAAAACTACCCTCATAACCATCCAACCAGAAAAACTTAACCTTTTTCTGAGTCAACTTTGTCAATAGAGAATCAATAGACAAGAAACTTTCCACAAACCTCCTAAATACCCATCCAAGCCCAAGAAACTCCTAATGTAGGTTGGACTTGTGGGTCTAAGGCACCTCTTAACTGCCTTAACTTTTTGTGGATCCACCTTCATCCCCTCACTAGAAATAATTGCCCGAGAAAGGCCATAACACTTAACCAAAACTCATATTTAGAAAATTTTGCAAATAACTTTTTGTCCTTAAGAGTCTGCAACACAATTTAAAGATAATTGGCATAAACCTCTTCACTCTTAGAGTACACCAAGATGTCATCAATGAAGACTATAACAAACAAATCCAGAAGCTGCCTAAAAACCTGATTCATTAGATCTATGAAAGCAGTTGGAGCTTTAGTCAACCCAAATAACATAACCAAGAACTCATAATGGCTATAGCAGGTCCGAAAAGCGGTCTTAGGAATATTAACCTCCCTAATTTTCAACTGATGATAACCCAAATAGAGACAAGTCTTAGAGAAATACCTAGCACCCTGAAGCTGATTGAAAAGGTCATCAATCTTAGGAAAACGGTACTTATTTCTCATTGTAACCTTATTCAACTGATGATAATCTATCCACATTCGAAGAGACCCATCTTTATTTTGCACCAAAAGTATAGGAGCACCCCACGAAGAAACACTAGGTCGAATGAACCATTTATCAAAAAAATCTTTAAATTGCTCCTTAAGTTCCTCTAGTCCAGTCGGAGCCATTCTATAAGGAGGTATGAAAATAGGAATGGTATTTCGTAGAAGATCAATCCCAAAATCTATTTTCCTATTAGAAGGAATCCCGAGGAAGATCATCAGGGAAAACTTTAGGAAACTTATTAAGCATATGGATAGACTGCAGAGAAGGACTTTCAAAGTTAGAATCCTTAACACAAACTAGATGATACAGACACCCTTTAGAAATTAATTTCTGAGCTCTAAGAAATGAGATAAATCTCCCTTTGGCTACTAAGGAACTCCCTTCCCATTCTAATACAGATTCATTATCGAAGTAAAAACTGGCCTTTTGAATCCTACAATCCAGATAAGCATAGCACGAATGAAGTCAATCCATCCCCAAGATTACATCAAAAAATATCATATCGGGTTCTATTAAAACCACTAATATCTCCCTATGCAAGATAGACACCACATAATCCCTATATGTCTTTCTAGCAATAACAGACTCACCCACTGGGGTAGAAATAGAAAAGGGTACGAAAATATTTTTAGGACCAAAACCAAAATGTACAACCACATAAGGTGTCATGTAAGATAGGGTAGAACTCGAATCAAGAAAATAATAAACATCATGGGAAAGAGTTGTAACATACCCATATCAATATCTGGAGAATCCTCAGATTCTTGATGAGTAGAAGGATGATAGAGATAATTCTATCTAGTATCGGTATCTGAAGTACTGCCCTTTGGTGTAGGAGTTGAATAAGTGGTGATCGAAACCTTATTAGCTCCAGCGGCAACTTTGTTGAAGAAAAATCTGGTTGTATATGATCAAGCTAACCATATTTATAACATTAATTTATCCCCCCATCAAAATATCTATGGTGAATCTACCCACAAAAGTGGCAAGGAGAAAAGGTGGTCCTAACTATGCTCAAATAGCTTGAGACTGGGCACGCTATGCCTTAGGACCACTGCTAGCCTGAAAATGACTATCACCTGGAGGCTTAGGATAAAGAGCACTGGCAGACGAATACGAATTTCCCTAGTTTTTCTTCTTAGTCCACTACCTTCCCTTTCCTCCACTATTCTACTGATTTGCACCCTGCTTTAAATATCTGAACTTCTTGCTCTACCTCTCTCTCATTTTACTTATTTTTTTTTCTTTCTCCACCTACTGTATATAAACCACCATAGCAGCCTTACATTCTAACACCAAATTACAAGATAATCCAAAAGAAAACTTTCTTATTCGAGACCTCATATTAGGCACCAATTTTGGAGCATAATAGGACAGTTGCTAAAATTTTAGGGTGTGCTCTTTCACACTCATCTTACCCTGTTTCAAGTTCACAAACTCCTCAGCCTTAAATTCCCTCAACTCCTTAGGAAAGAAGTGATCAAGAAAATCATCAAAAAAGTCATCCCACATCACCGGCTCAACATTATTACCCCTCATTCCATCCCACTTTTCATACCACTAGTAAGCCACATCTTTTAAACTGATAGGAAGAAAACTCCAAACCTTCTACATTAGTAGCCTGCATCACCTTAAAAATATTCTATATCTCAGCAGAAACCCTTGAGGATCCTCCTCAACCTTAGATCCTATAAAGGTTGTGGGATTCAACCTCATAAATTGACCAACTCGAGTAACCTCAAATGAACTAACAACAAAACCAACAGGACCAAACTGATGAGACTGAGATACCACTAACTAGACAAGTATATGAATAGACTGACGGAACTTCACATAAGAGATATCTCCCTAAGGTGACTGAGCATAAGTGTCACCATCCTATGAAGCCCAAAGAGGACTAATAGGGATCAGTGGTACCATAGATAGAGTGGTATAGTCAGGAGCAAGGACCCTAGATAGGGTCTGCACTCCATAAATAGGGTAAATTCCCTCCATATTTTCCTCAGGTAAAAAAGAGGTTCCCACAGAGTTTCTATGACCGTCATATCTTTGAGAAGACATGATCTTAAATACAAGTAAGGCAGGAGTTAGAGAAGTTTCATAACAACTAGACTCTATAACCCAAAATAGAATACAAGAAACGAAACATTCATAAATATCTTGTAGTCTCCCCTTTATAAGTGTGACACGCTACATACCAATAAAAGGGACTCTACTCGACAGCTCTTTGTGGACACCTAACAACCCTGAACTGTGCTCTGATACCAGGTTTGTCATGATCCAAACTAGGGCCTGGTCGTGACGGGTAATCTCAAAGCCACCATGGGCTAGAGACCAGCCCTTAACCTTACCACAAGAGTATAATAATAATAATAATAATAATAATAATAATAATAATGTGAAAGCCAATCAAGATACTAATATAAAAAGATAAATAAGTCAAATGAAAGCTCTAAGAGTCAAAACCAACTATCCAACCCACACTTCTTCACAAAAGCCTCTAAAACCAGAATAACAACTAAGTTAGGACATGCCCCCAACTATGACCAAAAAGAATCCAAAAGTACTACTAAAATAGTAATGGAACCAATGGAATGACAAGGCCTTCTGAAAGATGGAGTCTCACCACTTCACAACAACTCAATGAATGTGCTTAACCACCTAACGCTACACAAAAGCAATAGAAAAAGCCTTGGATCCTATATCATTAAATGATGTAGCATCCTGGGATGGTCAGTGGGGCGAGCACTGGCATGTAACTCAAGGAAAAGAGATAAAATAATGTCATTGCCAAAATCAATCAAAACCATATGCACAACAAGTATATATACATATACAGGATGCTAGGAAAGGAACAAAGATCCATAATCATGATAGTTTAAATCATTAACCTGAATTGTGTAGCTCGCTTTGTCCTAAAGGCACTTATGGGCTATATGGGTCCAGCTCCTCCGGCTGGAAGGGCCCCAATGAGTGTTAGCCACAGGAATCAAGGAAAAGCTGCAGAAAGTCTATAGACCTTAAGTTCATAGCCTCCCCTCCTAAAAAAATATAAAAATTGTACACCACGCACACGGTCACATGGACCCCCAACACCGGCAAACGTGGTTTTAAATGTTCATCCCCTCGGGACTTACCATTACGGTGAGATACACAATTCTTTTTAAGCCAGAATTAAAACAGTTTGCACATAAACCTATCATTAACACGGGAGTCTTTCATTAAGGAATTTACCACTTGGTATTGTCATACCATTATGCTTGCAAGCTAAATTAATTATGCCAAACCAATCTACATAACCAAATTGACTCCTAAGTTCAATTTGAAATCCAGTCCATGGCCACCAAGGCATCCAAAACTATTTTTATATCCATTTATCCTTTAATGTGATGCAATGGGTTCAAAAATAAGTTAAACCATGCAATTATCCATATTCAAAACCAAGTTTACGAAGTGGTTGAGGTTAATGTCATTATCAAGCCAAAATTCCATCAATTTGGGGAAACTCATGTCCCCTGATAACAACCAAACTACCGCTCTCGTAAGAAAGTGTAAGCGGTCGCTGTCAAATATAGAACCCAACTGGGTTGGGTGTCGAATCCCACAGGGAATACTTGGTCACTAAGTGTTGCAACTATTAGTAGACTATTGGTCGAAAATTCCACAGAAAGGGGGGATTGTTTTACGCGTGAATTAATGCTATCAAAGTAACGAATGAAACAATTAATGTAGTAATATTTAATCACAGAGAATAATAAGTTAGGGTTATGTCCACCTTGTAAGTTCTACGTATCTATTAACTATGAGTAATGCGGAATTTAGACATGCATGCACTTATAGAGATTCGTATTCTAATGGTAAATCCTAGTGTTTCTCAACCATCAAGGATTATTTCACTTTAACTCTCTCGAGCCAAAAGTGTATAACTAATGGTACAAATTCTCCAAGAAGTTAATCCGGTTAAGGCAGTAACGTGTAAACAGGGGTTGGTAGCCCTATTTCCTTGTCACACTCTCTTTTCCAAACATGTAACTTTTCTCTCGAACAAGTTAATGCTATAATGGCATGTTTTCTATGTTTGCAACCATGAGAATTGAATTAAAACGAAGAGAGTGATGATATAAGTAGCATACACATCAAGAATTCACAAACTCATAGCAATAGATAGTATATTACGAGGCTTCCATAACCCTAACAGAGAAGTTTAGCTACTCATGAGTGCAACGAGAATCACAATAGACATAATCATCATACCACAACTCGAATAATCTTCGCGATGGGATGATTTTAACATCAATATCCAAGTAACGTTTTGCCCTCTAGCCGTTTTTCTCAAGAGAGACGTGTTTCTCTGTCTTAGACTTACAGAATCTGTAAACTGAATAATACTAAAGTGTCGAATGAATAATGACAATGCATGAATGCTGAAAAATTCAGCAAATAAGGTTTTTATAACCTCCTTGTCCTAGTCCTACTAAGTTACTGCTGCACCCCTAAGTATTTAAAAATACTGCTTTTTGTCCGGGACAAATTCGCCATGCGTCATATTCAGTCCATAAGCTTCCAAAAGCTGCCTTCCCTCTTATGTGAAGTTTTCCTTTGCTGCCCAAAGGTCCACAAAGTGCTGAAATCTTCATCATTAATACCTGAAAACATGCTAATCACATAGGTTAGCTCACGTAAAGGAAAATGGACTAAAAGTGCAGGAATTATATATTTTATCCTCCAAACTTAGCCTAAAATATGGGTAAATTATGGTTCTTAGGGGTATAAATACGCTCAACATCACCACCCCACACTTAAAGCTTTGTTCGTCCTCGAACAAAATATTACGTCCATGTAAACATCTACTTAGAATGTCACAATAGCAACACAAAATTTATCCCTAACTAGAATTTCACAATAGCAACACAAAATGCTCAACAAGACATGCATGACAATTATTAACAAAGAGTAGTTTTCTTGATCACTACTAGAAACAATTCAACCTCCAACATAGACTCGTGATGATGGTTAATTCGTATCCACAAGTTAAGCCATATAGAATCATATAACACTACCCAAAACTCACCAACCATGTGTGTCTCACATAATATATCACCCATAATCACTCACAAGTTTTGTATTTTTTGAAACATGGGTATAAGACTCTCCTTGCTCTCTCTCTCACAAAGAATTCATATGTTACAACTGATGACCATAGGCTTGCCCTTAGTGTAATGCTCCACTAATATCAGAATGCTAAGCTTAGGATCAAATAGGTCTTTACAGGTTGTAATGTAGGCTAAGGGACAGGTAGGACTATTTTGGCCAAAAATAGTGACTATGTTCCCTAAGCACTTTAATACATCACATTATGCCATTAACACTCTCTTTTAAACAACTCCTCTACTTTCCTTTCATCTACCACCCCTTTTGACCTATTTTGTTATTCAATTATAAACACAACTATCTTTTTATTTTTCTATTTCTGTTTTTTTTATTTGATTTATTTATTCATTTATTTTATAAAACACCTCTATGATAGCCATTCTTTTTCATAACAATTTCAAGTACCAATAAACTTTGAGGCATCACTCTCACCCAATTTCCTCTTACTTTGTCACATGACTCTGCACTTTAAAGCGCTTAGGAATTTGGATCAAATTATGGTCTTGAAAACAAAAATGGATTAGGCTACATATGAGGTTGTCAAAGAAAATAGATAAAGTCTCAAAGGGGGTTAACTAGGATAATGTACAAGGGTAGGTAAAAAGAAGGTAAACAAATTCAAAGTTGTCAAAGAAATGCCTAAATCATCTCCTAAACTCACACTCTTTAGTTCGCTTTACACACATACCACGCAAGTTCTAGCATCAGTCACAGCACAGAATATACTATAACCTCACACACACAAGGCACATGGTCAACTTTATTGGGAGTAGTATAGACTCTTGACCCAACAGATGAATGAATTAAGCCACACAATTATCACACAGTGAGTCACACCTAGAGCCTAAATGTCTCAATATTAATGATTTTAGCACAAACTCATCTCATAATACCATGCCATCTATCAGAACAATTTTATGCACTTCATGCAAAATCACAAAAAAATCGAAAATTTAAATACTACTAACTACGACTAATTAAAACAAACGAACATAAATAAATGTAGGCAATTAACTCCGAACAAACATAAATAAATGTAGGCAAAGAAGTACAGCATACAAATACCAGCACCCCACACTTAGACGGGACACACTACCCTCAGTGGAAAATAAATAAGGAAAACCTGATTAGTCGGACTCCTCCTCTATGTCTGGGGTCATACCCCCTGCATCGAAATCATCATCAGAGTCGTCGTCATCAGAGTTCTCCTCCACGTCTAAGTCTGGCATTCGTCGATCATCATCAGTCGACACGCCATCATCGAGAGGTTCCTCAAAATGTACCCCTACTCCGCACATAGCTCGCGCATGCTCATTCATCGGGTAGTCGTAATCCAACTGCTGGAGCTCTGCATCAGTCGAAATTCGGCCCCCACTCATCATGGTAAACCGAGTCATGCCATATATATGGTGAAAGAAACTTTCATCCCGAGCATGTCTTTCTGCAGTGGTCAGGTTTACGCCATGCCCAGTTTCAGTATCTTTAACCTTTGTGAGGTCAACCTTCTCCGGGTTGTGCAGAAGCTTATGATCTGAAGGTTCCTCTTCAATGTGTTCCCTCCTTAGTATCGTAGTCAACAAATTGCCAAAGCTGAAGTGTGACCTCTTATACAGCCTAGCCTTACG
Organism: Capsicum baccatum var. pendulum; assembly: GCA_030864225.1. Taxonomy (NCBI): domain Eukaryota; kingdom Viridiplantae; phylum Streptophyta; class Magnoliopsida; order Solanales; family Solanaceae; genus Capsicum; species Capsicum baccatum. The sequence continues at coordinate 44,056,864 of CM061560.1, forward strand.
CATGGATGATCGTATAACCGCCCCAATGTTTATGGGGATATTAGTCATCAGCGCGTACACCAACCATACTCTATCACGTGTGATCTTTGTGTACTGTGTCCCAGGAATGAGGCAAGAGTTGACTATCCTCAACCATATACGAGCTTCTCTATTTAGGGAAGCATACGGGAAGATATTGTGCCGACCGATATCCTTGTGAATATTCCAACGTGCCATTGATCTAGTTTCGCACAGTGTGTGTCTGATTGCCCTGTACGGAGGTTTGTGATAAAGCTCCTTGAGCGATGATGGATCTACAGATGGAAAACCCAGAAAAGTGTTGAAAAATTCCACATTCAGTTGCAAGATTTGGCCCCGAATCTTCACTTCACTTCCGGTAGTCTTTGGGGACCAATTGGCATAGAACTCACGTGTTAGATCAAGATTGCATTCTCCCATATCTCGAAAAATGAAATCAAGATTTAGCGCCATGATTTTATCCAAAATGCGAGGTTCTCTCTTCGCTAGACTTTCCTTTTGTATCAAATCCACGTGAACATATTTTTTCACTTTGTTGTTCTTATACCACTCCTTTCTTTCCTCTTCTAGGACCCACTTTATCCCAAAAGTGCGTCGAGGTATTTGCAGCAAGGAGGATTCAGCTTGCTCTTTTCTTCCCCTTTTCTGACCTTTCTGTGAGGTGGACGCTTTTTATTTTCCTTGTCGTCCTTTTGGTGCCATTCTACCTGAGATTAAAATAGATTCATGTTAGCTCATCTCGGAAGATTTAATCGACTAACAACCAATAGTGGCACCACCCCACACTTAATTTGTTGGTACAAACTAATTAAGTGAGTGATGTCGATTACTCAGACTTCATCGACATACAGATAGGCGATATGTTCCAACAACATGTTTAGCACAGTCATACTTTCATGTCATCTTAACTATCCTTTCCAACTCTATTTCATGTAATCTTGACTATACTTTCATGTTTGAATTGATGCACTTTTTGAACAAGACTACTACATAGAGATCGTATCAAGTTATTGCACAGAAATAATCACAACATCTCATGCTTGTATTCAATCATGATCTTTATCTCGATGAACGAGTCATTCGAACATTCAAGCTTTCAATTTTGAAGATTATGCAATTAACTTCACCATGTCGATTCCGCAAAAGTATGACAGCGTATCAAAATCAAATACAAGTCGGAACCAAGTCAAGAACACCCATACGTATTCTTTCACTCAACTAGATGTATCATAACAAATCAACCACATTCTAATCATCAACACCACTTTAAAATCTAAAATACCATTATAAGCGTAGTAATGTAACAACTACGGAATATAAAAGAAGAACTTACTTGGTGATGGATTCGGAAGATGATCTTGCAAGGTTAGATGAGCAAAAAGAAAAGTTTTGAGAGATTTGGGAAGCTTAGGCGGCGCCTAGGTTGAGCAAACAATGTGATTTTGTTCTAAGGTTGAAGTTCTATTTATAGACCAAGGCTTGGGTCGGGTTTGATCCATGAAAAATCGGGCTAGGAGACAAAATTGCATAAGTAGGCGGCGCCTAATGCTTTGCCTATGCTTAGCATAGGCGGCGCCTTTAGCAAAGCCTAGTTGGACATAGGTGGCGCCTATGCTATGGCCTAGTTGGGCATAGGCGGCACCTATGTTATGGCATAGTTGAAACAGTGAGCATAGGCAATGGCATAGGCGGCGTCTATGCTATTGCCTAGTTGGGCATAGGCGGCGCCTAATGCTTTGCCTAGATTTACATAGGCCTTGCCTTGTTCGTTGCCTAGTTGAGGCAGTGAGCATAGGCAATTACATAGGCCTTGCCTTGTTCATTGCCTAGATTTGTATAGGCCTTGCCTTTGCCATTGCCTAGTTGAGGCAGTGAGCATAGGCAATTACATAGGCCTTGCCTTGTTCATTGCCTAGATTTGCATAGGCAATGCCTAACCAATAGCCTTTGCTCCTTCATTCCTAACTTACCACCTTTAATATGGCACACTTCCAAATCAAAATTTTTGGGATTAATTCCCTCCTTTGTAAGTCTTGCACCTACACTTAATCAAAAATAACAAAAATGATTAGAAAGATGGGTTGTCTCCCACCAAGCGCCTTAGTTTTGGTCATGGCTCGACTCTTCTTTTTGAATTTTTTTATTTAACAAAAACAAACTCCTAATAAAATAAAACGATTAAAAATGATGGTTTGCCTCCCATCTAGTGCTTGATTTATTGTCGCGGCACGACATAGTTATCTCGATTACTTAGACTTCATCGAGATATATGGTGCATCATTTTCTGAATGGATTCAGACGACGCTGATGCTTAATTGTGGGCATACATATCCCAGGAGGGATACCAATTATATCATCAATAGTCCAACCAATGGCTCTCTTTTACCTCCACAGAATAGAGATGAGAGCCGCTATTTGTTGTTCACCTAAATCAGTCGCAACAATCACCGGAAGTGTATTTCCACTTCCCAAGAATGCATACTTTAGATGACTGGGGAGATCTTTCAATTCTAGCACTGGTGGCTCTGCAATGGAAGTCTTCGCTGTTGGTGACGGTCGATTCTTAAGATCAAGGTCCAGCTTCTTAGGAGCATGAGAATAGGACCTTATTCCTGTTAGACCACAAACGGTTTCTTCATATTCTTCATCCTCCTCACGTTCAAAATTCAACAGCACAGCAAATAATGGCTCAACAGTAAGCTGCTTCTCTACAGATAATTCTTTCTCATCCTCATAATAAACATCAACTACAGAGAACACATCCATATCTCTAGGTTGCTTCATCAATTTGCATACATCAAAATGGACCACTTCGTCATTCAGCCGAAATAAAAGCTCATTAGCTCTTAAGTCAATAAGCACACTTCCACTTGCGAGGAAAGGGCGTCCCAAGATTATGGGAACTTCAGAATCAACCTCGCAATCCAAAATAACAAAGTCTGCAGGAAAAATAAAGGTGGAAACCTTCACCAACACATCATATAAGATACCAATAGGTCGTTTTACCGACCTATCTGCCATCACAAGTCGCATATTGGTTGGTGTAGGATCGCCCAACCCCAACTTTCTGTAAAAGGATAGCGGCATCAAATTGATGCTAGCTCCCAAATCGCACAATGCCTTAGCAAAATTTATAGATCCAACCGTGCAAGGAATAGTGAAAGCACCAGGATCTGCCTTCTTATGTACTAAAGACCTCGTGGTAATTACACTGCAATGATGAACATTATCTGCCAGCTCATAGCTTACTTCCCGCTTCTTTGTCAAAAGGTCCTTCATGAATTTAGCGTACCCAGGCATCTGTTCCAGCACCTCCACCAAAGAAACATTAATAGTCAGTTGCTTCAACATAGTCATGAATTTACTGAACCTAGTGTCATCAGCTTTCTTCTTCAGTCTCTGAGAAAAAGGTGGTGGTGGAAGGGGAATAGTTTTCTCCACCACTTCCTTTTTATCTTGCTACCGATTATCAACCTTTTCAGGAGTGTCATCAGCTTTCTTCTTCAGTCTCTGAGGAAAAGGTGGTGGTGGAAGGGGAATAGTTTTCTTATGAACGCTCTCATTCTGATTTTCAGCTTCTACATCGTCACAATCTGCTTCAATAACATTCTCCGCTATATCATCAACTACCTGTTTGCCTTTGGATGGATTTTCCAACACTTTACCACTTCGGGTAGTAATAGCCATACACGATCCATCATTCCTTGGGTTTTGTACAGTGTCGCTAGGTAGCGTTCCATCCTTTCTCTGATTGAATGTTGCTGATAATTGACTCATTTGTTGTTCCAACTGTTTTATTACAATGGAATGCGAGTCAACCAATTGATTTATTGAGGACAAATCATTCTTCACCTCCGTTACTCCTGTGTTGGTTGCCTCTACTCCTTTCAACAGCTTAGCCATCATATCTTCCATGGACATCTTTCCAGAGCCAGACGCCACCGCCTCACGATTTCCAGGAGGAACATACAAACCACTCCTGTCAGTCTTATTCTTCTAACTCCCTTGATCGCGGTCCTTGTATCCAAATTTATCATAATAGTTCCGACCTTGGTTTCCTTGGGAATTACCTCGGAAACCCTCCTGATTATTCAAGTAATTTGCTTCTTCTTCAGAATCGAAATCATCTCTTCCCTGCAACACAACAGCCTTGACTTTTTTGGTCTTCCCTAATAATAAATGGTTGGTAAGAAGATCCATCTGCGTTTTCATGTGCGCCATATCTTGATCACGTTCCTCCTCTCTTCGCCTTTGTTCTGCAGTCATGCCAATAGATACATTAGAGCTTGCTACCTCAGAATCCCTGGTATGCCAAGCTCTACTCTGCTTTGTCATACGATCTAGCATATCTCTTGCCTGAATAAAAGTAAGGTCCATGAATGACCCACCTGCAGCATTATCAACCACTGGCTTAGTCACCGAATTCAAAGACCTGTATAATATCTCCATCAAGTAGACATTGGTCATATGATGATTTGGGCACCTCATAAGCTTCTTCTTGAACCTCTCCCATGTTTCGTGGAGAGCTTCAGTTGGAAGCTGTCGAAAATTACTTATCTCATCTCTTAATTGTTCTCTCTTGGATGGCAGATAGAATCTTTTTAGGAAAGCGTCTTTCAGTTACCTCCAATTAGTAATAGAGTCAGGAGTTAGCCCGTTTAACCATAGAGTTGCCTCTCCAGATAGAGACAATGAAAATAAGCGCAGTCGAATTGCATTCTGTCCAACCCCTGCATTGTCAAACGCCTTGCATGTTGAGATAAAATTAATCAGATGCATATTCAGATCATCGCCTGTAAGTCCACCAAATAACCCTTTGAGTTGCAATAGCTGAATCATGGTGCTAGTGATATTGAACTTGGCTCCGGGAGACAAGGTCGGAGGAATAATAGCCCCTGTGGCACCAGCTCCATCCAGATCGTCATCATCATCATCAAAAGGAACCTGGACAGCTCGACATTCAGGTCTTATTCTAGGTTGACGATCTCTCCTATTCACAGGCGCTGCTACCTTATCTGCACGCCGTGGATTTAGTAACTCATCATCACCCAGGTCCTCATCATCCAGATTTGTTGCCCGACCTGGGTTATCAATATTCTGTTGATGCACTTGAGCGGCTGCCAATGCAGCTAATCTAGCCTGCTCCTGTTGAGCAGCCCTTCTTTCAATACCTCGTTGTGCCTTCATCCTGCCAATAAGTTGCGGTTCAGGGTTTATGGGTAATAATGGCTGACCCGAACTTTGAGTATTTGGCATGCACTGAACAAAACCTGAATAAAACAAAAACAATAGACGAAAAGTAAAATTCGAGAATCTTTGACCAAAGGGTCTAGTAACTATCACAAACTTAGTTGACAATCGTATTCCCCGGCAACGGCGACAAAATTTGATAACGCCCAAACTACAGCTCTCGTAAGAAAGTGAAAGCGGTCGCTGTCAAATATAGAACCCAACTGGTCACTAAGTGTTGCAACTATTAGTAGACTGTTGGTCGAAAATTCCACAGAAAGGGGGGATTGTTTTAGGCGTGAATTAATGCTATCAAAGTACCGAATGAAACAATTAATGTAGTAAGATTTAATCATAGAGAATAATAAGTTAGGGTTATGTCCACCTTGTAAGTTCTACGTATCTATTAACTATGAGTAATGCGGAATTTAGACATGCATGCACTTATAGAGATTCGTATTCTAATGGTAAATCCTAGTGTTTCTAAACCATCAAGGATTATTTCACTTTAACTCTCTCGAGCCAAAAGTGTATAACTAATGGTACAAATTCTCCAAGAAGTTAATCCGGTTAAGGCAGTAACATGTAAACAGGGGTTGGTAGCCCTATTTCCTTGTCACACTCTCTTTTCCAAACATGTAACTTTTCTCTCGAACAAGTTAATGCCATAATGACATGTTTTCTATGTTTGCAACCATGAGAATTGAATTAAAACGAAGAGAGTGATGATATAAGTAGCATACACATCAAGAATTCACAAACTCATAGCAATAGATAGTATATTACGAGGCTTCCATAACCCTAACAAAGAAGTTTAGCTACTCATGAGTGCAACGAGAATCACAATAGACATAATCATCATACCACAACTCGAATAATCTTCGCGATGGGATGATTTTAACGTCAATAGACAAGTAACGTTTTGCCCTCTAGCCGTTTTTCTCAAGAGAGTTGTGTTTCTCTGTCTTAGACTTACAGAATCTGTAAACTGAATAATACTAAAGTGTCGAATGAATAATGACAATGCATGAATGCTGAAAAATTCAGCAAATAAGGTTTTTATAACCTCCTTGTCCTAGTCCTACTAAGTTACTGCTGCACCCCAAAGTATTTAAAAATACTGCTTTTGTCCGGGACAAATTCGCCATGCGTCATATTCAGTCCATAAGCTTCCAAAAGCTGCCTTCCCTCTTATGTGAAGTTTTCCTTTGCTGCCCAAAGGTCCATAAAGTGCTGAAATCTTCATCATTAATACCTGAAAACATGCTAATCACATAGGTTAGCTCACGTAAAGGAAAATGGACTAAAAGTGCAGGAATTATATATTTTATCCTCCAAACTTAGCCTAAAATATGGGTAAATTATGGTTCTTAGGGGTATAAATACGCTCAACATCACCACCCCACACTTAAAGCTTTGTTCGTCCTCGAACAAAATATTACGTCCATGCAAACATCTACTTAGAATGTCACAATAGCAACACAAAATTTATCCCTAACTAGAATTTCACAATAGCAACACAAAATGCTCAACAAGACATGCATGACAATTATTAACAAAGAGTAGTTTTCTTGATCACTACTAGAAACAATTCAACCTCCAACATAGACTCGTGATGATGGTTAATTCGTATCCACAAGTTAAGCCATATAGAATCATATAACACTACCCAAAACTCACCAACCATGTGTGTCTCACATAATATATCACCCATAATCACTCACAAGTTTTGTATTTTTTGAAACATGGGTATAAGACTCTCCTTGCTCTCTCTCTCACAAAGAATTCATATGTTACAACTGATGACCATAGGTTTGCCCTTAGTGTAATGCTCCACTAATATCAGAATGCTAAGCTTAGGATCAAATAGGTCTTTACAGGTTGTAATGTAGGCTAAGGGACAGGTAGGACTATTTTGGCCAAAAATAGTGACTATGTTCCCTAAGCACTTTAATACATCACATTGTGCCATTAACACTCTCTTTTAAACAACCCCTCTACTTTTCTTTCATCTACCACCCCTTTTGACCTATTTTGTTATTCAATTATAAACACAACTATCTTTTTATTTTTCTATTTCTGTTTTTTTTTATTTGATTTATTTATTCATTTATTTATTTATTTATTTTATAAAACACCTCTATGATAGCCATTCTTTTTCACAACAATTTCAAGTACCAATAAACTTTGAGGCATCACTCTCACTCAATTTCCTCTTATTTTGTCATATGACTCTGCACTTTAAAGCGCTTAGGAATTTGGATCAAATTATGGTCTTGAAAAAAAAATGGATTAGGCTACATATGAGGCTGTCAAAGAAAATAGATAAAGTCTCAAAGGGGGTTAACTAGGATAATGTACAAGGGTAGGTAAAAAGAAGGTAAACAAATTCAAAGTTGTCAAAGAAATGCCTAAATCATCTCCTAAACTCACACTCTTTATTTCGCTTTACACACATACCACGCAAGTTCTAGCATCAGTCACAGCACAGAATATACTATAACCTCACACACACAAGGCACATGGTCAACTTTATTGGGAGTAGTATTGACTCTTGACCCAATAGATGAATGAATTAAGCCACACAATTATCACACAGTGAGTCACACCTAGAGCCTAAATGTCTCAATATTAATGATTTTAGCACAAACTCATGTCATAATACCATGCCATCTATCAGAACAATTTTATGCACTTCATGCAAAATCACAAAAAATTCGAAAATTTAAATACTACTAACTACGACTAATTAAAACAAACGAACATAAATAAATGTAGGCAATTAACTCCGAACAAACATAAATAAATGTAGGCAAAGAAGTACAGCATACAAATACCAGCACCCCACACTTAGACAGGACACACTACCCTCAGTGGAAAATAAATAAGGAAAACCTGATTAGTCGAACTCCTCCTCTATGTCTGGGGTCATACCCCCTGCATCGGAATCATCATCAGAGTTCTCCTCCACGTCTAAGTCTGGCATTCGGCGATCATTATCAGTCGACACGCCATCATCGAGAGGTTCCTCAAAATGTACCCCTACTCCGCACATAGCCCTCGCATGCTCATTCATCGGGTAGTCGTAATCCAACTGCTGGAGCTCTGCATCAGTCGAAATTTGGCCCCCACTCATCATGGTAAACCGAGTCATGCCATATAGATGGTGAAAGAAACTTTCATCCCGAGCATGTCTTTCTGCAGTGGTCAGGTTTACGCCATGCCCAGTTTCAGGATCTTTAACCTTTGTGAGGTCAACCTTCTCCGGGTTGTGCGGAAGCTTATGATCTGAAGGTTCCTTTTCAATGTGTTCCCTCCTTAGTATCGCAGTCAACAAATTGCCAAATCTGAAGTGGGACCTCTTATACAGCCTAGCCTTACGCATGGATGATCGTATAACCGCCCCAATGTTGATGGGGATATTAGTCATCAGCGCGTACACCAACCATACTCTATCACGTGTGATCTTTGTGTACTGTGTCCCAGGAATGAGGCAAGAGTTGACTATCCTCAACCATATACGAGCTTCTCTGTTTAGGGAAGCATACGGGAAGATATTGTGCCGACCGGTATCCTTGTGAACATTCCAACGTGCCATTGATCTAGTTTCGCACAGTGTGTGTCTGATTGCCCTGTACAAAGGTTTGTGATAAAGCTCCTTGAGCGATGATGGATCTACAGATGGAAAACCCAGAAAAGTGTTGAAAAACTCCACATTCAGTTGCAAGATTTGGCCCCGAATCTTCACCTCACTTCCGGTAGTCTTTGGGGACCAATTGGCATAGAACTCACGCGTTAGATCAAGAATGCATTCTCCCATATCTCGGAAAATGAAATCAAGATTTAGCGCCATGATTTTATCCAAAATGCGAGGTTCTCTCTTCGCTAGACTTTCCTTTTGTATCAAATCCACGTGAACATATTTTTTCACTTTGTTGTTCTTATACCACTCCTTTCTTTCCTCCTCTAGGACCCACTTTATCCCGAAAGTGCGTTGAGGTATTTGAACCTCTCCCATGTTTCATGAAGAGCTTCGATTGGAAGCTGCCAAAAGTTGCTGATTTCATCTCTCAATTGTGCTCTTTTGGATGGCGGAAAGAATCTTTCTAGGAAAGCGTCTTTCAATTGCCTCCAATTTGTAATAGAATCAGGAGTCAGCCCATTCAACCATAGAGTTGCCTCCCCAGACAGAGACAATGGAAATAAGCATAATCGAATTGCATTCTGTCCAACGCCTGGATTGTTGAATGACTTGCATGTAGAAATAAAGTTGATCAGATGCATATTCGGATCATCGCCTGCTAGTCCACCAAATAATCCCTTGAGTTGCAATAACTGAATCATGGTGCTTGTGATGTTGAACTTGGCTCCGGGCGCTAATGGCGGAAGAATAATGGCTCCTGCGGCACCAGCTCCATCAAGATCATCATCATCATCATCGAACGGTATTTGCATAGCTCGGCGTTCAAGCCTAAACCTAGCTTAACGATCTCTTCTCTGCATGGGTGCTGCCATCTCAGCAGTATGCCGTGGGTTTAGTAGCTCCTATCGCCCAGGTCCTCATCATCAGGATTTGTTGCACGGCCTGGGTTATCAATATTCTGTTGATGCACTTGAGCAGTTATCCTTTCAATTTCCCATTGTGCATCCATTGATGCACTGAACAAACCTGAATAAAACAAAAACAACAACTAAAAGTAAAAGTACGAGAATCTTTGACCAAAGGGTCTAGTAATTATCACAAACTTAGTTGACAACCGTATTCCTCGGCAACGGCGCCAATTTTTGATAACGCTCAATCTACAGCTCTCGTAGGAGTGTAAAGCGGTCGCTGTCAAATATAGAACCCAACTGGGTTGGGTATCGATCCCACAGTAAATAGCTTGGTCAACAAGTAAGCAACGATTACTAGACTTTTAGTGCAAGTCTCGTAAAAAGGGGGGATTGTAATGTGTAACCAAAATATTAAAGTAAAAACTGAAAATAGCAACGTAAAAAGAAAGAATGTTTAGTAGGTTGTAAAACAATGAGAATTGAGGAGTTGGGGGTATGTCCACCTTATGAGTGATACGTCTCTATTGGCTATGAGTTATGCGGAATTTAGACATGCATGTGCTTATAGAGAATTGTATTCTATGGTAAATCCAAGCGTCTTTCGACCTCAACAAGGACTATTTCACTTTAACTCTTTCGAGCTTAAAGCGTATCTAAGGTACAAATTCTCCAAGAGGTTAATCCAGTTACAGCACTAACTTTTTAATAGGGGATGGGACCCTATTACCTTGACATTATCTCTTTTCCAGACATATAACTTTTCTTTCGAATAAGTTAATGCTATACTGGCGTTATTCTATGCGTCTGCAGCCACAAGAATTTGCAATAAGATGAAGAGAATAATGATATAAGCAACACACGTGTCACGAATTCACAAACTCATAGCCTTAGATAGTATCTCATACGGCTTCCATAACCCCAACAGAGAAGTTTAGTTACCCATGAGTGAGAAGGAAATCACAATTGACATTGTTATTATACCACAATAAAGATTTCGTGTAGTAGTAGTGTGGTATGGCGTTAGGCGTGACTTTTCTTGTAGAGTAACGTTTCTCTTGTTGTGGAAATTAAGAATTGAATAGATGAAGAGAAAGTAATTAAGAATTAACTGAAAGCAAATTGTTTTGAGTTGTAGATGAGTGGATGAATGGGTGGATGGATGAATGGGTGAATGGTGTGGAATTGCGGAATGAATAAAAATCTCTAGCAAAATAGGGTATTTATAATACCCATATCCTATTCCTACTAAGCTAATAAATTACTTAACCCAATCCTACTAGGTTAATGTATCATTATCCTAATCCTAATAAATTACTGCATTATTATCCTAATCCTAATAGGTTACTGCTAGTCCCCAAAGTCTTCAGAATTGTTGTTTTTGCCCGGGATAGATTTTCCATGCGCCACTTTTGATCCTTGGCGTCCAAGATTTGCTTTCCTCCTTTCGTGAAGCTTTATTTGGCGTCAAGTTATCCATAAAATGTTGAATTCTGCATCATTTATACCTGAAAACTTGCTAATCATGTTCGTTAGCTCACTTACAGGAAAAAGGACTAAAAGTGCATGAAATATATAATTTGTTCTCAAAACTTGACTAAAATATGGGCAAAATCTAGTGTTATAGGCATGTAAATTCGCCTATCATCAACACCCCACACTTAAAGATTTGTTCGTCCTCGAACAAACTATCATGTCCTTCTAAACATTAACTTAGGGTTTCACAGTAACAACACAAAATATTCGTCAAGACAAGCATAGCAATCATTAACAAAGAGTAGTTTTCTGCTCATTAGTAGAAACAATTCAACCTCCAACATCGACTCATGATGGTGGTTAATTCACATTCAACGGTTAAGGTACAAAGAATCATACACGACTACCCAAAACTCATCAACCAAAATTTCTAGCAAAATAGGGTATTTATAATACCCATATCCTATTCCTACTAAGCTAATAAATTACTTAACCCAATCCTACTAGGTTAATGTATCATTATCCTAATCCTAATAAATTACTGCATTATTATCCTAATCCTAATAGGTTACTGCTAGTCCCCAAAGTCTTCAGAATTGTTGTTTTTGCCCGGGATAGATTTCCATGCGCCACTTTTGGTCCTTGGCGTCCAAGATTTGCTTTCCTCCTTTCGTGAAGCTTTATTTGGCGTCAAGTTATCCATAAAATGCTGAATTCTGCATCATTTATACCTGAAAACTTGCTAATCATGTTCGTTAGCTCACTTACAGGAAAAAGGACTAAAAGTGCATGAAATATATAATTTGTTCTCAAAACTTGGCTAAAATATGGGCAAAATCTAGTGCTATAGGCGTGTAAATTCGCCTATCATCAACACCCCACACTTAAAGCTTTGTTCGTCCTCGAACAAACTATCATGTCCTTCTAAACATTAACTTAGGGTTTCACAGTAACAACACAAAATATTCGTCAAGACAAGCATAGCAATCATTAACAAATAGTAGTTTTCTGCTCATTAGTAGAAACAATTCAACCTCCAATATAGACTCGTGATGGTGGTTAATTCACATTCAACGGTTAAGGTACAAAGAATCATACACGACTACCCAAAACTCATCAACCATGTGTGTCTCACAATATATTACCCATAATCACTCACAAGTATAGCATCTTTTTCAAACATGGGTATAAAAGTATCCTTGCTCTCGCTCTCACAAAGAATTCATATGCTGCAACTGATGACCATAGGCTTGCCCTTAGTGTAATGCTCCACTAAATGTCAGAATGCTAAGCTTAGGATCAAATAGGTCTTCTACGGGTTGTAATGTAGGCTAAGGGACGGGTAGGACTATTTTGGCCAGAAATAGTGACTAAGTTCCCTAAGTGCTTTAATACATCACAATATGCCATTTATGCTTTCTTTCAAACAACCTACAACCTCTTTGCTTTCTTTTATTCTACCACCCCTTTTCTCCTCTTTTGTTTTCAATTTTGAACATAACTAACTTTTCAGTTTCATTTTTTTCTGTCCTTTTTCTTTTCATAACATACCTCTTATGATAGCAATTCTTTTTCATAACAAATTCAAGCAACATTACTTTCTAAAGCATCATACTCACCCAATTTCCTCTTATTTTGTCACATGACTTTACACTTTAAAGCACTTAGGAATTTGGATCAAATTATGGTCTTGAAAAAAAATGGATTAGGCTTACATATGAGGTTGTTAAAGAAAATAGGCTAAAGGCTCCAAGGGGGTTATCTAGGATGATGTCCATGGGTAGATGAAATGAAGGTAAACAATCATAGGTTGCCAAAGAAATGCCTAAATCATCTCCTAGACTTGCACTCTTTATTTTCGCTTTACATACATACCAGGCAAGTTCTAGCATCAGCCACAAACACAGAATATACTATATCCTCACACACACAAGGCACATGGTCGACTTTATTGGGAGTAGCATAGACTCTTGACCCAACAGATGAAGGAATTATACCACAGAATATCACGTAGTGAGTCACAATTAGAGCCTAAACGTCTCAGTAGTCATGATTTTAGCACAACCTCTTGTTATAATCTCATGCTGCCTATTATAATAATTTCATGCGAAGCTAAGTAAAAAAAATTTAACTACTAAAAAAAAATGAAAAACGAAAAAAACTAAAACAAACAAACATAAATAAATACAAATGCGGATAAAGGAGTATAGCATGCAAATACCACCCCACACTTAGACGGGACACTGCCCTCAGTGGAAAATAAATACGAAGAACCTGGTTAGTCGGACTCATCCTCTATGTCTGGGGTCATACCCCCTTCATCGGAATCATCATCAGAGTCATCATCCTCAGAAGTTCCTCATAAGTACCCCACTTGATTCCAAGAGTACGTCGCGGTGTTTGCAGTATGGAGGATTCAGCTTGCTCTTTGCTTCCCTTTTTCTGCCTTTTTGGGAAGTGGTAGCCTTTCTTGTCTTTTGGTGCCATTGTACCTGAGATCTCAATAGAGTCATGTTAGCTTCTTCTCGGAAGATTCAATCAACAAACAGATAATAGTGGCACCACCCCACACTTAATTTGTTGACACAAACTAATTAAGTGAATGATATCGATTACTCAGACTTCATCGACATACATTTAGGTGATATGTTCCAACAATAAAATCAGAGCAGTCACACTTCTTGTAATCTTGGCAATACGTTCATGTTGGATATATCAAGACTACTACATAGGGATTTAATCAAGGTATAGTATCTATCAATAATCACAACCTCCTATGTTGGTCGGCAACTATAAGTCTTATTCCGATGAACAAGTCATTCCAACATGTAAGTATTCAAGTGACAAGATTATGCAATGTTAATGACTATAGCAATTCTGCAAGAGTATGACAATGCGTCAAAATCAAATTCAAGTTGGAAACAAGTTAAGATCATCCTAACGTATATGTTCACTCACTTGGTTGTGTATCAACAATTCAAACACATTAACATCACCAATATTTCTTCAAGATTTAGCAATTCATAATAGACATAGTAACGTAGTACTTACGAAAATTAAATGAAGAACAAAAGAGTACTTACGTGATTGAAGCCTTTGGAGATGTTCTTGTGAAGTGGGAGAGCAAAAAGAAAAGTTTTGAGAAGATTTGGAGACTATGTGCGGCGCCTAAGTTAGGTTTCCAATATGTTTTTGGTTCAAGACTAAGTCTCATATTTATAGGAAAAGGTTGGGTCGGGTTTTGACCCATTTAAAATCAGATTTGGAGTCAAAAGTGACCATAGGCGGCGCCTAAGGCTTTGCCTAGTTGAGCAGAATGCTTTTGCATAGGCGGCGCCTATGCTATGGCATTGTGTGAGCATAGGCGGCGCCTTTTGCAAAGCATTTGGTGACCATAGGCGGCGCCTATTGCAAAGCCTTTAGTGACCATAGGCGGCGCCTTTAGCATGGCATATGAGATTCAGAGACAAAAGGCATTAGCATAGGCGGCACCTATGCTATGGCATACTTGGGCATGGGTGGCGCCTATGCTATGGCACACTAGATTCCGAGACCTTAGGCCATAGTATAGGCCTTGCCTTGTTCGTGGACTAGTTTTACCTATGCCTAGCCTTTTTTGATGCCTATATTTTCATGAGCAATGCCCAATCCATGGCCTTTTGCTTCTTCATTCCTAACTTACCACCTTTAACATGCAATACGTCCAAATCAAAATATGAAACTGACCTCCTCGTTTTACAACTCTTGTACCTACATTCACTCAAAAACAACAAAAACGATTAGAACGATGGGTTGCCTCCCATCAAGCGCCTTAGTTTTGGTCGTGGCTCGACAAAATCCTAAGAAAACAAAAACAACAAGAACATTTAAAAATGATGGGTTGCCTCCCACCAAGCGCTTGATTTATTGTAGCGGCACGACATAGCTATCTCGATTACTTAGTTTTCATCAAGATAGATGGGGCATCGTTTTCTGAATGGATTCAAACGACGCTGATACTTACTTGTAGGAATGCAATCTTCTTCGTTATGACTCTTGTGCATACATACCTCAGGACAGATACCAATTATATCATCAATAGTCCAACCCATAGCTCTTTTGTACCTCATCACAGCAGAGATAATAGCCTCTACATGTTGTTCACTTAAATCATCCTCAACACTCTCCGGAAGTGTATTTCCATATCCCAAGAATGTATACCTTAGGTAATTGGGGAGCTCTTTCGATTCTAGCATTGGTGGCTCTACAATGGAAGTCTTCGCTGTTTGTGAAGGCTGATTTGTAAGATCAAGGTCCAACTTCTTAGGAGCATGAGAATAGGACCCTAATTATGTTAGAGCACACATAGTTTCTTTATGTTCTTCAGCCTCCTCACGCTCAAAATTCAACAGCACATCAGATAGTAAATCAACAATAAGCGGCTTTTCTACAGATAATGCTTTCTTATCCTCATAATCTACGGAGAACACATTTATATCGCTGGGCTGCTTCATTGCTTTGCATATATCAAAATGGACCACTTCGTCATTCAACCGAAATAAAAGCTCATTAGCTCTCATGTCAATAAGCACACTTTCTGTTGCAAGGAAAGGACGTCCCAAGATTATGAGAACTTCAGAATCTGCCTCACGATCCAGAATAACGAAGTCTACAAGAAAGATGAATGAAGAAACCTTTACCAATACATCATTCAAGATACCCACAGGTCATTTTACCGACCTATCAGCCATCACGAGCCTCATATTGGTTGGTGTCGGATCGCCTAACCCCAACTTCCTGTAGATGAATAGTGGCATCAAATTGATGCTAGCACCCAGATCGCATAATGCCTTAGCAAAATTCATAGATCCAACCGTGCACGGAATAGTGAAAGCACCAGGGTCAGCCTTCTTCTGAACTAATGATCGGGAAGCGATTGTGCTGCAGTGATGAACATTATCTTTCAACTCATAGCTTGCTGCGCGCTTCTTTGTCAAAAGATCCTTCATAAATTTCGCATACCCAGGCATTTGTTCAAGTGCTTCCACCAATGGAACATTAATGGTCAGCTGCTTTAACATAGTCATGAATTTGCTGAACTTTGTATCATCCGCCACCTTCTTCAATCTTTGAGGAAAAGGTGGTGGTGGATAGGGAATTGTTCTCTCCACGACTTTCTTCTCCTCTTGCTTCCATTTTTCAGCCTTTTCAGGCTGCAACGTACTTGGTGTGACGTCATGGACGTCGTGATTAGCTTCTGTGGCGTCTTGACCTTTAGCCTTATCATCAATGTCCGCTACCTCATCAACCACTTGCTTGCCTTTGGATGAAGTTTCCAGCACCTTGCCACTTCGGGTAGTAATAGCCATGCATGATCTATCGTTCCTTGGATTTTGCACAGTGTCGCTAGGTAAAGTGTCAGCCTTTCTTTGATTGATTGCTGCTGAAAGTTGGCTCAATTGCTGCTCTATTTGTTTTATTGAAGTGGAATGTGAGTCAACCAATTGCTTCATCGAGGACAAATCATGTATTACCTCCGTTACTCCTGCGCTGGTTGCTTCCACTCCTTTCAATAGTTTAGCCATCATATCTTCCATATTTCCAGAACCAGATATGGTGGTGTCACGTCTTCCTGGGGAAACGTATAAACCACTATTGTCATTGTTGTTCTTCCAACTACCTTGGTCCTTGTTTCCAGATTTATCATAATAGTTCCGACCTTGGTTTCCTTGGGTATTACCTCGGAAACCCCCCTGATTGTTCAAGTAGTTGGCTTCTTCTTCCGAATCAGATTCGTCTTTTCCTTTTGACGCAACAGCTTTGACTTTTTCGGTCTTCCCTGATAATAGATGCTTTGTAAGAAGATTGAGCCATGTCTTGGTCATGATCCTCTTGTCTTCGCCTCTGCTCTGCAGTCATGCCAAAAGATACAGTAGAGCTTGCTACCTCAGAATCCCAGGTATACCAAGATCTACTTTGCTTTGTCATCCGATCTAGCATATTGCTTGCTTGACCAAAGGTGAGGTCCATAAAATATCCTCCAGCCGCATTATCCACCACTGGTTTAGTTATTGAATTCAAGGCTCTGTATAGCATCTCCATTAGGTGGACATTGGTCAAGTGATGGTTTGGGCACCTCATAAGCTTCGTCTTGAACCTCTCCCATGTTTCATGAAGAGCTTCGGTTGGAAGCTGCCGAAAGTTGCTGATTTCATCTCTCAATTATGCTCTTTTGGATAGCGGAAAGAATCTTTCTAGGAAAGCGTCTTTCAATTGCCTCCAATTTGTAATAGAATCAGGAGTCAGCCCATTCAACCATAGAGTTGCCTCCCCAGACAGAGACAATGGAAATAAGCATAATCGAATTGCATTCTGTCCAACGCCTGGATTGTTGAATGACTTGCATGTAGAAATAAAGTTGATCAGATGCATATTCGGATCATCGCCTGCTAGTCCACCAAATAATCCCTTGAGTTGCAATAACTGAATCATGGTGCTTGTGATGTTGAACTTGGCTCCGGGCGCTAATGGCGGAAGAATAATGGCTCCTGCGGCACCAGTTCCATCAAGATCATCATCATCATCATCGAACGGTATTTGCATAGCTCGGCGTTCAAGCCTAAACCTAGCTTAACGATCTCTTCTCTGCATGGGTGCCGCCATCTCAGCAGTATGCCGTGGGTTTAGTAGCTCCTCATCGCCCAGGTCCTAATCATCAGGATTTGTTGCACGGCCTGGGTTATCAATATTCTGTTGATGCACTTGAGCAGTTATCCTTTCAATTTCCCGCTGTGCATCCATTGATGCACTGAACAAACCTGAATAAAACAAAAACAACAACTAAAAGTAAAAGTACGAGAATCTTTGACCAAAGGGTCTAGTAATTATCATAAACTTAGTTGACAACCGTATTCCCCGGCAACGGTGCCAATTTTTGATAACGCTCAATCTACAGCTCTCGTAGGAGTGTAAAGCAGTCGCTGTCAAATATAGAACCCAACTGGGTTGGGTATCGATCCCACAGGGAATAGCTTGGTCAACAAGTAAGCAACGATTACTAGACTTTTAGTGCAAGTCTCGTAAAAAGGGGGGATTGTAATGTGTAACCAAAATATTAAAGTAAAAACTGAAAATAGCAACGTAAAAAGAAAGAATGTTTAGTAGGTTGTAAAACAATGAGAATTGAGGAGTTGGGGGTATGTCCACCTTATGAGTGATACGTCTCTATTGGCTATGAGTTATGCGGAATTCAGACATGCATGTGCTTATAGAGAATTGTATTCTATGGTAAATCCAAGCGTCTTTCGACCTCAACAAGGACTATTTCACTTTAACTCTTTCGAGCTTAAAGCATATCTAAGGTACAAATTCTCCAAGAGGTTAATCCAGTTACGGCACTAACTTTTTAATAGGGGATGGGACCCTATTACCTTGACATTATCTCTTTTCCAGACATATAACTTTTCTTTCAAACAAGTTACTGCTATACTGGCGTTATTCTATGCGTCTGCAGCCACAAGAATTTGCAATAAGATGAAGAGAATAATGATATAAGCAACACACGTGTCACGAATTCACAAACTCATAGCCTTAGATAGTATCTCATACGGCTTCCATAACCCCAACAGAGAAGTTTAGTTACCCATGAGTGAGAAGGAAATCACAATTGACATTGTTATTATACCACAATAAAGATTTCGTGTAGTAGTAGTGTGGTATGGCGTTAGGCGTGACTTTTCTTGTAGAGTAACGTTTCTCTTGTTGTGGAAATTAAGAATTGAATAGATTAAGAGAAAGTAATTAAGAATTAACTGAAAGCAAATTTTTTTGAGTTGTAGATGAGTGGATGAATGGGTGGATGGATGAATGGGTGAATGGTGTGGAATTGCGGAATGAATAAAAATCTCTAGCAAAATAGGGTATTTATAATACCCATATCCTATTCCTACTAAGCTAATAAATTACTTAACCCAATCCTACTAGGTTAATGTATCATTATCCTAATCCTAATAAATTACTGCATTATTATCCTAATCCTAATAGGTTACTGCTAGTCCCCAAAGTCTTCAGAATTGTTGTTTTTGTCCGGGACAGATTTTCCATGCGCCACTTTTGGTCCTTGGCGTCCAAGATTTGCTTTCCTCCTTTTGTGAAATTTTCTTTGGCGTCAAGTTATCCATAAAATGCTGAATTCTGCATCATTTATACCTGAAAACTTGCTAATTATGTTCGTTAGCTCACTTACAGGAAAAAGGACTAAAAGTGCATGAAATATATAATTTGTTCTCAAAACTTGGCTAAAATATGGGCAAAATCTAGTGCTATAGGCGTGTAAATTCGTCTATCATCACTCCTCTAGGACCCACTTTATCCCGAAAGTGCGTCGAGGTATTTGCAGCAAGGAGGATTCAGCTTGCTCTTTTCTTCCCCTTTTCTGACCTTTCTGTGAGGTGGACGCTTTTTCTTTTCCTTGTCGTCCTTTTGGTGCCATTCTACCTGAGATTAAAATAGATTCATGTTAGCTCATCTCGGAAGATTTAATCGACAAACAACCAATAGTGGCACCACCCCACACTTAATTTGTCGGTACAAACTAATTAAGTGAGTGATGTCGATTACTCAGACTTCATCGACATACAGATAGGCGATATGTTCCAACAACATATTTAGCACAGTCATACTTTCATGTCATCTTAACTATCCTTTCCAACTCTATTTCATGTAATCTTGACTATACTTTCATGTTTGAATTGATGCACTTTTTGAACAAGACTACTACATATAGATCGTATCAAGTTATTGCACAGAAATAATCACAACATCTCATGCTTGTATTCAATCATGATCTTTATCTCGATGAACGAGTCATTCGAACATTCAAGCTTTCAATTTTGAAGATTATGCAATTAACTTCACCATGTCGATTCCGCAAAAGTATGACAGCGTATCAAAATCAAATACAAGTCGGAACCAAGTCAAGAACACCCACACGTATTCTTTCACTCAACTAGATGTATCATAACAAATCAACCACATTCTAATCATCAACACCACTTTAAAATCTAAAATACCATTATAAGCGTAGTAATGTAACAACTACGGAATATAAAAGAAGAACTTACTTGGTGATGGATTCGAAAGATGATCTTGCAAGGTTAGATGAGCAAAAAGAAAAGTTTTGAGAGATTTGGGAAGCTTAGGCGGCGCCTAGGTTGAGCAAACAATGTGATTTTGTTCTAAGGTTGAAGTTCTATTTATAGACCAAGGCTTGGGTCGGGTTTGATCCATGAAAAATCGGGCTAGGAGACAAAATTGCATAAGTAGGCGGTGCCTAATGCTTTGCCTATGCTTAGCATAGGCGGCGCCTTTAGCAAAGCCTAGTTGGACATAGGTGGCGCCTATGCTATGGCCTAGTTGGGCATAGGCGGCACCTATGCTATGGCATAGTTGAAACAGTGAGCATAGGCAATGGCATAGGCGGCGTCTATGCTATTGCCTAGTTGGGCATAGGCGGCGCCTAATGCTTTGCCTAGATTTACATAGGCCTTGCCTTGTTCGTTGCCTAGTTGAGGCAGTGAGCATAGGCAATTACATAGGCCTTGCCTTGTTCATTGCCTAGATTTGTATAGGCCTTGCCTTTGCCATTGCCTAGTTGAGACAGTGAGCATAGGCAATTACATAGGCCTTGCCTTGTTCGTTGCCTAGATTTGCATAGGCAATGCCTAACCGATAGCCTTTGCTCCTTCATTCCTAACTTACCACCTTTAACATGGCACACTTCCAAATCAAAATTTTTGGGATTAATTCCCTCCTTTGTAAGTCTTGCACCTACACTTAATCAAAAATAACAAAAATGATTAGAAAGATGGGCTGCCTCCCACCAAGCGCCTTAGTTTTGGCCGTGGCTCGACTCTTCTTTTAGAATTTTTTTATTTAACAAAAACAAACTCCTAATAAAATAAAATGATTAAAAATGATGGGTTGCCTCCCATCTAGCGCTTGATTTATTGTCGCGGCATGACATAGTTATCTCGATTACTTAGACTTCATCAAGATATATGGTGCATCATTTTCTGAATGGATTCAGACGACGCTGATGCTTAATTGTGGGCATACATATCCCAGGAGGGATACCAATTATATCATCAATAGTCCAACCAATGGCTCTCTTTTACCTCTTCAGAATAGAGATGAGAGCCGCTACTTGTTGTTCACCTAAATCAGCCGCAACAATCACCGGAAGTATATTTCTACTTCCCAACAACGCATACTTTAGATGACTGGGGAGATCTTTCAATTCTAGCACTGGTGGCTCTGCAATGGAAGTCTTCGCTGTTGGTGACGGTCGATTCTTAAGATCAAGGTCCAGCTTCTTAGGAGCATGAGAATAGGACCTTATTCCTGTTAGAGCACAAACGGTTTCTTCATCCTCCTCACGTTCAAAATTCAACATCACAGCAAACAATGGCTCAACAGTAAGCTGCTTCTCTACAGATAATTCTTTCTTATCCTCATAATAAACATCAGCTATAGAGAACATATCCATATCTCTAGGTTGCTTCATCGATTTGCATACATCAAAATAGACCACTTCGTCATTCAGCCGAAATAAAAGCTCATTAGCTCTTAAGTCAATAAGCACACTTCCAGTTATGAGGAAAGGGTGTCCCAAGATTATGGGAACTTCAGAATCAACCTCGCAATCCAAAATAACAAAGTCTGCAGGAAAAATGAAGGTGGAAACCTTCACCAACACATTATATAAGATACCAATAGGTCGTTTTACCGACCTATCTGCCATCACAAGTCGCATATTAGTTGGTGTAGGATCGCCTAACCCCAACTTTCTGTAAATGGATAGCGGCATCAAATTGATGCTAGCTCCCAAATCGCACAATGCCTTAGCAAAATTTATAGATCCAACCGTGTAAGGAATAGTGAAAGCACCAGGATCTGCCTTCTTCTGTACTAAAGACCTCGTGGCAATTGCACTGCAATGATGAACATTATCTGCCAGCTCATAGCTTAATGCCCGCTTCTTTATCAAAAGGTCCTTCATGAATTTAGCGTACCCAGGCATCTGTTCCAGCACCTCCACCAAAGGAACATTAATAGTTAGTTGCTTCAACATAGTCATGAATTTACTGAACCTGGTGTCATCAGCTTTCTTCTTCAGTCTCTGAGGAAAAGGTGGTGGTGGAAGGGGAATAGTTTTCTCCACCACTTCCTTTTTATCTAGCTTCTGATTATTAACCTTTTCAGGAGTGTCATCAACCCTCTTCTTCAGTCTCTGAGGAAAAGGTGGTGGTGGAAGGGGAATAGTTTTCTCATGAATGCTCTCATTCTGATTTTCAGCTTCTACATCATCACAATCTTCTTCAATAACATTCTCCGCTATATCATCAACCACCTGCTTGCCTTTGGATAGATTTTCCAACACTTTACCACTTCGGGTAGTAATAGCCATACACGATCCATCATTCCTTGGGTTTGTACAGTGTCGCTAGGTAGCGTTCCATCCTTTCTCTAATTGAATGTTGCTGATAATTGACTCATTTGTTGTTCGAACTATTTTATTGCAATGGAATGCGAGTCAACCAATTGATTTATTGAGGCCAAATCATTCTTCACCTCCGTTACTCCCGTGTTGGTTGCCTCTACTCCTTTCAACAGCTTAGCCATCATATCTTCCATGGACATCTTTCCAGAGCCAGACGCCACCGCCTCACGATTTCCAGGAGGAACATACAAACCACTCCTGTCAGTCTTATTCTTCCAACTCCCTTGATCGCGGTCCTTGCATCCAGATTTATCATAATAGTTCCGACCTTGGTTTCCTTGGGCATTGCCTCGGAAACCCTCCTGATTATTCAAGTAATTTGCTTCTTCTTCAGAATTGGAATCATCTCTTCCCTGCGACACAACAGCCTTGACTTTTTTGGTCTTCCCTAATAATAAATGCTTGGTAAGAAGATCCATCTACGTTTTTATGTGCGCCATATCTTGATCACGTTCCTCCTCTCTTCGCCTTTGTTCTACAGTCATGCCAATAGATATAGTAGATCTTGCTACCTCAGAATCCCTGGTATGCCAAGCTCTACTCTGCTTTGTCATACGATCTAGCATATCACTTGCCTGAATAAAAGTAAGGTCCATGAATGACCCTCCTGCAGCATTATCAACCACTGGCTTAGTCACCGAATTCAAAGACCTGTATAATATCTCCATCAAGTGGACATTGGTCATATGATGATTTGGGCACCTCATAAGCTTCTTCTTGAACCTCTCCCATGTTTCATGGAGAGCTTCAGTTGGAAGCTGTCGAAAATTACTTATCTCATCTCTTAATTGTGCTCTCTTGGATGGCGGATAGAATCTTTCTAGGAAAGCGTCTTTCAGTTGCCTCCAATTAGTAATAGAGTCAGGAGTTAGCCCGTTCAACCATAGAGTTACCTCTCCAGATAGAGACAATGGAAATAAGTGCAGTCGAATTGCATTCTGTCCAACCCCTGGATTGTCAAACGCCTTGCATGTTGAGATAAAATTAATCAGATGCATATTCGGATCATCGCCTGCAAGTCCACCAAATAACCCTTTGAGTTGCAATAGCTGAATCATGGTGCTAGTGATATTGAACTTGGCTCCGGGAGCCAAGGTCGGAGGAATAATAGCCCCTGTGGCACCATCTCCATCTAGATCGTCATCATCATCATCAAAAGGAACCTGGACAGCTCGACGTTCAGGTCGCATTCTAGCTTGACGATCTCTCCTATTCACAGGCGCTGCTACCTCATCTGCACGCCGTGGATTTAGTAACTCATCATCACCCATGTCCTCATCATCCAGATTTGTTGCCCGACCTGGGTTATCAATATTCTGCTGATGCAATTAAGCGGCTGCCAATGCAGCTAATCTAGCCTGCTCCTGTTGAGCAGCCCTTCTTTCAATATCTCGTTGTTCCAACATCCTGCCAATAAGTTGCGGTTCAGGGTTTATGGGTAATAATGGCTGACCCAAACTTCGAGTATTTGGCATGCACTGAACAAAACCTGAATAAAACAAAAACAACAGACGAAAATTAAAATTCGAGAATCTTTGACCAAAGGGTCTAGTAACTATCACAAACTTAGTTGACAACCGTATTCTCCGGCAACGGCGCCAAAATTTGATAACGCCCAAACTACAGCTCTCGTAAGAAAGTGTAAGCGGTCGCTGTCAAATATAGAACCCAACTGGGTTGGGTGTCAAATCCCACAGGGAATACTTGGTCACTAAGTGTTGCAACTATTAGTAGACTGTTGGTCGAAAATTCCACAGAAAGGGGGGATTGTTTTAGGCGTGAATTAATGCTATCAAAGTAACGAATGAAACAATTAATGTAGTAAGATTTAATCACAGAGAATAATAAGTTAGGGTTATGTCCACCTTGTAAGTTCTACGTATCTATTAACTATGAGTAATGCGGAATTTAGACATGCATGCACTTATAGAGATTCGTATTCTAATGGTAAATCCTAGTGTTTCTCAACCATCAAGGATTATTTCACTTTAACTCTCTCGAGCCTAAAGTGTATAACTAATGGTACAAATTCTCTAAGAAGTTAATCCGGTTAAGGCAGTAACGTGTAAACAGGGGTTGGTAGCCCTATTTCCTTGTCACACTCTCTTTTCCAAACATGTAACTTTTCTCTCGAACAAGTTAATGCTATAATGGCATGTTTTCTATGTTTGCAACCATGAGAATTGAATTAAAATGAAGAGAGTGATGATATAAGTAGCATACACATCAAGAATTCACAAACTCATAGCAATAGATAGTATATTACGAGGCTTCCATAACCCTAACAGAGAAGTTTAGCTACTCATGAGTGCAACGAGAATCACAATAGACATAATCATCATACCACAACTCGAATAATCTTCACAATGGGATGATTTTAACGTCAATAGCCAAGTAACGTTTTGCCCTCTAGCCGTTTTTCTCAAGAGAGTCGTGTTTCTCTGTCTTAGACTTACAAAATCTGTAAACTGAATAATACTAAAGTGTCGAATGAATAATGACAATGCATGAATGCTGAAAAATTCAGCAAATAAGGTTTTTATAACCTCCTTGTCCTAGTCCTACTAAGTTACTACTGCACCCCTAAGTATTTAAAAATACTGCTTTTGCTCGGGACAAATTTGCCATGCGTCACATTCAGTCCATAAGCTTCCAAAAGTTGCCTTCCCTCTTATGTGAAGTTTTCCTTTGCTGCCCAAAGGTCCACAAAGTACTGAAATCTTCATCATTAATACCTGAAAACATGCTAATCACATAGGTTAGCTCATGTAAAGGAAAATGGACTAAAAGTGCAGGAATTATATATTTTATCCTCCAAACTTAGCCTAAAATATGGGTAAATTATGGTTCTTAGGGGTATAAATACGCCCAACATCATCTCCCGTTCCAACCATTTACACAATGAACCAAGTCAGTCCCAAAAACATCAATTTAAAGCATGAATAATCAATTAAAACATAGGACAAGTAATTCAATTATTAACAACCAAAACCTTTCCTCCCAAGTTCAAACCCATTATTCAAAAAAACATGGATATTAATTAAATTCATGATATAATATAAAATTTGAGGTAGGTATGAGCAACATGCCTGAAATACACAAGGAATTGAAGACAATTCGAAGTTTGGAGCTTGGAGAATGAAATTCTCGTAAAACCTTTGAATGTTCTTGGGGTTTGAGTTTAAGAGAGAAAAAGAATGATTTGATCTTTGAAAACTGAAGAAAAGGGGTTTATTTTATGTTTAAAAGTTGTACAAGGGCTAAAAAGACCAAAAGCCCCTTACCCCAAGTGAAAAAAAATAAAAGTGGATATTTTTAACACATCATCCTGGACGCCAATATCGCAGAGGCTAGCCTCCATGCCACGCTGCTATCGCAGAGATTGTCCTCCATGACACTCCAATATCGCAGAGTCAAATTGCCTTGGAGTTCTAAAATAGCCTCCACCCCTTTCAAAAATTCTAAAATTTTCTCAAAACACCCTTTTAACATCCCTAATCATGATTCAAGTAAAAAAATGACGTTATGCATACGGTAGGGTTGAAAATAAAATGATAAAAATTTTGTGGGGTCTTACATAAATAATGTCCCTCATATTCTAGAATGGGAAAGAACTTAGTTTTTGCATCACTTTTGACTAAAATGAATTGAAGTGTGTATTTGTTTTTGACAAAGTAGTACTAAGTAAAGGTAAAGTGTATGTAGGTATAGGTTACCTCACCGGGGGCCTTTTTAAGATTAATGTAATGACTATTCCGGTTCTTTTTTTATATTTGAGTCAAATGAATTATGGCAGAAACGTTTAGGACATGTCAATAATAAAAAATTGATTAGAGTAAAAATTTTGCCTAATTTTGAGTGTAATAAATCAAAGTGTCAAACATGTGTTGAATCTAAGTAAGCTAAGCAGCCTTATAAGTTCATTAAAAGGAATTTCAATTTCTTAGACTTGATTCATAGATGCATTTGTGACGTAAAGTCAACACCATCTCATAGTGGAAAAAAAATATTCCATAACTTTTGTTGACGAATGTACTAGATATTGTTATATTTATTTGCTGAATAGTAAAAATGAAGCACTAGAAGTATTTAGCCAATATAAAACTAAAGTTGAAAATCAGTTGGATAAAAAGAAAAATAATGATAAGTGATAGGGTAGAGAGTATGAAGTTTAGCATAAATATATTTGAAAAATGGAGTTTTCAAACAAACTACTGGCCCTGACTCACCTCAATCAAATGGGATTGCAAAAAAGAAATAAAACGTTGAAGAAAATGACGAACGTCCTACTTATAAGTTTAGATTTACCACAAAACTTTAGGGGGAGGGGGGAACTATCCTTACAGTAAATTAAATATTCAATCGAGTGTCTCATAGCAAGACACAATCAATTCCATATGAGAAATGAAAAAAAAATCCACTTGAAATACTTCAAGTATGGGGGTATCTAGCCAAAGTCCAAGTTCTTGTACCCAGATAAAGATAGGACCAAAGACTGTGGACTGTATTTTTATTGGATATGCTACGAATAGTAAAGCATGTTAATTTTTGATTCATAAATTCAAACATTCGAATATTCATGACAATACAGTAACCGAACCAAATAATGTTATGTTCTTTGAACACAGTTATTCGTATAAAACTAGATATGAATTTTCTAGTGAAGAATCTAAACGGCCTCGAAAAGAACCAAAGGAGAATGTACTTAATGAAGAGAATCCAAGGCATAGTCAACGACAAAAGACACTTAATTCCTTCATATAAGATTCTTTAATACTTTTTCTAAAATATCAGCGTCAGACATTAAAAGAAGTCATGTCGTTTGCGGATTCATCCTTTTGAAATGAGAATGTCAATGTGAGATTGATTCAACCTTGAACAACAATACTTGAGTGTTAGTTGATCTTCCTTCAAGAAATAAACTTTTAGGTTCAAAATGGATCTTCAAAAGGAAAATAAAAACTGATAGAACTAGACAAATACAAGGCAAGACTTGTGGTTAAAGGCTTTAGACAAAAAAAAAATTTGACGATTTCGATGCATATTTTTCAGTAATAAGGATAAATTCATTTGAATGTTGGTTGCACTAGTAGTAGCATATGGTTTGAAATTCATCAAATGAATGTTAAAATAGCTTTCTTAAATGGAGATTGGAGGAAGAAACTTACATGGAACAACCCAAGGATTTTGTGGTTCCTGATAAAGAAAAAAAATGTGCAAACTTATTAATTCACTTTATAAACTAAAACAAGCACTCAAACAGTGGAACGCAAAATTTGACCAAACCATGTTGGCAAATAAATTTAAGATTAATGAATGTGACAAATTTATTTACATTAAAGACACTCCAAATCACAAAGTCATTATTTATTTATATGTTAATGACATGTTGATCATCAGTAGAAATATTTTTAAAATAAATGCTACTAACCAAATACTAGAAAACGAATTTGATATAAAAAACCTTAGAGTTGTTGATATGATGTTAGTAATAAGAATTCATAGATCTCTATAAGGTTTAGCTTTGTCATGGTCTCATTACATTGAAAAGGCACTTTACAAGTTCAAATATTTGGATTTCAATATTGTCAAGACACTAGTAGATGTGAATTTTGCACTTATGAAGGTGAAAGTGACTCACAATTGGACTATAAAAGAATATTGGAAAGTTTGATGTACATCATGAATTGTACGTGATCAGATATAGCATGTGCTATTAGTAAATTTAGTCGGTACACAAGTAATCCCAATCAAAATTATTGAATGGCAATGAAATGAGTTTTGGAGTATCTAAAACAAACTCAAAACTATATTTTGCATTATAACAAATATCCAATTATAACTAAAGAATATAGTGATGCGAATTGGATCATCGGGTCAAATGAAATAAAATCCATGAGCAAATATGTAGTTACTCTTGGTGAAGGAGCGATCTCTTGAAAATCATTTAAACAAACATGTATTGCTCGCTCTACAGTGAAATCTGAATTTATCGCTTTAGATAAGACCGATGAAAAAGTTGAATGCCTCTGAAATTTCTTGAAAGATATTTCTTTTTGACCTAAAGATTTGACACCAATGTCCATACACTTTCACAGTCAAGATGCAATAGTTAAGGCAGAGAGCATGATGTATAATGGTAAATATCATCATATAAAATGGAGACATAATATCATTCGAGAAGTACTATCTAGTGGAAGTGTCATGACTGACTATGTGGAGTCAAAGGATAATATGTTAGATCCACTATAAAAGATCTAACTAGAGAGGGAGTTAAGAGATTATCAAAGGGAATGATCCGCTTAGGACAAGTAATCATGGCGGTAACTCTACTTTATAGACTGGAGACCCACGAGCTAGGTTCAAGAAGATCTAACAAAGTTGTGACTGATGGTTCAACATTGTCAATTAACTCAACTCATTCTCATGATGAAGACAATGTTCAGAAAAAAAGGATAAGACTTATGTTTTAAAGCTTTTTAATGGATAAAAAAAAGGATAAAAAACTAGTTGTGTAACTTGTATTGTCTAGATATACAGTGAAATTTGACAATTCAAAAATATTACATCTACTGATTGACAGTGTGCATTCGATATAAATTTTCACTACGAAAAGTTCAAAAAAGAAATACTTATCCAGATGCAATTAGTCTTGCTTGTAAATCACATACTTGTCTTTATATTTTTTTGATCATATAGGCATTCCCCATTTATATGTGAGATTGTTGAGTTCTAAGTGAAATGTGAATAAAATATGGAGGGAAGAAAATAGAAGGAATGTAAAATGTATGTTCACTTTATAAAAGGAGTGTTCTCTCACATTGATGGGAGAAAGAAAAATCATTGTTGCAGTACTTCTTCATGTGGATAGTGAGGCATAAAGAAGAGCCTCACCCGTCGTCATTTTCATTCACCCGACTCGGCTCGACTTCGACTTCAACTATAAATTTAAATTTGAATTGTCAAATGATTGATCGAAAGATTATATTTTTGGACAAAATTCATTTGTACTTGAGAGTTGATAATTTTGTAATTCAAAAATCTGAATCTGAAAAATTTTCTTCATTTGCGGACATACATGAACATGTGCAGAGTGACAAAGACTAGTTAATTTGTTTATTTTGAGTAGTCATTCCATTTTTACTTATATGTTCCGATTATGCCCTTTCTATCATGTCTTTGAAATAATTTTACAAAACAATAAATTTCCTTGTGAAACACTGTACAAATGTCTAATTGTGACATCCCTTCTGTCCCACTTCACACCTCAAAATTGCAGCCTTTTTTACAGAGATAAACACACTTTCATATTTTTTTAATTCGCAAATAATTATAAAAAAAAAAAAAATTCCCTTTTTAGGGTACTCTCAAAACAAATTCGGTTAAAATAGGGTGAAGCTTGCTACTAAAAGGATTAATTAGAGCACATGGCTAGAACTTCTCACCGAAATACTTGCAATGTAATCATATGTTCAATAGAAACTAACAATTCAATTTATAAAAAAAGATATAAAACATAAAATATAACTTAAAATAGGACCATCTGTACCTAAATTTAAAATGAAAAATACAGTGAAATAAATTCAAACAAAAAGGGACTAACTCTCACGCCATTCGGTCCTTAATTACCTACATCCTAGGTATAATTTTGTTTATAAAGTACTACTATATCATAATGGATCGTTTCATTGAAAATAAACTATTTCGAGATTAGTTATCTTAGGATTAACTATCTTTGGATTGATTATCACACAAAATATAGAGTAAGTTCATTCTAAGTAGGTGTTTGGCCATGAAAATCATAATTTTGTGTAGGGGTGTCAATAATTTTTGAAACACCGACTTAACCAACTGAATTGTACCGTATTGAACCATTTTAAGGTTTCTTTTGATAAAATCGATGAATTTTATATAAATTTATAAACATACTGAATAATTGTGTAGGTTTTTATTTTATAAAAATTAATCAAAAACAATCGAACCATACCGCATAATATATGTGTAAAATATTTTTATATATATTAAGACCTTATTTGTTTGCACTTAATGGAGGTCTGAATTTGAATGATTCAGACTTCAAATCATTAAGTGCATTTGTTTTTCATTAAGATTTTGGCGCTTACTAAGTTTGAATAGGTTTTAATCATTCAGATCTGGAATTGAGTCTTAATCATTAAGAGGTATTCTTATGTTGGATAATATTCACCACCACTCTATCCATAATCATCAGTTACCACCACTAACCACCACCGCCGCCGCCACCATTGTCACCACCACCGCCGCCGCCAACCACCACCGCCACCAACCACATCCACCATCACAACCACCATTCACAATCATAATTGCTACTAACCATTATTTTCAGCCGCTACCATATCTATCACCTCCATTAGTTTAATTATATACGTCGCTATCACCACCAGTAACGCCAACGCCAATGCCGCCAATGCCACCACCACCACCATCAACCACTATCGGTCAATCACAACTACTAATCAACCAACTTCATATCACTATCAATCACCACTAAATTAGATCTGGAGAGATGAAAGCGACTCTAAGCGGCAACAAAATTAACAAACAAAGTTAGAACAGTGAAATTTATTATATTACTATGACCAAAGCTAAATTAGTTATAATATCTCTACTCTCGATTAGTAACTAGCTAATAAGTAACAAATTACTTCAACGATCTTGGATTGCACGCCATAAGCTTGTCTTATTAAATAATTAAGTAGACTCAATTCATGAGTTTCATGTTGATTGATTTCTTTTTGCTCGTGTAATCTAATTTATATTTTTTATCTTTGTTTAATGTTATCTTATACCACTGTAAAATAATGAGATGAATCTCCATTCTTGATTCAATATTTTTAAAATAATAAAAAGCTCTAGAGATCTTTTTGTCAAAGTCATTTACAAGTATATATGATAGTGGTTCTATCTTTTATACTTTTAAAAAGATCAAAAATTAATCGAATCATACCGATATGAAAAAAGAACTGAGATGATGAGATGGTTTTGAAAACTCTAATTTTTTGAAGTTGGAACTAGAATTGAAGGTGAAATTGAAGTTGAAATTATGTTTGAAATATAGGTTGAAGTTATTTTTGAATTTTTGTGATGGAAAGAGTGAAAATAGTAAAAATAATATGACCAAACACTACTTTTGCGATGAAGTGGAATTTTTTTTGAAAAAAAAGTAAACAATTCTTATGATCAAATAGGGCTAGTTATTTCTTTTATTTTATGGCTTCTACCACACGAACCTAAAGTAAATTTAATCCTTTTACTTACATAAAACAAAAGATAAAAAAAAAAATCTCTTGTATTTATTTAGGGTATAAAACTCCCAATTTTCAGCAAAATTATGTCTTAAGTCTCTTTGATTTTCTCTCGACTGAATTCAACCAAAAATGGATGAAGAACTGCTAGAATTACAAAGGCAATTTGAATTTGCCCAACAAGTGAAATCCACAGTTCGATTATCGGAGAGAAACGTTGTTGAATTGGTTCAGAAACTTCATCAACTACAAATCATTGACTTTGATCTTCTCCATACTATTTCTGGCAAAGAATACATTACCCCGGTACCATTTTTTTTTTTAAGCTAAAGTATTTTACTTTAATTAAATCCACGGTATATGTAATTTTGGTTGTTGGTGGAATTAGTGGAGCTGCACTAAAGCTGACCCAGACACCATGGTTATCAAAAAAAAAAAAAAGATTGGATTTTTATAGTTTGTAGTTTTAAAATAATTCAAGAATCTTGTAAGGATGTCGATATTTGGTTGTGTTTGTTGATGAGTATTTTGAAATTTGTTTAATTGTGGTAATTTTGGTTGCTAGTGGAGGTGGTAGGTATAGTCGAGCTGCGCCAAAGCTGGCCCGGGTACCTATGTTTATCAAAAAAAAAAGAATTGTGTAACTTTGTGTGTTTTGTAGGACTTGACAGCAGTTGAGAATTAAAATGGTGGAATAGAGCCACCTAAAGCATCTGACTTTTTGATCAAATTTTTTCGAACAAAAATTAAGAAGATTGGATTTTTATAGTTTGTAGGTCAAAAATAGTTCAAGGATTCTGTAACGGTGGCGATATCTTGTTATGTTTGTTGATGGTTTTTTTTTAATTTTGTTTATTGGTGTTGTTTAAGTATAGTTATGTGGGTGTGTTATAGGACATGGGAGCAGTTGAGAATTGAAATGGTGGCATAGAACAGTTCTTTTCAACCAAAATTCGTGAAAAAGAATTGATTTATGGTTTATAATGTAAATTCTTTCATGGTTTTTCTTGTGGTGCTTATGTTTTATTCTGGTTATATATGTGGGTCTTATGATCTTTCTTCATTAGGTGTGGTTTTAACTGTAATTATATGGGTGTATTTTAGGAGCAATTGAGAAATGAAACTGTGGCAGAGATCAACAAACTAGGACGTGTTTCCTTGATTGATTTAGCTGATTCTACGGGAGTAGACTTGTACCATGTTGAGAAACAAGCTCAGTATGTAGTTTCCAGTGACTCATCACTCATGTTAATTAATGGTGAAATTGTCTCGAATACTTATTGGGATACAGCTGCTGAAGAAATCAATGAAAGACTTCAAGAATGTAGCCAAATTGCCATTGCTGAAATAGCAGGACAACTACAAGTTGGGTCAGAATTAGTAGTCTCCATTCTTGAACCTCGTCTTGGCACTTTGGTAAATGTCTGCCTTTTTGGTTTAGCAATTTAGGGTTGAAGTTGCATGATTAGTTTTGATATGTTGTATGGAATGTTTAGGTAAAAGGTAGGCTTGAAGGTGGGCAGTTGTATACACCCGCCTATGTTGCTCGTGTAAGTGCAATGGTCCGTGGTGCAG
Source organism: Capsicum baccatum var. pendulum (assembly GCA_030864225.1). Taxonomy (NCBI): domain Eukaryota; kingdom Viridiplantae; phylum Streptophyta; class Magnoliopsida; order Solanales; family Solanaceae; genus Capsicum; species Capsicum baccatum. Next base: position 44,090,536 of record CM061560.1, read on the forward strand.
CTAGGGGTATTTTCGTTCCAATGAACACGTCAGCGTTATGGAACTCCTTGCAGAGTTTACTGCAAGAGATGGATGGAGCTGTTGGTGTTGCTGTTGACGCTTCATTTTTCCAGTCCTTGTTTAATGGCTTAGTAAAAGAAGGCGAGATTCTTGGCTCTCTTCGTGCAGGAGTTCATTGGACACCTTCCGTATGTGACCTAATTTATTATGTGTTGAATCTCAATTCTAAGTCTTTGCACTCTTCTTTTATGCGCTAACTTTCTTTTGTTGTTCTATCTTTGCTCCATTTATTCAGGTCTTTGCCACGGCTCAAAAGGACTGTATAGATTCCTTCTTTTCGCAGGTGGGGGTATCTGTACTGTCATGCTACTAATGTTTGATTTGAACTTTCAGTTTCTTGCTTCTACATGCAAGTTTTCCATATGGTCCAGTAGTACTTTTTCTGCACCTTTTTTTCTTTGACGTTGGAGATGAACTTTTCATTTCAATTGATTCATATATCAATTTCTATATGGAAGTTATTTTCAGTGTCTACTTATTTTTCTGGCTGTATCCATTTTTTTTTCATAGTTAGAACTTAGATGAAATCTTCTGGACAAGTTTCTATGGCTCAACGAAAAAAACAATCATCTATATACTCTTACCTATCTGAGACTCTATGCAGTTAGTATTGAGAGGCATATACATTTCATTAGAATCATTATTGTGAGAAAAAGTGAGCATTTGATGCCAAGTGATTAGAGAAAAAATTTTGTCCTCGTAGAAGCATATATGACCTGATAAAGCTTTTGTAGACCAATCGCTCCCAAATAAAAGACAATTCCTTAATCTCCAAAGAAAGTTTTTTCTCTATTTCTTTTTCAGACTTCTTAATGCTTTCTTCTAGACAGTATACGATGTTTGATTTGATAGGACCAAAGTTGTTCATTGGGTACAAATCGGATTACAGGAAAAGACAGCAATTACCCAACATTTCAGCAACTTCATGATGCTCTGGAATGAGTGTGTTGAAGGGTGTTTTGATGTTACATTGACGTGAGTACTTACTCAAGAGTCTTCACTCTTCAGGCTTCCCCCACTGGTAGTAGTGAACTTGGAAAATTTGTTACGTAAAGAATATGTATATCAACCTAGAAATCAGTAGTAGTTTTCCAGTAATTGTGTGAAAGGGGGAAAGGAAACTCTGGCATTTAGCATATATTGTTGCAATCTCATTTAGGGCAGCTTTTATTTTATGTATGCCCTTCTAAGGAGGTCGGACTTCTTTCTCCAAAGCCCTGCAAAAAGTGTGAGTTTTTTAATATTCTTGTTCTTTTGTGTGTGGGAGGGGTGGTGGTGGTGGTTTCTTCATAGTTGTATTTGTTTTTTTCAAAAAAGAAAATAAAAAGAAGAAAAGAACGGAAAAACTCCTATTGACTCCCGAGTGCTTGGACTTTTTGGGTGTTGTTTTGTGGAACTCTGTTAAAGGGAGTGCCTCCTGTAGGGAAGTGCCATATATTACTTATTATAGCCTATTAGTTAGGATAGAGAAGTGAAAGGCACAGGTCCAGGTAGTGGTCCTTAATTCTGAAGGAATGCAAATGACTGTTTAACTAAATAAATTCAAGTCTTTCTAATAATTTTTTTCTCTTCTTATGGGATTATACATCAATTTGTTTTTGGTAATGCAGAATTCTTTTATTACTTATCAAGCTCTGCAAAAACTTGGGATCCCACAACCTTCTCAGTACCTGCAGGTATTTTGCTTTGTTTTTTCCTCGCTGCATATGTTTCTTGGATTTTTCTAATTAAGTTCTGGTCATGAATGCCACTTTAGTCCAGATATCCAGAAGGTATATCTCTGGACTCAACGTTTGCTCACCCTTCAATAATTGAGATGCTGGATGCCGCTGTTGAGGATGCCATAGAACGTAATAGCTGGTAAGGGTCCCTAAGTGGGAAGAGTTACTTTGACTTTCTCCATTTAGAAAATGCGCAATGAACTTAATCTGTAAAAGTTGTTTCTGTTATTTGTGCTTTCTATTTAATACATATACATTGATATCTAATAAATACAATGAGGAATGCAGTACTCTAAAAGGAAATAGTCTACAAGGTTATGGATGAATTCACTTACAGGAAGACATCCTACTAATTTCCTGTATGAGTTTTAAAACTGATTAGCTGCCTAGTTCCAGGTCGACAAATTTGGCGAGGCATGAAATTTGAGCCCATCGTGTTTAATAGTGTTCATTTAACTTGAAAAACTGCATTTCAGCTAATACTGAAGTGCTTGTATGTGTACATAGTACCAAAGGCAAAACTTAGATTTATTCCTACTTCTTGATGACCTTATATAGACATTTATTTTTCATATACCCATGTTTTAAGTTATCTTCATTCTTTTAGGCAATCCACTAATTTCATCCCCAATATAAAATTTTGTTTTTCACTTTTTAACTATTCTCAATTTTCCACTGCCAAAAAGGTGTTGTAACTTGCAAATTAGAAGCTCTAATTCTTCAAAACTTTTAAGTTTGATCTCCACTTTTGAACATGTTTATGTTCAAAACCATAAAATTTCCTCTTACATCTTAGAACAAAGTACCATTCAACATCTAAGTTGGAACTTGGATAGGAACAAGTATTACTATTTCATGACCTTTTCGTGTTTCATCTGTTCATTTGTATATCATCATTGGAAATTGTGTGTATGGTGTAGAAAGATGATATCTGTTGACACTCTTACGAACAATATTTACCCAAAATATGAAAGAACGGATATTGCATGGTTTGACATCTTGGGGATTTTAAATTGTTGCAGGATTGATGCGCTTTCAGTTTTACCCACTTCCTTTGGTAGCCAAGACGCATTTAAGATTCTGTCACTATGTCCATCGGTTCAAACAGCACAAAAGGTGATGCTTCATTGTTCCTTTTGTATGCATGTTTCTTAGGTTTTATCCTTTTTGTACCTTGCGCACAAGTGATTCTCGTGTAGGCGTACTAATGTCTTGCAACCTTTTCTGTGGGACAATGCAAACATATGTGTCATTTGGACTGCCACATGAAGCTGCACCGCTCCAAATATGTAGTGCATGAAAATTGTACTCTGACAATGTATAGAGAACAAATTATTTTCTCACGTGATCTCACAATCTTGGTTTTGCTTTTTCAGTCAAATAGAGCACTTAACTTGGGAGATTCGTATATTTTTAGCAGTGGGTTTGTCAAGGTATTGTAATAATTTGCACTCTCTAAAAGTTATTGGCAGCTTTTATTTAAGATTTAATTTCGATTCAAATGATCTATTGCTCACCTTCTGTGGAAGTTCTGATACCACAATCTTACCTCTTTTTTTGTGTATAAAATTTCCTAATAGGATCTGTTTGATCGGATGGAAAAGGAGATGGAAACATTAAGCATTCCAGGTCTTGTTGGTGCTGGGCCTGTAGATGAGTTTCGTGTTGCTAAAGATGCTAAAGTTGGAAATGATAATAGTACCGGTGAAGTAAATGAAACAAGCAGTGATGCCGGTATCAGCAAACAGACCTCGGAGAAAGGATCTAAAAAGAAAAAAGGAAAATCAGGTGGGAATACTAAGATGGCACAAGCTGAAACTGGTGCAGATAACCAGGAATCTGCCCCTAGTAAATCTAAGAAAAGTCAGAGGAAAGGTAAGGCGTCATCTGGCTCACAAACTTCAGACTCAAAATCAGGTGCTAGAAAGGATGAGGACAGCCTTGGCGCTATTTCTGAAGAATGGGTAATTCAGAAGATCACATCTCTCAATCCGGACTTTGAAGAACAAGGTACATTGTGATTACTCTTTTCTCAGAGTATTGTATCTGTCTAGCGATCTATTCCTAACTGGTCTTACTCTCTAACTTTCATTTGTTTCACCACAGGTCTAGATGACCCGGAGATGATTCTTTTGCCTTTAGCAAGACATCTGAGACCTTTGCTTGTCAATTCATGGAAGGAACGAAGAAAGGCTGCTTTTACTGAAAATACCCAAAAAATAAAGAAGCTACTTGATAATTTGCAAAAGAAACTTGATGAGGTAAGTTATGTATAGTCATGTCTACTCGTAGCCCCACTTTGATGAACTTTCGAAGACATAGTCCATCTGCCTAGATTCCTTCTGTTTTAACTTTCCCCAGCCCCGGTGACTGTGGTTCTGTGCAAATTGGATTCTTAATTTTAGAGAGAATGATTTACTAGTATATAGTAGTGAGGTCTTGCTGTATGTATAGGTTTGTTGTTGTCTGTCGTAGTACTAGTCGTATACGTGTAGTTCTTGCTTTTGATATCTATTATCATATTTTGTTTATTGTGTTTCTTATTATCCATTATTTTGTTGTTATTAATTGCTATGCTTTCTTCACTGTTCTCTTCTTCTTTTACTTGGATTTGTTGCTCTTGAGCCGAGGTTTCTTTCAGAAACAGCCTCTCTATCACTACCTCTACCTCCACGAGGTAGTGGTATGGTCTGCGTACGCTCTACCTTCCCCAGACTCCAGTTGTGGGATTTCACTGGGTATGTTGTTGTTGTTGTTGAATGATGTAGTACTGTATCTTCATTCTCGGTGGCGGAATCATCTGACACCAATTCACATAAAATTGTCCTTATGTATGTATGAACACATTTTTTCTAAAAAACAAAATTATACATGCAATCGGCTGCTACCAGCTAAAATTAATACAAAATAAATGTCAATTTGGGACGGGATGTAAAGCCTTAAAACCAAGATCGTCCTAGAGATGGACCCACTTACTAGTCATCTTGTGACAATAGGCCAACAGCGCTTGCGTAGAAGTCGTACGTTCTGTATTTTTCATTCTACCAATGGCGTCGTACACATTCTTCTGTTTTCTTTATTGGTATATTCTCAGATTATGTACATGAATATGTACTTCCTTTTGATCTGGAGTAGCCATGTGCTGTGATTGTGATTTGAGTTCTGGTTTTCTTTGCAGTCATTTTTAAACATGCAGCTTTATGAAAAAGCCCTCGATTTGTTTGAAGATGATCAATCAACTTCTGTAAGTTTTCAGCTCCATTACTTAGTAGTTTCTCCGGTTGTTCATATATATAAAATTTATTATAATTTCTCCTTGATGCATAGACTCTTCTACACAAGCATCTATTGCGAACAACAGGAACCTCAATGGTTGATACTTTGTTGCTTAACTTGGTAAGACATGCTTACTGCTTCTTTTATCGGGTTTCGAGTATTGGTCTTTGTGAACTCAAAAGCCCCTTCCTTCCCCTTTCCTCTTTTGTTATTTACTCAGGATATGCTCGATAAACTGAAAAATGGAGTTCTGACTGAGCCTCAAACTCCCGAGTCCATTTCACTTGGTCCTGGAGATAGAATTACTCTGGTAAATAATTTTATCATTTATTCTTCTATTGCAAATACAGTGATGCAATTTAAATAAATCTAATATTTATAATGATGTTTCTTTACTTTCTGCTGTCTAGGCTAAGAGCTTGCCAGGTCTACTGTCGGCCAAGGCTATTGCAACAGTTGAAGCTTTAGAAGGGAAGGTTAGTTACCGTTTTCCTCTGGTGACAGCGTAACAGCTTCCAATCTTGTGATGTTATGCTTGCACCTTTCGTCCAGACTACATTTCCATTTAAGGCATCAATGCGAAACAATTTCTTTTTTACAGCAGCAGGGATTCTGAGTTTTTCTCTAAAGTAAATAATATGATGATTCCTCTGACCCGTTATTTTCACTTTTCAAGTCAATATTGTTCTTTCTTCTGTTTCTTACAACATTTGTTTGTCTCAATACCATACTACTTTCGCTTTGTATACGATAATTCTCTCATTTGGTAGGAGTACTCATCATCTGTGTTGCATTTGCTTACATTGTTGAGTCTTTAGTAACTTGAGATCTTACAATTGACAGAGAGTGGAACCCTTTATGTTAGCGCTGAGAGAAGTTGCTGAGGAAAGGTATTGTGAATTCTTCTACCTCTCACAATCCGCTTAGTTTGCCCCATATTAAACCAGAAGAATGAACCCATATTGAGGAAAGGTATTGTGGAATATTGCAGTGGATTAGCATTGAAGAAGCTTGACAAGAAATTGGAAAGAGCCCTTTTGCATTCATATCGCAAGGTACCACTCAGTTCCACATCATATCGACCTTCAGCGTGTTGAATTTTCCCACTGAATATGGTTAATATGGTTGTGAATAAGCTTTTTCACTTGAACACCATTATGGAGAGGCTGGAGTCTCTCATCTTTTTTTGACTGCTCACTTGAGGACTCTATAATTAAGCTTTAAACAATTGGTTGATTATATAGAGCTATTGTTTTCTTTTGGCTATCAGGATTTGACATCTCAAGTTTCTGCTGAAAAGGATCCAGTTTCCCTCTTACCGCAAGTTGTATCTCTGCTTTATGTACAGGTGAACCTAGCTCTCTCCTCTGATCCTCTTTTCTCTCTCTGTAGCATATCGTCTTTATTGATTACTCCTTATGATACATAGGTTCATGGAAAAGCTCTTCAGGCTCCTGGTAGGGCCATTTCAGCTGCTCTCTCTCGGTTGAAGGTACAAACCTTAGTCTTTTTACACCGCGTAAAATTTTTAGTCATTAATGAAGACATGCTGAATCATGGAAAGGTGACAAGCATTGCATACTCTAATTGCAAATTATCTGCACTTGCTTATGGTAACTTCCAGTGATGTTATGATGAATAGGAAGTTGGCTATCCCTCTAATAAAACTATGCCCCATATGAAACTCGTTTCTCACCATCTTAAAAGAGGAGCTCGGTATTAAAGAATTAGCCTGCATTCGTAAAACTAGTGTTACCATTACGACTACTTTATTCTCAAACTAGTGTTACCATCATGACTACTTAATTCTCAAACTTGGTACCATCACGACTACTAAAACTAACGTTACCATCACGATTACTTGATCCTAAAACTAATGTTGCCATCGCGACTGCTTTCTAGGATAAACTGGATGACTCAGCATTCAAAACTTTGGTTGATTACCAGAGTGGAACAGTGAGCGTGTTGGCTCTAATGGCTGCTGCAACTGGCGATGTGAGTCATACTCCTGTCCTTTAGATATGATCTTATGAGTTCTCTATAATTAAACAAAAGAAATTCAAGAATATGCTAGTTCTCTATGCAAGTCCAAGAAAGTTACTCATGTTCATTTTGTGTTGTGTATAGGAGGAAGATTGTACATCTGACAGAATTTTGAGCAAAAGGGAAGTGTTAGAGGAATTGATGCCTGCATTGAAAGGATTAGTGCTGGGTACCTGACAGACACGACTTTGGATAGATTCAACTACAGGGAATAATTACAATACGTGATGGAAGAAGCATTCACATTTCTTTGATAACCAGAGTTAGGAAAGTGGCTAAACATCAAATAGCTAGGAATGGATTTTCTTACGAATTTAGCCCTTTAATCTCTTTGAATAGATGTTGTATATTTGTTTTAAATCAATAAACAGAGATTTTTTACTACCAATGATCTCTTGTTTTACCTATGGAGTATAACGAAAAAGAAATGATCAAACTAGTATAATGTTGCACTTATTGTTTCACACATGAAGCCAAAATTTGCGCACAAATTTATCAGTCTCTTTACCTATCACTTCCATGAATAACATTAAATTGAAATAACCCATTTTGTACTAAAATTATTATATTCAATACGGAAAAGGGCCTAAAATACCCTTCAATTATGTAAAATAGTGCGAAACGCTCTTCATTTACCTATTCGCCTAAAATGTCCTTCTCTTTTACCTATTGAGCCGAAAATGCCCTTCTTACCTATCTATTAGGCCTAAATTAGGACTTTGAACCGAAAATGCCCTTCTCACCTATTAATTAGGCCTAAACTGGGACTTTGAATTAAAAGGGACAAACAAGTTTCTCAATTAAGTGAGGGGTCTTCAAGTTTTAAAAATTAGGTAAAAGGGACCGAAAAAATTTCAGTTCTTTTTTTTAACATTTTCACTCCAACAATTAAAGAGCTTGTCTCAACAACTATAGAAGTTGTCTCAACTATCAAAGTTGTTCGACAACTTTGCTAAGTTGTTGGGCAACTATGCAGACAACTAATGCAGTTGTCGAACAACTGTTGCAGTTGTCGAACAACTGTTCTAGTTGTTTAAGCGACTTTATTTCTTTTAACTTAATAATATTGTGGGTCTCACTTTGTCTCCTTTTTTAATTAAAGACTTGAGAGGGTCTTTGAGCTCATTTTTCTCGCCTAAAATGCTCTTTTCATCTACCTATTGGACTTATTTTGCCTTTTTATTTAGGCAAATTACATGAAAAGGTCATCCTTAAAACTTAATTAAATAAATAATAGTACTTTTTCAACATTACAAAAATAAAGTTTTTTTTTACATATATAGACACTTAAAAAAATCGGAAAAGATAATTATAATTTCTAATTTAATGCTATAACTAATTATCAATTCACCTTAATTTAAGAGAGATATTTTCAATCTTTAAACTAAAAGTGGAAAGATAATCCTTATTTTCAAATCTTTCTGTATCTTATATTCAAAATTCAAATACTTTTAAATAAATTAAGTATTTCATTATTTGCTCGTGGATGTTTCATTTTATTTTCATGTATGTTAATCATCAAGTATTATTTTATTATCGTATATATTTAATTCTAATGTAATGGGTTAAGCATAAATTTTTATGGATAAATATTTATGAAATAAAAATCATTATGTTTGAAGTACAAATATACCATGTATTTTTGTTGTATAAATATAATTTATGTCAAAGTTAGATTATTATTATTATATTTTTTTATATAATTTATGAGATAAATATTCATGATATATCTCATTATGTGGGAAGTACTTTTCTTGTTAAAAAATTATTTATTAAATATAAATATATATTTTCAGTATTACATGATATAAACTTTTTATATCTAAAATATATCATCTATGTTTATGGTATAAATATAATTTATATGGTATAACTATATCATGTATTTTTATGATATAAATATAATTTGTATAATATATAAATATACCATGAATTTTTATGGTATAAATATATCATATATTTTTCTGAAGGCATTAAGAAAGCATAAATACGAAAAACATAAAATTTTGATGTAGTACGTAAAAAATGAATGGACAAAAGCTTCCATAAAAATAGGCAATAAATAAGAAATATGAGAATTTAACATATAATTATTTTTCTGTATATTAGAATCTGTTATAAAAATAAATATTTTATATGTTATATCTGACAACCAACTAATACAGCTATGTATATGTAATAATTTTTTAAAAATGGCTATTTATGTTTTTTTTGTTTATCAAATCAATTTAGCATGACGAAAAATTGATATTGTGCACTATTTATTTGGTTAATATTAATAAAAATTATAGGGATTTCATGTAGTTTAATAAAAAAAAGTTATGGTATTATATAATTTTTTTCTTAAATAAAAGGGCAAAATAGCCTCAATAGGCAGACAAAAAGGGCATTTTAGGCTCAATTGGTAGACGAAGGACAATTTTGCACCATTTCACATATTTGAAGGACATTTTAGGCCCTTTTCCGTATTCAATACTGTCATTCGTTCATATATGAGCACTGAAAAATTAAGTCATAATAATCACGATTTACTCATCTAAAAGTTTTCAAAAAAATGGCAAAGATCTTCCACTTTTTCTTCCTTAATCTTCTCCCGGAAAAAACTTACACACACTTAGTGTTTGCATCAAGCCAATATATGCATGTCATGTGTTTGAATATAGAATTTATTTTACTTACCCATATGTAATAAATATGTATTTTACTTCATCAAATCACTTAATCATTATATATCATATTGATTTGATGTAAACACCGAATGTAGGTAAATTTTTACCCTCTTTGCCCAGCTTTCGACAGTGAGATCTATTAGTACTAGTTATAGTTGCATATCTAGAGAACCTACAGACATCAAGTTGCATAAAACTTTTAGGTCTAATTTAATTTCAAAAGCAAGATTACTGAAGAACGTACAAAGTGACCAAAACATGGAGTTCAAGTAATATCAAATGACGGTCCAAAACCTCTTTAGACGTGAAATAAATACACGAAATTTAAATATTGGGTTTTCTCATAATTGAAAATCAATTAAATATTTTTTCAATCCTTAGTTTTGATGATTGACAAATTCTCTTTTGGGATCTGATTCCTGAAAATTATGTGATGATAAAGTTGCAACTACTTAGGGACCTGGTTGACTGCATTCACGTCGTTGTCATTGTCAATTGTACAAAAGTTGGTGAGAAAGCTTTTGTGTTTTTTGTCTCAAATATTTTGTTATATTTTGAAGAAAAACATGGAAGTTGCTATGTCAATCTTATCAAAATATTGGTGAAGAGTTTTCAAAAGAACTGTCCAAGTATGATAAAAAAATATTTTTCCTTGGTGATAACCATGTGTTCTTTGCGAGAGTCGGAACGTTAAAACTACTACTAAAGAATTGACAAGTAACAAGACAACATAAATTCAATAATCAAATAAAATTATCTTAAACAAATTCAATAACAAGAGTGAGCTATCAAAAAAAACTCAACGTGATAAATAAAAGTTAAACATGAGGATGAAGAATACGAAATTCGATTTAGGAGTTTGGGCTCCCAATTTGCGGGACTCCGAAGCTCTGCGATCCTAATTGCGGTTGACCCAATACTTGGGTAAAAGGAGCTTCGCATGAAATTCCAACTCCCAAGTGTTCATGAAAAAGAAAGAAAGGGAAAAGGATGAGTAAAAACCACAAAATCAAATGCATAAGACATCTAATAGTATGACATGCAAAACACCAATTTTCTAATGTTGAACTCATAATATATAAGTTGTTTACCATTAATTATAACGATTCTTACCATCCACCTGGGTAGCTTTAAGAATTGACCATTGCATTACGGTCTTAAGAATAATATTATGTGTATCCATTGTTTTTTTGCACTCAAGCACAGACCCCAAAGTTGGACTATCTATTTTTATGAAAAATCAAATATATAGTATTTCTTCTTGTTGACAGGATCCTATGATCCAAATTGCAAGTCAAATGATGGAGAAAACTTACTTTACACCTAGGGGTCGTTTGGTTTGAGGTATAAGTAATCCAAGGAATAAGTAATTTCAAGATAAAATATAAAGATCAATTGAACGAGTGTTTGGCTGAAGAGATTAATCAATGATGGGATAACTTATCCCACCCTTTACACCATAGTGATGGGATAACTTACCCCATATACATGGTGGGATAAGTTATCCCGGGATAACAATTTCCCAACCAAACGATACGAAAATTTTAGCAGTCTGCTATTGTGTTTTAAAGAAATAACATGTTTGTGAAAACAAACACCAGGGAAACCAACTAAACTAAACAAACCAATCATCAAAATATAAACTTAGATTAAATATTCCCAACGATCATAATAATAGACAAACGTCTAAACGTTGAAACATCCCGAACAAATGTCAAATCGAAAAATGTTTAAACATGAACTAATCAACCAGGAAAAAATCGAGTCTAAGTGTTATTGCGCAACTAGATAACGAGAAGAAAAGAAAACTATAGAAGGCTGTGATGAAACTTATCACTCATTCCAATTAGAAAATGCAAGCTACAGTCGTTATCGCCATATATGCCATAAGCCTCATTACTACATATATTTTAGTTTCATTTAGGCACATTTATTACGCATAGCAGCATAAGAGAGTACAAACACTTGGGCACTTGACAAATTTAAGCCATATCTCAGATAAATTCCAAGACTAATAAGAAAATATTGACATCCAAACTTTTCAAGTGTTCAATACAGATTTACGACAACATTCCCCATCAAAGTCACTAATCTTAAATTCAAATACATATGCAATACACCTTAAATACCACCAAGAGTTGAATACCCCTTTCTACTATCTATGACTGCGGAATACAAAACTAGAGTTTTAATTAATGGAAACTGGGACATAGAAATACATGGCCAAACATTTATAGAGAAGGGAAGAGGAGCTCATTTTCTCCTAACAATGTGTCCAACAACACAATCCAAATTAATCATATTTTAGTCATTGTAGAGTTGTTAAAATGCACACAAAGATGTGAGAAAGATAGACAATTTCGACAAAACTAGACCAACACGACAACTTGATTTAAGTTCAACAAACTTAATCAAAAGACTCATGATTAAAAGAAAGAAGTTAAAAAAATAACTAGCTCAAGACCTATTTAAGTGATTGTTGGATTCAAATGATGAACGGATAATAACCTTTCAAGGTTCAAAACTGATTTGAGACAAACAAAAACATAGGCTGAGACAATTTTGATACTCGTATTTGTAAGTACGGCTGACCCTTTAAAATATACGCACCATCACATATCAAACAACCCTACCTCATTCGATACCAAGACAAAAATATAGAGAAATACAAGGACACAATAGCTCGCAAATCAGTCCCATAGGCACAACTTAAAGCAAAGAAAAGGCTAGATGATCTTCACAATGGGCACATATTTACGGCAGCTGACATTCAAATGAAATTGTATGAATGATTATGTTCATATTGCAAAGATTTGGTGATGGGAAGAAAATTTTATTTTAATACTATTGCATATCATCAATATGGTAAGTAAGTACAGAACTTTATACATTTGATTCAAGTGAAAGATGACAAAAGAGAAGTTCATGATGACAAGACCAATTTTCGTGATTTAATATTCATATTTACATTTCCTCGCCATCGTGAAAGGTGTTAAAAGTTGCATATGATTAAAATTTCTCTTCATACAAATTAACCTCCATATATTATACAGAACCAAAGAAATAAAGAGAAGAACAAGCTTCAAACATCCTTATATCAACAAGCAAGGCAAGACGAGATACGAACAAGGCAAGACGGTACATGCTTAGCCATAGAAAAAGCGGTCCAAACTAGCTAAAAGCTACCTTAACGTGGATTTATCAAGCTTCTCTCTAAGCATTTTTTAATACTCAAGTTAATACTCTTAGGAAATTGAACAAAAACAGAGAACTTCAATACATGGTGAAATAATTTTCAAAACTTAAGGCTTGTATAACCTGTTTTTATGCTAAGTTAGCAATTAAAATCTTGTTAAATAAACAACTATCCAAAAATAGTACCAACATGATGTCAAATTCAAGTGTTCAAGCAAAAAAAAGGCTTCAAACTTTCATGACGCGCAACCAAGCGTCAGTAAAAATATTAAGCTTTTTAAAAAAACCTTTCGCGATAGCTAGCATCTTGTAAATGTGCAAGCCAAACATATCATATTCGAGTCACAATTACCATGTTAAAGAAATTAAACTGAGATCGAAATTACCTCAACCAGTCTTCTACACATATTGAAAAATTTTAAATCCGCGTGGAACCTGTTTCAGGCTATACTGTCAAATATGTATAAAGCCCACTGACGCAAGAACTTTCATTTTTGATTCATATTCACGGCCAGCAAAATAAGACGTCCAAATTCATTTAAAACGCAAACGTTATTGATTTTATTTAAGCTAGATTACCGGCTACGAACACTTTGAAAACAACACTGCCTAACATTAACAAAACATCAACACACTATTGTAATTCATAATTATGTTCGTAAACAAGCCAAAAGAATTAACAAACTCAAATGACCAGTGAATTACCAAAACTATAACGTAACTAGACGGGATAAAAATTTGCTCAAGTAATATTACAAGTTGCAGATACACGTGATCTCAAACTCCAAAAAATTATTTTGCTTCACGTTTTATGCCTTCAAACAAACAGCCATCATCCCGACTAACTATGCGATAAATGATTAACAAAAATTAAGTACAACGTAATTAAGATGGGATACAATTTACCTTGAATGGGGCAGCAAAATCGAGGCTTTTTCGTCAAAATTTCGGCCACCTTAAACTCAACCCGAAACCTCATTGGAGCAAAAATCAAAAGAATACTAAGAAATCTTTGAGACCCCAGATTTTGAAGGCCTATTTTCATCCCCCCTTTTTTTTTGCTTTGTCCCGAAACTTAGCTTCTTTTTCCCTCAATTCTTCTCCTTCTCCTCTGCTTTTTTTTTTCTCTCAGACTTTTACTGCTATTTTCCAATTTTTCAGCTTGTTCCTTTGGGGTTGAAGAACACCCTATTTATAGGTGAAATCCGGACTTGAAAGTCCGGATTTGAAACCAAAACTGAAGAAAATTGTGAATTTGAAAGATTTTTGAATTCTTGCCCCCTAAATGGAGCTTATTTTACTTTTTTTGCGGATTTTCAAGGTGGGGGAGATGGATTGCGCAGGGAGTAGTTGGAGCTTTTCTGGCAAGGGTTTATGTTTTGAGGTGGTGGAGGAGAGGTAAGGGAGGAAGAAAGAAGGGGAAGGAGGAGAGCGGGTTACTGGTTTTGACGTTCTTACATTTTACACCCCAAATGTCTTTCTTTCTTTTAACTTACATTTTATTTATTTTATTTTTACAATTTACGTCCTAACCTATTGGTCCCTTGCATTTTATATTTTAAGGTGTCTTTCTTTTTTTACTTACATCCTATCTTTTTTTTTTTTACAATTTACACTCTAACCTCTTTATTTCATTACAAAAGAGTAAAATTATTTTATAATTATTTTTTAATAACATGCAAAATAGGAATAACAATATACTCCCTCCATTCTATTTTACTCGTTCCAATTTGACATTGTACATTTATTAAGAAAAACAATTAATAACATGACTATTTTATCATAATACCTTTATTAAATAATATTTATATTTTAATTTAGAGATAAAATAATTAATACTAAGGGTAAAAAAGAAAAAAAAATTGTCCTGTCTTGATTAATGAAAAATAACAAGTAAAATAAAAAATTAAATTATGAAATTTGAAACGAGTAAAATGGAACGGAGGAAGTATTATTTTTTAAAATAAATTTATTTAATTTTTAGTGTAACGAACTTTCAAGATATGTTCTTGCATTCACATTTATCATCTAACTATTGTCATGTTATAAGTATTCTCACTTTAATTTGTAACTGCTAAAATTTCATAGCGGCGTTGCTTCTGAATGGTGAAAGTACGGTGCAATGAAATTTCTGGAGCCATATCTATATTAATGCAATCATAATCACCTATATTACCCGTCAGAAAGAAAATAATAACGTAAAGAAAGGATCAAAATATTGAGAGAAAATGAATAGAATAGCAGTAGTTAAGGATAAAGCAAAAAATATAACACATGAATTGGTGGAATTGTCTTTAACAATGTCTTCCTATATCAATAGTTCTGCAATATCAATCTTCTCTTAACTTAGATGGCATTCGTTTGGAATTTTCTAAAAATTTGAGTTTGCAAATTTTTCATCTAACTTCTTACACTAAAAATTAAATAAATTTATTTTAAAAAATGATACTTCCTTCGTTCCATTTTACTGGTCTCAAATTTTCTAATTTGATTTTTGATTTTACTTGTTATTTTTCATTAATCAAGACAAGACAATTTTTTTTTCTTTTTTACCCTTAGTATTAATTGTTTTATCTCCAAATTAAAATGTAAACATTATTTAATAAAGGTACTATGTTAAATTATCATGTTATTAATTATTTTTCTTAATCAATGTGCAATATCAAATTGAAACGAGTAAAATGGAACGGAGGGAGTATATTGTTATTCCTATTTTGCCCTCATGAAAAAATTATTAAAAAAATAATTTTACTGTTTTGTAAGTAAATACAAAGGCTAGGGTATAAATTGTAAAAAAATAAATAGAATAGGGTGTAAATTAAAAAAAGAAGACACCTTGGGGTGTAAAATGCAAGGGACCCAAGCGGTTAGGATGTAAATTATAAAAATAAATAAGATAGGGTGCAAGTTAAAAAAAGGAAGACACTTTGACGTGTAAAATGCAAGGGATCCTGTTTTTGATAAGGAAGATAAGATGTATCGATGGGTTTTCTTTTGAAAATCACGTGTATTTGGTGTATTGGGAGTGGGAAAAGTCTTCTAATGGGATGACTATGTTGACTATAGTTTGGACCGTTCGATCGGACAGTTCAAATTTAATATAAGAAAATGATAAATTATATATATATCTATAAAAATAAATAATAATTAGAAATTTTGATATTTATTGGACTAAAAATAATTTAACAGACTAGATCAATTTGTGTGGAATGGTGAAACGGATATGGGAATCATTCTGAGTTTTGGGCTAATTTTTGGACTTCTGAAATTTACAAATAAGAGTTGGATTTAGGTGAAATAAAAATTTAAATGGAGTTATCGTCGACCCAAATACTCTTTTTCTACTGAAATTAATTTTTTCGATGCTCCCTGCTACCCAAAAATTATTTTTAGTCTAACATATATAAATTATATAAATAATTTAGTATAGGCGTCCGACTTCATACTTTGTAATTTTAATTTTTATAACATTAACAAAATATACTTATAATAAGAACAAAAATTAAAATATGTGCTTATATGAGATTATAATAAAATATATTATATTAATATTAATAATTATATATGACTAGAACAAAATATACACATATGCACGTAATAAGAACGTATATATTATGAAAAAAAATATGTATTTATATAGTCACAATATATCTTCTGAAAAATAAAATTAGGAAAAATGCGAATGCGATTATCAAAAGGACATTTTTATTTTTATTTTTTTTCAAAATTTTTATGTTGAAATAATCATTTATATTCAATTAAAGTATTTTATCATATTATAGGAAAATAAATGCTCTTTTTTTATTCTTTTCAAAATTCATAAGGATAAAAATACGAATTTATTTTGAAAAATTATTTAGGGTAGAGGAGCACCAAAAAAATAATTAAAGAAAACAGAGCGAGTCAAAATTGGATGTCAACAGTTGCCCCTGATTGATCGAAGATTAGTGTGAAAATCTTTGGGCAATCACGTTGACGTAACCAATTTTGTCTTGGGCGAAACAAAATGTTTTAAAGATTATTATCGGGTTTCGATTTCTGAGTTGCCTACATATCTCAAGTTTCACGAGAAGTCAGGCCATTTGTAGTTCGAATTAAGCAAAATTTGATAAATATCAAAATTTGCCCCAATATAGAATTATGGTGACACACTGGGTTCCTTCAAGGGTAATAACAAAAATTTCAACACGAATGAAATGGATGCGGGTGCACTTAACCCTAAATTAGTTATTTAAGATGGCGGTGAATGAAGAGACGTTGGATAGCAATATCTGCTGAGGATCTTGAGAGAAAAGGAAATTGTGGATTTTCAAAAATTGTCCTAATATCGGATTAAGACGACACTGGGCTATGACACTAAGGAAAAAGAGATGACTGAGCCGAGATGAGTTGAGTTTCTTCGTTGAAATCTTTGGCAAAGCTAAGGATGCTTAACATTCTACTAGCTTGCCCCAATTTGCTATGAAGAAGGTAGGTCCATGTTGTACTGCATAGTCCTGCAAAACAGGTAAAAGGGGTGAAAAGTACCTGTTATTTAAAAAATTATAAATTAAAATTGTAGTGTAAAGAGTAAAGTTAGATATTTAAACTAGTATTGTGATTTCCATTTGTGGAGGCCTCCGACTGGTGGGGCAATAGTTGAAATATAAGGAGCCTCCGTCAGCTGAGCAGTTGTTGTGAAATAAAAGCCTCCGACTGGTGGGGTAGCTGCTTGAAAGTGAAAGCCTCTGAATGTCGGGGCGATAACTGAAATATAAAGAGCCTCTGTCGACTGAGTGGTTGTTGTAAAAATAAAATTCATCCAACTGGCGAGCAGTTGAGCCATTCGACTGGAGAGCAGTTGAAGATTAAGCCACCCGACTGACAGGTAGTTTGTTGAAAAAATAAACACCATCCGACTGGTGAAGCAGTTCTTGAAGAATAAAGCCTCCCACTAGCAGGGCGATTGCTCAAAAGTAAAAGCCTCCGACTGGCAGGGCAGTTTCTTAAAAGTGATAGCCTCTTCCTAGAAAGGCGACTTTCAATCTAAACTAGATGATGGTATTGTTGTTGGAATTTGATGCTGCTACGATAGTGGCTTTCTTGTTGTCATGGCAGTGGGTTCAGATGCATTTGATGTAATAACAAGCTCTCTGGCACACTTGCTATGGTGCGAGCCTCTGACTGCTTTGTTCGCTCAAAAGGGATTCTCCGATATGGCAGAGCATTGTTTTGCTTATGTGCATTCTTTGATTTGTGGTGGGGCATTTCCCTTGCCGGTGCATGCTTCCGATATGGTGGAGAGTCGTATTTCTCATTTACATCCTCCGATATGGTAGAGGGTTGCTTTGCTTACTTATGTACAATCTTTAAAATTTGACTTTGTTTGCTTATGTATAGACCTCAAAATGCTGAAGCTTGATTTTATTTGCTTATATACAGTCCTCGAAATGCGAAAGCTTAACTTTGCTGAAGTCAAACGGCACTCTCCGATTAGCGAAGTTATTCGATGCAGTTAGACGATGATTCCTCGATTGGCGAAGTTATTCGACACAGTCAGGTTGTTGGTTCCGCTCAGCGGAGTTTATTGGAAGAAATAAAATAGCCTAAGTTTCCTATGAGGACTCTTTTTCTTCGTTGCCTCTAACTCGAGTCTTTAATATACCTACAAATGATTCAAATGAAATACTTGGAGCTTGTGAGGATAAAAGTGTGTGAAAAATAAAGTAGGGGAAGAGTATTTTGGCTCATGTTATAGTGATAATCTGCATGATGTCCCTGATCCTGTACCAAATCTTGAGTTGACGTGGTCCTCCAATCCTATTTTTTTGCGCTCAAAGAAAAATTCTTAGTTGGGAGGGGATGTTGATTTGTGTCGACTTAGGGATCCTGACTTTGTCTATGAAATTCTCCAATACTCCCTCAGATGCTCGATAATTCCCCAAATTTGGAGTCTCGGTAGGTGGAAAAGTAGGAAAGTATTTTGAAAAATATGCATATATATGTGTGTGTGTTTTTGCAAATATATTACGTATATATACTAAGTATATATGATAATTCTTTATCGTTTTTAGATTATGACACATTCAAAAATCTGTTAAGCCTCTATTTGTCGATCGTGACCCACGTAGCTTCATCCTTTGGGTGGAGCTCATCTAACTTTGTCGATGCTACGACGACTCTGGCGGCAAGATCGCTTATTCTAAGGTTGTACTATGAGCAAAAGGGGATTTTTATAAGGGTAAGACCGAACCATTTAGGTTGCCTATGTATCCTTGACATAGGAATCAGGTTTATACGTAGTTTGGGGGTAGAGAAGGAAACATGAAATGCAGTGACCGAGTCTGACTCGGACTGCCTACGTATCCAGGTGGAATCAGGTCATGACGTAGTTTAACTACAATGGGAGAAATAAAAATATGGAATGTAGTGTCGAGCCTGACTCAGGCTGCCTACGTATCCTAAAAATATGAATCAGGTCATAACGTAGTTCGATACGATGGGAGAAATAAAAATATGGAATGCTTTGATCGAGCCTTACTCAGGCTGCCTATGTATCCTAAAAATAGGAATCAGGTCATAACGTAGTTCGATATAATAAAAGAGTAAAATATGAAGGGACCGAATCCGATGAGGATTGCCTACATATCCCGCCGTGGGAAGTCAGGTCAAGCGTAGTTCTGAATACATAATGGTTAATGTTTTGGGTTTTCTAAGGGAAATCGAACCTGATATGGGTTGCCTGTGTATCCCTCCGTGAGAAGTCAGGCTAATATGTAGTTCTGTTACATTAGAGAAAAATACAAAAGTATAAGGAAATAATAACTAGCCCTAATGTCTTCAAATGTAGTACTTCTTGAGAGTGTCTGAATTGATCGGCTTTGTGCTTACTGTTCTGTCCACTTCTGCAAGGATTACTACTCCTCCTGAGAGTACTCGGTGAACTATGTAGGGGCCTTGCCAATTTGGCTCAAATTTTCCTTTGGCTTCATCTTGGTAAGGGAATATCTTCTTCAATACCAATTGTCCTGTTGTGAATCGACGAGGCTTGACCTTCTTGTTGAACGCCTTGATCATTCTATTTTGATAAAGTTGCCCATGGCAAACCGCGTCCAATCTTTTCTCATCAATAAGCATCAATTGTTCGATCCTTCTACGAATTCATTCAGCATCGTCTAGACCAACCCCTGGATGACTCTCAATGAGGGTATCTCTACTTTCGTAGGTATCACTACCTCAAAACCGTAAACTAGAATGTAGGGAGTGGACCCAGTGGATGTTCTGATCGTGGTGTGATAGCCGAGCAAAGCATATGGTAGTTTCTCATGCCATTCCCTGTTGTCGTCCACTATCTTCCTCAAGATTCTCTTGATATTCTTGTCTGCAGCTTCAGCTACTCCATTCATTTGCTGTCGATATACCATGAAATTTCTATGAGAGATCTTGAACTATTCATAAATCTTTCTCATTAAGTCGCTATTGATATTGGCCCCGTTATCCGTTATGATTGACTTTGAAATTCCAAATCGATAGACTAAGTTATTGCGAACGAACTCTGCTACCACCTTCTTGGTTATGGCTTTAGGTATTGAAGCTTTAACTCATTTTGTGAAATAGTCGATAGCTACCAAGATAAAATGGTGTCCATTGGATGCAGGAGGCTCTATGGGGCCAATAACATCCATGCCCCAAGCAGCAAACGGCCAGGGAGAACCCACGAGCTCGTTTGGTGGCACCCGTATAAAATTCCCATAAACTTGACATTGGTGACATTTCTGCACGTATCAGATGTATCCCTCTCCATAGTCATCCAAAAGTATCCAACTCTCAAAATCTTCTTTGCTAGCATGAAACCATTCATGTGGGGTTCATAAGTTCCTGCGTGTATTTCCTCCAACAATCTTGTGGCTTCTGTGGCATCAACACATCATAACAATCCCAAGTATGGCATCCTCCTATATAGGATTTCCCCGTTGAGAAAGAAGTGATTCACCATTCTTCTTAAAGTCCTCTTAGGCTTGCTAATAGCGCTCTTCAGATATTCTCCTGCTTCAAGCAACTTTTTGATTTCATAGTACCACAGTTTTCCATCTGGTTCTTCATCCATATGGAAATAGTATGCATGTTGATTATGTATCTCCACCTTGATGGATCAATGTAGTTCTTATCTGGATGTTGAATCATTGAAGATATTATTGCCAGAGCATCGGCAAACTTATTTTGAATTCGAGGGACATGTTTGAACTCAATCTTCGTGAACCTTTTACTAAGCTCCTTAACACATTGCACGTAAAGAAGGATTTTGACATTCTTGGTGGTCCATTCCCCTTACATCGGATGAATCAACAAATCTGAATCTACTATCACCAAAAGCTCTTTGATGATCATGTCTACTGTCATCCTAAGTCAGAGAATGTAAGCCTCATATTCTGCCATGTTGTTCGTGCAACGAAACCTAATCTTTGCCGAGATCAGGTAATGTTGACCTGTTTCTGAAACTAGAACTGCTTTAATTCCGACTCCTTTAAAGTTTGATGCTCCATCAAAGAATATTTTCCATTAATCATACAGCTCTGAGATATCTTCTCCTACAAATAACACCTCTTCATCAGGAAAGGTCTTGAGCGGCTTATAATCTTGATCCACTGGATTTTCTCCGAGATGATCAGCTAAAGTCTGTCCTTTTATGTCGCGTACATAATATCAAATTCGCTCAGCAAAATTTGCCATTTCGCCAATTTTCCAGTAGGCATTGGTTTCTGAAAGATGTACTTGAGCGGATCCATTCTTGAAATCAAGTACGTGGTATACGCGGACAGGTAGTGCCTCAACTTTTGCGCAACCCAAGTCAATGCGCAATAGGTCTTCTCCAACAATGTATACCTTGATTCATACAGTGTGAACTTCTTACTCAGGTAGTAAATGGATTGCTCCTTCCTCCTGTATGATCATGCTGCCCTAACACATATCCAAATGCATTATCCATAACAGATAGATATAATAATAGCGGATTTCTTGATTCTGGTGGAACCAATACTGGTGGATTGGATAAGTACTCCTCGATTTTGTCAAAAGCCTTCTGGCATTCTTCAGTCCATCCAGTGGCAGCATCTTTCTTTAATAACTTGAATATTGGCCCACAAATTATTGTGTCCTAGGCTATGAACCGACTGATATAATTGAGTCATCCTAAGAAGCTCATTACATCCTTTTTGGTCTTAGAAGGTGGTAAGTCTTGGATTTCCTTTATCTTGGACAGATCCAACTCTATACCTCTCCTACTAATAATGAATCCTAATAACTTTCCCGCCGGAACTCCAAAGGCGTATTTGGCCGGATTCAACTTTAGTTCATACCTTTGCATCCTTTCAAAGAACTTTCGTAAATCATCCAGGTGGTCCGATGTCTTTTTAGACTTAATGACGACATCATCCACGTACACCTCAATCTCTTTGTGAATCATATCGTGAAAAAGAGTAGTCATGGCCCTCATGTAAGTTGCGTCGGTATTCTTGAGTCCAAATGGCATTACACTATAGTAGTATACTCCCCATAGAGTGATAAAGGTTTTTTTCTCTACGTTATTCTCATCCATCAAGATTTGGTGATATCTCGCAAAACAATCAACAAATGATTGCAACTCATGTTTTGCGCAATTATCAATGAGAATGTGAATGTGAATGTTTAGTATAGGAAAATCATCTTTTGGATTAACCTTATTGAGATCCTAATAATCTACGCATATTCTTATCTTTCCGTCCTTCTTCGGCATCGACACAATGTTGGCCAACCATGTGGGGTAATTTGTGACCCTCACGATGTTAACTTCTATCTGCTTGGTCACATACTCCTTGATTCTTAAACTCAAATCGGGTTTGAATTTCCTCGTCTTCTGCTTTACAGGCGAACATACGGGGTTAGTTGGCAGCTTATACGAGATGATATCAGTGCTCAAACCAGGCATGTCATTGTAAGACCAAGCAAATACATCAATGTATTTCTTGAGCAGGCTTATCAATTCCTGCTTCCTTTCAACCTCTAAGTGCATGCTGACTCATGTTTTCTTTATCATTTCTTCATCAACCGAATTGATGACTTCAGTTTCGTCCATATTTGGCTTTTTTTGACTCTCAAGTTGCTCTATCTCCTGTAGTAGGTTTTCAGACATCATGCTCTCATCGTACGTATCATAATCTTGCTCATCGCTTGTATTTTGCTTAACGGCTTCGTTGCATATCCTAATTGTGGAACAAGGATTTTTATTAATATTTGCGCTAAAAAGTATAAAAATTGAGGAAAGTAAATAGATACTGAAAATAGGAAAATAAGTTTTGAAAATAAGGACTTTTATTAATAAATAGCACTGGGCTTTGGCAAGAGGCGAGTAGCAAAAAGACCTTCGGCATGATTTAAGACTCAATTGATCAGGCAAATAAAATATTTTTAAATGTGGTTACAATTCTACACTATCAAGACTCTTGTCGGAATAGGGATGGGTTGATGGTCCAATTCTGCAAGACTTATCCAGGTTCAACATCATGGATAGTGAGCTTCTTAAAATCCATCTCTACTTCTCTTTCGATCACGGCCACAAATAAATTTCCTATTCCCTCTATGATGTCTTCATCAACCACTTTCTCTGAAACTAGGACTTGAGCTGGTATGAATACTGTCAGTCTAGATCCTTTCCTACAGACTCCTCCAGAAATGGGCTCATATCCAAGCCTTGTAGTACCTCTCTGATGCTTCAGCTGGATCAACTCAATTATACCATCGGTTTTTGGTCCTAGTCCTGTCTTGGGCCGGTACCCATATTTTGACATCTCCATGGAGACCATCTTTGCAGCACTCATTATTTTTACTTCAGCCGACTCTATCCTTTCATTGATCCTTGTAGCTTTCATGATCTCCGAAGTATGGAAAGTGGCTCCATCTAACTCCTCGATAACTGGAACTTAATTGCCAGAATAGATGGGATGACTAAGCTCCCCATGGACAGTAACTTATGTGCGACCCCACTCAATTCACATACTGATGGAAAGTGGAAAGAACGACTCTTGCTATGTGGATTCATGGCCTTCCCAGCAATAGGTTGTAACTAGATGATACATCCATCACTTGAAATAATATGGGAAATTCAGCTGGTCCTATTTGCAACGCCATGTAATTTCTCCAATGACACTCTTTTGTAATCCATCAAAGGCTCTGACCTTCACCAAACTCTCCCTTATATCTTCTATGTTTGCACCTAAATCCCTCAGAGTGAAGAATGGACAAATGTTACAACCTGAACCACCATCGATCAGGATCCTATTCACGATCTTATTATGATATCTGACTGGGATATAAAGTTCTTTGTTGTGTGCAGCCCCTTCTGACGGTAGCTCATCATCATGAAAAGATACCTTATTTGCTTCTACCACTCATCCAATTGTTGCAGCCTTGTGGTCTTCTTCGTTATGATAAACCCACATAACACTTTCATCAAAGCATTTCTATGGGCTTCAGAACTCATAAGCAAAGACATAATGGATATGTGGGCTGGTGTCTTCTTTAAATACACTTCGACTGAATAGTCCTTGGGTTGCATCTTCTTCCAGAATTTTGCAGCTTCAGCATCAGTAATATTCCTCTTTGGGTTCTGATCTTCCTTGAGAACTCCTCGATTCAGATCTTCTGGAGTATAACACCTTCCTGACCTGGTCATTCATTGAGCTGCAACGGCGTCTATTATTTTGCCCTTGGCTTCAGCTCGATAATCCCATGGGGCTGATTTAGTATCATAGTCAGGCCTCGCTGTATAGTTGTCACTACGACTCTTGGCAGGTAAGTCTGAACAGTTATAGGCTCTCTCAATTGTACCGTGATAAAGGACTAGGCTGGAGATATAGTGGTGACATCTTCTGTGTTCTATGCGGGCATAATAGTTTCTTCCAAGTCATATTCTTTTTCCAGAGTAATCATGTTAGCTTCTCAATTTTTGTGATTTGGCAAAGGGTTATTGTTCACTTTTGGAGCTGTGGCGGTGCATTTGACTACTCTCTTCCTTATTAGAGACTTAATCTGATTCTTTAAACTATATCACTCTTTCGTGTTATGCACCTGGACTCCTGAGTGATAGGCACATCGCTTGTTGCCATCAAAGTTTTGAGAGATTGGGGCCGGGGTTTTTCATTCAATTGAATGCAACAATCCTACTGCCCTCAATCTTTCAAACAACTGGGCCAAAGGTTCAGCAATTGGTGTATAGGTTCGGGTATTTCTGGCTTTGAGATTTGGACGTGGTCTTGGTGCATAAGCTGGTTTATTTTGGTGAGCTGGAGCTTGGACAGGGGCATATGGTCTAGGTAGATTTTGGTATGCTGAATCTCGGGGTGGATTGTAATGTGGTTAAGTATTATACACCAAAACATGTGCAATAATTTGGGGGTTGTTAGGGTAACAATAAGAAGGATTTCCAGGTTGGTAGTATAGTGTAACGACTGAGACATCTTCTTTGTTTTTCTTATTACCACCAATGGAACCAGACTGTATAGCCTTACTTGCGGCTTGCAGTGCAATCATAGACTGTATCTTTCCTGACTTGATGCCCTCTTCTATGAAATCCCTCATCTTGACTAATTCTACAAACTTTTGGCCCATCATCAATATCATCTTATCAAAATAAACACCCTCTTGAGCTCGGATAAAATACTTAGAGAGCTCACTTTCATCCAATGGATACTGGATCCTAGCAGCCTCGATTCTCCAACGGCATGCATATTCCTGAAATAATTCAGATGTCTTTTTCTGTATGTTTGCCAATGATAACCTATCTGGGGTAATCTCAGTGTTAAACCTAAAATGGCTCATGAATTCCTCATCCATTTCTCGCCAGTCATGCCACTTACGGGGGTCTTGTCGGGTTTACTAAGTCAAAGTCTTTCCTGACAAACTCCAATGAACAACTTCATTCTTAATTTTTCATCCCTTCCTACAGCGACCAACTTGTTGCAATAGGTCCTCAGATGTGCATGCGGGCACCCTTTCCATCAAACTTCCCTTTTTAGGCTTTTGAGTTGAGCTACTATCTACCCTTCTTCATTTTATGGGGTATCTTTCTCTAATCCTTTATACCGATCAACCTCATATGGAACCTTAATAGCTACAGATGTTGCGAAAGTAGGAGATTCAACAGCATATATCGGTGTCATAAGTATCTCATAAGTAACATGTGCCTCAGGTATGTGCTACGTTACTGGATGGATTGGAATAGTAAATTTCTCAGTAGGGAATGAATAATCGGGTGCAGCCCCAACGATGGATTGAGAAGCAAATGGGGCTTGAGTATGTGAAGGTGGATTTGCTAGGTTAGCGGGAGCGCCTAATGGTAATTCAATATTTTAAACCTGCAATTGAGCGGGAAAGCTAGCCATTGTAAGCTTAGTTAGATCCCGCATTTGATGTAGTTCTTCTTTCAAGACTTCGATTTCCTAAGCTATGTTAGCTATCTGCTCGTCATTCTAGGTGTCTGACAGCCTTTGAGAGCTTTCAACGTCATCCACTGCTATCATCACGGCCTTATCCTTGTTAGTCATTTTGTCTTTGGACCGAAGGTTATATTGTGAATCCGCCAGTTTGCCAATCAACACAAATCAACTTTCTCTTTTTTTAGGGAGGGTAAATAAACAAAAATAAAATAAAATAAAATAAAAAGAGAAACCATGTTAGTTTGGGAGATATAAAAAATTTAGCAAGTATGTAACACATATATACGCCAAGTTGGTGACATCCAAACACGTCCTAATATAGAGACTTTTTTCGCCAGAGGTAGGCCTACGTCGCAATCAGCTTCATGATAAACGATTTATTTAGACACATTTGAACTTGAGAATAAATATGACTTTCATAAATAAAGGGCTTAAAGAGGTTATATCAAAATAGATCGATGACAACTTATAAAAAATGTACATGGATAGCCACAAAGGATTACAATGGGAGGCCATAAGGCTCTTTAGGCAATATGAAAAGTACAACAAGAAATAAATCCTAGGGCCAAGTGGCATCATCGTCCTTATCTCTACTTTCATCAAAATAGGATCTTGGGTGGTACTCCAGGGATCCCTCTGTGTCATGATCAGGTGCTAAGTCAACATCCATCATCCCTCTATCTTTGGGATTATAAATGTTGAAACCTATTTTTGAGACTTTCTTAGGGTCTTCTTCCATCCATTTTGGGTCTTCCTCAAGGTCCTCTTCAGGGTCTTCTTCTTCTTTTTCCTCCTCCTCTGGGTCTTCCTCTGGATCTTCTTAGGTAATCAACAGAACCTGGGATTATCTGATTATACATGGGCGTAGTGAGGTCCATGCGGGGAAGCACCTTTTCCCTAACCCATTTGACCCACTGAGCATCAGTGAATCCTCAAAGCCCATCTGCACTTAGTCGAGATATGTGGCTCATGGTGGTGCACTACGTATAATATTCTAGCGTGCACCACCTCTTTCCTTCCATTCTCATCATGACTATATAGTCCCGGTCTGTCTGCAGGTTTGTCACTCATGCCATCGAAATCAAAGAACCATAGCTGTCCTCATAAAGCACCATAATTAACCAAGGATATCCTGAATGACACCAAACTATCTAAGGACTCGCAGAGGTGCATATGGTTGGATGTCTCATAACTGAATCAGCTCAATAAAGTACAGATGTCGAATCCTGATGAAGGCTAATCCCACCATCCAAGAATATTTCCACTGTATGGAGTCCCCAGTAAGATTGGTTAAGAACATGTGCCACTCTTCCTCTCCAGTTGGTACGATCCAATATCTTAAAAGAGCTTCATGACTTTAAATTCGACTGCGTGCATCGATCGTATAATCCATTTGCGGAAGGCGACGATAAAAGTGTTTTATCGCCCAAATATAAAGCAATAGTTTGCATCCCCCAAAGAAGTCATGTCCTCTAAAGCAGGCAGAAAATGATCGGAATACATCTGCAAGGATCATGTGCATTAAAGTGAGTCGTTGTAGTTTTACAAATATATCCATTACCACTAGCAGAATATTAATGTCAACACAGTGTCGTATCACTGAGGAAATCATGATTCCCAATAAAGCCCAGACAAAAAACCTTGGTCGCATATGTACCTACCGTCTGCGGATACAAACAAACTCATTTCAGTACTCGTCATAACTCTCCAAACGTTTCTATCTTCTGAAAAGGTAATCCGGTTTAACTTTCCCATCCTCCACGTTCCTCAGTGATGAAAAAAATATCTAATCCTAAAAGACTCAAAAAATCCTCCTTCTTTATAGGTGACAGGAGTACCGACAGTTTCCCTCTAAGAGGTAGCTCGGCGAAGTCACTAACTTCCTCCAGGGTAGGGGTGATCTCGAAATCCAAAAACCTGAAGGTCATAGTGTCTAGGTCCCAAAATTCCATCAATGGGGTAATGAGAGTTTTATTGGCTCGAACCCTCATTAGTGATAAAAGAGCCCCCAAGTGTTCCCGAACCTCCGCACTATGCACTACGCGAATATTTCTCCACCAATTTTGCAAGTTATTAGGGGCAAAGATAACCACTTGGATGTTTGGCAAATTTGGGTTAATATTCATCTGAAAGAAAAAGAAAAAGATATAGTAAGTTGTTTATCTCAAATCCATTATGTGTTTTAGTTTGGACCACTCATACCAATCTTCTCACAAAAATATATCGAAGAGTTTGTAATCATTGACAAAGGGGTGGTTTCCTAATTGCGATAACGATGCCTTAGACCATCTCGCCTAAGGTATATGCAGTATGACCTATTTCTAAAGTAAGATTTTTTTCCATAAATGTTTGAGAGTGGGACTGAATAGCTGCGAGAAGGTGCACTAAACTAATTGCACAAACTCTAAAACTAAGGAATCCAAAGAAGATTTGGAGGAGTGTAAGACCCCCCTCCCCCGCGTGAACCACAGTGTGTGAATTATGTACGGTCAAAAACTCGATTGAAAAATGCAAGTGATAAAGCAGTAACATGTAGTGTTGTTCAAACATATAACGAAAGCAAGTTTGAATATGACTTGCGTCCTTTCACACAAAGCATGGTATAAATACATCTAAAGCAAATGATACAATAAAAGCATAAAAATCATAAACTAGGTACGCTAAGGCTAAAACATAAGTTCATTACGTCCCCAACAGAGTCGTCATTCTATTGCGCCCTATGTTGAATCGATCGAAACATCATGCAACATGTGGTGGCTAATATCGTGACTCTTGAATTTTAAAAATTCATTTATTAGAGTAGCTACCTAACTTTTTAAGAAAATTAGGAAAAAATTATTTTTTATGTAAAACTCTGTTTTGATCTATCGAAAATATTTTGAGATTCTGAGTAAGGATTTTGGTTACTCGAGGGGAAGGTGTTATGCACCCCTCAAAACCTATCCGAAGATAGTCCTTACACTTAGTTTAGGAAAGATATTTGAAAAAAGAATTTTATTTTGTTATTTGCTAAAATGGTATTAAGAAAACTTTCATCATTATTTTCTAATTGTTATTTTATATAAAAGAAAGAAAACTTAAGGTATAACAAATGTGATGATAACATGTACAAGGGAGTAATATCATTATTGCAAAAGTATACATGCATTTTAAGTATGAAAAAAGTGATAATATAATTTCTATGTATTAGAAGGTTAAAAGTCTTATAGTTCTATAAGGGAATTTGAAGATATGTGAATTTAAATATTTAACTACAATTATTTATGGAGTAAATAAAGTATTTTACAACATGGGAGTTTATTTACAAAATGCACTATCAAGAGTGTGAAAATAGGCGATAAATTATAAATATGTTGGAATTATGTAAAAATAGTAACAATAATAGTGATACATAAGTGTAGTAGCATGTGAAGGGGTTGTTCAAACCATGATGATAATAATAATAATAATAATAATAATAATAATAATAATAATAATAATAATAATAATAATAATAATAATAATAATAATAATGATAATAATAATAATAATTATAGTAATAATAATAATAATAAGTGCGATAGAAATAATAACAATAACGGTGATAATGATAAAAGTGATGAAAATAATAAAATGTACCTTGTATGTCGTAGCGAAAGAATGTATATACCTCGTATTTCTATCTATTTGGAATCTAAAAACTCGAATGAGTGGTCAAAAGATAAAATATCGCATGAAACGTTAGGAAAAAAAAAGTTAAAATTCCCGGGTGGGCTCTTTTGAGGAATCTGAGTTTTAGTAACTGAATTCCCGACTAAGTTAACATTAAAATCTCATTTTTTTTATTATTTTTGTTATATTTTGAAGAAAAACGTGAAAGTTGCTATGTCAATCTTATCAAAATATTGGTAATGAGTTTTCAAAAGAACTGTCCAAGTATGATAAAAAATATTTTTTTCCTTAGTGATAACCATGTATTATTTGCGAGAGTCGGTACATTAAAACTACTTCTAAAGGATCGATAAATAACAAGACAACATAAATTCAATAATCAAATAAAATTATCTTAAACGAATTCAATAACAAGAGTTAGCTATCAAAAAAAACTCAACGTGATAAATAAAAGTTAAACAATAGGATAAAGAATACGAAACTCCATTTAGGAGTTTGGGCTCCTAATTTGGGGGACTCCGGGACTCTGCGATCCAAATTGTGGTTGACCCAATGCTTGGGTCAAAGGAGGAGTTTCGAATGAAACTTCCAAGTGTTAATGAAAAAGAAAGAAAAGGAAAAGGATGAGTAAAAACCACAAAATCAAATGCATAACACATCTACTAGTATGTCATGCAAAACACCAATTTTCTAATGTTGAACTCATAATATATAAGTTGTTTACCATTAATTATAAGGATTCTTACCATCAACCTTGGTAGCTTTAAGAATTGACTATTGCATTACAGTCTTAAGAATAATATCAAGTGCATCCATTATTTTTGTGTACTCAATCACAGAACTCAAAGTTGGACTATCTATTTTTATGGAAAATCAAATATATAGCATTTCTTCTTATTGACAGGATCATATAATTCAAATTGCAAGTCAAAATGAAGTGGAGAAAACTTACTTTACACCCAATGGGTTAGTTATTGATTTATAACTTACCTAGTCCTTAAGAGATGGAATTGTGCTCCCCTACTAAAAATAGGACAAAATAGGATGACAACAACTTACAGTATACGAAAATTTTAGCAGTCTGCTATTGTGTTTTAAAGAAAGGGAAAGGGGTCAAATTTACCCTTTTATTTTAAAAAATTAGCTAAATATACTCTTCGTTATACTTTGTACTCAAATTTACCCTCGGTATCATACTTTTGGGCCAAATTTACTCCTCTACTTTAGAAATTGGCTAAATATACCCTTCGTCATACTTTGGGGTCAAATTTATCCTTGATGTCATACTTTGAAATCAAATTTACCCTCGTTGTTAATAAACTTTTCATATGTACACTTTTTAAATAGAAAAGCTCAAATAAACGTTAAATACCCCATTTTTTAAAAATAAAATACACCTTAATCTAATCCGTCTGATCTGATTCGAGCCACAAAAAAGACACAAATAATAAATATACCCCCTTCAATTCTGTTGGTCAATTTTTCAATGAGATTAAGCCACTAGATAATTATCAGGCATAGCTCATGAAAAATTATTTGCATCAGTGCAAACACAAAGAAATATATTCCTTTCTCAGTTCGTGGATCTGCATCAGTGCAGATCTCATGAAAAATGACACTTGACAAACTAATGCAATAGATTAGGCCCATTGAATATTTCTCTAGATGATTGAGTTAAGAGATCTCCTTATGTTCCAATCAGACATCTCTTCATTCATATATATTTATATGCAATTTAGATTTATTCAAATTTTTTATCATGTCATTTACTTAAAAATTTATTCACTCGTTCTAGAATTTTGATGCACATAGAATTGCATACCAAAATTTGAAATTTGAACGTAATCGAACAAGGAAAAAGTTTGTAATAGACGTTTTCTCTAGTTTCATGCTTCTCCGTTATCCCATTTTGTTTTACGTTTTGTTCATTTGTAAACTACCTACCAGTGTTGCACGTTGAAAGAGAAGTATTTTTGTTCGTTGAAAAAATTCAACCAACAGAACTAAGGGAAGGATATATTTGTCTGTATATTTACTATGGGTCAGATTGGCCGAGTTAGATTAGGATATGATTTATTTTAAAAGATTGGAGAATTTAACGTTGATTTGGGTTTTTCTGTTAAAGGAAGGTTAAAAGTGAAAAGTTTCTTAACCATGAGGGTAAATATGGCCCCAAAGTATGAAATCGAGGGTAAATTTGACCTCAAAGTATGACGAAAGGTATATTTAACCAATTTTTCAAAGTAGAGGGGTAAATTTGGCCCCAAAGTATGACAGCGAGGGTAAATTTGATCCCAAAGTATGACAAAGGTTATATTTAGCTAATTTTTTAAAGTAGAGGGGCAAATTTGACCATTTTCCCTTAAAAAAATAACATGCAGTGAAAACAAACACCACGGAAACCAACTAAACAACTAAACAAACCATCAAAATATAAACTTAGATTAAATATTCCCAACGATCATAATAATAGAAAAACGTCTAAACGTTGAAACATCCCGAACAAATGTCAAATACATACATATGCAATACACCTTAAATACCACCAAGCGTTGAATACCCCTTTATACTATCTATGGTTGCGGGAATACAAAACTAGAGTTTTAATTAAAGAAAACTGGGACTTAGAAATACATGACCAAACATTTATAGAGAAGGGAAGAGGAGCTCATTTTCTCCTAACAATGTCTCCTGTAACAACACAATCCAAACTAATCATATTTTAGTCATTAAAATGCACACGAAGATGTGAGAAACATGGATAATTTTGACAAAACTAGACCGACACGACAACTTGATTTAAGTTCAACAAACTTAATCAAAAGACTCATGATTGAAAGAAAGAAGGAAAAAAATAACTAGCTCAAGACATATTTAAGTGATTGTTGGATAAAAATGATGAATGGATAATAACCCTTTCAAGGCTCAAAACTGATTTGAGACGAACAAAAACATAGGCTGAGATTTACGTTGAAGCTGAATTCAACAATTTTGATACTCGTATTTGTAAGGACTGCCGACCCTTTAAAATATACGCACCATCACATATCAAACAACCCTACCTCATTCGATACCAAGACAAAAATATATAGAAATACAAGGACAAATATAATAGCTCGCAAATCAGTCCCATAAACATAGGCACAACTTAAAGCAAAGAAAAGGCTAGATGATCTTCACAATGGGCACATATTTACGGTAGCTAACATTCAAATGAAATTGTATGGATGATTATGTTCATATAGCAAAGATTTGGTGATGGGAGGAAAATTTTACTTTAATACTATTGCATATCATCATTATGGTAAGTAAGTACAGAACTTTATACATTCGTTTCAAAAAGAATGACTTTTTTTTAGTCCGTTTAAGAATGATATCTTTCTCTTTTTGGCAATACTTTAATTTCAACTTTCCACATGACATGTTTAGGACCATAAGATTAAAGGACATTTTGGTACATTTGACACAACTTTAATTTAAAATCATAAGATTCAAAAGTCTTTTTTATTTTCTTAAACTTTGTGTCAAGTTAGAGTAGGTCATTCTTTTTTAAACGGAGGGAGTAAATAATTAGAAATTTTGAGACTTATCGGATTAGAAATAATTTAACGGACTAGAACAATTTGTGTGGAATGGTGAAGCGGATATGGGCATCGTTTTGAGTTTCGGGCTAATTTTCGAACTTCTAAAATTTATAAATAAGAGTTGGATTTAGGTAAAATAAAAATTAAAATGTAGTTATTGTTGGCCTGTATACTCTTTTTCTACTGAAATTAATTTCCTCGATGCGCCCTATTACCCTAAAATTATTTTTAGTCTAACGTATATGAATTTTATAAATAATTTAGTATATGCGTCCGACTTAATAATTTGTAATTTTAATTTTTATAACATTAACAAAATCTACGTATAATAAGAATAAAATTGAAATATGTGCATATATGAGATTATAATTAAATATATTATATTAATATTAATAATTATATATGACTATAACAAAATATACACATATGCACGTAATAAGAACGTATATATTCTGAAAATATATATATATATATATACACACACAATATATATATCATCTGAAAAAAATAAAATTAGGAAAAAAGCAAATGCGATTATCAAAAGGACATTTTTTTTTTCGAAATTTTGATGCTGAAATAAACATTTATATTCAATTATATTATCTTACCATATCATAGGAAAATAAATAATCTTTTTTCATTCTTTTCAAAATTCATAGGGATAAAAATATAAATTTATTTTGAAAAATTATTTAGGGTCGAGAAGCATCGAAAAATAATTAAAGAAAACAGAGTGAGTCAAAATTGAGTGTCAACAATTCCTCCAGTGATTCAGATGAATTAGAGCACCAAAAAGATATCTCTATGATGGTGGTGGAGGATGATGTCCAGATCTATGACTCCCTTTGATGGCAAACTCAGTTGATGATAAAGATGACAAGGTAACTCTCTTATATATTAAAAAAAAAAAACTCAAAGAAGATTCTCTTAAGGAATTGAAGTCTCTTGCTACTTTGCTTATAGATACTGTTGGTGAACTCACTAAAGATAAAGAGTCCTTGAATAAAAATCTTGATAAATGTAAAGCAGAAATGATTGAATTAACTGTGCAAGTGTCTAAGCTTTATGAACCTGGAAAGTCACTTTCCTTGAAAATGATCTTAAACTTAGTAAATGTCTAAGTTTGACCTAAAAAAGAAAGTGAATGAATCAAAATTCAATTTGAGTTAGAAGAAAAATTGGCAAAAGCAAATGCAGACCTGACTGTCTCATTTGAGAGGAGTTCAGAACTTGAGAAGGGCATGGTTCGGGTCAAGGCTGACCTTGAATTTTTTTTTAGGCTGAGCTTAAAAAGGCTCTTAAATGGACTACCTCATCTCAAGTTTTGACAAACCTCACTAGTCAAGAATCAAACAACAGAAGAGGATTGAGGTTCCTTAGTATACATCCAGCCTACAATTCTCACAGCAAGTATGTCTCTCTCAAGGACAATCTCTTGTGTACTCACAGTGGTGAGAATAGACATACTAGAGATTCATTCCCCTTAAGAATGGCAGTTGTAAGAAGTATGAAAAAAATTTCTGCATCAAGAGGAAATAGTGGTAGTTTGCCTGGGTGGACCAAGAAAAGTCTAATTTTTGCTTTGTCGTCATTTTGAGAACTCAAGCTAAAAAGGGTTCTCAAAGCTAACAACTGATTGTTAATGCAGGGCAAAGCAAGAGGAAGCAGCCACCACTAGATCATGGTTGGTGGTTGTTCAAAGCACATAACTGGTAGAATTGTAGACTTCGTCTTGCTTAAGGCTCATGAAGGAGGCAGTGTCTCCTTTGGTGATGGAAACAAATGGTACATTATTAGAATTGGAAAGGTTAGGAACAGTTTTAGTCAAGCCATTGATGATGTTCACTTTATGGATGGACTCAGGTTCAATTTGCTGAGTGTTGCTCAGATTTGTGATAAAGGTAATGAAGTAAAGTTCAGGACAGATAAGTGCACTGTCACAAGTCGTAAGAATGGTGATGTGATGTTGACTGCATGGAGTAACAAAAATATATTTATTGTTGATCTGGTTTCTTACAAGCCCAGGAAAATAACATTCCTGAGTATGCAAGAAGATATTGTTGAATTGTGGCACAGAAGATTGGGCCATGTAAGTTGTTCCCTACTGAACAAGTTGGTCATTAAGGACCTGGTTCGAGGCTTGCCTAAGTTAAAGTTTTCCAGATCTAAGGTGTGTGATGCATGTGTAAAGGAAAAGCAAACCAAATCCTCATTCAAGCTAAGAAAGAAGTCAACATATCCAGGCCTCTGCAACTTCTCCACATATATTTATGTGGACCTATAAAGACTACTAGCAAGGAAGGAAAAAATTACATGTTGGTCATTATTGATGACTACTCTAGGTTCACTTGGACTTTTCTCTTAAGATCCAAAGAAGAAATATTTCTTGTGTTTGAAGTCTTTGCCAGAAAAGTGCAAGTGAAATATAATGAAAAGATAGCTAGAATCAGATCAGACCATGGTACAGAGTTTGAAAATGCAAGGTTTGATTATTTCTGCAATGAGATAGGTATTAATCGTAACCTTTTAGCTTCTAGAACACCACATCAAAATGGTGTTATAGAGAGGAAAAATAGAACATAGGTAGACATTGGCAGGACCATGCTAATAGATCAGGGATAGCTCATAGTTTTTAGGCTGAAGCAGTCAATACAGTATGTCATGTGATCAATAGTTGTCTTGTCAGGTCCATTCTAAACAAGACTCCATATGATCTCTTTACCAAAATAAAGCCCAAGGTGAGTTATTTCAGGCCTTTTGGCTGCAAATGCTATGTGCTGAATAATGGAAAGAATGATCTAGAAAAGTTTGATCCAAGGAGTGATGAAGAAATTTTTGTTCGGTGCTCATCTACTAGAATAGCCTATAAGATCTATAAAAATAGAACCTAATGTGTGGATGAAAGTGTTCTTGTTGTATTTAATGAAGTTAGTGGCACTAGTAAAGGCAGCACTCCAAATAATTATGATGATTGAGAAAATCCTCTCAATGCTCCTGAAAAGTTAAATAAAAGTGATGATGATGCAGATTCACAGGGACCAGGTTCAGTCTGAAGATGAAAATTCTATAGATCATCGGAACCTTGACCCTTCACAAGCTCCGCATGAAGAATCTTATACTCAATCCAATGAAGGAAATCATGTCTCTTGAGGGTAACACCTCAACGAAAATTGGTCCCAGTGTAAGTCACCCACACCTCAGAGGTCCAGTTAGAAACATCAGTCCTCATATTCTCTTGATAACCTACTATCTTCTTTGGACTTAGGTATGTAGTCCAAGAATAAAGTAACGAATTTTTGTGCTTTCTTTTTATTCTTGTCTCAAATTGAACCTAAGAATGTAAAGAAAGCAATAAAGGATGCAAATTGGATCAATGTAATGCAAGAAGAGCTACATCAATTTGAGAGAAACAAAGTGTGGCACCTGATTCCACTCCCCTCAGATAGAATAGTTATAGAGACTAGGTGGGTCTATAGAAACAACAGTAGATATGTGGTGCAATACTAAAACCAGGAAGAATGCATAGACTATGATGAATTTTTTTCACTAGTAGCTAGAATGGAGGTCAATCGAATTCTTATTGCTTTTGTCTTATACATAAAACTCAAGCTATTTCAAATGGATGTGAAGAGTGCCTTTATGAATGGTCTTCTCTAGGAAGAAGTGTATGTGAAGAAGTCCTCAAGCTTTGAAGATGTTGACTTTCCCAATCATATGTTCAAATTAAATAAATTTTTTAGGGTTTGAAGCAGGCTCCCAGATCTTGGTATGAGAGGCTTTCAAAGTTCTTGCTGAAAAATAGTTTTAAAAGGGGAAAGATTGACAACACACTATTCCTGAAAGCTAGAGGAAGAAATTTGCTCATTGTTCAAGTTTATATTGATGACATCATATTTGAAGTGACAATCAGTTCCTTGTGTTATGAGTTTGTTAAGATAATAAGTAGTGAATTTGGGATGAGTATGATGAGAGAACTTAATTTCTTCCTTAGGCTACAAATTAAACAAAGTTTAACTGGAACAATAGTATATCAGTAGAAGTACATTCTTGAACTGCTAAAAAGGTTCCATATAGAGGATGCAAAGCCTACTAATACTCATATTGGAACCTTCTCCAAACTAGACTCGGATGAACCCGATCCCTCTGTCAATGAAACTATGTACAGAAGAATCATTGGTTCACTGCTCTATTTGACAGCTTATAAAGCTAACATTATTTTTAGTATTGGGGTGTGTGCTAGATTTCAAGCAAGTCTAAAGAAATCTCATCTAAAAGCTGCTAAAATTATTTTGAGATATCGTAAAGGAACCCCTGACCTGGTCCTACTATCCAGCTAGAAATAATTTTGACCTGGTTGGATATGTTGATGTTGATTATGCTAGGTACTTGGTTTATAGAAAGAGTACCTCGAGAATGGCTCACTTTATTGGATCATCCCTAATCTCCTAGGGTACTAAGAAATAAAACTCAATGGCTCTTTCAATGGATGAAGCTGAATATGTTGCAGCTGCTTTATGATGTGCTCAATTACTATGGATCAAGCAGCAGCTTACAGATTTTGGCATTCTCTTAAATTGTGTGCCTCTATTCTGTGATAATACAAATGTTGTCAACATGGCCAAGAATCCAGTTCAACATAAAAAGATCAAACACATTAACGTCAAACATTATTTTGTTAGAGATAATATAGAAAATGGTTTGATCAAGATGATGTTTTGCAGTACTGAAGACCAAATTGTTGACATATTCACTAAGGCACTTTGTAGGGAGTAGTTTGAAAGGAATAGGACAAAGCTGGGGTTAATGAGACAAAGTTAGATGTATGTTATTCCTCTTAATCCTATATATATGGATATGAATTGATGAAAAGGTATCTAGGTTAGATGATGTCACACATGTCTAAGTCTCATATCTTCTACAGATATACACCCTGGCAAGAAGGAGAAGATAAAGAGGATGGTGAGACAACTCAAAGTGCATTATGTTCATAAAATCATGTAGGGACCAGGTCCCTAATCAGGTTAGTATCACAACCTAGTCTCAAATGGTGGCTTTTTAAAATTTGATAACAGGTGAGCCACGTCACTATCCCACTCATTCTTAAAATATGTTACCTCACTTTAAGTCTAAAGGATGCGTCTATCTAACCAGACACGTCCCATCAATCACACCTACTCATCAACTCTGAACTATTCTTTTACCCCTGTTTAGCTTATCAGTTTCCAAATGGTTTTGCAATCTTCACTGTCCTTCAAACACTAAACTTTTAACAAAATTTATCATGTCGTATCCCCCACCATCTTTCCCTCCTAAAGAGAAACCCACTCCTCGATGAACAGTTGATCCTCTATCTCACTCTTCTGATTCTGAATCTCGAAACCCTTTTGCCCTTATAAAATTCACTTATTTTTTCTTTTGTAAAATTGGTAGAGATTTTAGTGCTCAAACTAAGAAAGATTCATCTTATGAGCCCTCTTCTAAAGAAAATAACAATGATGCACCCTCTATTACTGCCATAAAATTGACCCTTTCAAGGACAAAGTCCCTGAACAAGACCCTAAAATTGACCCTTCCAAAACTCCTCCAGTCCCAGATCAATCAGTTTTCTTTGAGTTAGTTTTGGAATATTCCTTTAAGTTTCCATATCCTAATAAGGATGAGTCACCAGTAAGTCTAGGAGTGCTTCTATTGACGATAATATATTTAATGGGGACTTGCCAACCTTTAAGGGTACTTCTTTAAATATCCAGGCAATGAGTGAGGAAATTAGGGTCCAAGGTCTCACTGGCATTAGTGGAGAACCTCCTAAAGACCCTAGTACTCCTGACTCACCAAATTAAAACATAACCCCTATTACATTATTTACTAGGAGGCAAAATGATCCTTCTGAGAATGCTAAGAATGACAACTTAATGTTACCCCATGTTCTTGACTTGTAGGTGGTTTTGTGGATGAAAAGGGTAATTTTGATAGTGAAAAAAATCGACCCTTATCATGGATTTTGTCTAATAAGGAATCCTCCTCCTTGACTAAAAATTCATCTAGGAATGTAAAACCAGGTTGAGTCCCAGGAACTTGATGAAAGAGGCTTTGTAGAAGAAGAAGAACAATACTAAGAAAAGGATACTAAATGTAACATCCCATGTTTTAAACGCTCGATGATGCCATAAAAATTAACTTTAGGACCCCTATATCAATGGTAAACCATGTTTAGATGATATGGGATACGTTGGGGTGCTTTTGTGTGTGAAAAATAGCTTGGCATCGCAAGGAGGACCCTCCGCTAAGGCTCCATGATATGGAGGGAAAGCAAACGCTCACTTCCTCAAGTTGGCTTTGGCCATGCGCCGCCAACCTTGAGGTTGGCTTTGGCCATGCGCTGCAAACATTGAGGTTGGATTTGGCCATGCGCCGCCAACCTTGAGGTTGGCTTTGGACATGTATCACCAACCTTGTGGTTGGCTTTGGCCATGAACCACAAGGTAAAATACAAGCGCCATTAGTTAATTTATTTTGTTCTATTTTAAAAGCGTTGAGGTCTTTTCACACTCTATAACTGTTCTTAATCCCTTATTAACGAAATTAAGGTCATTAACCATGCATCATGAACCTATTTTGATGAGATTATCATGAACCTTTCCATAGGTTTGAATTATATTCATGTGTTTACACGTTATATGTTTTTGAGAATTAATATGAGAGCAATATTTATGAAATTTTCCTCTCAACGTGAAATTTATTTGATTTAACATGTTATGGGTTGTTCAATTGCATGTCCTAAAATATGAGTCAAATGTTTTACTATCATTTATGGACTTGATATTATTTATGATTTGATGATAGGGTATTTTCTTATTATATATGTGCTCTTTGTGTTAAATGAAAGAATTGCATGCGATTTATGAAATAGTTGGCCACCTTATGTTGAAAGCTTGAAAATATGATGTTTTTGCATAAGTTTTCATGAGCTACTGGAATAAAAACTCTCATAAGTTGTTTAAATCTTTTGGTGGTCATTAATGTGTTTTTGAATGAGAAGGGCTATGATATGTATGATATCATATGGCTTGCAAGTCTAGGTATGTCGATACCTAATCACAAATTTGCCCTTAATATAAAGAAAATAATATTTACAAGCTTGAAACATAGTTAAAAAGGCTAAAAATTAGGCTTAAAGAGAGTTAGATGGTTACCCGAAGAAGGCATGAGTTTAGATAACTCAGAGCCCAAAATCGTAATTTGTCGACGCGAGATTATTGTACCCTTCTTTGTGATCTTTTAATTCATGTCATCCCAATTTGGGACTATGTTTGGGAGCCCTTCTTTGTGATCTTGTGTATTACCATGAAATGTTGACCTTATTGGGGGATTATGGCACCCTGCTTTGTGATCTTGCGTGTTCTCCCTTACCGATACTTCAATACTTGCGATCAACTTAGATTGGGGGCTTGGCTACTGAGTCAAGGGCGGATTCTATATAGCCCGTGGAATTTTAGAAATGTAGGGTGTACCGTCTAGCTTAAAACTAAAGCAAAGAGTTGAGTCAATGCTTTACAAATGTGAATTAAAGTTTCTTTAAAAAATTATGCCTATGTGTTTTTATATATATATTATGATAAATTATTTTCACAAATGCTCTCTGTTATGTTTATACAAGATATATGCTATTTTGGATTGTTATACATACCAATACTCTCCAAGTATTGACCCCCTATATTTTAGGTTTTGAGGCACAGTCCCGTGGTCCCGCTAATCAGTAGATTATTTCCAAACATTCAGATTTAGTGAGCCTCTCTTAC
Source organism: Capsicum baccatum var. pendulum (assembly GCA_030864225.1). Taxonomy (NCBI): domain Eukaryota; kingdom Viridiplantae; phylum Streptophyta; class Magnoliopsida; order Solanales; family Solanaceae; genus Capsicum; species Capsicum baccatum. The sequence continues at coordinate 44,131,982 of CM061560.1, forward strand.
TTCGAAAGGCATTTTTTCCATGTGTTGGTTCTTTTTTAGTTTTATGGTCCGACCGAAGGCCTTATCTCGATTTAGATAAGCTAGTATGGTCAGCTCAGTGAAGGCTTCGTAAAATGTTTTAGATTGGATTTGGTTTTTTCTTATGGTTTGATGTTATGAAGTTTTAAGTTTGATTATGGGACTATCATGTTTTCAGTTTATCTTTCCCATTTCTATTTTATATGATTTATGCTTATGATTACATGCTAAAAGGTTTCTCAGAACTTCATGGTTCGGGATGCCCATTGCGTCCAGGGCCTCGGATCAGGCCGTAAGAAGCTTGGAATTAGAGCACGATTTAAGGTCCCTGGGTATCTACGAATCTGTGTTGAGCAGAGTCATTTTTATGGGTATGCAGCGCACCACACTTATAAGGAGGAAGATATGAGGCATTTAGGAATGTTTCTCTTTTCCTCATGTTTTATTTTGTGCTATAGAGTCTGAATGTTTCCTAACTCCTGATCTCTACATTTCAGATCATGCCTCCCCATAGATCCAGTGGCCAGAACACCTATGTTGATGATGCCCGCCCTACTCATAGGATGCGGACATATTATAAAGCCTATCCCTAGAGTTCACTGCTACTCCAGGGGTTTCTTCGGTCTAAACTAGCCTACCTCGGGCTCTTCATTTTGGTGTTAACCATACCCAGTCTTCTTAGAGAGAAGTCTCGAATGTTGAGTTCTATCAGTCTATCCATATGATTGCTTAGCTTATGGCTTCACAGTTTTATTGATCTAGAGATATGAGTTTTGTGCCTGGTTCCTCTAAAATTACTCGGGTTGACCAGTTCATGAGGCTGAATCTACCCATTTTTATAGGTATCAAGGTTGAGAAGGACCTCAATGGTTCATAGATGAAATGGAAAAAATATTCAGAGTCATGTATGCTAGTGTTATTGAGGGGGTAGAATTGGCCGCCTATCAACTGAAGGACGTATACAACCAGTAGTATGAGGAATGGAAAGAGTTAAGGGGTGAGGGTGTTGCACCTGCTGTAAGGGAAGAGTTTTCAGAAGCCTTCCTGGATCACTTCTTTCCTCAAGAATCAAGGGAGGCCAAGGCTGAGGATTTTATCAATCTAAAACAAGGAAAGATGAGTGTCAAGGAATATGCATTGAAATCCAGCTAGTTATCCCGTTATGCTTAAGAGTTGGTGTACAATATGAGAGCTCGTATGAGGAAGTTCATATCTGGTCTCTGGATGATTTGGTATTAGAATGTAAGGGGGTATTTCTGAATAATGACATGGATATCTCTAGGCTAACTGTGTATATACAGTAGGTAAAAGAGGAGAAGAAGAGGCAGGCTAATGTAAAGGAAAAATAAAGGCAGGCTAAGAGGTCTAAGTCTGCAGATCAGAATGCCAGTCAACAGCAAGGTGGCAAATAGTATAAGAAATAGTCTAAGAAGAAATTTTGGAGCAATGCTCAATCTTCAGCTAGTGAACCTTCACCCAGACCTTCAGGTGAGTAGTGACCACATCCTAGTAGTGGGCCGCGAGGTCAGATCACTCAGTCTCAGGAAAGCGTGACCCAGCCCTCTAGATTTCATCCTCGTTATTGCATTTGTGGAAAGAATCATCTAGAAAAGTGTTATTTTTGGGGCATGACATGTTGCTCTTGTGATAAAGCATGCCATATTCAGAGAGATTGTCCTTCATATAGAGAAAATATTAGGGGTGCTAAGTCCCAAGCTATATCCATGGCACTGCCACCTAAAGGTACCGCTTCTGCTACCGAGGGTGGTCGTAACCGCTTGTATGCCCTAGCTACTCATCAAGACTCAGAGGCTTCACCATATGTTGTTATAGGTATGTTGCAGATTTTCTCCCATGATGTGTATGTGTTGTTTGATCCCGGATCTACCTTGTATTATGTGACCCCTTATGTGGCAGTCAGTATTGGTTTTGATCCCAAAAATATTTCTAAACCTTTATTTGTATCTACCTATTTTGGTGACTCTATTATGGCTAAGGGATTTTATAGAAATTGTATGGTGTTTGTTTTCCATCGTGATACTGTGGTTGATCTTATAGAACTTGATATGGTTGATTTTTCATGTTATTATGGGAATGGATTGGCTTTATTCATGTTATGCTACGTTAGACTGTAGAACTAGAAAGGTCACTTTCTCTTTTCCAAATAAGCTAGTAATAGAGTGGGAAGGGTATTCTCTTACACCTAGAGGAAAGTTTATATCTTATCTTAGGGCCCATAAGCTCATATCCAAAGGTTGTATGTACAATCTTGTTTGGGTCAAAGATTTGAGTACTGAAAGTTATTCTCTCTAGTCAGTCCCTGTAGTTAACGAATTCCCAGAAGACTTTCCTAATGATATCCATAGGGTACCCTCAGATAGGGAGATATATTTTGGCGTTGACCTGTTGCCGAACACCGGGACAATTTCTATTTTGCTATATAGAATGGCTCTTGCTGAATTGAAAGAGTTGAAAGAGTAGTTAAAAGACTTTCTTGACAAAGGATTTATTCATCCTAGTGTCTCTCCCTGGGGTGCTCCGGTGCTCTTTGTGCGTAAGAAAGATGGATCTCTCCGTATGTGCATAAATTATTGCCAGTTAAACAAAGTCATAGTTAAAAATAAGTATCCTCTTCTCAGAATCGATGATCTCTATGACCAACTCCAAGCTGCTACATATTTCTCAAAAATAGACCTTCGTTCAAGGTACCATCAATTGAAAGTTATAGAGGCTGACATCCTCAAAACAACTTTCAGAACCCGATATGGTCACTATGAATTCCTGGTCATGTCCTTCAAACTGATTAATGCCCCCGCAACATTTATGGATCTCATGAATAGGTTGTTTCATCAGTTTCTAGACCTGTTTTTCATAGTTTTCATCAATGATATCTTTATTTACACTAGGAGTGAGGGGGAGCATGCCAATCACCTTCGAATCATCCTTCAGACTCTTAAAGACCATGAATTATATGCCAAATTTTCAAAGTGTGGGTTCTGGCTTAGTGCAATAGCTTTTTTTGGGCATATTATTTCTAGTGAGGGAATTAAGGTTGATCTCCAAAGGGTTGAGGAGGTAAAGAAATGGCCCAAACCTACGACTCCAATCGACATATGGAGCTTCTTGGGTTTGGCAAGGTATTACTGGAGATTTGTAGAGAGTTTTTCATCCATAGCGACTCCCTTTACCAAATTGACCTAGAAGAAGGTAAAATTTTTGTGGTCTGACTCTTGTTAGAATAGTTTTGAGAGATTGAAGGACAAGCTGACTACTCACCTATTTTGACCTTTTTGGGGGGTACAAACGGTTTTGTTGTGTACTGTGATACATCCCAGGTAGGACTTGGGTGTGTACTTATGCAACATGGTAAGATAGTGGCTTATGCATCTAGGCAGTTGAAGGTGCATGAGAAGAACTATCCCACCCATGATTTAGAGTTGGCGGTTGTGGTGTTTGCACTCAAAATTTGGCATCATTATCTTTATGGGGTGCATATTTATATCTTTATTGATCACAAAAGTTTGCAGTATGTATTCACGCAGAAAGAGTTGAATCTCAGGCAGAGGCGGTGGTTGGAATTATTGAAGGATTATGACTTTATCTTGCACTATCATCTAGGTAAGGCCAATATGGTGGCTGACGCCCTTAACAGGTTGTCCATGGATAATCTTTCTCATGTAGAGAAGAGAACGAGGAATATGGTGAAGGATATTATCGGCTTGCTAATTAGAAGTTTGACTCCTAGATTTTGAGGTTGGAAGAGTATTTGTATAAGAGGTAGCTAAATCTTCCCTATGTGCTGAGATTAAGGAAAAGTAGACTAAAGACCCTATTTTGATACAGATTAAAGAAGGTGTTGGTCAACAAAAGGTCATTGCATTTGAAATTTGAGGTGATGGGGTTTTAAGATACCAAGGTAGGTTGTGTGTGCCGGATGTGGATGGGTTGCAAGAAAGGATTCTTAATGAGGATCATACTACTAGGTATGTTGTTCACCCTTGCTCTACTAAAATGTATCATGATCTCAAGAAGATTTACTGGTGGAACAATATGAAAAAAGATGTTGCTAAATTTGTGGTTAAGTGTTTGAATTGTCAACAAGTTAAGGTGGAGCATTTGAGGTCAGGTGGCACTTCACAGGATATAGCTTTACCTTTATGGAAATGGAAAATGATCAACATGAACTTTATTACAAAACTCCTGAGATCTCAAAACCAATACGACTCTATTTGTGTGATTGTAGACAGGATGACCAAGTCAACTCATTTCTTGAGTTTGGGGACTAATTATTCAGGAGACGATTATGAATGATGTACATTCAGGAAATAGTTTGTTTGCATAGAGCTCCAATATCCATCATATCCGATAGAGGTATGCAATTCTCTTCTCAGTTTTGGCGGCCTTTCCAAAGAGGTTTAGGGATCCAGATGAACCTTAGCACCGCCTTCCACCCTCAAACAGATAGGCAAATAGAGCGTACCATTCATACCTTAGAAGATATGTTGAGGGCTTGCGTGATTGACTTTAAGGGTTGGGTAGATCACTTGTCATTGATAGAATTTGCCTATACCAATAGCTACCACTCTAGCATCTAGATGGCTTCTTTTGAGGCTCTTTATGGAAGGAGATGTAGGCCACCGATTGGTTGGTATGAAGTAGGTGAAACCCATTTGTTTGGGCCTGACCTTGTTCATCAAGCGATAGAGAAAGTGAAATTCATTAGAGAGAGACTTAAGACCGCTCAGAGTGATCAGAAGTCCTACGCCGATGTGAAAAGAAAGGAGTTAGAGTTTGAGATTGGTAATTGGGTGTTTCTAAAGGACTCCCCTGTGAAGGGAGTCATGAGATTCGGGAAGAAAGGAGAACTCAGTCCTTGCTCATAGGTCCCTACTAGATTACGAAGAGGATAGGTGAAGTTATTTTTTAGTTGGATTTGCCCGCAAGTTTAACTTTTGTTCATGTAACGACTTAAAAATTTGATGAAATATATGAAATTTGTGATTTTGTGTGATTTAAATTTTTTAACTCTCCTCGTATTTGTAATATGGTATTTCTGGGGTATGAGAGTGGTTGACATGATTTTTGATGCATTTTGGTATCATTTATATAATATTGTGGTTTTTTATGGCTTCAGGAGCCTTATTTTGAACTTATGTGGTTATATTTTGATCCGTGTGATAGATTATCGAACGGACAGCGCCAGCAGATCCGTAATATCTATTTTAGGCTAGGTAGATCTACGGTTCGGGTCCTGGTTCACCCGAGCTCATTTCGACCTATTGATCTAAAAGTTGGAAAATTGGAAATATGGATGTGGGATCCACATTTGATCGAAACGACCTCGGATGGAAAAACCGACTTCTACAAAAGATCCAGAATGTCAATTTTAGTGTATTAGCATATTCGTTATGACTTTACAGCTTTTAAATCTCATTTTGACCCTCGATTTGGAAAATTATGATTTTGAGTTTCGGGGGTCAATTTTGTGAAAATGACTTTTTCTGGAAAATCTGGTATTGCCATCGCATCTAGAACGTCGAATTTAGTATGGTTTCATAGTTCGTTTGCATAAATCGAACTCCGAATGAATCCCGAACACCCCGTCAAAGTCTGGGGTGAACTTGAAGGAAAAATCTGGTGCAAAAACCAGAAAAATCTGCATTATAAATACCCTTTTTTTTTGCCCATTTTGCTCATTTTTTTCATCTTTCCTCTTGAGAGTTAAACCCTAAATATTTTGGGAGCTTAGAAGTGCAGTTTATGGGAGCTTAGGAAGCTAGATTAACACCTATTTATTGATTATATTACGGATTTAAGGTAAAAATTCACTCTTTTCTTAGTAATTTCTTCCTTAATTTCTCAGGGAATGATTTTAAACCCAAATTTTATCCTTTTCACTTGAATAATATTTTTATCTTATAATTACTAGTTTTTCCTCAATTTAACCTTCAAAACAACTTTGATTCTTGATTTCAACCCGGATTTCAAATACTTTACCCGATAAAGCTCAAAAATGGTTTTTCTTAGATTTGAACCTCGTTTTTTACTCGATTTAACTTGGGTTTTCAGCTGTAGGTTCCTAAAACTATGGGGAACATGTTTTTGAAGTAAAGTTCCAATTTTGATCTTCTTTTTCGGAAACTCATTTTGGGAGTCCGTTTTGACCCTGAACCAAAAGTAGTCAATATGGGTGTTGTTGATTTTATTTTGATGCATAGATTTCATATTTGATATTTCTAGTAAAGTTCGGGATTGTTCATGAAAAGTAAGGTCGTGGGTTCAAGTGTAGCGGACCGGTTTCAGCTTTCGAGGTAGGTTATGGCTTAACTCTTCAGACTGGGCTGGGTAGTAAATGATGATAAACAATGCATGTTAAGAGTGGGAACTAATCATGAAAAATGACTATCTATGTGTTGTTCCTGTGTGGGGGCCTATATGTGATGTAATTGTCGAAATTGAAATATTATGTGATATGTTTGACCATGTGGGGTCCTATGTAACATTGATAGCCTTGAATACATGTGAGTAATTGTATTGTATTTTTTAATGTGGTACCATGGGTATATTTTGATTATATTCATACTTTACTAGCATATGAGACATGTGGAAATTCATGGATGAAATAAAAATAACGAGTGAATATTGGCTCATGTGGTTGTGGAAACGTATCATTGTGGTTGGTTGTGGAAATATATCATGTGGTTGGTTGTGGAAATACTTATTGTGATTAGTTGTGAGAATTACATCTTCATATCATACTCATTCATGAAACATTGGTACCACCGTGGCAACATCTGAGAAACACTGGCAACACTTTTTTAAAAATATTGTAACACCTTATAAAACTCTTTCCGAGGGATATGCCGGAAAGGAGATATGAGATATGTGGATTGTATATGGGTTGACGAACCCCCCATGGGTCCTACGTCGGGAAGATTTGGCTCTGTAGGTATATACGAGGATTGTGCGATGATTCCGGAGGTTGTGCGACAACCTCATACATCATCATCATCATTATCATATACATTGCACTTACTTTATTGTGTTTATGTTGTGTTGTATTGCCTTATTGACTTTTCATCTATGTATTTGTCTTACCTTTCTTTACTTGTATTTGATGATCTTGTATCTACATGTTCTCTCTTGCTCTATTTTATATGTGACATAATCTATACTTGTGCTCTATATCTTGATGTGTTTTTGAAATATATGTGAGATATATTAGAACTGTTAGTCCAAGTGGTGTGGGCTACCGTTGTGGGACATTTTCTGATTGCAGGTGACGTGACCTTAGTGTATATTTTGTATGCCTTATTTACTACTTTGCTTAGTTGGCCTATGATACCTACTAAGTACAAGTGGACCGTACTCATGCCTACTGCGCTCTTTTGGTGCAGGTCCTAGCTCGAGTGCGCCTCTTCTTACTTGAGTCGAGCAGTTATTGGAGCTTTCAAGGTAGCGGTTGGACATTCATACATCCGAAGTTTACCTCTATCTTTCTATACTAGTTATGTCTTTATTAGTGTTCGTAGACATTTATTATTCCTTTGTTGTTATTTTTTCGATGTATTTGACTCTTGGATTGTATTAGTAGTTCTTACACCATTGACACCTGGTTTTGGGCATGATTGGTGTTTTAGATAAGTTCTTTCCGCATTGTTATGATTATTTATATGGTTCAGCTTCATTCTAGAAGCCTTACCTTAGGTATTTCTGTCTTTTTCTCTATTTATATCAGTTTGGGTGATAGGCTTACTTGTCAAGGTATACCGCAACAAGTGTCATCATGACCTTCATTTTTGGGTCATGATAGTTCACTTGGTATTTTATGTATTAATGCTTAAGAAATGTATTAGAGATCATTCATTGGTATTTCCTGTTAAGGAGATTAGTGTGAAAGATTCGTTATCGTATGAAGAAAAACCCATAGCCATTTTGGATCGTCAAGTTCAAAAGTTGTGAAGTACGAAGATAGCTTCGATTAAAGTGTAGTGGAAAAATCATAAAGTTAAGGAAGCTAATTGGGAGCCGGAGAATGACATGCGTTCAAGATATCCAAACCTCTTTGAATTTGCAGATGACGATATGAAAGGTATGAATCTTATATTATTCTTTTCATTTCATGTAACATTTGAAGTCGTGCTTATTATGGTTCGAATTATAATTTAGGGATGAATGATCCCAAGAGAGGTATAATGTAATATCCCATGTTTTTAATGCTCGAGTGATGCCTTAAAAATGGACTTTAGGATCTCTATATTGGTGGTAAACCATGTTTAGATGTTATGGGATGCGTTGGGGTGATTTTGGGTGTGGAAAATGGCTTGGCATTGCAAGGTGGACCCTCCACTAAGGCTCCATGACGTGGAGTGAAAGCAAATGCTCACTGCCTCAGGTTGGCTTGGCCATGCTTCGCCAACATTGAGGTTGGCTTTGTCCATGCGCCACCAACCTTGTGGTTGGCTTTGGCCATGCGCCGCAAGGCAAAAGCCAAGCGCCATAAGTTGCTCCATTTTGTTCTCTTTTAAGGGAGTTGAGGTCTTTCCACACCCTATAACCGTTCCTAATCCCTTATGAACGAAATTTAGGTCATTAAACATGTTATTTCACTTATCAAACCCCCAAATCATCTTCCTTAAAGCAAAAGAAGAGAAACTACCTAGGGTTTTAGGATCTTTAGCTTCAAGGGTTAAATTTCCTTACGTTTTTATCGATTCAAGGTATGTGGGACTATCCTAAACTCATGGACGTGGTTTATAGTTTTTTTTATATGTTTTAAAGGCATGAAATTATGTATAGTGTTTTGAAAACACTTTGAAGAACATGCATCATGAACCCATTTTGATGAGATTATCATTAAGTTTTCCATAGATTTGAATTATATTTATGTGTTTACACGTTATGTGTTTTTGAGAATTAATATGAGAGTCAAATTCATGAAATTTCCTTGTCAACATGAAATTTGTTTAATTTAATGTGTTATGGGTTGTTCAATTGCATGTCCTAAAGTATGAGTCAAATGTTTTACTATCATTTATGGACTTGACGTTAGTTATGACTTAATGAAAGGGAGTTTTCTTGTTATATATGTGCTTTGGGTTAAATGAAAAAATTGCATGTGATTTATAAAAGATTTGGACACCTTATGTTGAAAGCTTGAAAATATGATGTTTTTGCATAATTTTTCATGTGCTACTGGAATAAGCACTCTCATAAGTTGTTTAAATCTTTTAGTGTTCATTAATGTGTTTTTGAATGAGAAGGGCTATGATATGTATGATATGATATGGCTTTCAAGTCTAGGTATGCCGATACCTAATCAAGAATTTGGCCTTAATATGAAATAAAAGAATGTTTACAAGCATGAAAATGGTTAAAAAGGCTAAAAATTAGGCTTAAAGAGAGTTAGATAGTTACCCAAAGAAGGCACAAGTTTAGATAACTCGTAGCCCAAACTCGTAATTTATTGAGGCGGGATTATAGTATCCTACTTTGTGATCTTGTGTACTTTTGATTCGTGTCTCCCGATTTGGGACTATGGTTAGGAGCCCTACTTTGTGATCTTGTGTACTACCATGACATGTTGACCTGATTAGGGGATTCTGGCACCCTACTTTATGATCTTACGTGTCCCCCTTACTGATACTCTAATCCTTTCGGCAAACTTGTATTAGGGGCTTGGCCGCCTAGTCAAGGGCGATTCCATATAGCTCGTGGAATTTTAGAAATGTAGGGTGTACTATCTAGCTCAGAACTAAAGCAAAGAGTTGAGTCAATGCTTTACAAACGTGAATTGAAGTTTTTTATTAAAATTATGCCCATGTGTTTTTATATATATACTATGATAAACTACTTCCACAAATGCTCTTTGTTATGTTTATATGAAACATATGCTATTTTGGATTGTTCTACATTCCAATACTTTTAAAGTATTGACCCCCTATATTTCAGGTTCTGAGGCACAGTCTCGTGGTTCCGCTAACCAGTAGATTATTTCCAGACATTCAGAGTTGGTGAGCCTCCCTTACTTCGGAAGGCATCTTTCCCATGTATTAGTTTTTTTTTAGTTTTATGGTCCGACCGAAAGCCTTATCCCGGTTTAGACAAGCTAGTATGTTCAGCTCAGTAGAGGCTTCGTAGAATGTTATAGATTGGATTTGGGTTTTTCTTATGGTTTGATGTTATAAAGTTTTAAGTTTGATTATGGGACTATCATGTTTTCAGTTTATGTTTCGCATTTCCATTTCATATGGCTTATGCTTATGATTACATGCTAAGGGGTCTCTCGGGCCTTCATGGTTTGAGATGCCCATCACGGTCAGGTCCTGGGCCAGGTCATGATACTAAAAAAGAAGGGAGTGGCAGTGGTTGAACCTTCAATTGAAAAGGTTATGACAGTTAAGGAATCAGATTAGGAAATTAAAAGTAATTTTGATTATAGTAGTGATGGTGACTTTGAAAGTATTTTTGAGAGCATGTCTGAGGATGATGATAAGTCTGAAGATGTTGGTGGTGATTTAGATATTGAAAAAAGTATGGCTGCAACTAGGTCCAAGGCAAAAGAAAAGTTTGTTGCTTCTCCCAAAAAAGGGAAATCAAAGGGAGTGACGATCAAGAAACCAATGCCCAAAAGCATTGGTAAGAGGAAAAGGTCTGGAAAGCCTAGCACCAAGGGATCAGGTCCAGCTCCAAATCTGCTAAGACCTCAGGATCCCCTGGGTTTTTGCAAAAGAAACTAGTTCCTCAGGAAAAGCTTCTACTTTCAAAGAAAAGGAGAAGGTTTTGGCAAGAGAAGCGATACAGAAGATCCTCAAAACCTAAGAGGTTTTAAGGGGTAGATTTTTTGACCCTGGTATGCCTGGAATGATTGAGTTGACAAATTAGGTGAAGATTTAAAGTTAGGAACACTTGTTTGAGTTACCAGTTCCCACCTTGCATGAAAAAGAAGTTAGAATGTCCTACCATAATCCAACTTTCTCTAATGATGATTTGCACTTGACCACTTAAGTCAATAGGGTGAGCCTTGCAATTGATTAAGAAGTGTTGATTGAAATTCTTGGAGTTCCTATAGAAGAGACCAGGTCCTTAAGAAATGAAAAAGGTTCTGTAAAATTTCTAAAGATCTGTGGCAAGCTGGACGATTTGAACATCAAAATATGAACAAGAAGACACTGAAGAAAGAATACCAACTACTCTTTGAATTGGTTAACAAAGTCCTCTTCCCTCATACTGAAATGAGATCTACCGTGATAGGCCCTTACTTGTTCCTAATGGAGGCCTTGCCAAAATTTCAGAAGAGGAATCTCCTTGTGATTGTGATTGAGCACATAAACACAGTAATGATGTCAAGGGATGGAAAACATGGTTTGGCCTATGAGTTTTGGCTGAACAGGGTCTTTGCATATTTCAATATTGAATGTGGCCATGGAAAGGCTGGATCAGTAAAGCAGATGTTTAATATCACCGCCTTGGAAGATTATGAATGCATTTTTAGGAGCGGTGGTGGAAAGTCAAAGTCTACTATCACTGATCTAATTGATATTCAAACACGGTCGAGGGAGAAGTTGGATGAGATGGCAACCCTTGAGGCTTAAAAGGATGCAGAAATTATAGATTTTAAGGTAGCATTAGTGAAACAAAGCGATGAAGGAACAGGTTCATTGGTGGATTTAAGTGCTGAAAATGCAGAATTATGTGAGAAGGTGAAGAAGTTGGAGGCAAAAGTTGAGATTCTGACTGCAAAGATCGAAGAATTGACTTAACAACTCCTGAAGACTCACGTTGCAGAAAGTGAAAGAATGACCATGCTTCTCTGCTAATTATCCCAAGCCCCTCCTGTTCCTTCCTCTTAAATCTCTTCTCAACCTGGTCCTTCATCTTAAGCCCCGTCTAGTTTGATCTCTCTAAGTTATTTTGGTTTGATTCCTGCGATAATGGCACTATTATTTTTGAGTTTTTGATGCTACTGATTTTTGAATAGTCTATGATGCTATCCTCCATGATTAATGAATAAATCTACTTTGTGCTATCATTTCTCTTATTGTCTCTGATCTTTCTTGCTCATGTCAGTGTAGCCTCAATGGCCATGCATTAATATGTGTGCTTGTCTATACTTGATTTACTATTCTATCTCTTTGATGATGCCAATAAGGGAAGATGAGGTGTAATGTACATGGTGTAGTGTGCATCTCATGAGGGATAACATGTTCTCTTAGGTGTTAATTAATAAGGGAAAGATATAAAGAGGGTTCGGTGACAGAGGGAACAATAGAGAGGGTATCAATGACAGGAGGAATAGGTTGTCATAAAAAAAAGAAAAATTATTAAGTCCTTAGTTTAAATGATTGACAAATTCTCTTTTAAGACCTGGTTCCTAAAGATTATGTGATGATAAAGTTGCAACTACTTAGGGACCTGGCTGACCGCATTCACGTCGTTATGATTGTCGGTTGTACAAAAGAACAAAAGTTGGTGAGAAAGCTGTTGCACTTTTTGTCTCATCCAATGAGACTCTTCTTAGGTTTTCTTGCCTCATATATATTGCTCATCTTCAACAACAAGAAAATCAAGCTTTCATATTCTCACAACAAAATTTCCTTTGAAGCTCTTGAATCAAAGCCTCACTCGAAACAAGGGACCTGCTCGCTCACAAGTTGTGTTTCATGTTCTTGTTGTATTTGAGTCTTTGTCTTGTTATTACAAATGTTGCCTAATGTTGCATAAAGTTATTACTTGGAGAAGAAGGATTAGGAGTTTTAATCCTTGATGTCATGGAGTTTGTATTCAAGGTTGCTTGAATATTAGTGGAGCTTTGGAAATCCTGAAGGTAGATCGTGATTTTTCTCCTTTGAGCAAGGAGTTTTCATGTAAATATTATTTTATTTCTTAGTTATTTATTTTACTTCCTGCATTGTTAAGTTTCTTGTTATATATGCCTATTTGGGACCATGTCCCAAAGTAAGAGGGCAACCAATCGATTTTTTCAACGTTTATATTAGACTGTTCATGAGAAAAGTGTAAATTTCTACCAAGTAAAACACAGTGCCGACAAATACAATCAAGTATTCGCATGCAGGCTTTGACGGGATATAAATCTAAGATTTTAGGTGTGTTTGGTACGGAGAAAATTTTTTTGGGAAAATAAGTTGATATATCAATCTATTTAGTACTTTTTATTAGTAAATAAACTAAAAATATTATGAGCGAACAATATAAATCCCGACAGTTTGGAGCTTGATCACAGGAAATTCTGACATTTTACATAATTACTGAAAATCTCAATTTTGGATCTGTCGAGATACATAATTAGCTCTCAATACATCCAACGAAGATACATAATTAGTTGAATTTTTGGTAATTACTTTATAAGAGTGGAAGTTTGTGTAAATATGATAAGTTAAGGTGTATGTTTATGTTATTTTTTTTAAAATATTAGCTCAAAAATATTTATACATAATCTAGACAATGATGTGAGGTGGGGTGTAATGAGGCTGAAGGAAAGGGGATGAGTTGGAGGGCGAGAAAGAAACAATCAATTTGGAATAACTTATAAAAGTTGTATTTCCTGCTTTCATTGAAAAGTATTTTTTTACGTAAAAAAAATATATTTTTTAAAATGTTAACCAACTCATTTTTAAGAAACTCGTTTTCTAAAAAGTATTTACCCTATTATGAAATATAAGTGGATGGCATGTGTCTAAAATGAATGTTATGTGGCATACTTTTAGTTAGGCTCATAGTCAACTAATCCTCCATCCCTTGAATTGGATAACTTTCAACTTTGGCTATAAATAGTCATGGTTTTGTTTAGAAAATGTATAGAGAGAATACTAATATATAAATTTCTCCCTTGTTACATATTTATTCTTTGTTACTTTTTTAGATAATTTTATACCACGTTATCAACACGAGTTTCTATCATTTTAATTAAAGACTTTTCAACAATAGTAAAGGTAAGAATTTACCTTCCTTAAAATAATTTCAAATATATCTAAACATGAATTTATTGTCCTAGATATATCGAGCAAAACCTACATATCTTGGACACTTGATGCCGAAATTCATTTGGATGCGATGGGTCTAGCAGACACTATAAAAATAAAAATCAAGCATCAACTCAAAATCGTACCAAGGCCATGATATTTCTCCATCGTCATCTTGACGAGCACTTGAAAATAAAATATCTCACCATTAAGGATCCTCTTATATTGTGGAATAACCTAAAAGAGAGATATGACCACCTGAAGATTGTCGTACTTTCATAGACACATTATGAATGGACCCATTTGAGATTACAGGATTTTTAAAATATAGCTGCATATAATTCTGCATGTTTAGAGTTAAAGCACAGTTAAATTTATGCGAAGAAAACATCACCGATCATGACATACTAGAGAAAATATTCTCTACCTTTTCTGCCTCAAGTATGCTCCTGCAGCAGTAATACCGAGAAATGACATTCAAAAAGTATTTTGAACTGATTGCACATCTTCTTGTTGTTGAACAACACAATGATCTTTTGATGAAAAATCATAAAAGTTGTCTTACTGGTACTGCTTCATTTTTCGAAGTAAATATTGTAAATTTTCACCAATTCAGATGTGAAAGAAGTTTTAGCCCCAGTCTTGATCGTCGTCGTGGTTGAGGAAGAAATTTTAATCAGGGTGATCGTCTTGCATTAAATAATGACCCTCAGTACCAACAGTATAAAAAGGAGGGTAAAAATATTGAAGTAGTGCAAAGAAAAAATTCAGAAAATAAATATTATCGAAGTGGGGGAAAGGGGCACTGATCACGTATCTGTTGTACGCCAAAGCATCTGATTAAACTCTATCAGGCATCCCTCAAGAAAATGAATAACAATGTAGAAGTAAATTTTATCTCTGAAGATAATGTTGAGCCTATGTATTTGGATGTTGCAGATTTCTTTGCAATCCCTGAAGAAAATATTTGTCACCTTGTCGATGACGAATCTACAATAGTCTGGGTATTTTACTTTTCTACTGGTTGTATTTGTTTATATTTTTGTTAGTAGTATCTCACTAGTCTTGTAAATAAATAAAGTTTATATAATATGTTATGTGCTAGTAATGTTATGATATTTACTTTGTTTATATTCTCTTCTTCAAGAATATATGGATACTCCTTAAATTTTAATTGGATCAACAATCGTTCATGAAGATATTTGTATAATTGATAGTGGGACAACGCACGCCATATTTAAAGAAGAGAAATATTTTTGTACTTACTTAGGAGACAAACAAATGTTACAACAATCTCTGGTAATTCAAAATTAATTGAAGGCTCCGAAAAAGCTATTATATTTCTGTCTAAAGGGACAAAACTGGTTATAGAAGATGCATTGTTCTCTTCTAAATCCCCAAGAAACTTATTGAGTTTTAAAGATATACGTCGAAATAGATATCATGTTGGGACAATAAATGAAGAGAAAAGACATAAGGACACCATTGAAGTTGTCCCAAATTTTCAAAAAGACATTTAAAGTTTCTGTATATCCTATTACCCCCTTAAACAATTTTGAAATGATATTAATACATCTTTTTGAAATCAATCCCAATTGCACCAATCACTGAATGACACATGTTAATTTATTTATAAATATATATTTTTTATTTTTTTTCTCTCTTATTCTTTTGACTTTTTTCCTCTCTCTTACCCAATTTCCTCCCTCCACGTCAGTCAATACCCCCACCCCCCAAATCTCACACACGTTCTTGTTCTTTTCTTCTTCAACTGATTCCATCTCCTTCGTTTAATAGTTTAAAACTACCATAATCAACCTTTAAACTTGAAAATAATAATCACTTCATTCTTTTTGTGTTATTATAACTGTAGTGAGTTTAGAAAATTAAGATTGAACATAATTTTTTGAATTTATTTTGTGAGTTATTTTTTATCCTCCAATATCATACGAAAATCAATGATTTCTTATAATCTTTTATGATTTCTTTTAATAAAAATTTTAGCTCACTTTAACATTAATTTCTTCCACCATTATAATTTAGCAACCCAATGAAATTTTATCACTATTTTAGGCATCGAAAAATACCTTTTCATCGGAGAAAATGGTGTCTAACATACCATGTCCTTCTTATTGATCTTTTTTATGTATCTTTATCATTTTTATTGAAAAATAAATGCTGACCATGATAAAATTCATCATCATCTCATTAATAGAGAAGAAGAGGAAAAGGAAAAATAAGACACCATTAATGGAGAAGAAGGAAGAAACAAAAGAAAAAAATACTAAAATACAAAAAGAAAAAAGTGGAACCTTTTTATTACACGTGGCATTTTTTAATTTGTTGGTTCAGTAATTATTTTTACTCACCCACGTATCTTGCATGATAAAATATATGGGCTGAAAATTTAGTTAATATGGTCTATTTATAATGATTTTTATAACTTTTGTGGGGTAATAAGTTGCCTGCAAAGTTAAGGTGTCTTTTGAAAATCTCGGATAAGTTCAATGGTGATTTTATGTTCTCATAAATGAACTGAATATTGAATATCTTGGCATTACCAAAAATATCTCAGGCCAGAAACACGTGTTGAAAAAGTTACCAATTTTATCTTCCTACTTATATTATGCAGAAATTAGTACAGTTAAAGCACACTCTATCATAAATCAGAAGTTTATCGATCTAAATAAATTTGTGCTTTGGCATGATCAAATAGGTCATCCTGACTCAATAATGATGAGATGAATCATTGAAAATTCAAAAGGACATCCGTTGAAGAACCTAAAGCTTCTTACAAGTGATGAATTTTCATGTGATACTTGTTATCAAGGCAAACTGATAACAAAACCATCGTCGTTGAAAGTTGGCATCAAATCCCCTCTTTTTTAGAACGTATACATTGAGATATATGTGGACTTATTCACTCATCTAGTGGGTCACTTAGATATTTTATGGATCCAATAGACGTATCTTCAAGATGATCTCGTGTGTGTCTCTTATCGTCTCGCAATCTGAAGTTTGTAAAATCATTGGCACAAATAATACAATTAAGGGCACAATTCCCAGATTATCATATTAAGGTTATTCACCTCGATAATGCTGGAGAATTTACATCCCAAGTTTTTAATGATTATTGTACATTTTAAGCTTTTGATGATTACTATATATCAATTAGATAAGAGTTGAACATCTTGTCACTCATGTTCATACTCAAAATGACTTTGTTGAGTCATTTCTTAAGCATCTACAATTGATTGCAAGACCACTACTTATGAAAACGAAATTGTCCATTACTGTTTAGGGTCATGCTATCTTGCAGGCAGTATCATTTTTTTGTATCAGACCAACCCATTATAATAAGTATTCTCCGTTAAAACTGATCCTTGGTCATGAGCCAAATATTGCTTATCTACAAATTATTGAATGTGTTGCATATGTTCCAGTTGCACCACCACATCACACTAAAATAAGCCTCCAGAAAAGGTTAAGAATATATATTGGGTTCGAGATATCCTTCATAATTCGCTCCCTTGAATCATTGATGGGAGATTTATTTACTGCTCAATTTACATATTGTCGATTTGATGAAATAAATTTTCCGCAATTAGGAGGAGAGAAACATGAACTTAAAAGAGAAATTGCATGAAAAGTTTCATCATCATCTCACTTTGACCCACATACCCCATATATGAAAATGAGATCCAGAAGATCATTCATTTATAGAAATTAGCAAATCAAATGTCAGATGTATTTACTGATTTGAAAAGAATAACTAAGTCACATATTCCCACAACGATTGTGCTTGTCCAAATTGAAGTCCCAAAAGGACCAACTACTCATGTCATAGCTTCAAAATCTCAAACACGTCTGAAGCGTGGTAGGTCATTGGTTCAAAGAATAAAAATTCTAGAAAATTTATAAAGGAATCTCATGAAGAGACTCAAAATCATATTAATCATGATATTTTTGAAGAAATCAGTGAACTCGAGACTCAAGTGAATGAAGAACTTTCAATAAGTTCTACTAGTGATGAGATAAATTTAAATCGATCAAAAATTATGAATGATAATATTTTTGCATATAATGTCGCACTAAATATTATGCAAACCAGTGAGGACCTTGAACCTCTATCTGTCGAAAAAATATCGATGAAGAAAAGATTGACCAAAATCGCAAGAGGCAATTTAATCAGAATTGAACTCACTTGATAAATGAGAGGTTTTTGGACCTATAGTCCAAATCCTAGATGGTGTAAAATCAATCGGTCATAAATGGGTCTTTGTACATAAAAGAAATGAGAGAAATGAAATTATAAGATACAAGGCACGCCTTGTTGCACAAGGATTCTCTCAAAGACCCAGTGTCGACTATGAAGAAATATATTCACCTGTTATGGATGCAATAACGTTTTGATACCTCATTGGTCTAACTGTACATGAAAATTTTAAAATTCATCTAATGAATGTGGTTACAACTTATCTTTATGGCTCACTTGATAATGAAATTTACATGAGGATCTTAGAAGGATTAAAAATGCCTAAATCATATAGTTCAAAATCTCGAAAATTATATTCAATCAAATTAAAAAGATTGTTATACGGTCTAAATAATTAGGGCTTATGTGGTATAATCACCTTAGTGAGTACTTAATAAATGAAGGTTATATAAATGATGTCATTTGTCCTTATATTTTTATTAAGAAAATGGCATCAGGGTTTGTTATCCTTTCTGTTTATGTTGATGACATGAGTTTCATTGGAACTTCAGAAGAGGTCCACAAGGCAATTGAATATCTCAAGAAAGAATTTGAGATGAAAGATCTTGGAAAGATAAAACTTTGTCTTGATCTGCAGATTGAACATTTAGTAGACAGAGTCTTCATTCACTAAACTGTCTATACCGAGAAGGTTTTGAAACGATTATACATGGACAAAGCATATCCATTAAGTACTCAAATGGTTGTTCGGTCACTTGAGGTGAGTAAAAATTCGTCGATGGTTGTTTGATCACTTGAGGTGAGTAAAGATCCGTTCCGACCTCTAGAAGAGGGTGAATAGATTATTGATCCCATATCATATCTCAGTGTTATTGGTGCACTTATGTATCTTGCTAACGCTACAAGGGCGAATATAGCATCTTCTATTAATTTGCTAGCAAGGTATAGTTCTCTTCCTATGCGAAGACACTGAAACGGAGTTAAGTATATATTGAGATATCTAAAAGGGATTATTGATATGGGTTTGCTTTATACTAACAAAATCAATGCATATTTTATTGGCCATGCAGATGCAGGTTATTTATTTGACCCACATAAAGCTCGATCTCAAATGGGCTATATGTTTGCATATGAAAGTACTACTATATTATGGCGATCAACAAAGCAGTCTATCATTGCTACTTCTTTAAATTATGTTAAGATAATAGTTATTCGTGAAGCATATAGAGAGTGCATATTGTTGAGATCAACGATACATTTCATCAAAGAAAGATGTGGCCTGAAATGTGATATCAAAGAACCCACAGTCCAATTTGAAAACAATGCAGCATGCATAGCTCAATTAAAGAGAGGTTTTATAAAGGGTGGTAGAACGGAGCACATTTCGCCAAAATTATTCTTCACACGTGATCTCCAAAAAAAATGGTAATATTGATGTACAACAAATCCTTTCTAGTGACAATCCAATAGTTTTGTTCACTAAATCTTTACCAACTTCAAATCTTGAGAAAATGGTACACAAGATTGAAATGTGAATATTAAACCATTTGAATCGAGGTCTTTATTAGGGAAAGTAAGAATACGCATTGTACTCTTTTTTCCTTAATCAAGATTTTATCCCATTAAATTTTCCTGATATGGTGTTTAAGTTAACAGCACTCACATGCGTATTCAATAAATTTTTCTTTACATTAACATTCAAGAGGGAGTACTATGAAATATAAGTAGATGTCATGTGTCTAAAATGGATATCATGTGACATACTTTTAGTTTGGCTCATAGCCAATTAATCCTCCACTCGAGTTGGATAAATTCCAACTTTGGCTATAAATAGCCACGATTTTATTTAGAAAATATATACAGAGAATACAAATATATAAAATTCTCAAATGTTACATATTTACTCTTTGTTAGACAGTTTTTATAACTTACCCCCGACAAAACATAAACTCAAAAACTCTGAAAAAGGTTTGCTTCGATACCAAACACACGCTTAAACCTTTTATATACGTGTAGAAAACCAATATCAATAAAGCTAAATATATAAACCATAATCACTCTAAATTTACCCTAAAGGGCCATTATTTCCAATAATCATTTTTCCGGCTTTAGCAGGGATGTCTCCCTCTCAAATCAGTAAGATATGATGACTAAAACTTACGGTGAATTATTGGTCCTTAAAAACAACTTTAACCATTGCTGCTGATGGCTTTAACTAATAACCAAAGCTTAACAAATTTGCAAGCTCGTTAGCAACAAAATTATTTTCTTGGATGCTTATGAGTACCACAATTTTTTTCAACAGGCCAAAAGAAGTAGACAATCAGAGACTCGTTAGAACGACGACGATGCACTCAACTCTCAGTTTCCTCTTTTTTTAATTGTTCGCTCAACTTGTAATTTTCTTGTTGCTTTGTACCACAATGTTGGTGGTAGAAGAACAAGCCAGCTTCCACATGAAATCAATATGAAACATCTCTTCGAATATACCAATGAAATTCTGAGAATACATTTCTTTCTGACCTGCGACGTCTAAAAGATACAGGTAAAATAAATGACTAGGACAACTCTAATTTTAACAATTGCTGCCAACAGCCCGCTTGAGCAGAAACTACAGGGGCTACCTGGCTCCTAGATATTAAGGAAGTTGTTGAAAATGTACACTTATGAACTGGCGCTCAAAATTAGTGTTGAGGTAAAGCAGGTCTTTTTTCCAGCATTTCATAGTGGAGGACAAAATTATCCTGCATTGAAGTTGCAGCTGAGTTAAAACACTGGTAACTTCACAAAAACTGACGTAGCAAACACAACCAATACACGAATTCAACACTGTACTTTGATATCCATACCTTACGGATCGTCTCCCATGTGTTTGGATCAAAACAAATGTAAGACCCTCTCTCATATGCATTCGTCTTGACAAGAGGCTCCATGTTGGCAACCCTCATAAACCACAACCGATGTTCTCTGTGATAAAACCAACCGCGGTTATACCTGCACACAGAAAATGAACCTACTATCAACCTACTTCAGCTAAGCACTAAGGACATTGTAAATCCAGGAGGACAACTATGCGGTAAGGGGAGCATGCTAACATGCAATTGTTGACAAATTAGCTCTCCGGAATACAGTAGAAGGAAATATACACCTAAGAGCAACCAAGTTTGTCAAAAACAGAAAACATACAGTTCATTTGCAGCATACAGTTGCGCTTCATCTTTCGGCATGCTGTAAAACATAATGGATCCTGTTATTATTGCATAAATTTCACAATCAAGGAACATTACCAGTTCACCAAAAGACTTGCCTGTAAAAAATGTAAAATAAAGTATCTAGCTGAAACTTCGAGAAGTATGCTTGCTGCATCCAGTAAAAAAGATATTTCAATAAACAAAAAAGTCAGATCCAAATAAACAAAAATGCAAAGGAAACTCACACTTAAAGGTGGTGGCTGCTTTGCATAATAACATTGGGGTGCAGTAAATTCTGGATCCCCTTTGGCAGGCTCATCGGACCATGGGGAACCAAAAGTCTTGTACAAATTTTCAGCAGAGTTCAAATTCAACCCAAGTGTTGTTAGATCAATTCCAAGTGCAAGAGAGGTCAAATCAGGATCACTCATCCGTATTACACTTAGCAAACCAAGCATGCCAAACGGGTCAGGAGCAACTTGGGATTGCATGGACTTTAAGCTCTGATCCCTGTATGGCTGACCTAAAGTGGACATTTGTTGCAACCTGAATTGGGGTTGACCCTGATTCTGTTGGTTGTACTGCTGAATGAGCTGATCATATGTTCCAACACCGGAAACAATACTTGAAGAATTAAGAGGCCGTAATCCAATACCAGGAGTTCCACCACTCTGAACCCGAAGGAAGATTTACAGAAAGTTAGCTCTTTCAGACCCGAATGAATGCAGCTATTCTAGATTTGCTCTAACTTGACCAAATCAGAACTCCAGTTTCAAATGTAATTCTTTTCTTTCTTTCCCCCTGGTAGTCAGGAGGGTAAATCCAGCTTTTTTTTTTTTTTTTTTGAGAATAGTAAATTAAATCCAGCGTTATCACTAATACAAGAAAAACATTTTTGGGGGGAAGAGCTGATTAGCAGAAACTTAGTATATAAACCAAACCTCTGACCACCAAATCAGCAAGTCAAGTGGGGAAGCACTCAGGTAGAAGATTTAACAACGGATCAACCCCACACACAAAAAGATGGATAGATCGAAGGCGGAAAATGTGTTAATAATATCTTCTTTATAAACAAAATCTTTTTGTTAGAAACTATGTAGCACTGAATTTACGGGTTTGACCTCGTGTTGAACCAAGTAAAATGCTTCCAATTGGATAGGGTTGGTAAGGTGGAGAAGGTTCAGCATAAAAAAGTAGGGATTACCACGGGCAATTCCAAACACAATAGGATTACTTATAGGCTAGCGGGACTGAACTCTACAGATTTATCCAGAATATAAAGGAACAACCGAACTTACTCCTAACAAACTCACTGGAGAAGAAAGGGACAAGCTAAAACATAGTCTTAACAAATTGCTGCATCGAAGTAACACATTTTAGCCTTTTACTCAGCAGGAGAGGGGGTTCATTTCCCGTTATACAAGATGTAGTCTCAAAAAGTTGAACTACCCAATATTTTACTTGGAGCAGACAAGATAAATATTTCTCCCACTGTCCCCCCAACCCAAAACAAGGATTGGAAAAAAACAGAAAAACAGATTATTAAAAAGAAAAAAGGAAAGAAGAGAGACCCAAAAGAAAAATAAGAGTAATGCACCTGTTGATGATAACTGGAGTGTGATGATTGGAAGACATCTGGACCATGTAAACTCAGTAGATCCTGGTTGTTCATATTTGAAAAGGAGACACCACTACTACTAACAGATGGAGCATGTTGCAGCTGCTGCTGCGGACGATGTGATGAGTATGTTCCACCCAAATTAAAACCTGCGGATCTTCCCATCTGCGCCATTAGACCGAAGGCAGAATCAGCAGACTGAAGCATTTACTGTAAGGTTATGGTTCTATCAAATAGCCAGGTGAAGTTTCAGAAATCTATGCTTACTGAGAAGTGTTGCTGCTGCATCATAGAAAGAGCATTATCATGAAGCTGCTCTTTCTGGTGAGGATCCATAGCATAATCAGCATTTCCACCTTAGCAAACATGAGAGAAATAGTATTATTCGACTCCTAGCATGGAAGAGCATCCAGTAAACCCCCCCTCACACCCCAAAGCCATTTTCCACTACCCCCTTCTCTTTCCGTGGTCCCCCCACCCACCCCCAAGAAAAAAAAATTGTTCAGACCATAAAGCAAAGAAGACAAATACTTTTCCCCTGGTAAGTACAAATTTCAGGGGAATTCAGGCAGAAAATGAAAAATCCCGGTCCTTGGCCTTCTCAAGAAAAAAAAGAGCTATATGACAAAGCAAGGATGCTAATAATAGAGAGGAAGTTTGAGCTTGTGAGTTGTGACAGAATCTACTGTCATCAGGAATTATGAACCTTGACAAGGAGACATACTGGTCCTCGATTTCATGTTTTTGTTACAGCCAAAGGGAAGTATAAAAGATTCCCTTCTCCATTCTATCCTATTAAAACAATGAAAAGCCTAACGTGAAAGGTTACAACAATCTCCGATTTCACGTCACCTCTGATACAATAAAAACTTGGAAGACACGAAATTGGCTCAAAACAGTCCAAACACACTGGAGACCACTCTCGGATTCAAGAATGCGATACAAGATGGACAATATTACTAGGTGTTTGACACCTTTTGCAGCCAACAACAAACTAAGTTAACAACACAAGATGAAACAACAATGAGAAGAACAACAACAACAACAAAAACGGCTTCACAATACAAGATACAAAACGGATACAAGCTTACAAAAGGAAAAGGATAGATAGACCACATGAAGGTATAATGTTAAGAACCCAAGAATGGTAACTCTTGGACCCTTAACACTACATACAACAATAAACCTATCTCTTACGTGACACAAGATCAGAATCCACCTCTCTAGCATCAACGTTTCCAAGCAATCAACAACAAAGAGAATCCACCCTATTGTTGTCTCCTAGTTTCGGTTTTGCCTCATCAAGAGAAGAGAGGACTTTGTGTTTTTCAAGTGTTTCTCACTTCAACATCCATAATAATCTAAGTAAATAAAACCCTACATTGTTCTTTATATAGCTATTACAATATATAAGTTAAAATGACCAAAAGGGCCTTCAAAGAGTGGGTTGTCCATCAAGTGTAAGTTATGGGCTGATTTTGGTGTGTTTTGGGTCTCTTCTACACTTAATTGCACACACCAAGTCTCGAAACCAATGCGCACCCTTATAAGTCCATATCCGTGATTATTCTTATATCATCCTCTCCATCTTGAGAGGAATTTGCCCACAAATTCACGACTTCATCTCGTTCAATTGGCCACTTCAAAAGAAACCACTCAAAACAGTCCGCAAAACATGAAGAGCTCGAGAGCTCAATAATAACAAGGGACGTATCAAAAAACGAGCTAAAAACAGCCCACAAGAGATGCACAAAAATAGTCCATAAGCTAGCCAAATACGAGAGCATAATGACAAAAAGTCTCGGATCCAACATCTTCATTTTAACCCTCAGCTTCCTCTCCCTCTTGAGATTGGCCTTCAATCTCATCAGACCCAAGTCTCCTTCTATCATATAAGCATCGTCGTAGACTCCATATCCTTCGTGTCTCTCTCTACCATGTTCCTCTTCTTGGATGTGTCGGTTTTGGGAAAGGGAACTTTCGGTTGAGAAGCTCGATTTGGTAATGTGGAGCTTTGGTTGTGGAGCTTGGATGGGAGGAAATTGGCTTCCAAGTCCTCCTTGTTGGACTTGATCAACTTGCGGGGGAAGTGGTCCATCTTGTTCTCGGTTTTGAAGGCTATTTGGAGCTTGGCTTGTGGCATTATGTGGTGGTCTTGGAGGATTGGTCATTGGAAGTAAAGTTTCGGGAGTAAAAGCACGAGAGTTCCTTCTACTCTCCATTTGATCCAACCTCTCACTCATAGTTACCACATCCGAGTCAAATTTTTCAAGATCCGCATTTGCCCTAGCAAGATCTCGGGACAAATCATCAAGGAGGGCCAAAATGGTTTCCATTATGGCCAAGAAGTTACCTACAAAACAACAAACAAGTTAGTTGTACAAGAATGGTCCTCACACTCCCTCTCTATTGTTTTGTCTCTCGAATTTTTTTTTCACTTTGATCTCAAAAGTGTCGTAACCTTGCTTGTACTCCGTGAGGCATTGAGAGGTGGACCAAGTATTACAACGACTCGAGAATAAGACACACAAAGGAACATATACACGAAGGACGATTTCAAAACTAACTTACAATCTAGTACGAGCTTGTAAGTTAGTAATGGAATCAACAAACGAAACAAAAAAAACAACACAATGAAACTAAAAGATCAAAA
The DNA here is from genome assembly GCA_030864225.1 of Capsicum baccatum var. pendulum. Classification (NCBI taxonomy): domain Eukaryota; kingdom Viridiplantae; phylum Streptophyta; class Magnoliopsida; order Solanales; family Solanaceae; genus Capsicum; species Capsicum baccatum. The sequence continues at coordinate 44,157,660 of CM061560.1, forward strand.
TTTGAGCCAAAATTGTTGCGTGAACAGTGTATATGGCGATGTGGCAGTCCAAGTGGCAGTCCACTAGTGGTTCGGTTCTTGACAAATTTTAATTTCACAATTTGAACTTTGGGGGAAATTGTTCAATGGAGGGAAATACAAACTAGTCTTAGAGCTCCTTTTTCAATTCAAAGTTCAAGACTCAAAAGTCTTTGACTAGACTTGTACTTCTCCTTAAAACATGGACCCTTGTTCTATGGGAAAAGGTTGAGATGTGATGTAAAGTCTTTTGGGTGGTTGGAGGTCTTTCAAGATTCAACAAATACCACACCTTGTCTTTCACCTTTTTAAGATCTAAGTTCACTTTAATATTAACAAGGTGATGAATATGGTGAAGAACTTGAAGAACACAACAACCACAACAAGAACAACCAACAGCAATCTCCCAAGAAAACAAGTTCACCACAACATGTTCAACAATCTCACGGTCAAGGACCACAAGGATAGCAACAACAATCGGCTAAGTCCTCTTTGTGTTGTGTTTTCGGTTTTACAAAAGGTGAAGGTTGTGATGAACAACAAGAACACAACAAAAACCTCTCAAGGTAACAACAACACCACAACACAAGGCCTTCAACTCGATCAAGGCTAGAACAACAACAACATCCGATCGGCCACACTTTGTTCACAACAACAATATTAACAATTCAAGCTCAAGTTTGGATCGACTCAAAGTGTTAGTGAGGAACAAAACTAACATTATAAACACACAAGACAAGTAAAAAACTCTTAGACCTAGACTTCAAGAACAAATCTCGGCTAAGAACACCACAAGAACACAATTTCGGCCAAGAAAACAACAATAGACAGATTGCAATTTTTCTGAAATTTTCAGCTTTTCAACAATTTTTTTTTTATTTTCTAACAAGTAAGCCCAGGATTGATCTTGTAGGAACAAGGTCAAGCCAAGCTTTGATACCAAATGATACAATAAAAACTTGAAAGACACGAAATTAGCTCAAAACAGTCCAAACACACTCCAAAAATAGTCCACTAATTCAAAGAACCGAGGACCCTTTTGGAGACCAGGACAATATTACTAGGTGTTTGACACCTTACAGCCAACAACAAACTAAGTTAACAACACAAGATGAAACAACAATGAGAAGAAGAACAACAACAAAAACGGCTTCACAATACAAGATTACAAAAGGAAAAGGATTGATAGATAGACCACATGAAGGTATAATGTTAAGAACCCAAGAATGGTAACTCTTGGACCCTTAACACTACATACAACAATAAACCTATCTCTTCCGTGACACAAGATCAGAATCCACCTCTCTAGCATCAACGTTTCCAAGCAATCAACAACAAAGAGAATCCACCCTATTGTTGTCTCCTAGTTTCGGTTTTGCCTCATCAAGAGAAGAGAGGACTTTGTGTTTTTCAAGTGTTTCTCACTTCAACATCCATAATAATCCAAGTAAATAAAACCCTGCATTGTTCTTTATATAGCTATTACAAGATATAAGTTAAAATGACCAAAAAGGCCTTCAAAGAAAAGAGTGGGTTGTCCATCAAGTGTAAGTTATGGGCTGATTTTGGTGTGTTTTGGGCCTCTTCTACACTTAAATTGCACACACCAAGTCTCGAAACCAACGTGCACCCTTATAAGTCCATATCCGTGATTATTCTTGTATCAACCTCCTCAATTAGGGAAGGAACAAGGTCTCATAGTGTCCTTCTTTAACTCCTTATTCCTGTCCTTACTTTTGTGATCCCAGCTAAAAAGTGCAATAGCAAACATATGTAGCATATCACCACTTGATCATCTCAACAGTAACAACATCATACCCAGTGAAATCCCACAAGTGAGGTCTGGGGAGGGAAGAGTGTATGCAGACCTTACCACTACACCTCGAGGAGGTAGAGAGGCTGCTTACAAAAGACCCTCAGCTCAAGTGCTACCACTTGATCACCCCACTCAAGACAAATCGTAAAAGCTTTGTGCATTGAGAAAAGCACCTTTAAATCCTGGTAAAGCAGGAAAATCTTCATTTTGAATGCTGAATTCCTGGTTTTGCTGAACAATAGGACTGATCCCTTGTTTCCGCAAAGAACCTGAAAAATCTTGCAGTATCAAATATTCTGAATAAACTGTATGACAAAAGCACTAACAAAGAATGTTTAGAAGGAGAAGGAACTTTAGTTACCCAATTGCCCTTGAGGTCCTCCAGCCGAACTAGGTCGACTGCTTAACTGAGGGAAATCATTGATATCAAAAGGAGATCCATCATTCGTATTTACATCATTCAACAATCCCAAAGAATTAAGGTGTCCCATTGCTTGGACGTGGTTTTGTGATAGTGGACCACCAGAGGGATAGGAATTTCCTAACATAGAAAGTACCTGCGGAGAGGCTGATTCCAGATACTACCATTAGCATAAGAGGAATTCACCAACCTACAAACACTGGGTGTTACATATACCTAATTAACCTACCAATTTAAAAATGACAAAGGCTGCAAATGATATCTCTATGTGAAGGCAATGACAAAAGCAGCAGGAGTTTCTAATCGGTTTATTTAGGTAAACAAGTTGAACAAAAACCACAACATAATTTTTCAATCCGAACGAACTTATTAGACGAAGAACAAAAACCATTTCTGCATCCTTTGCTATGGCACCATCCCTCCTATTTTCTTCTTCTTGCAAACCCTAATTCAGAAATCTTGAAAAGAGGGCCATATTACTTTTATTGCAGATTTTCCTTATTTGTACTTTTTTTACTGGCATAAACTTTGATTGATACAGAAGCTTAGTTTTGATCCAATATGCTATATTTTTTTGGACAGAATATAAGCTTAGCATCAGTCGCACTTTCAACTCATGTGTGTGACCCCCCACCCCACCCCACACACAAAAAAAAAAAAAAAAAAAAAAAAAAAAATCGACACGCACATATATTCCATTTCACTTGGTCATAATATTATGGAGGTTATTATATATTTTCAAATGTCAAGGAGGTTTTATCACAAATCAAAACTAACTGTAATTCATATGTAACTCAAAGGACTTCTCATGTGGAGAAATTCTCAAGAAAATATAAGCCGAAGGAATCAAAAGAAAACCTTGTAAAGTTCGGCCAAAGAAAAGATATTAATTTAACCAACAAAACAGCTCATAAAACTTGCACATATGTTTGAAACTCTTATAATATCTCCATTTCCCTTCCAGCACAGATAACCTGATACAATGTGGGAAAAAATATGTCTGAAAATGAATGACAAGGAATATTGAGAAGATCCCTAATTCCAGTAATTTCATCCACCAAGGTTTGTGATTAGCAAAATTAGCACGTTCATTTTCACTACATTGGAAACTAATCATAACCTCCAAAGCAAGAAATAGTGCATCTGAAAAAAAACAAAAGAATGGAACAAGCTGAAGCTCTGCCAACTGTGAGCAAAATCTCGTCAATAACTCTGGATAGTGAAAAAAGAGAACACATACCAAGAACCCAAGGCAGTTAAACAAACTAGATGAGGCCAGAGAGAGCCCATCAGTATTTCAAGCTAATTAGATGCGGAACAACAGAGAAAACAAGGGAACTAACAAACTAGAAAAATCATCATCTATTCAAAGCTAATTTACCTTGCTGAAGAACACCACTCATCATCCTATTAGGTCCTTGAACATTTAAATTTCCAGAACCGGCATTGGCGTTCATATTTAACCGTGAAGCAAGACCAGGCACAGACAATCCTGCCCCAGAGTTAATGCTTCTGCCAATGTTTCCCCCACCAACAATATTTCCAACTGAGTTTGTCATCCTTGGGCCTGCATTTCCCAAAATTTGGGACACTCCAAGACCTGGCACAGAACTTCGATTACCAATTCCTGCAGAGGTTGGGAGAATCCCAGGAATAGAACCTCCTACACCACTAACATTATTGCTATATCCCGCATTACCAACAACACCCATACCACCTCTACTTGTCATTCCAGAATGACCGTGCGAATTGCCTTGGGATATCTGCAACACAAATACTCACAGGCATTTAATATATGCAATACAAGGTGTTGCCTAGGCATATAATGGAGGAGAAAACCAAGAATATTTCCGGAATGAGATTTAATAAATCTTTGACATGGTTTACAATATAATTAGCAGTATCTCTCAAGAGCTCTTTTCATCTCCACTTCCAAAAAGCGAATTAAATCATTTCCATAATCAAAATCCCACTCCGCCCCTCTAAAGTTTCTCTCTTCATGGTTTCCCATCTCAAATTACACTTCACCAAGCGCAGGAGAGAGCCTAGAAGAGAAAATGACAATGATTTTGAATATTTTTTCCCTCCTTTCCTCTCCCACTTAGGTAATATCAAATACAAAAAGATGGAACAATGGTAAGAAACATTAAACAAACCTGCGAAAGGGCAGGCGCAAGATTGTTTGATGAAAAACGACCACCAGAAAGGTTATTCCCAGATTGCTGCACACCACTGGAGGGGACGTTATTTATTGCTGTGTTTCTTGACCCAAGTGTGCTGTGCATGTTCGGAAGGTTGAAACTCCCATGAATGTTATGCAGCCCCTGAATACTTCCTGTGAGGACGAAGTTTATTGATAGATCGGCATAAATATCAGAAAGTAATGAGAATCTAGCAAATAACTCACCAGAGTGATGATAAAGAGGGGAGGCCGCACCAGATTGAGGAGGGAAAGTTGACGGAAATGAGCGACCGGTGTTGTCAGAAAGATTTGAAGCTGATCCGTTTAGAGAAGACTACAACCAAACAGGAAACACATTATGAGTGGACTGCTAAATAATTGTTCAGCTTAGAATAGCCCTTTTTCATGCATGAAGAAGTACTCTAAAAACTATGTCATCCAAGACATCTAATACACCAAAGAGAAAGGTAAGCAATCAAATAAAAGCAGAAGTGGTCCATAAAGAAGCTCAAGTTCCCTAATTCAAGCATAGACTCAAACCTACAACCTTGAACTATCTTCTGCATAATCAAGCAATCATGACATTGGATTCTAAATTTCTCATCCAGCAAAAGGAGCTGGTTTCTGTGGAGTGATAAATGCATGGCATTTTGTGAAAAGGCCAGCTATCTACAAAAGGCTAAGAATATACATACGAGAAAGTTGCGATAAGAAGCCCATTACTGAAATACATAGTATTTAGACGCCAAAGATCCACCAAATTTCTGATCTCTCCAAGAGTACAAAGCCATTAAGAGAACACCCAATTAAGGAAGTCTATTAATTTTCCAAATGCCGATTTAGGAAGTCCATTCATTTTCCCAATGCATCAGCCAGATCTAGGAATTAGTCTTTCCATAACAATCGATATGAAATTTTAACTACAGAATCCCAGTACTAATATCCATGCCTCAAAAGTGCTGACAGTTTCAGATAACAGCGATAAAGGTATAGATAATGCAAGAGACCTATAAACAACATCTGTCACATGCTGCATAACCATTCGACGATCATGCATGATTTAAATTAAACTTGGGGACAATAGCAAGATGCTTTATAGTTCATCTACTAGAGAGGTAACATCAGTTAACGTCGTGAATGATAATTGTCATCTGAATTTCCTGACCAGTATTTTATTCCTCAATCTAGTAATGATCAGCTCCAATGAAGTAGGAAATAAAAGAGAGAAAGTTTATCCAACTAGTATAACTAAAATCAAATATTTCCAGAAAAGTAAAAAAAAAAATAACAATAGAAGGATAATAGCTTTACAGAAACATAAAAGAATTCCTTTTGTGCCAAAATATGACAACTTTCGTTTTGGGGTGCTCCAATTTTTTTGACACTATCTACTAACAACAAATTTTATATAACTTGCCAAAATATGACGACTTTCATTTTGGGGTGCTCCAATTTTTTTGACACTATCTACTCACAACAAATTTTATATAACTTTCACAAAGTTCAAAAATCAAATTTAACTATTAAAGATTTAAACTTTGACGATTTTAATGTATTAAATTAAATTTTCAACCATTACTTTAATACTTCCTTAAACTACAAAATATGGAAGATCAGTCAAAGTAACAGCCATGAATACAAGAGTAACTTTTTAATCCAGGAGAGGTGGAAATTAGATTCTACCAGCATCGACCAACTTCTCGTACAATATCAGCACCTAGTCCTCCTTCCATGAAAAGGAAAGTGAACAGAAAAGAGGCCAACTAAAAAAGAACAATCTTCCCCAAAACCATGAATACAAGAACAGAACTGAAATATCAGTATAAAATAAATTTTACTAAGAAAGATAAATACGTTGGGTAACCCTGACATTGCAGAAATGTCAAGATGTCATGCAGATTTTATTTTTCCCTGGTTGTACAGCAGCTTCCCTTATCCTTTTCTTCGGAAAGGTTATGAGAGAAAATATTGGAAGCCTTTCCAATGAGTAAATACCTATTATCTGAAAAGGAATGTGATTGGAACAGCCAGTCAAAGAGTATTATTTATCTCTAGAATCGAATTGAGCGGAAAAGAAAGACGAAATCATCAGAAAGAAATCAAAGCAAAACTTAAGTCTTGAGACATGCTGAGAGAGAGAGCCACGAAGCATAAATACAAAAAGTTCTGAACATGCATAACATATGACCCAATGGAAGCCAATTTTTCTGAAACGAATTCAGAACGAGTTAACCGCTTCAAAACACCAGCTAAAATTCGAAAAGGTAAATAACCATCTGAAATTTTAGGCTCATGTTACTACCATGCAACTTGGAGATCCCAATTTCAAATTCTATTTACAACACTTAATGTGAGAACGTGTGCTCCCCCCTCGGTCAACAGGTTTACTCTGAACATGTGTGAGTAGTACAGCAAGCTACACACTGAATTAATGAAGTGCACAAAAATGTAATATCTACCTAAAAAAAAAAGGGAAGCGCACAAAATGGCGCAGTTACAATAAAGTATGCATAAACTTAAATGACATAAAGGTGTTAAAAAGTTCCGCGGCATGAAACTGGTCATGACATATGCAAATTAACAACTTACACGTGCACATCATAAGAACTACATTGTGAATAATGTGCACGCCTGCCAATTTACTTTCAGACTATTCCATGAAAAATAATAATGACAATCAAAATCCTTTTTACTTAACATGGGATTCACAGTTTCCGGATTTGGAGGTGAGGTATTAGCAAAATTTCAAATGGACTAAACACAAGGTAATATATACACAACAACCAAGCGAAACTAAAACTAAAACTTAAAAGAAAAAAACATAGTCCCTCTGTTTCAATTTATTGGCCTTACTTTCCTTTTAAGTCTGATTCAAAAATAATGTCTCTTCTCCTTTTTGACAACTCTTGCATTTCAACTTTCCCACATAGAATATTCAAGACCACAAGATTAACGCACATTTTGGTACATTCGAAAGTTTCAGTTTCTTTACTTTCTTAAACTACATATCAAGTCAAAACCAAACAACCAAATTGAAACAAGAGAGTATTATCCATCATTCTTCTATGACAAATCCACGCACCCAAAAAATTAAATAAAATTAACAATTTGATAAGTAAACTGGAAAAAGAAAATAATGAAACCTAAATACAACTCCTTCATGCCAACTTTCCACATAACATATTTAACACCCCCAAGATTAAAAGGCACTTGCGCGTCTTTAATTTAAGACAACAAGTCAAAAATTAAATAGAATCAACTATTTCGTTCCAACTTTCCATATAACATGTTTAGTACCACAAGATTAAAAGACTTCCTACGTATCTTTAATTTTAGAGGATAAGATTAAAAAGTAGTTATTATTTACTTTGTTAAACTCGGCGTGTAAGTCAAAAATTAAATAGAATTAACTAATCCACAATTAGGAACCCAAAGTAACAGTAAAAGTAGGAACCCTAATATTTTTGCGGGATATACAAAATCTAGAGTAACATATAGGAATAGATAAACGCGCGCACACATATATATATAGAGAGAGAGAGATTTACCGGAAAAGGAGATACGAAGAGATCTGCGAAAAGAGGTGCGAGCGAGCTACTGATCTTGGTGTCAGGTGAATTGATTAAAGGGAGAGAGAAAGAGGGGGAAATGGAAAAGAGAGGCCTATAAATAAAGATTTGTTTTTTCGAAATCCAAAACCCAAAAGCCCAAAAACTGGTACTACTTTAATTAGGGGTGCTCTTTAAAAAAAAAAAAAATAGCTTAACCTAATGATGTTTTAAAGTTTTAAATTTAAATTTATTTATTTTGTATAGTTATTTAATGTTAAAGATAAAATGACAAAAGTTATACTTCCTCTATTTGATTTACTTGGTATATTTATTAAGAAAAATAATTAATAACATTATCATTTTATTATAATATCTCTATTAAATGATGTTTACATTGTATCTTAAAATTAATTTGGAGAAAAAACAATTAATGTTAAAGGTAAAATAGAAATAAAAGAAGTTGTCTTTTCTTGATATGTCAAAAATAAAAAGAAAAAGTAGAAATACAATTAGGAAATTAGTGACAAGTAAAAGCGAAGGGAGGGAGTACAAAATACTCTTAATGTCAAAAATGAAATAACTAAATTAAAATAAATATTTTTAGTAAGAAGTCCAATTAAAATGAAACGGAACGAATAGGAGATGGAAAAACTTTTCAATAAAATTTAAGACTCGTTTAACCATAAATTTTTTAAATAATTTTTGAAAAAAAAATTGGCATATAATATTTGATTATACTATTTATCATTATTTGATAAATATTTTAACAAACAATTTAAATTCCCAAACTTGAATTTTTTAGTATTTGGACCAAATTTTATTTTTTAAAAAAATTAAAAGTGAAATATGTTTTTCAAATATTATGGTCGGACATACGATGAAACTCTTCACCTAAAGTGACTTGCCAAAAATGTTTGGAGCCAAATGCTATATTTCTTATGAAGACTAATATCAACGACCCATGCTAGCATGAGCCCAATATATGTTATTTTTTGTCTCAATTTATGTGATACAGATAAAATTTAGATAATCAGTCATTAAAATTATTTAATTTTTAATTATTATGATTTATAATACTTTTTCTTCTATTCCAATTTAAGTGACACTAATATAATTTCGAGAGTCAACCAAATATTTTATATTTTTTTAAGTTGTTAATTATGTAATTTATAATTTTTTAAAAATAATTTTCAATAAGACTTTCTCCATCCTAGTTCACGTGGCACGGATAAAATTTCAACAATCAATCAATCTTTTTTATATATATTTTATATTAAGTTCTTAATATTGTTATTTACAATACATTTTATTTCATTTTCAAATAATGTGTTATTTTATGTCTTCCTTTGTCTCATCTCAATTTATGTGGAACTAATATAATTCAATAGTCAATCAAATATTTTATGTTGACATATTATTTTGTGTTTATTTTATCTTTTTTTAAGAAATATTATTAATCTTTTAGTGTTTAGATGACCATAATAACTAATTATGGGTGATATAGTAAAATCACGATTAAAGCAGTGAAGCGGACATGTCTTAAATGACTCATAATAACTTATTAGAAGTGATATAGCAAAATTATTTTAAAAAATAAGTATGAAAAAAATTTAAGCGAGCCTCATATAAGATGTCAAGTTAATTTAAAATATCAATAATTAATTTATTATTTTTATTTATTTCATTTTTTATTAAATATTATTAATTTTTTAATACTTAAATGACTTCTAATAATTAATTAGGAATGAAATAGTAAAATTACGACTGAAGTAGCTGAAGTGAACATTTCATAAATATTTATTTTACTTTTTTCATTAAATATTTTTAATTTTTTAATACATAAATAATATATATTAATTTATAAAAGATAGTAGCAAATCTGACCTCATCTTCACTCTTCCATGTATTAGACTATCTTTTTTGTTTTAAGAATATTTATTCCATGCTATTTATACAAAACTTAGTAATGTGAGAGTGGAATTATTCCATCTAATATTTTTTTTTTTGAATAATTTTTAATTATAAACAATTCATATGTATAATTATTTTGCTAATATATACAAGTGGAGAAACAGTTGAAAGTTGTCCTCCCAACTTGTCGATCAAGCCTACTTATATATATTATAATTATTCATTTTAATTAATTTATTTTATTTTTTTATCTGTTCTGTATTTAAAAATTATTATAAATTATGATAATTAATGATTTAAGATATTTGAAGAACATAAAAAAAATTGTTGACTCTCAAATTTTATCAGCCACATAAATTGGGATATAATAAGTAACATATATTATTTTAAAATAGCGTAAAAATATATTAAATCACTAAATTAATAACTTAAAATATTATCGACATATAAAAAAATTATTTTATTCTTCATATACTATCACAATCACATAAATTGGGATAGGAATACACACATTATTTGAAAATAGTAGAAAGTATTATAAATAATAATAATTAACAACTCAAAATATGTAAAACTATATGTAAATAATTTGGTTTACTCTCTAAATTTCATCAGTGTCACATAAATTGAGACGGAGAGAACAACATATATTATTTAAAAATTATGTAAAAATACTATAAATTGCAGTAATTAACAATTTAAAAAATTTAAAGATCATACAAACATGTATAAATTATACAGAAAATTTAATTGACTCTCTAAATTACATTAGTGGCACATACATTAAAACAATAAAAGTAACATATGTTGTCTAAAAATTGTATAAAAAGTATTGTACATTAAAAATTTAAAATATTTAAAGATCGTACTAAAAACTTAATTGACTCTCCAAATTTTTTTTGTATCATATTAATTGAGATCAAACAGTAACATATGTTAGGCTCGTGCTTACGCTGATTCTTGAGTCTAGTTTATACATAAAGGCTAGATTGATGTAAATTTTATTCAATAAATAGAAAGTTAGATTTTTACCATCAATTAGGTTAGTTAGATTTGTTTGTAGGTGAAAAACATGTATTACAACCTTAACTTTGGGTTGGTTAGCACAGAACATTTGCAGAAAAATAGATAAAGTAAACGATATTAATAGCCCATTTGGATAGGCTGAAAAAAAGTGACTTTAAAAAATACTTTAAAAGTGTTGAAATTTATTTTAAAAATAAGCAATTACGTGTTTCGATAAAAGTGTTGAAGCTAAAAAAAATTGTTGATGTGTTTGGTAGATAATTGTTGTTAAGCACCTCCTTCAAGTCAAGATGTTTGAAATATCCTTAAAGTTGTTAACATTATATAAAGTTAATTACTATTGGATTTTTATTTTAAAATAATTCAAATTAAAATTAATTTATATCTTAAGTCAGTTTCAATATAAATTACTTAATATATTTATTTTTTTTGAAATATTGCCATGAATGAATACGCTACTTACTCCCAGTGTCACCTTTATTTCATTTTTCTTCTTAAAATTGAACGAAAGAGATCCAAAAGGGTGCAAAATTTATTGTTTTAGGTATATGGATCTATTTTTCTTTGTGAATTTTGCCACATCAATTAATCCTTTTTTGTTTTACGAGCTTTTTTCTTCTAAAAATTGAATCAAAAAATCCTGAAAAGGAGCAAAATTTGTTGTTCAGCTAAATAAGTTTCTTAATTTTTTATTTTTTCTTCGTGAAAATTGAACAAAAGTCACCCAAAAAGGAGTTGAATTGCTAATGATCCACTAAAATTTGTTGTTCCAATTAAATAAACTACCAAAAAATAATTCTTGACAATTCCTCAAAAACCCTCAAGTATCAAATTGCTAGCAACTCATTAAAAAGTAAACACAAAACTTGAAAGAAAAATGCAAACCTGAAGAGAGAAACACAAAAATAGAGAGAAAACACAAAGACTGTAGAAGAGAACAAATGTTTTAGGACATGTTAAACATGAGGGTAATTTTGAAATATGTGAGAATTACAAGGGACGAAGCTGTCTTTTATTTGATCAAACTATAATGGCCTATAACCCAAAAATAAAAAAAATATTAAGGCACTTTTGACTTTTAAAAAGAATTTTTTTATTTTTGTAAGCAGTTTTTGAAATTGTCAAACACTCCAAAAAGTAAGAAAAGACTTAAATGCTAATTTGACCATCTTTTAAGCCCAACCAAACGCGCAAGATACCGATTAAGATCGAATCTGTAATGACAATGTAGTCCACAATCCTTATAGTTATAGGCAAGTCTTGATGGAGAACGTAGAGTAAACGATCATAATGACAAGAAGACAATGAAACAACTAAAGAAAATAGAGATTGCTTAAGAATAAAGCTAACGATTTTTATTACTTTAGAATAGAGATACTAGAAAATCTGATCCTTTACAATGGGGAAGGAGGTGTCTATTTATAAGGTGTCAATATTTCATGTGGCCAATGGGAGAATTTCCCTCATCCTTGTATCATTGGAGAGCAGCCAGCCCACTAATGCACGTCAAATGAGATTCTGTCGAGAGTTGCATGTATTCTCTGGGAACCTGATACATTATTCTTTCATTTATTTGTTAGCGTGCAATCGTCATTCTAGTTGATCTCGAACAACCTTGTTTTTTCCTGAGTGGATGCCTCACTATCTTGACATGATCACTCTCGAGATAACATTACTGTGAGCTGGTTACTCCTATACGCAATCCAGGTCGGCCCAATTCTCACGATCCTTATCAAAGTCATTTTATCTCATACAAGATTCAAATTGAAAGCTAAATGTGTCAAGCTCATTTGAATTTAGATTATCCACTTTTTAATAGAATTTTATATAACTTATAAGTTTGAAAGAAAAGACATAAAATCACTACTTAAGTTACCCCGGATTTGTTAAAATACATTTTAAATTTACGAGCATTCTATTATCCTACAAACTTGTAAAGACCATTGTAAATAGATATTTTTGATCAATTTCTTATTAATTTTGAATTATTAATTAGTGCTATTGAACACTTTTCTTTTAATTAATTATTTAATTAAATCATTAATAAAAGACGAATTTAACTGGATACGAGATTCCTCAACTATCCTTTAATCAGATTTTTTTTTCTTTCTTTTCTATTTCTCTCACTTTACTCTCTTCATTTTCATTCTTGATTGAATTGAGCTTTGAGTATTACAGATTAATAGCATAGTCTAGCTAAATTAGGTGTTTTGTTGATCAACTTTTTAAAATAAAGCTAAACAAGAATAGAAGACTAACAAATTAGGATTTTTCGTACTTAACTAATTTTTGTTAAAGACTATATTTTTTGCCCATTAAAATTTTGAGAAAAATATATTTATTCCAATTATTAGCAAAAAACGTATTAATATTAATTTATTGTATGATACTGTGCTGTCTATTTGACACTTGCTACTGTTAGAATTTTATAGTGTTATGTTGTGCTATCTACATGTGTGTATATATACTTGTTATTATTAGGATTTGTAGAAAACATATTTGTAGTGATTTTTTGTGAAAAAATCTTAATATTATTATATTTTGTTACGTTATTCTTTTTATATGATTATATAGTACTATTAGGGTTTTGTTCTTATATATTCTGATTATTGAGACTTATAATTTTGTTTGTTGATTTTGTTTTTTTTTAAAAATGTGTTTGTACTTTTCGAGAATCTTTTTTTGTCTTTTGTTCTGCTAACTTTAAGATGGTATTATGAGAGTCAAATTGTATTTGATGCCCCACCGACTTATATTGGTGTGATTGTTACTGAATTCTTAGTTAGAGATGTTGATAGAATGTCCTGTTTTGAGTTGAGAAATTACATAAAATATCTAGGATATACAACAGATCGTGACCTTTTTTATTAGGTGAGATGGGTTATTGATCAAAATTAATTTTGAAATTCAATAAGTTAAAAAAACAGAGGTGAACTTGAGATGTATAGTTTTCATGTGGTCAATAAACCTTGTCAGGACCTACTTAAATTGAAGTTTGTCCCTAATGTGAGGGACAACAGGGTAAGTGAGAAATCTTTGAACCCTCTTAATGAGGTTAAAGCTTCTAACCCTACTATTCAACCTCTTTCTTCTACTTTTCTTTCAACCCTTCCGTTGAGACTTCATTTGATCTTTTTGAAACTTTCAACCCTCCTGATTAGCTTACTTCTTCTACTGTACCTTTCAATCCTGTTAATCTTATAATAGATGAGGATCCAAGTGATGATGACTTAGAAGATAATTTAGAATTTAAAGAAAATACTAGTGAAGAAAACTGATGTTGATAGTGATGTTTATCAAGACTATATTGATATAAGAACAAGCAAAAAACATTTCAACAAGTCACAAAGGAGAAGTAGAGGTACAATTTTTGGACAAATTCATGTTAGTGAAAAGGACCTAGACGTAGAATATGATGAGACAAATATTGATATTAGAAATAGCTTAGTTGGTAACTTGGGGGATAATGAACCTTACTATCTGAGTGATAAAGTTTCTGACTTTAAATTAGATGATGAAATAGGTTATGGAGATGACGAAGAGATTTATTAAGTAGTGCATAAATCTGTGAGAAGGAAGAAAAATATAATAAAATTATTTTTGATGAAACTAGAAAAAATTATTTGAAAATTAGGATTGATTTTTTCAAGTGTAAAGGAATATAGGCTAATAGTGATCAGATATGCAATTTAAGAAAAGATTCAAATTTGAAAAATATGTGGATGAACATGATAGAGTTAAAGTTAGATGTTGCAAAGAGAATTGTCCTTGGTTGTTGTATACAAGTAAGAATAAAATTAGAGGAGATGTTAAGGTTAAAAGACATCACCCTCTTCGTATATGCTTGACACCAACTTTTAATTATCTTTACAACTTAAATTTCTGACCAGCAAATAAAAGAAAATAATAACTCAACAATCAAATATCCGTATTTTGATTTTGCAAGAAATTATTAAAAAAAAATATATATACGTGTTGATAGGACAACATAAAGAAAAGCTAAAACTAAAGTGCTACAAAAAATTTCAAGTAACCACATTGTGAAATATGATGAATTTTTTTTATTATAGAAATATGATTTTGAGGAATAACTCAGATAGCACTTGTGTTGTTAAGGTTGGAGAATCTGATGAAACCGAACATAAAATATTTGAAGGATTTTATGTATACTTTCATGCTTTAAATAAAGTATTTTTTGGAGATGTTAGAAGGTTGGTTGATTTGGATGAGTATTTTCTTAAAGATGTGTGCAAAGGTAGTTATTGATAATTGTGTGTAGAGATGAAAACAATCAAATATTGTCTATTGCTTGGGCAACTATTGATGAGAATTAGCTTTAATTTCTTGAATTATTGATGAATAACCTTGATTTTGAAAAAAGACATCAACTAACCATCCTTACTGATATTATAAAAGCATGACTCTCTTCTTAATAATTTTTTGATTGTCTATTTTAATTTTTTTGTAATTATAAAATTTAATTAATAGTTATCTATTATCTTGCTTTGTTATGGACTGAAAAATACTGTTAAAGAGGTATTTTCATAGTTAAACACAAAAAAGTATGGTAGACATATTCTTGCAAACTGATGCAAAAACTAAAAAGAACTACAAAGAAGACTATTTTAGAAGATTGTAAAATGCACATTTGAAGCTGAATTAAAAGAGAATATAAATAAAATGTGAGAAGGTGTTGTTTAGATTATCTTGTATATTACAACTTGAAGACATGGTTGTAGACATATAAAATTCAACGGGTTAAATTCATACAAAATTTGAGTTTAATTCATGATCATTTGGGTTGATTTACTAATTTGGGCTCTACAAATTAATTAGTCCATTTTTTTAGATTCAAGTCGAAGGTCCATTACACTTTGGAGCCCAAAACCATGCCATGTGTCAGGGTGACTTGGCATCCCCATCAAACTAAAGACCAACAACGCGATGCCACATGTCTAAATGATGTAAAAATCTCATTCAAATTCAAAAACCAATCAGAAGTCGCCAAGTGTCAAACGTCAAGTGTCAAAGTGACATATTCTGATCAATCACAAGCAACCAGGCATGCTCCCTACAACTATAAATAGGGGGTAACATAATATTCTAAAGAAGATTCGGAAAAGAGGACTTTGACAAGTATTGACAACGTCGGTGTTGACTATCAAGTTCTTATTAGGAGCAATCAACGAAGTTCTTCCTGGAGATTATTCCAAAGCGACAAAACACCTTCCGACATCCCCGATGATTGAAATACGTCTCAAGGAGTTCAAATCATCTAATGATTCGAGAAACATGTACTGAAGGCCCTCGAAGCATTTCTAAGTCCAGGAGAGAAGAATCAAGAGAGTTACAGATTTGTACTCACAAGATTCAAATTAAATAAAATTATTATTTTTTAATTCATTTTTGCTTGCAGTTAATTTTCAACTAATGCATGCCCAGTGGGACCGGTTCTGCTCTTCATCTCTTCCTCCTGCAAGTCAAAAGCTACAAATTCAACTATTGCGATGGACTTCGGAAAAATAAATGATGTTACACGCAAGGGTCCTACTGCTGCATCTGCTGACCTCAATCGTGTTGGACCTATTACTCGTCGAAAGTTCAAGGCTAATAGCCTGGATGAATCTGAATACTTCACTTCATTGGAGGTGGCGAAAAACAACAACTCTCATGTGACGCCTGCTAGGGGCAATCTCGCATCCATGTTCTTTAGCGAACTTTCTCTAAACGGATCCAACTTTGGTGAACCTGAAGATTCAATGGATTTTCCAGTTTCAAAGAAGGTCAATGCCTTAATGGCTGACTCAATTGCATGGAAGAGAAATTCGCAATGATGGAGCGAACCATTGAAGCCCTAAAAAAGTTGGTTGGCGATAAGAATCTTCATATCGCTCAAATCATGAACAAACTGGAGGCCTATGAACCAGGAAAGTTGAGTCACATCCCTACTTATCCATCCGGTTTCACTCCACAGGACAAAGATAATGAGGAATTACCTGCTAAGTCTAAATTTCAGAAGGAGAAATAATCTATTTTGATTGCGGCTTTATCTGTCCAACAGTTGCAAGACATGATAACAAACACCATCTAAACTCAATATGGTGGAGCACCACAGAGTTCGTTGTATTACTCCAAGCCTTACACGAGATAAATTAATTGTATACACATGCTAACGGGATATCAACCACCAAAGTTGCAACACTTTGATGGCAAGGGAAACCCGAGGCAACACATTGCCCACTTTGTTAAAACATATAGCAACGCTGGAACACATAGCGATCTCTTGGTAAAACAGTTTGTTTGTTCATTGAAAGGAAACGCATTTGACTGGTATATTGACTTGGAACATGATTCAATTGATAGTTGAAAGTAGCTCAAGAAGGAATTTCTCAATTGATTTTACAATACCCGGCAAACTGTGAGCATGATAGAGTTAACGGGAACTACGCAAAGAAAGGATGAGACTATAATGGATTATATCAATCGATGGAGTTCATTGAGTTTGGACTGTAAAGACCGTCTTTCTGAAATATCGGCGGTAGAAATGTGCTTTCAAGAAATGCATTGGGGCCTGCTATACATACTACAAGGAATCAAACCACGCACATTTGAAGAACTGGCTACACTAGCACACGATATGGAGTTAAGTATCGCAAGTTATGGGAAGGCATCCCCTTTTACTGACTCGCTGAAAGAGAAAAGAGAGTTCAAGAAAGGTATGACCTCAAAGACTAAAGAGTCTATGGCAGTGAAAGCAACTTCTGTAAAGATTACAACTAAGCAAAAAGTGAAGGAAGATGAAGGCTTGAGGCAATATCCAAGAGAGGATAAATGTCGTCCAACCTTGAAAGAATTAGAAGTTAAGGTTTATCCATTTCCAAATTCAGATATACCTATGATACTGGATGAATTGCTAGTTAAGAAAATGATTGATCTTTCTAAATCAAAAAGGCCGAAGAAAATCAATAAGGTCAATGATCCTAAGTACTGTAAGTATCATCGCGTCGTTGGCTATCCAACAGGAAAGTGTTTTATCTTGAAGGAGAAAATCATGATGCTAGTAAGTGAAGAAAAATCATCATAGACATGGATGAAACAGTAGAGGTAAATCACACTAGTATCATTCTTGCGGAGAAGGAGTGTTCAATGTTGCAAACCATGCCAAGCTCAATCTTCTTGCAGTTTGGGAGTTTTGAGCCAGTTGAAGTGGATTTTCCCAGGAAAACTCTTAAAGGCTCATTGGGAACAGACAACAAAGCTAAAAGTAATGATGATTATGGTTGGACCTTGGTTTCTCATAAGAAAAGAATACATCAGGCGGTTCTAAGAATACGACTTCCTAAGCCAAAAGTGATGAAGAGTAACGCGGATACTAGCAAAAAGATTGATGGTACATTATCACGGAAGGACCGAAGGCCTATTACATTATATGTGTTCTTTTCAAAAAAAATTTCTTGAAGATAGTCAAATTGGTGCCACTCATGTAATTTCCAGCACAGAGAAAGTAAAGAAAAGCAAAGGAGGGCATTGTCCAATAATAACATAAAAATTTCATGTTAATAGAGAAGTTGCATCATGGTGTGCTGTAATTTCCTTCATGGATGATGATTTATTATTAGGGTCTAAACTACATAACAAACCTTCGTTTGTGGTATGGTCTATTTGAGAACAACATCTCATCGCATATTGATCAATGATGGTTCATCAGTTAGTATCATGCAAAAGACAGTGCACAAAAGGCTTGGAATCTCCATTGATGAATTGTCCAAAAGCAACATAATGATTCAAGGCTTCAATTAAGGAGGACAATAAGCCTTGGGAAAGATTCATGTAGGATTATCCATTGGCGACATGAAATAAAACATTTTGATTCATGATATAGATGCTAAAACATCATACAACTTGCTTCTTGGATGCCCCTGGATACATGAAAATGGAGTGGTGTCATCTACTTTGCACCAATGTATAAAGTATGTAAAATATGGTGAAGTAGTCAAAATTAATGCGGATATCAATCCTTTCACTGAGATAAAGTCATACTTTGCAAAGGCAAAATTCTACTTGGATTCTTGTGAATTGGGTGTGGAGAAACCAACACTAGCCAACCCAACTAATGTTGTTGTAAAAGAAGTAGCCAACCTAGCGGGCTACTGCCAAGATGCCTAAGAAAAGAATTAAAAAATTCTCCACTAAGCTTTCATCACCTGAAGGAGACATGCAGACGAAGATGGATGAAGAATATCTAATTTTTTGCTACATCCCCTGTGAGCATCGAAAGGACGGATAACCCTTGCTAGAAATATGCACTCAACAAAGCCGCCCTCCAAGTAGAGAAATGATCCATAAGGTATTCTAATATTTGAAGGATATTATACTTGTCCCAATTATACAGGTCTCATCTATCACGTCTGAGCTTCTAGAAAGCAATACTTTGGCTCATAAGATAAAAGGTCAGTTTGGTGAGAAAGCCTTTATGCTGTTTGAAAAATCAGGTTACGATTTCTCCAAGACTACAAAACTAGGTGAGCTCAAAGATGATGTCACTGGTGAGACGATACATGGTCTTGCAGAGGCAGAAATGAAGTTGAGAAAGCAAAGGCATTATGTTGCCACTCCTAAGTTTGGCCAGGGATTCAAATTGTCGGAACCTTTTCGAATTGCTACTAAGAAGGGCAAGGAAAAAACTTCATAACATAGTGCCTCAGTAGAAAAATACAAGGGATCTAAGGATGAGAAAACGCGACAACAAATTTTGGTGTTTGAACGCATAGGAAAATTGACACCTCGTGTCTCTGTATTTGAAAGATTGGGTTGCAAAGGACAAAAGTAGAGCCTCTAAAAAAAATGGAACAAGAGGCCGACACCTTAAGAATTTCTGTCTTTCAGTGTTTAGGAACCACAAGAAAGTCATTAGCACAAAAATGGTTGCAGGAGAATGAAAAATAAGGTTTTCTTGAAGAAATCGATGACAAAGACATTCATAGTATCTTTCCATCATGTATGAAGAGAAAGACTGTGCTGTCAATCACCACATATGGTTCGTTAAAAGTGAAAAGAAGCACCATTTTATTCATTAACCAATTTTGTGGAGAGACGAAGAAGGAGAAAGAAGAAGCCATCACGATATTCGAAGGAAGTCAATTGGAAGATTCCAACCTTGTACAAGTATCCTACCATATAACAGCGGAAGAAGGTCCATACTTGGATAGTGTGGATAATGATGTTCAAGAGGCTCCACCCCAACTGGAGGATGACATACAATAAACTATAGATGAACTCAAAGAACTTAATCTCGGCACTTTGGAAGACCCGCGCCCAACGTTTATTAGTGCGTTTCTTACACCACACGAAAAAAGGGACTACTTTAAGTTATTAGTTGAGTACAAAGATGTCTTTGCCTGGTTGTACCAAGAAATTTCAGACCTTAGTCCAAGGGTAGATATTCATCATTTGGGGATAAAAAGGGGGCACGTCCTATAAAGCAGTAACAACGAGTGTTTCATCCCGAGTTGGTAACAAAAATTAAAGTAGAGGTCAATAAGATTGTCGAAGCCAGATTTATCCAAGAAGTGAAGTACCCATCATGGATTTCAAACATTGTGCCTGTCAAGAAGAAGAATGGTCAAATACATGTCTGCGCTGATTTTAAAGACTTGAATAAGGCATGTCCAAAAGATGATTTTTCGATACCGATCATAGAGCTCATGGTTGATGCAACAACTGGACATGAAGCTATGATATTTATGGATGGGTTTTCTGCATATAATCAAATCAGAATGTCTCCAAATGACGAAGAATGCACTGCATTCCAAACTCCAAAAGGGATATTTTATTATAAAGTTATACCTTTTGGTTTAAAGAATATGAGTGCAACCTACCAACTTGCAATGCAAAACATTTTTGATGACATATTACATAAGAGGGTGGAATGTTACATCGATGACTTGGTGGTAAAGACAAAGTGCAGGGACGACCATCTTGAAGACCTTCGCATTGTTTTTGAAGGTTAAGAAAATTTGACTTGAAAATGAACCCACTCAAATGTGCCTTCGGGGTTACTTTGGAAAGGTTTTTTGGCTTTATCGTGCGTTATTGAGGAATTGAAGTTGATCCCACAAAGATTGATGCTATTCAAAAAAGGCCTGAACCAAAAGAACTTGAGAGACCTCCGCAGTCTATAAGAAAATTTGGCATTCATTTGGAGGTTCATTTCTTACTTGGATGAAAGGTATCAACCCTTCAAGCATCTAATGAAAAAAGATGCACCTTTTCATTGGGACCAATCATGTCAAAATGCTTTTGAAAGCATCAAAAGATACTTGTTGAATCCACTCGTATTAGGGGCTCTAACTCCTGGAAGGCCGTTGATACTCTACATTGCATCACAAGAGCGATCACTTGGAGCATTTCTTGCTCAGGATAATGAAGATAAGAAGGAACAAGCGTTGTACTATCTATGTCGAACCTTGATAGGAGCTGAGATAAATTATACGCCCATTGAGAAAATGTGCTTAGCTTTGCTTTATGCGATAAAGAAATTAAGGCATTGTTTTGAAGCATACACCATCAAGCTAATTTCTCGGGCTGATCTCGTGAAGTTTGTAATGACACAACCAGTTTTTTCTGGACGTCTAGCAAGATGGTCTGTATTGTTTAATCCATATGAGATTGTATACATACCTCAAAAGGCTGTGAAGGGGCAAATACTAGCCAATTTCCTCGCCGATCACCCTTCGCTAGAAGAATGGGAGGTTTCAGGTTTTCCTGATGAAGATGTACTATTTACTGAAGAACTGCTACCCTGGACAATGCTCTTTGATGGATCTGCACGTCGAGATGGTGCAGGAGTAGGCGTTGTGCTGATATCACCCAAAAAACCAATCGTGCTATTCTCATTTGTTTTGGGTGAAACATGTTCCAATAATGCTGTAGAGTACCAAGAATTAATTGTTGGCCTTGAAATGACATTAGACATGAAGATTCCATAATTAGATATCTATGGTGATTCTAAGTTGATCATCAACTAACTTTTGGGGAATTACGAGGTGAAGAAGGAAAATCTTTTGCCATATCACCAATATTCCATTATTTTTCTTGAAAGGTTTGATCAAGTGTTCCTAAAAAATGTCCCAAGAGAAGAAAATCGCATGGCAGATGCTCTAGCTAACTTATCCACAACGCTGGCACTCGGAGAGAATGAGTCAATAAAGGTGCAAGTATGTTTTTGAGGGGTTATTCCTAGTGTCTCAATCTTTAAATAGATGAAATTTATCATACATCTGTTCGAGTGGTAAATGAGAAAGATTGGCAAAAACCAATAATTGAGTATCTCGAGCATGAAAGGCTACCTGAGGATCCACGGAAAAGAGCAGACATTAATAGAAAGATACCACGATTTATCTTTTATGAGGAAGTATTATTTCGTCATTCTTACGAGGGGTTATTCCTGCAATGTCTTGACAAAGAAGAAGCTCAACAGACAATGGAGGAAACACTTTCTAGCATGTGTGGGGCACACCAATCAGGGCCTAAACTTCATTTTCGCATCAAAAGGATGGGCTACTATTGGCTGACAATAGTGGTTGATTGTCTAGAGCATGCCAAAAGGTGTCAAGCATGTCAATTCCATGCTAATTACATCCATCAGTCTCCAGAGCCTCTTTATTCAACTGTGGACTCATGGCCTTTTAATTCCTGGGGACTTGATATTGTTGGACCTCTTCCAAAGTCATCAAAAGGGCAAATGTACATCTTAGCCGCTACTAACTATTTCTCAAAATGGGTTGAAGTTGTGCCATTAAAAGAAGTGAAAAAGGAAAATATTGTTGATTTTATCAAGTCAAACATAATTTTCAGGTATGGCATACCGAGATGCATAGTTACGGATAATTGATCGCCCTTCAACAATAAACTCATAAAGACTTTGTGTGAGAATTTCAACTTTAAGCAGCACAAGTCTTCAATGTACAATACACCTGCCAATGGTCTTGCCGAAGCTTTTAACAAGACACTTGGTAACCTATTGAAGAAAGTTGTTGCAAAAAATAAAAGAGATTGGCATGAGAAGATCGGTGAACCTTTGTGGGCATATCATACAACCTTCAGAACCGCAACACAAGCAACTCTATATTCATTGGTATATGGCATAGAGACGAACCTTCCATTAGAACAACAAATTTCATTATTGCAAATTGTGATTAAAAAAGGGCTTACAACTGAACAAAATGCTCAACTTCGTCTAGCAGAGTTGGAGGCGTTGGACGAGAAGAGGTTAGAAGCGCAAAAAAGGTTGGAGTGTTATCAAGCTCGACTTTCTAGAGCTTTCAATTAGAGGGTGCGACCATGATCATTTCAAGTAGGTGACTTGGTCCTAGCAGTTTGAAGACCCATAATCCTCAACAAACGCATCGGTGATAAGTTTATATCATAATGAGATGGACCATATGTAGTGAAAAAAGCTTATTCAAGTGGTGCTTATAATATTGTCGATCAAGATGGTGTAAGAGTTGGTCCCATCAACGGCAAATTCCTGAAGTAGTACTTTCTATGAAGGTTGCCTACACTCCTTAAGGCACAAGCTTAAACTGCATGTCACTCCTGGCCCGCATGAGTCTAAACTGTGAACGGCTCTACAAAAAAGGATAAAAAAAATTTAAAATAAATTAACTCAGCATTCTTGAACTATGTTATGACATAATCCTTCCGAGGTACGTAGGCATCTTAGAGTATTTTTACTCTAAGTTTAGTCATATGAGTTAAAAAAAGAGGGGGAGGGAAAACTTGTGTCATTATTTGAGCACGACAATAATACTTTGAATTGACATAGATATCACATGAGGATAAACGTTCCTTCGCTAAGCTTACCGCGGACGTGCAAAGGTGAAGAGACAAGCAAGGTAAAACGAATTTTGATAATATATCTATATAAATCCGTACAAGTGTTCACCATCATTTTTACATATGTGGTAGATCTTAGAGTCTTCTTCGGGGAAAAAATGGCTCATGATTCGAAAGATCCTACACTAAGTTATGAATATTCTATCATAGCCGCTCAAAGTTGCAAAATAGGCCATCAAATTTTGAACTGAGCTGACTTTGATGAAGTATCTATATAAATACGTAAAAATGTTGAGTGTGGTTTTTATGTATGTTGTAGATCTGCGAATCTACTTTCCAATAAAAAAATGGTACCTAATTTCGATACTCCTACGTTGAGATACGGAATTGATCATAACGCTGCGCAAAGTTGATAAATATAGTGAACCAGGATTAAAAGATCAATTTTGGGACAATATCTGGGACGATTCAAGTGTAATATGATTATGATTCCCAAGTGAGACTTAGCTCTTTTAGTCTAGTTTTCAATGCAAAAAATGGTACGTGATTTCGATACTCCTACGTCAAAATGCGAAGCTTATCGTGACGCTGCGCAAAGATGATAAAGCTAGTGAACCAAGATAAGAAGAGCGGTTTTGGGGCAATGTCTGGGACGATTTAGGTACAATCTGATTGTGATTCCACGTGAGATGTATCTCTACGAATCTAGTTTCTAACGCAAAAAATGACTCCTCATTCTGATGTTCCTAAGTCAAGATATGAGAATCTTCGTGAGGCTGCGCAAAACAAACAAAAAGTGCCGAAACAGAATTGAAAGACTGATTTTGGAAGGGTACTTGGAAAAATCCGGAGAACTATTGGCCATGATTTTTACATACATTATAGTTACATGAGTTAGCCTGCCAACGAAATAAGAATTTTGTGATTTCGACACTCCTAGTTTGAGTTATGAATTCTTTTACTATAGCCTTTCAAAGCTGAAAAAAATTAGGTGACACGAAGTTCGAGCAAAGCCTTTTATAAAAGATTTGCACAAGTGTAGAAACCTTTTGGTCATAACTTTCATGCGCATTGTAGTTTTGAGAATTTCCATTCCAATGACAAAAGTGACTCATAATTTTGAATTATTTATCTTATGTTACAAATGTCAAAGCATATGGGTCGGGAAGGCAAATAAAAGAACATGTTGACGTGTCAGATTTAAAAAAATAACATAGCACGAAAGACATTAATAGAAAAAAAATTCACTTTTATTGCTCCAAGAAAGACTGCTAATACATCATGATAAGATCCAAAGTAAAACTAAAAAGGGAAAAGAGAGCATTCTTAAGCAAAAAAATTAGGGGAAAAGCTTATGGCCAAGAAGCTGAAGGCGACTTGTCTTAGCGATTTCCTTTAGCTTAGCAAGTTCTTTGGTTTCTGTTTCTGACAGTGGGCTACTTTTCTCAAGGGCATGAATCTCGCCTTCAATGTTGGTGATGGTTTCTTGATTTTTGGACAATTTATTTTGATGTTCTTCAATAAGCAAAATGGTCTTCTTCTTCTTTGACGTCCAGGCTGCTAACTCTTTTTCAGCTCTCTCAAGGACTTTTTGAAGCTCTCCCAAATGCTGGTCTATCTTGACTTTGTCTTCATTTGCAATATGAAGACATTTTTTCGCAACAAAAAGCAACTCTTGATGAGCATCTTTAGTTATCTTTTGGGAACTAGACAATTTTGCAACATCATAATTTCTATGCTTCTTAAAAAAGTCTGTGAGTAAAACCTCCAAAGAAGAGAGGTCGACGACGTTGACCTCTTGAAGACCTTTAAGAATTTGAGCAACACCTTTCTCTAACTCTATGAGGTTTTTGGAGGACTCGATAGAGAATTGTGTAATACATGCACACAAGGTATGCCATAATCCAGAAACCTAGGACAATTTGAAAATCGAAATAGCCTTTTGTGGTTCAAAATTTAGGGCAATCCGCTGTAATGGATAAACCAAATCCTTGGGGACATTGAAAGGTCTATTATCATTTTCTTCAGTCACCATATTAGTAGTTAGAATATTTTGAAAAGATTCAACATTTTCTGACAACTTTGCCGACGAATCCTTATTTGTAGCTTGAGTCATGGCATTATCAAGAGAAAGATTAGGAGTCTTCAAAATACTTGAAGGAATTGGGATTGTGACATAATCCTCACCAAATACATCATCACCAAATATGTTACTGGAAACGTCCAAAAGACCCAACAAAAAAAGGAGAAATTCATATCGAGTAAAGAGGCAAGTTGTGATATTAAAGAAGTAATTATTACCTGATGTGCAAAATCAGCCAAGGGCATTGTTGAACCAGAGACACCATCTTCAAAGATAGCGGTGCCAATACTTATGGAATCCAAATTAGCAAACTCACGATGTTGATCGCTTAAGTCCTTATGCTTTTTCTTAAAACGCTTCCAGTGTGGGTCTTGGCTAGCATTGCTTTCATTTGAACTAGAGGCGGTACTATCAATAACAACTCCATTTAGTAAAACAAGTGGTTTGGATGTATCACTGCAAAATGGCACAATGTCTAGTGACTTTTCAACGACTTTATCCAACGGGTTGGGAGATTTCTTTCTTTTTTGGACAACGTTGATCACTTCGAAAGTGGAGATGGCTACTGCCTTGGGGGCCGATGAGGGGATCTTTACTCTTTTATCCATTTGTGTATCCTTGCCCTTTGAATTTTTAGATTTAGGAACAACTTGAATAGATTGAGCAGGATTACCCGTTACCACCTTGGACTTTGAAGAGAGTGAAAGCTTGTCTTGACCATCCAACTGAAGTTGGTCTCCTTTGGTTGATGATGGGGCATTATTTATCTTTGGACCTCTTAAAATAATGTGGGTATTTCATCTTAACACAGTCTTCCGATGGGCTGGCCACCAATCCGAGTACTCTCGAGTCATAAAAGGTCCATTGTCCAACGGACGCATTGGTATGTTAAGCTTTGACAAACATCCAAGACTAACACAAGAATCCCAAAGTTGAACCAAAGATTGCAACGAACCATCAAAATGGTGTTTTGTTAGAATGCCGGGAACATTTTGACACAATCCAAATTGGGGACTAAATTGATTTGGACTATAAGGCTCCACGATCAGATCATCATCATGCCTCAAAGTGACAAAACTTGAATAAAGGCCTATGAAGCAGTCACTCCAAGAATTTGGACAATTTGCTGCTATCATCAATTTGTACCTCTTTTACCTGTAGCAAGGCCAAATGAGGAAGCTTCTTTACATTGACTTTTTGAAATAACTTGCGAGCATCAACAAGGTCAAATTGTTTTGCCATCTTTTCTCCTGAAATTGGCCATATTTGCACCCCTCGTTACGGATGGTTTACATGGTAATGAGTTTTAAAATACTAACCTATCCATCCATAAACATAATGGATGGGTAAGAGTGTATGGAAGGACCCCAAGTTTGATGAAGTAGAGATCTCCCGGAGGCCGCGATAGATTCTTGCAAGAACTGGGACCGCTAAAGAAAATTTTTCTCCATGAGTCATCAAGCTTGTGACTTTGAAGACACTAGCACGAATGCAACCAACCTTCTTGTTGGGGAGTAAAAATTTACAGATCCAACATGCAAGGAAAGCCACCAAATAAGTTTCATCTCCGAGTGATTCTTCTACGCCTATCTCGACAAAAGGGTCATTCTCTTCTTTGGTTGATGGTAAAAAAATCATGTCAATATTCCCCAACAAGTCATGATTCATCCTTGGCTTCATCCAATTTTTCGACATCTTTTGTGAAGGCTCAACATATTTTCTTGGTCCTCGAAATCAGAAATTAACCCAATCAAGAAAAGAGACATCATCAATGACACCTTTTGTAAGTCTGTAGAATGCTAAAAATAAGTGTGGCCATCTTCTAGGGAGAAAAGGCTTCCCTTTGACATCCACATATGTCAACTCCTTAGCCGAGGGAATAACTTCGTCATAAAATGACCCATGAACATGAAGACCTCCGATATTTCTCAAGTCCCATAAAGATATGGACAACTCTCCAATAAAAGTAGAAACTGTGTTGGTGGATAGACACCAATTCTCACAGAAGGTTTGGAGCACATTCTCGTTATGGTCATACGTGAACAATAAAGCAAAAACAGCATCATAATACTTGTTACGCTCCAAGGTCTCCTTATTATGGGTAAGAACATCTTCTATCCATTCTAGTAGCTAGATGTATATCGAACCTCCCCAAAGCCGGAGGGAGGAACACGCCAACTGCTAAGGCTTCCATTGAGGCTAGGAGAGCTTGCAACAACATTTTGATGTGTAGAATACTTCAAAAGGAGAACTTTTTCAGTCACAATTTTGCCCGAAAAGTTATCTATGATGTCCTTAGTTTCTATCGTTGGCTATTCTGTGAGGTGGAGAGAAGTTTTTAGTGGCTTTCTAACAAGCGAGAAGGCTCCAATTACTGGAGGATGAACTTTCAAAGTGAGGGATTTGGCATGCAAATCTGATTTGCTTTCCACAATCTCAAGACAAGGGTATGGAGTTTCATGGTCGTTGAAACAAGTCATTGTTGCGGACCAACAACACCCTACATCGTTCCTACGGATTAATAAGAGAATAGAGATTAATCGTTATGGACATGCAAGTTGAAAAAAAATAGGAAATAAAAGAACCTAAAGTTGAGTGTTAAAGCAAAACAATTTTTTGTAGTAGCTCACAGTTGCAGTCACGTATTTCATATTGCAAATCGTGTAAATTTGAGTGAGCAAGAGGCGACAAACTGCTATGAAAGTTGCAGTTACGTGAGGAGTAGTTGGTGGATTCAATCATATCGAGCAAGGTCACAGCTTTACAATCCGACAATCAAACACAGTCGAACACTTTTTTTGTGTGGCTACCTGGTGCTTTGATGAATTTCTCTACAAGGGAAAATCATCTTATATAGAAGTTTTGGTGAAAATCTCAATTTCATATATAAGAATGGTTATAATAAGATTGGACGAAAAGATCCCTCGGAATTTCAAGTTTCCAAGTAGCTAAAAGAAAATTACCATGTTTGAAAGATTTCTTTAAAAAAAAATTGATTCTTTTGAACACCAAAGGAAAGTTAATATTTGCTTAGTTAAAAAGTTCAATCAAAGAATATTTACTAACATGCAAGGGGCAGTAAGTTAAGGATTTACTCAATATGGTCCTATTTCAAATATATATGGAGGGGCCTCAGTAGTGTATAGTGTGTAGTGACTTGAACAAATATTAGGGGTCATTTATTCCACGCTTAACCAAGAGAAGAACTTTCGCTAGGTGAAATATGTGGCGGAAATTTTAGACCACTCACAAGTGGCGGTCTATCTAGAAGGCACCGACAAGAAAAAAGTACCTTTGAAGTAAAAAATAAAAAATAAAAACCCATTCATAGGTACTTCAAGTCTCATCACCAAGTTTCGACAATCCTACAACGTCGATAAGTCTCAAAGTAAGGGGCATTTGTAGACATATAAAATTCAACGGGTTAAATTCATACTAAATTTGAGTTTAATTTATGATCATTTGGGTTGATTAACTAATGTGAGCTCTACAAATTAATTAGGCCATTTTATTAGATTCAAACCCAAGGTCCATTTCATTTTGGAGCCCAAACCCATGCCACGTATCAGGGTGACTTGGCATCCTCATCAAATTAAAGACCAACAAGGTGATGCCACGTGTCCAAATGATGTGGAAATCTCATTCAAATTCAAGAACCAATCAGAAGTCACCAAGTGTCAAAGTGACATATTCCGACCAATCACAAGCAACCAGGCCTGCTCCCTACAACTATAAATAAGGGGTAACATAACATTCTCAAAGAGATTCGAAAAAGAGGACTTTGATAAGCATTGATAACGTAGGCATTGACTATCAAGTTCTTGTTAGGAGCAATCAATAGAGTTCTTTCCAGAGATTATTTCAAAGCGACAAAATACCTTCTGACACCTCCGACGATTGAAATACGTCTCAAGGAGTCCAAATCATCCAATGATTCGAGAAACACGCTACTGAAGGCCCTCAAATCATTTCTAAGTTCAGGAGAGAAGAATCAAGAGAGTCACAGAATTGTACTCACAAGATTCATATTAAATAAAATTATTTTTTTTTAATTCATTTTTGCTTGCAGTTAATTTTCAGTCAGCTAACGAAAATTTATTGCAAACAATGGTGCAAAAGATACTTTCAAGAACATAACAAATGTGATATTGTGGACGACAATGTGAAAGAAAATTTTGATGCATGGATATTGTTAGCAAGATTCAAAATAATTATTACAATATATGAGAAAATTAGGATGAAGATGATGAAAAAAATTGACGAGTTGAGACAACTCTCAAACACTTTGATCACTAATATTTTTTCATGGTTCAAAAAATTTTGCAAGAAAATATTGACAAGTTAATGAAGTGCAACTTGTCTTGAAATGAAGAAAGAGGTTTTCAAATTGAAATAAAATTTTTTATACATACAGTGAACATTATTAGTAGGAGCTATAGTTGTAGAGCTTGACAACTTAGAAAAATTCCTTGTCCTCATGATGTTGTTGTCCTTCATTACAAGAAATATAAATCCATTAATTTTATGACTAGCTGCTATAAGGAGAATACCTACCTCAACACAATTGTCCATTTTATTTAGTAAATGAACAACTTGAAAATATGGTCAACATCTAATATTTCAATCATAAAATTACCAAAGATCAAAAAGCTGCCTAAAAGATCAAGTAAAATTAGAAAAAAAAAACTATTAAAAGCGTAAAAACTAAATGATATTACAAACATGGTCTTGTTATGACTTATAGCAAATGTCATATAAAAGAACACAATAAAAAAGAGTGTCCTACAAAGGATTAAGTTGGTCCAAGTAAATCAATTAAAATATTTTCTCATTTACAGATATTTGTATTTGTTGTTATCCAATATAAATTTATTTAAATACAAGCATTAATATTTTAATATACAGGTTGAAATTTGTACTGATAAAGAAAGAGACAGAGAAAAGAATAGTGGTTCAAATCAATCAGCTAAAGCTTCTTCTCAGACACATGTATATTTATTTATTTATTTATTTATAATTATCAAATTATTGTAAGTATATGCACTAATATGTCAATTATCAGACTACTACAAATACTGAAAGTGGTAGAAAAAAAGGTAAAGAAAGGGGATGTTGAAAAATCAGGCACACGCAGTGAAAGTAAAAAGAGACGATCTCTTGCATGTAATATAGATACCCAACATAAAAACATAGTTCACGCAAAGTCTACTTAAAATAATCAGTAATATCTCTTGAAGCGTGAGCGAATATCAAGCGAATCCATCTTCAAATATGCGGTATTCTATAGTGATCCCAAATTCACAGCCGAATTCTCTAAATACTTGGGTAGACAAGTATTGAACAGAATATCCATTTTTTTTTTAATTTTTAGGATAGAAAAATTTCTATATATAGAGATACTCTCCCAAGGAGGAAATAAAAATACACACCTATTTCTTCTTGAATAAGGATAGACGGTGACTCCTTCTTTTCCTATAAAAAAATAATTTTAATATAATTGCACTCCTCTATTTTTAGTTCAAAATTTTTCATTAAACACTTATCTAATTTCCCATGTTAATATTACAGATACTAATCAATAAATTAAATTTGATGAATTTAATATAATGATTAATTTTCTTTAGAGCAATGCTTAAGTTATTTCATATATTGGATTAATAAATTCACTAACCATACATGAAAACTTATAAGCTTCTCATAAAAATCGTATCATCAATCTCTGTACCGAGATATGAATTTTCATCAACTAACTTATTATTTCATCAATATATATTATTACCATCCAATCTACTAGGAGTAATGACCCATCTTAGAATCTCACCTTTTAATAAATTAAAACGATAAATAGTATATACAGATCATAATAGTTATATCAAGATTGAGAATATAAGTACATTTATTATCAATTTAGAGAATATATTTTTATCAATCAATCCAAAATAACTATCTTTATCGGTGTTGCTCAATGCATACAAAATGCATCAGCATGAGAAGTTAGAACTATATCGTTCTCGTAATCAAAATAAATTAAATTTAATCTCGTGCTACAATCATTTTGATGGTTTGTCCAAATTTTTTTCTTCGATTATGAACTATAACTTTAACTTATAAGAATAGATGATTTAATATTTTGTGTATAACACAAAACTTTATACACTAAATCATCTATAATATAAGTTGAGGACACATATATGACAATGATCTATTTAATGTAACGATTTATTGAATTGAATAAATAAAAAAATAATCATTCAATAAATAATACTACATCAAAATTGTATGGTTTATAGTATATCCTAACAGGGGCAGTTTTCTAAATGTTTTAAGTGTTTCAAGTTAATAAAATGAAACTTTTGCATACACAAAGGTAATTTACCAGGTCATTATAAATAATAAAAATAATAGAGAAAAAGATAAAGAAAGAGATAGTGTTCTAAATGTTTCAAGTGTTCTAAGTCAATTAAATGAAACATCTGCACACACAAAGGTAATTTATGTAATTATTTATATAAAATATAAATACATTATAATATGTAAGTCTCAAAAATAGGTTACTGTAAGTGACAGAAAAAGAGAGAGAAAATAGGTTATTGTAAATGATAAAGAAGGGTACGGTGGCAGAAAAAAAGTGATGCCTCAAGAAAGACATGTGAATAAAGGCACAGGTACAGTAAGAGGAATGTTTCAACTAAACCAAATCAATTCTAAAGGAACAAACAGTGAAAGAGGCCTATAAAAGGGATGTCTCATAAAAATAAGGGCACGAGGACACCAGTAGAAGACATACAAGACTTTTTGAAAGGTTAAGGATGATAGAGATCGAAATATACCAAGCTAAAGATGATTTTATCACTCTTAATATCAGTATTGACTACAATTTTAATATATTATCTTTCTAATATTTTTTTATTTGCCTATACTGTCTGAATTGTCAAGTAGAAGAGTTATTAACACTGGTACAAAGGTGATAAAAAGAGTTGATGTAGTTACTGGTGATATTGCTACACATCAAGACATGAATTTAAATGAAATGAGAAGTCAGTTATCACTAGTAGCAAACTTGGAAGAGTGAAGGCTGAAAATATTTATTCAAATCAGAACTGCAAGTACTATTAATATCCAAAGTCAAACCAGTTCAAATAAGAAAACCTATGTGCCATGAAAGTAAGGGTTATGGGTTGTAGGTGACAAAAGAGTTTTAAAATGAGGTGTAGGTGATACAAGTCTTAATTATTGAGTAGAGGTGATAATTACATTATTATGGATTAAGAAAGTTGGGAAAGTTTGAAAATAACCCACAAGTTTTTTAATTTACACTTTGATTCAAATGTTAGTTAATATAATAGGAAACAAAGAGAAATAAAGGTGTGTTTCTCTCTTTTCTCATCGTTGTTATTTTCTCCCTCTTCACGATTATTGTTAATCATTATTGCTGCTGCTTTATTCATCATCTTTTGCTTCATTATCATCATCATCTAC
Source organism: Capsicum baccatum var. pendulum (assembly GCA_030864225.1). Taxonomy (NCBI): domain Eukaryota; kingdom Viridiplantae; phylum Streptophyta; class Magnoliopsida; order Solanales; family Solanaceae; genus Capsicum; species Capsicum baccatum. Next base: position 44,190,984 of record CM061560.1, read on the forward strand.
TTCATTATCATCTTTATCTTCTTCTTGTCGATCATTGTTGTTGTTGTTATTACCGCTACTGCTGCTATCTGACCAATTTCTCTGGTCAAATTTTATTTTCTACATCACTTTCTACTTTGGCATTACTTCATAAGTAACTTTGGTAAGTAAAATTATGATATTTATTCGAATTTGTCATCTGGGCACACAGTTACTGTTGTTTTTTCAACAATGGATAGAACCCGATAATGAATCCAATATAAGTGCCCACAATTTAAATAGATCACTCACCTGGTGCATCAGATGAGTAATCTGTTGCAACAGAAGATTTATCTGTTATAATAGACTAGTTATCTGTTGCATCAAAATGATTATCTGTTGCATTAAAATGATTATTTGTTACATCAGACTGATTATCTGTTGCATCAGATTAATTATCTATTGCAACAGATGATTATTATGTTTAGAACAACACAAATCAACCCCTATCACAAACCCAATAGATAACCAATATATTTCAACTCTTGCGATTGCTACTGGATTCAAAATTATTCCTTACGTCCAATCGTCAACATGTTTGTTGAGAAGATAATAGACAAAATAAAAATTGAATACTCCCCCTGTCTCAAATCACCCATCCCAAATTTCCTAATTTAATTTCTCATTTTACTTGTCTTTTTCACTAATCAAGAAGAGATAGAAAAATTTCATGTTTTACCCTTTGCATTAATCACTTTTTCTTCAAATTAAAATGTAAACATCATTTAATAGAGGTATTATGATAAACTAGGCATATTATTAATTATTTTTTCTTAATCAATGTGTCATCTCAATTTGGGATGGGTAAATTGAGACGGAGGGAGTATGAATTAATACGTCAAAGCCGTGGAACAGACTAGTTATCTATTGAAACAGACTAGTTATATGTTGCATCAAACTGCTTATCTGTTGCAACATATGACTAATCTGTTTTGAACAACACAAATCAAGCCCTACCACAAAACCAATAAATAAATCTTGCTATTGCTACTGGATTCTAAATTATTCATTTTTACGTCCTATCATTGACATGTTTGTTGAGAAGATAAGAGATAGAATAAAAATTAAATATGAATTGAAACGTCAAAGTTAATTAATCATAATTTTTTTATTAAACAAAAACAAATAAAAATACATATACATAGACTAAAAGAAAAATAATAATCTAATTATTATTATTATTATTATTATTATTATTATTATTATCAGTCAGCCAATCTTCAACAGGTAGCAGTAGGCCATCTTCAGCCGTCGGATCTCACAGAGCATCCTTGCTCTAACTGCTCTCAGTTTTTATTGCAGGTCATGAACCTGCATTCGAAGTTCATTCACGACATATTGTATAAAAGTAACGTCCCACACTGGATCAACCATAGCTAGAACACATATGAATTGACAAAAAATGTAAAAATAAAAGTAAAGAAAAGAATATCCAAATGTAATACAACATATACTATAAATTGGCAAGAAAAAAAGTTACCCGAGTCAGGGATGAGAAAGTGGTGGAAGGTGTAATATGAAAGACAAGATGCAATAAATAAATAGAGTGTAATTGAATGAACGATTGAGTAAGGAAGGACCTATTTATAGAGGATTGAATTTGAATGAGTGGCAAAAAGGTGCGACTGTTCACCTCCATTAATTACTTATATTCGTTATTACTGTGAAAAGTTATGACTTAATTAAATTAAGAAATATTGTGATAAGTCATGACTTTTTAGATTATTATTATTAATTAGTTCTTTCCAAGAGCCATTTCTATTGAGTTATGACAACAGATTCTATATCGGTTGCATCAGATAACTTATCTGTGACAACATATATATCATCTATTGCAACAAATAAAAAACGTGTTGCATCAGATAATCTATCTGTTGCAATATATAATCTAACTGTTCACCTCCATTTATTAATTATATTTTTATTACTGTAAAAAGTTATGACTTAATTAAATTAAGAAATATTGTGATAAGTCATGACTTTTCTGATTATTATTATTAATTAGTTTTTTCCAAGAACCATTTTTATTGAGTTGTGACAACAGATTTTATATCGGTTGCATTAGATAACTCATCTGTGACAACAGATATATCATCTGTTGCAACAATAGAGAACTTGTTGCATCAGATAATCTATCTGTTGCAACATATAATCTTCTTGTACAAATCTGGATCAACCATATTTGTAAGTGTAGTAGAATGAACGAGTAAAGAGGGACCTATTTATAAATGATTGATTTGGAAGGGTTAGTCAAAAAGTCACGACTGTTCATATCCCTTGATTAAATAAAACTGGTGACTTTTCGAATATGTAAATTAAAAAAACGGATATAAATGCAACATTTTATTTTTTATTATATTTCGAAAAGAAAAGAAAATTACTTTAAAATAAATCTAACAGATAGGTAATTTGTTACAAAATATATTCCATATGTTAGATAACTTACAATATATTGATAATCTGTTACAACAGATGGATATATCTATTTGATTTTTCCAACAGATATATCATATGTTGCAACAGATTGATCATCTGTCATAACATATGTTTGTAATTATTTCACAATTTAAACAGATGTGACATCTATTGCAACTTGTTAGTCATCTGTTTATTCAATTTATGCCATAGATAGGCTAGGAAGAATAAGATGTGTGTAGATGGATGGATCCACTATCATTTGTGGGAGTTAAGTATTACAAATAAGGTGATCGGGACAACACACAAAGTACAATATTTTTGTGAGTGCAGTTTTTAACCGATTAGGAATTAATCATCCAAACAAGATCCTGCATTGTATAATTAAGTTTGATGGGTTTGAATTGATAAGACTGAGGGCCCCATAAAGTGGTGCAGATACCCTGTTACGAATTACCGACGATTGTTTCTCGTGTTTATGCATGTCAAGTTTTGAGAAGGGATCAATATTTGGTGTCATTGCAGAGATTCAATAGTGATTGAACTTAACTCTAATTCTGCATTGGACTCTGAAAAGTCCTTCAAAGCCTCGCACTGCATAAAATAAGAAAAACAAACCAATCGAAATCCCCCTGGCCTAAATTTATAGGGAAGAGTTGTTCGAGAAGATGATTATACGCCAAAAGAAGTCGAAGGGGAAAGTCTACAAGGAAAAGGGAGTTAATGAAAGACTATATCATCTGAGAGCTAATTGAAGAGGAGACATATGATAGCAAGGAACTTCTAGGGAATCTGGCCGATGAAATTATCTTAAAACATGAGAAATTGAATCAAGTGATCCGATAATGTAAATTTATTATATCTCTGAAAGAAAAATAATGCAGATAGACACTTTGCTAGGGAGCTACGACTAGGTAGCATGGTCAGGATTATCACCTAGATAGAAAATAGCAGAAGATCAAGAAAGCAGCCTTACCGGTATCGAGGGTTGAAATGATGTATAGTAAGTCTAGAAAACTTGCGCCAACAACAACTGCAGTTAAAATAAGGAATCAAAGCGAAGGCGAAATTTTTTGAATTTTAAATTGCATCCCATGTCTTCTTGTTTATGGTTTCGATTAGGTCCACTGCTGTTGACCTGATCGAAACTACAAACGAGATTGAAAGATAGATTGAGCATCATTACTTCCTTAGCAATATGGATTAATTGATTGTGTTTTCTTGGCTTAGCATGCTTTCAAAATTCCTTGGATAAGATCAGAGGCTTGTTGTAGTATGTGAATCCTGATAATTTTCAAGCTTGCCTCCAGCTTGCTGATTTGGTATCCAAGCTTGTCATTGCCGTATTTAAAATTGGTATAGAGTTTCTGGTCTCTTATGAGCTTAATTAGGAACACTTTCTTCTTTGAAGTTGTGGATTGTAGAAGGACTTCGAAACACATTCTTCAGAAGCCTTAAAGGATACATGGAGGGTCATTGTGTTTGTTTTAGTTCAAAATGTGTTGATGACAGTTAAGATGTGGTCCCAACAGTTGAATAGCTCACTTTTATCGAGCATTGCTTAATGCAGATTACTCAACCAACCTTCAAGGGAATTGATAAATTAATAAGCAAGGAGTTACGTAACATTTGATCTAAACTGACTCTACTAAGCCTATCAAACATTACGTAACTCTAGGCGCATTACCCTATCAAAAAACTTTATCCGAGTTAGTGGACAAATCAAACAAGCTCAATCTCTCAGCCTTTTCACTGATCGTTCTTCTCCAGTATAGATGACAAGATAAACGTCATGCAAAAGTCTACACCGTCAGTAGAAATGCTTGACAGGGCATAAGTCTTCAGAAGGCACCAACAGTAATCTCTCAATATCAAGTGATATTGGTAGATTCCTAGTTATGCCTTCCCAAGACTTTGTCTACGGCAAGAATTTCTGCTGATGACAAGATATCCGCTTGCAAAAGTCTACTCCGTCAACAAAAATTCTTGCAAGTACGAATTTCTTCAAAAGGCATTATTAGTAATGTACAAGGGTCACAGAGGAAAATTATCAACTCCTCTGTCTTGCTCAAGTATCCAAAAAGAAAAATTTTAACTCCTCTGTCTTGCACTGTTGAGCAATGTACAGAGGAGTTGAAATGTACAACAAGCTTGTACATTTCTCAATAGTGCATAATAGAGGATTTGAAATTTTTCTTTTCGAATACTTGAGCAAGACAGAGGAGTTGATAATTTTTCTTCTATGGCTCTTGTACATTACTAATAATGCCTTCTGAAGACTTTTGTACTTGCAAGAATTTCTGCTGATGGTGTAGACTTTTGTATGGCGGATATCTTGTCATCAGCAGAAATTCTTGCTGTAGCGAATGTCTTGGGAATGCATGACTAGGATCTCTTAATATCATATGATATTAAGAGATTATTGTTGATGCCTTCTGAAGACTTATGCCCTGGCAAGAATTTCTGGCGACGGTGTAGACTTTTGCATGTCAGATATCTTGTCCTCTATATGGGAGAAGAATGATCAGCAGAAAGGTTGAGAGATAGTGCACTAACTCAGGCAAAGTTTTTTGATAGGGTAATGAGTCTGGAGTTACGAAAAGTTTGATAGGCTTGGTAGAGACAGTTTAGATCAAACGTTACGAAACTCCCTGCTTATTAATTTATCAAATCCCTTGAAGGTTGGTTGAGCAAGCTGTATTGAGCAATGCTTGATAAAAGTTAGCTATTCAACTGTTGGGACCACATCTTAACTGTGCATCAACATATTTTGACCTAAAAACATACACAATGACCCTACATGTATCCTTTAAGGCTTCTAAAGAAAGTATTTTGAAGGACTTCGAGAATGCCACAACTTCAAAGATAGTGTTCCTGATCGAGCTCATAAAAGATCAAGAACTGTATACTAACTTCAAAGATGGAAACGACAAACTTGAATACAAAATTAGCAACCTGGAGGCAAGCTTAAAAATTATCAAAATTCACATACTACTGCAAGCCTCTGGTCTTCTCCAAGAAATGTTAAAAGTATGCTAAGGATAGAAAAGACAATCAATTATAACCATATTGCTAAGGAAGTAATGACGCTCAAACTGTCTTTTAATCTCGCTTGTGGTTCCGATCAGGTCAACAACAGTGAACCTAATTGGAACCATAAACAAGAAGGTATGAGATGCAATTTAAAATTTAGAAATTGCCGCCTTCGCTTAGATTTCTTGTTTTAACTGCATGTTGGCGCAAGTTTTCTAGACTTACTGTACATCATTTCAACCCTCGATACCCGTAAGGCTGCTTTCTTAGTCTTCTACTATTATCTAGAATCTAGGTGATAATCCCAATCACGCTACCTAGACGCAACTCCCTAGAAAAGAGACCATCTGCACTATTTTTCTTTGAGAAAAACAACAGGCAAATTTTTTTTATTATCGGATACAATTTCATATTTGCACTTAATACAAATTTCTCATGTTTTAAGAAAGTTTCATCGGTCAGATTCACGAGAAGTTACTTTTTACCCTATGTATCCTCTTCAATTAGCTCTCAGATGAAATAATCTTTCATCAACCATCTATTTTCCCTCGAATGCATTCTCCTACCACACCTTCTGGCATATAATTATCACCCCAAGAAACCCAACCATATAAATTTAGTCTAGGGCAATATCTATATTGATTTCGTTCTTGGTTGAAGCAGTGGGAGACTTCAAAGGCCCTCTAAAGTTAGTCTAATCTCTATTGAACCTTTTTAGAATGCCACCAAAACTAGATTCCTTCACAATGGTTGACACATAAACATGAGCAACAACCGACATTAAATCTGAATAGGGTATCAGAACCATATTCATGGTCCCTCATCCTTATCAGTTTGGACCTAACAAACTTAACTGTAAAATTACAGATATCTTATTTGATTGATCAATGAGTAATCGGTAAAAATATCATTCATAAAATCAGTGTACTCTATGTATGTTTCCACGATAACATTATCAGTAATACAAACCTCCCACATATGAAGTGGTTTCATCTACATGTCGCTTATTCCTTCGAACCCATCTTTACTATAGCCTTTTTTGTTGGTCGGGCAAAAGTTGATTAACTTTCAGTTCCTTATATCTACAAAGAAGAGGTAAAAAATCAATGTTACAGAAAAACATTATCCATCTATTGCAATAGATATGGAGTCTGTTGTAATAGATGCGGAGTCTGTTGCAACAGATGTGAAGCCTGTTGCATCAGATGTGAAGCCTGTTGCATCAAATTTGGAGTCGTTGCAACAGATGTGGAATCTGTTGGAATACATCAAACCAGCCTTTCTAGTGGTTTGATTTATTCCAACAATTGCTCCGTCTGTTGCAACATTAACAACAACATAAACTATAAAGAAACAATAAATAAAAAACATCAACAACAAAGAAACAACATCATTAGTTCCAACACCATCAACAACATCATCAACGATAAAGAAGCAATATCTTTTGTTCCAACACCATCAATAATACCACACCACAAGTTCCAACAATGCCAATCCAACCAACAACATCAATAACAACATCAACAATAAAGAAACAAACAAAATACATACAAAATAATGATACTGTCAACAAGGCTTTTAAACTTCTCCCAACAGATGACTTTTTTTGCATATTGTAATAAAAATCCTCGATTCATTTATTCAACACTTAAAAGTTCCTTCAAATTTGTTAAAAAATATGATATAGGTAAATGATAATTAAATAAAAAATTAGATGTAACTTGCAAAGAAGAAGATGAGAATGAAAGAGAAACAATAAACCATATCTTAATGTCAAAAGGGGATCAAAACAATAATTTCAGTTGAGAAAAGATATGGATCAGTTTAAACCCGAAAAGATCTTTATGAGAAAGAAAAAAGAAAAGAGACAAAAAGGTTGTGATAACTCTAAAGAGGAGAGAAAGAAAAAGATGAGAGATAAATAAAATAAATTTAAGACTGAAGGAGAGGAGAGATGAGATAATTCTAGATGTATTGGGGGTTTCAATATTCATTAATTAATATTTATTAATAGAGGAAGAAGACGGGTGACATTGAAAAGAGAAGATTAGACAACTCTGAGATGTTTGAGTTATCCAAGAAACCTTTTTTTCCGCCTTTTTAATTGTACTAATTTATCTATTCAGACAGAAACTTGCTTTAAAATTAAAAGGAAAAAAAATTTCAAACAGATATGTCATCTGTTGCAACAAATATTAATATCTCTTTAACAAATAGCAATATCTGTTTGAAAAATCCCAACAACTCAGTCATCTGTAATAACAAATGTAGATATCTATTTGATAATTAAACCAAATATGTCATTTGATACAACAGATATCAATATCTGTTTGAAAATTTCTAACTGCTCGATCATCTGTCACAACAGATGCAAATGTCTATTTGATAATTAAATTGGATATGTCATCTGTTGCAACAAATATGAATATTTTTTTGAAAACTTCCAACAGCTCAATCGTTTGTTGTAACAGATTTTATTGCAATTGATTTAGGTGGAACTAGGGATAAATGAATGAGTTTATAGGGTCAACTACAACTTCAATTGAGTCTTTGCAATTGTATGGTGTTGGTATTGCATTCATCCCGACTCAAGTCGTCGATCGATCACTCTGAATTGAAGAGATTCTCATTAACTTATTGTTAAACTAGTACCTAAATTGATTTAAGTGGAACTAGGGATGAATGAATATGTTCATAGGGTCAACTACAACTTCAATTGAGTCCTTGCAATTGCATGGTGTTGGTATTGCATTCATCCCAACCTGAGTCATCAATCGATCACTCTGAGTTAAAATGAGTTCTCATTAACTTAATGTTAATATAGTACCTTAAATAATTTAGGTGGAACTAGGGATGAATGAATGAGTTTATAGGGTCAACTACAACTTCAATTGAGTCTTTGTAATTACATGGTATTGGTATTGTGTTCATCCCGACCCAAGTTGTTGATTGATCCCTTTGAGTTGAAATAAGTTCTCATTAAATTAATGTTAAGATAGTACCTTAATTGATTTAGGTGGAACTAGGTATGAATGATTAAGTTTATAGGGTCAACTACAACTTTAATTGAGTCTTTACAATTGCATGGTATTGGTATTGCATTTATCCCGACCTGAGTCATCGATCGATCACTCTGAGTTGAATATATTCTCATTAACTTAATGTTAATATAGTACCTAAATTTATTTAGGTGGAACTAGGGATGAATGAATGAGTTCATAGGGTCAACTACAACTTCAATTAATTCTTTGCAATTGTATTGTGTTGGTATTGCATTTATCTAGACCCGAGTCGTTGATCAATCACTCTGAGTTGAAATGAGTTCTTATTAACTTAATGTTAAGATAGTACCAAAATTGATTTAGGTGGAACTAAGGATGAATGAATGAGTTCATAGGGTCAACTACAACTTCAATGGAGTCTTTCCAATTACATAGTATTAGTATTGCATTCATCCTAATCCAAGTCATCAATCGATCACTTTGAGTTGAAATGAGTTGTCATTAACTTAATGTTAAGATATTACCTTAATTGATTTATATGGAACTAGGTATGAACGAATGAGTTCATAGGGATCAACTACAAATTCAATTGAGTCTTTGCAATTGCATGGTGTTGGTATTGCGTTCATCTCGACCCGAGTCATCGATCGATCACTCTGAGTTGAAGAGATTCTCATTAACTTAATATTTTAAAAACTATATCTTTTAAAATTTTAAAAATTAATTAAGATCAATTTAGACCAAATTAATAATTTCAAAACTTATCATTCTTTTCCAAAATTACAAATCAACCCATACAAATCATCCATTTGAGTGAAAAACTTTTTCTCATTTCAAATCTGAATCTTATCACTCCCTCTCTCTCTCAATAATACAGATAACAACTACTCAACATATTGCTCAAACCTTCAGAACATATCAATTTTCTTCCCATATCTGACCACATAGTTGTTATTTTTGACTTTATTCTCACTTGTATCTGACATTTTCTTTATCTTCGTGTGTAACAGAGTTCGAGAAGAGTTCTACATTTGTTCTTTGTTCTACAAATTAGGTATTTTTAGTTAATGATGAAAAAGAAGACTTTTAGTTGTATTATCTTCGAGAATGGGTTAGCGATTTTGATTTTTAATGCTAAAAAAGTAGGAAGCACCCGAGAAAACCCTAGTTTTTGTCTCAGTGTTTTATTGACTATCGTGGTATTGTTGGATGGTGTTTGTGGTGTTATTGGTGGCTGTTATTGGTGGTGTCGATATTTGTAGTTTTGGTGGTGGTGTCAGTGGTCTTGGTGTTGGTATTGGTGGCATTAATTCTTGTGTTGGTGGCATTGCTTGTGGTGTTGGCGATGGTCTTGGTGTTCCATCTGTTGTAATAGGTGGAGGATCTATTGGGAGATATTAAATAGGTCTTCAAACAAATTTCCCATCTGTTCCAACTGATGGGTTATCCATTGGAGTATCTTTTTGTAATGTGGAGTGAAATAATTTATTGAAATTTGTCTTACCTTTTTTTAAAAAATTATGCAGACATCAAATGTAATATATTTTTTATTTTTCTATTATTTGTAGTTAAAAGATGTCTCCTAAAAGAAAAGAAACAGAAAGTGGATCAACTTCTGACCACCTAATAAAAAAGACTAGAGTACAGATAGATTTGAAGGAACTTCCTGAATACAAGGCAAAATAAGATGAGGAAAGCGATAACTTCTTTTCACCAATGGGGTGTGAATTAATATCAAAATCCCACCATGATACTGTCAAAACTATTAGTATCGATAGGTTTCGAGTTGCGATGCCGATGGATCACCCTAAAGAAGTAACTAGTGATCTTGTACTTAAATGTTAGTTGGAGAAATGTTTTGATGAACTTAGGAGTATTATGAAGAATGAAAACATAGAGGAACTTTTTAAGAGGATCTGTTTTGCATACTTTCTTAAGCTGCCTGAGGACCGCATTTTCCGTTTCTCAATGAGCATGGTATATGATTTTCTCAAGTGCAGGATCAAGTACGCGGGGGATGATAAAGATTTGAAGGAGGGTGAAAAAAAGATGGATGAAATCTGGATTAACTATTGTAGCATGCCGGTTTGTTTTGGATTGAAAGAGTTTGCCATAGTGACGGGCTTGAGATGCCATCGTCCAGAAGAACCTCTTATCAAGGAAACACCCCACAAAGGTCCAACAAATGCAAGGGAAAAAAATAGGTTATTGGGCATTGTTGGACGTAGCTACAAAGCGGAGGATTTGATTGCAGATCTCGAGGATAAAAACATACTAAAGCACTACAGGGAGAAATTGTGCTAAGTTTGGTTTGTCCATTCCATTTTATTGGCAAGAGACGTCAGGAAAGTCATAGAATATAATTTGTTGGCGCTTGCTGATGATTTTGAGAAATTCAACGATTATCCCTAGGGATATGACAACAACTACTTGACTGTCCAATATTTAATGACAAAGTTATCCACAAGGATGATCATATTATACAGCTTTCCTTGGGCTTTCATAGTAAATTAATCACTATTTTTACTCATCCATTAATTTATATTGAATATAGTTAGTATGACTTTTTTTTTCTTGCTTTTTGTTTACATTTTTTAGGCTTGGGCATGTGAAGCCATTCCTCCCCTCCAAAAGCAGTTCAAGAATTACCTGAATGAGGTTTCTCATCCAAGAATCCTTAGGTGGTTGACTGCAAAGAGCAGCAATAAAAATATTAAGGAGGCTGATATTTTTAACCCTTCGGATGATGCAGTGCGTCTTCTTTCTTTCAACTAAAATAATTTGCCTCAAAGAAAGATACTAAAACAGATGTGCCATCTGTTGCGACAGATGGGTCATCTGTTGCAACAGATTACCCATCAACTGCAACTGGTGCAACAGATGGGTAATCAATTGTGATAGATAATCCATATTTTGCAATAGATTGACCATCTATTGCTCTAGTTCTCTGAACCCGACTCAGCAGATTACCCATCCACTGCAAATTATGCAATAAATGGATAATATGATATAATAATTATCAATTTATTGTGACATACAGATCAGCTGTTGCGGCATCTAGATCATTTGTTGCATAAGTTGGCTATATTAATATGTAACCCAACTGACTATAAATTATTATTATATAATTTAAATGTCTCCTATCTTTTTTATAGGTTGTGCATTCTTGGATCGTGCCTATTAAGCAGGAGTTGGGGATGACTTCTTTTATTACTATAGGTCTTGTTGATACAAAACCAGACCCTACAGTAGAGTTAAAAAAAAAAGGAATTGGCTGGAGCAACAGCCATAAGAAGAGCAGTTAGGCAAGGTCAGCCTAATATTGAAGCTCTTCATGACCAAACTTTTACTACAACAGATTCCGGTGCTTCTTCTGGGGGTGTTGCTGGTGGAGTTGTTGATCCGGGTACTTCACAGGAAAAAATAAATATGTTTGAAAACACCCTTTGCATAGGTCCCTCTCACCCCTCTTCACCCTCATATTCTCATTGCAAATGCAAAGTGTGTAAGGACATAGAGGATAAACACTTTAAAAAACTAGAGGATATTGCTGAAACTGTCGAGGAGTTGAAATCCAAAAGGGGTGTAATACCATTCAAGAAGGTGAGGGAGCCATACACCCCTACAGTGACGGTTAGGAGAAAGAGAAAAAACATTAAACAAATACTCTCCATTGTGAAAACAAAAAAAATTGCAACTCCTCCCGCTCCAAGAGTTGTTGAAGTTTGGGGACACTGAAGAAGGTTGACATATACGCGGAACTTGGCTACGAAAAAGAAAGAACTGTAAGAAATCATGAATGACAAGATGAATGTTCCAGTAGAATACACCATGCATTCATTTGCCGCCAAAGACTTCAGGAATATGACAAATATGCATGAGTGGTACGTGGACAATGTAAGTTTACTTCTGCTAACATAACATTCTTATCTACTCCATGAAGAAGAAGATACACAACAGATGTGTAATCTGTTGCAACATCTGGGTATTTTGTTACAACATAATACATATCCGTTGCATAAGTTGCGTTAGCTGGGTAATCTGTGAACTGATTCAGAGAACCCTTTAAAACCGAATCTTTCCATTATGTTTTTATTCTTTACAATTACTAACCTATTTAAAAATTGTCTTCTTATACAACAGTATGTTGATGAAATTCTCTGCCTCATGAAGGGTAGACAATTAGCGTACCTGGATGCTTATGATGTTGCCGATAGGATAATGGACCTTAACTTCTACAATAATTTCAAGGATAGGTACGATGATCTCCATAGGTGAGCTGGTCCCAATGGAAGGAGATTTGATAAGTTAGTTTCTACATTCGAATCGGATGAAGACATGATTAAATATATTAGAAAAAAGAGGCCATATCCACACGACAAGAGCTGGACCAAGGCAAAGAGAATCTTTGTAGTCATGAATCTGGAAGTCAAACATTTTCTCACTGTTGAGATACTACTCGACGAGAGAAATATAAAGGCTTATGACTGCAACTTACCTGTCTTCAATGAGGACACATTTTAAACCCATGTGAAGCGACTTTTAAAGTTGTTCCCTAAGTTATTGACGCAGAGTAAGATGATAGATCATTTGCAGATGGAAGTCATGAGGAAGGAATCATGGGATTTTAAAGGTTGGAATAAGAACATCCAGCTCCAAAAATAAAATCGGTGCAGCTTGCATGCCGTACTCGCTTGTATACATTGTGTGTTTGCTGACCCACACAGAAATAACCGGTATGTGCGATGCCATTGTAGGAAAGATGCAAGAGGTTTGGGCTTATGGGGTACTAACTAAATAGTTAGAGCCCGTGTATAAAGAAGAATATGTACAAAAACAGAGACAAACGCGATAACAATTTTTTATTTCAAGCCACTTTACATTACATGTAGTGGCAATAATTTTTGTGTCTGGCGAAAGTTGAATTTTTATAATGCAACAGATTGTATATCTGTTGTAACAAATATAATACCTATTGTGATAGATTGATTATCTGTTAGAATATGTTGGTCATCTGTTGCGTTATGCAGATGTTCCTAGTCTGTCTGTCGCACAAGATATATAATTTGTTGCAACATATAGTCTATTTGTTGCAACTGATAGGTAATCTATTGGAACAAATCAAAAAAGTAGGAAGACCTGTCGTATAATTTCTAGTAGATGACCTACATATTGCAACATATGTCTTAAATCTGTTTGATAAGATATGTCGTCTGTTGCAGTAGATGTATAACCTGTTGAGATATTTGAATCTACTATTCTATTTAAATTAACATGTTCAAAACCAAGGATTAAATTATATTCATTGACAATATAAAATAAATCAAAGCCATCGAAAATTACATGAAATAACTCAACAAATAAATAAAATATAAAAAAATCATTATGTGTACAAATGATCTACTCTACAAATAAATCAACAAGTTAAACTAAGGATGATAGGTTATTACATTGACAGACTCAATATTAAGGATCTACTCAATATGGACAAGTTGTTCTTCATCCGGTACAACGAAATTCAGCTTTGATCATCGTGGATTTTTAATGTCGCTTGCATACGGCTTCTGAGCTTTTTCTTCTTCGTATTTCCATAAAAAAATAGCATATATTTGGCGGAGTAATCCAGCATCAAGTCTATCATTTGGTACTTGAAATCCATCGCTCAAATACTCGGCGTAGGCGACAACAAAAAGACCACAATCCCTGCGTTTTAAAAAACTAGATAATCCATACCTTGCAGTTCATATAAGCGTTGTGAAATTTCTGAAATGAAACTAAATCATGACATTTATACTTACAGGCTACCAATGGTTTGTTGAGCAATTCCTTCAACATATTGTACATCAAATAGATTACCCATTTTGACCCGATATGCTTCAATTGTCGACTAATTAGTACGAACCTTTTGGTATAAAAAGTCACTCATATTAAGGTAAGTAGGCAATATTTTGATCAGTTTTTGTATCTCAGACAATGGCTCAGAATGTCTCCTTTGCTACATCGAGTCATAAAATCGGATGCGCCTCTTTTTTAGAACGATAACAACCAACATCCAATGGAATTTATCACCACAATTGATTGGGATGTACATTTAATCGACCAAATGTCAAGGTAAGCCAGCTGGAATGTTAAAACCTTTGATGATGTTGATTAAGTATTCCTCATTTCGAGAAACTTTTGGTTGTTGTTGAAAATACTTATCATAGGCATTATTGATGTAAACTTTGTACAAACAATTGTCCATCGTGTATTTGTATTATTCTTGTATTTGGAACTTGGCCTTCTTTCGAAGGTAGCAAAAAATGACATCGATATGCTGCACATATTATCAAATATTTTGGATTACGTGATAAAAAAATTAATAGGCAGATGCAATTAAATAAAGTATTAATTAATAGTAATATATATGGCATTTAAACCTCATCATTCCAGTGAGTTTGGGGTTGTGACATCAAATACAATCAATGTAACGCCCCGAAAATGGGCCCTGAGGCGTCACACGGTGCTTAAGGCTACAAGTAGACCCCATCTAACCCTTTTAGCCATTTTTCTACCATTAAACACTTATAATCAAAGTCATCATAATCAAAACATCCTCCATAATATCATACTGCAATACGAATGAAATACGAAAAGTAACAAAATACGACATCTCTGACAAATCTGACCAATCTATCCACCTAGTCTGACAAGCCTCTACTAAACTGTATATCCATGAGCCATTGGGACAAACTCTAACTGACCCAAACTCAGGAAATAAACTGAACGACTCAAAGTAAATGAGAAAATCTGAATAACTAGTCCTCGGACCATGAGAACTCACCACTGCAGAGGATGTAAATCAACGTGCTCGGATAATCATGGTCAAACCTGAGAATGAGCATATGAACCAACATTATAGGGAAAATGTAGCCCACATGCGAACATGTGGGTTAGTACCATGGAATATGTACCGAGTACATGGGGGTGCATGAAATAAACATATTTATATGCATATATATATATATATATATATTTAACGATCTTGTCATAAGTTTTTTTTCCAAATCATGCAGGACATTTGTAAATGTCTCATAAAGCTTGAAAGAAATCTAAAATCTGAAATCATACAAAATGAATGGTAAAACATGCCAATCTGGATATCATGATCCCTTACACTTAATCCAAATATCAAGATTCTTTTCTTATTCTCTCATCAAGAAATCTTAGTGAAATCTGGAATATTGAATACATCATAAATCTGCATTTCAAATCTCTTTTAAATCAGTAAAATCAATCTAAGAATGAGGGATGACTGTTTGGGAGGTTCTTCTAACCGACATGTACACCATGTGAGATCCCATGATGTCCCACGACTTTCCCCCGTAAGGTTTGGGCTGTCCTACCCTTGCCATCGGTGTAGAACAATCTCATCTCAGTGATCACTATCTCAATTTTCCACATATAGTGGATGTCAATGTCTCAACCTACGGTGGGACGTAGTTCTGGGGTATGAAACCGTAGTGACATACCCAACTCGATGCTAAATACTACTCCCAATACTATGCTAAAAAATCTCAAGAAAAATCCACTTTAAGGGTAATCTCATATTTCTTAAGTTAAATAAATGATAAAATCCGTAACTCATTTCATAAAGTGAATTTTAACTCCGTTGTGACCAAAAGGTCAAATCTTTCTATACTTCATCAAAAATAGTCTAAACATGGGTGTATGTAGCACATAAATTCTCAAAACAACAATCTCAATGTGGGTTAATGATCCTTATAGCGATACTTAATCAAAACACTTCAACATTTATGCTTTATATCACAAGCATGCATAATTTATACGAAAATCTGAAAAATTTCAGCCTTTAATCATAACAATAATCTCAAACTCATGGAGTTTATTTTCTAAACATTCAAAATAATCATAGTATCTTGAACAACAACATAGGATAAGATTTATTACTTCACATTCATGATAAAACATGTAAAAATCATGTATCTTTGTAAAATAATGCAAACTTTGGGCACAAGAACGAAAGGGTGATCTTGTTCATAACCCCACATACCTTTATGGTAATGGATTCGTTGAAAGATTGGAACCTCAATGTTGATTGTGTAACCCTAGTTGTTTTTCTCCTTTAGTGCTCTTGGATGATGAACTTAGACTGATAATAGGGTTATGATGTGTTTAGAATCTATTAAATTCATAAGGTCAAGTTTAGGGGTGTGTAAGGAGTGCCAAAAGACTTAATTGCCCTCAAAATAACCCAAAAACGAAGTGTTTAAGTCACTTGAAACCATAAGATATGCGCCACATATGATATCACATATATTTACATAGGCGCCGCATATGATATCGCCTATATTTACATAGGCGCCGCATATGATATCGCCTATATTTACATAGGTGCCACATATGATATCGCCTATATTTACATAGATGCCGCATATGATATCGCATATGCTTTCCAATGGCCATGTGCGATTGGTTAGGCAACGCACTCTACTTCGCAAAGCCATAACTCCTAGCTCGGGTGTCGAATTTTGGTGAAATTGGTATCGTTGGAAAGCTAATTCGATTCTCTATAATTTTGTGGTATAAATATGCAGAAATACCACATATTTGTCAAGTTATGCTCATTCAAAGATGACCCTTGCGAATGCAAACACTAAAACTTGATGGATTTTGAAACTCTTAGCTTGTACTACCTTAAGTGACTCATATAACCACACTTAACACATCATAATCTCTCTTATAACTAGGGTACTCTGGGTAATTTAGGTGCCCAAATATGGCTTACAAAATTAGGGTTTTCACATAAACGAACAACGGTTCATTTTCTAGCTTAGGAAAATGCGGTGCATCACAATATCTCCCCCTAGGGCACATTCGTCCTCGAATGACGCTGGGTATACTAAGAGTAAAGAGAAAATGAAGGGTACACAGTTGAAGCAACTTGATAATCTTGCCTCTATTTCATTCTACATTTCGGACACAACAAGGGGTGCATCACTCATGTAATCACAGCTGAATAGTATAAAATAACTGCTGAACTACTGCAATTCTGCATAGAAAAGGAATGATTTAACGCAGAATGGTACCTTCAGCTTGATCGAATATTATGGAAAATAGGAGCGGGTACTTGGATAACATATCCTCCTTAGCTTCCCATGTTGCACCCTCAACGGATTGGTTTTGTCACAACACCTTGACCAAGGGAACTTCTTTGTTCCTTAGTCTTCCGACTTGGTGATCTAAAATCTCAACAGGAACTTGCTCAAAAGAAAGACTATCTTGCACATCAGGGTTTTCTGAAGGATCTACAATAGCACAATCACCAACATGTTTCCTAAGCATGGATACATGGAAGACAGAGTGAACGGAAGATAATTCTGAAGGCAACTCAACCTTATACGCTACCTTGCCAACACGGCTAAGAACTCTGTAGGGGCTAACATAACGGGGACTAAGTTTCCCCTTCTTTCCGAATCTCTTCACTCCCTTCATGGGTGAAATCTTCAAATACACCAAGTCACCGACTTCAAATTCAAGGTCTCTTCTCCTCACATCAACATACGACTTCTGACGACTCTGTGCGGTTTTTAATCTTTCTCTAATCACTTTGACTTTTTCCATAGCTTCAAAGACCGAATTAGGACCACTTACGACCGCTTCACCCACTTCAAACCAACTTATGGGTGACCTACATTTCCTCCTATACAAAGACTCAAATGGAGCCATGCCAATGCTAGAGTGAAAACTGTTATTGTAAGTAAACTCTATCAACGGTAAATGCTCATCCCAACTCCCCTTAAAGTCAAGAGCACACGCTCTCAACATATCCTCTAAGGTCTGGATGGTCCTCTCAGCCTGACCATTTGTCTGCGGATGGAAAGCAGAACTCAAATGCACTTGGGTACCAAGACCCTTTTGAAAAGCTCTCCAAAACTGCGAAGTGAACTGAGTACCCCTATCTTAAATGATGGACAAGGAAACTCCATGCAATCTGACTAATTCTCAGATGTACAATCTAGCGTAATCCTCAGTAGTATAAGAAGTATGCACAGGCAAGAAGTGCACAGATAAGAAGTATGCACAGGCAAGAAGTGCACAGATTTAGTCAATTTATCCACAACAACCTAAATGGAATCACGATGGCATCGGGAAGGAGGTAAACCAATCACAAAATCCATGTTTATCTCTTCCCACTTCCAAGTAAAAATACCGAACTCCTGCATCATACCACCAGGTCTTTGGTTTTCTACCTTAACCTATTGGCACGTCGCACACTTAGCCACAAATGCTGCTATATCCTTCCTCATGCCACTCCACCAATAGATTTCCCACAAGTCGCGGTACATCTTGGTGGCACTAGGATAAATAGAATATCGCGCACCGTGCGCTTCAGCCATAATTCTCTGTCTCAGATCCTCGACATCCGAAATACATAATCTATCCTACAATATCAACACACCATCCCTCCCTTGGGAGAAAATCTCCACCTTTTAGTCCTTGACTGATTCTTTCAGTCTGACCAAACTAGCATCTAAGTTTTGCTTTTCCTTTACTTTCAAAACCAAGGAGGATTCGAAACTACTCTGTACTAACATACTCCCTTCAGCGGAGTCAAGCAACCTAACTCCCAACCTAGCCAACCGATGCACATCACGAGCCAACTCCTTCTTACCCTCTCCAATATGCAAAATACTACCCATAGGCATCCTGCTAAGGGCATCTGCCACTACATTGGCCTTTTCCGGGTGATACAACACACTCATATCGTAGTCTTTCAATAACTCTAACTACCTTCTCTGCCTAAGATTCAACTCTCTCTGGGTAAAAACATACTGCAGGCTCTTATGATCAGTGAAAACATCGACATGAACACCATACAAGTAGTGTCTCTATATTTTTAGAGCAAACACAACAACAGCTAACTCGAGATCATGGGTGGGGTAATTCTTCCCATGGGGTTTCATAGGCTATAACCTTACCTCTCTTCATCAGTACACAACCCAAACCAACTCTAGAAGTATCACAATATACCACAAAACCATCAACGCCATCAGGCAGAGTCAAAACAGGGGCTGTAGTGAGTCGAGTCTTTAACTCCCGAAAACTATTCTCACAAAAATCGGACCACAAGAACTTCACTTTCTTTTGGATCAACCAGGTCATAGGAGATACTATAGAGGAGAAACCTTCAACAAAACGGTGGTAATATCCAGATAGACCTA
The DNA here is from genome assembly GCA_030864225.1 of Capsicum baccatum var. pendulum. Taxonomy (NCBI): domain Eukaryota; kingdom Viridiplantae; phylum Streptophyta; class Magnoliopsida; order Solanales; family Solanaceae; genus Capsicum; species Capsicum baccatum. The sequence continues at coordinate 44,210,677 of CM061560.1, forward strand.
CGAAACTTCTAATGTTGGACGGAGAGACAAGTTTAGGCCAGTTTCTAATAGCTTCTGTTTTCTGGGGATCAACTCTAACACCTTCGGAAGAAATAATATGACCCAAAAAAAATAACTGACCTTAGCTAAAATTCACACTTGCTAAATATGGCAAACAAGTGATGATCTCTAAGGGTTTACAAGATGATACGGAGATGATCTACATGTTCATTCTCACTACGGGAGTATACCAGAATGTCGTCTATAAACACTATGACCAACATATCAAGATATGGCCTGAACACTCGATTTATGAGGTCCATGAAATCTGCTGGGGCATTAGTTAGCCCAAAGGACATAACAAGAAACTCAAAATGACCATAATGTGTTCGGAAGGCTGTCTTCGGGATATCACATTTCCTAAGTCTGAGTTGATGATAGCCAGAGCGAAGGTCTATCTTTGAGAAGTAACTTGCACCTTGCAATTGATCAAACAAATAATCTATTCTTGGAAGGGGATACTTGTTTTTGATAGTGACTTTGTTAAGCTGGCGATAGTCAATGCACATGCGCAAAGATTCATCTTTCTTTCGCACGAATAAGATAGGTGCACCCCAAGGAGACATACTTGGTCTTATAAAACCTTTATCTAAGAGATCTTTGAGTTGCTCTTTCAACTCCTTAAGTTCTGCGGGTGCCATACGATATGGAGGAATGAAAATGGGCTGAGTATCGGGAAAAAGATCAATCCTGAATTCTATCTCTCTATCGGGAGGTACCCCTGGAAGATCTTCTGGAAATACATCGGGAAACTCATTAATAACGTCAACTGACTAGAGAGTTAGAGTCTCAAACTTAGTGTCTTTAACTCTGACTAGGTGATAAATGCACCCTTTAGAAATAAGCTTTCTAGCCTTGAGATATGAGATAAGATGACTCTTGGGAGATGCAAAATTACCAGACCATTCGATAACTGACTCACCAGGGAACTGAAACTTGACTACACGGTTATGACAGTTTATGGATGCATAATAAGAGTGAAGCCAGTCCATACTCAGAATAACATAAAAAATCTACCATATCTAACTCTATCAGATCAGCAAACATAAATCTATGAAGAATAGAAACATGACACTTTTTGTATAATTTTCGGGCAACAATGGACTCACCCACAGGGGTAGAAACTAGGATGAGCTCAGAGACAACCTCGGGACTCACTTCAAAATTTACAGCAACCAGAGATATCACATATGAAAAACTGGACCCAGGGTCCAATAATGTATAAACATCAAACTGAAACACACAAAGCATACCAATAACAACATCAGGGAAGTCCTCCTGATCCTGATGGAGAGGTAAAGCATAGAATCTGTTCTAGCACTGACCACCAGCAGTGCTGGAAGAAGCACCATGAGTAGGATCTGGACGAGCTACAGGAGCTGGAGCACTAACAGTCTGAGCCTGGGGGCGAACATCACGGTTCCCCTGTCTGGTATGAGGACAATTTCTAAAACCGTGGACCTCCTGGCCACATCCATAGCAGCCCTTCTGACCCCACAAACACTTACCCCAGTGATACCTACCACACCTGGTGTATGGTGGACGGTTAGGCCGATTACTCACAGTATTCTGAGATCCGAACATAGAAGACCTGTTTCCTGTTCTTGCCTACCTCTAAGTGCTGGAGCACTAGCTGACATAGATGAGCGGCTCTGAAACTGAGGGCGATTCCCTCCTTGCGATCTGTTCTGACCATAAGTAGGTTGCTCGGATCTGACTCTCTTATTGCCCCTTATTCTGTCCCTCTCTTTTATCTTATCTGATTTAATTTTCCAGGCATGGGTCATCAATCTGGAAAGATTTATCTCACTACTAAGCATAGTTGATCAACACTCTTTAACCACATAGCTTGACACCCCTGTCAAGAACTTACCCATACTGGCTTGGTTGTCGGCTATCAGATTTGGGGCATATTTTGCTAACTGACTGAACTTCAAGCAATACTCCTTAACAGTCATGGAGCCTTGCCGTAAGTTCATGAACTCCTCTAGTTTCTCCTCTTTCAACTCTAGCGAAAAGAATTTATCCTGGAATGCATCCTGGAACTTCTGCCAAGTCATAGGAGCAGCACCCTCTACTCTACCCTTTCTCCATACAACCACCCAGTCATATGCAAGGTCTTTCAATTTGTAGGATGCTAACTCAACACTCTCCTCCTCAGATACGTGCATTACCTGTGTGATCTTCCTTATTTCCTCCAGATACAACTGCGATCCTCACCTACCTTAGACCCATAAAACTCTGGCAGATTCATCCGCATAAAGTCATGGATTCTTGAGGACGCTAATTCACCTCCCTGTTGTTGCAGAGCCGAGGACTGGTTGGCCTGAACATTGGCGGTAACATCTTGGGAAAGCGCCTGAAGGGCTTCCCTGAACTCAGCGTGTGATACATTCTCATTCAGGGGATCAGCAGGCTGAGGTTGCTGACCCGCATTATTTCTTCTAGCTCGGCAAGAAAGCATATTTTGAAAGAAGAGAGCATGAATTAATAGCTGAAAGGGAACAACTGTAAGCATGATAGACTTCTGAAAGAATGAAATGACCCCTTCTTTTTTTCTAAAATGTTTCGTAGCCTCTTGCTCATAGATGTGGCGCACTACAAATCAATGATCAAGACTCTAATTAACGTGGCTTGTCAGATTCCCTAGGACTTCAATATCCTTAGGCTCTGATACCAAGTTTGTAATGCCCCAAAAATGGGCCCCGAGGCATCAAATAGTGCTTAAGGCTACAAGTAGCCCCAAGCTAACCCTTTTAGCCATTTTTCTAACATTCAACACTTATAATCAAAGTCATCATAATCAAAACATCCTCCATAATATCATACTGCAATACGAATGAAATACGGAAAGTAACAAAATACGACATCTCTGACAAATCAGATCAATCTATCCATCTAGTCTGACAAGCCTCTACTAAACTGTATATCCATGAGCCATTGGGACAAACCCTAACTGACCCAAACTTAGGAAATAAACTGAACGACTCAAAGTAAATGAGAAAATCTGAATAACTAGTCCTCAAACCATGAGGACTCATCATTGCAGAGGATGTAGATCAATGTGCTCGGATAATCACGTTCAAAACTGGGAATGAGCACCTGAACCTACATTATAGGAAAAATATAGCCCACATGCGAACATGTGAGTCAGTACCATGGAATATGTACCGAGTACATGGGGGTGCATGAAATAAACATATTTATATGCATATATATATATATATATATATATATATATATTTAACGATCTAGTCATAAGTTTTCTTTCTAAATCATGCAGGACATTTGTAAATGGCTCATAAAGCTTGAAAGAAATCTAAAATCTGAAATCATACACAATGAATGGTAAAACATGCCAATCTGGATATCAGGAGACATTACACTTAATCCAAATATCAAGATTTTTTTCTTATTATCTCATCAAGAAATCTTAGTGAAATCTGGAATATTGAATACATCATAAATCTGTATTTCAAATCTCTTTTAAATCAGTAAAATCAATCTAAGAATGAAGGACGACTCTTTGGGAGGTTCTTCTAACCGACATGTACACCATGTGAGCACCCATGATGTCTCGCGACTTGCCCTCGTAAGGTTAGGGCTTTCCTACCCTTGTCATCGCTGTAGAATAATCTCATCTCAGTGATCACTATCTCAATTTTTCACATATAGTGGAAGTCAATGTCTCAACCTACGGTTACACGTAGTTCTGGGGTATGAAATCGTAGTAACATACCCAACTCGGTGCTAAATACTACTCCCAATACTATGCTAAAAAATCTCAAGAAAAATCCACTTTAAGGGTAATCTCATATTTCTTAAGTTAAATAAATGATAAAATCCGTAACTCATTTCATAAAGTGGATTTTAACTCTGTTGTGATCAAAAGGTCAAATCTTTCTATACTTCATCAAAAATAGTCTAAACATGGGTGCATGTAGCACATAAATTCTCAAAACAACAATCTCAATGTGGGTTAATGACCCTTATAGCGATACTTAATCAAAACATTTCAACATTTATGCTTTATATCACAAGCATGCATAATTTATACGGAAATCTAAAAAATTTCAGCCTTTAATCATAACAATAATCTCAAACTCATGGAGTTTATTTTCTAAACATTCAAAATAATCATAGTATCTTGAACAACAACATAGGATAAGATTTATTACTTCAAATTCATGATAAAACATGTAAAAATCATGTATCTTTGTAAAATAATGCAAACTTTGGGCACAAGAACGAAAGGGTGATCTTGTTCATAACCCCACATACCTTTATGGTAACGGATTCGTTGAAAGATTGGAACCTCAATGTTGATTGTGTAACCCTAGTTGTTTTTCTCCTTTAGTGCTCTTGGATGATGAACTTAGACTGATAATAGGGTTATGATGTGTTTAGAATCTATTAAATTCATAAGGTCAAGTTTAGGGGTGTGTAAGGAGTGCCAAAAGACTTAATTGCCCTCAAAATAACCCAAAAATGGAGTGTTTAAGTCACTTGAAACCATAAGATATGCGCCACATATGATATCTCATATATTTACATAGTCTCCGCATATGATATCGCCTATATTTACATAGGCGCCGCATATGATATCGCCTATATTTACGTAGGTGCCGCATATGCTATCACATATGCTTTCCAGTGGCCATGTGCGATTGGTTAGGTGACGCACTCTACTTCGTAAAGCCATAACTCCTAGATCGGGTGTTAGATTTTGGTGAAATTGGTATCGTTGGAAAGATAATTCGATTCTCTATAATTTTGTGGTATAAATATGCAGAAATACCACATATTTATTAGGTTGTGTTCATTCAAAGATGACCCTTGCAAATTCAAACACTAAAACTTGATGGATTTCGAAACTCTTAGCTTATACTACCTTAAGTGACTCATATAACCACACTTAACACATCATAAGCTTTCTTATAACTAGGGTAATCTTGGTGATTTAGGTGCCCAAATATGGCTTACAAAATTGGGGTTTTCACGTAAATGAACAACGGTTCATTTTCTAGCTTAGGACAGTGTGGGGCATTACAATCAATTCTTCATTTCGAGATGTGCAACAATAAAGTCAAATATATCAAAACCAAGAATCGATTCATTCGCTTTATAGTGTTCATTATTTTGTTTTCTATATGATGATTTATATGTGTTAATGTCATGTTCTTACAATAAGAATTGTAAAAATCAATATTTTTAAAATTGATTTATGTACCTTCCGGCATGATGCTTTAACAACCCATCAACAATCCATTCTGAATAGTCGTTGATCAACTTTGTTAGTTTTTTGGAGCCTCGTCTAAGATGTTAAACCCTTTAAAAGAATAATTCTTCTGTTCTCCTGAACTGACAGGCTCTACTTTTTCTTCTTCTTTGAAAGCAGTTGATGGATTATCAACTGTGATATTATGCTCTTTAGCAGTAGCTTATACTGTGACATCCACCTAAAAATCTAGAATTATCAATACTAATTATAGATACACAATAGATTATCCATCTATTATAACAGATGAGTCTTATATTACGACAGATAGATCATCCGTTGGGACAAATTCGAACATGTGACCCATTTGTTGCAACATAAGACTTATCTATTGGTAAAACTTAAAATAGTATAAAAACTTGTTTGATTTTCTTAAAGAAACGGACATATATTGTAATAGATAACGCATCTGATGCAACAGGTTAGACAACAGCTGCAACAGATGTATATATCTGTTTGATAATTTTCAGCAGATGTATCATCTGTTGAAATAGAAATGTGCCTATTTTTTTGTTGGAACAGATGATATACTTTCACCTTCTTCAGCTCATGTTGCTCTCATGTGGTCCTTACACATTGAAAAGCGGTGCAAGACAAAGACAGAGGCATTGCAATTTTGTTTTTTTCGATTCTTGATGATGCCTTGGAAATATCTTTCCTTAGCCTCTTAGCAACCTTAATCTCTAGTGGAGTGTATGGATATGAAATCTTCTTTAATGGAATGACACCCCCCTTAGATGTCATTTCCTTTACAGAACAGTTAGTGCATTAATAGAATTAATCACTCCATCATGTTTTGCCTTGCAGCCTTAATATTTTCATGCAAAACATTCGCTAGATGTGGAAAAATTTGAAGAAAAATTTGTATAACCAGTATGATCATAATCATAATGGCTTGTTGTTTCAAAAAATGTAAGGAGAGCATCATTAGCCCCAATATCAGCACCACTACCACTACCATCAACATCAACAACAAGCTCAACGAGCTAGTCATACGAGCCAGGGAGCTAGTCAGTTCGTCTTTGCCCAAGTGTGGATAATGCCACCCTCCAAAATTATTTTTCTTGTGAAGGTTGTTGCTCCAAACAATTTCATTTTTATTCTATCAACGACCTTAGGGTTCAATAAAGTTTGCACAGACCGTAAAGTAATAAAAAATGGCATCTTCAAATCTCGATTGGTTGGAACCAGCCACGGATAGATAATCTAAAATAAATCAGTACATATATTAGAATGATGATGAAATCATTTAAAGTAATCATTAATTAAAATAAAAACTTGATTAGAATTAGACTTACTGCTTCCTTTGGGGGATTGGAAAGGTCAAGAAATTTTATATTTTTATCAGTTTTGGCAGACAATCATCTCAGGATTCTTGGACAGAAAACTTCTTCCTGGTAGTTCACTTGTTGTCTCAAATAAGGAATGGCTTCAAATGCCCAAGCCTATAACATAACGCCAATAAATCAAAAGTATTATTGAATAAAAAAAATAACTCATATCATAATTAAAGAAATATTTACCATGAAAGACCATAGAAAGACATATAAGTTGTCTGTTTTTGGCGTTAATGGAGTCAATAAATATTTGACAGTCATTTTAAAGCTTTCATAACCCCAAGGATAGCTGTTGAATGACTCAAGATCCTCAGAGAGGTTTATTAAACCGAGGCTGATGTTGTTGTTAACGTCTCTCACCCAAAAAATATTATGTACAAATCAAACCAAGCAACATAATTGATTGTGCTTCTTTAAAAGTCCTTTACCTTTCAACGCTTCTATTAAATTTTTATTTTGAAGCTTGGACCAACAATGAACACCAGGTCATCATGATCACTCGACTTGCCTTTGCCTTTTTTGAGTGTGCGGGGTGCTTTTTTTAGGTCAGAGTAGGTATAACTTGAGAAGGAGAAGGAGGATAACATTTTAGTCCAGTAACTATGGCAAACTCCTTTCAACCAAAACAAACAGGCATGCCACAGTAATTTATCCACACCTCATCCATCTTATCTTTATTTTCATACATAAACCTACGCTTGAGAAGATCAAATACCATTTTCACCTGGAAATGAGCATTGTTGTCCTTCAGCAAATCAAGATATTGTCTAAAGCATTTTTTCCTGAAAAAAGAATCCAATTTTTATTCTCGAAGTATTTTTCTGAAGGCGTCGAAATATTTTTCCATGGATGAATTAACCACAAAATCACCTATTAAATCTGTGGCACCATCGCACTGCATTCTCACAGGATAACGATCAATGCTGAAGTTTTTGACTAACTCTTTAGTGGAAGGGCTATTAGCATTTGGATCATCCCTTTTGAAATATTCCTTCACCCCGTGTTCATTATCTTCTGCTCCTGATTGAGATAACGCTTGTAAAGCAAGCTTATAGAGTGGTGGATGTAGCATAGCTACTTCACTTATTTCCTTACTTGGACTTGATTCGATTTCTTTACTTTTGGGATCCATATTATCTTAAATTAATAGGACCATAATATAGATTATAATTGATTAACACATCGTTAAAAAAAGATAACAGTAAATCTAACATGTACAACAGTTAAATAATAGTTCCAATAGACCACACATCTATTGTACCAGGAATGTTATTTGTTGCAAATTATAATTGACCTGTTGAAATGGATGAGTAAACTATTAGAAATAATAAAAATAGATGACTAATTTATTGCACCAGGTAGTTTATCTGTTGCAACATATAATCAACCTATTGCAACGGATGAGTAATTCATTAGAAATAGTAAAAACAGATCACTCATCTGTTGCATCAGGAAGCTTATCTGTTGCAGCATATAACCAATGTGTTGCAACAGATGAGTAATCCATTGGAAATAGTAAAAATAAATCACTGATCTGTTGCACCAGGAAGGTTATCTTTTGCAATATATAACTAATATATTGCAACGGATAAGTAATCTAATGAAAATAATAAAAACATATCACTCACCTGTTGTACCAGAAAGGTTATCTGTTGCAACATATAACCAACCTGTTGCAATGGATGAGTAATTCATTGAAAATAATAAAAATAGATCACGCATCTGTTGCACCAGGTAGGATATTTGTTGCAGCATATAACCAACTTATTATAGCGGATAAATAATCTGTTGGAAACAATAAAAATAGGCCATATATTTTTTGCACCAGTAGGCTATCTGTTGCAGCTTATAAACAATCTGTTGCAGCGGATGAGCAATCCGTTTTAAAATAGATCACTCATCTGTTATGTCAGGTAGGTTATCTGTTGCGGTCTATAAGTAACCTGTTACAACGGATAAGTAATCCATTGGAAACAATAAAATAGATCACTCATCTGTTGTAAAATGAGTTATCTGTTGCAAAATGAGTTATCTGCTAGATTTTTTCCAAATAAAAGAGTCGTTTGTCCCAACAGATGAATGATCTGTTAGATTGTTCATCTGTTGCATCAGATTTTCATTATTGCATCAGATTTGCATCTGTTGAATCAGATATTTCATCTGTTACATCAGATGGTTCATCTGTTGCAACACCATTTTTACCAAGAAAAATAAGAAATCAACCCAGCAACACCAACACAACACACATACACACTAATTACATCAACGGTGACAAAAAATCACCAACAAATTGAATCAATAGTTCGACAACAAGAAGAAGAAATGTCAGAAATTAGGGTTTTATTCAGTTCACATTTCAAATTTAAGAAATATCGAAATTGTTAACCAATACTAGAAGAGAAGTTGGCTCAAGTTTCTCTGTTTCTTCATAACTAAAAAGACATGACTTTTTACCCGTGAAAGAAGAATGGGACGGCGAAGAACTCGAAGTTGTTGTCGCAGGAGAAATCTTCACGTCGATTAATGGTTGAAAGTCGAAAAGGAACTCGCCCGACTATTTATCGCCGGAGGTTGAAGTTACCTGAGATTAAAGGGAGAAATTTTGCAGAACTGTTAGTTGGGAGAGAGTTGAGAGAAGCCGTCGAGAGAGAGATGAGAGAGACTGATTGATTTGAATTGAAGAGGGGTGTGAGTTAGGTTGCCTTGTATTTTTGAAAAGATTAGAAAGTTTTGAAAATATTAATCAAGTTCACAATTAACGTCATCAAGTTTTCTAATGATGTTTGACCCTTTAAGTTGGTAAATGTCACCAATCCTTCATTGAAGACTTAAAATACACATTTTCTTCAATTTTCTCATGGAAGTAGGGTATCTTACTAATCAGTTGTTGGGACAATTTTGATAACGTTATTCTCATTGTCAAACAATTATGATTACTTTTGTGTATTTTAGTATTGTTGTTGATACAATTTTGATATTATTATTTTGTTGAAATCAAACTTTATTTTGCTATCAAATTCTATTTTGTTAGGTACCATTATGTATCAAACTATATTTCGTTAGATACCAAACAAAATAAGGTCAAGATTTTAGTTATAATTCAAATTAAAAATTAATTATGTTATAATGAAATTCTCATTTTTGTTCAATGTCATTGCTTTGTTACTTTCAGTATATCAATTTATCATTGATTATGTGTGCATAATAGATTTTGATTATTCTTAAATGGTCATCAATACTCCAATAAGATAGACAGAAAATATATGTTTCATTGACCTAATTTGAAGTGATATAACTCAGGTTGTATAAGCTTTACACAACAAAAAAAAATTACACCTTGTTAAAGTCACTACTATTCACTACTATTCTGATAACAGAAACAATAAAAGAACCAAGCTAAAACTATAAAGTAAAACAAGAGAATAAGTATGACAATTTCAGTTGCATACGACTATATTGGCCATCCTTCACATTCTTGATAATGCTTAAAAATAGAAAAGCACCACGGTAATTATGGCGAAGAGTTTTCGGTTACAATATTTTCTCTTACTTTTCTTCTTCTTCTTCTCCATCACTCATTTATCCTTACTTTCATAAAATGACAATATTTTTTTCAACTCCTTGATTCTCTTCGCTAATCTCAAAATAACAGACTTGAAATCATAAATTAATTTTTTCAGAATTTGTCCATCTAAAAACTTGCATGATTTCTCCTAAAATAGGCCATAAATAAATTAACTTAACAGAAACAAAAAAAAAAAAAAGAGACATTATGTATAAAATATAGACGATAGCGTGGACGGGGTCAAAATCTTCTAATTGGATTGTTCTCCATCATGAAGTTTGCATTGAAAATCAGTCTCCATATCCGCATCTCATTTTCACAGGCAATATGGGATTATTCTCATAATTATAAATATGATTCAAGATTGTATTTGACATAATAAGACTATTCTTTTTCAAAACCTAATCACAAAAGATAGTTTGATTTCACAAATTTTAACAAATTAAGAAGAAATCAAAGCTTCAACAGTTGAAAATTAAGAAGAAATTAGACATAAAAATTTCTTATCTTTTTAGGCTGATTTCGTTGAGGAGGAAGTCTATTTTTCTTTTTCAAAACTTTAATGGCTATTTTAATGAGAAATCGAAAAAGATGACTTTTTTAAAGAGAGAATGCATGAATTTATAAAAATATTCGCACGTGACATTTTATAATTTATTATTATAGTCAATATTTCTCTTTCACGCGCGCTATTTGCGTGAATACAAACATAGAATGAAAATGATCTAAAGCATCTATTTAAAATTGTTTTATATAACAAGTTTTACAGAGTAATAGGATGTCCGCAAACTTAAAGTATCTTTTAGCAAATTCTTGACAACTTCAGTGATAACTTTATGTCTTTTCTCGAAAATTGAAGGACTAAAAATAATTATGAATATACAAGCATTATAAAAATAGTCATCGTAGTAAAACATATATAAGAAAATTAAACTTTTAGATGTAATGAACCAATGAACTAAATATCAAGAATAACACAAATGAATGGGTGAATGTAAGCGTCAAAATGTGTTCTATTTATAAGGAAAGTATAAATACAACATGTTATTATTTTTAAAATAATATTGTTGTCACTCCCCCCCCCCCCCCTCCCCCCTCCCCCCCCCCAAATCTGAAATGGAGGAATGAACCTGAAATTGACAAAAAAGAGATAACTATTGTAAAAATATTTGCAAGTTATTGTGAAGTAGGAACATGCTTAATCGTAAGGTCATCCTGGCTAACCTTCTCAATAAAATGATAGTACAAAAGCGATATGCTATGAAGCGGAGAGATTGAATTGTGTGTGAGATGAATGACACCAATATTATCACATTTTGCAAGAATAAGAATGAGAAGTTAAATATCTAGGTCTAGTATGATAATTATATTAAAAACTAACAACTATTTGATGATATAGAGAACGATCATTAAGGAGTGTGCAGACATAGAATGTCAAAGCGGACAATATCACATTCTGTAAGAGTATTTTGATTGATTGAGTTCAATAACTGATATCAGAATTCAGATTTAACGAGATGAGTATTTGGATATGGCGGAGTAATGTTGTAGGTGTGAGGCTTGGCTTGCTTACTCTTACGGATTTGGAGATGCACGCACAAGAAGAAGTTAGGTATGGGCTTCAGTTTTCATAAAATATTCAGATGATATAGGTGACACACAGTGAATTTCGAAAATTGATCCATTGATTTTGGTGATGACCACGTGAAACTTAATTTAAAGAGGAGATGCAAACAAAAGTTCACATAGTTGAAAGAATTGAAAAGTTATAAATAAAGTGTAGAATCTCTCAACAGTGTAAGACCTTTTAAAAAAGATTGTACGAGCCTGACCCAAAGTAATATCACACTAAGCAAGAGTATATCTGGACCAAGACTGGCAACGGACCGAAACCGGTACCGCCAGACCCGTTTAACCGGAACCAGAACCGGTACCGGAACTTCCTTATCAAATTTGTCGCTGGAACCGATGTTACCGGAAACGACATACCGGAATTTTACCCTTGTTCGCACCGGTCCGTTGATTACCGATGTAGAACCGGGTCAGACCAGAACGACACCGAAACTTTACCGGAAGAGACGCCGGCCTTAACATACTACATACAGATTCCGGACTGACTGAAACCAGTATTTTCTTAGCGAAGTTTAAGTAGAGTCTTTAACCTTCTTATTAAATGGTTCGTAATTTGCAACAAATATTGATTTTTCGTCTTTCTTCACTCAATTTCTTACTAAAATTCTTACACAATTATATGAACTTTTACTTTCTCTAATTAAGTGTTTATATATATATATATAAATATATATAAAAGTTCTCCCATTATTATTTTATATTCCCTCTGTTTAAAAAAGAATGATTTACTTTCTTTTTTAGTCTATTTAAAAAAGAATGACCCATTTTCTTTTTTGGCAATACTTTAATTTCAACTTTTCACATGACAAGTTTAGGACCACAAGATTAAAGGGTATTTTGGTATATTTGACACAACTTTAATTTAAGACCACAAAAATTTAAAAGTCTTTTTTACTTTCTTAAATTTTGTGTCAAGTCAAAGTAGATCATTCTTTTTGAAACGAAGGGACTAGTATTTTTCATCTTCTATGCTATGAAACATTGGTTTGCGTGTAATTGATTCTTATCCTTCAATTGTATTCCTACCATAGGCTAATATATTGAATTCCTTTCAAATTGCTCCAAAAATTGAAACAAAATCTTGATGAATGGAAAACAAAGCTATCATGACCGAAAAAACAACAAAACCTTACTTACAACAAATTAAGACCTTAAACATTACATTGCATTTACTTAATATCTTATAATTAGAAAACTCAATAATAAATTTAATATTTTTAAAATATACATATAATTAACCATGGCATTATTTCTACAGTTAAGACACAAGTTAAAGCTAGACATTTGTTGAGTTCTCATGTTGACCATCAACCTTCTCAAAATTTTCAGCCATTTGAACATCCTTTGCATTATTTCCTTGTGCTCCTCCATAAGGACTGTTACTTCCACTAGTTTGTCCTGGAAATTGCAACTTCATTAGTGCATATTTAATTGGATATAAGTTAAGTATATATGCAGTAAGAAGTGTAGAGGTTGATAATTTTTTTTTTTTAAATAAAGAAATGATAAGATGGCGTTAAGTTATTTTAAAAAAATTATAAACTAAAAAGTATGTACAAAGAGAAGAAGAAAAGAAAAAAATGGAATGCAGAGTGAGTTAGCAATTATATTTTGGAAGAGTATTTTGAGAATGAAAAAAGAATATTAGGAATAAAATACAAAATAATACTTTGTCAAACCAAAATTATTTATAAACTGATTTTGACTTATACATATCTAGTTTATAAGTACTTTGAATATTTACCAAACATGTAAATAAATTGAAAAAGTATTTATAAGATAGTCTCATAATCATTTTTAATTAAGGGCTTGTTTAGTAGGGAAACAAGTTATCAGAACTTAGTTATTCTAGAATTGTTATCCTATTCGTAATGTGAGAAAAAAATTATAATCCTCGTTGACTATTATCGGAACAAGTTACCTCACAAATTTATCCCGGGATAAGCATATTTAGAATTAATTTTAAAATTTCTTATTCCTTATTCGTCGTGCCAAACTAGTCCTAAATTCTATGTAATTAATTTGGTAATAATGGTCTAAAACCTCACCTGGGTTGACAGAAGCAGATGTAGTAGCCACTTTGTTTTTGTAGTGTAAAATAGCAAAAATACCCACAATAGCCCACACAAGTAAGAATGCTGGAATTGTTGTGCCAAGTATTATGGGCAGTTTGTTTTTCTTCTTCTTATTATTGGGTGATTTATTATTGGAGGATTGAGTTGGTGGTTGATTTCCTGTTGATGATGAATCGTTATTCTGGCAAGATTCATTTGATGCACTGCACAAATCTGAATTGCCTGAAGTACTGAATATGAAAAACAATCATTTCAATTAGTAGAGGTGACAAAATTAATTAAGAAAAATATAATTTGTTCAATTTGGCTATTTCATTCTTTCTGTATTAGAGTTCTTGTTTAACTTTGTAATATGCTTATTTATTAGTTCAATTCATGAAAATTAGGTAATATGTAGTTTAGATTGATCTATAAAAAATCTTGACAAAGTATTTTTTATTTGATTTGTTATGTTTATATGGAAATTACAAAGTTAAAAATAATTTTTATTATGTACCTCCAATATATTGGAGTACTAAAATATTAGTATAAAAAAAAGAGGAAATTGAAATTTAATAAGGATTGACACGTTGAGTTATAATCCACTTTTTAGTCATTCAACTCAAATAACTTATGACAAATCATTAACTCAACATATTTTGACTCTCCTAAATTCAATTCAATTCTTCGATTTAACACCCATAAGTTGAATTATATGTTGGCCGTTTATGATAAAGCTAACTGATCAAGCCGCAAGAATCAACTTATTTTTTAACATGCTTTTTTGGACGTGTTTACTTGTAATTCAAAAAGCAACAAGTGTATTTGGCTAAATAAAATGAGAAATGTTTATTCATATTTTGTATTTTGTCAATATTTTCAGAAAGGTGCTTTTACGTGTCAAATAATAAAATAAAAATTCATTATCAGATTTAATTTGAGAAATATGAATTTTGCATGTAGCTATTTTTCTATTTTTTTTTTTTAAATACTTACATTTATAGGAAGTTACTTTTCCAACTTCTATTTTAAAAGCTGAAAATTAATTTATGTTTTAACTCAAAAAAACTTATTTCCTCATTTATAATTTTGCCAAATACCTTCATTCTCCTAATAAGAAATTTTGAATTAGTATTTTTAACCTTACAATAGCCAAACAGTCCAAGAAATGCAACAGGAGATAATTTTTAGGGTTGCTTTTTCTTACTCTATTGTTAGGCCATTTTTGTCTGATAATGAGGCAGGTATTGGTCCACTGAACTGATTATTTGCTAAATTCCTGGAAGAAAGAAATTAAACCAAAATCATGTATCGTATCAAGATAGAAATTAAAATTTTAGCATTATATTGTACGATAAGAACATAATGATGGTGTAGGAAATATTTAGACAATCACTATTTATTTTTAAAAAAATTAAAATCTTCCATGTGTATAAAAATTATAGCATGTAATGATAAATTTTTTAAAATTTACTTATTTTGAAAATATTTTTTAAACGAAAAAGTAATTTAGGAGAGTAGCTTTTTGTGTTTAGCTAGCCAATTTGAATACAATTTTTTAAAATATTATAATAACAATTTGTTCCTGACCAAAGTCCAAAAAGTACTTCGAGGGGAAAGCTGATTTTTTCCTTTTTAAGGAAAAATTATTTTTTTCAACTTCTGTTATTACTCAAAAACAATTTTTTAGATTCTTTTTAATCACATACTTTAATTTCTCTAAATAACAACTTTTTTTTTTTTTTTTTGAAAAAAAATACTTTTAGCTCTCGAGGAAATTGACCAAACAAGCTAATTAAATCCATCAGAAAAATAATGTTTTTACACTAACAGTTCTTTAAGGTTCGGTAAGGTGCCAAGGAAATCAGGAATTGGTCCATCCAAATTGTTGTCGCTCAAATCACTGCAAAAAAAAAAAATAGTAAGAAATTAATTAAAATATCCCATATGTATTTCAATTAAATTCGAAAATGAGAAGAACAAATATTACATTTTCTCAAGAGCATCCATGGAACTAAAATCTGGAAGTGATCCTGACAGATTGAATCCACTCAAATACCTACAAAATTAATTATTTCAACAACAAAAAATCAGAATTATTTGAAGGGGCCTTGGAACAAACAATTAAGTTGTTTTTATGTAACTTATTATAGGTTAGGAGTTCGAATCATAAAAGCAATCACTAATGTTTGTATTAGGATAGACTGTCTGTCTGCACATGCCCCTTAAGGTGCGGTCCCTCTCCAGATCTTACATGAACACAAGATATTTTCTGCACCAAACTATCTCTAAAATCATATATTGAAATTTATTATCTTATTAATTATTAATGAATTAAAATTTGCTTACAGTGCTGTAATGCGAGGTGGATCATTGCTGCTGCAATTAACCCAATCATATGTATAAGGTGATGGAAGACAAGGATCACCAATCCAGCCTTGTAATACTTCAAATTCCTTTTGCAGTGATACTAAGTTCTCCACTGTAAGGGAAAAAAGGGTAATTAAGTGGTGTAACAGTTAATAATTATAGTAAATCTATCAATATCACAAGCAAAAGGATTAAAATTGCACATTTTATTTAATTGAAGATTAATGTGCTCAGTTAAATATCAAAAGGATTAAAATTAGAATTTACTAATAACGGAAGGACCAAATACTACAATAACAACCACACATTCAATGGGTCTCAAGAGATGTGGAGAGTTAGAGTGTATTCAGACCTTATACCTATCATGTGAGGTAAAGAGCCTATTTTTGATTGACCGACTCAAAGAAGCATTGCAAAACAGGTTTCAAAAATACAAGGGAAATGAAAAAACGATGAAAATACTTTAAAAAAAAGAGAGAAATATTATCATTAAAAA
Source organism: Capsicum baccatum var. pendulum (assembly GCA_030864225.1). Taxonomy (NCBI): domain Eukaryota; kingdom Viridiplantae; phylum Streptophyta; class Magnoliopsida; order Solanales; family Solanaceae; genus Capsicum; species Capsicum baccatum. The sequence goes on from CM061560.1 coordinate 44,227,448, forward strand.
TAGTAAGATAACCACAACAGAAGAACAATAGTATTGATAAAATTGAAGAAGAAAACAATGACATAGTAAAGTTGAAAGACCAAATACTCTCGAGTCTTTCCAATTGAGGAAATGAGATCTTTTGTTGAAAATAGTCTTTCTCGGATCTCTTATAAGTAAAAGTAAAGATCTTGTATCTGTAAAAATATTTTTTTTTAAAAAGGACATAAAATTAAAATAAATTGTAAAAACGTCATTCGAATTCTTCAAATATGTCTATGGGTGCCTATCGAACTCCACAAAAATAGTGTATTTTTTTACAGAATCTGACATGAATACAGCATGATTTTTGAAGAGTACAAGCAATGTAGGCTGAAATAAGTTAAAAGAAATGTCATAGTGGTGTATAAGTTAAATAATAGTAGTGAGAGGGTGTACCATCTTGGCTGTTTGTTCCATCAGTCAATGCATCACCAACAATGAATATTTCCAAGGCATTGATAAGAGGGGGAAGTGTTGAATTTGTGGTAGGCACAATAGAGAAAGTAGTGTCTGGTGAAACAGTGAGATTGCTAACATACAATTGAGTAAAATTTCCATAAGGTGGCAAAATTGGGTCTGAGAAAGACTCAGTATCTTTGAAAATCATGAAGGATCTTGCTTGGTTGGAATCAAGTTGTGTCACTTCCGAAAAGTACATGTTCATGTAGATTGGAACATTACTAGCAATGGGAAGAAAACTCATGTTCCATGTTATGATGTTTGATGAATTGGTTGGGGAAATTGCATTTTGTAGCACTTTTTGTGGAGGTTGATCTCCATGACTTGTGTCAATGACTGTGGCATCACTAATCACTGATACTAATGAATTTCCAGGCACCCATATTCTGTCATAGGGATCATCTGTGTACCTGTCCAAGAGTTTGGTCAAAAGAAATAATTGGTTATGAAGTAAAAACAATGTTGTATGGCTTTCAAAATTAAGGGATCGACTAAAATTAGCTTATTAATTTAGAAAAATGCTCTTTCAAAAAGCACTCTTGGTAAGAAACAGTTTGTGTTTGACTACACACTTTTGAACGACAATCGTGTTTGACCAAACTTTTTGAAAGTGCTTGTTAGTGTAGCTAACAGGTTAGCGATGGAATCAACCACTACTAGAAAACAAGTAATTAACGACATACCAAATTTTGTAGCTAGACAATGAAATCTCATGCTAATCCAATTTAGCTACAGGTTAGCGATGGAATATAAGAAAATTCGATTAGCTAAGAATTATCGATAAATTCCATAGCCAATTTGATGTTTTCTTGTAGTGAACAAGATAAATTGAGATATCTATAGCTAGAATATAAATTTTACCTTATAATTTGGTTGGAACCAAAAGCAACTCTACTTCTCATGAACAAAGCATAATTAGAATCAACATGACTATACATAGTAGAATCCAAGCCACGAACTTCAAGAGCTGAGATAAAAGGGAACTGATCATGCACCGTCTGAGCAAGACATACACTAACATAATCACCTTTAACAACATAAATTGTCTCATAATAGACAAGTTTGTCACTCATAGTTGTAACTTTAGCCCAATGATTTCCATCAAATTGAAGTGAAAATGATGGTGGATTTGATTTCCCATCATAATTTCCATAGTAAAAGCTAGCTCTAATTAAAACTTTTCCACCCTTTTCGACTTGATCAATTAGGTAACAATTCTTTTTCCTGTTTGTGAACACTCTTAATGTGTCCATTACGAGTGATATTGAGTTGTTGGATTGTACGACATATGATTCTCCATTGCTAACGTAGTCTTCATCTCCTAACCAATCTATTGAATTTTCTTGATCAGTGTATGCTTCTGATGATCCACAATCCAGGCTCACAAACACTGCAAAAAATAAAGGAATAACAAAAAGTTAAAGAAGAATAAAAAAATAAGCAAAGATAATACTTTATAAGACTTTTCACGAATACTACATGGTTATACTAAAAACCAAAAATAAAAAAAGTTTTCATTAAATATTAATACCACAGAGGGGGCTGGTTGGAATGATTGGGATCCCTCCATCATTAACAAAGTCTCTGATTTGAAAATTTTTCGATAGGTATACGTTATAGCCTCCTTAAAAGACCTAGCTGGTATGAATCTGAATTAGTCAGACCGTCCAATAGGATTCTGATACCATGTTGACTTATCTGACATGAATAGTATGGATTAGTCTTTTTAAGAGGTTGCCAACATCACCAAAGAGTATGGTGGAATAATTAGGATCCGTTCATCCTTAACCAAATATCTCACAGTTTTAATCATGAGAATTGAAAACCTTTTGGTAGGTAACTTTACCTCCTAAGTGGACCTATCTGACAAGAATTTGGATTAGTTGGGCAAGAGATTTCTCACACTACTTAATTGTCCTATTTGGCAGGAATTCAGATTAATTTTTGGACACCAAATGATTAGAGGGCAATCCAGTGCATTAAAGTTTTCGCTATGCGCAAGATTCAATAAAGGGCCCAACCGCAAGGGTCTATCGTACGCAACCTTACCTTGCATTTCTGCAAGAGGCTGATTCCAAGGCTTGAACCTGTGACCTCGTAAACTTCTGGTCACATGACAACAATAACTTTGCCAGTTATTCCAAGGCTCCAAATAATTAAGTAGGGAAAATGAAAGAAAGTTTTCAAAAGATATAATAAGGAGTAAGATGTAAGTATACCATCAGCAGAAACACAGAAAACACAAAGAGCTAAAACAAGTAGGAGAAAATGGCTACTAATCATGCTGCTGAGCTACAGAATGATGAGCTCAGGAATGGAATAGAATAGAATACAAAGACAATGAAGCCTTAAGGTTTACTTATATGGGAAATATTATGTCATTGTTATATGGAGTAATTATTAGGTAGGAACTGGATTATTCTTTGTTCTTGACCAGTTAATGCCTAAGAATGAACTGGCAAAAGTTGACCCTGTATATTTGGGTTTTATTGCCCTTCTAATTATTCACATGCTAGACAATTTGTCGATTTGTATAGTGGAAAATTAAGCTAAGATGGAGGAGCAGTCCAACTTTAGAGTTTATGATTTCTCAATTTGTCCTCGGACTCGTAGTCGTCATACTTATTTATTTACACGCTAGACAATTTGGATTGTGCAAAATCAAGCTAAGGCATATATCGACTAAAGGGATCAATTGATCATGTTGAATGTTTATATGCTACAACTTGACTGACTTTATTGGTTGAGAATTGCATATATTATTATTGGAGTTAATAACTTAAACGGTCACTCAACTTTGAATTTCTATCCCAGAAAGTCACTTAATTTTAAACTTTACTCAGAAAGTCACTCAACTTTAAATATTTTACTCAGAAATTCACCTCACCCATTTTATTATTTTTTTAACTAATTTTTGCTTATGTGAAATTTTTTTTAATAACAAAATTTTGAAAAATATAAATATTCATTTAACGACCCTTTTACCCTTTCTTTCATTCCTCTTTCTCAACTGTTTGCTAGGTTTATTTAATATATAAAAAAATATTATTAAAGGGATCATATCCTTTTCGTAAAGTTCAGACTTGTTCGTTACTCCCTTTATTTTTTATATGCTTCATACATATTTCATGAGTTAATTTAACTATTTTGGGATAATGCTCCGTTTAATTTATTTGAAAACCGACCACTTGTGGTAGGTTTTCTGCAAATTTTTTTTCAAAAAATCGATCACTTGTGGTCGGTTTTTCTGGATTATTTTTTAAAAAATAAAAATCAAAACTCAAATACAGCATACAACAACAATAATGCAATACAACAGTATCAAATCAAATACAACAACAATAACAACCAAAAACCAAATGTAAATACTTTCAAAAGTGTACAAGACATACAAAATGTCCAACAAAAGTGAGTATGAAAATACTACAACAATAGTTTCATACAACAAAATGTCTAAATTTAAAGTACAACACATACAAAAATAAAAAAACTAAAAGTCATCATCATCAAATTTGTCCTCGTCTTCCATATCATCATCCATGCTGAAATCATCCAGGGGGCCTAGACCTTTTGCAGCCCGAACTGCATCACCAGGACAAGGAGAAATAACCCCCGCAGTCCTAATGAAAGAGCTCAACTGTTGCTACAGCTTCTTGAATTGTGATGTTGTTGCCTTATCCATCTTCTTCTGCCTCTCTCTGTGTTCAGAAAGCTCTTCAGTGAGGTCGGAAACCGTATTTTGTAGTTTATCAATCATTTCTCTATCAACTGAAGAGCTAGAGTAAGAAGGGCCGGACGAACACCTAACATTAGCGCCAAAAAAATTTTTGTGGTATCCGACCAAATGGCCTTTATTTGCATGACCCATAACTCCTCCTCTACATGTTGGGGTATTGGGTCACCCTGACTTTCAAGAGGCTGACTACCACGATACGCACCAGCAAGACGAATATATTCGTTCTATATTCAAAGTCAAGTTAATACTAAAAGTCAAAAAATATTAAAGTAGTTATAATTGAATAATATCTAACTTTAGGAAAAAGATTCATAAATTTAGAATTTGTTTTTTACATGGACAACTTTTGCACAAGCTTCAACCCAGATATCTTCATCAGTCGGGTTCTTTTTTTTATCACATGAGTCTCCTCTTATAGCTCATAATGTGGTATTTTTCTACCCTTTACTTTTTCCTGCATATGAAAAAATTATCAATGTTCAAATAATAAAAAAAATTTAAATAGAAACAAACAATTAAAACTGTAAAAGTTACATACCATTTTTTCCATCACAGCAAGAGTACTTCTGGCACCCACAGTATGTAGGGAGCCGCCCTTGGATGATGCCCGGGCTTTCTTTTCTTTTTTCACTCAACAATTGGTATTCTGTGCTACTCCAATGGCGAAAATACAATTGCCATGCGGGTTCAGGAATCCACTTAGGTTTTACCAATTTCTTTCGGGCATAATCCAAGAGATCCTTAAATCTGGCTCTACATCTTATTAAAAAGTTCTTCTTTATAAGAAATGTAATTGCATCATCCCACCAGTAAAATTTCTACAACAAAAATATAATATTCAATCTTTTGTTCTAACAAAGTGTTAATAAATAGTTGATAAGTTAAATCCTTACCTTAAATTCTTCAAACATTCTATCCCTGTCAAGTTCTGGAACCTTTTGCCAGCTGGTCCAGTAGCTGTTGAAGTGTCGAGTAATGCATATTCGCGCCTTTTGTCCAACTCCACCATCCGGCCTAAACCTACAACACAAGATCAAACAGTAATTTCATAGAGCATAATAATATAGTAATGAAAAAATGAGTAACGTTATTATATTTAGAAATCTTACCCTTTCACAACTGAAACAAGATAAATCCTCCCAGAATCATCTCTGTCTCCTGGCTGCCTAGTAAGTGATGGTGGATGCACTGGTGTGGGTAGATATAAAGCACTAGATGGAGTGCCTCCAAGCTGAAGATCCGACAACCCAATAGATCCAGTAGAATCACTGTGTGAAGCTATGTGACTGCTTCAGGAAGGTATCAATGATGATAGATGTCTAGAAGGACCAGCGGCCGTTCGATAGTACTGTGCTGGCGGTGGCACAGTCATAGGAGTTGAATGAGCCGGTGTATACCCATGTAGTGGCCCCACATGCATATGAGTAAGTTTCGAATCCTCGGACGACTTAGAATATAAGGGTCGTGTTGTCGTGTTAGCCAACCGACCCTCAGATATATGAATACTTGTGGGTCGTCTATAATCTAGAGGTTGTCTATTCTTTTTTGGTTTCGTAGTATCAACTTTTCCCTTACCCTTGTCACCTCTGCTTGACATCTAAATTAAGTTAAGTTAACAAGTAGTTAGTTCCTACAAAATGAATATATAAGAAAACATTCCAAGTAACTAATTTGAAGTTACTAATTCACATTTCAAATCGCTCTAATACAACACGAGATATAGACAAGAATATTTTTATTACTATATAAATCATGAAAAAGTGGAAACAACAAACTTAAACAGTATATTACATATCAATCTTAAACAAGAAACATAAAGGTAAATATATAGTACACAACATAAAGACATTAATACATAATAAATACAACCTAAACAACTAACCCTCCTCTTCTGAAGACTCTCCACTAAACCATTCACCCTCTTCGGAGGTTTTCTCATCTCCTACCCACTCAGCCTCTTCTTCTACAATATTAACTTCTTCAAATATATTTCCTGGGTGATTCAAACCGTCCACTAGCTGGTGATCAATCTGCATTTTATTTTGATACGCAGTCTCCAGCACATTCTCAACTTCCACCCGGCCTATAGACTTTATTTTGATTACAACCCACCAATCAGACTTGCCATTGCGCAACAGATAAGGAGCATAATACACTTGTTTAGTAGTTTGCGCTAGAACAAATGGATCGTAAATAGGATACGAACTCTTGTGCTTCACTTTAATGATGTTATGCTCCTTATGTACTCTTGTGTCTCTTGTGCTTGGATCAAACCACTTAAATCGAAAGAGGATAATTTTTTTTATTGGGAAACCAGCATACTCTAGTTCTAAGATCTCGTGTATGATGCCAAAGTAATCAATATCATAACCACCCTTAACCCAAACACCACTATTATTTGTTTTTCTTGTCCTAGAGTGTTGTTCGGTGAAAAATTTAAATCCATTTACTTTGTATTGGGACATTGCATTAGCTTCAACTGGGCCCAAAGCAATATCTCTCAAGAGCTGATCGTATGCGGCTGCATTTGGTGAATGGTGTACCTAAAAATATTATACATATATATATTTTAGTTGAGGAATGTGTAAATGTTTAAACTTTGTAGAAATATTAATACACTTACGAACCTCATTTTTAAACCACGTTACAAAGAATGGATACACTTGATTTTTGTGGAATTAAGTATTAAATGAACTGAACATCCAACATGGGAAATACAATTAGTTTATTTAAGGGAATGAGTAAACAAATAAGATATGTTAAAATTTTAATCTCCTTACTTCAGAAAGGGCTCAATTTCTGGGCAATTCAGTATGACATACAAAGTTGCTGACTTGCGCTCCGTGGGAGTGAGCCGGCAAGGTATGGTCTTTTTAGCCTTACAACCAGATTGATTGAAAATTGATATCGGTTGCAAATGAGGCTCATTCACATCATCCTGATGACGATTCGGTCGGTTTCTTCAACAAGCATCACAAAAGTAGTTTGAACAAAATTGAGAAGTTTCTCTTGCAAGATATGCCTCGACTATAGAGCCTTCCACCCTATGTTTGTTTTTGGGACCCCTTTTTAATTTTCCAATTTTCCTGTACAATGTTAAGGTTAGATGTTTACTATATTTGAAAAAGATATGTATGAATTTAAATATATTGCAAATGCTTACCGTTTGAATGGATACATCCACCTACTTTGAACTGGACCACCTAGCTGAGCTTCGTGTACAAGGTGAATGGGAAGATGTTCTATCACATCGAAGAATGCTGGCAGGAAAATCTTCTCCAGCTTATTGGTGATAACAACAATATTACTTTCCATTCGCACCAGATTTTCTTCTTTTAATGTGGTGGCACATAAGTCTTTGAAGAACAAACTGATCTCTGCTATTGGTTTTCATATGTTTTCAGGTAAACCAATAAAAATAATTGGAATTAATTATTTCATGAAAACATGACAATCATGGCTTTTCATTCCATCCAAGATTCCTTGTGTCATATCAACCCCCTTTCTCAAATTTGAGGCATATCCACCAGGCATCTTCAAACTTTGAACCCATTTACATATTTGACGCTTTTGATCCAACTTGAATGTAAAACTAGCCTTGGGCTTAAGAACATTGCCGTTGGGCCCCTGCTGTAAGTGTAATTCTCTGCGGTTGCAATATTCTGGTAAGTCAAGTCTGGCCTTAGGATTATCCTTTGTTTTGCCGGTGACATCCATAACTGTGTTAAACAAGTTGTCAAAATAGTTCTTCTCAGTATGGATGACATCAACATTATGTGTAAGTAAATTATCTGGCCAATATTCTAACTCCCAAAATATACTTTGCTTAGTCCAGTTATGCAAAACGCCATGTCTATCAAGCCTGTACAATCGTTCCTCGCTGGCTTTAGGCAAATCCTGAACTATTTTCCAGACAGCCTTGGAGGTAGACCATCATATTTCCTTCTATTCCTTCTGAATGCATTCTTGAGTCTCCTAAATTCATGATCAGGTGGCAAGAAATAACGATGACAATCAAACCATGAATTTTTCCTGCCATGTCTCAATGTGAAAGATTTTGTATTTTTCATGCGGTATGGACAAGCCAGCTTTCCAGTTGTCATCCACCCAGACAACATTCTATAAGCAGGAAAATCATTAACAGTCCACATTAGATATGCACGCAGATTGAAATTCTATTTAAGAGATATATCCCAAGTTTCAACCCCCTCATGCCATAAAATTTAAAGTTCATCAATCAAAGGTTACAAGTAGACATCTATTCTATTTTCTGGATTACGCGGGCCAGGAATAACACAACTCAGAAATATATAGGGACTAGTCATCAACAGTTCAGGAGGAAGATTATAAGGAGTGATAAATGCAATCCAACATGAATATGGCACACCACCAACTGAAAAAGGAGAGAACCCATTCGCACATAATCCCAATCGAATGTTTCGTGTCTCAGCTACAAAATCTAGATAAGTTGCATCAAAATATTTCCTAGTCTCTCTATCAGATGGATGACACATAACACTAGTGGGCCTTCTATTTTCACTGTGCCATCTCATATGAGGAGCTGAGCTGTTTGAAGCATACAACCTCTTCAACCTTGGTATAAGAGGTAAACAATGCATCGCCTTAATAACAATTTTATTTCTAGTAGAACCTGTAGACACGTGATTTTGACCCTCCCTGAGTGTAATATATATATATATATATATATATATATTCGATATTAAATATTTATATTTGATTTGATATTATTTTAATTATTATTTTATTTTTAGTAAATTTTAGTTAAAAAATAAATAGCTAAATGAAGTTAATTTTAGGATATTATTTTATTTTATTCTAATTTTAAAAAAATATAATACAAAAATTAAAAAAAATATGTTTCTTTTTAAATAAATAAGTTAGTAGTTTTAGTACTATCTTAATTATATTTATTTTTGGCTATTTTTAAACTTTAAATGTATTATCTTAAATATAAAATTAATTAGTTATTATTATTATTATTATTTTATTTATTTGTTTATTATTATTATTATTATTTTCTATAATAGTAATTTTTTAAAAAATATATAATAAAATAAAAATTAAATAAAAATTTCAAATTTTAAAATCCAAAAACTACCCAACCTCCTCCCCTTATCTGACTTCCCCCTTAACTGTTCCCCCCAATTCTTTCCCCTATTTAAGGACTCTACTTACGTACAATCTACACTACCAAATACAAATCAAACCAAAAAAAAAACACCAGAGTCAACACCAGAGAGAGTGAAAAAATAGAGAAACAAAAATCAGAGAAAAGAAAACATCATAAACAAAGAGAGAAAAAGGAAAAACATTGAATCTAAATTCCAATTTTCGTTAGAGTTTTGATTCTGGTAGAGATTTCTTGTTTCATCACAGGTTCTATTTATTTTATAAATTTCATGATGAATAAGCATGAATGAAAAAATATTATGCATTATTCGATATACGTGGTTGATTGATTACGTAAACTTTCTATTATTATATATTGTGCTATCAAATTATTGAATATTTATATATTTGTACTGTGCTGAATATAAAAATATTATATGTATGATACTGTCTGTTTTAAAATTAAAACAGAAAGGAAACAACAGGAAGAAAATGAGTATTGTTATGACTTCACACTCGGTTATGATTCACTGCATATTTTATTAATATCACACACACATACGATTCTCATATACACCACATACATTCGGATTACGTACAACGATAATAATACGCAGATAGTAGTAGGCACGCATGAAAAACAGTAATAAACATATACTGTTTTAAAAAAAATAGTGGAAGAATAGATGGAAAATAGTGAACGAGTGAAAACATTAGACAAAAATTGAAGGAGAAAAGCCGAGAGTAAATCACTAAATAAGAAAAAAAAAAAGGTGTTTCTAATTTGTCTGGCGAGAAACTCACCAGAATCACTAGCCAAAGGCTATCACCCCTTTTTCCTTCACCGACCATCGCCATTGTACTCAAAAATCTGCCGCCGGTGACGCCATTAATGGGAAAGCCACGGACGACAATACACAACCCTTGTTGCCGCTTCGCTCCTTCTCCTCTTCTTCAGATGACGGCCAGATCTGCCATCACCGTCATCATTCCTCCATTTTTGACCAACCGCAAACCAGATCTGCCGACAACCCAATGTCAATTCCGACCACCGTAATTCAAATCCAAAGTAAAATTCAATTCTGAAAATAAACTTTAATTTTTCTATGTCGGTGCTGATATTTTGTAAATTGTCTTACATAGAGAGAGAGAATCGTATATGAGTTAAAGTGTGTGTATATGAATTCTGAAAGGAAAAAAATAGAGTATGTGATAGTGAGAATTGGAATATGTGATGGAATTATGTGTATGAATATTATATTAAAATATATTATCATGACAGTATGTGAATTTTACAACAAATTAGAATAATATAATAAGTGAATTTAATGTTAATGTATATTGGAAGAGATGAATTTTATATGTTGATAAAAAATTAAAAAATGGAGGAGTGTTGTATTGGAATACGTGACTTGAGAAGAAAAGATATAAGAGAATTTTTTTGTTCAGTAATGTGCATGCGTATAGTGGTATGTATTTACATGATATGTGGTCCTATTTAATTTTAATTAATCTCATCAATAAATCTCAATAAGTATATTATTTTGATAATTTCATTATTAAATTAATTAATCATTTTAAATAAAAAATTTTAAAGTTTAATGATAGTATTAGGTATCACTTTAGATAAGCAAATTTGCAAATGTTATGCAAATGTAATAACTAATTTTGTCTCAATTAAGAATGCGATGTACGCATCTTTTCGAGACATTTAAAATTCAAGGATATAAAAAATATACCTTGACAAATACTTTTCTAAAATTAACTTGACAAATATTTTTAAACTTTCACTGATATATTTAATATGAAATAATAGACGATATTATAGGTATATTAAAAATGAGCAAATTTAGGCTTTAACACGATTTTTCTAAATAGTTTAAGTTAAGTATAAGTCAATAAAGAGACCGTGCTAGAATAACGGGACTCAAGGGGTGCCTCACACCTTTCCCTCGGTCAACAGAATTCCTTACCCAGTCTTCTGTTTTCGCAGACCAACAAAGAGTCATTTTCTTTTGATTAGGAATTCAATAAGGTGACTTGGAACACCATAACTCAATTCCAAGTGGTGACTCTGAAAATGATAAAAATTAATCCCTATTCAATACCATAACTTTAATTGGAAAAACCCTTCGATTCGATTCCTTCAGGAAAAAAAGGGGTGTGACATCTCTGGCGACTCTACTGGGGAATAATAAGAATTCGAGCTTTTTATATTGACTTATACTTTCTTTAATTATTGTTGATATTGTGTTTGTTAGCCTTATGTGCTACTTGTCGCTTATTTACCGTTTTGATATTTATTGAACTATATTATATACTGTCTTCTCTTGCCACCTCTCTAAGTCTCTGAAATAGGATAGAAGAAATGCAGGACATGCATCCTACTTTCTTTTTGAGATAGCCGGAGTATCAAGGCACCTGACGAAGGATTATAGTCACACATGTTAGGTGGGGTTCGGATCGACAACGAAGGCGGTGTTGCCCTGCTACCGACCAAGTTGTGCCTCCCCAGCTCGAGTGTCCACTCGGGTAAATCAGTCTAGACACCTATTCCTATTAGGCTTAAACTCAGAAGAACTAAAAACTCAGAATCTGGTTATCCCTATTAGGTGCTTCTTTATTTGCATCATATGCATTTGACTTAGCGGGACTCGGCACAGGGGCCAGGTTTGTCTAGGACAGATGACCTACTTTATAAATACCAACATGTGCATCCTACGTGCTCTTTGGTATTTATTTGAAAGATTGTTTGTTTGTTGACCGGCTTTAGGGAACTTTAAAATGCAAGAGATTAATTTATCCTCATATTTAGTGAATCATTTTTCAAAGATTTTTTTTTTTTTTTTTTTAAAAACGAAAAATTTTAGTAACATAGTTTTACGATCTTCATGAACTACGAGGGTCTGATTCTCACTCTTTAGTGGGATACATAGGAAGTCTTTCCCAGGATACGACCCTATCTTTTAAAAATAATTTATAGATTTATTGGGGAATATTTTGAAAATATGATTACTTTCATAATTATTTTTCTAATTCTCAAGTCCAATTTTTATATATTTTAATAGCCCTAAATCTTTAGGGATCATGAGGCTAAGGTTTTACAAATATATATAAAAATATATAAATCCTAATAGCCCTGAATCTTTAGGGATCATGAGGCTAAGTTTTTACAAAATATATATATATATTCTTTAGGGATCATGAGGCTAAGTTTAAATCTTAACTGCCCTGAACCTTTAGGGGTCTTAAGGCTGAATTTTGTACGATATATACTTCAAGAACTATGGACATCTGATTCTCATTTTATTGAGATACGTAGGCAATCCTTAATGGATTTGGTGATCTTTTAAAAAATGGTTGTCTTTTCTTTTAAACTAAAAATAAAAAAAAAGGTTGTTTAAAAAAAAAATATTATTTAATAAATAAATTAATATCTCATTATTAAAAAAAGGTATATTTCTTCGTATCTCCAATTTTTGAGAACTACGCACACCTGATTCTTATCTTAGTGAGATACGTAGGCAACCCTTCTGGGGTTCGGTGATCTCTTCAAAAAAGAGGATAAAAGAAAAAGAGTTTTTGAAAAAATATTGCATTCTGACGCCTTTGCTATTTCTTATATAGTTAGTTTAAGGTGGTTGGTTTGTGGTATTTTGGTTGGTCCTCCACATCACACCAAATCTAAAGAAGGTTTAACTGTGTCCAACAAGGATTTAGAAAGTGACTTCATGGATCAAACAAAGAGTCATGAAAATGAGAGTTTAAAGGAAGAGAATTGGAGACTAAGGCAACAAATGATGGAAATGTATCGAGCTTGGGCCAGTGGGCATCCTCCTCCTCCGTTCCCTACTATTAAAGACTGGGGCATGTCTTCAAGTGTCAACCTTCTTCAAAGCTTTGAGATATCAAAATTTAAGGAACATGATGGACATGAGGATTCTGTAAAGCATTTGGGATGATACTACAATCGATCAAGGGAAATTGAAAAAGAAAAGAAGAAGGAAAACGCATTTATTATCATGCCAAGGACAAAACAGAGTTTAAGAGGTCCAACCCACTCATATTGTCAGCCTCAATCCCGATCTTACATATTAGATCCATATAACTACATGAAATAATGTTCTTTTCTCCAAAATTCAAGAAATTCCATTCCACTTCCTCAATATCCTTTGAACAATACACAGTCGTATGCTCATTCATCTTCCTATCCATAATGGCGTGCCCCGGACCCTCAGAATCATCCTCGACACTCATAAACTTACTAAGAAGCCTTTAAATCCAAGTTTCATCCGAGGTCAGATTTTACGATGAGGAGGAAGGTAAAGGATAATTTCATACCAATTGGGGAGTCCTATACCGTTTTGTTCCAGACATTAAGGCAATGGGGCATGATTACTCCCATCCCTGGGTATATTCCCGATCCACATTCTAAATATTTTGATCCTAATGTACGATGTGCTTATCATTCTAATATGTAAGGTCACAGTGCTGAAGATTATCGTATTTTGAAAAGAGAAATAGAGAAAATGATTCAAGAAAAATTGATTGTGGTGCAAAATGTTGGCACCTCAACCATCCCACAGAGTTCTTCGCCAGCACGTGGTACTGCACGATATGTGGGAAACAATGAGTCAAGTATGGGGACCCAGAACTTATTTGTTAAGGAAAATATGTCTGATCGTGGTGGAAGCTCTAGTCATGTTGATGTGCAAATCAGTGGCTAAGTTGTCAAGCTGAGCAATTGAGAAGTCACCCCTCTCCCTACTAGGAAGAGGTCTAGTAGTTTGTTTTCTTTTCTTTTCTATTACTCGAATTATTTTAGGGTTGTAGTTTAGGACCTATCTTGTCTGATTTTCTTATCATTTTTGTTTAAACCCTTCTATCTTTTTGTCAACAAAATATGTGTCCCTTTTGTTTTTATTTGTCAATATATATTGTCTTTTTTTTCTTCAAAGAGCTCTTTTTATGGTGATTCTGGTAATATGATAAGCATGTTGAATTTGCAGCCAGATCTTAAAACTCAATCTAATGTTGAAACATTCGATCAAGAACCTAGAGTTGAAAAAAAAATGTAAGAAAAATAAGTAAAGTGTTGAGATGTTTTGGAAACCTTGTTACATCCTCACTTGAATGTTTTGAGGCAATCACTTTGCGAATAAAAAATGACTTGATCTTCAATGAGGATGTTCAACTCAAGCATTTTTGAATGAGATCAACCAGAGGATATATAGTTTCTATTGTCAGAAAAAGCAAAAGGAAGTTAGCTAAAAAAAAGAGTCATCTGTTGTGAGGAAAGTACAATACAAGTAGATCTGTATGGTTTACAAGTTTAAAAGAAGTGACACACGTGCATGTGCTTAGTCACAATCAATATTGAAAAGATGCGTATGATCTTCATGTTCCATTCCTAGATTGCATGTTATGTACTTGCGTTTTTAAGGATTGATATGACGAAGACATTTCATTCTGCTATCCAAATGTTATGTAATCCTTTGTTATCCCTTTTGAGCTTTTGTTTTATTTCTTTTATATCCCTCTTTTGAAATCAAAATAAAGTCTGCAAAAAAAAAGTGTTAAAAAAAATAGAGTAAGAAAAGTGTCAAGAAAAAATGGAGTCGGAAAAAATCTCTCTCTCTAAAAAAAAAGAGAAAAGTAAAGAAAAAAAAGAAAGAAAATCAAGCAAAAGAACAAGATTTCTGAACTACGTTTGACCTGATTCTTGCTATGACAAGATACGTAGGCAGCCCTACTCTGGGATTCGATCCAACCAAAAGAAAATTCAAATTACCCAGAATGAAATGAAACTGGAGCAAAGTTTATTTCTTTAAAAGAGTCGATTCCAAAAGTTGTATTTTTCACCCAATATTATGTAAATTTTTTAGCCACATGCATCCCTTTCTTTCTAACATTTTCCAAAAGCCAAGTTACAACCAAAGAAAGACCTTCAGATCAATCTTTGAGAATATCAAGGCTAAACATGTTATGAGTGCATGATGTTTCGTATGTTGGGCATTATTTTCAAAAACAAAAAAAATAAAAAATGAATGAGTAAAAATGAGAGAGTCTTATAGGTGAAAACCCTTTTAGGCACCATAAGGCGACAGTGAGTTGAGAAAAAGATGAAAATGAGTTAGGTGTTGGCAAAAACCCATTAAGCTGCCACTAGCCAAAGGAAGATTGTGATCTAGAGGAACCATATTCAAGATTAATTCCATTTCAAACTCAATAAGTAGATAAGGTTTGTAATGATTAGTGTGGGTAGATCAGGTCGTCTAATTTAAAATACATGTCATGATTGCTGGAATCAGCTTCCACACCCAAATAAGTTTTCTTCTGTCGTTTTTTTTAAAAAGATGCCTATTGTTTTTTTTCTTTTCTTTTTATTTTTCTATTTTTGATTTTTTTTGGTATCTTTATCATCAAATAAAAATTATTGTCATTTTTCTTGTGCCTCTGAGTCGAGTCCGTGTCATAACAAGTTAGTAAAGATTTCAAAATTGGCTACCAGCTAATTCAATTGCACAAAGCAAGACAAAAAGCCAACACATGAAAGAAACGTGATTGTGAGCCGAAATAAGGCATGCAGAAAAGTTTTGTCAACAGACTTGTCTGGGATCGCATGAAAATATCAGGGTTCAAAGGGTTTATTTGAGGAGCATGACAAAGAAAAAATATTGTGTTTGTTTCAAAGTCACTTTTGATAATATGAGTTTGGGTCAACGATGCAGCAAGTCGGTGACAGATGCTAATGATTGAAAGCAAGGTTAAATGTGACGAGAGCAAAAGTGATTACCACGGAAGCTAAAGCCACAAACCTGCCACCATGTTTTTAAACTCACAAATTTTCTTTGATGAAACAGAAAACATGTTACCTTCAAATTAAGGACTTCAGAGCATAAATATCAAGGGATGCAATGCCTCATTTCCACAGATACAGGAAGCAATATTGCTGCACAGGTTTGATAATCAAATTATGGTAAAAATTCAACCCCTAGGAGACGCACTTCCTAGTCTGAATAAGTCAGTTTTCATTTGTTAGGTGAAACACTTCCTAACTTAACATTCACTCCTAGAAGACGCATTTTCTAGTCGAGTCCTTCAATTTAACTCTTAGGAAACGCACTTCCTAATTTTGGTCATCAGTTTTACTCTGAAGAGATGCATTTCCTTAGTAGGGCTTTGATTCACACTCTTTTTGTACTTTAATCTGATAATGCTTATAAAATTTTCTAGTAAAAACTGGGGAAAAAAAATTTGTTCGTGTTTATTGAATTTTACTTTCTGCTCAGGACCCTCCTAAAGAATGGGATAGGACTCTCCTGAAAAATGAAAATTTATTTTTTATGATCAGTACCCTTCTGAAGAAGACAGGACCCTCCTGAAGAATGAGAATTTATTTTATGTCCAGGATCCTCCTGAAGAATGGGATGTTATTTTTCTGTTTCACCTTTTATTTTGAGTTCAGGAACATATTTTGAAAAATCAGAAAAAAGAAAGTCGAGGAGCCCGCCTGAATAACAAGGTAAAGAAAAAAGTAAGTCCAGGAGCCCGCCTGAAGAATAGAGTGAAGAAAAAAGAAAGTCCAGGAGCTCGCCTGAAGAACAGGGTAAAGAAAAGAGAAAGTCTAGGAGCCCGCCTGAAGAACAGGGTGAAGAAAAAGTAAATCCAGGAGCCCGCCTGAAGAATAGGGTAAAGAAAAAGAAAGTCCAGGAGCCTGCCTAAAGAACAGGGTGAAGAAAAAGAAAGTCCAGGAGCTCGCCTGAAGAATAGGGTGAAGAAATTGTAAGTTTAGGAGCCCGCTTGAAGAACAGGGTGAAGGAAAAGTAAGTCCAGGAGCCCGCCTGAAGAACAGGATAAAGAAAAGAAAGTCCAGGAGCCCGCCTGAAGAACAAAGTGAAGAAATTGTAAGTCCAAGAGCCCTCTTGAAGAACAGGGTAAAGAAAAAAGTAAGTCCAGGAGCCCGCCTGAAAAATAGAGTGAAGAAAGAAAAAAGTCCAGGAGCCCGCCTGAAGAACAGGGTGAAGAAAAAGTAAATCCAGGAGCTCGCCTGAAGAACAGGGTGAAGAAAAAGAAAGTCCAGGAGCCCGCCTAAAGAACAGGGTGAAGAAATTGCAAGTCCAGGAGCCCAACGAAAGAACAGGGTGAAGAAAAAGTAAGTTTAAGAGCTCGCCTGAAGAACAGGGTGAAGGAAAAAGGAAGTCCAGGAGCCCGCCTGAAGAACAGGGTGAAGAAATTGTAAGCCCAGGAGCCCGCCTGAAGAATAGGGTGAAGAAACTTTAACTACAGGAACCCGCCTAAAAAATAGGGTGAAGAAATTGTAAGTTTAGAAGCCCGCTTGAAGAACAGGGTAAAGAAAAAAAGGAACTCTAGGAGTCCGCCTAAAGAACAGGGTAAAGAAAAAAAAAGAGTCCAAGAGCCCGCCTAAAGAACAGGGTGAAGAAAAATGAAAGTCCAGGAGCCCGCGTAAAGAATAGGGTGAAGAAAATCATGTCCAAGAGTCCGCCTGAAGAACAGGGCGAGGGAAAAGCAAGCCAGGAGCCTGCCTGAAGAATAGGGTGAATTTTCAGGTTCAAGTCACGAAGATTAGAATCAAGATTCTAGAGATTGCAATTTTCACTTGTATTTTTCATTTTTGATTTTGTTAGTGATTTGATGTAAAAAGCAGAAGTCGTTAACTGGAAATTCAACGGAATCTCACTTGACGTCTAACTCATTCTCTCACTATGTTACCTTTGAACTACTTGTGACCCGATTTTCTTATAACTTGGGATATGTAAGCGGTCCAAAACCAGGACTCAGTCACACCTTTTATTTTATTTTATTTTATTTTATCTTTATTTTTTGAATAATCGTAGGGTCAAAAATCATCTCTTTGTCTACTTATTTGTATGAAAACTCTTCAAGATTTCAAACAAAGAGGGGCAAAATGTAGACACGTGATTTTGACCATCCCTGAGTGTAATATATATATATATATATATATATATATATATATATATTCGATATTAAATATTTATATTTGATTTGATATTATTTTAATTATTATTTTATTTTTAGTAAATTTTAGTTATAAAATAAATAACTAAATGAAGTAATTTTAGGATATTACTTTATTTTATTCCAATTAAAAAAAATATAATACAAAAATTAAAAAAAATATGTTTCTTTTTAAATAAATATGTTAGTAGTTTTAGTACTATCTTAATTATATTTATTTTTGGCTATTTTTAAACTTTAATTGTATTATCTTAAATATAAAATTAATTAGTTATTATTATTATTATTATTTTATTTTTATTTATTTGTTTATTTTTATTATTATTATTTTCTATAATAGTAATTTTTAAAAATATATAAAATTAAATAAAAATTTCAAATTTTAAAATCCTAAAACTACCCAACCTCCTCCCTTTATCTGACTTCCCCCTTAACTGTTCCCCCCAATTCTTTCCCTTATTTAAGGACTCTACCTACATACAATCTACACTACCAGATACGGCTTCAAATCAAAAAAAAAATAGAGTCAACACCATAGAGAGTGAAAAAACAGAGAAACAAAAATCAGAGAAAAGAAAACATCATAAACAAAGAGAGAAAAAGGAAAAACATTGAAACTAAATTCCATATTTTCGTTCGAGTTTTGATTCCGGTGGAGATTTCTTGTTTCATCACAGGTTCTATTTATTTTGTAAATTTTCATGATGAATAAGCATGAATGAAAAAATATTATGCATTATTCGATATACGTGGTTGATTGATTACGTAAACTTTCTATTATTATATATTGTGCTATCAAATTATTGAATATTTATATATCTGTACTGTGCTGAATATAAAAATATTATATGTATGATACTGTCTGTTTTAAAATTAAAACAGAAAGGAAACAACAGGAAGAAAATGAGTACTGTTATGATTTCACACTCGGTTATGATTCACTGCATATTTTATTAATATCACACACACATACGATTCTCGTACACACCACATACATTCGGATTACGTACAACGACAATAATACGCAGATAGTAGTAGGCACGCATGAAAAACAGTAATAAACATATACTGTTTTAAAAAAAATAGTGGAAGAATAGATGGAAAATAGTGAACGAGTGAAAACATTAGACAAAAATTGAAGGAGAAAAGCCGAGAGTAAATCACTAAATAAGAAAAAAAAAGGTGTTTCTAATTTGTCTGGCGAGAAACTCGTCGGAATCACAAGCCAAAGGCTATCACCCCTTTTTCCTTCATCGACCATCGCCATTGTACTCAAAAATCTACCGCTAGCGACGCCATTAATAGCAAAGCCACGGACGACGATACATAGCCCTCGCTGCTGCGTTGCTCCTTCTCCTCTTCTCCCGATGACGGCTAGATCTTCCCTCATCACCATCCTTCCTCCATTTCCGACCAACGGCAAACCAGATCTGCCGGCAATTCAATGTCAATTCCGACCACCGTCATTCAAATCCAAAGTAAAATCTGATTCTGAAAATAAACTTTGATTTTTCTATATCGGTGCTGATATTTTATAAATTGTCTTACATAGAGGGAGAATCGTCTATGAGTTAAAGTGTGTGTATATAAATTTTGAGAGAAAAAAATGAAGTATGTGATAGTGAGAATGGGAATATGTGATGGAATTATGTGTATGAATATTATATTAAAATATGTTATCATGACAGTATGTGAATTTTACAGCAAATTAGAATAATATAATAAGTGAATTTAATGTTAATGTATATTGGAAGAGATGAATTTTATATGTTGATAAAAAATTAAAAAATGAAGGAGTGTTGTATTGGAATACGTGACTTGAGAAGAAAAGATTTGAGAGAAAAATTTTTTGTTCAGTAATGCGCATGCGTATAGTGGTATGTATTTACATGATATGTGGTCCTATTTAATTTTAATTAATCTCATCAATAAATCTCAATAAGTATATTATTTTGATAATTTCATTATTAAATTAATTAATCATTTTAAATAAATTTTGTTAAAGTTTAATGATAGTATTACGTATTACTTTAGATAAGCAAATTTACAAATGTTGTGCGAATATAATAACTAATTTTATCTCAATTAAGAATGTAGTGTACGCATCTTTCCGAGACATTTAAAATTCAAGGATGTAAAAAATATACCTTGACAAATACTTTTCTAAAATTAACTTGACAAATATTTTTAAAATTTCACCGATTTATTTAATATGAAATAATAGACGATATTATAAGTATATTAAAAATGAGCAAATTTAGGCCTTAACATGATTTTCCTAAATAGTTTAAGTTAAGTATAAGTCAATAAAGCAACCGTGCTAGAATCATGGGACTCGAGGGGTGCCTCACACCTTTCCCTCGGTCAACAGAATTCCTTTCCCAGTCTTTTGTTTTCGCAGACCAACAAAGAGTCATTTTCTGTTGATTAGGGATTCAATAAGGTGACTTGGAACACCATAACTCAATTCCAAGTGGCGACTCTGAAAATGATAAAAATTAATCCCTATTCAATATCGTCACTTTAATTGGAAAAATCCTTCGATTCGATTCCTTTGGGCGAAAAAGGGGTGTGATAGAACCATGCTTATATCGAGAGTGCTGACCCAAAATAGTATATCTATTGCTTCAATAGTATGATATATACCAACGTATCATTCAAACTATACTGATATATGCATTTAGTTATCTAGCTTTCGATTACTACATACGTCACTACACAAGATATATGTATATATACATATATTCAATTGTCTATCAGCTTTCACATACGTACTATAAACATCACATACACGATTCTATTATCCCATAGTAATATATATACAACGTATTTCACAAATACTCAGATGAATTATAGATTACATTATCTTATGTATGTCATTAGTATACCTTCACCGTATAATATGTATATACTATACACACACACACACATATACACACTATCGACTATATCAAATTCTAAATACGTACTATATATATCACATACGCACACAAGTATATTATCCAATAATATAACGCAATGTGTTTCTTATACATACTCAAATGAGTGATCGATTAATTATATATATATATATATATATATATATATATATATATATATATATATATATATATATATACACTAGATTAGTGTACGTGCTTTGCACGTGTGTTTTACGTCAATTAATAAAATTATATATTAAAATAAAATTATTACGTAATGGATAGTAGTTAACACTAAAATGATTGTTATATCTATTTAAATATGATAAATAACCATTATATGTTCTATATATTATTGTTTGTCGTGTCTCACCCGATTTTTTTATATTTATAAATAATTTATTGATTTATATCATGATAAAAACTTTATTTTAATATACTATATTATATAAACAATAATTAATTTACATGACGTAGACCAACTAATGCACAATCATTCTTCAAAATTACAGAATATTCATGTAGATTTTATTAAAACTTATTTCTTATAATATATAACAACTTTTTTTAGATATAGATTTACCAATTAGTATCTAATAAAAGTTTGTTTGTAATATCTTTTATAAGTAGTTTATTTATTGTCTTTCTAAATTCAATACAGGCAACATAACTTTCAAAACATTATAGTAAATATCCTATCTTTACATAAAAAAATTTCAAAATTCAACCGAATATTTATCAAAAGCCTATATTAAATTAAAAAATAGAATATAAATTATAATAAAATAATACGATAATTGGAATTTCAGAACAATGTGATTAAATCTAACCTTTAGGTACTCCTAATAGTGCCTCATAGCACCTCTCTGTGCTTTTTTAATATGTAATATTACTAATCATGCTTACCAAAAAAAAAAATCTAACCTTTAAACAAAAATTTTGCAAAGCTCGACTGAACATTTGTTGACAACCTTTATTAATAAGGAAAAATGGATAGTAATAAAATAGAAATTCGAACAAAATAATATGATAATCAAGAAACCAAAATAATAAAATTGAACCTAATTTTTATACAAAAATTTCTCAAAACTTAATTAATCTACCACCTGTGTTAATTTCAGAATAGAGCATTAGTCACGCATTAAAATCAAAAGACTTTTGATTTTAAATTATTCAAATCTAAAGCTAATTGTAAATTAAAATAAAGAAAAAAATAACTAAACTCAGAAACTACATTGCCGTACTTGATCTTCCACAAAGGTGGTGATTCGTACTAATTAACTGAAAATAGTTAAATTAAGTATACAATTCGATTCATCTCCATGAAAAGCTCAAGATCTTTCAAAGTGTCTCCTTGATCCTCTCCAATTCTTGGCTATTTTTATTAGAGATAATACATCAAAAACCCCTCCGAACTTGTCCCGACAACTTACTTTAGCACTTAAACTTTACGGATAATTATTTACCCCCCTAAATATTTTTTTAAGTGATTATATACCACCTTAAAAATACAACACCGCTTTCACTACGGAGAGTGTATTACACTTGTGCCACATCAGCACCACATCAAAATTTATTTTTTAAAAAATGACTCCACTAATTTATTTATCACACAATATTATAAAAAAAAAAAAAAAAAACTCCCCCCTCTGCCCACTCTGCCCCTATCCCTTTCTTCTTCAAGCCTCACCACCCCCCTTTTTCTTCCACCCCCACTCCCGCCCCTTGAATCACTTCTTGGTCATGTAATTGCTTCTCCTCAGCCAACCTTTTATATTAATTTGCTTTCATTTCAACTAAACTCTTGTCATTTTGTAACCGTAATATTATCTCCATTGTTTCCTAAGCGCTATAGCTGTTGTCATTCTCTCCTTTTCAAGTTCTAAACAAACAACATTTGCTCTACACCTTTCCATCTTTACCATTTTTCAGTGACAAAACATCAAACACTTTATCTTCATCATTACACTCGTCTTTATACTCCTCCTTTTCACCATCCATTTTCAATAGACCACTATTTTTTTCCTCTTCTAAGTTTGAATTCATCAACAACCCAGTCTTACAAGACTTCATCTTTTCACTATATTTTCCATAAACACCCATTTCTCAATTCACTTGATTTCCCAAAAAAATCACAAAAAAGACGGTTCCGTTACAATACCAAGTAAACTGCAAAACCCTCAATCCCAAACCAAACAACAACAAAAACCCCAAAACTTTATACAATTGTCCAAACCACCCAAACACCAAAAAAACAAATCCCAAATCAGCATTCAAACGCAAATGCTTTAATGATTCAATGATGGTGACAGATTTGGTAATTTGAGGAGCAATTGGGGTTAAATTTTGGAGGAGGGCTGGTGGTGGTGGATTTAGTTGTGGTGGTGGTTGGCGGGTTTAGGAGGAGAATTAGAGCGGGGTGGGATGATGGTAGGGGGTAGAAGAAGAAGGAGGAAATTTTATTTTATTTTTTCTATTATATATATATATATATATATATATATATATATTAGTAGGCATTTAGAAAAAAAATTTCACGCATTTTAAAAAAAAAATGTCACGTCAGCATTAGGGTTGGAATTAATTCACTTTAAAGATGTTAAAGGGATAAATAAATGAAAGTTAAGTTTAAGTGTTAAAGTAAGTTGAACAGACAAGTTTAGGGGGGTTTTGATGTATTTTTTTATTTTTTTTTTATTATGGTATGATGTTCAGAGTTCATCATGAATTTTGCTTTAAATATCATAATTTTTTCTCGTAAATCAAGATCTTCTCCTTCCCTATCCATATTTTGCTTCTTCTTTACGGCATTTCTTAATTGTTTATGAGAATTGAGAAATATGTAAACCAGTTTAAGAGAAAATTGACGTTAAAAGGATTTTATAATTATGTTATATGGTTTAAATCGGAAAAATAATTTATATAAGACAAATTTTAATAAATAAAGTTCATAAGTATTAGGATTCTCTGCCTACTTCAATAAGGAAAAATAATTAATATTTTAATTAATTTCAAAAGTCTAAATATTATGAATAAAATTTTTCCTTGTTGAAAAGCTTAATTCTTATATTGGATTTGAAACAATTACGTTGCTTGTCTATTATAAACTTTCCATATATAATATATGAATTGGTTGATCCAATTCTAACTTTCACGTGAGTTTTTTTATGAAATTATAAAAAATTTATTAATAATTTATTTATATAATTAATAAAAAATATAATTAAATGACTTTTTCCTTTTTATATTTTATCATATATTCTTTCCTTACCATCTATTTTGGGACTCTATAATTTTTGAAATATATTTCCTCTTACCATATAATTTAGTATTCCTTAATTAAATATTATAAAATAATAATATAATATTTAAAAAAAAAAAGGTGAAAGGACAATTTTGTCTATTGTAGAGTATATTACCTTATAATAGAACACATTCATTATATTCTGATGAATTATAGGTTATATATTACATTATCATGACTAAAATAGTAACATAATATCATTATCTTAACGGTATGATATATATGTGTGTATATATATATATATATATATACACACACATATTCATTATATAAATATTATGCATGTTTAACGTCATTTAACGTATATACAAGGAAAATATTTATTCCATATACTGAAACATAAGTAAAAGATGAATATATTTTTTAGTGTAATTTTTTTTACAAAATTTAAGAATGATTGATTTTTATTATTATTATACTGGTTATCGACTACATGTGATCAACGTAATTTCAAAAATTTATATATAAATTACATTACATATATATAATTATTTTTAATGAAATTAATATATATATTTGATTACATATATATAATTATTGGTTACTAAAATTTATTTACTTTTTAATTTTTTTTAGTTCAAAAACCGACCACAAGTGGTCGATTTTAATATATATATTTTTTTAAATATTAAAAACCGACCACTTGTGGTCGGTTTTTGATATATTTTCTTTTTTAAAAAAATATTGAAAACCGACCACTAGTGATCGGTTTTAATTTTTTTTTTAATTTTTATTTGTAAAATAAATAATAGTTAATATAAAAATTAATGAAATAATTTTTTTATTTTTTTAAAATAAAAAAGCTACCACTTGTGGTAGTTTTTTTTCAAAAAAATAAAAAATATTAAGAAAAACCGACAACACGTGGTCGGTTTTTTTCGATCACAACACGTGATCGGTTTTTCTTTTTTTTAGTAGTGTAGCAGAAAGTTTCCCCAATTACACCTTCCTTCTGCGATTCTCTACCGTTCAAACATACATAACTTTAATTTTAATATCATTTATCAACTTAACTCCAAAATTGTCTACGTCATTTTCTTAAATATCACCAGTTTTTATCTCTAATCTCCTATTTAATTAATCATATTTTGGTTCTCCAAAGTCCAAAACATAAATATTTGGTTATTAAATTTTAAATAATCACTTTTACTCCATTTACGTCTAAAAATGTTAAATCATGGAGAGAAAGTTCATAGTATTGACTTTATTTTACTGCATTGCGGCATGAGCCATTGACATTGACTTGAGTAATTAAGGAGAATTAAACTAGGGAAGTCAACTAATATGACAGATAATGTAGAAGACTTGAAAGAGTTCGAACTTGTCAAAGTAAGCTGCATGCAGAATCATGGTACTAATAAGTGAATGTATCAATGATTGAACTTGTCAAAGTAAGCTGCATGCAGAATCATGGTACCAATAAGTGAATGTATCATTGATCTGTCCATCCAATTTGTAGTGTAAAGTACCGTGTACGTGGGTTCACGAGAATTCAGTAATTTTTGTTCAGATTCTGTATGTACTGAGAAATTTCACAAAAGTATCTATACCTATATGGGATAGAATTCCATCAGAACTCCAAAGTGCAACGTGTTGGACAAAAGTAATACTAGTATAGATAACCCCTTGGGAAGTCGGGAGTCCTCGTATTGGATCCCTTTTACCGGTCTCATTTATGATGTATAACTCAAAGGTATGGGTAAAGTCTATGTTCATGTACTCTTCAGATTCCATTTGTGGAATTGTACAAGATAAATTGTCGTATCTATAACAATTCGACTATAAATCTAGTTAACATTATAGATTAACTTAGCACGAACCAAGACAATCCAACAGAGTAACTGATTGTCTGGCCAAGGAAGGACTTAAGTTATCAATAAATAAGCTCTTTGTTGTTTGGACAACCCCTCCACCGTGTGTTAGAAAGCTTTTGGAAACTGTTTCTTAGTAGTTCATCTTTTGTAGGGCCTGTTGCGCCCACTACTCTAATGTATTGTAGTACTAGTGTTAGTCCTGCTATAGTTCTTGACAAGCTGCCATCAGCTAACTCTGTAATCCTTATGATGCATATTATTAATATCTAATAAAATCATCTTTTAACAAAAAAAAAAAAAAAAGAACTTAAAATTATTGTAGAGGTTTATAAATTTTAAATCTTAAATTCGTCTCCTCTATGTCGATATTTCTCACCAATGGGCTGTCACTATACATATTCCAATTTTTCTATATACCATTTGTGCAGAAAATGATAAAAAGATCGACTTCTGTGAAGTATGTAAGTCATCGGCAAAAGATGCTGCGGATAACGTGTGAATTAGAAAGGGGACAAAATTGCTCGACTCTCTTCATAATTCTGCCACAACTTGTTATAATTATACAATATCGTACAAAAAGTGTTTAGGATTAGGATATTTATCAGCTGATTTGATTAGATTATTAGATAAAATAGTGAAATAGGCCGCGTTTTACGCGGTTGTAATCACATTAATAACTTCAAATTATAAGAAATAAAATATATAGAAAATTTTGAGGTACATTCATATGCTAATTATTGTTTATATATAATTTATTAAATCATTCGATATAGATATTAAATGAATATTATTTATTAAAAAGAGACAAAAGATATAGACAGAAAGTATGTGTGAGTGAAGAGTCAATCCCACTTTATCCCCATAACATTTAAGAGTTTGAAAATGATATCCCCTTCACATAGAATATATTCTTGGTGTGACTTTGACGTTTGAAAAACATTTATAATTAATCTTGGTCGAGATATTTTTTAAATACGTAATAATAATTTAAGCTTTAAGCTTCGTATTTGTGTAAAAATACTAATGTACTTTTTTTTATATATATATTTATTGGACAAGGAGTTGTCATTTGCTTTCAAAATGTAAAGAGAAATCATTTGGATTGACTCGTGCGTGAATAATTAAAAATTGTAATAATGTGTCAATTAAAATTATCCTAAATAGTTTCACTATTATGCCCTGTTTGGCCATGAAAATCATAATTTTTCAGAGTTGGAGTTGAAATTGAAATTGGATTTGGAGTTTTGTTTGGCCATAAATATAAATTAAAATTATTTTTGAAATTTTGTGAGAGAAGTATGAGTCAAAAAAGAGAAAACAAGTTTTACTTGTTTTCACTTTTTCAAATACAATTTCGGAATTGTATTTAGAATTTTCATGGCTAAACACATCTTGTTTTCACTTTTTTTACTAAAATAAAATAATTTTTCGCAAAAATATAAACAATTTACATGGCCAAACAGCTACTAAATCTTAGCTAATAAAATAGCTATACTAATAAGGTAAGCATTCATATAATATTTGCATTGTGAACTTCAAAAGACAATTTTTTTTTTTTTTTATTCAAAGTCATAACACATTATTATCTATTTTCTTATAATTTTGAACTTTTTCATCATTTTCTATTGTAAAACCTTTTAAAAAAGATTCTTTCTTTATTATTAGCCTTTGTTACATTTATTTATTCCTTTCAAAAGGAATTGTGAAACGGCTAAGTACATAATGCCACAATTAATTTTTTCATGTAACGATTCATTTTATCGTTACTAAATTATTCATAATAAATTCATGAAAATTCTTAATTTTCATTCCTTAATATTAACTTGTGTCCAAAATAGTCAATACTTTATTTATTAGATCACCTCAAACTTTTCAGCGAAAATTTTAGCCTTCAGATATGTCTAGATAAACTCAAGCCCGATGAATTTAATTATTCATGAGTGATAATATCAATACTTTAGTTGAAAGTTCTTTAGGTATGAATTAAGATCGTACAATATCCCTAACACAAAGTAAAGTATAAAACTTTCTTTCCGATATAGTTTCGATATGGGTTTCTATTAGGGCCAACTTCAAATGATTATATCTCATAGAATATAAGGATTTAGGGGTCTCAATACCTACCAAATCAAAAATCTTTGAGTCCTGTTTCCAACGCAACAAACCGTTCCTCAACCCAAATTTGGAGTAAAAAGTTATGACTGTTTTACTAAGCACTGTCCGGGCTAAAATGGCATTTCGCTGTAGCGAAAATTCTGATGATATTTAAATCAGCTTTAACCGTATTTTAGGTCTAAAACCCCAAATTTCATTTCCCAACCCTAGAAAGGTGATTTTTCAAAGGTTAAGGTGAAATTCTCTCGTTGAGGTAAGTTTTTCCATTATTTTTTTCTTCTTTTAATTCTTTAACATCTTTGAATCCTTAAAAAGACCTTTAATGGTGGAATTCTTTTGGAGAATACTTATGGGTGTTTTTAATATGACCTAACGTTGATTCTAAACTATAAATTAAAGATTTCTAACATGTATTTCATAAACTAGATTATGAATTTTGATGATTAGGAACCTTGAATTCCATAAAGATGAGACATTTAGCATAAAAAATTTATTAATGGAGATGGGTTAATCTTGAAAGAGCTAATTAATGATTAATTGAACTTGGGGAATGATATAGATCTTGAATTAAGGATAGAGTTAGTGAGTTTGAATCCCCAAGATATTTGTTTGGAGAGTAATTATTTTATTACTCTTATAATTGCTTGATTTTAGATGATTGATTATTCCAAGACATGAAGAAAAGGAAAGAACATCTTTGTTGCAGTTTGTTTCTTCCAAAAGCTTGGCGTCCAGGTAGACTAGGTTTCATGAGTAGAAGATTGTGTTATTTTATATTTTCATAATTTAAAATTGATGGGAGAAAGCATGTCTAGTCCTGCAGGCATGGAGTTGAGGTGGATAAAGACACGAAAACTTAACTTTAATCGCGAAAACTATATTATTGATTAATTATGTGATACTTGTGATATTATGTACTATGTTCCCACAAGAAGATTGTTGTAAATGAAGTATGTGGACATGATAGTTCTTAGTTGTTCTAGTGATGAACCTAGTTGAGTTATAGTGATATTAGGTTGCATGTATTGGACAATAATATAAAGAGAAGAATCATGATAGGATCAAGTATTGATGAGCATAGTAATATCTAAAAAATAGATAACTTGAATAAGTGTAATGATTGTATTACATGGAAAAAGGTAATAACATTTTAAAATTAATGAGTAAGTAATACTTCAATAGTGACTTGCATGCTTAAGTGTTAAATTGTGATTTATTTTATGATATTCTTGTTTTGGTATTAATAAAATCATTTTATCTATTGGATGCCCATGAGAGGCTAAATTGGTGATAATGATGATTTATTGAAATATGCCTATGAGAGGCTTGTTTGATAATGATAATTCCTTGTATTAATGTCATGAATGACTTGTTGATGATCGTGATGAATTATTGAAATAATACCCGTGAGAGGGTCAAAATATTGATAAATGAAAGCACTTGATCAAATTTCTTTATGATTTTAAGTGCACTTATAAATTTAGTACATCGTATTGCATCCCGAAAGATAGTGTGAATTTAATAAAATGTATATAGTAGGTTACGATTTAATAGGAGTTTAGACTCGACTTAATTGTGTGCATGCTCCAAAATTGGATACTTATTGATTGGTATTCAGACATGCTTGAAATTGTTGATGTTTGGATTGTTGATGCATGTATAAATGATTATTGAAATTTACTTGATGGAATTGTCTCATGACTTTAAGTGTACTTGTAAACTTGGTACATCGTGTTGCATGCTGTGAGGAAGTATATTTGATATGATATTACTTGTTTATGGTGGATGGGGTACCACGCAGGTACGGATATGTATATTTTAGATCGGGTACCACGTCGGTACGGATATGTATATGATGGATCGGGTACCATGTCGGTATGGATATGTATATGTTGGATCGAATACCATGCCGGTACGGATATGTATATGATGGATCGAGTACCACGCCGGTATGGATATGTATATGATGGATCAGATACCACGCCGATATAAATATGTATATGGTGGATCGGGTACCACGCCTACAGATATGTATATGTTGGATCGGCTACCATCCTAGTACGGATATGTATATTATGGACCGGTACCACGTTGGTACGGATATGTATATGGTGGATTGGGTACCACGCCGGCACGGTACAAGAACATAGATTGTTACCTGCAGGTCATGACTATTTGGGAAAAAATAAGTCCCATAGCATATGTGTACATATTTGTGCTAAGTCTGTAGATGTTTACAGTATGATTGATACTCTTGATGGTTATGTGGCTTGTTTGTGAGCACTGTTTGATCTGTTATTGTTGTATCGTTGATTCATTGGGTATTTGATTGTGTGATACGTATTTGAAAAAGTGAAACTTTGTGCTTACTTATATGTTGGTTGACTTGCTTCATTTATACATGTTTTAATCATAGCTTACCGGAATGGCTAATTATCATTCTTTAATATTATAAGAGAGCATTTGGTTGTTAGCCCAAAAGTTTAGTGTGGGCTGTCTATGATTACGGATTTGTTCCTGTGAATATGAATAAGGAAAAAGATAAGGTGAATAAAGAGGAATAGTAACGTATTAGCGTTGGATTGTGGTTGATTGTGTGAATTAATAAGGCTAGGGTATGTTAATACTAAATATAATATTGATGGAGTTGGAAGAGTAGTTGGATGATGTAAGTTATATAGGTAAAGTAATAATGTTATTACAACCTTAGTTGAATTATATTCCATTCAAAATGTCATGATTTGTTTTCCTTAATTCTATTTTATGATTATATGGACTAATACGGTCGGTCGATGATGCCTACCAATATGTGTGGTTGTACTAACCCTACTCTTCTACATCCTTCTTGGGGTATAGACTGGATGCAGGTTAGTTTGTAGTTACTAGATGGATGATGATATTCAACACTAACTTCTTCACTTTCATCCTGACAGATGTTAGAGTCTTCGTATTATTTATTTTATTGTCGGTCTATGTTGTAGTAGATAGCTCTTGTACATGTCTGACTAAGTCTTGGGATAGTGAAGGACACTTGTAACAAGCTTTATAAGAAAAATTATTTATTAATATTCAATTTACTTTGTTAAATTTAATTCAGTATTCCCTTAAAAACAGAAATCTTTTTCATATTTTTAGTTGGGTAATAGGGGTTCTCCTAACTGCTTAGAATAGCGTAGGTACCCACACGGTCTAGTAGTTTGGGTCATGAAATTTCAATTAACCATTCTTCACCTCATACTGATAATTAATTGGCCAACCCTTCCCTCTACTTAGTCATACTCTATTTTATATATATGTCTTTTACTTTTTTTTTTTTTTTGTGGATTCTCATGTAATTTTTTTTCTTAAATGTTAAATAATAATGGATAAAGCTGTGAAAATCTAAACACACACACATATTAGAGTTGTGTTAAACATTTTCTTGGCTCTTATCCCTGACGAGCACTTCAAAGTATTGCATAGCTAGTATGGTTCAAAACAATTTTATTTAAATAGAAATCACATTTATGTGAGTCTAAGGTGTCATAAAATTATTTATTAAATAAATGAGTTATAAACATGGAAGTTTTGGGAGTTATGAATATTACTAATAATAATTAAAAGTAGATGTTATGAAGATGAAAAATGTGAGTTACATAGATACTTTTGAAAAAAAAATAATTAAGAAAAATGAAAGAAAAAAATCATACAAGAAGGAAAAAAAGATAAATAAGAACATGGACTATAGAGAGGTGTCAGATCACCTCATCTATGTCCCTCTTTTATATAGATATATAAATTAATCATTAAAAAAAATTATTTTGATGTATGAGATTATTTTTCTTAAAAAATTAATTTATGAAGAAAAATACATTTTGACGTGTGTGATTATTTTCTTTTAAAAAAATGTAAATTTCAATATTAAGGAAAACAAATTAAACCAACAAACAATACCTTCATAGGTCCATCATGTTACTCCTTAATAAAATTCGCTTCCTACATAACAACAACACG
This sequence comes from Capsicum baccatum var. pendulum, assembly GCA_030864225.1. Lineage (NCBI taxonomy): Eukaryota > Viridiplantae > Streptophyta > Magnoliopsida > Solanales > Solanaceae > Capsicum > Capsicum baccatum. The sequence goes on from CM061560.1 coordinate 44,259,941, forward strand.
GAGCATTGATAATAGTCATAAGTAAATTAACATTTAATTTGGCTTGTGTAATTATTTTTCTTAGAAATAAAATTTCAATATTAAGAAAAAGTTAAACCAACAAAACTTTACCTATGTAGCTCTTCATATCACTCCTCAATAAAAACTTGCTTCCTACATAATAATAACAATAACAACACATGAAGCAGCGATAATTTTATTAACATCTAATTCAATAAGTACATGTCATTTCAATGTAAGAAATTGATCATTGATTCCTGAAAGTTTTAGATATGAAAAAAATAAAAAAACTAGAAACAATGTTCCATGCAGAAACAATGTTCCATGCATGATTTAGATCAACCAATAAACGTGTTTATTTTAAAGAAAAAAGAGCATCAACAATAGATACTCATTGTACAACTTTAATTCTTAGATAAAGTTGTCTCATGGATTGAGGTATTTCATGAAATTAATTATCACATCATATATATGGAATAACTTAAAGAATTAAAAAAATAAAAAAAATTACAAAAATAACAAAATAAGCAAACTCAATGTAACAGTAGCCTGTTTTATGTTATAAAAATGAAATAAGCCAACTTTATAGAGGAAAACTTCACATGTTTGCTCCTCATCTCATAGCAATAGCATTAGGCTGAGAACTATTGTCCATTGTAGCAGCCAAGGTTTCATCCATGTCAGTGTGCATTATGAGTGTCAAGTTTAGAATGGACAACTTAGCTTATAATTAGGTGATTTGATTTAGAGTAAGAGATCAACTCACCTTCGAATATGTTTAGTACATACTATGTTGTTCCAAGAATTGATTTTCAGGAAAGATTTGAAATTATTGTTTGCAATTACCAAAAAAAAAAAGATGACACTAAGTAAAACCACCAAAAATGAGAAAGAGCATAGCAACAAAATGCTAGGTTTCTTCGTGTGTATATGTGCAAGAAAGAATGCAAAGGGGTCAAAAATATCTTGTAGCATTTATTGAATCTAATTTGGTGTAATTGTAGATGTAATTGTATAGTTATTAGCTTATAATTTAGTGTCATTGATTGATAGTATTTATAAATTTATGAATGAGGAAAAATTAAATAAAAGCTCAAAAAAAATCACAAAAAAGATAAGTAACATTCCTTGATTCTTACGCATGCTACATAGGATGGACCAAGAGTCTCTCTTATATATATACTAGTTTAGGGTACGCGCTTTGCGAGTGTATTCATATTAGAGTATATAATTTTTTCGAAAAACTCTATTAACATTTTGATTACCGGCTTTAACTATAATAGACCATCAAATGTTTTTCATATAAAATAAATTTATTTAGTGTAAAAATGAGAAGTATTTGACGTACTCTTCAAATTTCTTCCCGTCTCAACCCGCAAAATTAGAAATTGCACTCGCACTTTTTCTTTTTAAATAATCACTTACTACTCCATTTAATGTATGCAATTCAGAAAACATCAATTATTTGTAATTAATCCCTCTCTATTTAGCCAATGATTTTTTCATCAAAAAAAACTATTATCACAATCAACAATTGTTGGATTCAGCATTAAAAAAGTATAAAGAATATAGATCTCAACCTTTTAAAATTTATTTTCCTTCTCTCCCAACTTTGGTAATTAAAATTTCTCCCTCCCTTTTCTTATATATAACTAGCCCAATATATAAATAAAAACTTATGTATATAAACCAATTATGGAGACATTAAAAAAGGCAATAACAGATGTCCCAATTATTAAGGAACAAAATTAATGCCACTTTCATTAATATTGGATAACTGCATTCCTTAAAATTTATAATCGCTACACAATTTTAAATTTTAAAATCACAAAATATAAGGATGAAAATCAAGAACAACAAAATTGACATTGATCAAAGCCATTTTTCTCAGTTTTATCACAAAAAAATAATCTTTAATTTTTTTATTGATAAAGAACATCAAGAAGATGAATATTGCAATTCCATTGAGGCACTCTGGTGAATGAAAATTCGAAATAGAATATGTAGGATACAAAAGTGTAGGAATTGTTGTTACAGAAACAATCACTTATTTGAGGTTGATTTCGTCAATTGTTGGTGAATTAGACATTAATGAATCTCGAAAAACAATTGATGTTCATTATGTTGTCGATAGTAACGAGTCAGCGATTATTATTAGGAATAATAATGGTGTTAAGCTATATGTCGAGTTGAAGAAAACTCTTTCAGAATTCATAACGTATCCATTGTATATAACAACAACAGATAAATGTGCAGAGGATGTATAGTTTGATAGAGAAACTGGAGCTGTGAATTATTGGAAGGGATGGAAACAGATGGTTTGGATCTTTCCATTGTTGAGACACAAATTCAATCTTCATTGTACATGTTAAAGCCCGAGGTTGAAAATTTGATCTGCAATAGCAAGAATATTGATGTGAAAGTGAAACAACTGTATAAATATAATGCTACACTTGTATCAGTAATGACTAAATATGTCTTATTTCATGGTTTTAATCTGATAGCAAAATGTTCTGACAAAAAGAGATATTGTTGCTAGTACTTTTACATTTTATGTTTCACTATATTCATAGGTGTAAAAACTCTTTCCATAAACATATACATGTGACCATGTGTATATGAATTATATATGTCGGTATTAACAGTTTTACTTTATCATAAAAAAATATTGTTGTTATATATATGATATAAATCCCAGATTTAATGATTAACATTTCATGTTCTTTATCATTTTTTATTGGAGGCAAGTTTAAGCAGATTAGTGTGATGGAGATTATCGGATAAAATGATGTTTGTAAAAGCATTTCTTGTTGTATATGCATTTCTGTTATGTATGTGAACATACATAAAAATCAACCTAATTCGTATCTTGCTACCTAATACATAAATTTTATATTATACAGTTAATAGTTTGTTTATGTATGTTCCTATGTTATTTTATCGTGTTCTATGCTTTTGATACTTTTGTATATTGCCTTTTATCTTGAGTCAGGGGTCTATCGAAAACAGTATCTCTACTTCTTTAGAGGTAGTGGTATGGACTGCTACACTCTACACTCCCCAGATCCCGCTATGTAGAAATATACTGGGTTTGTTGTTGTTGTAGTTTGTTTCTGTATGTTATGTATATGAAAGGACAATATTGATATGTAAATCATCAAATATGTAACATACATTGTACTTGATTTGATACACTTTTTCATATACTTTATCTGTTCAAAAATACCTTATAACATTATTATATTCATCTTATATTTGACATAGACTATTTATATTATAATTGTGTTTTTCAGCTATGTTATAATGAGGTTTCTAATTGGTTAATGAATGCATTCATTTTTAAAAAAATAATATTTTTATCATTCGAAGATTTAACGAGGAGCATTCGTGCCAATTGGGTGATAGGATACTGAAAAATGTGTTGACAACAATGGCTTTTGTAAGTGAATTCAGTGTCCCTAAATTCAGAGGAGGATCCAGGATTCGGACTCTCCGAGTGCCAAGTAAACTTAACAACGAATGCGGAGAGAGGTGGTCGGTGAGACTGAGGTCGTGACCTTTATTGGCGGCGCTAAAAAATATGACGATAGCAGCAGCAGATACCAAAAAAATAGAGAGCGGTGATGATTTGAGAATTGAGATTTGAGAGGAATAGGGTTTTTTTAATTTGAGGAGAGAGAATAAAATTATACATTTTTAAAAATGAATATTAACTATTAATATTTGAAAAACTAAAAGAAAAATTTAATATAATTATTAATTAATACTTTTTTTTAAAAAATAATAATTTCAAAACTTCAATCTCAATAATTCATATTCTCAAAATATATGGAATTGATAGATATTATAAGAGCATCTCTTTGAAAATTGTGGTGTGATCTCTTGTGTAAATATCGATGAAAACTCATGGATCTTCACATCTTCACAATTAACTTTGAATTTCTTCGAGTCGTAAAGTTCTTCCACATCTAGTGTGAAATTTTCATATCCACTAGTTATTCTCATCTTCCTATCCACGTTAGCTTCTGTTATCTCTATGGGCGAACTATTAAAATTCACGTACAGTAATGTGCGCTCCATATTTTGCTGATAATAAAGAACTAACATGTTCGTCCAGAGAATAGTTTCTTTGTAAGAAACATTAATGACCAAATTATTCCAGTCGACTTCACATGGAATGAGATTCTCGATGACGAAATTGACAGTCAAGTTTTAAGATGAAAAGAATGTATATTAAGTATGAATGGATGGTGAAATATCAATGTTAGAAGTTGTGATTGCTTCAATTGAAAGTTGAAGTTGTTTTGCTTTAATTGAAATTGTCATAAGCCAAAACATGAAACCTATGAAGAAAATTATGTAAATAATACAATATATAAGAATTATTAATTAATATAAGTCAACATATATTAAAAAAAAGGGGGCTGCCAGGGGGAAAAATACACATTGCAAGCAAAGGTCGAAATTGCGACCTCAGGGCACCAAATGTGATACTCTACCACTCATACCAAATGGTATTTTAGTATTATAAGTGGCATGTTTATTATTTGACTATATATATATGTATATATATGTATATATACAAAGCTTCCATCAAATTTTACGGGTGGTGTGGCACCCTCACCGCTCTTAATAGATACGCCCCTACCTAAGTTGGTTAACCACAAGAGAAAACACACGTCAATAGACATCATTGTAGAAATGAAAGCAATGTATGGTGTTGATATTAATTATATGAAGGCATGGCGTGTAAAGAAGTGTATTATAGAGATACTTAGAGGTGGACCTGCTGATGGATGTCGACAAATGTCGAGATACGTTTACATGTTAAATACTATATATTCTAATTCACACATTAGAATGCACAAGTCAGAAGATAATGAGCTCTTGTATCTGTTTATAGTTTTGCATCCGATGATAAGGGGATTTGAGTTTTACTGACCTGTTGTAATTGTTAACGATGCTTATTTAAGTTGTCCATATCAAGAAACTTTTCTTTTGGCAAGCATAATGGATGGTGTAGGTATGATTTATATCTGAAGTTGAAAGAAAAATCATGTTCATTGAGATATGTATAAGAAGCTCACATACTTTAGGATTTGTCTATATAGCAAATTACTATATGTAATGGTTGTGTGCGACTTTTATGTGTGTTTGTTATACATAACAACTTAATTATTTTTTGGTTAGTTAACTGTAGATATATACTATGCAACATAAATATTTAGTTTATGTATATATCACACAAATTTTTATTTTAGACCAAATATTAACACTATTCTTACACGACGTAGGATGCATATTTTCACTTGCTTACGGGGTTGTGGATACTGAAAATGACAGCTCATGGACTTGATTTTTTATACAGTTTAGAACTTCATTAGGAGACGTGACAACATGTGTGTTGTATCAGATCAGAACGAAAGCATAATCAAAGTTGTAAGTATTGTGTATTCAAATGTCCCACATCTAGCCTGCATTTGACATCTTTGAAAGAATGTTTGTAGTTACTTTCGTAAGAGTAAAATTAGTCTTAGTGACTTGTATTATTCAATGACGAAGGCTTACAAAAAAAAGATTTTGACTACCTTATGTGACCCGACCCGACTCGATCTGGGGCCTTGTCGTAATGTGTATCCCATGTCCGACCGGGACTGAAGACCACCCCCGTTACCCAATCTAACCTCCAGTCACCTACCCTAAGTTGGCTGAATTTCAAACATATAACAAAATAGCGTAACTATCCAGATTACAAACTCTGGGATAGGTCTATTACCGAGACCGACCTAATCGAGTTCAATCGTCCCATACCAACCGTCCAACCATACCAAGCCAAACCAAATCATAGATCCAACCATAACTAAATAAGTTTCATTAATAATTAAATATATAATCCCAAAGTAAAAAACAATGAAACAATGAGAATTTTTATCCAATGAGGTTAGCCCTAATTCCAATGCCAATACTAAGGCTGACACCAATACCGATTCCGCCCATTTTAATCCATAGTAGTTCCACAAAAGCCTCTAACTAAAGAATACAAATATCCAGTTGGGACATGCCCCCAACCATAGTCGAAACTAAAACCCATAATTAATCCAGAGTATGAAATAACATCCATGAAGTAGAGCCTTCCAAATAGATGAAAGCTCACCATTTCAATCCAAAGCTGACCCTCGAATATCTGAATGCTAAGTAAGAGGAGTAGAACGGACAGTTCCTGTATCACGTGGGGATACAGCCGCCTAAAGACGGGTTAGCGAGTGAATGCTAGCATGAACTTAGGATAAAGATAAAATAATGTTATTTATAAAACCAAGTAAGGCCGTCCATATGCACATAAACCATACACACACACACACATATATATGTATATATATAACACCATGTCGAAAAAGGGAACCAGATTTAGCATGTCATTTAAAATCTTTACCTGGGTTGTGTAGCTCTGCCGTCTTAAACTACCCACGGGCTATACTGGTTCAACATTCCCTGCTGAAAGGACCCCAGAGCGCAAAGCCGCATGACCAGGGAAGAAAACCTGGGATGACTAGTATATCCACCAAAATATAAAGTGTGATATCATGCACACGGTCACAATACCAAACCTCACATCGACAAATATGAGTTTTCAATTTCGATCCCCCAGGACCTCCACCTTCCATGGCTTTGCTATGTATCCCCCTCCTTTAAGCTCAATTAAAACCATTTTCTAACCAAACCATTATCCCATTATTATTAACTAAGGCTATTAGTAGTGGTATCGTCACACCAACTATAACTTGCAAGTATTGTCCTTAGCCAATCCTTAGGGGATTCTCATGTACCCCACATAATTTTTAATTAAACCAAAACTATGGTCACCAAGGCCTTTTCAATCCATTTAAAACATTCATATCATTTAGGGTTCCATTACCAAGTTTAAACCATGCATAAGTTCCATTAAAAATCTAATAATACAGTGAAAACATTGTTACAGGTATTTTATCAAATACATTGCGGGCATAATATTTTCAAAATCAATTTCAATTATCAATAACCATTCTCATACAATTCAATTATCCAAATCCACCATTAAATCATATAAAAACATAATTAAAATATGGGAAAATCATAACCAAACATTTATAACCAAAATCCCCAAATCATATTTGAAAACCCAGAAATAATACAATATTCAAATCATGAAAAAATTGTATAAAACCATGCCTTTAGTTGGAACTAACAATGAGGGAAGATAACATGCCTTAAACCAAGATGATTATGGAGAGAAATCACCAAGACAAGCCCCAATTTATTCCTTAAGATGAAACCCTAACTTCCTTTGCCCAAGAACTCTAGAGAGGATTTAAGAGTATTTTCTAAGTGTTTTGAAAATAGAATAATAGGGAAAATAACTTCCCAAGTACAATATAAGTCGTGGGACCTTATTAGGATAAGTGGAGGAATATCTAGATTGCTCTCATTTAAACTGCATTTAATTCTCGTCAAAAGGTACGAATGACCCTTATGAGTCATACCCATTCTGTACGAGTGGTACTCACCTCTCATACCCTAGGATTTCCCCCTTGGATACAATAATATTCAATGCACGACATACCTAAACCCAAGTCGTATCTGAGTGTACGACAAGTACCCATAAACCGTACTCCTGGCAGAATAGACTCTAGGAGGATTGAACACTGACCACCATACGAGTCCTGAGTATGACTCATACCCCGACTTAGGGATCATGGTGAGCCACTCTTACTCAAATCCAACTTAAGTTACCAAGTCTAAGGTTAAATGAAGTAACCAAACAACCTGTACCCAACTATATGACTCGTACCACCCAAATCGTACCCATTTCAGTAACTATATTCATCCTACCAACCAACACTGGTCAGCATACGATTGGACCATACCACCCATATCCAAGTATACGACTCGTTTTCCTAAGTCGTATCTTGTCTAGAAATAAAAAATTAAGAAAATTTTTCAAGGTCCAGAAACCAGGGTGTTTCATTATGACAAAGTTGGTTGGGCTGATCCTAGAGTGAAAAAATACCTAGATGAAGCAGGTTATGAAAGATGGAGTAGATCTCATTCACTGGTAAACAAAGGTCTAATGATGACCTCTGATATCGCTGAATGTATAAATGGTTGTTTAGTAGATGCACGAGAATTACGTATATTAGGATTTCTAGAGGAGGCAAGAATTTGTTTGGTTCTTGAAACTGAAAAAACAAAGAAATAACACCATATACTAATACTACTTTAGGTCGGAGATTCGAAGAAATTTTAACTTTTAACGATGTGAAAGCTTCTCAAATGACGGTATATTTAAGACTTAGAAGTTTTATTTATTACGAATTTTTGTATTATTCTGTATTTCATTATTTCTACAAAATAAGCATATGGTTATTTGAATGTTTATTAGGTTAAGGCTTCTTCAAATTATATTTACTTGATTTATGAATCTGGAAGAAGATACATTATTGACTTTGAAAGTGAATCATGCAACTGTGGGCGATTTCAAATTGATTAGATACCTTGTCCTCACATTATTGCAGTGCTGAAGAGTAAAAATATTGCTGACTTTGGCCCATACTGTTCTGAGTACTATAAACTTAGCACTTTGATGAAGACATATGAACTTTGAGTTATTCCAATGCCGAATAAGAATGATTGGCATGTTCCTGAAAATGTAGAAGCAGAAGAAGTGATGTCACCAAAATATGAAAGAACACTAGAAAGATAGAAGAAAGAGACATAAAAAATTAAGCGAAACTTTATCATCAAGCACAAATCATTGTGGATGATGCAGACAAGAGGGTCATAATAGGCGCTTTTATAACTTTTTTTTTAAGGATAAATGATTTGTAATGGAATGTATGTTGCCTGGTGAATAACTCATTGATCATTGTGTATTTTTTTATGTGAACAGTTTTAATTTGATTGTTACATGATGACATGTAACAGTAGTTTATCTTTACTTGTTATGCCACTCAGTGAAATTCGGTATGCTAGTAACATTAGTTTCTTTTAGTTCTTCATTGTACCTGCTATGCTTGATGATTACTGTGAAGAATATGTATTTGAAAGACTTATTCATATTATTTAAGTTAGGTTCCTTGTAATTTTCATATGTAAATGAATGTCATATACATTTCAGTTATTTTATCAAATATGTAACATAGCAAAATATTATGTGTACAAGGCAGGTATGTGAAAGTTATTTATCTATATATATCTTTTATATATGTATTGAGTATCTTTTAAATGTACATATACATAACAGACAAATTTCATATACACACATTTTTTTTGTATATGAAGACATATATATAGATTTTTTTTTGTAAAAAATACCTTCTATACATAAAGATATATGTTTATACATATACATGATGTGTTAAAAAAATATGTTATATATACGAGACTTTTTAAATATACTTATATATAAATATATAATATTCATTTACATACCAAAATAACTCATTTAGTACCTTTATGATATTTGTATAAAAAGTTCATATACAAATTAGATAAATCATGTCATACCAATAACTATTTTGTATATGAGGTTGTATACATAGAATAATTTCATATACATATCTAAACCAATAATTTTCGTACCCATAATTGCTTTATATATATTTACGTATGCATGCCTTGACTGTTAGTTATATAATTTTCAAAAACCTGACTTACATCTATGTATAGATCAAAATTCATATACATATCTGCTTTGTATATATAATCATATACATATAAGATAAGTGCATATGAGCAGATACCTTTTCAAAAATAACTTTCATATACATATATTATTTTATATTACATCTACATACCTTGATTGCTAGTTATATAATTTTTAAAAAGCTGGCTTACAAATGTGTACAGATTAAAATCATATACATACCGTAAAAAACACATGTACATATCCTTTTAAAATTAACATTCTGATCAAACAAAAATCATACAGCACACGAAAAATAAAGATAACATTCAAGACATAAGTTAAAATATTATAATAACTTTATACAACAATAACAAAGAAAAGTGTTTAAAGCATCCATATTTCATACAAAATAATTCTAAAATATTTTGATAAGCGATTTGCACAAAAAAAAAGTAGGTCATCAGAGGAATTAGTAAGCCTATTCTAAGCTAAATATTCCTGATTCATCAAGCGGGGGACATAAATTGACTTTGATTTTGGAGAGTCATCGTTGTCACTAGCGTAGTTGTTCTGTGCCTTGCGTAGATCGTAATTTAGAAGGAGTCACATATATCTTATTCGATGCGATTCTGCATCAAAATCATATGAAGACACTTCAATTTCTTCACTGAGATACTCTACATACCCAGCAATAAAGACTGTGCAGTTCCTGAATTGTTAATTAAATTGAGTTAACAGAAAAAATTACACAAATAATATAACTATGAATGTGTTATCAATTCTTGATTAAATTAAAATCGATACTTACAAACTCTCACATTTCTTATGCATAATGTTCTCCACATAGTGTACCTCGAATGGATTTTGATTCACTATCTGCGTTCTTTGGCTCATCTTATTTTGGTATGCTTCAAGGTCTACTCAGTCTGTGTGTGATGTTCTCCACATTATTGTGTTTGTTGAAATAAATATACATATAAAATATTATGTATATTGTTAATAAACATAGGAATGTTGTGTATATGAACTGAAAAATTTAGGCTTGAACATATATCCAACACACTAATATGTATATGGTCTAAGAAAAATCACTCAAATTCGAATGAAAATAGTAAAACTCACAACAATGTATATATTTTTTTATAAAACACAACAACATGTATATAATATCTATGTTTTATATATTTATTACCGAAAAAAATCATTCATTTGTGTCATCCAACTTTGAATTCAAAACACTTCAATGTACATAACTCTCTGTTTATGTTTATGGACTTACACAATGAATGTAGTTCATATACATAAATCTCTGGTATGTATATGGATTAATATACCATCCAACATTGAATTCAAAACACTAAATCTCATTCTTTAGTGTATGCATTGTTATGTATATGGCAAGCATATACATAACTACTGCTATATATGTTGGGTTATAACTACTAACAACAATCACAAAAATTTAAAAAAAAAAAAACACATAAATTTCGAACAAAAACACAAGCAAATTCACAACATAAATCAAAAAGTAATCTTGGGTAGACGGGTCTGTGAAGTGTTCTTGTTTTTTGCCTTTCTTGATGATTTTTTAATTTAATTTTTTAAACTTCGACAGTAGCTTTTCTCATCTTTTTTTATCTTAACAGGATTGTTGCATTGTTTTAATCTGTTTTTATTAAAATTAGGGTATTCATAATCAAAATTAGAAAAAAAAATTCAATATCCCAATTTGTTGATTCATTGTACTCTAACTGAGTTAATCCTAAACTAAAAAATGAAGAATCATCCATTACAAAGTAATTGTTAATGAATGAACGACATGCAAGAACTTATAAAATTGATTTGGTAAAGTAAAATTTTTTTTTTACTAACCTCCAATCTTAAAATTAAGATTGTTGTTAATGGAGATTCTAAAAAAATAAAAAAAATCCCGCTGAAGAAGAGATTAAACCAAACAAGATTGAGAAATTCAAAAATGATAACCGCTAGATAATTGCTCCTTGATTCTAGGCATCTTCTAATGAGTTAAAATTGTATATGGATAGAGAGTAAAATAATGTATATGACTTTTTAGAGAAAGAAAGTGAAAAAGTGCGATATTTGTAATAAATTTTAGATTGAGATATTGTGTAATTAATGATAGTTAACTTGTTGTTTTCTGTAATTTTTAGTTAAAAAAAATGCTAATAGATGCTAAAGTCTCTAGACTTAAGTTATAGACTATACAAGATATAAGATTTATCATTAAAAAATGCCAATAGAAATAGCATCTTCAAGAAATTCACTTAAAATCTCTTCTACATTTTCTTATCAGGATCTTGGGCAAGACAAATTGACTTCTTTTGTTCTTTGCACTCAAAACAATTGTATGACTTTTGCCATATTGCAATGTCATCCTTTTCAACAAACTTTTTTCAAGCAAATTTCTTTAGTTACCTCTCCAGTTCTGATTATTCACCATTAAGGTTATCCCTTGTTGTTTTTCGGCCATTGAAATATTTTCTCCAGTAGATTGATAGGTTAATTCAATGTCCATTGGGTCTCCGAAATTTATCGTCTTTCATAAAATATGCACCATTTGATCCATCATACATCAATGTAAATAATTTTATTTTAACATATAAAATTATTTTTATATTTAACAAAGAAATACTTTTATTTACTTAATCATACGAATCAAACTGAATCCACAGAATAAGGCAAAGAGTACAATGGGCCATGTCAAAAGCTCTAGATGGATAGGAAGCCTCTTGGACGCGAGCATTTCAATTAGAGCATTAATTTCTCGCTCAAGAGCAAATTGAATGTGTGCTTAGTTTATGTCCTTGCTTGCTATCTTGTAATGCCAACGAAACAAAGAAGATTTTTACTAACAGCATCAATTAGTATCTTTGAGTAGATAACACGTCGGATGAAAATTGTACAGGCAATACTTCATTGTCATTCATACATATTCTAGGAGGATTTAGACGCTTAGAAAATTAAGTTCATACCTTTGAAAAAACATACTACTCTTATTAAAGACTTCCCATTGCTTTTCAAATAAATGATATATATTCATCAATTTTCATTGTTGAGGTAATGCAAGTGCTTGTTGATGAAGAACATTTGTATTGGAGTAAAGCATGAGATATTGCTATGCAGTACAACTTGAAGGGCTTGAAAATTCATGTGGACTCTTCCTCGATATTTAAATTTAGAAGTTTATTTCTTACAGAAATTTTTATATTACTTCATACTAATTTTTTGTCTATTCATTAATTCTTTTTTATCTCATCCATATTGAATGCCATTCATTTTGCATCAATGCTGGCTTATTTTATGTGTTTATCAATTGGAAAGTGATTGTCTTCAAGTTATTTTGTTAAAAGATCTCTTTATTTGATTTAGTGATTATTCATAAATTCATCTTTTATTTCAAATGCAGACGGAGCTAGTGTATAATTACTCAATTCATCTGAACCCAACGTTTTTGACACAATTTTGATGTAGAAGCGTTAGTTTGGTTATTGTCTCCTGGTTAGGGCGTCCAAACTTATGTGTTATGTCCTTAAAAATCAAGAAGCGATAAAACATGACTAATATTTAAGATATGTAAAATTGCAGGTAACTTACATAATCTTCAATATTGATCAAATTATGAGTCAAATCTACCTCTGCTAAAAAATGTGTGTTCACACATTAGAGACGTTCTTCAGCTACCAAAAGGTATGGGCAAAATGACTTAAGCGCACGCATTCTACTTTGTAGATGACATTATTTAAACTATGCTTGAGGAGTTTCTGCACCGCTCTTAGGAGAAACTAAGGCCTACTACCACCAAAATCTAGCGGTTCATATAAACTATACAAAGTTTTATTTGGACACATACTATATTTATAATAAATATAAATAGTGATTTAACAAACTAAACCTAGACAAATCATAAAACAAAACTTACCACTTGTATATATTTTAGGACTTCAAATTTAAGTGATATACGTGTTAGAGTTAGTTAAAATAGCTATGTTGGAATTAGTTAAATTAGTTAAGTTAGATTTATATTTAGTTATTTATTAAATTAATTATGAGAAGACCATTTAAAAATACAGAAGCTTTTAGAAAAATTAAAGAATCGTTAGTTAGTAATTATTCAGAATATATAAGTCTAAATAAAACAAAAGAAAATCCAGAAAGATTAGCCTATTTAATTACATTAATATCTAGTATTGAAGCAAAATTAATAATCCATTTAAAATCTAGAAGAATGAGACATATACCACCTAATTATGATAAAATTAGATTTAGATATCCACCAAAATATTATAAACATAATTTAGATGAATAAAGAACAAAAATACAAAGAATTAAAACAATTTATCTCTGAAAAACGTAAAGAATTAAAAATAAGAAAAGAAAGATTACATTATAATATATTTGCCGGAGTTAGTAAAAATTCAATAAATATACAAAAAGATGAAATATCAAAATTAGAATCTCAAATAGATAGTTTAGAATATATATGTCAACACGAACTATTCACAATAAAATGAATAAAGAAGAATTTATAATAGATGAAAAAATATACGAAAATCACGAAGGTACAAAAATAAAAATAGTATTTTCTAATCTAGGAAGAAGATATAAGAAAATAGGAGAACATTTATATTTAATGTTAGAAAAAGAAGAATTAAAATTAGAAGATAAATTAACAGCAATGGTAAGAATAGAAAAAGAAAATGAAGAAATAGATAGAAAAAAGGAAATAGAAAAAATTAAACAACAAACTACGGAAGAAATACGAAAAATAGAAGAAACTAAAAATAGTAGAATTGCTGAATTAGAAAAAGAACTACAAATGTTAAAAGATTTATACGAACAAAGACAAAAAGAAAAAGAAGAAAAAGATAAAGAACAAAAATTAATAAACGAGATAAATCTATTTAAAGAAAAATTAGAAATAAATAATATAGAGGTAGAAGAAACAGATAATTATGATTCAGAAAATAGTGAAACATATATGGAAATATTAACAAATATAAAAGATTTAGAAATTAACGAAAAACAAGAAATAATTAATGAAGAAAATTTGGAAAATAATAATACAGAAATAAATACTCTTGACAAAAAAGAAGATGAAAATCTAATACCCAAAACAACAGAAATAAGAAAACTTATATATTACAAAAATAAATTTAAAAGATATAATGAATATGACAAATGGACACCAAAATAAATAGTTAATAAAAATTATAACTTTTTGGATCTAGACTGTGTAATAGATACAGAAAAAACAATACAATTATGGATAGGATATATGACAAAACAATTATTAGATAATAATATAAACATAACAGATGCACCAGAATACATAGAAAAAACACTAATAGGATCAGTAAAATTATGGTTTACAAATTTAACTGAAAATAGTAAGAAAGTATTAAGAGCTAATAAACTTATGGAAGGAGCAGCATCAACAACAACAAAATTAACACCTATAGAATTATTGAAAAAATATGAAACAGCTATAAAAGATGAATTTGGTAGTATGACAACATTAGAAGAAGAACAAGATGAAGAAAAAGATACAAATAGGAATTTAATGATAAAATTAACAATATGTAATATGTGTTATATAGATGAATATACTTGCGCATTTAAAGAATATTATTATAAAGGAACATATAGTATAGAAGAAAGTAAGGAAATAAGAAAATTATATTTTAATAAATTACCCGAACCATTTAGTTCAAAAATAATAAAAAGTTGGGAAGAAGCAAAAATAGTAGATACATTAGGAGCTAGAATAAAATTTTTACAACAATGGTATAGAAAGCTATGTGAAAAATATAGAGAAGAATTAAAAATGGAAAAAACATTAATAAGAAATTTAGCATGTTGCAAAAATAAAATAGCACCCCAATTTGGATGCGAAGAAAGATATTATAAGAAAAGAAAAAGACATAAGAAATATAAGAAATATAAAAAATCAAAATATAAATATAAGAAACCAAGAAAAAGATATTATGTAAAAAATTACAAAAATAAAAGACCATATAGAAAGAAAAAATCTATAAAAGAATGTACTTGTTATAATTGTGGAAAGTTAGGACATTTAGCTAGAGATTGTAAATTACCTAAAAATCCAAAAAATAAACAAATATCCGAAATAAAAATAGAAAATACAGAATATATGCAAATAGATTATATAGATTATGAACTAGAAAGTGAAGATAGTATATATGAAATTTCAGAAAACGACACAGATACTGAAATAGATAGTGAGATAGAGGAATCAAATGACTGAAGAAGATATAAAAATAATAACAAAGGAAGAATATTTAAATGATGAAAGAACAGAACAAAAGATAATATTTGACAGTAATATATTTGATGAAATAAAAGGAAAAGAGTTAGATTTAAGTGTAGAAAAAATATTTAAAATACCAACAATAAAAAATATTTTTAGTAGGAAAAAAGATGAATATTATGTAGTATGCCAAAAAGAACATGTAATAGACTGTAGATATGCAAAAGGAAAAGCAAGTATACCACTAGTAACAAAAAGAATAATTAATAAAGAAATAAATGATATAAAAAGTAAAGGAGATCCAATAAAATACGTACACCTTGGAGGTACAGAAATATTAATAAAAGCATGTTTTAGAGAAGGAATAGATACCCCGATAGAATTATATTTAGCAGATGATAGAATTATAAAACCTATAGAAAAAAGCATAATAACTGCCGTAAAAGGAAATTTAATATACCAAAAATTTAAATTTATAATAAGTGCAAATTATTCAGTAGCAGTAACAGATAGAAATATAGATAAATCATTAGTATTATATTGGAAGATATCAGGAATAGAATTAACCCCAGGAAGTAAAATATTTACAGCAAGATGTAAAAATTTATATGTATTAACAACAAAACATAAAATAACAGGGAAAAATAAGATTAATAAAATACAAATAGATAGCCCATTTGAGCAAATTGTAAAAACAATAGATTATAATGACTATAGCTATAGAGACATAGATATAGAAGAAAATTTAGAAATAGTAAATGATAGAATAAGTACAACGAAAAGAATAGCTAATGAAAAACCAGAGTCATCGAGCTCATAAAAAAGAATGAGTTATGAAACAAATTCAATAAGTAATTCAAACCAATATTACATAACAGGAAAAATAAATGAAAAAGAACATTTAATACTATTAAACACAGGACAAGAAGAAAATTATATAGCAAAATATCTAGTAAAAAATGAAGAAATAAAAACTGATAATGATATATGCCCAGATCTACCGAGAAGTTTAATAAATAATAAAGATATAGCAGAAAAAGAAATAATAATAGGAGGAATTAGAAAAATAAAAATAGAATTTGAGGTAAAAGAGGAAATGCAAAAAGCAGATATAATATTAGGAATAAAATGGTTAGAACAAGTAAAACCATATAATATAGAACATACACAATTAGCCATAACATATAATAGGGAAAGATTATTTCTAAGAAGAGCCTTAACATAAAATGAAAATATATGTATTAATGAAGATAGTAGTGGAAGGATATTACAGTAGATATTATACGCCTATGATAGATACAGGAGCAGAAGCTAATTTATGTAGATATAATTGTTTACCAGAAAGTAAATGGGATAAATTAAAAATACCAATAGTAGTTAAAGGATTTAATAATGAAGGAAGCTTAATTACTTATAGAGCTAGGAATGTAAAAGCACAAATATGGGATAAGATATTGACAATAGAAGAAATTTATAATTATGAACTAACATCAAAAGATATACTTTTAGGGATGCCATTTTTAGATAAACTATACCCACATATAATAACTAGAAACGATTGGTGGTTCACAACACCATGTAAACAAAAGGTAAGAGCAAAAAGAGTTAATAATAAAATAAGAAAGAAAACTGATTGGATAAAAGGAAGTGAAAAAATTACACAAAAGTTAGAAAATATAAAAAACGCTGAAGATACAATAGAATTAGTAGTATTCTCGATAAATAAAACAGAAATAACTATATTTTCAATAAATAAGATAGAAATAGTTAAGAAAAAACTAGAACAATTATATAGCGAAGATCCGTTAAAAGGATGGGAAAAACATAAAACTACCATAAAAATTGAATTAATAGATAAAAACAGTATAATAACCCAAAAACCATTAACATATAATTTTGACGATTTAAAAGAATTTAAAATGCATATAGATGAATTATTAGAAAAACAATATATACAAAAAAGTAATAGTAAACATAATAGTCCAGCATTTATAGTAAATAAACATAGTGAACAAAAAAGAGGAAAAAGTAGAATGGTTATTGATTATAGAAATTTAAATGCAAAAACTATAACATATAATTATCCAATACCAAATAAGATATTAAAAATAAGACAAATCCAAGGATATAATTATTTTAGTAAATTCGATTGTAAATCAGGATTTTACCATCTAAAGTTAGAAGAAGAATCTAAAGAATTAACAGCATTTACGGTACCACAAGGATTTTACGAATGGAATGTATTACCCTTTGGATATAAAAATGCACCAGGTAGATATCAACATTTTATGGATAATTATTTTAAACAATTACCTAATTGCATAGTATACATAGATGATATATTATTATATACAAAGACTAAAGAAGAACATATAAAATTATTAGAACAATTTACAGATATAATAGAAAATTCAGGAATAAGTCTAAGTGAAAAGAAAGCCGAAATTATGAAAAATCAGATAGAATTTTTAGGAATACAAATAGATAAAAGTGGAGTAAAAATGCAACAACATATAGTACAAAAAATAATAAATTCGAAAGAAGAATTAGATACAAAAAAGAAATTACAATCCTTTTTAGGATTAGTAAACCAAGTAAGAGAATATATTCCAAAATTAGCAGAGAACCTAAAACCACTACAGAAAAAATTAAAAAAGGATATAGAATATAATTATAATGAAGAAGATAAAAAACAAGTTCAAAAAATAAAATTACTTTGCAAGGATTTACCAAAATTACAATTTCCGGATGAAAATAGAAAATTTACATACATAGTAGAAGCAGATGCCAGTGAATATAGTTACGGAGGAGTACTTAAATATAGATATGAAGCAGAAAAAATAGAACACCATTGTAGATACTACTCAGGTACGTTCAACGAGACAGCAATAAAATGGGAAATAAATAGGAAAGAATTATGTTCATTATATAAATGTTTATTAGCATTTGAGCCATATATTGTATATAACAAGTTTATTGTGCGAACAGATAATACACAGGTACGTTGGTGGCTAACAAAGAAAATACAAAATTCAGTTACAACAAAAGAGATTCGGAGACTAGTTTTAAATATATTAAATTTTACATTTATAATAGAAGTAATCAGTACTAACAAAAATGTTATTGCAGATTACATATCAAGACAAAGCTACGCAAACTGAAATGATAGAAGAAAATATACATGAAAAGATACTCAACGCCCTGACTATGCTTTCATTGAAAGTAGACAGTATGGGTACTGAGATAGAAAAGCTAAAGCTAAAGACTAGTGAAGATAATCTGAAGTCTATAGCTATGAATCAGCTAACTCAGCAATGTGCAGAGCTATGTCGATCGGAAGACAATAAAATTCCAGAGCTAGAAGGAGATGTTGGGATACTCCATAAAACCCATAACGCTTATCAATCTACTTCTGCAGGTACAAGCAAAGGAGTTAGAAAAAATATGAACTTAAATAAGCTATTTGACAAACCATATACACCAAATATACCAAAAGACCCTATGTTTACACCCCCACAAGTTACTACATACCGAGAAAGCCTAAACCAAGACAAAAAGACATACAACTACACAACCCGCACATATATAAAAAATATCTACAACGTACAAACTTTCTTAAATAGCAACCCAAAAGCTACAAATATCCAAGAATCAGATACGAACTATATAACCCAGAAATTAACCGGATACAACAAGCTAATTGCCTTACCAAAAACTAAACCAAGCCTAGTTAAAACTTGCTACGAATATGGATTACTTAGTACCGTATATACCACAGACGGAACTGAGATATGTACTATACCCGAGATATATGAAGCATTTACCACATTTAAAAGAATAACCAAAGGTACTTTATTTTTTATAAAAATCTACACGGCTCCAGCAGAGATATTATTCGACGAAGTGAAGAAACCTATACAAGTTGTAAAAGTAGGAATGACAAGAGATATGATTATACCGCAAGATATTGGTACACAGCCAGAGATACCCAGAATCGAGATACCAAAATTTTATGCGAATAAAAGAGTTATCGGACTATCTACGATTTTACAATAACTAGCAAATACATATTGTAATCAAAATCCAATATGGAGTTATTATTCAAGAAACCATGTATTAATATATTCAAACTCAAAAGAACTACGAGAAACAGATATGGAAACAATTAGGCAATGGATTATGACGTTGCTTAAACCAGAGACAGAACCTATCGCCAGAGCTATTAGAGAAAAATTTATTTCAGAGGAATTATTGACCAGATATTGCAAAACTATTGGACACAAATATCCAGACCACAGATGTTCAAAATGTAATGGAGGAGATAATGACGTCCCAGCAGTACAGTTAGAATAAAAGAAGATAAGGACGACAGCTGGAAAGATAAGAACAGAGCAATAATGGAGATATAGCAGATATGACAAAATAGACGGAAGACTTATTTGCAGATATGACAGATAGACGGAAGACTTATTTACAAAGTTGTTACGTAAAAGATACCATTAGCTTTGTAGCATTTATTGTACAATTAATGTAGAGAAAAAATTTTAAAGTAGGTTAGGTAAGAAAGACTTTTTCAAGTCTTTTAGTTTCTTTTTTCTTTAGTTTTAAGTTTTTTTTTACGGATGTAAAGACTTTATGTACATTTCTCATTCTATAAATAAGAACTCAGGAAGCATTGCAGAGGCAAGCTTTCCTACATTCAGCAAAAATACTCTCTCCATTCCAATTCAAAAATATTTAGCCTAGTTAATTAAATATATACACTGCAATGGAAAAAGCTATGGAACAACAAACCTCAGAAATATCAAAGTTACCGGAACAGGTATATCTATTTACGATTATGAATAGCTAAATTCATAATTCCCGAAAATCATGATATGATAAAATAAATTCATATTAGTTACTTTATAGTAGAATTATTCGAAAAATAATATGTTAAGAAGTTTATTAGCAAAGTGGAAACGGAGAAAAATCCCAAGGAACTATGTCATCCTAAAGGTGAAACCAATGAGGTAAGAAGCCGTGGCGGGGAGTAACCAAAGTCGAGGCGCTGTTTAAGGGAGAATATCCGAATTACCATGCTAGTAGTGACCGAAGAACATGTTATTTAAGAATAATCTAGTATATAGTAATCTGAGATGACTATATTTTATTATGTATATGATTGAAGGGAATATTTTGAAAAAGCAATTTTATGATAATGAATGATAATATATCTGATGTCATGGTAGATAAATTTAAGATACTTATTTTGTATTCACTTAGAGATATAGATGTTGCAGATATAAGAAAAGTTATATTAGAAAAAGCATATGGAAAAAATTATACGGATAGAATGAATTATATACCACACATACCTAACTACTCTTATAAATATTTATTATGTTAAAATTACGTAGGACTTTTAAAGATACGCAAAAAATACAGTTACTAGAAAAACAGATAAAAATAAATATAGACAAATACATGGAAAATAAAAAATATATAAAATCTCTTAATAAAAATATACAAAAACTACTAAGTCTAAAACAAATAGCTATAAAATATTAATTATAAAAAATAGCCCATTTAGACTACCTTAGAGTTTTAATCTTATATATACTTAAAGATATAGAAATAATAGATATTAAGAAAATGATATTAGAAGAAGTAATAAACTACGAAATAGAAATGATAAATGCTACAACACAAATATATGAAGACATTTACCCAGAAGGATATTATTCAGACCAAGATTGTGGATGTTAGAATATATTAGAAAAACTAGAGAAAACCAAGACAATCTAAATAACGAAGTTAATTATAGAAACCATATTAGAAAAATAATGGAAGATCTAAAAGAAAAGTTAATATGGATAGAAAAAACCTTAGAAAATTTAGAAAAAAGTACATGTAACAGTTTATATAATATAAAAAACTCACTACGAGAAGAACAACACAAAATAATAAATGACATAGAAAATCTAGAATTAGATATACACTACAGTACAGAAAGAATAAGTTATTACACAGAAATTTGTAACTCAGCAGTTACTACAGGATAAAATAATAAGCTAAAAATTAATGAATACATCTCACAAAAAGAATAACTTATTAAAACAAAATCTAAGAAATAACCACGCACAAAAAAGAATAGATTCATCAGTTATAATATTTAATAAATCTATTTATAATAAATCTATTTATCAGCTTAGTTATCCGCACCCCCTACAAATGGTATCAGAGCTCAGTAATTTAAAAGATACGGAAGTGATATACGTGTTAGAGTTAGTTAAAATAGCTATGTTGGAATTAGTTAAATTAGTTAAGTTAGATTTATATTTAGTTATTTATTAAATTAATTATGAGAAGACCATTTAAAAATACAGAAGCTTTTAGAAAAATTAAAGAATCGTTAGTTAGTAATTATTCAGAATATATAAGTCTAAATAAAACAAAAGAAAATCCAGAAAGATTAGCCTATTTAATTACATTAAAATAATAATACAGAAATAAATACTCTTGACAAAAAAGAAGATGAAAATCTAATACCCAAAACAACAGAAATAAGAAAACCTATATATTACAAAAATAAATTTAAAAGATATAATGAATATGACAAATGGACACCAAAACAAATAGTTAATAAAAATTATAACTTTTTGGATCTAGACTGTGTAATAGATACAGAAAAAACAATACAATTATGGATAGAATATATGACAAAACAATTATTAGATAATAATATAAACATAACAGATGCACCAGAATACATAGAAAAAATTTTTAAGTCCTATTCCATATATTTTAGGAGTCAATATTATAAACATAATTAGATAATAATAGGTGAAAAGTAGTGAAAAGATTTTTTTTAAAAATGAACTTTTACCGAAAGACAAAAGGTTCAAATAAGGAATGACCTTCTAAAGTTATACCAAATTTAATTCACATATATATATCTCTTTTCTACGTGAAAAGTTGAGATTTTTAAAATTTTGATATAAAAAGTCGTCTTTTGATATTTTAAAACTTACACGAACATTGAAACTTGAAAAATGATTAACATTACTCATTTATAGTTTTAAATATTAAGACTTCTTTCCTAGTTCAGCTAAGAAAGTGTTTAACAACTATAATTTAAAAAAACACTTTAATGCAAGGAGTGGTCTTTTTTTAGATTTTTAAAATTTACATAAGAACTGAATTTTAAAAATAATTATTAATCATATTTTGTCACTTTACAATTTTTATAAAATTAAACATGAAAAATAATTTACTTATTTATAGTTCTAAATAATAGGATTTTTACCTAATTCAACTAAGAAAGTATCTAACAATTCTAGTTTAAGAAAACATTAAAATCATAGCTAAATTAGGAAGGTTAAAAAAAAAAAAAGCAAAGGAACGTGACAATTAATTATTATAGAGTACGTATAATATTACTTATCTAGGTTTTTGAGTCCAAAATTAATATCATAAACAACAACAACATACCCAGTGTATTTCCACATAGTGTGGTCTGGGAAAATTAGAGTGTAGGCAGACCATACCACTACTATCGAAGAATATATAACTCATTATTTTTTATCATGAATAATAATAAATGACCGATGAATCACGTTGCAAGATCAAACGATATTTTGGCAACACTTGTAAATTTTTTCTCGAATATTTAATCTTAAATAAATAATTCATGAAAAGTGACATATTTGTTACCATGTGGTGAATTTTTTATATGTAGTGATTTAATTTATGGAATAATTTTTAAATTTATTTTTGTTTGATATTTTTAAGTAATATTTAAATTATTTAAGTAATATATCATTGTTTAATATTTTTTTTAATGTATCTATGTATATAAATATTGATTGAAAAACTTATAGTAAATGCCTTTTAATTAAATAAAAAATAAATTTTATTAGAAATATTATTATAGATATTTGAAATAATTTTTTTCTATAAAATGATTTTAGTAGTAAAAATTTATTGATACATGTCCTTTTTGATTATTTTTCTCTCAAAGCACTTCTTAAAAAAGATTATCCAAACACAATCTGTTTATTAAAAACATTTCTCAAATGAATTTATCGAACACAAATTACTCTTTTTTAAAAAGTTATTTTATAAAAATTCTTATCAAATAAACTGTTTTCTAAGGACAATTTCAAACGGGCTCTAAATCTAAAAGACCACAAACTGAATATATATTTAGAGCCTGAAAAGAAAAATTTATGAATTTTGCTCTTAACGCAGACCGACACAGTAAAGTACGAGAACAGCTAGCACTAACACAGGCCCGACTTACTATTTTTTACTTGGTGATCCGATCGGCTGTTTTACATCAAAGTACACTCATGCAGGGGGAGCAAGCTTAATGTCAAGAGGTTATCTCATCCAATGTAAAATTATATTATTTATATATAATTAAAATTATTTTTTATGTATGTATAATATATGTCGAGTTAATCTTAACTATTTCATATATCTACTTATTCATTTTTTCAACGTGAAAATCTTAATTCCACTATTGCAATTATGATCTCTTGGAGACCTGACTAGCAATGATATGTTTGCTCCCTTGTGCTTGAATGAAACAACCTTCAAATACAACATAGAATAATAAGTTGTATACACGTGACAATACTCGATTCCTTGATGATATTCTTTGTTGAAGTAAATATAATTAGAGCTTTGCAATATCTTATCTTCACAAGACCTGGTGTTTCCTTTTCTGGTTAATAAAATTTTTCAATTTATGCATACTCCTAGAGAATTATTTAGCAGTTCAGGCCATATTGCATTTTCTCAGATTTACCTCATCTCCTGGCATTTTTCTTTCAAATCACAAGTCTCTCTAGTTACGAGGGTGCTGTGATGTTGTCTGTGACGAAGTATAGAAAGTTGAAGCTGTCGAACAGAATTTCGAAGAGTTGACGCCTAAATTTGACCCTCCACACTTTTAATTAACTAGATTAGGATACGTGCGTTACACATGATGTTTATGTTAATGTGTATAAAATGGGACGACCCGGTTCATACCTACTCCGTAGGTTTCGGGGAGGGGGGGACCACCTGGCCTTACCTACGCGTCCTCACCCCAGCTTTGCTGAAGGGACATTTCGAACCCCCGACCCTGGCACACCACGGTAAGCAAGCTTACCGCTGAATAAAAATGAATTATGTGTATTATCAATTGACGTTGAGGTAGATGTAACTTTCATTTAAATGAAAATGTAAACATTCATTTCATATTACAATTCAAAGTAATTGAGTATCTTTTGAATCTCTAAAGATATACTTGTTGTTTCGGGTACATAAAATCTGTATTTTGGCAAAATAACTTCAACACAAGTTCAAGATAAATCAAGAATACTTATGAAGTTTTTACAATACCTTCAACACAGGATCAAAATGACCTTTCAAAGAAGTTTTAAAGAAAAATAGATGAAGCAGAAAAAGCCAAGTCCTCCAAATTCACGAAGTGTCCTTAAGGAAATAACTTCCCTCAAGTACTCGAGGTTGCGTAATTTTCGTCCCAAGATAAAATGGCTTAACAATCCGACAGTAGTGGTACCTCAAACGATCGGATTCTCGTCGAGCTCGCTCAACGGGAGATGATCACACAGAGTTTTTCAGAAGACAAGAAGTGTTTTAAACTCAAAAATTTTCATTGCAAAACCTGTGGAAAAATGCAGTTTTATTTAGCCATTACGTGCCCCTTCCGAAAGGTGGCAATGGTTCATTGGAAAGGTATGTCCTTTGGAACAGTCATGTCGGTCCATTCAAAATAATGTCTTTTCCGAACAGCCACAATCATTCAAATAGTCATACCTTTTTCCGAAACAGTGTGTCATTTACATGACGAGTTGTGCAGCATGCACATTAA
This sequence comes from Capsicum baccatum var. pendulum, assembly GCA_030864225.1. NCBI lineage: Eukaryota > Viridiplantae > Streptophyta > Magnoliopsida > Solanales > Solanaceae > Capsicum > Capsicum baccatum. Next base: position 44,285,759 of record CM061560.1, read on the forward strand.
TGGAGGATAAAAAACTGCAACAAAACTATTGCGTTTTTCCGACTGAATTTCGGCCCATTCAAATAAATTTTGTGTCCAAAAAGACTAATCTCATCAATCCCAAGCCAAGCGACGACGACGCAAGGCACCTCTGAGTTCTTGCCTCACTTACCATGTGGAGTAAGTGTTTCTTAATATAAATACTTGAAAGTTTCATTCTCCCATCAATGTGGGAGAATTAGTTGACTTTTCCATTTTTTAGTACACTTTTCATTTTGAGTGTTATCTCAATTTTTTTCCTCCATTTTTCATTCACACTTTTAATTTTAAACCCAAGAATACTCCAGAATTTAGGTTATTTAGATAATTTTATAGTACTTGACCCAAGTTAATATGGAGATTGGTAAGACTTTTTTCGTGAATCAATTAAAATGTATACGAAGTAAAAAAGAACTTTTAAATAATAAGCAAAAATATACTTATGAAAAAAATTAATCAACTAATATTTTGTAGCATAAAAAAGCCTTTTGTAGAGCGATTCAAGAGAGAGTGTCATATTCATTGGATAAAACGGTCATAATTTGTTTAATGTGTATGATTTTAAAGTTAAAAGTATACTTTTTTTTCAACTAATATGTCGTATTACATTGTTTATTCAAATAGGGAAAGTTCTAAACACACAAATTAGCTAGTTTTAAAATTTTAAAATTAAGAAATAATTAAATTGAAACATGAAGAATAAGATATAGTTCCTTTAAGTTATATCAAACTTAATACCGAAGTCAAAACTTTTTGTATAAATAAATGATTTAAATTGAGTATCCCCAAAAAATTATAACCTGCAACATAGAATTAAGTCATGAAGTGAGTATATTTCTTGCGGACAGAATTATGGAGACATTTTAAAAATCAAACAACAAAAATAAAGAGGGACAACCACCTACAAGATGAACCGTGAATGTCTCTGCTTACAAAAAAATTGAAACTTCAAAGTTCACCATTTTCCATCAGAACATGAACTTTCAAATAAAGCAATGGGAAAAGGCCAAATATTCTTGTAAAAGACAAAATCGTTGGTATCAGTTGATAAATTAACAATTTTGATGGTTAGAAATTAAGAAAGTTCGTATTAATACACATAGCTAGTATTGAATATTTGGTCTAAAGTCTCACCAACTTTCTAAAATTAAGTAAAAAGATTAATTTCGAAAGGCTTTCAAGTATTATAACACATCGAAACAATTTTCTTTGGGTAACTACACAAGCAAATATCTTCAAAATTAAATATTTAGAGCCAGTTTATATAATCTACAAAATAATTAATAAATATGCCAAAAATAAGTTTGACAGCTGTGTAATTCTACATTCATGAACTTCAAAATTTTCATATTTCTCATTGCATAGGTATGTGCTCTGCTCCAACAAGCTTGACCTTGGACTAACATATGAGCATCTGCCTACTTTTAAGTCCCAGTTGGTCAAACATAACTATCTTATCTTATTCAAGAGACAATAGAGACTTAAGAATTAGATCATAAAATAAATATTTGAATTACCTAACTTCATTAGCCTTTGTGTATGATACTCTCTGAAGGGACCACCTCCAGCTAGGATTGACCCTCACGTTGATGTAGCATAGGATTTATTATTTGTCTAACTTCGCCTTGATGCATCACTGAAGCAAATCTTTCAAGCATCCGTTACTGAGAAGCAAGCTTATGAACTAATACTTACTGAGTCATCTTACACATGGTAGTATTACTCAATTAGTGTTTTTGAGCAGCTTCAAATTGTGTGCTTTATAAAAGTCTAGATAGTTCCTTTCTTTCTTCTTCAATGAACCTCACTTTTTTCTTTTTGGGATCATAACTCCAAATGTGATTTCTGAATTCATTTTCAACCATAAAACTACTGCATCTTTCTTCACAATTCTTATTCTCCTCCTCTATCCACCTCGTGAGTCTTATAGCCTCTTTTGGACATTCTAAAATCCATTAGATCTTCCGTCTCCAAAAATGCATTAGCTCTTTTATGTGAACCTTATTTTCAATTATCGACAGTTCACGATCCAATATTTTGTGACCTAATGATCAATGAATTGAGTTGAGAACCATGACTTCTCTCAAATTCAGACCGCAACAAAGGTAATAAAAAAAGAGATAGCTAATTTCAAATTGAAAAAGAAGAAATATTTTTAAGAAATATTTTTACTTTTTATGAAATAAATACTAATTTCAAAAGATAAAATATTTCAACATGCTAGCGGAGCAAACAAATGCATGAAAAAAATCTTTAGGAGAAAAAAAAAAGCAATAACCAAATCAGTAGAAGTTATGATGATAATAGTGTTATTTACTGTTGCTTTAAAAATTAGTACTACATATTATCTGAATAAATAATAAATATGCTTAACTATCAAATACATGTGAAAGAGTAAAATTTGAGGTCACCGGAAAGAGAACTATTATTTCTATAAAAGAATAGTTGAAAAGGAAAGAGATAAAATATTGATTTTTTCGACTAATTCATTCGACAACAACATACTTGTTTCATATAATTTCTCGATCAGAAATTTACAACTAAAAAAGAAACACGAGAAATTATTAAAAGAAGAGAAATCTATTGTCAAATTGTTGATTAGTTAAGCATATATAATCTTGAAATTTATAAACTAAAAATAGAATTGTAGACATTCTTTTTATGTAAGATAAACTCTAATTGATTTTAAAATGTTAAATATTATGATTTCTTACATAGATTATATAATGATTTAAAATAATTTTAAAGTTTGCTTCTTGAGTTTTTTTCTTTTTCGTGCATAGCTTTTTTCTTATTTTGGTTTTTAAATAGAAGAAAATATTAAACCTTAATTGCAGGGTTAGTAGAATCACCAAGAACTTGGATAAAGATGCTAGTTGCTAGTCGTGAAAGGTTACATGCAACTTGAATGGACAATTGATGCACCTGCAAAGTAACAATTCATCAAACGCCATAAATAAAAAATTAATCTAAATAGTCGTTCATTCAACATGTATACAAAAATAGATGTCAGATGTATAAAATATGTATAAACGTAATATTAAATCAAGTCTCCTAAAACTAATTGAATTCAAAGACAATATTTAGGACTTTGAAATCAACTAAAATTATTAGTTAAAAAGAAAACCTTAATTTGAGGCTTAATATGCTTACACAAACATAAAATTTAAAAATAGTAAATATTATGATTTCTTAGGTAGATCAAATAGTGATTTTAATTAATTTGAAAGTTTGCTTCTTGATTTTTTTTTCCTTTTTTCCCTAAAGGAGTTGCATAGGACTTCAATTAATCCTAACGGTAGTTAGAAAACTCAACAACACAAATATAACCATTATGAATCAGAAATAAAATAATGAGAACATGCCTTCAGATTCGTTGTTAATTAACACGAAGTCTCAATCATACGCTACACATGGAACTTACCTCTACCCTACTATAACTATTTTTATGAGGTAAGAGATTATTTATGATGGATCCTCGACTCATGAAATAATAAAAATAAAAATTAAATCAAAAAATAAATTAACAAATTAAAAGAAGATTACATAAAGACACTAAAAATTTCAATGATTGTTTTGTTCTTACATCATATCTTTGTTTGAAGCTGAAAAAATTTGTAATAAATTATCATCAGAGGAATATGGAGAACATCTCTCAACCTGCAGATAATCATTAGTTGCTATATGATGAGGATAAACATGTACAAGAGCATATTCAAATTTTAGAATGACTGAATTTTTAGTGAGCAAGTTGAGATTTTACTATATATGTGATTTCATAGTTGAGCCAAAAGCGCTTGAGTTCGACGTTTTAATGGTTCTGTCATTAATTTGTCTATAATTAATTTGTGTAGCTTTTGATATACAGAACCTACAAAAAAGAAATTTTAAAACAAACAAACTCACGTAGCTCATTCTTTTCGAGCTAAAGCATATTAACACCAAGATATATAGAAAATCAACACACGGTATAACCCACACCTATCTTAATACACAATCCACATATAACCATTACTTTACACTTCAATTTGCAAGTTTACAAACTTGTTAGTTGTTACAAAGCAATCACAAGGACATACCACAACGCACACCTACGATTATGCACGGATATATCCATTTACGCAGTTACATATATATATATATATATATATATATATATATATATATATATATATATATGTCACTGCAAAATCGGACAGATTTTAGAAGCAATCAAAGTCACATAGATCATACATTTTGAACTAAAGCACATTAATACCAAGATACATAGGAAACCAGCAAACATAATAACTTGTATAATCTTAATCTACAATCCTCGTATAACTATGCACCACTTCAGACTTCAATTTGCAAGTTTACAAACTTGCTATAAAACAATCATAAGGACATATACCACCGCGCACACCTACATACATGCTTCATGGATATATATACCCCAAACAGTTATGATTATATTACTGTAACATCACCTTGTGCATAATTGCAACTTACATGTATATCACTGCAAAATTCACTACTAATCACATATATCTTTAGAAATCACCATTGATGTTTATCTCACTGTATTACAACTTCAATTTAGCTACGCCTATCTTGCACATAAATCACCTCAAAAGGCACCTAAAAAATAATAATAATCAAATCAAAAAATAAATTAACAAACTTATGGCAAAATTATACTTGATTGTGATGACCAGATGCTACAAAAATAAAACAAAAAAAATCAATAAATTTGTTCGTCCGAAAAAAAAAAAAAAAGAAATATGTGAGAATATTTATGAAAATATACTACAAAGAATAAAGAAAAGAAAAGATCTAAACCTAGATCAAATCATTTATACGAATCATTTGTGCTATAAACCTAAACAATTCTTGTTGATCTGGAACTCTAAAATATTATGATTTCTTATCTAGATAAAATAAATTTAAAAAAAGGACTTCAAAACAATTTATAAACTTTTGTTTTCCAAAAAATAAGGCACCTAACCCAGTTTTCTTTTTTTTTCATAAACAATTTTTTAATTTTTTAATTTTTTTTTATTTTTTTTTTGAAAAAAGCAATTTTGATCTATTCTAGGAGTGTTTTCTATTCTAATACTTCAAAATAATTTATAAACTTTTGTTTTAAAAAATAAGGCACCTATGCAGGTTTTTTTTTTTTTTCAAAAATAATTTTTTAAGTTTTTTTTTTTTTTTTTTTGAAAAATAAAGCAATTTTGGTCTATTCTAGGAGTGTTTTCTATTCTAATCTGGTCTCTTTCTAATTCTCCTATTTTAGGATTTTTTTTTTCTAATTAAGCAAGGAAACCTTAATTAATTCTTATTTTTATACACTTTATGACAATAATTAAATGATAATTATTTGACAAAAATAGTAAAAAGACGATTTTACTTATTGCAAAGTCTTTTAACAAAGGACAAAAAGTTCGAATCATTTTTGTAAGGGCTTCACACTTTTAATACTAATACCTGCTAAACTCTGGGGTTCAAATTTTAGGAGATTCATTTTCATTTTTAAATACATTGAAAATTTTGAAGTAAAAAATAGAGCACAGTTTTATTTTATAAAAATATAAGATTTTAATTGTAATTGACATGGTTGTTTGTACTTTTAATTGGAAAAAACTGAATGTAAATACTTATCTTTGCTTTTAGGTCAAATTACTTGTTTACCATTTTTAAATTCCGCTCCTTATTTAGTGCTTTGTTTTCAAACGCCTTATTTTTTCTTTTAACTTTTCTTATATGCCTTCTAACTCATTTTACTTTTTCCCCCTTTCTTTAATTTATTTGAATTCAAGTATTAGTTAAGCTATATATATAACTTAAATATAAAATATTTGATATAATTTTCAGTAAGATATAAGAATTGTATGATATAAGGTTTAGCAAAATATAATAGCTAAAGGATGCCACTGGATTAAGATATTTGATTTTTTTTTTAATTTTTTGCTCACATTTCAAGTGTTACAGCAATTATGCTGCAAATTGTTATATTTAGATATTAAGTTTTCAACTTTCTAAAAATTAAACTTATCTAATTTTTCATCAAAACCTGCTAGTTTAAATATTTTTATTTTATAGGTGTATTTTGTTTCTAATTGTTTGTTAGAATCTTCATATCTCAATGATTAACTATATTAATTATCTCTATCCGTAATTGCCCGTTTTAAAAGAGATTAAGGGCCTGTTTGGGATTGTTGTTGCAAAACTACTTATTTGAAAATCACTTTTATAAAATGGTTTTTCAAAAAAATGCTTTTAAAAAAAAAAGCAGTTTGTGTTTGGTAAATTCATTCGAAAAGTGTTTTTAATAATCAAATTATGTTTGGATAATTTTTTTCAAGAAGTGTTTTTTTGAGACAAATGACCAAAAAGGACATATATCAATAGACTTTTATTACTAAAATCAATTTATAAAGAAAAATTATTTTAAATATCTATTATAATATTTTTAATTAATTTTTTTTATTTAATTAAAAAGTACGTACTCTAGAATTTTCAATCAATATTTATATACATAAATATATTAAAAAAATTAAATGGAGATATATTACTTAAAACATCAAACAAAAATGAATATAAAAGTTATTTCATAAATTAAATCACTACATATGGAAAAATTAACGACAAAAATAATTGGCCCTTCATACATCACAAAAAATTTCAACTATTTCATCCCTAATTTTATCACGCAATGTCTCCATACTTGTAGAACATCTGTTTTGTATTTCTGAAGGTATACCAAAAGGCTGGTCTGATTCTTCAATCTCGGTGATGATGTCTTCGTTAGCATAATAGTTAAAATCTTTATCAGTAGTAGAGTGTTGTCGTATGAAATTATGTATAGCCATAGTAGTTGTAACAAGATGAACTTGAGTTTCGAATTTAAAAGATGGCATTGAACGTAGGAGAGCAAATCTATTTTTTCAAACTACAAATGTTCTTTCAATTGTAAATCTTAAGCTGGAGTGAAAGAAATTAAAAGTCTATTTGAATTTCTGAAGTTAGAATTACGTCTGAAATCAGGGAGATGATAACGTTCCCCTTTATATGGTCCTAAATAACCAATCATTATTGGATAACCCGAGTCCACTAAATAATATTTATCTATATCAATATAAGAAAAATTAATTAATTAATATAAAAATAATAAAATTTATAAAATAATGCAAAATATAATATTAAATTCACTAACCTGGTGGTGGATGAGAAAAAATAAGATCTGATCTTTTAAGCGCTTGATCAAATATCCTAGCAGTATGTGCAGTACCTTTCCATTCAGGCCATACAAATGTGAAACATATGTCTCAATCACATACTGCCATAACATTTTGAGAAGTGAAACCTTTTCTACCAATGTATTTAATTTGATCCTTCGAAGGGACAATAAAGGATACATGTGTTCCATCTATAACTCCAATGCAATTTTTAAAATATGACCAATACCTTTTATCTTCTTTTAATTTAGGATGTATATCATAAAAGGTTGAATCTTTTGGCTTAATAATGTCCATAGTTAATTTCAAACACGCATATAAAACATGATGAAAATGTCTACTAACAGTTTCTCCCGAATGTTGAAACCTTTCCTGGATCATTCGATTTCCAACACCATGACCTACTACCATTAAAAACATAGCAACCATCTCCTCGATGGTCATATTTCTTGTTGATTTTAAGTCATATTGTTCATTTAAAGTCTTGCACAACTCAAGAAAAATATGTTTTTCCATTCTAAACATTTCGTAACTTCGTTGATCATGTCCTTCAAGTACTTCTTTAATGAAATAAAAACCTGTATGAAGAGAATTTCTGCATGAAAACTTTAAGCAAAACTTCATGAAATATTTTGTTGCTAAAGTGATGCTGGAAATTGCTGCATCAAAGACAATATTATTATCATTATTTCTCTTATTTTTAATTAAAACTTCTTCATCAAACACATCATCATCAGACGCATTACAATTATTTCTAGCCAATGACATATCTGTAAAAAAAAATAAAAAAATATTAAATTTAATAATGTAAAATTGACAATTTATTGCTCATAGAATCATAGTGTAAATTATTCAAATATAAAACTAAATAACTTGAATAAACAAACTTTTATAACTAAAAATAAACTCAATTAAAAGAAAAAAACATCATATGTTTTAAAAGCAAATCATAATAAATAACATCATAAATCTAATCCTTATGAAGCATGGTCTTCCTTTCTAACCATTGCAATTGCAATTCTTCATCTTTTTGTGCTAAGAACATTTCTCCCATTGATTGTTTGATAAGTAAATCACTCGCTTTCCACCATAAATCACTACCAACAATCATACCAGGCAAATTGCGAACTATAGTCATTGCATTTTTAATACTGAATACACTTTCTCTCAACTCCATTGAAGTGCATGTTTCAATGGCGTCAACAATTCTCTCCGTTGATGAACTAATTTTCTGACTAGGATTATTTTTTTCATTTCTGTTAATACCTTTCTTTTTCTTCTAGTATCACTCTCACTGTTATTTTTTTTTTCCCCGTTTCAATTAATTCTTCTACACCATCAAAAGTTATATACTCTTCATTATTTATTGGAGTATTAAACTCAAATGGTTGCTCAGATTGAAATCATCTACTCCCTTGTATACCATTTGGTAAAACTCCAGATGATGGTGCCCACTCATGTTCGTCAGTAGCAATAACATCCTTAAAACATATCGCCATTTGAGTTAGATATTGTAAACCTTTTTCTTTAAATTTCTCTACATCTGAATTTTCCTACAATAATGAGAAGAAGTAAGATATGTTATTAGTGACCAAAATAACAAAATAACTTATCAAGTTTAATTGAATAATATGTAATAAGATTAGAAGTACCTTTATTTTTTTATCCCACCATTCGACACTCGCTTGAATGATTTTCTTCTCACTATCCCAACCTAAACTAGTTTCCTTTCCAACTAAAGTGTCCCATTCTTTCCAAGTGTTTTTAATATTATCCCATTTATTCTTTAATTTTACTTTATCATATTTTTTTCCGTTCTAGCATTAAATCTTGTCACCAAATTAGTCCATCTAGTTTTGTTGAAGTGGGTACCAGGGTGATTTTCAGCGATAACTTCATCCACACATAAATTTAAAAATAACTCTATGTTTTCTGTACTCCATTTAGCCTTCTCAACATTACTCATTTTCTATGCATCAGAGATATATGATTACTAATAATAACATTACACAAAATAGTGAAATAAAAATATTATTGTCAAAATAAAAACTTAACAAAATCAAAGAATTTTACAGACAACGATATTATCACATATGCTATTATATGTATGCACATAAAAAATTTAATTATATCTTGATAATTATTAAAAAAACATACCTTCAAATGAGAAAACAATTTTGATTCAAAAAATAACTTATTAATAATAGAGATGACTTTATATTTTGGAGAGCAGTAAAATATATGTATATATGAGAAATATTATCTGTATTTATAGATGAAGGAGAAGGTGTGCAATACGCTAAACTCGTTGAATGAATAGAAGGTTTGAAGAAAAGGTCAAATAAATATTTAATTAGAATCTATCTTCTTTTTGTTACCTTAGTTTTTGGATTCATTTTACTTTGTCAAATTTACTAAAATTTAGCAAACACTATATTCAAGTTTACAAATATCTAAATGAGATAATATTTGTTATTTTTTGCCTTTTCTTTTGGATATGTCTTTACCATTTCAATTCTAAAATTAAGTAGCCAAATTCATATATGTATACTACCTGATGACAAATATTTAAAATAAAATTCTATCTATTATTTGTTATCTTTTTTTAATATATTTTTACAGTGTCAAAATTTACTACAAATAAGCAGTCATCATATTCATACATATATATATATATATACACTATATACGTATACTACCTGATGACAAATACTTAAAATAAAATTCTATCTATTATTTGTTAGTTTTTTTAATATATTTTTACGGTGTCAAGATTTACTAACGAATAAGCAGTCATCATATATATCTATATCTATATCTATATCTATATATAGATATATATATTTTAACAAATATGTCCCTTTTCATGAATTATTTATTAAAAATTAAATATTCGAGAAAAAATTTATATGTGATGTTAAAGTACAATCTTGTAACGCGATTCATTTGTCAATTATTATCATTAATAATAATAAAACAACTTATATATTATTTAGTCATCATCATCAATGATATTTTCAAATTTATTTAAAGAAAATGAGTGAAAATAAAATAAAAATATATAAATCATAAAGAATTATGATTTAAATATGAAATGTAAAATTTTAAAAATCAATCGTTAATCAAACTTGTAAGATATGTTAATATATATATATATATATATATATATATATATATATATATATATATATATATATATATATATATATATATATATATATATTAAAAGCACTTTTCAAAGTTTATCAAACACCCTCTTTTTTTTAAAAAAAAAGAAAGTATTTTTTCTTCAAAGTAAGTGCTTAGTTTGGGAAATAAGCATTTCCAAACATGTTATAAGAGCTCGTTTGGGATTGCTGTTACAAAACTGCTTATTTAAGAAACACTTTTATAAAATAGCTTTTCAAAAAAAGTGCTTTTGAAAAAAGCAATTTATGTTTGGTAATTCATTTAAAAAGTACTTTTGATAAATAAATTGTGTCTGGATAATCTTTTTCAAGAAGTGATTTTTTTAAGACAAATGACCAAAAATGACATATATCAATAGGCTTTTACTACTAAAATCAATTTATAGAGAAAATTTAGTTTAAATATATATTATAATTTTTTAAAATAAAATTTTATTTTTATTTAATTAAAAAGCTTGTAATCTAAAATTTTCAACCAATATTTATATACATAAATACATTAAAATATTAATAATGATATATTACTTAAATAATTTAAAAATCACTTTAAAATATCAAACAAAAATAAATACAAAAATTATTTCATAAATTAAATCATTATTTATGAAAAATTAACGACAAAAATAATTAGTCCTTCATACATCACAAAATTCGCTATGATTTTATCTCTAATTTTACTATGCAATTTCTCCATACTAGTAGAAGATTTGTCCTGTATTTCTAAAAGTATACCAGAAGGTTCATCTCTTTCTTCATATATGTAAACTACATGATAACAAATATGTCACTTTTCATGAATTGTTTAAAATTAAATATTAGAGAAAAAATTTGAAAGTATTGTTAAAATATCATTTATTCTTGTAACGTGATTCATCAGTCATTTGTTATCATTAATAATAAAAAATAAAAAGTTATATATTCTTCGGATCATTGTCAATGATTTTTTTAAATTTATTTAAAGAAAATGAGTGAAAATAAAATAATAATATATAAATCATAAATAAAATAAAGAATTATGATGTAAATATGAAGTATAAAATATTAAAATCAAACTTTAATCATACTTATAAGATATTTTAATCATGAAAAAAGTAATTTTCTGTTTCGGCTTCTACTTCTTTTGAAAAACAGTTTTCTGCTTCTTTCCAGAAGCAGAAAAACTGTTTCTATTTCTTTTTAAATGCACTTTTGCAAATTTATCAAACACCCTTCTTTTCAAAAAAATATTTTTTTTTCTCAAAATAAGTGCTTTTCTTTGGAGAATAAGCAATCTCAAACAGACACTTAATTCATTGTCCTGAGTTTCATCTAAAATAGCTCTTAGAATTGGAACGTTTTCAAATTTTGAGAATCACCTAGTGCAATTACAAATATAGCCCTAAATAAAATATAGGAGTACCATATTAGGGACCAATTTTCTAACATTCTAATCTCCAAAACAATGCAACATATTTAAAACTCAAATGACTTTTTTGCGACTGCCCTCAAACCCATATGAAAATTTAAAAAAAAGTGACAAATTTTCAAATTTCTACTATAACAAAAATTAGATATCGAGGGACCGTGCTAGTATAGACTCAATATATGTTATTCTTTTGTCTCAATTTATGTGATACAAATAGAATTTAGATAATTACTTATTAAAATAATTTAAATTTTAAATTATTATGATTTTTAATATATATTTTCGTCTATTCCAATTTAAGTGACGCTGATATAATTTTGAAAGTTAGTCAAATATTTTATAGCTTTAAAATTTTTTAACTTGTTAATTATGTGATTTATAATATTTTTTACATAATTTTTCAATAAGATATGAATATTCTCTCCATTTCAGTTTATGTGGTGCAGATAAAATTTCAACAGTCAATCAATTTTTTTTTAAATTTTTATATATATTTTAAGTTCTTAATTATTGTGATTTAACACATTTTATCTCATTTCAAGTAATATATGTTACTTTATGTCTTCTTCTGTCCCATTTTAATTTATGTGGCACTAATATAATTTCGATAGTCAATCAAATTTGTTATGTTGACATATTATTTGATGTCTGTTTTACTCTTTTTATGAAACATTATTAATTTTTAATTCTTAGATGACCAAAATAATTAATTACGGATGATGCGGTAAAATCACGATTGAAGTAGAGAAGTAGACATGTCTTAAATGACTTAGATAACTAATTAGAAGCGATATCGCAAAATTAATCTAGAAAATCCTTGTGAAATTTTTTTAAGTAAACCTCATATAAATCATCAAGTTAATTTAAAACATCAAAAGTTAATTTATCATTTAATGTCTATTTTACCTTTTTTTATTAAATATTTTTTTTTATACTTAGATAACTAATAATAATTAGTTGGGAGTGATAGAGTAAAAGTATGATTGAAGCAGCTGAAGCAGGCGTGCAGAAATGTCTATTTTATGTTTTTATTAAATATTATTAGTTTTTTAATACTTAGATTACTTATAATAATTTTTTATGGGTGATATAGTAAAATTACGATTGAAGTAGCTGAAGCAGGCAACACAAGCAGACATGCCGACCCTAAGCTCCTCTCTCATTCACCCTTATATAAAGAGTACTAGATACCGACAGGCCCATGCTAGAACGGGCCCAATATATATTTTTTGTCTCAATTTTTGTGACACAAATAGAATTTAGATAATTAATTATTAAAATAATTTAAGTTTATAATTATTGTGAATTATAATACTTTTTCTTCTATTTCAATTTAAGAGACATTGATATAATTTCAAAAGTCAGTCAAATATTTTATATCTTTTAATTTTTTTGAGTTGTTAATCATGTGATTTATAGTGTTTTTTTACATATTTTTTTAATAAGATAATAATACTCTCTCCGTCTCAGTTTATTTGGCATAAATAAAATTTTGACAGTCAATTTTATATATATAAAATTTGATTGACTGTTGAAATTATATTTGTGCTACATAAATTTTGATGGAACAGAGAAAGACATAAAGTAACATATATTATTTGAAAGTGATACATTTTATCTCATTTTCAAATAATATATGTTACTTTATGTCTTTCTCTGTCCCATCAAAATTAATGTGGCACAAATATAATTTCAATAGTCATCCAAATTTTTTATTTTGACATATCATTTTGTATCTATTTTACCTTTTTATGAAATATTATTAATTTTTTAATGCTTATATGACCATAATAATTCATTAGAGCCGATATAGTAAAATCATGATTGAAGCAGCAAAGCAAACATATCTTAAATGACTTATAATAACTAACTAAAAGTGATTAGCAAAATTATTATAAAAAATACTTGTGAGAAAAATTTAAGTGGGCCTCACATAAGAAGTCAAGTTAATTTAAAATATCAAGAGTTAATTTATCATTTTATGTCTATTTTATCTTTTTTTATAATTACATATTATTAATTTTAATTAGGAGTGATAGTAAATTACATTGAAGCAACTGAAGTAGACATGTAAAAAATGTCTATTTTATCTTTTATTAAATATTATTAATTTTGTTTTTAATACTTAGATGACTTATAATAATTAACTAGGGGTGATATAGTGAATTATGATTGAAGCAGCTGAAACAGACAATACAAGCAGATATGTCGAGCCAAAGCTCCTCTCCGGTTCACTCTTCTAATATACATGATCATAATAGGTAATTATAATTAAGGGTGATATAGTAAAATCATGATTGAAGCAGCGAACTAGACATGCCTTAAATGACTTATAATAACTAATTAGAAGTAATATAACAAAATTACTATGAAAAACATTTGAAAAAAATTTAAGTGGGTCTCGCATAAGAGGTCAAGTTAATTTAAAACATCATGAATTAATTTATTATTTTATATCTATTTTATTTTTTTATTAATAATTTTTTAATATTTAAATGACTTATAATAATTTATTAGGAGTGATATAGTAAAATTAAGGTTGAAGCAAATATGTCAGAAATGTCTATTTACTTTTTTTTTAAAATAAAATAGTATTATTTTTTTAATATTTAAATGATTTATAATAATTAATTAGGGGTGATATAATAAAATTCATTGAAACATGAAGCAGACAACTGAAGCATACGATCCCAAGCTCCTTAATGCTCCTATGTTGTACACTAGAGGAGCATCGCCCATGTCCGCACGGGCCCAAAATTAAGATATTTTGACTATGTATGATAAGTTAGATTGATGTTAATTTGAATTATGAATTATAAAACATGAATACATAAAACATATTAACTACTTGATAGGATTTTTTAAGGAGCCAAATTATCTCACAAGAGAATTCTGTATAACTTTTTACTTACATAAATAACAAAATTTGATGCATTTTGAAGTTTGGATATTTAATCACATGACTGAGATTTGCTACATTTGGTATAACTTAAAACATCAAGAGTTAATTTTTTATTTTTATATTTATTTTACCTTTTTTATTAATTATTATTAATTTTTTAATACTTAATATTCTAATTAATTAGGGTGATATTTAGTAAAACTATGGTTGAAGCAGCTGAAGCAGACGTGTCATAAATGTCTATTTTATTTTTTAATTAAATATTATTAATTGTTTAGTACATAAATGATTTATAATAATTAATTAGGGTCGCTATAGCAAAATTACTATTGAAATAGCTGAAGCAGACATGTCATAAATATTTATTTTATTTTTTAATTAAATATTATTAATTTTTTAATACATACACGACTTATAATAATTAATTAGAATGATTTAGTAAAATCACAAATTGGATATTATTAATTTTTCAATACATAAATGAATTATAATAATTAATTAGGAGTAATCTAGTAAAAATCACGATTGAAGCAGCTGAAACAGATATGTCATAAATATCTATTTTATTTTTTGAAATTATATATTATTAATTTTTTAATATATAAATAATTTATAATAATTAATTAGGGGTGATATAGTAAAATTATGAAGCAAGCAGTAATTAATTAGGAGTGATATTAAAAAATCACGGAGCAAGCACCCTGGTGAAGTAGGCATGTCGAAACCATCTCTTCAGTATAATATAAAAGAAAATAAAAGTAAGACTATAATAATATAAAATATAAAATTGTTATAAATATATTACCATATATAGTGAATGTCTATTTATGAAAAATTTAAAAACCTCAAGGTTAGTTTTTCCCTATAAATAAAGGGGGTTTTCTTCATTGTAATTTAACCTATCAAGAAATCCCTCAAGAGAAATAAGAATTACTCTCTATTTTTTTTTTAATAAAAGTGAGCTTTTATTAATCAAAAAAAGTTTGTAATACAATACCAAGCTCAGGCAGACCCTTGCCTCTCACTAATTCTCTAAGCCTAGACAATGTTCATCATTCTCCTAATAGCACTATTAAGGGAAACAATTTAGTCTTTGAAGGTGTGGCTTCCATTTGATTAATCTTCTCCCTCTTATGTGAACGTGTATGGCCACCTCTCTGCAAACTGCATCCACTTTAAAACAGCTTCCTTGGAACCTAGTAGAGTTCTTTTCGTGCCAAATACAAAATACTACCATAGAGAATACACAACATGTGATGTTTGCTGCTGTAAATTTTGTTTTGCTATTTGGCAATGTATTTATGATTCCCAAGTCCTTATAACATTATCAAAGCCCATCCAATGCACTAGTCTACTCCATAGGCCTTTAGTATATGTGTATTCAAAGTACAGGTGGGAGAAGCTCTCAATAGTTCCTGCATAGAATATACAATCGATAGGTACCTACATACCAAATTTTTAGAGTCGAGTCACTGTGGCAAGTCTTTGTTGCAGGGCCAGCCACAAGTTAAAGTGATGTCTAGGTTGAACCTGAGGCTGCAACACTATTGCTTTCCATAGGGCTTTTTGGAGCTGAGGTAGTAACCTTCCATAAGCTTTCTTTATCTGGTATGACCCTCTCATCTGTAGTTCAGCTATTCTTGGAGCAAATTATCCTTGTAATGAGTTCATCCGCGTCAAAGTGTCTCGACAGCCTAAAACTTTCCTGATTACCCAAGTTGCATTCTTCGGTAAGGCCATATCTTCCATATTTTTGTGCTTTATGTATTACTCTCTATTCTCTCTACTCTTTTTCTTTATTTTTTATTATTTTATAACACGTTATCAACACGAGACTCTGTCGTCTCAAATTTAAAGGCTAAGGTATTAATTTCTTTCTTTTCATATTGCTAACAATCTTACAAAATCTGAGTTCGTTGGCTTGAGCAAGAACTACCTTTCATGGATATTGAATGCTGAAATCCACTTAGATGCTAGGGGTCTTGGATATGCCATAAAGAAAGAAAATACAGCATCTAATCAAAATCGTGCTAAGGCTATGATTTTCTTGTATCATCATCTTGATGAAATTATGAAAATTGAATACCTTACTACTAAGGATCCACTTGTTTTGTGGAATAGCCTAAAAAAAAGATTTAACCACTTGAAGATGATCATCCTCTTAAATGCACGATATGAATGCATGCATCATGAAAATAAGATGTTGGGTTTAAACCCCATCGATTTATGTCCTAAGACACCTTCATATGAATATGAATATGAATAAGACATTGAGTTTGAGCATCATGATGATAAGATGTTGGGTTTAAGTTCCATCGATTTATGTCTAAGATGCGTTAATTATATGGGTAAGACATTGAGTTTGAATTTCAATGCACCATATTGATGATCTTATGATGATTAAGGCAAAATAATGTGTTTTTAATGAAAAGTCATGAAATATGTCTCATTGAACATGCTTCATTCTCTGAAGTGAATGTGGTAGCAGTGCATAATATGTTTGAAAGAAGACAAGTGATTGAATGAACGAATATACGTGTAGAGGGACAATATGATAATAATCATCAAAAGTGATGATATTTTCACATGCATATTATAATCATAAGATATGTTAGAGAAAAATTCTCTAGATCATATGTTTGCCTCAATTTGCTCCTGAAGTAGTAATATCATAAAAAAGGTTATAAGCTATCAAAATTTGATAGGCTTAAGTCATGATTATATTACATTCCTTGGGAATGAGAAACTTATTAATACAAACGTGCATTTGATTGTGATGGTATCACAACTCACCTCTGAAAGAGGCAGAATAATTGAGAAGAGTTATTTTAAAATCTACTTCTAAAGTAGTAAATTTGAAATTTATTCATGTAATAGTAAATCTAAAATTTACTAAAGAAAAAAAATACATGTCATGGTAAACTTGTGTTTACTACTATAAATGAGTTCATAAGTTAATATGAATGATTGTGACATCTCGAAGATGTGCATATTGAGTATTAGACATGTATTGAAGAACTAGAAGATTCTTCAAGAATTGCTTATGTCGCTTACTCTCATGATAAGTTGGTTGGACCAACTAACGTTGGGATTAGATCCCGTAAACCTGAAAAGTATAAAAGGTGAATATGGGCTCGTTCACCTGTCATCTGATCTATTAAGATACATTCATATAAGATGATCACTTGTATATTTATTATCAACCTACAGTTTGACATTCATAAAGTTGCTTGCTCAGTAAAATTGAGTTAAGAGCATAATTTTCAGATTGTATAATCAAGATAATTCATCTTGATGATAATGGTTTGGCATTTAATGCCTTCGATAAATAGCTAAACCATTACTAATAAGAACAAAGCTTCATGTGTTGGTCTGAAATATGATATGTTGCATATAATAGCACTTGTATGCATTAGACCAATAAATTACGATTATTTCTTCCCTCTCAATTGGTTCAAGGTGAGGAACCAACTATTTCATATAATAGTTTTGATATGCGGTATACGATTAATGAATATAGCATGATGTACAAAGATATTTCTCAAATAAGATGGAGGATGTATGTTAGTTTTTCTAACATAAGGGGGAGATTATAAGCAACTAAGAAATATGTTAGGAATTATCATTAGATCCTCATTCAAAATATAATTCAAGTTAAATACCGAAAGCATCTCATATTTAAGCTGCAAGTGCTCCTATTTTGTGTCCCTAAAGGACAAAATCTATGCATGCGTGAAGTATGGTAGACCAATCGGATCCAACTGAAATAATCCTTGAAAAATAAGGAGTAGATAATCATAATTAGAAGGCAATGTGCTCTTGAAGAGCCTACGGCATAACACATCATGAGACCTTATGAGAGCTTTAGGTACCTGAAAATAATGAAGTGATGAAATCTCAAAATATTATGGCATACTGTGTGAACAAATATGAAATGATATATCATCAATGATATCTTTGATACAATATTAGCGCAATATTGTAAAAGATTACGAGGATCTGAATTCTACGTTTATTTAAGTATGTTGACATAGAAACATTTATCAAGTGACATGAAAGGATGCATATTGGTAAGCATGAAACTTATTTGATTTGCAATCCAAACACTTGATGATGTCACAAGTGAAATGCTTAATATTGTCACTTGACAAAATTTATATGAAACTTTGTAAGGATTCAAAATGTTTGGAACATATAAATGTTTCTAGAAAACTTATTTATAATCCTTATATTGCATAAGTTTATAACTTGAAAATTATTGGAACTGTTGGAGAGTTTTCAAAGCAATAGATTATTTGCTGAAATGAGAAATATACCGAATTGAATTGGTTATGAAGTACCATATCTTAGTACAATTGATGTACTAATGTATTTTACAAATACTACAAGGCCTGATATAGCTCTTTTAAGTTAATTTGTTAGCAAGGTATAATTCTGCTCCTACTAGGAGACATCGAAATGGGATCAAACGCATGATCTTATTTTTTAAATATTATAGTCCTAATTTTATTGGTTATGCTAATGTTGGGTACTTATCTGACCCGTATAAAGCTCGATCTCAAATAAGCTATATGTTCATATGTGGGGATACTATCATATCTTGGATATATACAAAGAAGTCTATATATGATACAAGAAACCCAAGGAAACACGAAATACACACTCCAAATAGTCCATAAATTACAAGAACCCGTGGACCAAGTGGAGACCTCTCTCAGATTCAACAAATACAACATAAAATAAGATATAATGGTGTGATTCAAGATCAAGGCATCCACCACAAACTAATATTATCAAAAATACATGAAGAACAAGATGGATAACAACAATGTAATAACAATACCCATGGATTACAAGAGAAACTAGACACAAAAAGGGTACAAGAT
Source organism: Capsicum baccatum var. pendulum (assembly GCA_030864225.1). NCBI lineage: Eukaryota > Viridiplantae > Streptophyta > Magnoliopsida > Solanales > Solanaceae > Capsicum > Capsicum baccatum. Next base: position 44,305,378 of record CM061560.1, read on the forward strand.
TACAATAAGGAAATGGATAGATAGTGAGACATCCACTACTATAATAACTAAGAACCTAAGTGTAATCTAGAAACTAAGACCCTTAATAATGATAGTAGTAACACCTATACTCTTCAAAGAGACACGAGAGGGACCTCAATCCTTCAAGCACCTCAAAGTTCCAAGCAAGCAAACAACAAAGGAGAATCCACCCTTTTGATGTACCTAGTTTTTGGCCAAGGTCTCAAAGATGAGAGAACTTGTGTGTTTTAAAGTGTGTTATACAAGATTAAATAATAAAAAAACTAAGTAAAGAAACCCTAAATTGTTCCTTATATAGTATATTACAAATAAAAGGCAAAAAGACCAAAAGGGCCCTTAGAGAATAGGCTCCCCTCTAGGGTAACTTGGTGGCTATTTTTTGATGTGTATTTAAGACCTTAATTACACTTTTTTGCACACACACTTGGGAAATTTAAATACACACCCATATAAGTCCATGTACATGATCGCCTTTGTATCATCCTCTCCATCTTGAGAGGAATTTGTCCATAAATTCAAGCAATAATCACCCGCAAGCTCTCCTATTTGAATCATTTTTTCAATGCTCCTCCTAAGGTTAGGATGTTCAACCAAGGGTTCCATGATATCATCAAGAATTCTCCTTGGACTTACATGTTCTACAACCTACACATAAGAAGAATGGATGCTAGACAAAGTGCGAGCATCTTGGTTAGTAAGCAATGAAGGTCCTTTGTGCGAAAATCCTACCACCTTGACTTTCGAATCCTCCTTTTATTCATCATTCTCACCCTCAGTTTCCTCTTATAAATCATCACTAAGCATGACTCTCCTTTCCATAAACAAGGGTATTACACACTCTCCATCAACCGGCCAAATATTTTCCATGCCTTAATCTATTTCTATCGTGGCTTCTTGCTCTCCATCTTGAGCATTTTCATTAACCTTATTCGATTCAATCCCTACCTCCTCACGAAAGTAATATAATTTTCCTTTCCTAAGGATTACATTTCTCCAATTTGGGTACTCATTAACCTTGTGCCCCCACCCTTGATATTTAAAACATTGAAATCCTTTAGGACGAGAAGTAGAATTCTGTTTACCTTCGTTTCTCAGAAGATACCTATGGGCACCCTTGATCTCAGATTTGATTAGCTTGGCCTCGGGTTTCTCCTCATTGGATGATTCAATCTTGTCCTTGTGCTAACCCGAGGGTGATTGCCCCTTGAAATTATTGCCCGCCCTTTCTCATATCTCTCTCACAATCTCCAAGGCATCTTGGAAGATAGCGTCAATTGTATCAAACTTGTGTAAGGTCAACAATGAGGCAATATCTCAATTCAATCCTACTTTAAAGTGAATGATGTCATGACTTACTTGCTCCCCCGATGATCAAGTTTCAAAATGAGTTGTTGGATTTCACCAAAGAAAGCCGCAACGATTTTGTTCCCTTACCTTAAGTTATATAACTTGGCAAGAAGCTCTTGTTGGTGCCTTTCGGGGAGGTGTCTTTGCCTCATGAGGTATCTTAGACAAAACCAAGGAGGGGGCTACCCCTCAACCAAAACGTTGCCGAAATGCTTAACATACTCTCACCAAGTAGTAGCATACCCCTCAAAATGAGCAATCCATAGCAACTCTTTTTCTCCTCAGTGAGATCATTGACTTGGAAGACCCTCTCATATATGGATTCTCATGTAAGAAACTCTTCGGGGTTACTCTTACCCTTGAAGATTGGAAGCCTCATCTTGATGGCATTCAGTCCAACTTCTCGGTTTTGGTTGCCTTGTTGGTTCCAAGGACCAACTCTTCCTTCCCAGCCATGAAATTCTCTTGGATCGATACGCCTACCCCTTATCTCTTCCCCTCTTATGTAAGCATCACCATATGGATCATACCCCTCATGTTGTTCTCTCCCCCCTTATCCTTTTACATGAACGGGTCTATTTGGGTTAAATGGAGCTTGTAGTAGTGGGATTGGGTTTGGTAGATAGTAAGGTCTTTGGTCAAGTGGAGTTTGGATTGGAGGGCTCGGGTTTTGGGGTGGCATTTGGGTTCTAAGTCCTTCTTGTTGGACTTGGTATAGTGGATGGTGGATTGGCCTCTTATGGTCTCAGCTTTGGGAATAAAGTGTGGGCTGGTTTGTGACATTGGATAGTTGTCTCGGGGGATGGGATATTTGTTGCAAGGCCTCGGGGTTAGTGGTTGGTGACATGTTTTGAGGGGTAGAAGGTTGGCTTCTTTAGCTTTTCACACGTTCTAATCTACCACCCATAGTTGACATCTCACCCTTCACCGAATCCATGTCAGAGTTTAAATTTTAAATACCTGTATTCACTTTAGCAATGTCACGGGACATGGCCTCAAGACGAGCTAATATAGTATTAATGGCATTATTGTCCATTATTTGAGCATTTGAGGCCTCGGGTTCCATTGAGTCTATACCGAAACAATCCCTTCAAGTTACGGTTCAACAAGTCACTAGATCTATCCAAAGTGCCATACTGACAACAATACAACATAAACCTACAAAACAAACACACTTTAGTTCAAACAATCCTCACTAGTCTCTCACACACTTTGTGGTCTCACACTTATCGTCACAAATGTTTGCTAGACGGCTTGTAACTTGTGGTGAGTTGAAGAGAAAGTCTACTCCTTAAAGTAAACGATGTCAAAGGACTAATTGACAACCTAGTAGGATTATACTAGTTTATTAATTAGTTCGGATCAATTAAAGGAAACTAAGAATCAATAATAAGAGACAATTAGACCAAATTTGAGCTTAATAACAACGTGAACAATAAACTAGGGTGATGTGGCAGCATGTTATTGGTCACGACCCTCGCAACTTTTCAACAACTTGAAGCTTTTAGTCTTTATCCATCTTTTGGAATGGATGACTTAATATTGGAGGAAAAATAAAGTCTAGTACCCTTTTCTACTTTTCAAACTCAAAAGGTGAGATTTGACTTTACAAGTCCCACAAAACAAGGTTTCTTGTTTTAAGGAAAAGTGGTTGTCTAGACTAGAAAGTGATGTTGGCAAGTCTTTTCACAAACAACTTTTCAACTTTGTCTTACAACTTTTTGGATCTAATTTACACTTTTGGTTGTCTTATGTTGTAAGAATAGATGAAGAATAATATGAACACCAAAAAAAACCTTCAAGAACTCAACAACAATGTTCACTCCAACGTCAACAACAACACTATACGGCCAACAACAAAATCATCAAGGTTCGGCCAACTCCAAGTTCACTTCAATATTGTCAATATATTAAGCTCAACTTTAGATCTTGACACTCTTTGTGCTAATGAGAAAGATACCAACACAAGAAACAAACTACACAAACAAAATAACTACCAAACCTAGAGACAACCCCTCGGCCAAAACTACAACAACAAGGTTTACACCTTCTCGGACAAGATTTCAAACACAAGAACTCGGTTTTTTTTATGGTTTTTCTAACAAACACACCCAAGATGGATTTTGTAGGAACAAGATTGAGCCATGCTATGATACCAAATGATACAATAAGACCCAAGGAAACACGAAATACACACTCCAAATAGTCCATAAGTTACAAAAACCTGTGGACCAAGTGGAGACCTCTCTCGGATTCAACAAATATAACACAAAATGAGATATGATGGTGTGATTCAACACCAAGGCATCCACCACAAACTAATATTATCAACAATAGATAAAGAACAAGATGGTGAACAACAATGTAATAACAATGCCCACGGATTACAAGAGAAACTAGACACAAAAATGGTATAAAATTACAATAAGGAAATAGATAGATAGTGAGACATCCACTACTATAATAACTAAGAACCTAAGTGTAATCTAGACACTAAGACCCTTAATAATGATAGTAGTAACACCTACACTCTTCAAAGAGACACAAGAGGGACCTCAATCCTTCAAGCACCTCAAAGTTCCAAGCAAGCAAACAACAAAAGAGAATCCACCCTTTTGATGTACCTAGTTTTCGGCCAAGGTCTCAAAGATAAGAGAAATTGTGTGTTTTCAAGTGTGTTATACAAGATTCAATATCAAAAAATCTAAGTAAAGAAACCCTAAATTGTTCCTTATATAGTATATTACAAATTAAAGGCAAAAAGACCAAAAGGGACCTTAGAGAATAGGCTCCCCTCTAGTGTAACTTGGTGGCTATTTTTGATGTGTATTTAAGCCCTTAATTACACATCTTTGCACATACACTTGGGCGATTTAAATACACACTCGCATAAGTCTATCTACGTGATTGCAGTTGTATCAATCTAGTCACTTCATCAAACCATGTTGAGATAATAGCTATTCATGAAGCAAGCCGAGAATGAGTATGGTTGAGATCCATGATACATCTTATTCGAGAAAAATGTGGTGTGAAATATGATAATGTACCATAATTTTATACGGAGATAATGCAACATGCATAGCACAACTTAAGGGAGGATTCATAAAAGGAGATAGAATGAAACACACTTCATTAAAGCTTTTCTATATACATGAGCTCCAAAAGAATAATGATATTAACGTGCAATATATTCGTTCAAGTGACAATGTGGCTGATTTATTCACCAAGTCTCCTTCAATTGCAACTTTCAAGAAGATGGTACACAAGATCGGGATGCAAAGGCTCAAGGATGTTCTCATTAGGAGGAGTTAATACGTACTGTACTCTTTTTTCCTTGTGAGATTTTGTCCCACTGAGTTTTCCTTGTAAGGTTTTTAATGAGGCAACCTATATGTGAATTGTTAGAGATGTGTACTCTTTTTCCTTCCCTAGATTTTTTTTCCACTGGATTTTTTCTAGTAAGGTTTTAACGAGGCACATTAACATTCAAGGGGGAGTCTTATAAATATATTACCATATATAGTGAAAATCTATATATGAAAAAGTTTAAAACCCCAAGATTAGTTTTTCCCTATAAATAAAAGGGTTTTTCTTTATTATAATTCAAGGGGGAGTCTTATAAATATATTACCATATATAGTGAAAATCTATATATGAAAAAGTTAAAAACCCCAAGATTAGTTTTTCCCTATAAATAAAAGGGTTTTTCTTTATTATAATTTAACCCATCAAGAAATCCCTCAAGAGAAATAAGAATTACTCTCTATCTTCTCTAGTCTTCTTCTTTATTCTTTTACATTTTATAACAAAAATAAAGAAAGCGTAACTAATTTTCCCAAACAATGTGACATTCAAATCTCAAATGACATATTTGCCACCATCCTAAAACCCGAATGAAAATGAAGAAAAGGTGACAAATTTCCAACATTCTGCTATAATAAAAATAAAGAAAAAGTGACTAATTTTCCAACATTCTAATTTCTAAAACAATGTGACATTTAAATCTCAAATTACATATTTACCACTACCCTCAACCCAAATGAAAATAAAGAAAACTATAGTAGCATAGAATCGATCACGGGATCTTTAACTATGAAAAGTCTTAGGCCCCTCTGGCCATGAGTATTTTCCACTAATTTCAGGAAAAAAATCAGTTTATTCTAAAAATAGTGTTTAGCCATAAGAATTTTAAATATAACTCAAAGTTGTACATGGAAAAGTGAAAATAGGTGGATACATATTTTCACTTTTTTTCAATCCACTTCTCTCAATAAAATCCAAAAACAAGGATAATTTATATTCACGGTCAAATATAATTTCAATTCCATTCCAATTCCAATTTTTTTAATTTTTATAGCCAAATGCATACTTATATTCACATGCGGTAGCAGAGAATCGAAAACCACCGTACCAGAGAATGATAATGCAAGAAACTATCTTACTTTTTTCGGTACGCGATGGCTTATGGGTAGGGTTAGTAAAAATTTTTGTTTTCGGACTCTCAAATTTCAGGGCCTCAAAAATTTTTAATTATTAATTTTATGATTTTCTTTTCGTTTTGATAATATTGAATATAGTAATAAAAAACTATCATCATCAATAGAAATATTTTGAAACTTTGAATTAAACTATTAAAATCTTTTATATGTTTACAATAACATTCAAGGTAATGCATTGAAAACTCATGGTTTAACGCTTATTAACTTGAATCAATCCTTAACTATTATAAACAATAATATTACTTTGTGGAATATAATTCTACACTAAAAACAACTGTTATGAAAAAACAAGAAAAATGCAACATTAACTTTTTATTTATTATGTATAAGCATATTTTTAAGACTCCAGATTAAAATTTAATTTGAAGTCACTAATTTTTTGAGACGTCTTGTCAATACTATTGGTATATTCATCAAGATCAATTTCAGAATTTCAATATATACCGCATATATCATCGTAAAATAGTACCGTAGAAATAATGCATGCTCAAATGATAATGATTATTATTTTTTAGTTTCTTCACATTTCTTTCTAAAGAATTGATCAATTAAGATCTGAGCTTTTTCTTGATCATTACAATAAAAGAAATATATGAACAACAATATCATAAAGAATTAAATCAAAAGTGCTTGCTGGATCCCATGTGTGTTCTAAATAAATAAATCACTGACGATGGTGACATGATTATCGCAAAATACACAAACATAGTAATAGCTATTCCCTCTAATCATCACTGGCTTTCTCCGTAGTTGTAATTCTTGAAAAACAATGCAAGATTGATGGTGGAAGAGAAAATACTCAAATTAAGAATTGAAAAATTAGCTTGCAAATTTAATTTGTAATGTGTGAGCAAGGTAAAAATAAGTAGTCTCTATGTACCGCTTTTATAAACAAAAGATATTTGATCATAACAACCTATGACTAATGTTCAAAAAATGTTGCATGCAGTCATTTTTACATGAGGGGGAAAATACAAATTCTAGTAATATTATTCCAATTTCTAATTTACAACACTACTAGCTAAATAGGTTTTTCTATCGAAAATCTAGTTGACTGCGACTTTACTTTCTCTCTTCTTTGTGAGAGTATACTTGCAAAAGTTCAGTCAATCCTTTTCAACATGATTCCCACATGCTTGCATTTTATAAAACATGATATTCCACCGACTTCTCAACGAACCAGCTCATTGGAATCAAATATTGGGAAGCACACTCTAATTGATACACTGAGTTGCTTTCTATTATTTTTCGTGTAAAAACACAATTATTCGAGTTCCAATACGAATATCAGACATTAAATGAGAAACAAAAAAAATCGCAAAAATAAGACACACACACGCGCGCACACACATATATATACATACACACATGCACGCGCACACACACATACGAAAAAAATCTCTTCTCTACTCATTTTTCGTCTTTTACTTTAATAAAAGACCTTGTTTAATTTAATTTTATTGTTTAAAAAATAAATACTCCCTCCGTTTAAAAAAGAATGAACTACTTTCCTTTTTAGTCGGTTTAAAAAAGAATTGATTCCTTTCCTTTTTTGGCAATACTTTAATTTCAACTTTCCACATGACATGTTTAGGATCACAAGATTAAAGGACATTTTGATATAATAGATACAACTTTAATTTAAGACCACGAGATTCATTTTTTTTTTTATATTCTTAAACTTTGTGCCTAATCAAAGTAGGTCATTCTTTTTTAAACGGAGAAAGTAACCTAAAATTATCATCAAATCATAACTGATTACATCATGAATTAAAGATGGGGATGTTCAATCCAGTCCATACCATGAGTACATGATAAGTCAAAAATGGGGATGCACAATCCACTCAATAGGCATAAGCGACATAGATCCTACAATCCTAACTAACATGCGCGCACACTGATTCGATGACCTTGTAACAAAAGATAAAATTATAGATTTAAAGTCACACATGAGCAGAGGCGGAGCTAGCTTAGTAAAGAGGGTTCTTCCGAATCCTCTTTGATGAAAAATTATATTATTTATACAAGATTAAAATAATTTTTATGTATATATTATAAATGTTGAACCCCGTTCAATGAGTTTTTCTTCAAATTTTGAACCTCCTAAGCGGAAATTCTGACCTCTGCACATGGACGCTTTACAATCTTGCACAATAATATAAAAATAAGAATTGTCACTCTCGAATTTTTTCAATGCTTGCTTGGTGAAAAATTAATCATCTCAACAACAACCGAGTTGTGTGATCAACTTAAAGCTTCACGGACTGTAAGCATTTTAGCTAAGACTGTTAATCAGGCCGGTTTGAATCGGCCCGAACCGGCCCAGCCCGACCCACTACACTAACTCGGCTCGGTCATTCCACGGACTGGATTATTTTTTTGGGCCCGATTAACCCGGCCCAGAACAAAACCGATTCAGGCCCGCCGGTTAATCGGCCCGGCCCAACCCGAATAACAAAAAATAAAAATACTTTTTTTTTAAATGGTCAAATTCTAAAAATGGCCGTTTGGGCCATTATAGTCGTTGGGCCCAACGGCTATATGACCGTTGGGAGCCCAAAACGGCTAAATGCTCCCTTTAATTAAAAAAAAAAACAAATCATTTAAAATATCTTTTTAATCCCAAAAATATTTCTATAAATACCCTACACTTTCAAATCATTTTTCACACATTTTTTCATTTTCTCAAATCTCAATTCTCAATTCTCAAATATTCTATACATTTCCTAAAGTGCTCACTTTAATTTTTAAATTTTGTAATTACAAAGTACGAGTGGAAGTTTCTAAAATCGCAACCTTCGGATACTTCCAAAATTTGGTATTGTCGTTCCATCTCTTACGTTTAATTTTTATTTAGTGTATTAATTGTTGAATATTTAATTTTATTATATTTATTTATTTTGAATTTTTTTAGTTTAATTTATATTATGGATAAATTAAGAAACCTCGCTAGTAAAAGTGTTAAAATTTTTTGTCCCGGAAGTGGTAGTGATAGTAAAAAATGAATTACTAGCGCTAGAGTTAGTTCAAGTAGTAGATATACCGTGTGCCTCCGGCACTGCTTAGTCAACCCTTTGAGGAAGAATAAGTAGGTGTACCTTTAGGTGTAGGTGCCCACGATATAGATTATGTAGAAGCTCTAAGAAATTACGGTATAGAAGAAGAAAATGAAGTAGATGTGGTTAATTTAGACGAAGATGATGAAAATATTGGTGAGACACCCGCAGTAGAAAATGCTAACGTTAGATCCGAATCAGTTAATCTCCCTCCTCGTCCTCCCCGTGTCCCAAGAGCTCGTAAACTAACTAGTATTGCATGACAATTTTTTAAACGTATATCAGATATTAAGGTGCAATGCAATATTTGTCCACAAATATATAAGCATGAAAGAGGAGGCAAGTAAGGGGGTACGGGTATGTTAATAAGACATATAAGTGATAATCACAAAAGAGAGTTAAATATTGCACGAGGTGGTGCGGATCTTGGTGGACCAGCGCAACCTAGAATGGACCCAACAACAGGTCACGTAATGAAGAAGTATAATAAATTGAGGGACCAGGAAGAAATAGCTAAAATGATAGCTGTGGGTTGTTTGCCTTTTTGTTTTCCTTCTCTGATGCCTTTATTCATTATATTCAAACAATTTATAATCTTATGTTTAATGGTATTCCTAGAACTACTTGTAGGCCCAACATTTTTAAACTTCATTCGCAATATTATTTTATTTATCAACATTGTTAAAAATATTCAATGTAGAATTTCCCTAACTTCTGATCTTGATTGTGCTGTAAATAAAAATGATTATTTAACCACACTACAAAAAAGGGGTCAAATTTCCGGGGTTATTTTGCAGTTTGCGAGGGTTTTAAACCCCCTTAAAATGTAATTGCGGGGGTTCCCAAAACCCCCACAATTCGAGCCATCACAAACGAATTGCGGCGATTTTTTTTCGCCCCCCATAATTAACTTGCGGCGGTTATTTTGCGACGGTTGTGACTCTCGTAATTATTTTACGATGGTTACTGACCCCCGTTATTCTAAATTTATTTTTTCTATAATAATTTTTTATTTACAAATTGTGGGGGTTTAAACCTCCACAATTGTTTTTTTTTTTAAAAATTAGTAGGGCCCATCATTTTTTAATAACTAATTATAGATTCTAATTTTAGCTCAAATTTCAATAACCTACAATTCAATATTTGTTCAATTCATATATTATTAATACAAAAAAGTAATTAAACATTGTAATTGACAAGCATATCAAAAATACATTGAACATTAAACTTCAAAATTAAATTTTCAACATTAATATCTTCAAAAGTCAAATTTTCAACATTAAGTAGTATTACAAAATTAAACACAAAACCTTCAACATTTCTAAGATTCAGTCCAACAACACAATTGCATCATCATAATTGAATATCCAAAACAAATCCAATGAAATCAAAGAATGTCATTAGGATCATTATCATTGCGTGATCTCCTTACATCCATAGGTGAAATAGGTCCACTAGCCGCATTACTTGGCTACACAAAAATGCAAAGTATAAGAATCAATCAATAAACTTTCAGTCCTTATAACTAAAGTACAAAAAAGTTCAATAAACAATCAATCAACTACATCTATATCCAAAACTAGTTGAAGTTCATTGTATTAAATCCTCTGTACATGTTTAGAGGATTCATCATAATTTAATTATTTTTACGCCGGCTATCAACCTACTTCACCCGTCATCCTTTATCTCTAGCTTATGAAAATTAGTCAGCATAACATTGATTTGTAGCCTTGATTTGAAAATCAGATGAAATCAGATGAACAAGAACAAAGAGCTTGGACAAAATTCAATTAATTGGATAATATATTCTTGCTTTTTAAAGTGTCTTACAAATAATTTTTTTGAATCCCTAACTAAAAAGTGTCAGTACAAGTTAACTATGCAGTATATGCAGCCTTGATTTGTAATTATATATGATTATGATTAAGCTACAATCATTGGCTAATAATAGACAACATGTTTTGTTATGCTAAATATGTCATATGTCAGCACTTGCTAATTATGAAAAATATGTGTGTTTATAAACAATCCCAATTGCTAGTTAGGAGCTTGTCGCGGAAGGATAGGGAAATTCCTAATAAACATAGACCTATAGGAGGTGAACTTAGTGAAATGATCGCCAATGCAAAGATTTCTGGAAGCACTACTAGTGCTAATCCTATGTTTGAAAGCACAGAAACCATTTCACCTGGTGACTTTTTCTTTTCTCAGACGATTACAGAAAGTAAATTTGATAAAAATCCTCAGGTACTGACTGATATAAATGTTGAATCTTTAAAAACACCTGCTACTTTCAATCAGAGTGGAAGAAGGAATTTATCTAGTAATACTATGACTTAAACAACTAAAAGCACGTGTACTTTCACAAGTAGGCAGAGTAGTAATATGAGTGATGCTAGTGGAAGGACAACCAAAAGTATGAGAAATTGCATTGCAAACATGCAAAAGAAGCAGCCAGAAGTAGGCTTTTCTTGTATCAAGAAGGGAACCTGCAGTTCCTCAAGAGGAGACTCCAGAACTTGCCCTTTTCCTCTATACCTTTTCTCATCTCACCAATCACTTTAACTTCTTTCCCAAAACAAATCAAGAAAACGTACAACTGGTCTGAATATTATAATCCAATTTTAAAATGCAAGTAATAACTTTTAGATCTATATCTGAGTCATTCATAACTATATGATTATTATTTTGTTTTGGCTATATCTTTACTGTTTTTTCACGTAACTGACCATCTTGGAAACAAAATCACTGACAAAAGCCTCATCCACTACATCGAACAGGTTAGTCTATGCTTTATTCACTTGATTAAAGTAAGAAAATAATTTAGTGGATTTTAGGATGAAGACTATAGTTTCCTCAGTTCATTTTTGAAAATGCCACCGCCACCCCAGTTCATACACTCACTAGGACACTTTGCTTTCACATTTTTCTGCTTAGATCATAAGCTAAGTTTTGTTGTTCTAGGTTTCTTCAAATGAAATCCTTCCACAGATCTTATTCAAGGGTCCTCCTGGTTCCAAATATTTCTATCATATATTTTAAACTAGTACACACTCAACAATCTCTAATTAAACAACAATGACACAGTGTAGCCTTAGTAGAATATGCATCTGAATCTGAATGGTTGATATAGTTTTTCACTAGAATTATCAAATTTCTGGTGCATGAATATACTTAAATAGCACCTTTACATCTTGGTAATAGAACCCTCTAAAAATTGTTAATGCAGAGAACTAACTTGCATACCAAGTTCAACCGATTCAATTGAAAAAAATAAAAATAAAGAGAACTTTACTTACCGTTGTGGGAGAAACCATTGAAGGAGAATCAAAGAGCCCCACAAATTGTTCCAGTATCGTTCCTTCTTTCATTATCATATATGCCTTCAAAGCACTCATTATCTGATTGTGAGAATTCATCATTTGAGCAAAGTTATCTCTACATTGGAAAGAACAAGAACCTCCACTACTTAAAGCACTTGTACCACCAAAATGAGGTCTATCTTGTTTGAAAACTCTACTAGGAACAACTCCTAATCCCAAGCATCTCACCCTTCCAGAGTGCTCTGGCCCTAGCACCTTACCAACGACATCATTTGCCGAAATTTGAGACTCATCTATTGCGCTTTGGCTCAAAGCTAACTCAATTTTTTCCTACATATAGAAAATTTGTTTTCAAAATAAATTAAAAATAGAAATTTATTTGGCATACCGCAGTTGATTACTCGACAAGAGTCTATGGCACATAACTATAACTCACACATATTTCTTTTGCCGCTTCATTAACATATGCTCCATCTTGATTGTTATGAGTAGCAAGGTACATTTTTCCTCGGCCAGGACATTGTCCAGCCTCGGCCATCTATAAATTAAAAAACATAATCAAAATTTTTACCAGTTAGGAATAATTACATTCGAGATTAATTCACTCACCATTTCAGCCCTTCTTGTAGCATTGGCTTTGGAGTCACCAGCGTGTGGAATTGTCTGTTTCTTTCGATTTTCACGGTTCCTTTGACACATTTTTCTTACAAAAATATATTTATACCTCAATTAGATAAAAATAATTATACAACTATAAGGAAATTCATATACATAAATACCGTTATTGATTCTTTAAAATTGTATTCAATAAAAGAAATCCATTGATCCGATGGGATTCCATCCGGCACCTTATCCAAAATCTGAGCTTTACTTTTAAGTGGATCATCAACTTCATTCCACATGTTAATCTTATTTGTAGCTCACTTTTTTCCAATAGATAAAGAAATATGTCGTCGAGCAATTGATTTGGTTGTGTCAAAGAAGAATTTAGGCTTCAAAATGAAAATATTGGTTAGCTTTTCCACTACATGTAAATATAAAATTCAAAGACAAAATTAATCAGTGGTATATTCATCAGAATTTAGAGCGTATACCTTTATTTTATGTTCAAAAATGCGGTTGAAGTATGTCATAGGTAAACTCGACCATTTCTCAAAGTTAATTGGAAATAAAGAGCAATCACACGCTAATATTCCACAAAAGCGCGAAAGTAGGCTGCGTGCTTCCCTAAATAGTTCTTCATAAACATCAAACTTAACTACGATACGTTCTTCACTTGTTAAATTCAGTACTTCTTTAGCTTTCACTTTGATTTTCTTGACATTATTTCTTAAATCTGTTATAAGAAAAGAGATTTGGTGAAGCTATGAGAGATATTACATTGGCTTAGAAAGATCTATTGAATATGTATTGATAGTCTGAAGTATATACCTATTGCGTCTACGACCCAATGGGTATTTGATTCACGTCTAGAATATTTTTGGGGTGCAGCCTCATTTATTGGAGCTGGCTGCGATGAGTCCTAATTTGTTGGAGTCGAATGTGATGTAGATTGAACTGATTAAGATGACTATGATGAGTCCTGATTTGTCAGACCCAGATGTGATGTAGAGTGAACTGATCGAGATGGTTGTGATGAGTCCGGACCAACCGGAGATGGCTATGATGAGTCCCGACCAATAGGACATGGATGTGATGAGTCCCGACCAACAAGCGATCAGTTGGCTATGTCTCAAATGGTTGTGTTTGGGGATTCTTTTCAGAGTATTGTGGATTATGCTAAGATGACAGAGGATATTCTTAGTGTATCTCTGGGAGGCTCCAAGAAGGCGCGATGTTTTGGTGAGATCAGGAGGCAGACCTATCGAGGTATAGATTTTAGAGGTTCTCATGGATACCATGGTAGGCCAGTGGTGGCTTTATAGAGTTCAGGTGGTGGATCTTCTAGTTCAGTAGTTTAGGATGGCCGTTCGGGCCCAATTATACCTTCTCCTATTGAGGTTGTTCATAGAGGTTGTTATATGTGTGATGAGATTGGCCATGTGGCCAGAGACTATCCCTAGTAGGTGATTCTGTAGTGGTGGATTGGGTGCACCGATCTTATGTTGTGACTTTTGCCGGGCGTGAGACTTTGGTAGGCTTGCTTGTGTTAGACATGGTCGATTTTGATGTTATTTTGGGTATTAATTGGTTGGCTTTTTATCATGATGTCTTAAATTATTTTGATAAGATTATAACTTTAGCTTCGCCGGGTGTGCCAAGGATAACTTGGAAGAGTGCACTTCATTTGAGTCCTACGAGGATTATATCTTATGTTCAGGCTTGTAAATTGGTAGAGAGGGGATGTTTATCATACTTGGCTTATATTTGTGATACCAGTGTTGTTTTGCCTCTTTTCTCGAATTCTGTTCGTGTTGTCCTTGAGTTTCTCCAAGCCCATTTCTGTTCCTCCTTATAGGATTGCCCCAGTAAAGTTGAAAAAACTGAAAGATTAGTTGTAGGAGTTTTTAGATAAGGGATTTATCCAAACTAGTATTTCATCTTGGGGTGCGCCTGTCTTGTTTGTGAAGAAAAAGTATGGGTCTACGCAGATGTGTATTGATTATCGATAGTTGAATAAGGTGATGATTAAGAATAAGTATCCTCTTCATCACATTGATGATTTATCTGATCAGCTCAAGGTCTTGCATTTTCGAAGATTTATTTGAGGTCCAGTTATCACCAGTTGAGGATTAGAGTTTTGAATATTTCAAAGATAGCTTTTCAGACTCGATATGGTCATTATGAGTTATTGGTCATGTCCTTTGGGTTGACCGATTCCCTTGCCGCGTTCATGGGGTTGATGAATAGGGTGTTTTGATCGTATCTTGACTCCTTAGTTATTAAATTTATAGATGATATTTTGGTTTATTCCAAGAGTGAGGTTGAGCATGAGGATTATTTGTGGATTGTGCTTCAGAGATTGAGGGATTAGAAGTTGTATGTGAAGTTCTCTAAGTGCGAGTTTTTGTTGGAGTCTGTTTCTTTCTTAGGTCATATGGTGACTAAGAAAGATATTCTGGTTGATCCAACCGAGATTGTTGCGGTTTGTGATTGGGCTAGACCTACTTCGCCCATCGAGATTTGGAGTTTATTTGGCTTGGAAGGTTATTATCAGTATTTTTTTGAGGGTTTCTCTTCTATTGCAGCTATGTTGACCAAGTTGACCCATAAGAAGATTTCTTTTCATTGGTTCGATGCTGGTGAGGCGAGCTTCTAAAAGTTTAAGAATTTATTGACTTCAGCTCCTATTTTGACTTTGCCCAAGAAGGGCGTGGGTTTTACCATTTTTAGTGATGCTTCGGGTGTTGCCCAAGACTATATATATATATATATTGATATTGATATTTGGGATTGAAAGTCAAGAATGAGTCTTTTGATGTCTTCTTAAAGTTTTGACATTTGACATGATTTGATGAGCAATACACTTGATGTTGAGAAAGATTGTTTTGATTTTGAGTCGAGTTAGGAATCCACCGTTGTATATGATTTACAGATGAGATATAATTATGTTTTGGTCTCTCTGATAGACCCATGAGTTGATATTGATTAAGGTGGATTTTCTAACGCGTTCTGAGCTGAATCTGGGAGGAGTATTTAGAACCGAGTGGGAAATATGATATTTTTCCAAAACTACGTGCCACCGTAGGATTGATATTGATAATTATGGGCCTAAGGCCGAGTATCGGATTGTGATAATGAAATTAAGGTTGTACTCCCTGGCAAGAGTATGACGCTCCCGCCAATTTGGGGTTTCTCCTTAGGAGGGCAAAATATTGGACTCCATGCGGCTTACATAGTTTAGTTTATGTTGGTTATAAGAAACTCCCAAGTCCATAATAGTCTAAGTTTCTTGAGTTACCGAGTCACTCTAAGTCATGAGTCAAAGAGTGTGAGTCGAGTCCAATGATTTATGAGATTTATGAAGCATGTGTTATTATTGATGATTTATGGAAATTATGTCACAAGAAAATCAAGGGAAGAGAGTCATTATTGTTAGCATGCATGATTTTATATTACATTTATGATATTATTTAAAAATGTTGCATACACCCCCACATACTCAGTACATTCTCAAGTACTGATTCCCATACTCTTCTGTGTTCTATATTTCCTCGTGATGTAGGTTCAGGTGATCAGTCTCAGCAACGAAAGTGATCTTCGAGTACCTTCATCTACATTTCTGCAGTTGGTGAGTCCTCATGGTTTGAGGACCTATGTCCCTGATTTTGTCTTGTTAATAGATGGTTGTTTTCTTTCAGATCAGTACTAGTCAGTTTGGGGATCTGTCCCAATGGCTCCTCAGTCTTATGTAGTAGAGGCTTTGTTAGACTAGAGTACCAGTATGTGCAGAACTTCTGTATTTTAATTGTACAAGACAATATCTCTTCATATTCCAGTATGTTCATGGAATGAATATTCTTTCTTATTCTAGCTTGATTTTTATCGTAGTGAGTTCTGAAAATGATGACAGGATCAGAGGGTTAGCTTGAGGCCACATGTGACCTTAAGCACCATGTGATGTCTCGGAATAGGTTCTTGGGGCATTACAAGCTTGGTATCAGAGCCTAAGGTTCAAAGAGTCCTAGGGAGTCTGACAAGCCGCGTTACGTAGAGTCTTGATCATCGGTGTGTAGCGTGCCACATCTATGAGCAAGAGGCTATGAGGCATTTTAGGAAAAGCTATTACTTTCTTTCAAAAGTCTATCGTGCCTATAATTGTTTCTCTCTGCTATTAATTCATGCTCTTTTACGATAGAAAATGCCTCCTTGTAGAGCTCGCAAAAATAACGAACGACCTCAACCTATTGATTCTTTAGGTGATACAGTGTCCCACGCTGAGTTCCGAGCAGTTTTTCAGGAGCTAGCCCAGGCGGTTACCACCAATGCTCAGGCGAATGTTCAAGCCGCAGTTCCACCTTCACAAGAAGGTAATTCAGCGGCAACTCAGGTTCTTAATTTTATGCGGATAAATTCGCCAGAGTTTTATGGGTCAAGGGCTGGTGAGGACCAACGAATGTATCTTGATGAGGTGAAAAAGATCACCCAAATTATGCATGTAACAGAAGAAGAAAGCGTGGAGTTAGCTTTCTATCGCTTGAATGATGTTGCTTATGATTGGGTGGAGATGTGGAGAAAGAGTATAGGGGAGGATGCCGCTCCCATGACTTGGCAGTTATTCTAGGACACATTCTTAGACCGATTCTTTCCCCCTGAGCTGAGGGAAGTAAAGTTATAAGAATTTATGAACTTGAGACAGGGCTCCATGACAGTTAAAGAGTATTTTCATAAGTTTAATCAATTATCTAAGTATGCTCCCGGTATGATGGCTGATTTTAGAACTAGTATGAGTAGGTTTTTGGCTGGTGTATTTGGTTATGTTGTGAAAGAGTGTAGGTCCGCTATGCTTAATAGGGATATGGACCTTTCTAGACTAATAATACATGCTCAGTAGATTAAAACGGACAAGGTAAAAGAGAGAGAGAGAGAGAGAGTGGGAAGGAATAAGAGAGTTAGATTAGAGCAACAGGGGTATGGTCAGGCTAGATTTTCTAGAGAGAATCGCCCTCAGTCCCAAACCTGTTCACTTGTGCCAGCACCTTCATCAGCCAGTGCTCCCGCATTTAGAATTAGGTAGGAGCAGGGTAATATGCCTACTATGTCCAGGTCCCAGGACAGTGTGAGTAACAGACCTCGTCTTCCCCCATGTCTGAAGTGCAGTAGGGACCATCTTGGTGTGTTCTTAGTCGACCAAAGAGGTTGTTTTGGTTGCGATAAGTTGGGCCACAAATTTAGGTATTGCCCATATGCCAGACAGGGGAGTCATGATGTTCGTCTCCAGAGTCAGGCTATTAGTGATCCAACCCTTTTAATTTGTCCTACTCCTCTTCAGGGTGCCTCATCTAGTACTGTAGGTGGTCAGCGGCAGAATCGCTTTTATGCTGTAACGCCTCGCCAGGAGCAGGAGGATTCACCAGATATTGTTACTGGTACGCTTCGTGTATTTTATTTCGATGTGTATGTATTGATGGACCCTGAGTTAAGTATTTCTTATGTGACTCCATTGGTGGCGGTGAATTTTAAAATCAGTGCTGAAAAAATTCCTGAGCCTTTTCTAGTTTCTACTCCAGTGGGTGAATCTGTTGTTGCTAAGCAAGTGTATAAGAAGTGTCCTATCTCTGTCCTTAATAAAATCATGTTTACAGATTTGATTGAGCTAGATATGGTTGATTTTGACATTATTCTAGGTATGGATTGGCTTCACTCTTGCTATGCGTCTATAGACTGTCGTACCCGTGTAGTCAAGTTTCAATTTCCCAATGAGCCAATTTTTGAGTGGTCCAAAAATTCTGTAGCTCCCAAGAGTCATTTCATATCCTACCTTAAAGCCAGGAAATTGATATCCAAGGATTGTGTCTATCATTTGGTTCGAGTTAAAGACATAGAGTTCGAGACTCCGACTATTTAGTCTATTAGTGTTGTCAATGAGTTTCTTGATGTTTTCCTAGAAGATCTCCCAAGGGTACCGCCCGATAGAGAGATAGAATTCGGGATTGATCTTCTTCCCAATACGCTGCTTATTTCTATTCCTCCGTATCGTATGGCCCCAGCAGAACTTAAGGAGTTGAAAGAACAACTCAGAGATCTTTTAGATAAGGGTTTCACAAGACCCAGTGTATCTCCTTGGGGCACACCCGTTCTATTCGTACGAAAGAAAGATGGTTCATTGCGTATGTGCATCGACTATCGTCAGCTCAACAAGGTCACAATCAAGAACACGTATCCTCTTCCCAGGATTGATGACCTATTTGATCAGCTGCAAGGTGCTAGTTATTTCTCGAAAATAGATTTCAGATCCGGCTATCACCAAATTAAAATTAGAAAGTGTGATATTCCAAAGACAACTTTCCGCACCTGTTATGGTCATTTTGAATTCCTGGTCATGTCTTTTAGGCTAAAAAATACCCCAACAGCTTTTATGGACCTTATGAATTGGGTGTTCAGACAGTACCTGGATATATTTGTTATTGTATTCATAGATGACATTCTTGTGTACTCCCGAAATGAAAATAACCATGCAGATCATCTTCTAATTGTCTTGCAGACCCTTAGAGATCATCAATTGTTTGCCAAATTTAAAAAGTGTGAATTTCGACTAAGGTCAGTTGCTTATCTGGGTCATATTGTTTCTTCTGAAGGTATTGGAGTTGATCCTCAAAAGGTTGAAGCTAGGAAAAATTGGCCTAGACCTATCTCTCCGTCTGATATTAGGAGTTTCTTGGGCCTAGCTGGTTACTACCGTCGTTTTGTGGAAGGTTTCTCTTCCATTGCTGCTCCTTTGACCCGGTTAACCCAAAAGAAAATTGAATTCTAGTGGTCGGATTCTTGCGAGAAAAGTTTTCAGGAATTGAAGATTCGACTCACTTTAGCCCCTATGATGACCCTGCTTGATAGTATAGATAATTTTGTGGTGTATTGTGATGCTTCGAGAGTTGGTTTGGGGTGTGTTTTGATGCATAAAGGTAAGGTTATAGCCTATGCCTCCCGACAGTTGAAACCTTATGAGAAGAATTATGCGACCCATCATCTCAAATTAGTTGCTATGGTTTTTGCCTTAAGAATCTAGAGATACTACTTGTATGGTGTTCATGTTGATGTCTTTACGGATCACAAGAGGTTGCAGTACGTGTTTACTTAGAGAGAGTTCAATATTCAATAGAGGCGATGGTTGGAATTGCTAAGGGACTATGATATGAATGTGCTGTATCACCCGGGCAAGGCCAATGTAGTGGAAGATGCCCTTAGCAAATCGTCCATGGACAATGTAGCGCATATAGAAGAAGAAAAGAAGGAGTTCACCTACGAAGTGCATCGTTTGGCTAGGTTAGGTGTTAGATTGCTTGACTCAGCTGAGGGTAATGTTTGGGTTCAGAGTAGTTCCGAATCTTCCCTAGTTTTGAAAGTGAAGGAGAAACAGGATATGGATTCTCGTTTGGTTGAACTAAAAGGGTCCATCAAAGACCAAAAGGTAGAGGTTTTCTCCTAAGAAAGAGATGGTGTATGGAGATTTCAGAATAAATTGTGTGTGCCTGATGTTGATGATTTGAGGCAGAGGATTTTAGCTGAAGCACATGGCACGCGGTATTCGATTTATCCCGGTGCTACCAAGACGTACCGCGATTTGTGGGAAATTTATTAGTGGAATGGTATGAAAAAATATATAGCGAAGTTCGTAAAGAAGTGTTCAACTTGCCAATAAGTTAAGATAGAGCACCAAAGACCCAGTGGGATGATACAAGAATTTAGCATTCCTATTTGGAAGTGGGAAGTGGTGAACATGGATTTCGTGACCGGTTTACCTCTTTCTCGTCGTCATCATGATTTTATATGGGTCATTGTAGATAGGTTGACTAAGTCCACACATTTCCTGCCAGTACATACATCTTTCACCGCTTAGGACTATGCTAAGCTGTACCTCCGAGAGTTAGTCAGGTTGCATGGAGTTCCATTGTCTATCATCTCCGATAGAGGTACTCAATTTTCTTCTCAATTTTGGAGAGCCTTCCAGAAGGGTCTTGGCACCCAAGTTCATCGTTCTTCACTTTTTATCCACAGACAGACGGTCAGGCTGAGAGGACAATCCAAACTTTAGAGGATATGTTGAGAGCATGTGGTCTTGATTTCAAAGAAAGTTGGGATAAAAATTTGCCATTGATTGAATTTACGTATAACAACAGTATTCATGCTAGCATTGGAATGGCTCCATTTGAGGCTTTGTATGGTCGAAGGTGTAGATCATCCATAGGTTGGTTTGAAGTAGGTGAGGCTGCCGTGATTGGACCTGATGCTGTGTTCGAGGCTAGGGAGAAAGTTAAGTTGATTAGGGAGAGGTTGAAGACAGCCCAGAGTCATCAAAAGTCATATGTAGATGTGAAGAGAAGAGCTCTTGAGTTTGAAGTTGATGATTTGGTGTACTTGAAAATTTTTCCCATGAAAGGGGTGAAGAGGTTTGGAAGGAAAGGGAAGCTTAGTCCCCATTATGTTGGCCCTTATAGAGTGTTGGATCATGTTGGGAAAGCAGCTTATGAGATTGAGTTGCCTGCAGAGTTGTCAGTTGTCCACCCTGTCTTCCACGTTTCAATGCTCAAAAAGCACATTGTTGACTCTGTTGTTGTTGATCCATCAGAAAGCTTTGATATGCACGATAGCCTTTCATATAATGAAGTTCCAGTCGAGATCCTAGATTATCAAGTTCAAAAACTAAGGAACAAGGAAGTTTCCATGGTTAAAGTTTTATGGCGAAATTAATCCGTTGAGGGTGCTACTTGGGAAGCTGAAGCAGACATGCGAGCCAAGTACCCTCATCGCTTCTCCACGAGTTTAAATCAAGACGAAGGTACTATTCTTTATCAATTTAGTTGTCTCATCTATATGGTTACTCTCTCTATGATTCATGCATTCTGTGCAGTACCCAGAAGTTTAGAGTAAAGTAAGCCCTTCGAGTGGGTCGTTCCATCATGCGTCCTTATTTTTTCTTATTCTAGACCTATCTGGCAACATTCGAGGATGAATATTTCCAAGGGGGAGATATTGTAATACCTCGATCGTCCCTTAATCCTAAATCTATCTTTTGAGTGGATAGGGGTGGCTTTCAAAGTGAGTGATGTTTATATTGTGTTGTATTTCTCTAATTTATACTTTTTATTATGTAGAGCATTGAATAAGCTTTCCATCGATACCAATTTCAACAAATATCCAACATCGGACGAGAAAGTGATGGCCATTTTACTGAGCGTTGTCGGAACTGCCCAGGTTTGACGGTCGATCTGGTGGACCGTCAAGTCCTTGATGGACCGTTAGTTATCCCATCAAGCCAAGGCAGTAACCCCTTTTTTCTGGCCATCGTGCGATGGCCAAAATGGTGGGCCGCCAAAAATTTAACAGATCGTCATGAGGACTGTCAAGTCGAGGCAGAATATCCCAGTTTTGGCACTTGAGTGACAGACGATCTAGTGGACCATCAGTTACTCTGACGGATCGTCAGTTCGACTGTCAAAGACCCCGATCAGCAATTTTTAACTCTTTTTAAAAGGGCATTTTGGTCATTTCCGCTCCTTTTGGTCTTATATATATATATCCAAGTACAGAAAAGCCATTCATTTTCTCTTCAATCTCTTCTAAGAAAGTATCTAGAGAACTAGGGTTTCTCTTTCTAAATCCAAATCATCTCCAACAAATTCAAGAATCTTCCATAGATTTCTCCAAGTTTTTCAAGAATTAAGTTCCCCAAGTCAAAGGCATCAAGAATTTTAGCCTAAAAGTGCGAGAAATAAGTTCCAATCAAGTTTCTTATTCTGAAATTTATAATCCAAGGTATGTGGGGCTTGAACAAGAATATCCTTTCATTCTTGTGCCCAAAGATTTAATTTTTATTATTTGTTTCCATGAAATTGCAAAGTGGGTTTACTCCCAAATTACTTTATTAATGATTTTATGAGATTTGAGTTGTTCAAGTTTGATATACATAATTATTTCATCATCTAATTTCTTAAATTGAGAACTTATGCCATGAATTGTACATTGCTACTATGAATTTATGATTTCTGAGTGATAAATGATAAGAGTCATGATTTTAAGATTTTCCATGAGAAATGTTGATTATTGAATATATATATATATATATATATATATATTGGTATTTGGGACTGAAAGTCAAGAATGAGTCTTTTGATATCTTCCTAAAGTTTTGACATTTGACATGATTTGATGAGCAATACACTTGATGTTGAGAAAGATTATTTTGATTTTTAGTCGAGTTAGGAATCAACAGTTGTATATGATTTACAGATAAGATATAATTATGCTTTGGTCTCTATGATAGACCCATGAGTTGATATTGATTAAGGTAGATTTCCTAATTCGTTCTAAGCTGAGTCTGGGAGAAGTATTTAGCACCGAACGGGAGATGTGGTATTTCTCCTAAACTACGTGCCACCGTAGGATTGATATTGATAATTATGGTCCCGAGGCCGAGTATGGGATTGTGATAACGAAATTGAGGTTGTACACCCTGGCAAGAGTACGATGTTCCCGCCAATGTGGGGTTATCTCCTTAGGAGGGCAAAACATTGGACTCCATGCGGCTCACATGGTTTAGTTTATGTCGGTTATAAGAAACTCCCAAGTCCATAATAGTCTAAGTTTCTTGAGTTACCGAGTCACACTAAGTCATGAGTCAAAGAGTGTGAGTCGAGTCCAATGATTTATGAAATTTATGAAGCATGTGTTATTATTGATGATTTATGGAAATTATGGCTCAGGAAATTCAAGCAAAGAGAGTTATTATTGTTAGCATGCATGATTTTATATTACATTTATGATATTATTTAAAAATGTTGCATACACCCCCACATACTCAGTACATTCCCAAGTATTGATTCCCATACTCTTCTGTGTTCTATATT
Source organism: Capsicum baccatum var. pendulum (assembly GCA_030864225.1). Classification (NCBI taxonomy): domain Eukaryota; kingdom Viridiplantae; phylum Streptophyta; class Magnoliopsida; order Solanales; family Solanaceae; genus Capsicum; species Capsicum baccatum. The sequence goes on from CM061560.1 coordinate 44,329,128, forward strand.
TTCTCGTGATGTAGGTTCAGGTGCTCAGTCTCAGCAGCGACTGTGATCTTCGAGTACCTTCATCTACATTTCTGCAGTTGGTGAGTCCTCATGGTTCGAGGACCTATGTCCCTGATTTTGTCTTGTTAATAGATGGTTGTTTCCTTTCAGATCAGTACTAGTCAATTGGGGGATCTGTCCCAATGGCTCCTCAGTCTTATGTAGTAGAGGCTTTGTCAGAGTAGAGTACCAGTATGTGCAGAACTTCAGTATTTTGATTGTACAGGACATTATCTCTTCATATTCCAGTATGTTCATGGCATGATTATTCTTTCTTACTCTAGCTTGCTTTTCGTCATAGTGAGTTCCAAAAATGATGACAGGCTTAGAGGGTTAGCTTGAGGCCACGTGTGACCTTAAGCACCATGTGACGTCTCGGGATAGGTTCTTGGGGCATTAAAATTTGACTCCTGGATTATATTAGTAGTTCTTACACTATTGACACTTGATTTTCGGCATGATTGGTATTTTGGATACGTTCTTTCCGCTTTGTTACGATTACTTATATGATTTGGCTTTGTTCTAGAAGCCTTATCTTTGGATATTTTTGTCTTTTTTTCTCTTTTTGTATCGGTTTGGGTGATAGACTTATTTGTCAAGGTACGTCGCGACAAGTGCCATCATGACCTTTATTTTTGGGTTGTGACGTTGTCACTTCTAAACTTTGCTTATCAAAAATCAAGTTATTTTTTAAGTTGTCCAATTCTTTTTATTTCTTGTTTTTGCTTTTCATGTAATCTTCCAACAACTACTCATCGAAGACCATTAGCTTGAAGTAAATATGTACCTAAAATACATTTCATTATGTTTGTCTATTGTAATTTTTAGTTATTTAAATAATAGCATATCGATTATGTTATATGTTCGGAAGCTGAAAAGTGATATGCACTCAAATATGTATACTAAATTAGGTTTAATAGAATCTATATGTAAAGATACTGTATATACCTTGTGATATGAAAGAAGTTAGTGAGTCTTCCCTAAGAAAAGCTAGGATTGGAGCATTGTAGCAAAAGAGATAGCCTACAAATCTAATGTTACATCTAATACTAGAGCTAGTCTTGTCCTGCAAAGTTGATAACACTCAAACTACAGCTCTCGTAAGAGTGTAAGCGGTCGTTGTCAAATATAGAACCCAACTGGGTTGGGTGTCGAATCCCACAGAGAATACTTGGTCACTAAGTAAGCAACGATTATTAGACTTTTGGTGAAAGTTTCGTAAAAAAGGGGGGGATTTTGTAGCGTGCAATAATGTAACAAAATAACAAAGTAAAAACGGAAAATAGCAAAGTAAAAAGAAAGAATGTTTAGTAAGATTTTTAATCAGTGAGAATTGGAAGTTGGGCTTATGTACACCTAATGAGTTATACTTCTCTATTGGCTATGAGTTATGCGGAATTCAGACATGCATGTGCTTATAGAGAATTGTATTCTATGGTAAATCCAGGCGTCTTTCGACCATCAAGGATTATTTCACTTTAACTCTTTCGAGCTTAAAGCGTATCTAACGGTACAAATTCTCCAAGAGGTTAATCCAATTACGGCACTAACTTTTTAACAGGGGTTGGTGCCCTATTACCTTGACATTATCTCTTTTCCAGACATATAACTTTTCTTTCGAACAAGGTAATGCTATACTGGCGTATTCTATGTGTTTGCAACCACAAGAATTTGCATTAAGATGAAGAGAGTAATGATATAAGCAGCATACGTGTCAAGAATTCACAAACTCATAGCAATAGATAGTATCTCATAAGGCTTCCATAACCCCAACAGAGAAGTTTAGCTACTCATGAGTGCAATGGAAATCACAGTAGACATTATTATTATACCAAAATAAAGATCTCACGTGTAGTTTATGATGGTAGGGCTTGTGGCGTGAATTCCTTTAAGAATAGCGTTTCTCTTGTTGTGAAAATTAAGAGTTGAATAGATGAAGAGAATAAGAATTTAGAGTGTTGAAAAGTAGAAGTATGAGAATTCGAATTAATGGAAGAATTAGAATGATTCCGAATTATAAAAACTTCAGCAAAATAGGGTATTTATAACACCCATATCCTATTCCTACTAAGCTACTGCATTACTTAACCTAATCCTACTAGGTTACTGCATCGTTATCCTAATCCTAATAAGTTACTGCTGATCCCCAAAGTCTTTAGAATTGCTGTTTTTGCCCGGGACAGGTTTTCCATGCGTCACTTTTAGTCCTTGGCGTCCAAGCTCTCCTTTCCTTCTTTCGTGAAGCTTCCTTTGGCGTCAAGTTATCCATAAAATGCTGAAATCTGCATCATTTATACCTGAAAACTTGCTAATCACATTTGTTAGCTCACTTACAGGAAAAAGGACTAAAAGTGCATGAATTACATATTTTGTCCTCAAAACTTAGCTAAAATATGGGTACATTAAGGTGCTTTAGGCATGTAAATACGCCTATCATCAAAAGTCTTATGTACTAGGTAATAGAGTTTGTGATTGTTTACTTTACATATCTAGCGATGGGTTCTTAGATATGACTATGTAATATTTGTACTATGGTAATTAATGAAATGAATTAGTTACAAAAAGGGAAAATTTCATAAGTAGCAAACTTATAGCTATAATTAGGACTTTTATAGCAGATGTTTCATAATTATGAAAAATTGCAAGTTGTATTTTGTATTTTAGGTAATGTTTGCTATTTAAATACATATACAAATGGAATAACAATTTTTTTTTTAACTCAAATCGATTGAGTTAAATAAGGAATAAAAATTCCCTTAATTTATGTAATGCATTTAATTCTGAAGATTTCTTTTTCTTAAATGACTCTTTTTAATTACAACCACTTAATTTAAAATTCAAAAGACGATTTTCCTGATTAGCAACTCAAATCAATTTCAAAAACAGATTGAAGAATCTAGAGTTGATGAGCCTCTAATTTTTTTTTAAAAAACTACGAGTACATGGATTGAAAAAAATATGAGTTTGTATTTGAATTTCAACAAATTTTGTGTGAATTAGTTGATGAACTCGTAATTTTCAAGAAAAAACAACAAGAACATTGCAATTAAAAGTATTGAATCAAAAAATTATGTTCATATATGAAATTTAAACAAATTTAGAATAGTCAATTGTTTTGTGTGAAATAGTTTTTTTTTCAACATAGAAATTTTCCTTCTCGATGTCTATTTTGAAAAAATGATCTAAATCTATTATACGTTGAATTTGAACATTATTCGATCTTAATTCATATTGAATCAAAAATGTGGTTTTGATCGATATGTGTTTACCAGTTATGTAATTTTTTTCGAATTGTATTTATATATTCAGAACAACATAATTATTTTTGTCATGAACATAGTGATAACTTATGAGTTTATTTGAACAAGAATTATAATATAAATACAATCTGAAAAAATAAATATAAATGAGTTTATCTAAATTGTCGTTGCATTTGTATTTTATTTTGGCATTTTTATTTTATGAGTTTAATTGTATGTTGTATGTTGTAGTTGAATTTGTAATTGTATGTTGTGTTGTAGTTGCATTTGTATATTTAATAAATGTAATTGTATTTTGTTTTGACATTTGTATTTTATGAGTTTAATTGTATGTTGTAGTTGCATTTCTATATTTAATAAATGTAATTGTATTTTGTTTTGACATTTGTATTTTATGAGTTTAATTGTATGTTGTAGTTGCATTTCTATATTTAATAAATGTAATTGTATTTTATTTTGACATTTGTATATTATAACTTATTTTAATCCTTTAACAGAATGAATATTAAGTTTTTGTTAATTTACTCCTTTGACATAATGTATATATGTATTTTATTTCAGTAAAATATGTGTTTTCATTTGTGTTATGAAAAATATATATATAGTTCTGCATAAAACACATATACAAATCTAAAAGAGCTAAAAAAATACATATAAAGACCTGTAAATACATATGAAGATCTGACAAATACATATGCAGAACCGAAAAATACAAATGTCCAATTGAATTTGAGTTTTTCAACTAATTTCCTTTAAAAATTTCAGGTTTTACCAACCAAAGAGTATGTCTATAAAGTACATGACAAAGAGAAGCATTTTATTGTTTTCCTCAAAGAAAAAAATATTCTTGTCATGCATTTCAGTTGGACGAGATACCATATACATTGTACATGCTTGTGCAGTCCTGAATAGTAAGAATTTTAAGAAGGAACTATATTGCTCTGATCTATATAAGCCAAAAACAGAAGTTAGAACATATGATGTTCCAATTTATCCTTTACCACACAAAGATAACTGGGTGATTCCACATAGAATATTAGACAAGGTAGTTCTGCCCCTTAAATACAAGCGCCCCCCTGGCAGACCTCCAAAGAAAGATCGTGGAAAATCAGTAAGAGATATGTTTGAAAAAATATCAATTCTTGTATTGCATGTGAAATATGGGTCACAATAGGCGTTTATGTAGGAAATATTGTAAATGATACGTTTGTTGATGTATTCAATAAAAAAAATCTCAATTTTTTTCATTGACAATTATGTGAGTCATACAGTTGAATCATTTGCATAATATGTGACTAATTTTTCATCGACAATTATTTTTCATATATTTGAATGTCTTAAGTCATAAATTTGTTGCAATTATGATATTGAACTTGCAAGCTTTCTTAGTTCATTATCAATCAATGAATGTAATTGATTCTATATGTATTGTATGAATGTGAAAAAATACTGAAAATAAGATCATTTTTGAAGTATTGTATGTAAATAACAATATATCTCTGGGTAAATGTATAATCAGGCAAAAGATATAATTACATTACAAATAACTAATACATGTGCATTTACGTATATGTACTTGCTAATAATTCTAATTATATATATATATACATATATATATATATGTATTTGATTTTAATAAAAAATATATTTTTAAATGTGTTATGAAAGATATATGTATAAATCTGCATAAAATACATATACAAAGCTGAAAAATATGAAAAATACATATAACGACCTATGAATACATATGCAGACCTGTAAAATACGTATGCCGAACAGAAAAACACATATGTAAAAACTGAAAAATATAGTTAAAATACATATGCAGACCTGTGATGTCCAACAGAATTCGAGTTTTTAAAATAATCTTTTTTAAAATTCAGCTATTATAAATGGAATATTAAACATAAAACTAAAATAGAAACATTCAAATTAATTTGATTCAATATCAATAATCAAAATATATCTGGCAAGTTCTAAAAACTTTCGACATGCTACCTGATAGTAATATGTAAAACTTAAAAATAATTCAACTACATCTCTGTCAACCAATATTTAACTGTTGTCAAATACAAAATATTAAGAAAAACATCAAACTTCTGAAACTTCAGTGTATTCTATTATCGCGATTTTCCTAGTAGGCCTTATTGGTGCTTCGTCATCACTTTGTGCCTTATCTTCTTCTTTTCTCAAATCATAATTCCAGAAAAGTGAAGCATTTCTTGTGCAAAGAAGGTCTAGGTTGAATTCAATATAAGGAACACCTTCACCATAAGTAAGACGCTCAACATATGTCACCATATACAATCCACAATCCCTGCAAAATACGCTCTTCAATATTGTTGACCGTGTGACATCCTATATATGGTGCAAACTTTGAAAGTACTCTTACCTTGAATATTTAATCACACGACACCTACAAACCAAAAAATTATTGAAATCTATATTACATGTTCTTCTCACAAAAAACCTATACGAAAAACATAGTATGCATATATTTCCTATAACATCATATATATTACATTACAACAGATACATATATCACTGCATATGTATTTTCAGAGTACATGTCTGTTCCAGAATACATAAATAAACTCATATGTATTTACAAAATACATGTTGGTGAAATTACAATAATATTACAACTGAAAAATTACAAGTGAATAAAAATAAAAAGTTACCTTTTTCTTCTTCTTCGGCAGAGACGCGGATATCTCGCTCTCTTTAAGGAGATTCAATCCCACTGCAGCAAAATTGTTTCACCGATCCAGCATTAAGCTTCTTGACTTGTCCCCTCCAGGATACAACAGCCTTCTCACAAAGAACAACTTAACAACTCTAGACAAGAGTTGAGTTCAAAGCTCCACAAAAAGAACACCTCCCCTCAACTAATGAATTCTCTTTTATAGAATCTTTTGTGAACTCCCGATTATCTTTTGAGCAGAAAAATATGCAAGACCACCTCTATTTATAGGAAAAGAAGTCTTTCATACAATGAATAGAAAGAAATAGTGAAAGATAAATAACATAGAAGCTACAAGATTTATACCACATAAAGAATGGGATAATGGAGGAATAAAGTGTGGAAGTTACATAAAACTTATATCCACATTCTACCACTACTAACTATTATGTTTAATGGATCATAACTCCCAAATAAAATAGAAGTTTTTGGAGGCTGAATAATCAGCCATGCAAATGTAAGATTAGTGCCAATAATGGCCTTTAAGGCAAATGAGAATTAAAGGTATTATGCCATGAGCAGCCAAGGGACACAACGTACGTCCATATGCCATAATGGCCAATAGCTTCACTGTAAGGTAAATGCTGCATAACATCAAAATCATGGATAATAATATTAAAAGATAATAAAAATATTAAAATGCTAAAAAACATCAATCCCCCACTCATTTTAATATTAATAAGAGAGTCCACTAGTTGAAGGAAGACTACCATGCATAATGAAGGTGTGCTCTGCATTGAACCTCCACTTTGTAAAACACTATTTTTTATTCCAGAGTCGTAGTGGTCTCAGACTTGAACTATGATTGCTTAAGGCAACTAAAAAGTTACTGCTTACACATAATAGTCAAGGTCTTGACATGAGCTTTATAGCCAGCACATTACGACCTTGTGCTATTCCGATTTTAATGAGTGTCATTTTAGAATGAGCCTAATTCTCATATGAAGTGGCCTGCCCCACACTCACATAGGTGAAATCCGCCGCTCCTGTAATTTTAGCATCCCACTCATACAAGCTATAAATTTTCATTAAGAGTTTTTAAACTCAACCTCACCATCATTACAGGTTAATGCACTCACACCATAAGAGGGATAAAAAAATAGTGCATTTTTCACAACAAGTCATCATGTGATTAGTTTTTCCCAATGAACCTGGTTATAGGATCTCTAGGCCTCGGGTTGGGTTTCCTCACATATGACTCAAAATTCAATAGGCTTCAATCTCACCCCCCTCAATGTACTACAAACCTTTTCTCTTGCTAAGGCCTTAGTCAATGGATCTGCAAGATTACCATAAGATTTGACACAATCAATATTAATGGTACCATTTATCAAATATGATCTCACACTACTGTGTTTTCTCCTTATAGGTATGGATGTACCATTGTAATAGCAGTTTTGAACTCTACCAATTGCAGCGGTTCTATCACAATGAATTAAAGTAGGAGGAATTGGTTTTTCAAAATAAGGTATTTGAAATAACAAATCTCTCAACTAATTCACTTCCTCACTAGCTGAAGCTAAAACAATTAGTTCAGCCTCCATGGTAGAGTTAGCAATAATAGTTTACTTCTTATATCTCCAACAAATAGTACCACCACTCAAAATAAAAATATAACTAGTAGTAAATAAGGAATCAACTAATAAAGTGTTCCAATCCGCATCACAAAAGCCTTCAAGTACAACAGGATATTTTTTATAGAACAAACCATATTTTTTCATTCCAATTATGTATTTCATTACTCTCATTATAGCATGCCAATGTTCATTACCTGGATTTCTAGTAAACCTGCTAAGTACTCCTACTGCATATGCAATATCAGGCCTAGTGCAATCAGTCATATATCTCAAACTTCCAATTATGCTAGCATATACCTTTTGTTTTATAACATCATTTTCACTTTCAACAAGAAATAAGTGACCACTAGAATCAAAAGGAGTAACAACATGCTTGCAATCAAGGAAATTATATTTTTTCAAAATTTTCTCAACATAATATGACTATTCAAGGAAAATTCTATCACATGTTCTAGTAATTTTTATTCCTAGAATAAAATTTGTCTCACTAAGTTCTTTCATATCAATATGGCTTCTAAGAATATTTTTCGTTTCACCAATAACATTCATCTTAGAGACAAAGATCAATAAATCATCAACATATAGGTTTTCATGCCATTATCACACTCATTTATTTTAAACCCATTATCAATCACGCAGGAATCAAACTTTTCATGCCATTTCTTTTGTGCCCGTTTTAAGCCATATAGGGATTTATTAAGTTTACACACTTTGCTTTCTTATCCAGCTTCAACAAATTATTTGGGTTGTTCCATATAAATCTCCTCATTTAGGTTTCCAATTAAAAAAGCAGTTTTTACATCCATTTGATGAATTTGTAAATAAAAAATTTACGCAATAGCAACTTAAAGTCTAATGGATGTAATTCTAGTTACTGAAAAAAAAGTATCAAAAAATTCTAGGCCTTCTAGTTGTTTAAAACCTTTAGCCACTAGTCTAGCTTTATATTTATCTACAGATCCATCCAGTTTTAACTTTTTATGTAAGACCCATTTACATCCAAATTGTTTTACAACCCAATGGTAAATCTACTAGCTTCCAAGTTTTATTGGAGATTAGTGATTCTATTTCATCATTTACAACCTCTTTCCAAAAAATAGCACCATGCGAAGACAAAACTTCTTTAAAGTGTGAGGGTCATCTCCAATGTTGAAAACATAATAATCAGGATCAAAATCTTTTTCTTCTCTAGTTCGTTTACTTCTTCTTAACTCAAAATCATTATTTTCTTTATTTTTTAAAGTAGAAGTAGAAGAACTAGGCAGTGACATAATATTTTCTTTAGTCCTTAGACCCCCACTATTTTTAGAATCAAAAGAAAATTTATATTCATGAAAAATAGCATCACGTGATTCTGCAATCACACTATCTTCAAGATTGAAAAATCTATAGGCTATACTATTTGAAGCATTACCAAGAAAAGCACAAGTAGTTAAATCTTTTACCAAACTTAGAGATTTTAGGATCAATTAACCTTACATAGGTGTAACATCTCGAATCTGATACCCAGAACGCTACTCGGTGCTAGCAATCCCGAAGGACCACAAGCTAACCTATGACTGATATCTGTAACTGAGCACTGCATAATATACTGTATAAATGCGGAATAAACTGAAAATATGGTATATCAATATCAAAACTGAAATAAACTGTCTGAACATGCTAGTCTGAAAGCCTCTAAATTGTCTGAAAACTGTAGAGTTGATGGGATATGTCCGCAACTAACTCCGTCTACTAAAACTAATATAATGAAGTAATGAAATAATTATGCTATCCTCGAATGATGAGGACTCACTGCAAATCTATTGCTGCTAACTAAATCTGAAGCTAAGTACAATCAGGAACTTAAGTGTTTGAACCTATGGTATAAAACACCATAGCGTAGAAGAAAAATATGCGCCAGTACGTCTGAATGTACTAGTATCCAACATGAGGTAGGATGAATGCATGGGGTTCATATGTATGAGCAATACTAACTATAAATGAGATCATGATACTACTGACTACTGAGTCTGAATAATGATAACATGAGTTTTGTATAACTAATAAACTATTAACTGAGTGACTGTGTGTGTCTGACAGTCCTAATTCTGAAGGAACTAGCTGAGTTTCATACTGAACTAAGTGACTATATCTGACAGTCCTGAATCTGAAGAACTATCTGAGTTCTTTTACTAAGACAAAGACTGATACTGTGGGAAATAGTCATCTAATCGACATGCCCCTTTTTCTCTATAGAGTTGGGGTCTAATCTGTAACCCCAATTGGAAGGGTGTCAATACCGCACCACTGGTAAGGACAAGCTGTGAGTGACCCTCATCTGGAAGTGTCCCCATAGGAGAATGGTGGGACCCTCAACTGGCAGTGCTAATCCACCTCATCAAGCCTCAACTTTCAGTGTTAATGTCTCAACCTGTGTTGGCTACATAGTTTTGGAATGCAATAATTGCTTTTAAGGGTCACACCCTCTACTATCAGTATGTGCCCTCATCCTTGAGTTCACTCGGTGCTGAATTCTACTCCCAACTGAATAGACACTGAACTAATTATACTGAGATAAACTAGACTGAGTTCACTGAGTTCCATGGACTGATGAAATGTTACTGAATTCTGTTAGCTAACTGAGTTCATGAGATTACTGAGTTTTTGAGAGTTATGTAACTGACTGAATTTTATTGAGTTTTGAAACTGACTGAGAATACTATTGATCATGGAATGACTGATATTATCTTGAAATTGACACTGGCTCTAGGCACACAACTAAATTATCGGGTACAAGTATCTCCAGGACTCGATAGCATGATACTGACAAGACATGACACTTCTTGAACACATGACCATAGTCAACAATTCATAGTACAAATGTTGGGGATCTTCATGAAGTATTTGCATTTCATAAGCTTACACATGAATAGGAATACATATAAACATGTCATAATTTTATAAGTCTAATCTCATGAGCATTCCACCAATCCATTACAATGCATAACAATAACATGGAGGTCATTATGAACAAAATGGTAAAGCATGAATTCATCAGTTTGGTCACAATTGAGTCATAAAGCATAATTCTTATTCTCTTAGGCATTTTAGCAACCACCTTGCATGCATAACTTGAGGCTTAGGCATGAACATTAAAATAACACATCATGACAATATTTTTCACTTCAAATACAAGAATTCCAACAACATGCTAACATAATTTCATTATATGTATTAAAGATTTCAACTTGGTAATCATACAATAACATAAATATGGATATGATTCAATTCATAACATAGAATTCAAAATTTATATTTTTGAAAGGGTTTCTTGAGCTTCTTGAGTGAAACGAACTCATGAATCAACACTTTAGATACCTTGGATGAAAATTTCTTGAATATTAATGGTGGAATCTATTGGATTAGAACCTTCAATTGAAAATCCTAGACTTGTTCTTGAGGAAATTTGAGAGAAACAACTATATTTTAGTGAAAACCTAGCTGAATCTCGTGTTATAGGCTTATATAGGGGGTGGGAAATTGACCCTTTTGTCCTTAAAGACACAGTCATTTAATGACTAAAAACTGGGCATCGACACGATTGGCGATGCAGTGCATCAATGGCATTGATGCGATACCTGACGTATCATGCCATGATCGTGCCAAGCCTCAATCTTTTTTACTGGCAGTCCCTACAACAATGTTAACCAATATGATAGGCAATGCGGCGCACCAAGATCGCGTTGGTCCACTATTTTGGGATACTAAACGTGGTCTAAACGAGTTTCAAAAAATCTAAAACTCGCCCAGGAACACCTATCGACCTCTTTGATCATGAATCAACAAAAATATGGACCATTAAGGGACATTAGGGTCACGAAATGAGATTTTCAACTTTTGAATACCAAAAATAAACTAAGTCTGGAAACTTAGCTAGAATTTTCTAAGTCTGAGACCCCTTGACAAGCCTAAAAGGATGAATTAAGTTTAGAAATTTTGCGGGGTCTTACAATAACCTAAGCAACCTCAAACTCTTAGATATCCCAAATTTGGCTTATGACCTTTCCATAACTCAAAAGGTGTTAGTTTGGTCTTTTTTATGAGGCACACGATTCAACATATAACAAGCAGTCAAAAGAGTTTTACCCCAATAACTTAATGGTGCACGAGACTCAATTAACATGGCATTAGTCAACTCAACCAAAATTATATTCTTTTCTTATGCTACACTATTAGATGAAGGAGAATAAGGAGGATAAGTTTCATGAATTATACTCAATGATCAAACAAAAGAGTTGAACTCATGTGACTCATATTCACAGCCTCTATCACTTCTAACTCTTTTTATTTTTCTCCCAAACTGATTTTTAACTTCATGGAGAAAAGTTTCAAAGTTCTAAAAAGCATCACTTTTATTTTACATTAAGTAAACATATGTAAACTTAGAAAAGTTATCAATGAAAGTGATAAAATATCTATTTCCTCCACGAGTTAAAATTTCACCAAGTTCACAAATATCACTATGAACTAATTCTAATAAATCAGTTTTATTTCAACTTTAAAATGAGGCCTTTTTGTGATTTCGGATTTAATACAAGCCTCATATTTTTCAAAATTCTTTTTGATCACTGAAATTAATCCTAAACTACTCATGATTCCCACATAATGCTCATTTATTTGACATAAACGAGCATATCGAAAATAAGTAGAAGAAAGCATATAAACAGAATTAGATGTTTTATTCATTTCAACTTTCAACTTAAACATATCATCACATACTTACTCCTTTCCCACAAAAATATTATTTTTCACAATTACATACTGATCAGATTCAATAATCTGTTTAAAACCTGCTTTATTAAGAAGAAAACTAGACATTTTTTCTCATAGAAGGAGTGCAAAATACATCTTTTAGAATTAATACCCTTCAAGAAGTAAAACTCAACTCTATATCTCTCATTCCAAGTACTTGAGTTGTGTGTGAATCTCCAAGCATGATGGTTTTGGAATCCTCAAAATTATTATATTTTTTAAACCAGTCTTTGTCATAACAGACATGACGGTTTCCACCAAAGTCAGCCTATCATCCATCAATGTTCTCCACTATGTTAATGTATGGTATCACTGCCACAAATAATTCTTCGGTAACGTTTGCCTGAGGTGTAGGCCTACGTTTCTAAAATTTAAAAAATCGAGCAAGATGCCCACTCTTGCCACAAATAAAGCGCGGTCCTTTTTGTTGTACATGTTGATTTTTTGCTTAGCTGTTTCCACCATCATTGTCCTTGGGTTGTCTACCATTATTTTTCTTCAATTTTTTCTTCTTAGGATTCAAAGTAGTATTTTGTTAGTTTTAGGGGTAGAATTATTTGAAGAAGTTAAATTTACCTTCAGTGTGATGTTGTTTTCTTCTGTTTGCAAAAGTGCATCTTGGCCCTTGCTTCTTCTTCCATGCGGATTCTCATTATCAGTCTCAAGAGAAGTTTCCTTTTGCTTGTGGTGCATAATTTTTTGAAATTCCTTTCACGAAGGTGGAAGTTATCAATTATACCACAAACAATAAGATTATCTCCAATTTTGACTTCCTCAGATCTCAACTCTCCAACAATCATTATGAAGTCCTGAGCTTGGTCTACCACTGACTTGTTGTCCGCCATTTGAAAATGCAAAAAATTTTTAGCCGCATATTTTTTTGCTCCAGCCTCCTCCGTGTCATACTCGCTCTGCAATACTTTTTAATTTTTCTTTGAACTAGAGTAAGTTCTATCATAATAATCATAGAAATTATCAGATAGATAGATAATTAAAAAAAACTGACACTTGTAGGAGTCACCATCATATTTTTCAACTTTCTCTTGTAGAGAAATAAGTTCATCGCCAGTCATGGAAGAGCTATCTACTTTGTTTGGGTTCTTCTCAGTTAACACATAAGAAACATTGAGAAGACTAAGTAGAAAAGCACTTTATCCTTCCACCTCTTGAAGTGAGTACCATTGAATCGAAATGGCTTGTTAAGATCTCCCATCTTGACATCCGCAGATTTTTTAGTTGTTGCCATTGATTCTCCTTAAAGTTTTTGGTGAAATTATAATGATATTACAAATTAAAAATTACAAGTGAAGAAAAATAAAAAGTTATCTTCTTCTTTTTCTTCGGCTGAGGCACAGATATCTCGCTTTCTTTAAGGAGATTCAAGCCCACTGCAGTAAAATTGTTTCATTGGTTCAGCAGTAATCTTCTTGACTTGTCCCCTCTAGGATACAATCAGCCATGCAAATGTAAGATTAGTGTCAATAATGGCCTTTAAGGCAAATTAGAATTAAAGGCATTATTCCATGAGCAGCCAAGGGACACAATGTACGTCCATATTCCATAATGGCCAATAGCTTCACTGTAAGGTAAATGTTGTATAACGTCAAAATCATGCATAATAATATTAAAAACTAGTAATATTAAAATGCTAAACAACATCAATACATATCATAGTAATATTGAACAAACAAATACAAATGCATATCTTAACATTGACAAATACAACGCCTGTCCTGATGTCTTTACAGTAACAAATACATATTGTAACAGTAACAAAAATAATTACACATATTAATTGTAGAAAATACATATTCTAACAGTAACATATACAATTTCACATCTTAACAGTAACGAATACAACTCCATTCATATACATATGACTGAACAACACAAAATACATACTACATATCTTAAATAAAAAAACTACAAATACATATGTTACCAACTTAAAAACAAATATAAGCATAATCATATGTATATTAAAAAATACACATACCTGCATATGAACCATAATCTATAAAAGTACAAATACAAATACCTTTTTCAATTTTTCTTTTTCGGATTCATATTCATATGAATTCTGATCAATAAGACTTGGTATTTTACTTGACTCTCCAATTTTGTCTGATTTTCTCTTATTCATAGATTTTTGTATTTTTTGGGGTTTGAATATGAGGGTTTTCTCAATCCTTTTTGCTTCATAATTTTTGCAATCTTCTTCGGATTGTTACTATGGTTCGATCTCGCCTCTTCTATGTTCACTTATGTTAAAATATACAAAAATTTACAAAACACAACATACAATTTGAAAGAGATACAAAAACCCCCCCAAAAGAATTCGAAAGAGATACAAAATGCAACATACAAAAAAATCTCTGGATTATTGTAAAACACAAAATTCATACAACTCCCTAAAAATGAAAGAACAAGGCTCAAGAAAAAAATACAAAACATATAAAATATATAAATTATATAGAATAGATAACATACAATAAATGTAAATATCAAGTTATCTTATTTGATGGAGCATAATATTTTTCAACTATTGAGAAAAATAGGCAAAAATTGAGGAAAAAAATGAGAGAAGATACAATTAGATTGGAGGAAAGTTATTTAATGGAGTGAAAATAGGGCAAGGTAAAGTAGTGGGAGTAACACGCGCTTGTCTAGTTAATGGGTAGAATAATGCTACTTTTGCTATAAACTGTAATCTTGACAAAGTGGTGTTATTTATTGTAGTTATAGTCTTAAATTTGTCACTTTCTGTAATTTTTCCTTACAAAAAAAGTAATAACTCAAAATCACAGCTTTTTAACTCACATTGCAGCCTTCAAATCACACTCATTAAACGGTTCTCTCAAAATAAAGTTTACAACATACTTCACACCTAAATTACAACCATGAAACTCCCTATACAACATATGTTAAGAAAAGGCGAGGATCATGTGAGAGTTTAGTGGTAAAAGTTTGAAAAATTAATCTAGATCATACATTTTTTCATAATGATCAATTGAGAAGCTTACAGTAAACTTACAACTTGAAATACCCTCAGAATATTCATATTTAAGAGTTTTGACTATTATAGAACTATACATTCTTGTCTTCCTTTTGATTTTATTCAAGTTGTTACTTAAGACAAACTGCAAAGATATTGACACATCCTCCAAATACCAATTATACTTTGAGTAGCTACTGATATAAGTCTCAATTAACTCTTAAGATCAATGCATTAGTTTATTCCATAATACTACAAGAGGTCACATTTTATCACTGTAACTTTTCTTTTCTTGCAAAAGCATTATTAGTCTAGCAATATACTATAGGTAAATTTTAGAATTTATACTTAACTAGTTTATGAAATTATAATTTTTTTACCTCTCCATAGGAGCTCTCACCTTTTTTCTTCCTTGGTGACTCATCTTACAACCTCAATGTTGAAAGTGGAGGTTGCTTACCATCCGAGCAACCCCTCTCATCGTTGTATTAAGTTCTTGACAGGTTCATTGCCTTTAAAAATAACATCACAAGTGAAATCCCTATTGAGATCAGTAAGTTAAGTAGCTTTACATGCTTAAGAATTAAAAATATTGAATAGTTTGGTTCAGTTCTTCAAGAATTTAGAAACACGAGGAAATTGATAATCAACCTATTGTGCTATTTATGAATAGCCTGTATTTTTTATCTTTTATTTTCATATGTACATATTATAAGTGTTGATTTTTTTTAAATCTTTTTGGTGTTACTTATCCACCGCCATCACTAGCTTTTAGATCTAATTCAATTAAACAAAGCACCACTACCACAACTCACTATACAACTACCATTTCATAGTCAAAGTACCCAAAAAAGTATGTTGTTTTGAAAAGAAAGTGACAATTGTTTTGATAGTTAAAGAAACTGTTAATGGTATTACTAATTTAGAAAAGAAAAAAGACAAATAGAGATTAAAAAGGATGATTTACTAAATAAGGATAACAACACAGTTGTTGTATAGAATTGCAGAAAATGCAAATCAACCTCTCCATATTGGTGATGTTGCAATTCTGTAGTACTAGGACATACTGTATGTGCAGACCTTGCACTTGAAGTATTTGACATATGCCTGAAGAGAATTTTGAAGAGTTCGAGCAACACAGATTTATTAATAGACCCTTACTTAAGAATCAAAAAGAACTTAACCAAACTACATAAAAAAAAAATCAAATTGAATAAACTAGTTCAGACAAATTTAAATACACAAAAAACCCAAAACTAAATCAAATATTTTTCTATGAAAGATTCACAAATTAAAAAGAAAATAAAATTTAACAAAGTCTATAAAGGCATTAAAAACTAAACATGATAGCCAAAGAGACTAAATCATATGCTAATCATACACAAGAATTCATCAATTTTTGTGAATAAAGACTAAATGACAACAGAAAACTCACCATACTTAATGTGGAATGAAGAAGTTGCACAACCTCTCAGTGGAACAAATTAAAAGAGAAAACCTAGCTTTAATTTAGGGGAAACTAAAAAGGGCTAAAGTGGAAAATAAAAATTTGGGGAACTTTCAATCTTTTACAAGTTGTTTTGGCAGAAAACTTTAATACCCCGTATTATTCTTAGCTCAGTTCAGCTCCTAGTTGTATGCATAAGAGGCTCAAAGCCTAAAAATTTTACTAAGTGTTGGGGACTTAGTCATTTTTAAGGCCTCTAAACTTTGAGAATTTTTAAATTGATTTTCCGACCCTGAGGTGTTGTTTTTTCAGTTAATTCATGTTCAGCGATGTATGGAGCATGTCTCGGAGAAGTTTTAGATTTTTTGGACAAGGATTGAGTCGTGTTTGGATTTCGGTTCCAACACCTCACTGCGATAGTGGCGCATCGCGGTGGGTATAATGATGAGGCCCTTGGCACGTCATGGTGCTCCTCTAAAACGTGTTCTAGTTATGAATTCAATTTCCTAAGGGGTAGTCGTGTCTTTTTCCATCGATCTAATTCATAAAAACATAAATTAAAGCATCAGTTAGGGCATTACATGCCCATTTTTCCAAAATTTCCTCTTAAAAAAACTCTAACCATCTTCCAAGAACATCAAAATCAATTACCTCCTCTTCAAGAAAATCAAGAATTTAAGTTTTCAAGTCTAAAAGCTTTCAAGAAAAACATCAATATTATGTTTCTCTTTCAAGATTTAAGATTCAATGTATGTGTGATGTTCATCCATGGTTTCCTTTTACCATGGAGTTAGAGAATTCTTTTTTATGTTAAATTATGAGTTTTCCATGTTTTAAATGAGTTATCTCCATGAATTACTTGTTATTTTGATTCTAAGTTAAGATTACAATTGTCTTCAAGTGGAATGGATTATAGTATGTTTTGGATGTTGAAGATTCCATGTCATGTTCATGCAATTCAGAATAAACACTCAATTTATGGGTTTTGTCATGTAATCATGCTATCTCATTATGTTTAAAAGCATCCCCATGTTTAAGTCTTAATCTCGATGTGTTTGATGAAATGCCAAAGAGAGTGATTTTGTAGAATGATACCCCATTATGGTATTTCAAAGCTTTTACATGCCTTTATTTTTATTTACATTTAGTGCTGGGGGTTATGAATGCCTGATACTTAGCTGTTTCCATAGTTTTAGTATTTTCAGAATGGTTTCAGAAAAATCATAAGCATTGTCATCCAGTTAGTTACCATGATCAGTTGTATTTTCAGTAAAACTGAGCTCAGTCCAGTAATCAGTAATAGTTCAGTTGGGAGTAGGATTTAATACCAAGCAAACCTAGGGATGGGGGCTCACCCATCAGTTAGGACTGGGTCCTTAGAAGAAGTCCCTAAGTTCTAAAACTATGTAGTTAGCGTAGGATTATGAGATGTCACCCGCCAGTTTAGGATTGACATTCTCTGAGACGTCACCCGCTAGTTTAGAACTGGAATTCTCTTAGGGGTCACCCTTCAGTTTAGGACTGACTCCCTAGTCCTTCGGGACACCAGTTGAGTGGATCCACACAACCATTGTTAATACCCATGGCATGGTACTTACATTCTTTCAACTGGGGTTACAGGTTGGACCCCGATTAGCTCAGATTGGGGCATGTCAGTTAGGTGATACCTCCCATAGTCTCAGTTCAGTATTCAGTACATATTTCACTTTAGTTTTTCTTGACCATAGGATACAGTTCATTAGTTATTTGGTTTCTAGATTTCAGTAATTTAGTTTACAGATTATTTTAGAAACATTATGTGCTTGTCCTTGCATTCTTAATATTTCAGTTTCCATGCATGCATACTTAGTTATCTTATTCTATTCAGTCAGTCATTATATTCATGCGCAGTTAACCCATGCATTTCAGCCTAATCTCATCTCATATACCAGTATATTTAAAGTACTGATCGCATACTTTTTTACACTATGATATCTTATGTCATAGGTTCAGGTGCACAGTTTCCTGACCGTGCTTAGATAGTTCAGTGTTAAAACAACAACAATCGTGGTGATTCCTTATCTTTCGAGGACAAATTTATCGTTCATTCAGTTATTTCAGTATTCCTTTATAACTATTAATTCAAGTTAGTTAGGGTTTTTCCCATCAATTCAATAGTTGGTCAGTTATAGGTTTTTCAGATATTCAGACAGTCAGTTAGTTTTATCAGCTTTATCAGTCTTGACAGATGTTTTCAGACTTGTGTATTCAATTGTATTTTCAGTATTTACAACCTTATGGCCTTATTAGTTATTTTTTGCACATGTCTATTATCATTATATTGTTTAGTGCTCACAACAGGTGCCAGCTCATGGGTTAGCTTGTGGTCACTTGTGATTGTAAGCACCATTGTCATGATTAGGGGTAGCCTTGGGTCATGCAAAAACTTGGTATCAAAGCCTAAGATTTTACAGTGTCCTAAGGATTCTGAAAATCCACATTGAGTAGAGTCTTGTGCATGGGTGTGAAGTGCGCCACACTTATGGACATGAGGCTACAAGGTGTTTTGGGAAAAGTTTCCCTTCTTTGAGTAATCATGTTGTGCAAACGAGCATAAGATTTATTTAAAAATCTCTTTCTGACTCATTCTTTTTTTTGTTTATAGATAATGCCTCCCAAAAAAACAATGAAAGAAGAAACGGGAAGCAACCCATACATCCTCTTATTCAGGAAGATCCCCTGAATGAGAATGTCTCTCACGCCAAATTTAGAGCTACTTTCACTACCTTAGCTCATTCAGTAGTTGTTAGAAAGATCAACAGGTTGTTGTCCTATCTAGGCTTATGGTTCAAGCTCAGCAGAGTAAGGAAGAGAAATACAGGGAGAAAGGGAGAGAGAATAAGAGGGCCAAAACTGGTAGTTTTAAGTCAGGGTCAAAGAGTGGTAACCATTCTCAGTTACATAAAAAATTCTCAGCTCCATCTCCTTCATCATCTTATACACCAATGCCAAAGTTCAGGAATGACAACTGGATGAAATGCTAGGCTCTAGGCCTCAGGGTAGCATGAACAGTGGTTGTAATAATTTGCTTTGCGGGAGGTGTGGTAGGAATCATCAGAGTGTATGTAGGGATGGTTGTGGTGTATGTTTTGGATATGGCAAGCCAGGACACAGGGTCAGGGATTTCGTAAGAGCTAGTCAGCAATGCCATTCTAATCTGTCATCAACTCGAGTAGGTTACCCGACTCAGCAGGGTGCTACTTCTACTGCCACCAATGCATAGTGCCAGAATAGATTGTATGCACTCCAGTCCCGACATGATCAGGAAAGCTCTCCTGATGTGGTTATGGGTACATTATAGGTCTTTCATCTTTATATGTATGTTTTATTAGATCCTAGAGCCTCACCTTCTTTTGTAACCCCCTATACAGCTGTCAATTTTGATGTCAGTTCAGAAATATTAGCAGAGCCTTTCTTAGTATCTACCCATGTGGGTAAATCTATTACAGCCAGACAGGTATACAAAAATTGCACGGTTATAGTATATTAGAAAATCACTTCAATAAACCTTGTGGAGTTAGAGATGACTGATTTTGGTGTCATTCTTGATATAGATTGACTCTACTCATATTATGCCTCAGTTGACTGTAGAAATAAAGTCGTTCATTTTTAGTTTCCCAACGAACCAGTTATTGATTGGAGGGGTAGTATCTCTGTGCTTAGGGGTAGATCGTTTCATATCTTAGAGCAACAAAGATGATATCTAAGGGATGTTCTTTCAAATACCCTCATAGAATCCTATGACAACATATGATCTAGAGTTAGAAGCACGAACCCAGAAGTTTAGCAGTAGTAGAGTGGGGATAGTGTTATCTGAACTTAGTAGATTTTGTATCCACAGGGCTAGTTGTCTGAAAGGTGAATCAGTAGGCCTAAAATAGTGTATGCAAGAATTTATGTTAAGTATGATGATGAGAGCACACTTACATAGTACCCTTGAGTTGCTAAGTTTGAATGAGGCTTATAATGTAGTAATTTATGTTTTTACCAGCTAAGTTATGGGCTATAGGATGATGATGTCGGATGTTCAGGTCCAATGGAAAAATATAAGTTTAGAGGTGTGATATTAGTAGTCTATGAAGGAAGATAGTATAGTTCATTAAAGGTTTGGGAATATCCATGTTACATGTTAGAATCTAAGTTTGAATCTTGGATATTTGCAGTTCATTTAAGAGTTTATGAAAAGGGGCTTCCAGACTTAAAGTGATGGCTTATAGTTAAGAGGGAGATGAAATCAGTCTCTTAGATTCCAGTAGTGATGCAATATGTTGTAGAATAATAGTAAGGGAGGATGATCCCTAACCCATTCTTATTTCAATATTTGTAATTCAGTTATCATGATATATACTTATGCCAGACATGTTAGTTCCCTGATCATAGCTCAAATTCACGCACCTTTAATAGAATTATTTATGCTTTCAGTTCTTAGTATAAGGAGTTCCAGTTTTCTCAGCTGTACGAATTATATTCCATGAAATTTATGAACTCCAAATTTAGGTCATGAAGCTCATGACTCATGTACTCATGCTTTACAGTATGTTCAGATCCAGTACTCATGCTACTCTCTTAATGATCAGAAAAACTCAAATTATGTCATGTATATCCTCAGTTTTTATCTCTATAATAAATCCATGTCATACATAATCTATCTCTCCGGCCTCAGTTAAGCGTCCAAGTTATTCATAGAATTCTTTCATGCTTCAGGTTCTCATGCTCTAACCTTTCAGTGACCTTTTTTTATGAAATGGTAGTGGTGATGACCAATTATTTAGATGGGAGAGCATAAATGTTTCATGTTGGGGAGAGATTATTGTATGTTTTTTTGATCTAAGGTTATAAGTGTAGTGTAAGATTGAGGCCATGTTTTTGATATATGTCATGGCTAGTTGAAATTTTGTGTGTGATTCTCTTAAGAATAACGCATGGAAGTTGTTATTGATAGAAGTATTAGAGAGTACAAAAAGGATGCTTTGATTGGTTGTTTGCCTAGAAGTTCATTTATGGTTATGATAATAGGCTTGAGCATCATGTTGGTGTATATAAGTAGATGGGTGCATTATACGTTAGAGAATTCTTAGTAAGAGGTTAAATTTAGTTGAAGTTGTAAGAAGAATTATTCTTGAGATGAGAAGTTGTGAAAATGCAGCATGTGTTAAATTCATGATTTCGACTAGTATTACAGTGTTATGGGTGCACTTTGTAGAATAGAGTAGGCTTGAACATAGTCAGAGAATTCAGTTCAACTCAGACTTCAGCAAATAGAGTTATCTGGGCCCATATGAATATTTTTAGTAGCCTCAAGTGAAGTGCGGTAGTAAAGCAGAATGTATAATTGAGAGAGTATTTGAGGAGTATGTCTAAGCTTGAGAGTAGCAGTTGCATTGTCTAAGGCATATCAATTCCAGTTTATGTTTCATAGGCCTATGTTCCATGTTACAGAGTCAAAGCCATATTAAGATTTCTTACTCATATATCTTATTCAGATCATGCCCAAGTTCTTTGCTTCCTACTGTTATTGTAACTTCTTAGAAAGAGTGTTGAAGAAATACTCCAGTTGAGTATAAGCTTTTAGTATAAGTCAGTTCGTATAGCCAGTAATTTAGTTTACCAGTCAGATAGACAAGTTCCTATGGTTTTTCCATTTTCCGATCTAGTCTTACTATCAGAAGTTTCATGAATATTGACATTCCAAGAGATAGTTTGTTCACATCAATGTAAATTAAGAATTCAGTTCAGTTCATGCATCATGATTCAGATTCAGAGATTCAGTAGTTCGATTGCTAATTCTACTATATTTTCTTTTTTGGTTATAGTTAAATGTGAACGGCTCTCTCTCTCTCTACCTTCTCTCTAAACCAAAACCATCCCCGGCCCCCGGCCCTCGTAGTCGACCTCTGGCTCTGATCCGACCTCCGGCTCCGACCTCCGGCCCCCCGTCGCCGCTCCCTGCCGCCCCCTCTTCGCCGATCTCCGGCTCTGATCCGCCTCCCTCCGTTCATACCTTAACGGCACCCGCCCGGCGCCGCCATCGGTGAAACAGCGCCGCCACCTTCGCCACAGAAACAGCCGTCCACCTCCGCCGTAAACCCCAACTCCGGTGCCGGCTCCGGCGAGATCCTACCCAACCGCTCCACCGTCCAGTTCCGTTCAGACCCAAGCGACCGACGACCCTCTCCATCTCAGCACCTCCAGCGAACAAACAACGTCAACCAGGTGACCCCATCGCTGCCATCCATCTCCATCTCTAACTGCGATGAACCAGCCCAGCGCCGCCGCTGGCTCCCTCTGTTCGGCCTCCTCTCCCCCAAACGACGACCAGCCCCCTCGGCCTCCAGCATCCACCGCTCCCTCTAATTTCTGCATCCAGCAGCGCCGTCTCTCCATCACCGAAACTCCTCGGAGCTCGATCTATGTTGGGTTTTTGTTTCCGTCTTGGTCTACAAGCGTAACACGGTGACTTCTAACCTTTGTTATTGCATTTTTCGTATTATGCTAGTGTTATCTCCTGTATCTTGACTTGCGTTTGATTTGTTGATATTGTCTGTTGTCGTTTTTTGCACTGCTTTTTATTGGGTTATCGGCTTGGGGCTCTGTTTTTGGGGCTTTGGGTGTTGAGTCCAGTGGTGTTTGCTCTCTATTTGAGTTTAGTTTTGTTTCTTGATTATTTCTTCAAATTTGTGTGAGCCTTGTATTTCTTGCTGCTGCTTTGCTACTACCATTGTTTATATTTTCTTGTAGTAGTGGCTGTGGGCGGTGATGGTCGGATAGGGTCATGTTCGAGGGGGTTGGGGCATGGGGCTGTGGTGGGGGCGGGGGATGAGGAAAGGGCGGCAGTGGGAGGGAGCTAAGGTTTGGCCTCAGGGGTGATAGAGGAAGACGTGTGGATAGTGATGGTAGGCTAAGGGTTGGGTCTTGGAATATAGGGACCCTTCAGGGTAAGTCCATAGAGCTTGTGAAGATTCTTAGAAAGAGGAGGATTAATATTGCGTGTGTTCAAGAGACCAAGTGGGTAGGGTCAAAGGCTAGGGATGTGGATGGTTACAAGCTGTGGTACTCTGGGAGCGAGAGGCGTAGGAATGGAGTTGACATCTTAGTAGATGAAGAGCTTAGAGATCAGGTAGTAGAGGTGAAAAGGATCAACGATAGGTTGATGACTATTAAATTGGTCATTCGGGGGTTTACCCTGAACGTGTGTAGTGCTTATGCGCCGCAAGTGAGCTTGGAGGGGGAGGAGAAGATGCGGTTTCGGGAGGCTTTGGATAAGGTGGTGAGAGACGTGCCTATCTCGGAGAAAGTTATTGTAGCAGGAGATTTCAACGGGCGCATCGGGGCGTTACCGGGAGGCTTTGGTGATGTGCATGGTGGTTTTGGTTTTGGGAAAAGAAATGAAGAGGGGGCTACTCTATTGGATTTTGCGAGGTCCTTTGGGCTGGTGGTGGTGAACTCGGGCTTCCCGAAGAAGGACGATCACCTGATCACCTTTCGAAGTGCGATAGCCAAGACCCAGATTGACTTTTTGTTGCTTAGGAAAGGGGATAGGGCGTTGTGTAAGGACTGTAAGGTTATCCCAAGTGAGAATCTTTCGAACCAGCATAGGCTCTTGGTTATGGATTTGGGTATAAAGAAGATTAGAAAGAGGAGGGGTGAGGAGTGTAGACCTAGAATTAAGTGGGGCAGCTTGACGCCAGTGAATGTGTGGGAGATAGGGGAGAAGTTGGCGGGAATGGGGGTGTGGGAGTGTAGGGTGGACGTGGATAGTATATGGGATGGGGTGGCTAGGTGCATCAGGGAGAATGCAAGTGAGGTGTTGGGTGTTTCTAGGGGTCAGGCCGGGCATCATCGGGGGGATTGGTGGTGGAATGAAGAGGTTAAGAAGAAAGTGAGGACCAAGAAAGGGGCGTATGCTAAGTTGGTTGAGAGTAAGGACGAAGAAGAGAAGCGGGTAAACAGGAAAGAGTACAAGCTAGCTAGGAAGGAGGCTAAGTTAGCAGTTACGGCGGCTAAAACGGTTGCTTTTGAGAGCTTGTATGCAAGGTTACAGGGGAAAGGAGGGGAGAAAAAGTTGTTTAGACTCGCTAAGGCTAGGGAGAAGAAGGGTCGTGACCTCGACCAGGTGAGGTGCATTAAGGGGGAGGACGGTACAGTGTTGGTGGAGGACGTCCACATTAAGAATAGATGGCAGTCGTACTTTCATAGGCTCTTGAATGACGAAGGGGATAGAGATATTATGTTAAGGGAGCTGGAGCACTCAGATGAGTGTCGGAATTTTAGTTATTGTAGACGTTTTAAGGTAGAAGAGGTTAGAGAGGCTGTCGCAGGATGCGAAGGGGTAGGGCGACGGGGCCGGATGAGATACCGGTGGATTTTTAGAAGTTTGCTGGAGAGGCTGGTGTAAGGTGGTTGACTGGATTGTTTAACGAAATCTTCAAGACGGCAAAAATGCCCGAGGCTTGGAGGTGGAGTACCATGATCTGTCTCTATAAGAATAAGGGTGACATCCAGAGTTGTAATAACTATAGGGGGATTAAGTTATTGAGTCACTCTATGAAGATTTGGGAGAGAGTGGTCGAGGTGAGGATGAGACGGATAGTGTCTATTTCGGAAAACCAGTTTGGATTTATGCCTGGCCGCTCGACGATGGAGGCAACTCACCTGGTACGGAGGCTGGTGAAACAGTATAGGGAAAGGAAGAAGGACCTGCACATGGTGTTTATCGACCTGGAGAAGGCATACGACAAAGTCCCCAGGAAGGTGCTTTGGAGATGATTGGAGGTGAGTGGAGTCCCGCTGGCATATATCAGAGCAATTAAGGACATGTATGATGGAGCAAAAACTCAGGTGAGGATGGCGGGAGGAGACTCAGAGCATTTCACTGTCTTAACAGGATTGCATCAGGGATCTACTCTTAGTCCCTTTTTGTTTGCTTTGGTGATGGATGTTTTGACGCGACGTATTCAAGGGGAGATGCCTAGGTGTATGCTTTTTGCAGATGATGTAGTTTTGATTGATGAGACGCAAGGGGGTGTGAATGAAAAATTAGAGGTGTAGAGACAAACTCTTGAGTCTAAAGGGTTCAGGTTGAGCAGAAGCAAGACGGAGTATTTGGAATGCAAGTTTAATGACGTGAGGCTGGAGAATAAGGTGGTAGTGAAGTTGGAATCACAGGAGGTATGTAAGAGGGATAGTTTCAAGTATCTCGGGTCCGTGATCCAGGGTAACGGTGAGATTGACGAGGATGTCTCGCACCGTATTGGGGCGGGATGGATGAAGTGGAAGCTTGCATCGGGGGTGTTGTGCGATAAGAAGGTGCCACCCAAGCTTAAAGGCAAATTCTACAGGGTGGTAGTCCGTCCGGCCATGTTGTATGGAGCGGAGTGTTGGCCAGTTAAGAACTCCCACATCCAAAAAATGAAGGTGGCAGAAATGCGGAATGAGACTATTAGGGAGAAGGTTGGTGTGACTCCAGTGGAGTATAAGATGCGGGAAGTCCGATTGAGATGGTTCGGACACGTGATGAGGAGGGGCATGGATGTCCCGGTTCGTAGGTGTGAGAGGCTAGCATTGGATGGTTTTAGGCGGGGTAGGGGTAGGCCGAAGAAGTACTGGGGTGAGGTGATTAGGCGGGACATGGAGCAGTTACAGCTCACCGAGGACATGACCCTAGATAGGAAGATCTGGAGGACGCGAATTCGGGCAGAAGGCTAGGGCCAGTTTGGGTCGCTAGTGTAGGGAATTACTTGGGGGGTATTATTCTTGTTATGATACCTTGTTCCATGTTTTATTACGAATCTGTGTGCTTTTCTCTGTTTTTTATTACTTATGGGTGTCGTATTTATGTTATGTTATGAAATCTTGTTCTATGCTTTACTATGTATTTGTATGGTATCTCGTGTCTCGAGCTGGGGGTCTATCGGAAACAACCTTTCTACTTCTTTAGAGGTAGAGGTATGGACTGCGTACATCTTACCCCCCTCCCCCAAGACCCCACTATGTGGGAATACACTGGGTTTGTTGTTGTTGTTTTTTCTTAGTATTTCAGCCAAGTGAATATCATTTCGGGGATGAATAATCCCAAGGAGGAGATGTTGTAATACCCCGACTTTTCATATTCTAAACCTCTCAACTTTTCTTCACGAAACTAGATCCAGCCTGAGGAAATGGTTACTCATAAGATGACACTCTCGTCTCTATCTTAGCCTTATATCCATTCTCGTGTCATTGTATATATTTAAGGAATCAGTTTAGTTCATGATATTCAGTTCACGTATCATGGTTTAGACTCAGTCATGTAATCATGCTTTCAGTTATGTATGTTGGGTATATGATCTCGATTCCTTTAGTACTTTCAACCTAATTAGTCTTATTCGAGGACGAATGATCCCAAGAGGGAGATATTGTAATACCCTGTATTATTCTTAGCTCAGTTCAACTCCTAGTTGCATGCATAAGAGGTTTAAATCCTAAAATTTTCATTAAGTGTTGGGGACTTAGTCATTTTTAAGGCCTCTTAACTTTGAAGATTTTTAAATTGGTTTTTCCAACCCCAAGGTGTTGATTTTTGAGTTAATTCATGTTCAAGGGTGTAAGGAGTATGTCTCGGGAAAGTTTTAGAATTTTTGGACTAGGATTAGGTCGTGTTTGGATTTCATTTCCAACACCTCACCGCGATAGTGTTGCTTCGTGGTGGGTATAGCGATGAGGCCCTTGGCACGTCATGGTGCTCCTCCAAAATTCCTTCTAGTTATTAATTTAATCTTTCAAAGGGCAATCGTGTCTTTTCCTATCGATCTAATTCATAAAAACATAAATTAAAGCTTCAGTTAGGGCATTATATGCCCATTTTCCCTAGAATTTCCTCTCAAAAGCAAACTCTAACCATCTTTCAAGAATATCAAAATCAATCACCTCCTCTCCAAGAAAATCAAGAATTTAAGTTTTCAAGTCCAAGAATTTTTAAGAAAAACATCAAGATTGTGTTTCTCTTTCAAGGTTTAAGATTCAAGGTATGTGTGATGTTCATCCATGGTTTCCTTTCACCATGGAGTTCAAGAATCCTTTTTTATGTTAAATTATGAGTTTTCCATATTTCAAATGAGTTATCTCCATGAATTACTTGTTATTTTGATTTCAAGTTAAGATTACAATTATCTTCAAGTGGAATGGATTATAGTATGTTTTGGATGGTTTATAGTATGTTTTGGATTGACTCCCTAGTGCTTTGGGACACTAGATGAGTGGATCCACACTATCATTATTAGTACCTGTGGCATGGTACTGACACCCTTCCAACTAGGGTTACAGGTTGGACCCCGATTAGATTAAATTGGGGCATGTCGGTTAGATGATACCTCCCATAGTCTTAGTTCAGTATTCAGTACAAATTTTAGTTTAGGTTTACTTGACCATAGCATATAGTTCATCAATTATTTAGTTACTAGATTTCAGTAATTCAGTTAACAGATTATTTTAGAAACATTGTATGCTTGGTCTTGCATTCTTAGTATTTCAGTTTCCATGCATGCATACTCAGTTATCTCAAGTCAGTCATTATATCCATGCATAGTTAACCCATGCATTTCAGCCTAACCTTATCTCATATTCCAGTACATTGAAAGTACTGATTGCATACTTTCTTTGCACTATGATGTCTTATATCATAGGTTCGAGCGCACGGTTTCCTGACCGCGCTTAGATAGTTTAGCGTTACAGCAACAACAACAATGGTGAGTCCTTATCCTTAGAGGATAAGTTTATCTTTCATTCAGTTATGTCAGCATTTCTTTATTACAGTCAGTTTGAATTAGTTGGGGGTTTGTCCCATCAACTCCACAGTCGGTCAGTTAGAGGCTTTTCAGACATTCAAATAGTCAGTTAGTTTTATCAGCTTTATCAGTCTTGATAGATGTTTTCATACTTGGAAATTCAGTTGTATTTTCAGTATTTAAAACCTTATGGCCTTATCAGTTATTTTCCGCGTAGGTTTATTATCATTATATTGTTCAGTGCTCACAGCAGTTACCAACTCATGGGTTAGCTTGTGGTCACTTGTGACCGTAAGCACCATTGTCGTGACTAGGAGGTAGCCCCAGGTCATGAAAAAAACCAAAAGGCCGCACTTTAGTTCGGCGGAAAATTGAAAAAGAAAATTTAAGTTTAGACCACAACCTGTACAAATTATTGCCAATTTAAATTTATTAACAAAAGAGTTATTGTTGTAAAAATATTTTATAAGATTGCAACAATTTAATTTGGTTGTTGCTATTTATTAAAAGAGTACAATAGTATCATAGTTGTTGCAAAGATGTTGTTGCGATTTTTTAAAATTTAAAAATTATTATATTACAATAGAATATAGCAACAATACTTGAATGTTTGGCAACAACAAGAATATTGTGGTTAAAAATTAAAAGATATGCCAACAACTAAATCAAGTTGTTTCCATTTATTAATATAAGTCAACAATATTACAGTTGTTGCTAATTTCATACTTTCTTGTCGTGATGATTTACGTACATGTTATCTTCCTCAAACTCACTTGTAGGATTACACTTAATATATTGTTATTCTTGTTCTTATATTGACATTTGATAACATACACATAAAAACTTTTCATAAATTTGAATTGAAAAGTCTCTAATAAAAATACTTCTTCTTAACATATTATTTTTCGAATAATTCTACTATAAAGTAACTAATATCTTTAAGTGTTCAATTAAAATGGACCATAATTCAAGAGGTTAAATAAAAATTTATGAACAAATTTAGAATATAATCTATTTATTTAGCCATAATCTTTTATTATCTCAATCATAATAGGTTTCTGCTTATGGAGATGTGGTGGGTCCATTAATAGAGTCGCTTTTTTAAAGAATAGTTTTACCCTTGATTTATAATCATAGTTACTAAATAGTCAAGTGAAAAGAAAAGTAATAAAAACTATCACCAAGGATATAAACGATATTCCACAATTATTATAGAATAGAAGCTAATAAAATTGGTCAAACTCTACCAATGGTATGATCTGAAATTACCTAAGTGCCTCTGTGAGGACAATGAAAAGTTGATATTCTCGCTACTAGGGGTATAAAAGATATTCCACAATTGTTATAGAATAATAGCTAATAGAATTGGTCAAACTCTGCCAATAATATTACCTGAAATTACCCAGCTTCCCCTGTAAGGACAATGAAGAGTTGCTATTCTCGCTTATATGTAGTTAAGATATTTATTCAGACAATACTACATCATACTCTATTCATAAGATAATCGCTTGATTCTATTGACACCTTCTGCCGATGCTCCCTTATTGTTGTTATCTTTGGCTAGGCCTTTCTAGTACTCCCTCCGATCTGATTTACTATTACATTTGATTGGACACACCTATTAAGAAACAATAATTGGTATAATGGTTTTGTCATATTACCCCTATTAATAGATATTGAAAAATAATTTGTAAAATAAATAATTAATGTTAAAGGTAAAAAATGAAAAAAAATTTATCTTTCTTGATTTGTCAAAAATAAAAATTAAAATTAAAATCAAATTAAGAAAGTAATATTTAAAAAGTGAGTAAAATGATTGTGAAATTTTCTTGGATGACTCTACCCTTTGCTTTTCTAATATCCCCAGAGGTTGAGATTGTTTTTGTTTCTGAGTAGGGTACTCTACTTGTTTGAGATAATCACCAAGTTGCTCTTTCTGCTCAACAATCTCATCAGGTTGCTCCACCCGCTAGGCAACCCCATTGGTTGTACTTTATCCACTTGTGGAATGATTTGAAGTAGAAGGAATGGTAATCAGTCTTGAGACTGCATCATTCTTTTTTTTGACCTTTTTTGACAAATCATTGGCAAGTTCGACTTTACTTCTTTTGGAAGACTACATCTCTGCTTCTGATGAACTTCTTCTTTACAATATCTCACAGTCTGTACCCAAACTCTTTATCTCTATATTTGATGAATAGGTAGGGAACTGATTTATCATCCAACTTTGTTCTCTTCTCCTTTGGTAATTATGCAAAAGCTCACCTCTTTATTGATCCCTATTCTCTTTTGAATGTCAGATGCCAATGAAACTTATAGATGATGATTAAGAAGGTAATAGGTCGTCAAACTTCTTCACCTCAGAATTACTTAAGCAACTTATCCATTCTAAGGATGTTTCTCACCTTTCAAATAATGACACAATTCATCCGCTCAACTACACCATTGTGTTGTGGGGTTCCAGGAACTGTCTTTTCATCTTTGATCCCATTGATTGAATAGTACAATTCAAGTTCCCTTGAAGTGTACTCTCTTCCATTGTCAGTATAAAGAAGCTTTAGCTTTTGACCCTTCTCTCTTTCCACCATTGCATAAAACTCTGGAATACTTAAGACACCTGATCTTTGATTTTAAGGATATAAACCCATAATTTCCATGAAGAATCATCAATAAAAGTTATAAAATATTTGTTATTTCCCATCAATTCGACCCTTATTGGACCACAATCATCGGAATATACCAGATCAAGTATATTTAATTTTCATTCAGACGAAGTTTGAAATGCGATTCTATGCTGCTTATCAAACAAACAACAATCACATAGCTTTGCGTCGTACCTTTGAAAAAAGAAATACTCGATTTCTTAGATATAATTTGCATTCTTTTCTCATCCATATACCCCATTCTTTTGTGCCATAAATCCACATAAATCTCTTCTATAGAAACATTCAATTCACCTCAACATCTTTCTACTTTTGTCTTATTCAGCGTGTCATAAGCAACTCCTTTTGGAATCACCAATGCTCCCTCGATGATTCTCCATTTTTGAGTTGGAAAATAGTTCTCGTACCTATCTTGGTTCAAAGAAATTCTCAAGATCAAGGTCAATTGTAAATCATGTCATAATCTAAGTCGATGCCCTGAATGTGACATGCACCAGATACTATTGCTAGTATGAGCAAACATTCTAGCATATCACTTGAGCATACTTCTAATACAAATGAATAAAGGAGAAATAATATAAAATTTATTTAATATTTCCTTAAGGGATAAAATTTTGCCAAAGTTTATTAGCACCACACAATGTCCAACAATACTAATAGTTTTGATAAATAAAAACTGAAAATTGCAAAGTTTATCTGACAGCTACACAAACATGTGAAGCCTCTAATAAGTACCCATACTGAAGGAAAAATATAAAGAAGTCATCATATCTTTTCCAACCTCCAGATAGAAAAGAGGCTTACCAATGCTAGAAGATAGAGATCCTAATGATGCATCTGACCACGAACTTGAGAGCCAGAACCTACATCATGAAATGACGTAGCATCAAAGATGGTCAATACATTGAATGTATTGATATGTAAAACCATTTCAGGAGAATAGTACAGCAAAGGATTATCAATGACAATAAAATTCAAACTTAACTGAAGACAACTGGAAAGGAACACGAGTATAAACTGAATTTATAATTGACCAAGGTAAATTTAATTTTTTTAGTTATTCGGAGGAGCAAGTAGTTAACCAACATAAATACCATATGAGGGCATAGAGTTTGATCCTAGCTGGATTATCTAAGACATCCTATACCTTTACGAGAATAGGACATGACATGACATGATTTGTGAGCAAGTATCCATAATTAGTCCCTTTTGGGACATATAAAAAAGAGTCATCCAACTTGCGGAATAAACAACTCTACATTGGAAAATGTAGTTTTGGGCATTTGTCATTTGACCAATGCCTTCTCGGTCACCAGGTAACTCCGTTATGCTCATAATGTTATCTTATTTATTTACTATCAAACAATTAGCCATATTAGGATCATGCTCATAGTTTATCCTTTGTAGGCTCATGTATATAATTTAGCCTTTTTAGGTTCATGTTGGAAACTCAACCACTTTGGGTTTATAAGATTTTGATTGGGTACCATTTCATAGCTTTTTGGAAGAGTTACAATACATTATGATAAGGGTTCATGAACATGGCTTCTAGAACTCTTGAGGGGTTATGTTTATGAGTTAATTGAAAAAGGAATCAACTGCAAAATGTGTAACAGTTGGGATAAACCAAAATTCATTCGGAAGCAAACTCTAAAATATTGATTAAGATCCTAATGAATTATGGATAATACTATGGAGCATTGTTGTAATTATTGAGGACACAATGAATGCGTTACAACTTTGTAGTACTTAACTAAAGCACCTTTACAGAGAAGGGAAATATGCTTATAGACATCTGATTAACATGATTTTTGTTAACACTATTGGCAGATTTGAGTTTCCAGATTTCTTAGAACTACCTAGGAAAGCAAAGAAAGATTCTCAATATAGACAAACACCAAGTTTTGAATCCATGCATTAACTAATATTAGACCTGGCAGCATGTGGAGGGAAAGCAAAATAGTTTATCTCATGTTTATCAGAACAGTCTATAACAATCTTTATAGATATTTGCACATCTTAAAGTGAACAATAAAATGACATCTACTGGCTATTTGTGAGTTGAGTTACAAGACTTCAATTTTAGAAGCATAGATATGGTTTTATCATAAGAAAAATACCACAATATGCCGGTTGGAGAGTAAACAAGACATTAAAATTTCTATACTTTAGCAAATTCACAATCTTGGGAACCAATATTATGATTACATCTCCGCCTCAATAAGTACCGCAATGCTCCATTGTATTATCCAAACATCTCTGCCTCACAAACCTTGAACCACCCAATAGGAGACCTAAACCTCCTACCATACAAAGCCTCAAAAGGATATATCCCAATTCTAGAGTGGTAGCTATTATATGAAAACTCTATAAAAGGTAAATGATCAATCCAACTAACACCATAGTCAATTACGCATGCTCAAAGCATATATTTCAATGTAAGGATAGTCCTTTCTGCTTGCCCAACCGACTGTGGATGGAAAGTCGTACTAAGACTAACCTTGGTCCTTAAACCTATCTAAAAAGAATACCAAAAGTGTGATGAGAACTGAGCAACATGATCTGACATGATAGGAATAGGCACCCTATGAAACTTCACAATTTCCTTAATGAACAACTTTGCATAACCCTCCACCAAAAATTTAGTCCTCACTGGCAAAAAGTGAGCAAACTTTATCATCTTATCCACGATGACCCAAATCAAATCAAACTGATTCTGAGAATGAGAAAGACCGGTTACAAAATCCATATTAACCAGTTTCCACTTTAACATAGGCAACTCAATTTCTTTATATAACTCTCCGGGCCTCAAGTGTTGAACTTTCACTTGTTGACACACCAAGCATTTAGCTACAAAACTGGCCACATCTTGCTTCATATTGTTCCACCAATAGATTTTCTTAAGATCACAATCCAATTTTATTGAACCTGGATGAATAACATAATGTGACTCATGAGACTCAGCCAAGACCCTTTCTCGCAATCCATCTACATTAGGAACACACAACCTCCCTTGGTACCTTTAGATACCAAAACCCCCAATGTCGAAGGCCATCACCTTCTGCTAACCCACATCTCCTTTAATCATTCATTGAGACATGATCCAATACCTGCTTCTCCTTTATTTCAGTACCAAGAGATGACTATGCCATTTATTGCACAAATACACAACCATCTTTTGAGTCTAAGAGATGAACTCCAAGGTTAGACAAATGGTGAATTTACTTTACAAATTCCCTCTTATCCTCATCTACATGAGCTGGACTCTATATTTATAACCTTCTAATATCATCGGCAACCACATTAGCTTTACCTGGATGGTAGTGAAGACTCAAGTCATAATCCTTGAGTAGCTCAAGATACCTCATTTCACTGAGATTTAGCTCTTTCTGAGTGAACACATATTTCAAGCTCTTATGATCAGAAAAGATATCCGTATGTAGTTCGTACAAATAGTAATACTAGATTTTCAACGTGAATACCATAACTAACAACTCCAAGTCATGATTCAGATAATTCTTCTCATGCACTTTCTACTGCCTAGAGGCATAGGTTATCACCTTGTCATGCTGCATCAAAATGCAACCAAGCCCCACACAGGATGCATCAAAATATACAACAAAACCATCAGTTCTTTTAGTCAAGGTCAAGATCAGATCCAAAG
The DNA here is from genome assembly GCA_030864225.1 of Capsicum baccatum var. pendulum. Lineage (NCBI taxonomy): Eukaryota > Viridiplantae > Streptophyta > Magnoliopsida > Solanales > Solanaceae > Capsicum > Capsicum baccatum. Next base: position 44,364,111 of record CM061560.1, read on the forward strand.
TCATCTTATCTTTCAACTTCTCAAAACTACCTTCACAAGAATCAGACCAAAAGAACTCTACATTCTTCTGAGTTAACTTAGTCAATGAGGCAACTATAGAAAAAAAACACTCCACAAATCTCCTATAGTAACCTGCTAAATCCATGAAGCTCTGAATATCGATTGGAGTCATGGGTCTAGGTCATTTCTTAACCACTGTAACCTTTTGCGGATCCACCATGATCCCTTCACCTGATATGACATGACCTATAAAAGTAACAACGTTTATCCAAAACTCATACTTAGAGAACTTAGCATACAAATGATGGTCTTTCAAGGTCTATAACACAATAGAGAGGTGATCATCATGATCCACCTCACTCTTAAATTACACCAAAATCTCATCTATAAATACACTGATGAACAAATCTAGAAACTGACGAAAGACCCTATTCATCAAGTCCATGAATGACTCTGGGGCATTAGTCAACCCAAAATACATAATCAGGAACTTAAAATGCTCATATTGGGTATAAAAGGCAGTCTGAGGGATATCTGCCTCCCTGATCTTTAACAGATGATACTTGAACCAAAGATCGATCTTAGTAAAGAACCTAGCACCCTGAAGCTGATCAAATAAATCATATATCCTTGGAAGAGGATAATTATTTTGTTACCTTATTCAATTGCAGGTACTCAATACACAAATGAACAGAACCATTCTTTTTACACAAAAACAATATCTGTGCTCCCATAATAACAAACTGGGAATACTAAAACCCTTGCCTAAAAGATCCTTTAGTTTCTCTTTTAACTCTGCTGGAGCTATTCTATACTGGTAAATAGAGATTGGACGAGTGTCTGAAATAAAATCAATCTCAAAATCAATCTCTCTAATAGGAGAAATGCTAGGAATCTTATCAGGGAAGACCTCAAGGAATATATTTACCACAGGGACAAAATGTAAGGAAGGACCCTATGAATTAGAATCATTAACCCAGACTAAATGATAGATACAATCCTTGGAAATTAATTTCTAGTCTCTAAGATATGATATGAATCTTTCCTTAGGAACTAGTGAACCCCCTTCCCACTCAATGATAATAACATTAGAGAATTTTAAAATAACCTTATGGGTCTGACAATCTAAAGAAACATAGCACGAGTGCAACTAGTCCATCCCCAATATAACATCAAAATCAGCCATGTTTAATTCAAAGAAATCCACCAAAGTCTCCCGACAACCCAAAGATACCACACAACCCCTATAGACTCTTCTAGAAACCACAGAGTCAGACACCAGGTTAGAAATAGAAAAGGGGCTCGAAATACACTTAGAATCAAAACCAAAATGCACTTTTACAAAAAGGGGTCACATAAGAGAGAGTGTACCCTAGATTATACAAATAGTATAGATCAGAAGAAAAGAGTTTCAACATACCAATAATGATATTTGGTGATGTATCAGACTCTTAATGGGTAGTGAGAACCTAGAGTTAGTTTCGACCAGTGCCGAAGCAAGATGCGGCACCCTTTGGTGCAGGAGCTGATGACGAGGCAACCAAAAACTTATTTTCCCTAAAACAACCTTACCTATGTAACAGATATTAACCATATGCCCTAGTTGACCATATTTAAAACACGTCCCTTCCCTTATCATAGAAACCCTAATGCAATCAATCACAAAATCTGTAAGAAGGATATGCTGGAGCTGATTGGGACCCACTAGCTTGAGATTGGGTGCCCTGTGCCCTAGAACCCCTACCACCCTAAAATAATCCATCACCAGACGACTTTGGGTAAAGAGAAATAGTCGTTGAGTAGGAACAAAACACTCTCACTTTTTCTTAGACCACTTTCCACCCTCTCTACTGCTGTGTTGCTGACTTCTACTCTGGTAAAATAAAAATCTAAACTTCTTAATCTTCTTCTCTCCAATTTCAGTCTGTTTCTTGTTCTTCTCTTTCTCAATAAGTTGCATGTAAACCACAAGCCAAGAAATATCCATATCCTTGTTCAACAAGGAAACCTTACTTTATAAAATCAAATCATGGGACAACCATGAAGCAAATTTCCTCATTCTATACCTCATTCTAGACACTAAATCCAGAGCATATCGAGACCACTAATAAAATTTTAAGGAATACTCCTTGACCATTATTCTGCCTTACCTTAGAATCACGAAGTCTTTAGCCTTTGCCTCCCTTAACTTTTGAGGAAAGAAGCAATTAAGAAAATATCTAGAAAAGTACTCCCACAAGATAGACTCAATATCCACACCCCTGAGCTGATCCCTGATGTTCTATAGAAATACAACACTTTCGACGCTCAAAATGAGAAAAAAATGTAAGTTGTTGAGGCCATTTTGTTAGATATGATCTGTTTTGGATATGTTTGTAGGAAATCATATTTTAGATGCTAAGTTCATGAAAAAAGTGAAAAAAGTTTTTTTGGCTATTTTTTTGAGCAATTATGGATGTTCGGGATATTTTCTGGCTTGATTGTGATCAATGCATATTCGAGAATTGAAGAAGAGTTGAAAATACTGACTCTCGGCACTTAATAAGTCAACTAACAAACCACATGTAGACCTACAGACCACAAGTAGACAAAGCAGATGCTAAAAGTCCAAAATTTTGAGAGCTGACTTGTAGAATTTTTCCCATCCAGTACCTGTGACCCGTACCTGTGTCGAGATCCAGACCGCAGGTAGTACCTACGCCCGTGACCAGACTGCGGGTACTGACTACATGTGGCCACCGACTCAATTTTCTCCTATTTTGTTCGGGCTTTATTTTTACGGTTATCTTATGAACTATAAATACCACTTTATGTACTTTTTAGGAGTTACACACTTTTGATACTCACAAATATATTTTAATTCCAAGATCCAATTTAGATTCTCTTCTATTAACTTTAGTTCATTAATTGAGTTACGATTTTGGGTTTTTATTCATCTTATATTTGTGATTCATCTAAGACTTCAATTATGAATGTCATTGATTTTGTTACAAACATGAGCAGCAAAAAACCCATAGCTAGGGTGGTGCAAACCTTGGCTGATTGACAAAGTAGGGCAAGTGTGATTGTTGAATTGAACCAATACCCATTGCATGTATTGCATTATCTTCAGTATAATAGTTATCTTAGAGGTTGCAAATGTTAGGATCCCGCCTAGATATTTTTACTTTCTCCAAAAGAGGAGTAGTGACTAGGAAAAAATAATGACAATAGTAATTTGAGGTTTAACTATCGATCCACACTACTAGGTAATATCTAACTAATATGGTTATATTTCATCTAATAACTTGATACTCAAAATGCAACAGTTAACTGGGATCAAGATAAGGGTTAGTAATGCAACATCCTAAGACTCAAAAGGTAAAGGGTAAAATCCTTCTACTTGTCCAAAAGACTATAGAAGGTACATAACTTATTGATTATGCATGCAAGGTATTGGGTTAGGTTAGCAATGCATGATAAATGTATGGAGTTAAGAAGCTAGGTGGAACACAATCCTAGTGTTCACCTATGCCTGATTATAACCTAACTAAATATCATTACTTGCTCGACCCCAACCTTTGTTGGTTTACTATATCTTGACAACGACCTTATCATCATCCAAAAGGAGGTATTACTTGGACGTCATCAATAAATTGGCACCGTTGCCAGAGAATATAATGTTTATTTGTGGATTGAATCATTGTAATTTTTAGGTTTTCCTTTTTGTTCTTAGTTGGGAATACACCGGTGTAGGCCTAGCACATAGAGTAAAGGCAATCCCTTACTCCCACTGATTTTAGAGAAGATTCTACACTTGTATAGTAGGATGTCAGAGTCGGAGCGGTACCATCTCCTAAAGATGGAGCTCAAGAGGATGTTGATAGACAGACTGGTGAGCGATTATCTCAGAAAAAATTATTTGAGCAAAGACAGGTAGCAGACCGTCGAGTAACACTTGGTGGAAATCAAAATAGAGTTAGAGGAGGCCGACCTCAAGTGATACCAGCATATCAGTATGTTCAGTCGTATGAAGATGATGATAAAGATTTGGGATACATTGAGCAGGTTGGTTGTAACACCCAGTATTTGTATCTAGCTTCGATTCATCTCTAGATCATCAAATATCTTATTTCATAGATGAATACCTTATTATTTTCTGTGCTATTTTCAAGATTTCGACTTTTTATCATATGAGAAATTGAATAATCATTCTATCGATACCAAATTCACCTAAATCCAACACTCGAGCAAAGAGTTAGATTGATTTTAGTAAGACAGTGTACCACCTGGTACTTTAGCGCGTCGCAGAGTTAGCCAAAATGGCAATTGTAAAAAAAACTAGTGAGACTCCGCGATATTATCACATCGTGCCAAGGTTTAATTTTAGAATTGTCAAATTCCGGTGCACCAACGCAATTCCACCGCATCACGGTGCCATTCCAGTTCGCAACCAAGGTGGCAACGCGATTTCCACCACGTCGCGCCGCTTGCCAATTTTCCAGTCGTCAACTTTCCAATGAGATGGCACAATTTCACCGCATCGCGCTAGCGTGAAAAATTGGAATTTTTTTCAGGTTCCATTATTTAAATTTTAGGGACCATTTAGTAATTTTGCTAAAACTCCAATTAGTCTATATACGGAATTTAAATCCTTAATAGCTAAAATTGCTCATTTATTTTCACTATTCCTCAAGAACAAAAGCATTATATCTCAAAGACAGAAAACTCTAACCCCTAAGTTTCTAAGCAATCTCACGAATCCCTTTAAGAGTCTTCAAGAACTTCAAGAATCTAGATTTTCAGGTATGTTAGATGTTGATTCTTGGGTTCCTTCCACCCAAGAAGTTCAAGAATTCCTTTTTTAAATTATAAATATTGTTATTTATGTGTTTTCATGATTTATGTGAATTGAGATTGAAGTTTATGATGTTGTTAAGTTTTAATTCATATTTTGGTTATGAAGTTCCAAACTTTGGTCCTAGTATGAGGTGAATTTCATGATATTCAAAATAAAACCTACAAGATGTGGGTTGATTGATGTAACCATGTTAATTAGGTGTATTGAATATTGTATGACCAAAGTATGCTCCCCATACATTTGATAAAATGCTTGTGTAAAGGAAATAGGGTCATTATAGCATGTTGACAAGAAACCCCAATTATGTATAGGTTCATGCATGCCAAGTATTTGTTGAAAAGCCTTAGTGAATGAATTATAATATGTTACATGCATTCCTATTCATGTGTATTCCTTATTAAATGAGTTATGCGATAATAGCATGCCTCCCTATGCGTTTACATATTTAAGACTTTCAAGTGCTTGGAGAGAGGTAAAATAGTCAAATCACACAAATTTAAATATTTCACCTAAATTACCAAAAAATCAAGTCGCTGCATAGCATAGTAACTTCTTAGAAGTTATGGATATCCATATATATATATATATATATATATATATATATATATATATATTATTTCATAACAAACCAATTATTAAAAATAATAATATGCTAGATATCATAGTTTATTCACACTTAAAATAGTAATATATAATTAAATTTTAAAAGAAAATTCACCTAGAATTAGAATGACTAATCAATTTATTGTGAAAAAAAATCTAATAATCCAACGAAATACCTGAACTTACAAGTGAATTTATCACTTTAATCATAGCTACTATCAAGATTGGAAAACATTTATAACATACTAAAATTTAAAAAATGTACCTCAAACATAAGCAAATTTGTCTCTTCAATCTTAAGATATATTAAGATTTAACACACGCACACAAAAATTAGTTAACAATTGTCTATAAAAAATAATTGATAATTTATTTATTGTAAACTTAAGAACCATACTAAATTTGTAGAATACTATTCTCAAATCACAGGCTAATTTATTTCTTTAATCATAAATACTATCAAAATTGTAAACCTCAAGAAACCTGGATATTTCGTCAATCAATAAACCTACCTATGAAAAAGCAAAATTATTAAAAAGTAGCAATTGATTTTAGAATAAATTTTATATCTATTTAAATAATATAGCCTGTACAAAATAAAAACAACCATTAGAGCCTCTTATTAAAAATAATACATGATATGCCATATCTAATAGTTTATTTATAACTATAACAATTGCATAAAGTTAAATTTTATAAGAGAATTCATATAGAATTAGAATGACTAACTAATTCCTTGTGACAGAATGTCATAATCCAAAAAATTTGGTTAAAATTATAAATAAGTCAAAATATTAAGTAACTTAATATCTTAATAGATAATCGTTAATTGAGAAGTTTTCTATAACTTTTATTTTTTTAAATTTTTTTAAAAAATATTAAAATCATAAAAGAAATTAGCAATTCTGTAAAAAAAATATATAATAATTTATTTTTGTAAACCTAAAAGACTTACCAAAATTTTAGAAAACTTACCTCAAATCACAAGTAAATTTGCCTCTTTAATCATATATACTATCAATATTTCACAAAAAAATACTTCTCAATTAATAATATAATTGTCTATCAGGAATACATATCTAAGCAAAATCCGTAAACAATCAATTTACACCATATCGATTAATGTGTCTCATTTAATGTTACCAAATCTATCAAAACTACATACAACTTGATAAAAAGTTAAAAGGAGGGATACCAATGTATCGGTGAAGCTACAACAAATTCAAGCCAATTATAACTAAACAGTCATGCAACACTAACATCTTGAGCTGGTGCGTTTCTCTCACCTTTGCACCTATTATATTTTACAATTTGGTGCGTAATTAGAATTATTGTAATTTGTACACATCCAGTCCTATCACGCCTTTGATTTGCCCCTTTGCCCTTTCTTTTGTAAGGAACAAATGTAAGAATCACTTTTCAAATAAAAAGAAGTATATTCCTATACATAGTTATAATTGACTCCTTAATTTGTCAGTTTTTAAGAAGGAAAAAAGTTACCTCCTGGCTTATATTTTTGGACTCATTCATTTAGTAAAAGTACATTACTTCTCCTAATATCTCTTATCATATTTTTTGTAAACAATATTATAAATATAATGGTATAATAAATGAAGAAATAAGTGAAAAGTCAATTATTCTATTACAAAGACTTTTAATGATGAGCTAAAAGTTTGAATTATTTTTCTAAAGGTATTTACACTTTTAATATATTGTACATACATTCCAAAAACAATATACTCTCTTTGTTCGGATTTACTTGCCACATTTTGATTTGATACACCTATTAAGAAAATAGTAATTAGTATAGTGTCTTTATCATATTATCCCTATTAATTGATGTTTAGTACTCCCTCTGTTCAACTTTACTTGTCATTATTGTTCAAATTTAATTTTCATTTTTAATTGCTATTTTTGACAAAACAAGAAAAAATAATATTTTTCATGTTTTACCCTTAACATTAATTACTTATTATCAAAATCATTTTTCAATACCTATTACTAAACAACAATTAATAGGGGTAATGTAATAATTGTTGGAATATATACTATTAACCATGTATTTGAATATAGTATTTATTATAGAAAAATTATTTATTTAATATTGATTAACTCGTCCATCTTCTAGAATCTTTAAAATAGGAAATTATGGTGATATTCTTGTGGTTTAGATCCCTAGGTTCGTGAAATTGTGGAAAAATCGATGGATATGAGTAGTTTTACCTAGAATTGATTTTAGATTGTTAGTTAACGGTTATTAGCATGACTTAGTGCCTCTAAAATATGAAATTGATGGTTGGAGACCTTGAAGTTAACAAAAATGGAATCTATAGCCTTAAAACTCCAATAAGGGAGATGGTTGGATATGATATAACTTGTTGAGTAATTAATCCTTAGATAATGTTTTAGAGCATGAATAAGGGTAGAATTAGTGAGTTTGAATTTCAAAAGTATTTATTCTTAGATAATTGACCATTCTAAGGTCCGAAGGAAGGGAAGGAATATTCTTGGTGTGACTTGCTCGTTATAGAATCTATAGCTGAGGTAGCGCTACTAGAAATTATCCCTATTGCAACAAACCTTTGGGCAACGATTCCAAAAGCGTTGCTATAGAGTATCTATTGCAACACTTTCAACGGTTGCAAAATAAATTATTTTAGTTGAATTATTTTGTGCTATAAGTGTTGCTATTGATGGATAATATTGTAATATGATGACTTATAACAACGGTTGCACGAACTATTGCCATAAAATCACCCTTGAAAATACTTAATTGACGAAAAAAAAGCTATTGCATGGGCTGTAATTTATTCCATCCCAAAATTTTCACTATATCGGCCAAAAATTAAAATAAATTTTTTCCCATTGCTGTTGAAAATTTCCCGATAGCATTTTGCAATCTTTTCTAGCAACACGATGATTCGCCTCCTCCTCCCTGGTTAATGAAGCCTCCACCGTCTCCATCAAGATCTCCGTCACCACACACCGCCAGTATGCTCCATCCACACACCACACACCGCCAGTACACTCCGACCACACACCAGTACGCAACCACAATCACCACCAATCAACCACCAGTACGTGCTCCGACCAGAAATCAGCTTCTTCACTGCTCTGACAACCACTTCGATTTCAGCTCTTAATTTGCACTTCAATTTCTGAGAAAATTTGGGGTTTTCTTCTTTAATTTGGTGATTTTTAGGTTAGTATATTCTTCTAATTTATTGATTCAACCTTTTGTATGGCGAGTGCTATGTTTCTTTAAGTTCAGATGAGGAATTAGACCTTGAAGAGCTTGAAAATATTCTTGCTAAACTTTAGGAGGCTGTGAAATCTGATGTTAGGCAGGTGTCTATTTGGAACACTTTTGGCATCATACTTCTTAGAACTGGTCGTAGGGGACCTCAAGTGGTAAAAACCCTATGGGTTGCACAAATAATTACAAAACGGTGAACAAGCATGTATATGTCACTAGATTTCTCTTCTCCTTTTAAGTCTAATAGACTACCTATATAATTATTAAATACATTTGGGTTATTCTGTAATTAGATATTCTTCAGTTCTGTATATATACAGCTGTAACCCCTTCAATATCAATAAGATCAATTATTATTAAATTATATCATGGTATCAAAGCTAGGGTTTCTTCTTCCGCCCAAACCCTAATCTCTCCTCTTTTCCGACGTGTGTGCGCCGCCGCCACCGTCTACACCACGCCGCACGGCCTCCCTCCTCCGTCGTAGGTCGGCGCCATGGACAAGGTTGTTGATCCTCTGTCAAATTTACCGTCTGGAGTAAAATTACTGCTCAGGAATCTCCACAACCTCATCCCCAAAAAATTATCTGACAACAACTACCCGGCCTGGGCACTTAACGTCCGCACCGCCCTCGCAGCCAACTTGCTGCTCGGATGGATTGACGGTGCGGAGAAGCCGCCGCCCGAGACAGCCGAGAAAGACGGCGTCATGCTCCCAAATCCCGACTACCTTCCGTGGATGATCGTAGACACTCAGATCCGAGCCTGCCTTCTCGCAGTTATTAGCCCCTCTGTGCACAAACATGCCCGGGGTTTTCTCACATCGGCTTCACTTTGGGATGCACTAGCCACAGGGTACAACTCTGTGTCCACGGCTCATATTTTTCAGTTGCGTGACAGATTGCATACTCTTCGGAAGGGAACGAAGACGATGACTCAATACCTTGATGATGTGGCCTCTATTCTGTCTGACCTAGATGCTGTGAACGGGATTATTCCTGAACGAGACGTGGTGAATGCCGTGATACGTGGTCTTCCGGCTGGCTATTCCTCTCTCAAACAGCATATTCGCCTCTCACCTGTCGAAATCACTCTGAATCAACTGTCTGGATGGCTTAATGCAGAAGAATTGAATCTAGACATGGAACACAAATTACTGCTCGGAGAAGCCAGTTCCACCCCTGGCGTCACGGCTCTTTACTCGGCTGGCAGCGGGGGCTCGGCCAGGGGTCGCGGTGACGATCGCCGTAACCAAGGGCGAGGCAGCGGCGGCGGTGACCGTCGGAACGCCGGGCAGCAAGGCAGAGGCGGGCCTCCACCGAGGGACGGCTTCCAGTCAGGCCGCGGACAGGGACGAGGAAACCAGCGGGGACCCACACGAGATCTTCCGACGTGCCAAATTTGTGCTAAGCGGGGCCATTCTGCGGCTAATTGCTGGTATCGTTATGATGACTCGCAGAATGTAAATAGCCAGTCCGGAGGATCAAGGGCGATGCATGCGTCCACAAACGCTCAATCTGGCGATTGGTATCTAGACACAGGTGCTAACACCCATGTGACGTCGGATTATTCACAACTTCAAGCTCCTCATCCGTATCATGGCTCAGAAACTATTACAGTAGGCAATGGTCAATCCCTTCCCATCACAAACACCGGCTCTGGGTATGTCTATACCCCAAATGGTAAATTTCATCTCTCAACCCTTCACCACGTCCCTTCCCTCACATCCAATCTTTTATCTGTTTATCGCTTTACTAAAGAAAATAACTGCACCCTCATTTTTAATGACACCAATTTCCAGATAGTGGACAATACCACGAACCGGGTGCGGTACACGGGCCGCTGTGAGCATGGGCTATACACTCTTCCATCCAGGTCTCCGTCTGTTGTGAGTCAAGCCATTCTCTCGTCCACTTGGCATCGCCGGCTTGGGCACCCATCATCCGCCATCACCAAATCCATTTTATCTTCCTTAGGTTTTAATTTTTCAGAAAAATTACATTGCGAGTCCTGTTCAGTGTCTAAATCTTGTCGTTTACCTTTTTCACTGTCTGAACACAAGGCCACTGCGCCATTTCAATTAATTCATTCTGATGTTTGGGGTCCAACCTCAGTTCCTTCTGTTCAAGGTTTTCGTTATTATATCTGTTTTGTTGATGATTACAGTAAATTCACTTGGCTTTATACTCTGAAATTTAAATCCGAAGCTTATACTGTTTTTGTCAACTTTGACCGAATGGTTCAAAATCAATTTAATGCCCAAATCAAAATTTTTCGAAGTGACAATGGCAAAGAATTTGTCAACAATGCATTTGGTGTTTTTCTTCAAAATCTAGGGGCTCTTCATCACACTTCATGTCCATATACCCCTGAACAAAATGGCGTTGCTGAGCGCAAACACCGTCACCTAATAGAAACAGTTGTTGCGCTCCTCCATGATTCCACCTTACCTGTTTCCTTTTGGGTTGATGCCCTTGCTACTGCCAACTACCTCATAAATCGCATGCCCACTCACACTCTCTCCAACTCCACTCCATATGCCCGTCTCTACAATCATCCACCCGACTACATCCATCTCCGCCCATTTGGGTGTCTAGTTTATCCCTGGTTGCGTCCACACACTCAACATAAACTTCAACCTCGGTCCACCCCTTGTGTCTTTCTAGGCTATCATCCCACTATCAAAGGTTACAAATGTTTCGATCCTGTATCTCAGAAAACATATGTTTCCCGTCATGTTCGTTTTGTGGAGGAACAATTTCCTTACACAAGTCTTTCCTCTACTCCATACTCCCCCAATCCACTTGGCATTGTGCCATTATTTCCGTCCTTTTCACCCGCTCATGCTCCGGCTCACTCGGCACCTAACCCGGTACCCCACTACACCACTACCCACCCGTACCAACCACCTAGCCACTCGAACCAACCACCCACCCACCCGAACCCCCAAACCTCCCACCCGAACACCCAGCCGACTGCCACACAACCCACCACTTCCCTACATCATACTCCTAACACACATACAGCCACCCCATCCACCGCTGCACATCCCAGCTCCCACGGCAGCCCCACCCAACCCCCGTCCACACATCATACAACTCCACCACCCCTTCCTAATCACCCTCTGCTCAACACTCACCCTATGACAACCCGAGCCAAGGCCGGTACCTTCAAACCCAAAGCCTACCACACTCAAATACCCTTTGATGCACATCCCATAACTGAGCCTACTACCTACAACCAAGCCTCCAAAAATAGTTTCTGGTGCCAAGCTATGGATGAGGAATTTCAGGCTCTGACTGAACAACGTACATGGGATTTGGTACCTCTGCCTAGTAACCGAAAGTCTATTGGGTGCAAATGGGTGTTTCGCATTAAACGAAATTCAGATGGATCTCTTTCTCGCTATAAAGCACGTCTGGTTGCAAAAGGGTATCATCAGGAGTATGGTGTGGATTATAAGGAGACCTTCAGCCCTGTTGTTAAGCAACAGACTATTCGTCTGGTCTTGTCTCTTGCTCTTCACTATGATTGGCCGCTTCATCAGTTAGACGTCAGCAATGACTTTCTTCATGGTCATCTTGAGGAAGAAATCTATATGGTTCAGCCACCGGGATATGTTAATCCCAACCGTCCTCACTATGTTTGCAAGCTTCGCAAATCACTGTATGGCCTGAAACAGGCCCCACGTGCCTGGTACACACGCCTCTCTACTTTTCTGCAGGGTCTTGGTTTTTGCACCTACCATCATGACAACAGCCTCTTCACCCTTCACTGTTCTCGAGGGACTGTCATCATTCTTATCTATGTGGATGATATTGTTATTACAGGCAGCTCGTCATCACTCATCACTGAAATTACTGAGGCTATGCATCGTGACTTCAAACTTAAGGACCTCGGTCCTCTGGAGTTCTTTCTTGGCCTCGAACTCATCCGCAAATCGGGAACCATATTGATGCATCAGACAAAATATACCTTTGAACTTCTAAATCGAGCTGGAATGACAGACTGCAAACCCGCGGTCACTCCCATGGCAGTCCGCCAATCCCCAGGGCCGAATACTCCCTTTGCCGATCCTACACTATATCGGAGCCTCGTCGGTGGACTTCATTATCTTGCTGTTACTCGTCCGGACATCCAATATGCAGTCAATCGAGTCTCCCAATCAATGCATGCTCCCACAGAACAACACTTTCAGGCCTTGAAACGCATTCTGCGCTATCTTCAAGGTACTCTTCACTGTGGAATTTTATTTCAAAAGGGCTCGTTTGATATATCTGTTTTTTCTGATTCGGATTGGGCTAACGACAAAGATGATCGGAAGTCCACTACTGGATATATTGTTATGATGGGACCGAATCTGATTTCCTGGTGCACCAAGAAGCAAACGCGAGTGTCCCGTTCCTCCACAGAAGCAGAATATCGTGCCATGGCTGCGGGTGTTGCTGAAGCCATGTGGTTACGATACCTTACGGATGCACTTGGCATTCCCCCGACGAAACCACAGATTTATTGTGACAATCAGTCCACTATTTGTGTTACCAAAAATCCAGTCCTTCATGATCGTATGAAGCATGTTGGGTCCGACTGTCACTTTGTTCGCGATGAGGTACTTGCAGGAACGATGGCCACGCACTATGTCCCATCTACTGACCAGCTTGCTGATATTCTCACCAAGCCTCTTCCGTTACAGCCTTTTCAGTATCTCTGTTCCAAGCTGTCCCTCGTTACCGCTGATCAGCTTGCGGGGGGATAATAGACTACCTATATAATTATTAAATACATTTGGGTTATTCTGTAATTAGATATTCTTCAGTTCTCTATATATACAGCTGTAACCCCTTCAATATCAATAAGATCAATTATTATTAAATTATATCAAAGTCCTGCACATTTGATCATATCTACTGATGATTCAAATTGGCCGCTGGAACTTCTCCCTTTCATTAGAAACAATGGAGTCTTCAGTATCGCGTCTTATTTAAGTCATGTGAAGAATGAAATTTGAGTTATGTAGGCGTGGTAGTTCCAAATGAAATTAGGTTTACTAATGTTTCTTCAAGTTGAAGAAAAATCCTACCCAGTATGTCTATAAAAGAGAGAGAAAAGGTTAATCGACTCATACTATGTTGAGATTATAGAAAATGTGCCTAAGCTTTTCCAACCTGGTAATGTGGCTCTTAGCTGCTCACTCTGATTGCATCACTGGCAAAAATGATGCAATAGCTTCAGACAGATGGGGTATGTAGATGATAATGTCAGAAACCTACCACTCAAAAACAAAGTATACGTATCTTAGATTTCTAAAAAATACTTTTTCTTATGACGGTGGTGTTCGGGCTAGCTTCTTTGTACCTCGACTATTCCCCAACACCTTTTTCCTCCCATCAGGACAAGTACCTGGCAACTCTGGCAGCTGAGGCTTATGCAGATTGGAAAAATCACATGGTTCTGGGATTTGAACCTGAGACCTCATAGTTCTCCCACTTCGATGACAACTTGGCCACACCTTTTGGGTGCTTAAAAAGCATATTATATTTTGATAGCAGTCATGGTCGTTCTATTAAGAGAGAAGTGTTTATGTTTTAGGCAGGGAGACCATTTTCAGGAAGTAACCTAGTTATTCCACCATAATAAATGGGAGAACCTCGAGGTATTACAAACCATAATAAGAAGTGTTTATGTTGTAGGCACTTCTGATCCTTTTCATATGTTTTTTGTTTTTTCCTGTACTAGTATTACAAAAAGATTTTTATGATATATCTGATGAATGATTCTACAAAAACATACCCAGTATAATCCCTCCTTGACAAAGTCCTTCCGTTGGTTATCTTCATTCACTTCGAGGTTCTATGCTTCCTCCTTATATAGCTTTTCCTAAAATGCTAATTCATGTTTGTCGGATAGTATCTACCACAAGAAATGAGTAGAGAAAAAAATTGACGTCTTAATTTGGTGATAATCAAATTGTAATCCTCCACAGGATGTTCTATTTCTCTCCTTGTACATTAATCAGGTAAAGGATGTCAGTTTTCCATAATCTCTTCCTCTTGCTTTCCAAACCGATAGAATAGGTATGTTCCAGGAAGAACAGGAAAAGATAATAGATAGAATTGATTTCCATTCGCTTCTCAAGAAAAAAAAAAGAATTGATGTCCATTCACATGCAACAGTAGAATAATCTTTAGCCCCTCCAGGATGCCTTTTGCAAGCAAAGTAACCAGCAATTAAACATGTTTCTTTTCTCAACTTATCTCCAGTTAGGATAGTACCTGCCCAATGACTTCCCAGCAAAGGTAGTTATCAGTATTGGCACCTTAGGGCTCTACATTGCCAGCGGTGGGATACCATGTCTCTCTTGTGGAAGCAATTCTAAATGTATTTACTTATAAGGAAATAGGACATGGACAGGTAAACGAGAACAAATTGATCTAAGTAGGATAAAAATGTAATCTATTTCTACTTATAAAAAATGAAAAACAATTTTTTTTAATCAATTTCTAAGCTTCTCTTTGCTGGTGAGCTACAGAATCCCTTTATATAGTTTCATGACATTTAAATATGTTTTTTGCTCATTTTGAGTTGTAGTTATAAAGGATCCTAATTGGTGACAAATATGAGCACTTGAAGCAACTTTATATGACTATTGATTTTACTTAAGTCCATCCTATTAATTTTTGTGAGAAATGTTTAATATAGCACTTAGAACTGTATGTCATTTTGAT
Organism: Capsicum baccatum var. pendulum; assembly: GCA_030864225.1. Classification (NCBI taxonomy): domain Eukaryota; kingdom Viridiplantae; phylum Streptophyta; class Magnoliopsida; order Solanales; family Solanaceae; genus Capsicum; species Capsicum baccatum. The sequence continues at coordinate 44,379,535 of CM061560.1, forward strand.
TTCCTTCTTTTGATCAGTGATACTATGGTTTTTTTCTTACCTAGGATCCTAAGTTTCAGTTGGAAATGTCAAGCACTTATCAAACTGTGAAATGTGATAAGGCTTGTCCCTGTGACCTTAAAAGGCAGCAGTGTATTTATGAAAGATGGTATGCTGAGATGAGTTCAAGTTTTGGGTTGCTTGGAGAGAACGTCATATCTTTTGGAAATCTAAGTGAGCTTGGACCGCAATGAGCTATTTTTGGATGTTAAATTGCAGAAACTGGTGATCTTTACAGCCAATGGGCAAATGGTATAATGGGCTTGGGCCGAGGGGATGTCAGTATAGTTGATCAACTTGTTGAAAAATATGTAATCAGTGATTCTTTCTCCTTATGCTATGGAGGTATGGATTTTGGTGGTGGGGTGATGGTTCTTGGTGGAATAAACCCCCCTGCTCACATTGTCTTTACTAAATCAGATTTTGGTCACAGGTATGTATTGGAAATAATTTTTTATATACATAGGAATGTTAGGTCTCCTCCTAACAAATACACTTGATAAATCTTACGCATTTACTCTAGTCTCGGGTGACAATAGCCCGTACTACAATATTGAGCTGAAGGAGATACTTGTAGCTGGGAAGCCACTGAAAATAAATCCTCGGGTTTTTGGTGGAAAATATGGGACTATTCTTGATAGTGGTACAACCTGTGCTTACCTTCCAGAAGCAGCATTTATAGCTTTCAAGAGCGTTGTAAGATATTGTTATCTACATATTTGCCAATATTTCTGTCATTTGTTTGATCCTAATCTGCCTGAAAAACGAGTAGTGTCAGAAAAACGCTATTGGTGAAAAGAATAGGGTTAAGGGCTACGTACACCCCACTCTCCCCAGACCCCACTCGTGCGAACACACTGGGTATGCTGTTGTTAATATTAGCAGGTAATATTTTCAATATATACAGAGTTCCTTGCAAGTTTCTAGACATCTTTGATGTTGTCTTTCATTGCTTTTGCTGCATTATAGTTAGTGAACGGAAAAGTGGATCATTAGGGGGTTATATCTTTAAATGCTACTAAGTCTATTCCTTTCTAGATGAACCTCTTCGCTCTTCTTTTCAGGTGATGAAAGAGTTTCATTCTCTGAAACAGATCAAAGGGGCTGATCCTAGTTTTAATGATATTTGCTTTTCAGGGGTTGGAAGGTATTATATGAAGAATTCTGAAATTAATTTGGCGTCTTATGATTTTCTTATTTAAATTTGTTTTCTTCCTATTGTTGGTGTTACCCATATTATTAATATCATATATGTTCCAGCGACATGTCACTACTCGCAAAGAACTTTCTTCCTATTGATATGGTATTCAGGGATGGTAATAAACTAATAAGCTGATCTTGTTCAAATTTCTTTTCTTCCTACTGCTGGTTTTACCCATATTATTAATATTATATATATTCCAGCGACATGTCACAACTCGCAAAGAACTTTTCGCCTGTTGATATGGTATTTGGCGATGGAAATAAACTAACTCTCTCTCCTGAAAACTACTTGTTCCAGGTAAGCATCTTATTCTGCTTTAGTACTTTATTAACTATCTTGCCCGACACTAATGTAGAGTCAGATCTACTGGCTTCTTTTTCTTTTTACTATTTTGTATTGATTATCTTCCCCCTTTTCCATTGTACCTTGTATGTTTTAAAGCACTTCAAAGTACGTGTTGCTTATTGCATAGGAATTTTCCCAAATGGAAAGAATCTAACTAGTCTTCTTAGAGGTACTTTTCACTACTTGACAAGGTTCATCTTCCTGACTCTTCCCTTGTTGAAACATGCATGCTTCTATTTGCAACAGGAATCATTGTTCGCAACACTTGTAACTTACGATCGTGAAAATGAAAGAATGGGTTTTTGGAAAACTAATTATTCTGAGTTATGGGACAAACAGAAATCATCTCCTTCACCTCCATCTCCATCTACGCCAGTGGTTTCAGGCTTGGATAACCGAAACTCCACTACACATGTCTCCTTCACCAGCTCCTAGTGGACCTCCTGGGTACAATATACCTAGTATGAAGAGAGTTTTTCTCCACATAGTATTTCTACTTGAAGGTTACTCTATCCAGTAGGGTGCTGTCGTAAGTAGAACTGCTTTTGTTTTAGCATTTCTACTAGGAAGTTCTGAAGCTGTCTAGATTAATTAAAACATAGGGTCATTTTGATTAAACTGGAAATCTCTAATAACGACTTCAAGGAACACTGAAAACTCTTAGTCCCCTTTTATACCCTTTCAGATCTACTCAGATCTTAGATAGGCTAGATAACCTCAATGATTCTGTTAAATTCACTACTCCTGATTGGTTAGTGCTGTTGGGAAAAATGGACTATTTTTCCCGCCCCTTCCGGACCGCTTTCAAGCAGAAAATAACAGAGAAATTAAAGAGAATAACAACACACAAACTTAACGTGGAAAACTCCCCAATTGGAGAAAAACCACGGGCCTCCCAGAAAAATATTCACTATATGAAAATTATTACACCATACAATACACAATATTTTTCTCACACTCCCTCACTTCCTAAAATACTATTCTCAAAGAGATCTCCAAGAGAATTATCTCTAAAACTCTTTAATAGTAAACAAGGAAAAGAATATTTTTGTGTGTATCAACAATGAAGGAGGTGGAAGTTTATTTATAACTCTCGAATCCCCTCCCAACCAAAGTAAATTTCCGATATGGGAGGTTTTCTTTTCTTCAAAACAACTTCAACAAGTGCCAATTACCAAAGCAGTGTGTTCGTCTTTTTGATATATTTGATATTTTTGTGGACAACAGTTCTGTACTACATAAATGGTCATTTTGAAATTTGCTATTCTTGAAAGATGAGCCTTGGCATAAGAATATGTAGTGGGTTAGCTAGTTTTGTTTATTAGTGGACTTGTGTAAAGTTCAAAGTAAATTCTCTTTATGGAACCTCTACAGATCAAATCACTGCAGCTTTGAAAGCAGACTCGAAAGCAGCTCACATTTGGACAAATCTAGCTAATGCTTATTACTTGATGAGTGATAATAGGAGCTCTGCTAAATGCTTGGAAAAGGTGCTTCTTCTTCAATCTTGAAACCTCTCTTTTATCTAATGTATAAGTAAATTACACTCTTTTGCTTTAATGAGTAGGCAGGAAAAATTGAACCTAACTTTCAGCAACAAGATATGCTGTTGGAGTTCCCCGCATCAGGGATGCAGAATCTCAATGAGCAGCTCTCATGGGTTGGTAGTGAGATGGAGTTCACTGCATCTAATGTATAAGCTTGTTGAATTATGATATTATTTATGAATGATTTTGTTTTGTGATGTGTATATTTGTGTTATAATTTATTATGTATGTAAACACAAATTTACATTAATACGAGTGACTATTTATATAAATCATTTCAATTTAATAACATATGGCAATAATTGTTGCAATATATCAATAAACTATTGCAATAGGTAGTCAAAAAGCATTGCAACATAATAACAAAAGCGTCGCAATGGATACTATTGCAACGGTTAGTAACCATTGCAATAGATGAAAATAGGTGTCTCAATAAGTAATGAAATAGTTGTAATAGGTACTCAAAAAGCGTTGCAACAGAATAACAAAAGTGTCGCAATAGAGGCTGTTGAAACGATTTAATGTCGTTGCAATAGATTCTATTGTAACGGTTAGCAACCGCTCCAATGAAAATAGGCATCTCAATAAGTCAAAAAATAACCGTCGTCATAGGTCAAGCTATGGCGACGGTTGTCTGAAACCGTTGCCATAACTTGACCTATGGCGACGGTTCAGACAATCGTCACATAAACAGTTGTCATAGACCTATTGCAACCCCTACCTATAGGACGGTTGTTGAACCGTTGCGGTAGAGCTATGACACCGGTTTTATTGTCTATTGCAACGGTTTTGCAACCGTCACCATAGGGGTAATTTCTAGTAGTGAGGTTATGATTTTATGTGTAGCTGACTTGGTTTAGATGCATGTAATAACTATAGTGGATGGGATATTTCATGTCTAGGCCTGTGGACATGAAGTTGGGATGAATAAAACATGAAAATAGTGTTATGATAATTTAATTGTTTGTTATTATGTATGGTATGAGTCCCAGGTCTTTGTAATTGCTTAAGTTACTTGATGATTTTATAGAGTTTAAGATGTGAATGTGATGATAATAGGAGGATTAAGTTTCCTTCTAACCTATAGAGCTAGTCTTTAATACCATAAAAAAGTGAACCCGATATTATGTATATTTAGTGTATGATATATTTTTTCTAAGAGTTAGTTAGGAGGATTGCTTGTAATAATAGAATGTGATAACTTAATAAGCTCAAGTCAAGTTCAACTGAGTGCTAGAAAGTAAGGTATAAAAATATAATGACCTGATTTGTGAAATCTTGTTTTTCAGTATTTTGACCATTTCCTCTTTTTCATAATTGTTACATGTTGATTTTAGAGTGTAGGGATGGTTGACATGGTTTCCAATGCGATTGAGAATCATTTGGGTGAGTTTGTAATTTTTAAAGACTTTAAAAACCATATAGTTGACTTTGGTCAATATTTATTGTTTTGAGTGTCGGATGATAATTTAAATAGTTTTATTAGGCTCAAAATGTTGAATTTGGGTTAATAGTGGGGTTGATTTGTATTCGAAATCTTTTGCTTGCATTTTGATCCTTCATTTGAAAAATTGTAAAAAAAGGGTCTCGAAAGTTAATTTATTGAAAATAATATTTTTTTCAAAAATCTGATATTGCAATTGAGTTCGGAATATTGAAAATAGCTTGATAGTATATATGATATGCTTATTTGGATCCAGAATGAATCTCAAAGGTCCGTTCGGATCATTATTGGCTTGCACTAAAATTAGCAGTTGTTGATATCTGATGCAGTCGCTTTAGCGAAAAGAGGTCTCTTAAGTAGCAATTGCTTTAGCAGAACTTGACCGCTAAGCGATGGACAATCAAGTGCCTTGGTCTCTTAAGTGACAACAAGCCGCTGAAGCGGCTTACATAAATTCATTTTTGTAATTTTTCACCATTTTTAAACTTTGAGCTTCGATTTGGGCAATTTTTAGGGTTTTCACCACCACTTGAGCTTGGATAAGCTTCAAAACCTTAATTCTATTACTTTTCATTGATTATTATCAAGCTACTCTTTAATCTTGGTTTAACCTAGAATTTTGAGGATCTTTTCAGAAAAGTTTAAAAATAGTTTTTTTTTTCAATTTGAACCTCATTTGTTAAACTCATTTTCACGTGGATTTTCAACAGTAAATTCTATTAACATTGGAGAATGTATTTCTAAAATAAAAATTTAATTTTATTCTTTCGATTTTGACACTCATTTTCAAACCCATATTGTACCCGACTCAAATATGGGAATAAAGGTATCGTTAGCTTTTTGTAATATGTAGATGTTATATTTGAGTGTTGTAGTTGATTTCGGGGCTGCTTGAAAAGGGAAAGGTCCATGTTAAAGCACTTTAGGCTTATATTTCATCATCTTGGGGTAGGTTATTTACTTAACTTCTTTCAAATTGAGTTGGTAGTTAATAAATAAGCAAAACATGTTATGGGTTGGAAAACTATATATAGGATTTATATTTTGAGAATATTATTACTATTGTATGCTTATATGGGGGCTTATATTATATTATTGTTGACTTGTGATCTTTGATGTTGCGTGTTGCCCGTGTGAGGATTTATTTGACATCATTGACCTTATTTGTACATTTAAATATCTTTATTCTAGATATCATACCTGTGCGGGGACCTGAATTATTAATTATAAACCTTATTGAGAATTGGTTTTCATTATCATAATAGAATTGCTCGAGTTAGAGGTTGATATGATACTAATGATTTCTTATATGCATATTTATTCTAATGGTGCCAAATCAGAGTTGATAATCATGAATTTTTGTCGTACTAAATTGATTTATAGGCTCACTTATATATGTGTTGGATGGATTGGATATCTTCATACGGATTTGATTGTGAGCATTATATCCTTATTCCACACATATACATTCATGAGATACTGGTACCATTAAGGGATACTATTTATGAAGAAAATAAGACAGTTGTATAAAAAAAAACCTTTCCATGAACAAGAGCCGGGGAAGTGGATTGAGATTTGAGATATGAGATATAGTATATGGGTTACAAACCCACCAGGGGTTTATCTTGGGAACTGCAATCTCGGTAGGTGTATATAGAAAGTCATGTGATGATTTTCACCATTCATCCTATCCTTATTGCATTAGATTGCACATTTCGTGATTTCTTTAGTTTCCTTTGACTTGTGTTTAGTTTCATCATATTTTTCATGTATATTTGTGTTTCTTTTATTTCTGTATATATATTAGAACTATTAGGCAAGACAGTGTGAGCTACCATCTGAGACTTTTCTACTTGCAGGCAATATGTTCATAGTTTTGTTAACTGATCTTATTTTCTGCTTTGCCTAGTCGGTCTATGATACCTACTGGGTATAAGTGGAACGTACTCACTCCTAATGTACCCTTTCAATACAGATCCTAGTTTGAGTACTACATGTAGTGGTTGAGGCTTCTGGTGGAGTTTGATTAGATTCAAGGTACCGGATCATTTTGGAGTTTAGGGTGGACTTTAGATCTCATCCTATTTCTTACTTGTCTGTAATTTGGATTAGAGATAGATTTTGTATTTCAATTCAGATATTGTACTTAAATACTCTTACATTATGATACCAGATTTTAGGTGGTTTATGTCATTTCTTTTAGACTTTTGCTTTTATAAAATGTTGTGTTGTCTTGACTTTATTCTAAAAGTCTCATCTTGCTATTTTTATTACTTGTTGGGTTTTTCTTTCCTTTTTGCTCATTTCCTTACTTGTCAAGTCTAGGCCGCGATAAGTGTTATCATGACCTCATTTTTGGGTCATGACAAATTGGTATCAGAGCAGTCAGGTTCACTGATTGCATAAATGTATGAGCAGGACATCTAGTAGAGTCTCACAGATCGGTACATAGATGCCCGTATCTATCTTTAGGAGAATATACAATATCTTTAGGAAAACTCCTCTAGTTTGATTATTTGTCATGCAGTTTGTTCATACCTAATATGCTAAACTTATATTCCACTCTTTTCTGCGCAAACGGTGAGGAATGGGTCTAAAAAGGCTAGAAATATTGAGCCAATACCCGATATGGGAGTCAGTTTGAGGATGAGGCTAAGTTTATAGTCGAGTTCACGGTAGAGGACATGCTTAATGAGCTAACCCAACTAGAGAATGTGTTAGGAAGGACTCTTCTGAGCTTAAGGTTATGTATTCTGAGGATGATTATCTCACAGAGGGTGGGGGACAAGATCAGGTTCTGCAGAGTTCAATTGATACCTAGTGCTTTAGGTTATCTTAGTTTATCTCTTGAGTCATTTGGAGGATGTTTCCTTTAGTGTACCTGGTATTCCTCAGGCTTTGAGTGACATTCCATCATCAGTATTGACATTTTTTTATGGTATTCCTACTTCTGGGATACAACCAGAATATATGGCAACCCCATGTGTGGACTCTTTTCCTACCAAAATTACTATTTCTTCGGTTGCTTTGGGTACAACAGTTTTCTTTTGATCATAAAAGACTTAAGAGGTTTATTTACATTGGTTCGCGCAAGTTTTGTAGAGATATTAGCAAGGATGCCTACGAGTTTTTAATTGATTGCAAGTAAAAAAGTTACATAATCTTGGATCTCTTAAGTCTGATGGAGATGCCTATACTACCTATTAGTTGATAGATGTGTCTAGGGATTAGTGGAGGTCGCTTACCAGTTGTAGGTCTTTGGGTTTGCCTACTATGACTTGGAATTAGTTTTTTGAGGCTATCTTGAAGAGGTTTGTGCCATATATCTTGAAAATCATATGAGGGATGAGTTTGATCATTTAGAGTAGGGCTCCATGTCTATTGTCGAGTACAAGGCATATTTTCATACCTAACCAAAATATTCAGCAGCTAGCATCTCTACAATGTCTGAGATCATTCAAAAGTATGTAAAGGGGTTAGATGGTACATATTAGTTGGTAGCAACTCAGATGTTTTTTAAGGAGCTTATTTCTAGAGTATTATTGAGCATGCCAAGAGAATCGAGTCTATTATTAGAATACTCAGGGAGGCACCAAGAAAGTGCTTCATCAGGGTTAGTTTAGTAGACATGCCTCACAAGGTAGATATTTCTTTAGTAAAGGTTTCCATGGTTATCATGGTAGATAAGTTCAGGATTCATTGAAAGGATCAAGTGGCAGGCCTTAAGGTTCTATAACTTCTGGTATCTAGGAATTCAGTTATGTAGGTGGAGCCTCAAGGGTCGGTTCTTTAGGCTAGGGCAGCCTTTCTAGTTCATTTATAGCTTATTAAATTGAGTCAGGCCATAGGGGATGTTTTATATGTGATGAGTTTGTCCATATTCCCAAAGATTTTCCTCAATGTGTGTATGGACCCATTTAACAGGGTTCTCAGCTTCATCTTTACCCTAATTATTATTATAGTGAGATGTGGTTTATAGAGTGGTAGGAGTGGTTCCAGTAGTGCTAGAGGTACTAATTTAGAGCTCGTGGAAGTGGTCATGGAATTACTCAGTCTGGAAGTAGATGTGGTCAACGTTATGCTATACTTGGGAAATCTGAGGCAGAGGCATTTGATGCAGTTATTATAGGTATCCTCCCAATTTTCTATAGATTTGCTTTTGTGTTATTTGACCCTAAGTCTATATTCTCCTGTGGTCTATATATTTTGCTTTTGGTTTAAGGTTGAATGTAATCCCTTTGTTGTGCCTATTTATATTTCTATCCTCATAGAAGATTTTTAATAGTGGATTGGGTGTATAGATCTTATGTAGTTAACTTTGCGGGCTATTAGACTTAAATAGACTTGATCATCCTAGTTATGATTGATTTTGATGTTATTCTGGGTATGGACTGATCAGCTCCCTATCATGCTATTTTGTACTTTTATGCCAAAATTGTGACCTTAGCTACGCTAGATGTGTTGAGATTAGTTTGGAAGGGTATGCTTAATTTAGGTTCAAAGGGTATTATATTTTTTCTACGTGCTCATCACATGGTAAAGAGAGGGTATTTGTCTTATTTGGCTTTTTCTGAGATACTAGTGTTGCCTCACTGCCTCTTCTGAATTCTATTTAGGTTGTTTATGAGTTCATTGATTTGTTTCCTACATATTTTCTTGTTGTGGCTCTGGATCGTGATATCAATTTTATTATTGATGCATAGCCGAGCACCAAGCCTATTTCCATTCTTCCTTATCGGGTGGCCCCTGCTAAGTTGAAGGAGAAATTACAACATTTTTTAAGTAGAAAGTTTATTAGATCTAGTGTATCTCCTATTGTGCTCCAGTCTTGTTTGTGAAGAAAAAAGATTGTTCCATGCATTTGTGTTTTGATTATAGACAGTTGAACAAAGTGCAGGTTAAGAAAAAGTATACTCTTCCTTTCATTCATGATATTTTTTATCATCTTCAAGGTGCTTCAGTGATTTCCAAAATTGATTTGAGATTTGGGTATCAGTAGTTGAAGATTAGATCTTTGAATATTCCAAAGATGACTTTTCAGACTTGATACGGTCATTATAAGTTCGTAGTCATTTCTTTTAAATTGAAAAATTCCCCTGCAGTATTAATGGAGTTGATAAATGGGTATTTTAATTGTATCTTAACTCCTTTCTGATTGTATTTACAGATGACATCTTATTTTATTCCAAAAGTGAGCCCGATTATGTGAACATTTGAGTATTATACTTCAGAGGTTGCATGATGAGAAGTTATATTCCATGTTTTCCAAGTGTGAGTTTTGGTTGGCTTCTATCTCTTTCTTAGGTCATGTGTGACCAAAGATGGTATTATGGTTGATCAGGCTAAGATAACGATGATTGTGATTGGGCTAAACCTACTTTTCTTTTTGAGATTTAGAGTTTTATTAGTTTGGTGGGATATTATTGGCACTTTATATAGTGTTCTTATGTATTGCAACTCCTGACCAAGTTGACTAAAAAAATATGAGTTGTTCGATGCATGTTACAAGAGCTTCCAAAACCTCAAAGAGTTATTGACTTGTTTTCCTATTTTGAGTTTGCCTAAGGAGGGTGTGGATTTTATTGTCTTGTGATACTTTTGGTGCTGGTTTAGATGCAGTGGGTAGGGTAAGGTGATTGTTTATGCCTCTCGTTAGTTGAAGCCTCATGAGGGAAATTACCCAACCTATGAATTGGAGTTGCCAGTAATTATGCTTGTGCTGAAGTTGTGGCGTCATTACTCATATGGAGTTCCTTGTGAGATTTTCTCGAACCATCATAGCCTTCAGTTATTTAGTCAACAAGATCCTAATATGAGGCAGCAGTGTTGGTTTAAGTTGCTTTAGGATTATGACCTCACTATTTTGTATTATTCGAGCAAAGATAATATGGTTACGGATGCCTTGAGTTAGAACTCAACTATTATGGGGAGTTTAGATCATCTCTTGACCTAGGAGTGACTTTCATCCTTTGAGGATCAATCTTTAGCTAACCAGATAATTAGGCTTGATTTTCTACCCCCGAATGTGTTTTAACATTTGTTGATGCTAGATCTTCCTTGATGGAGCAGATTTGAGCTCACCAATTTGATGATGATAGTTTGAGGGTAATTTGAGATAAGGTATTGAGTAGTGAGACTAAGATAGTATTTCTTGATTCTAATGGTATTTTGAGGATAGGAGACCAAGTTTCTACGCCGAGAGTTGGTGGATGGGTGAGATTGGTTATAGAGAAGGAACATTATTCCAATATTCTATCCATCTAGCGGTGACCTAAATGTATCATAATTTAAAGAAGCTTTATTGGTGGGGTGTTATAAAGAAAAATGAAGTAGACTTCATACCTTATTTCTTGTGCTATAGCAGGTCAAGGATGAGCATTAGAGATAGGGTGGTTTACTTTAGGGATTACATATTCCTGAGTAGAAATATGAGTGGATCACTATGGGCTTTGTGAGTGGGTAGCCTCATACTTCTCGTGATTCTTAAAATATTTGGGTCATTGTGGATCGATTGACCAAATTAACCCATTTCATACCTATTCAGATTTCCCTCAATGTCAAAAGGTTAACCCGTATATATGTTCAAGAGATAGTTCCTCTTCATGGGATACCCATGTCTATTATTTTAGATAGAGTCTTATTTTTCACTTGAAGCTTCTGGTGGACATTCTAGGAAGAGTTGGGGTACTCAGGTTAACCTTAGAACATTGTTCCACATAAGACCAATGGTCAGTTGGAGCGGACTATTCACGTTTTGGAGGATATGCTATGCACATGTGTTAGAGACTTTAAAGGACAGTAGGAGAAACGATTAGCCTTAGCAGAGTTTAATTATAATAATAACAATCATCCGAGTATTGAGATGGCACCTTTTGAGGTATTTTCAATCTTCTATTGGTTGGTTTAAGACGTTAAAGCTTTGACCCCATGGTGTTGACTTGCTTCACGAATCTTTAGACAGGGTTCAGATGATTTAGGATAGGCTTCGTGCAGCCTAGAGTAGGCAAAAGAGTTATATAGATCGTAGGCTTTGTGCCTTAGAGTTTGGGATTGGTGATCGAGTCTTCCATCATATGTTGACCGTTAAGGGCATGAGGAGGTTTAGGAAGAGGGTCAAGCTTATCCCAACGTTTGTCGGACCTTTTGAGATTCTCCGAACAGTAGGGAAAGTTTCTTATGTGTTGGCCTTACGGTACAGACTTTTCATCTATTCATCCAGTTTTTCATATATCTACGCTTTGGCACTATATTAAGATGAGTCTCGTGTTCTTTGTTGCGATTTGATTTAGTTAGATGATAAGTTGACCTTTGTTGAGGAGCCGGTTTCTATTTTTGCTAGAGATGTTAGACGATAGCATTCTAGATATATTCCTAAAGTTTAAAGGAGGTACCATCCTTTAGAGGAATGTACTAGGGAGATTGAGTCTGACATGTATAATAGTCACTCTCAACTCTTAACTAATCCAGGTATTTCCTTTCGTTTTAGTTTGAGAACAAACTAGAGTTTTAGTGCTGGATGTTCTAATGACTTGATTTGTTGAAATATTAATTATATGTGTTTTGATCATTGTTTTCCTTCTCTATAGTTGCTACATATTGATTTTGGAGTGTGGGGATTGTTGGCATGATTCTCGATGTGATCGAGAATGATTTTAGTGAGTTTGTAGTTTTTAAAGGCTTTAAAAGCCATATAGTGGACTTCAGTCACTATTTGTTGTTTTCAGTGACGGATGGCAATATGGGCAGTTTTATTCTGTTAGAAATATCGAATTTGGATTAGTAGTAGGGTTGATTTGGGTTCGAAATGTTTACTTTGCATTTTAACCCTTTATTTGAAAAATTGCCAAAAAGTGGCCCTGGGGGTTAATTTATTGAAAACTATCTTTTTATTCAAAAATCGACATTTCCATTGAGTCTGAAACATAAAAAATGGCCAGGTAACACATATGGTTTGTTTTGTCGGGTCCCAAATGAATTTTGAGGATCTGGTCGGAGCATCGTTGGCTTACACCAAAATTAACACTTCTTTGTATCTAGTGCAACAACTTAAGCAGGGGCCTCATTAGAAGAAAGAGGTTTCTTAAGAGGCAACTGATTTAGTGACACTTGACCACTTAACCGATGGCTAGCCTAGTGGCTTAGACATTTTAGCGACAACAAGTCGCTTAATCGATGGTCGCTTAAGCAGTCAAATAGTCGGTTAAGCAGCCATCGTTGGTTAATAAACCTCTTTTCATGAATTTTTCACTATTTTTGAACTTCGTACTTTGGGTTTTGGTGATTAATAGGGGTTTCACGACTATTTATGCTTGGATAAGCTTCAGAACCTTAATTCCAATACTTTTCATTGATTTATATCATTAAATCACTCTTTAATCTTGGTTTTGAATTGGGATTATAATGACTTTTTTGAAAGGTTTAAAAATAATTTTTCTTTGATTTAAACCTCATTTTTATAACTCGTTTTCCCGTAGGTTTTTAATTGTAGAATTCTTCGACCTTAGAAAATATGTTTCTAAAATAAAATTCTAGTTTTACTCTATTATTTTTCAAACTCATTTTGGACCCAACTAAAATATGGTCTATATGGGTATTATTATCTTTGTTTTAACGTGTAGATGTTATATTTGAGTGTCATAGTTGATTGCAAAGATGTTCAAAAAGGAAAAGCTTCGAATTGAGGCACTTTGGGCTTGAATTTCATCGTCTTGAGGTAAGTTATGGCTTAATTTCTTCAGATTGAGATGGATAGTTAATTAATAAGTAAAGCATGCTATGCGTTGGAAAAAATTACTATGGAATTTATATTTTGAGACTCTATTACTGATGTGTGCCTGCGTGAGTTTATATTTTATTATTCTTGACTTGTAATATATGATATTTTGTATTGCTCGTGTGGGGTTTTATTTGACATCATTGGCCTATCTGTGTGTTTACATGCCTTTATTTTAGATATAATTCTTATGTGGGGGCTTGAATTGTTATTTATTGGACTTATTGAGTATTGGTTGCCTTTATCATGATAGAAATGTCTGAATTAAAGGTTGATATGATACTAATGATGTCTTACATGTATATTTTCTTTATGGTGCCTAATTAGAGTAAATAATCATGAATTGTGGATATATTGAGTTGATTTCTAGGCTCACTTATATACGTGTTGGACGGTTTGGATATCTTCATACTAATTTGATTGTGAGTATTACATCCTCATTCCATACATATACATTCATTAGGTACTGGTACTATTGAGAAACACTTCTTTTGAAACAAAATGAGACATTTTTATAGAAAAAAAATATCTCTCCGTAAATATGAGTCAGAGAGGGAGTTAAGATTTGAGATATGAGATATAGTAAATGAGTTGCGAACCCCTAATAGGTCCTACTTTGGTAGCTGTAAGCTCGGTAGGTGTATACATAAAGTCATGTGGTGACTTTCACTATTCATACCATCCTCATTGCATTGCATATGCATCTTTCATGATTTATTTATCTTTTCTTGACTTGTGTTTAGTTTCATTATATTGTTTGTGTATATTTGTGTTGCTTTTATTTCTGCATATATATTAGAACTATTAGGGAAGACGGTGTGAGCTACCATTTGGGACATTTATACTTGCAGGTGAGGTGCTCATAGTTTTTTTACTTATCTTATTTTTTGCTTTTTTCAATCGGCCTATGATACTTACTGAGTACAAGTGGATCTTACTCACCCCTAATGTGTTCTTTTAGCGTAGATCATAGTTAGAGTACTGTGCGTGGCGATTGAGGTTTCAGATAGAGTTTGATCAGATTCAAGGTACTGTATCTTTCTTGAGTTCATGGTGGATTACAAATCTCATCTTATCTTTTACCTTATCTTTATTTTGGATCAGAGATAGATTTTGTATTTTAGTTCAGATATTGTACTTAGATGCTCTTACATTATTACATCACATTTTGGAGATTTGTGGTGGTTTATGCCATTTCTTTCAGAATTCTGCCTTATTTATATTTTGTGTTGGCCCGACTTTATTTTAGAAGTCTCGCCTTGTTGTTTTCATTACTTGTTAGGTTTTTCTTTCCTGTTTGGTGATTGACTTACTTGTCAAGGCTAACCGTGACAAGTACTATCATCACGTTGTTTTTGAATCATGACAAAAAATGAATGATTCTTGCTAGAATTGTAAGTTGAATAGAGCTGAGTAGTTGTGTAACCGGCTAAAGAAGATATTGTCTTGAACTTTTTGATGAATTGAGTATAAGGGTTACTAGTACTAGTTAGAACTAAACTCCTAACCTTTGAAATTGAGCTTCTCCGGTCCTGGGAGAGTTGCTTCTTTCTTTGACTTGGTTTGCCCACTTCAAAAGGTTTCCAGAAGACCTTATCCCTCAAACCTCATGTGGAAAGAGAGATTCCAACTCTACTATAATAGATATAGGAAGTAGAACGTTCAACGGGTGACCCTTGCCTGGCTTGATGGGAAATCAAATAGATTGATTGGTCTTTTCCCGAATTCACTGCCGAAGGAGAGGAAGGAGTCAGTTGGTTTTTCCATCATCCAATCCACAACAAATCGAATGAAACCTGACGAAAAAGAATGATCTTCTTAAGATCGATCTGCCTTAAAGTGGTCGAGGAAGTATATATTATAGCAATCGCGCTTAAAGTATACTTATTTTAATAGAAATACAAGAGAGTTATATTGGTGAATGAAAAAGGATGAAGATTTAGAATGTAGATATTAAACTTTGTAGAATGTGAACTTCTAATGTGATACTCGACTGATTGGTATTTGGACCCGTTGTGATTGATAAATTAGATTCAATAATGCTCGATTGCATAAGTGATGAAATGATCTTCAAGCATACTTGTGATTTCCTCTGTTAGTGGATATTTATTGTACATGGAATGATAAAACTTGTGATTATTAACTATATTTACTTGGTTGTCATTTATTATAAGTTATATTTTGATGGTTGTTGGTTGCAATTAATTTGGATTGAGTGTGCACGATTCACCTTTAGAAATTAATTATAATTATTGACTACATTTTGCATTTATATTGATGGTACAAATATAATATATTATGATGTTGAGTCAGGTACCATGCCAGTACATATATGATATGTTGTGATGATGGATCAGAACTACGTCAGTACAAATATAATATGTTGTGACAATAGATCGAGTACCACGCTGGTACATATATAATATGTTGTGATGATGGATCAAATACCAAATTGGTGCGGATATGATATGTTGTGATGATGAATTGGGTAACACACATGTATGATATGATATTGTTGATGAGTTGAGAAGGGAAAGAGAAGTTTTACATCTTGCATACATATATTCATTATATGCATTTGAATGCACATTTATATTTATATGTTGTTGATGGTTTTTTGAGTGGACCGAATTATATTGATGATAGATCATGGTTCCTAATATGGACCAATTATTTAATGAGATACTATGATTTCTGAAGTGGACCGATTATGTTGATGATGATGATTCTGCATTGTAGGAAGTGTGAATATTTTAAGGTACATCCTAGATTATGTGTGATATTATTCCCCTATATATATAGTTATGTATGAGATGTATATTGTAGTGCTCTTCCTTGTAAAGTTGTTGATGTTATTGACTGTTTTGATTATTGCAATCTCGATATTAAATGGTAATATAAAAAGGAGCGAGGATTGTCATGAAAGAGGATTTGATAAAATAAAAAGAGAAGTGTATAAAGTTGTTGTAATAAGGCAAGTGCATAAGAATTATGTGTTAGACTAAGGGTAAAGAAATATTGCTTAAATAGAAGAAAGGTGGCAAGGTAAAAAATTGAATTAAGTTAAGTATGTTCATATATTAACTTGTATGCTTGTCATGATCTTTCCTTGTTTGCTATATGTTTTTGTATGTTTCTAACCTTAATTGATCGATGATACATATCAATATATGTGATTATACTGATACTACACTTACTATATTTTCATTCAGGGATATAGCTATGTTGTAGGTCAATTGGAGTTTCTATAGCTACAACGGTATTATTCTTCAGTAACTCTAGTTATTCTACTCATACATAAATATTGTGTCTTGGATCAGCTTTTCATTTGTTTAGTGCTCTTGTACTGGTTTAAACTAGGTTTTGAAAAGTTGTTTAATAGAATTCCACAATGTATCTTTTGGTAATAAAGTTCTGTTATTGAAAAAGAAAGGTTATTTATTCATGGATTTATTTATGTTTAAGGTTTAATAATGTCCTCTGCAATAATTGAATGATTGGCAAGTAAGGGTTCTCCTATATGGGATAGAGTTGGGTAGGTGCCTACACGATCCGTGATTTGTATCGTGATAAAAGAATTAAATAAATCCATTAATTGCATAGTCAGAAAGTTAATTTGGTTGATTGGTATAATCTTAACATGAAAAATTAAATAAATTATAATGAATAGTTTTGAAACTATACCAAGGAGTACAATTACGATTTTTTAGTGAAATAATTTATAATTTATTTTTGTAGGTTAATTTATTTTGAGAATTAATATCATAATTGAAAGTCTCACTAATTAAGTATGTCGTCTCTACTGTGATTGAATGATTAAAAATTAAATAAAATTTATTTTTTAGTGTAAAAGAAAGATCTAGTAGGTTTGAAAAAGGATTTAAAACTCTAAAACTTGAGCCTAAGGTGGTCTTATTCCATTTCCATGAGAAATTAGCCCACAAAAAATTCTTATTTCGAGAATATTTGGGCCACACAACAGAAGACCATGAATCTGGAAGATGATTGCATGAACAGATCTTGCTCATGTTTGAAGTTGAGATTCATGTTTGTGGTCACACTTCAATAGATAAGTATAGATTTTTTTCTTGATTTAAATCTATGATTATGTGTTTTGTATATACATACAAGTGATCCTACTTATTTGCTACTATTGCGTATGCCTGTTTTTCAACAATTAATATTATAATTATTCTTACATCTAATAGATAACCAAGATGATATATATGTGTGTGTGTATTTATATACATGCCCTTCGTGATTGGTAAGTTTATTGAAATTATGTTTAATATATAATATCCTTGTTAAAATATGATAGTGGCAAGAATTGAATTGTGTGGTCCAACACAACATTATCTTATCAAAATTAAATATCTAATTATGTGTCCAATTAGAAATTCATGGCCACTTGTAAGTATATATATATGTGTGTGTGTTTTTATATACACGCCTTTCGTGATTGATAATTTTGTTGAAATTATGTTTAATGTATAATATCCTTGTTAAAACGTGATAGTGGCAAGAATTAAATTGTCTGGCCTAACACAACATTATCATGTCAAAATTAAATATCTAATACCAATTCTGTCTCTTTATTCATGGCCACCTATAAGTTAATTATAAATAAGTATAATCATAGGGGGTAGAGGGGAGTGAATTATTAAACGAAAAGGATGATATTTGGCTTCATCTAATGGAATTTGTTGTTTTCGACGGTGGAAGAAAGTTGTTTGATTTTATGTGATTTGAATTATTTTTTTGTAATTTAGTCACAAAGTGTGTTGTAGAATTTGCTAAAGTGAATAGCTAATTCAAACCTATTAATTGTGAATGGTTCCAGGTTTCAACTTCTATGTGCATAAGAAATTGTTGACAATTGGTTTACCTTCAATTTTAATAGGTTGGTCTCAAATTGCCTATTACATTATTCATGTTCTTGACACATAGAAGAAAATAATTTCTATACTATTCTGGAATCTGGCCCTGTTGTTTAAAAGTAATAAAGGGTTCGAATCCTATGGTATTATGTCTTGAAATACGGTTGTTATTATCTGTTCGCATGAATAAAATATTATATAACTTAAAGAATTTATGATTAATAATAAAATCTTTATATTGGTTTATTTGGAATCATTGAAAAATTTTATGGCTTTATACATGCGAAGTTATATCAATGCATGAATTGAGAATTATGATTAATAAATAAGGTTTATGAAAATAATTTATTTATTTGAGTCATTAGTATATGCTCAATATATAATGTATAAATTATCCTTGATACTAGTGATTGCATTTTATCTATTAATAAAAGATGTACATTTTAGATACTAGTAATATGTAATTAATTCATGAGAAGAAATGAAGATTTCTGTCAAAAGAAAAAAATATAATATCTTGGATTCTAAGATGTATTGATCAAGAGGATAATTTATTGTGAGAGTATTGTGTCTTACTCAAGAAGAATACAATGTATACCTTGTGCTCATGAGATAACTGTAAAAAAAGAATGAAAGTATAAATAATTTTTTATATCCTTAACCATGCCTAAAATGGTTATAATGATCTCCAATGACTTAAAATTTGATGGACCTATCGAAATAATCCGGCGAGCGATATTCACTGTTTTTTCATGAATGGTGCATTTTTTCGTCATTTGGAGATCGTTTAGATTGATTTAAGACGATTTGTTGGTTTAAATTTTGATTCAAGTATGAGAACTCTGTTCTCGATATTTGTCTTTTATAGATTAAATTTGAAATATAATTAGACTGTGATATGAATATAGGTCATATTCTCTTTTCTTAAATTGCTCAAATTGGTTGATTTTCTCATTAGGTCATAGATTCAGAAATTAAATTTTTTACAAATTTTGAATGATTTTAAATTCGATAGGTTCATTGAAAATGATCTAATAAGCAATACTCACTACAATGCAACGAATCACGTTATTTTTTGGCCATTAAAATTGCTTAAATGGTGTTTTGAAAAAAATTTCATTCTCTCAAAATTAATTCTCAGGAAAATATATCGTTTATGATTTAATGGTGATATAGATTGTTCATTATAGTTTTCATGACTAAATTCTTGTAAAATAATAAAGTTACCTGTTGACTTTAGGTCTTCTTCCATATTTGATAAATTTATTATGAATTATTATTATGTGTAATCGCTAGTTATTGATAATTTATATTAATCTTCTGTCTGAATTGCATGTTGGATCAATAACTAGAGATAACAATGATTATAATCACTTAGCTTAAATTAATAAGCATACTCTCTATCTGAATTAGATTTAATTTTAATATATTAAAGTGAATAAATTTGTCATCATATATGTATATTACATGGATAGTTCTTTTTCTATTGAAATTTGATTTTCATAAATATATCAATATGTGTGTCTGTGTGTGGTGTGGTGTGAATCATATATTCAATGATATGTTACTTTAATTTATTCACATGCATTTTATATTATTTGAATTGAATTTATTATTAATAAATAATTTTTACTATTTATTTGAGAATATTGAATATTCTTATTTTATTTTCATATGAAATTATATTATGCATGGATTGAGAACTATGACTAACAAAGATCTTTCTCCAAGTGGACTACTTATTTAAGGCCATAATTTTTAATGTATCATATATAAATTGTTCGTGATCAAGTTATAATGAGAACTAATTTCTTTAGTCTCCATGCTTAATTTTAAGCGAGATAATAAATTTATGTATTGATTTTAAGTCTTCCTACATATCGAATAAATTTACTAGAAGCTCATTAGATAAATTTTTAGTAATTGATAACATGTATTAAATCACTATATGAAATTTCTACATATTTGATCAATTTTGAAATTTTAAAACAGACACGTAAAGTGATGATCAAAGTTAATTCATATGGTAAATGAGATATTATAAGTTTATGTGTCGACTCTAGGTCTTTTTCATATCGAATAAATTTGTTATAAGCTCACGTAGTATAGTAGCTAGTAGGCAATAATATCACTTAACTCTCCATTTGAGTTTCACATATTGAATCACTATAACTGCTATTTCATGAGAATTACGTAATTGATTTCTGATATCATAAATTATAATTAATAAGTATGATATGTGATATGAACAAATACAGCTAAAATTGACTATCCACTGACCTCCTATCGACTACTATCGATTGGTCATGATTCTAAAATTTTGAATTTTGATGAACTCCGATGACCTGAATTGGGTAGATTCATCAGAAATGGTTCAATAGACATACATATAGTTATGTTATGAGTAGTACTTTTTTGACCATTAGGGATTGTATAGATTAGTTTTTGGATAATTTATGAAATAATGATTGTGGTAGGGTTCAATCTCCATGGCCTCCATTGATATATAAAATGGTAAATAATAAGTTTACATGTTGGCATTGATCTTCTTTCTCCATCAGATAGATTCATTATGGTTTATTGTCCTGTTTTTGATATCTTATTCTTGATAACTTGTATTAACTTTACATTTGAGTTACATGTTTGTTCAACAGAACAGAGATTTATGAAATAAAATATTTAATTGACTTAAATTTGACAATTACTCTCTATTTGAATTGATTCTATTTTATTTATGGGGTGAATTATATGACAACACTCATATAGTTTGCATGAAAATTTTTCCTATCGAATGTAGCTGCTCAGTATGCATGGTTGTTTGTGTGATATGTATAGTTGATAATTTATTTAAAGTTCATATCTCTCAGATTAATCATTTCTTAGTTCAACCTACTTACTTCAATTTAAGAGTTGTTTATAGCAGAGATAAGACATTAATGAAACAATGCATTGTATATGTATTTTTTATTAGAATTTAATTTCAGTTTGTAACCAAATAATAGATATATATCTATTTTATTTCTCTTGTAAATTTTGTGTTATAGATATTAATAAACATTTTATCTCTTGTAGTACGTTAATGTATCGGGCTTTCATTGTTAATATCTCTTTTGAATTGAATAATTTTTAATCAATCTCAAAAGAGAAAAAAATAATTGTAATACCAGTGCTTATTCCTAGCTAGAAATCATCTCAAGGATGCTAGTACTTTCTTTGAAATACAAATCTATTTTTGTACCCGTAGTATTTTTGAGCTTTCTACTTTCTATCACGTGAAAAATTGAGTTAGCTTTCTAACGATACCAATTTTGTCCAAATCTGACACCAGACGAGGAAGTTATGGATGTTTTACTCAAAACTGACCGAAACGCCCAGGTGCGACGTCCAAGTTGACGGACCACCAAACAAGTGACGGACCACCACTTTGACCATCATAGCCACGACAGTAGGGCCACATTCTAGATAAGGATTGACAGACGAGTTGATGGACCGTCAGATTTTTGACGGACAGTCATCCAGGACGTCAACTCTTATCCAGTGAACCCTATTTTTGGTCCACGTATGACGGTTGAAATGACGGACCTTCAAGTTCCTGACGGACCATTAGTCGGGTCGTCACACGCCACGTTTAGTTTACTTCTAGGCCATTTTAATAGGAGTATTTTGGTCACTTACCACTTGCCTATATATACCCAGATGAGTCCGAATTCAAACATTTTGCTCATTATTATTTCACAAACAAAAACTAGGGTTTCTCTCTAACTTTAATCTCCAAGACCAAGACCCAATCTTCTTAAAAAATCAAAGGATTTCAAATCCTTCAAGTTTAAAAACATCAAGAACCTTGAGTCAGGTATGTGTAGTGTTCTTCTATGGATCCATTTCGTTCATAGAGCTCAAGAACCATGTTTTAATTATTTTGTGATTGTCTTGTTGTGATATGAGTATGTACATGTTGATGACTGTTGTTTAAGTTTCAAGATGATATCTAAAGATGATTTCATGAAGTATATGTGTTTGTTAGTTGAAACCCATGATCCTTATGTGGTTAATATTGTAAAATTCATGAACACACTTAAGCTAAAAGAATGCATGCAAAGTGTTTGATAATATGCCTAAATGATAGAATTAATGTCCCATGATTTAATAGTGCTTAAATGACAAGTCCATACTCTATGCTTTATGATTTCCCATGAATTCGATGTGAGTGATATGCGTTGTTGTTGTGATATGGATTGACCATGATACTGAAGCTATGCAAGTATATACATGTTGTATGAATTTACCTTCCATGTATAAGATGTTGAGAACTATGCTTAGTGTGAAATCTTCTACTCATGATAAGGTAAATTGTGGACTCTACTCTTACGATCAAGTCAGTCATATGTGTCAGTTTCTTTGCATTGAGTCCTGGGGGTACTTGTACCCGAAAAGTATAGCTGTGTACCTAGAGTCATGTCATGTTATCATGATAATCTCAGTCAAGCCATGATCTATAGAACTCAGTTGGCCATGTGACTCAAGAAACCTCAGAAATCTCATGATCTCAGTTAATTCTCAAATAGTAGCACTAATACGTCAGTCAATGGAAGTCAGTTACTCATTCCATGTACCGTCAGTTAAATCACGTTCATTCTCTTCAGATGGGAGTAGAAGTTAGCACCGAGTGAAACCAAGGAGGGGAACTCACCTGTCAATTTAGGGTGTGATTCTTAGTAATCATCCTTGTGTTCCAGAACTATGTAGCCAGTGTAGGTTGAGACATGTTAACCTGTCAGATTAGGGTTGATGAGGTGACTTAATCCGTCAGTTTAGGGTTTCCACCATTCTCATTTTGAGTACCTGCCAGCTAAGGGTCACTCACAGTTGTCCTTACCAGTGGCGCGGTATTGACACCCTTCCAGTCGGGGCAGAGATTGGACCCCAACTTAGCTATATGCGTTATTGGGTCATGTCGGTCAAACAACTACCTCCCATAATTTCAGTCCCAGTCTTAGTAAAAGAACTCAGATTGTTCTTCAGATTTCAGTATATCAGGACTGTCAGATACAGTCAATTCAGTCACAGAATGGAACACAGATAGTTCCATTAGCTTCAGGACTGTCTGAAACAGTCATCTATGTTATTAGAATTTCAGTATTTGTCATGCTAGATATCAGTAGATCATGTATTAGTGTCCAGATCTAGATATCACGTAATCACGATCTCAGTTAATGCATATGCATGTTTGCACTCTTACATTCATATCAGTCAGTCAGTTAGCACCGTTCATGCATGTAAACCCTTTTTGCATTTAGCCTACTTCACTCGTATACTCAGTACTCCCAGTTATACTGACGCATTTGCGTTATGGTGCTTTATTTTATGTTACACCATAGGTTCACAGATACGAGCTCCAGATCAGCAGTAGCAGTAGCATTCCAGTCGTAGAGTTGCAGTGAGTCCTCATCCATTCAAGGACAATATTATTTATTTCATTTATTATTTTAGTTCGGTTTTGGTAGACAAAGTTAGTTAGAGACATATTCCTTCAACTCCTTATTCAGATAGTATTTAGAGGCTTTTAGATTTAGCTCAGATTTGATTCAGATTTCAGTTGTTTTGGGTATTTGTTACCCCATATGTATGTTATGATTTGTCAGATATTCTATGCAGTTGAACCTTATGGCCTATTGTTAATATTATCCGCATTATTATGTCATATATTGCAGTATATAGGTACAGATATCAATCATGGGTTAGATTGTGTTCCTTCGAGGTCATAAGCACCGTGTAGCACTTCGGTTTAGAAAATTGGGGCGTTACAAACTTGGTATCAGAGCCTAAGGTTCAATAGAGTCCTAGGAAGTCTAAAATCTGCATCTAGTAAAGTCTTGTGAATGGGTGTGTTCGCCACATTTATGTGCAAGAGGCTATAAGATATTTTAGGAACAGTTTTCCTTCTTTTGGTATTCATATCGTGCTAGTGAGCATAATCTCAAGTTAAACTCTCAGTCTAATTTGTTCTTCTCTTATTTCAGAATGTGCCTTCAAAGAGAAGAAACCAGCCAGTTCCTCAGTACGAAGATCCTTTGGGCGAACATGTTTCTCATGTAAAGTTTAAAGCCACATTCACCACACTTGCTCAGTCTGTGGATACCTAAAATGAATGGCCACCAGTTATTCTGGCCAACCCAGTGGCCAATTCTGCAACAACTAGGATTTGGGACTTCACCCGAATAAACCCTCTATCTTTCTTTGGGTCTAAGTCTAGTGAAGACCCTCAGGAATTCATTGACCAAGTCCAGAAGGTCACAGACATCATGGGAGTTACTTCTTATTAGAGTGTCGAGTTAGCCGCATACCAGTTACAGGATGTTGCTCACACTTGGTACAAATAGTAGAAGTCCGAGAAGTTAGAGGATGCAGGTCCTATAGAGTGGGAGGAATTTGTCACGACTTTCTTAGATAGATTGTTTCCCCAAGATCTGAGGAAGGCGAAAGTTCTAAAGTTCATCAACCTCAGGTAGGGAAATATGATGGTTAAGAAGTATTCTCTCAGATTTACTCAGCTAGCCAGATATGCCCTTCATGTGGTTGCAGACAACAGGGCTAAGATGAGTAAGTTCATGTCAGGGGTGAATGATAGCGTAGTAAATAAGTGTAGGTCCGCGATACTGAACAGTGATATGACTTTAGCCAGGCTCATGACTCATGCTCAAAAAATAGAGTAGCAGAAGATTAGGACTAGGGAGAGACAAAATAAGAGAGCAAGGTTAGACAGTTTTAATTTTGCTCAACCAAAATCAGAAGGAGGAAGCCATTCACAGTTTTGTCCTAAGCCACCAATTCTAGCTCCTTTCTCCACCAGTTCCCCAGTTCCAAAATTCAAAGAAGGCAATAGAGATCGAGCACGAGGCTCTAAGTCTCAGGGCAGTATCAGCAGTGCCAAAACTAATCCCCTGTGTCAGACTTGTGGTAAGAACCACAAGAGTACCTATAGAGCTGGTAGCGATGTTTGTTTCGATTGTGGCAAGCCAGGCCATAGGATTAGAGAGTGTCTGCAGTCAAGTCTACAGGGTCAGCAGAATCGCTCCACAGGACAATCCGATCGCCTAAATCAGTAGAGTGCCGCTTCTAGTGCTACTAGTGGGTAATGCCCAAATAGACTTTATGCTCTTCAAAACCGAAAGGATCAGGAAAATTCTCCTGATGTCGTTACTGGTATGCGACAGATTTCCCATGTTCATGTTTACGGTTTGCTAGATCCAGGTGCATCCTTATCTTTTGTTACTCCTTATATAGCAGGCATTTTCAAAATTAGTCCTAAAATTTTAGCAGAGCCCTTTTCAGTCTCTACCCAGTGGGTAAAACCATCATAGCTCAGTGGGTATATAGGCATTACCCGGTTATGATATTTCAAAAAGCCATATCAGCAGATTTAGTTGAGTAGAGATGACTGATTTTGATGTCATTCTCGGCATGGATTGGCTTCATTCCTGCTATGCCACAGTCGACTGTAGAACCAGGGTAGTTCAGTTTTAGTTCCCGAATGAGCTCGTCCTAGAGTGGAAGGGTAGTATTTCATCTTTTAGGGGTCAGCTTATTTCCTACTTGCGGGTAAGGAAAATGATTTCTAAGGGGTGTGTGTATCATCTCATGCATATTAAATATTCCAGTTTTGAATCTCCTAGTCTTGAATCAGGCCCAGTTGTAAATAAGTATTCAGACGTGTTTCCTGAATATCTTCCAGGCATTCCTCCTAAAAGGGAAATAGACTTTGGCATTGATATTCTTCCAGATACTTAACCTATTTATATTCCGCCATACCGAATGGAACCAACAAAACTAAAGAAACTAAAAGATCAGTTGAAGAATCTCTTAGATAAGGGATTCATCAAGCCCAGTGTATCCCCATAGGGTGCACTAGTCTTATTCGTGCGCAAGAAAGATGGTTCTCTCAGGATGTGTATCGATTACTGCTAGCTCAACAAAGTTACGATCAAGAACAAGTATCCTCTTTCCAGGATAGATGACTTGTTTGACCAACTTCAGGGTGCCAGTTATTTCTCCAAATTAGACCTCAGATCAGGATACCATGAGCTCAGAGTTAGAGAATGTGACATCCTGAAGAAAGCTTTCTATACTTGGTATGGCCACTTTGAGTTTCTAGTTATGTCCTTTGGTTTTACCAATACCCCAACCACTTTCATGGACTTGATGAACCATCTGTTCAAGTAATACTTGGACATGTTCATCATAGTCTTCGTAGATGATATCCTGGTCTATTTCCACACAGACCGTGATCATTCAGACCATCTCAGGATTGTTCTTCAAACTCTCAGAGATCACCAGCTATTCGCCAAATTCAGTAAGTGCGAGTTTTGGCTAAGATCAGTAGCATTCCTTGGCCATATTATTTGCGATGATGACATTAGAGTAGATCCTCAGAAGACCAAATCGGTAAGAAATTGGCCTTGCCCTATCTCCCCATTAGATATCAGGAGTTTCTTAGGATTGGCTCGCTATTACAGATGGTTTTTCAAGGGATTTTATTCTATTGTATTCCTCATGTGTAGATTGACTCAAAAGAAGTTCAAGTTTCAGTGGTCAGATCCTTGTGAGAAGAGTTTTCAAGAGTTGAAGACTCGACTCACCTCAACTTCAATTATAGCTCTTCCAGATGGTTCAGATGGATTTGCGGTATATTGTGATTCATCCAGAGTGGGTTTAGGTTGTGTCCTCATTCAGCATAGTAAGGTCATAGACTATGCATCCAGACAGTTAAAACCCCATGAGAAGAATTATCCTACTCATGATCTTGAGTTAGCAGTCATAGTATTTGCCTTAGGGATTTGGAGGCATTATCTATACGGAGTTCATGTAGATGTCTTCATGGATCATAAAAGTCTCCAGTATGTCTTTTCTCAAAAAAATCTCAATCTTCATCAGAGAAGGTGGTTAGAGTTTTTGAAAGATTATGACATGAGTGTCCTTTACCATCCGAGCAAGGCCAACATTGGCCGACACTTTCAGTAGACTCTCTATGGGTAGTATTTCTCACGTCGGGGACAACAAGAAGAAGATAGATTAGGAAATCCATCAAATCGCCAGACTAGGTATTCGCTTAGTTCATTCTTCAAAGGGTGGTGTATGTGTTTAGAGTAGTTTAAAGTCATCTCTAGTTTTCGAGATAAAAGAAAATCAAGACAGGGATCCTAGCCTTGTCAAGCTAAAAGAGTCAGTTCAAAATCAGAGAGTAGAGGTTTTCTCCCAAGGGGGAGATGGGGTTCTTCATTGTCAGGGTCTTCTATGAATTCCAGGTGTAGATGACTTAAAGCAGCAGATTCTTGCAGAAGCGCATGGTGTGCGATACTCTATTCATCTAGGGGCCAATAAGATGTACTGCGACCTGCGGGAAATTTATTGGTGGAGTAGGATGAAGAGAGATGTTGTAGAGTTTGTGGCTAAGTGCTCTACATGTTAGCAAGTTAAGATAGAGCATCAGAAGCCTAGTGGACCCATACAGGAGTTCACCATTCCTACTTGGAAGTGGGAAGAAGTGAACATAGACTTCATGATGGGTTTGCCTCGAACTTTTCATCAACACAATTCATTTTGGGTTATTATAGACAGAATGACCAAGTCAGATCATTTCCTTCTAGTTCATACCTCTTATTCAGCCAAGGATTACACCAAACTCTATGTCAGGGGGTTGGTCAGATTACACGGTGTTCCATTATCTATTATTCAGACAGAGGTACCCAGTTCACCTCTCACTTTTGGAATGCATTCCAAAAAGGGTATTGGTACCTAAGTCCATCTCAGTCCAACCTTTCATCCTTAGACAGATGGTCAACCAGAAAGGACCATTCAGACTCTTAAAGATATGCTAAGGGCGTGTGCAATTGATTTCAAGAGAAGTTGGGATAACCACTTGCCTTTGATTGAGTTTTCATACAATAATAGCTATCATTTTAGTATTAAAATGGCTTTATTCGAAGCTCTCTATGGCAGGAGGTGTAGATCTCCAATTGGTTGGTTTGAAGTTAGTGAGGCCTCAGTCATAGGTCCTGACTTGGTTTTCGATGCCTTAGAGAAAGTTCAGTTGATCAGAGAGAGACTCCGGGCTGCTCAGAGATGACAAAAGTCTTATGCTGATCTCGAGTTAAAGGTTGATAACTATGTCTATCTCAAGATCTCTCCCATGAAGAGAGTGAAGAGGTTCGGCAAGAAAGGGAAACTCAGTCGCCGCTATGTTGGTCCCTTCAAGATTCTCAATCGTTTAGCCAAGGTAGCTTATGAGCTTAAATTACCATTAGATTTAGCCTCAGTTCATCCGATCTTCCATGTATCCTTGCTCAAGAAGTGCGTAGATGACCTAGCAGTTGTAGTCCCTATTCAGAGCATTGATGTTCAAAACAGTCTCTCTTATGAAGATATCCCAGCCAAAATCTTAGACTATCAGACTCGTTGATTGAGGAACAAAGAGGTCCCTCTAGTTAAGGTTCTTTGGTGAAATCAGTACGTCGAGGGAGCTACTTGAGAAACAGAAGTAGATATACGTACCAAGTATCCTTACCTCTTCTCTTCTGATTCAAATCAAGCTCAAGGTAATAGTTCGCCTTAAGCTTATGTAGTTTCATACTCATGTTTCCATTATAAACGTGGTATCTACTACCATTTCATACTCTTTCATGCATTCATGAATCCGTTTAGTTATAAAATCATGCATCAGCTATGCATTCTCGTCTTGAGAAACACAGTTTATCAGAACACTAAGTTAGCCATACATCAGATCTGCATAAGTTCAGTATAGTTAGCATGTCATTCATGAAGTCATGTCTCAGTCACTCATGTTTAGTTCATGTTCATTTATTATTTTCCCTCTTAGTCAGTCTCATTCGAGGACGAATGTTCTCAAGGGGGAGATATTGTAATACTCGTGCTTATTCCTAGATAGAAATCATTTCAAGGATTCTAGTAATTTTTTTGAGTGGTATTTTTGAGATTTCTACTTTCTATTAC
The DNA here is from genome assembly GCA_030864225.1 of Capsicum baccatum var. pendulum. Taxonomy (NCBI): domain Eukaryota; kingdom Viridiplantae; phylum Streptophyta; class Magnoliopsida; order Solanales; family Solanaceae; genus Capsicum; species Capsicum baccatum. The sequence goes on from CM061560.1 coordinate 44,408,771, forward strand.
GTGGGAAATTGAGTTGGCTTTCTAACGATACCAATTTTGACCTAATCTGACACCAGACGAGGAAGTTATAGATGTTTTACTTAGAACTGACCGAAATGCCCAGGTGCGACATCCATGTTGACGGACCGCCAAAAAAGTGATGAACCTCCACTTTGACTGTCACAGCCAAGGCAGTAGGGCCACGTTCTGGATAAGGATTGATGGACGAGTTGAAAGACCATCAGATTTTTGATGGACCGTCATCCAGGTCGTTAACTCTTATCCAGTGAACCCTATTTCTGGTCCACGTATGATGGTAAAAATGGTGGGCCATCAAGATCCTGATGGACCATAAGTCGGGTCGTCTCACGCCACGTTCAGTTTACTTTCAGGCCGTTTTAACAGGGGTATTTTTTTCACTTACCACTTGCCTATATATACCCAGATGAGTCTGAATTCAGCAATTTTGCTAATTATTATTTCAAAAACAAAAACTAGAGTTTCTCTCTAACTTTAATCTCCAAGAACAAGACCCAATCTTCTTCAAAAATCAAAGGATTTCAAATCCTTCAAGTTCAAAAACATTAAGAACCTTGAGTCAGGTATGCGTAGTGTTCATCTATGGATCCATTTTGTTCATAGAGCTCAAGAACCATGTTTTAATTATTTTATGATTGTCTTGTTGTGATATGAGCATGTACATGTTGATGATTGTTGTTTAAGTTTCAAGATGATATCTAAAGGTGATTTCATGAAGTATATGTGTTTGTTAGTTGAAACCCATGATCCTTTTGTGGATTAATATGGTGAAATTCATGAATACACTTAAGCTTAAAGAATGCATGTAAAGTGTTTGATAATATCCCTAGATGATAGAATTCATGTCCCATGATTTAATAGTGCTTAAATGACAAGTCCATGCTCTATGCTTTACGATTTCCCATGAATTACGTGTGAGTGATATGCTTTGTTATTATGATATGGATGGACCATGATATTGAAGCTATGCAAGTATATACATGTTGTATGAATTTCCCTTCCATGTATAAGATGTTGAGAACTATGCTTAGTGTGAAATCCCCTACTCATGATATGGTAAATTGTGGACTCTACTCTTACGATCAAGTCAGTCATGTGTGTCAGTTTTCTTTCATTGAGTCCTGGGGGTACTTGTACCTAAAAAATATAGCTATGTACCTAGATCCCTGTCATGTTATCACCATAATCTCAGTCAAGCCATGATCTATAGAACTCAGTCGGGCATGTGACTCAGGAAACCTCAGAAATCTTATGATCTTAGTTAATTCTCAAATAGTAGCACTAATCCATCAGTCAAAGGAAGTCAGTTGCTCAGTCCATGTACCGTCAGTTAAATCACGTTTAGTCTCTTCAGATGGGAGTAGAAGTTAGCACCAAGTTAACCCAAGGATAGGAACTCACCTGTCAGTTTAGGGTGTGATTCTTAGTAATCATCCTTATGTTCTAGAAGTACGTAGCCAGCGTAGGTTGAGACATCTTAACCTATCATATTAGGGTTGATGAGGTGGCTTAATTCGTCAGTTTAGGGTTCCCACCATTCTCATTTTGAGTACCTTCCAACTAAGGGTCACTCATAGCTGTCCTTACCAGTGGCGCGGTATTGACACCCTTCCAGTCGGGGCAGAGATTGGACCCCAACTTAGCTATATGCGTTATTGGGGCATGTCGGTCAAACAACTATCTCCCAAAGTTTCAGTCCCAGTCTCAGTAAAAGAACTCAGATAGTTTTTCAGATTTCAGTATATCAGGACTGTCAGATATAGTCAATTCAGATATAGAATAGAACACAGATAGTTCTATTAGATTCAGGACTGTCTGACACAGTCATCTATGTTATCAGAATTTCAGTAATTGTGATAGGATATCAGTAGATCATGTATTAGTGTCCAGATCTAGATATCATGTAATTACGATCTCAGTTACTACGTATGCATGTTTGCACTCTTACATTCATATCAGTCAGTTAGTTAGCATTGTTCATGCATTTAAACTCTTTTTGTATTTAGCCTACCTCACTCGTATACTCAGTACTTCCAGTTGTACTTACGCATTTTTGCTATAGTGCTTTCTTTTATATTATATCATAGGTTCATAGATACGAGCTCCAGATCAACAGTAGCAGTAGCATTCCTATCGCAGATTTGCATTGAGTCCTCATCCATTCAAGGATAATATTATTTTTTTCATTTATTATTTCAGTTCAGTTTTTCTTGACGGAGTTAGTTGGAGATATGTTCCTTCAACTCCTTCCTCAGATAGTATTTAGAGGCTTTCAGATTTAGCTCAGATTCGATTCAGATTTTAGTTGTTTTGGGTATTTGTTACCCCATATGGATGTTATGATTTATTAGATATTCTATGTAGTTGAACCTTATGGCCTATTGTTCATGTTTTTCGCATTATTACGTCATATATTGTAGTATACAGGTACAGATATTAGTTATGGGTTAGCTTGTGGTCCTTCAGGATCATAAGCACCGTGTAGCACTCCGGTTCAAAAAATTGGGGCGTTATAATAATGCTCTTATGGAGATGGTAAGATCAATTATTGACTTATTTGAATTTCTTTATTTCGATCTTGGGTAAGTCGTAAGAACTATAAAGAACATTATTTAATTTCTTTTATATCAGTTTCTTTGGTACTTATAGGACTACAGATTGGATGTAAGCCTTGTTTTCATAGGCTTGTTCAACAAATATGCTGAAAATAAAGACATATTAGCTGAAATTAAGAATATATATATGCATATTTATTAGATATTCAAATAAATAAATGTAGGTTTATTTTATTGTCCTAAAGAAAATAAGGTACTTGTTGATACAAATGTCAAATTTTAAAAGGATATTTAATAAATCATGTTCCTAAAATCAAATTTATATTATAAGAACTTGACAAAGAAATAACAAATGAGTAATATGAGTATTTAGAAATTCAAGAACATCCCACCAAAAAGTCAGAATTGATGTTCTACTATATTTAAGTAGTGGGAGAAATGTTAATAAATATAAGAAAATCTACTTATAGTAGTGAAAACAATGTTGAGCAATGATCACTACATGAAGTCATTAATATAAAAAAATTAACATGTGACTATAGTGGTGGTAGTACTAAGTCTTAATGGGAGAGTAATAACCAAGATCGTTAGATGTATAATCATCAAATAATTTCATGATTTTTTTTTTGAAGATTTTAGTACAAAATCAATTGGTTACAACAAAGTACTACTAGATGGAGTTGCATAACCAAGATAGGTTTGATGTATAATCTTAGAATAATTTTATGAAAGAATTCTTGATGAATTTAGTACAAAATCAATCGGTTATGACAAAGTACTACTAGATGAAGTTGCATAAAAAGATTTTTTGGAAAGTTCTTTTTCGACTTTTGTAGTTTTTTTAAGAAGAATGCATGTAAAAGTTAGATACATGGTTAGAAGTCTAAGTGAGAGATTTTTGGGTATATACCATTAATCATAAGTTTAGCTATGGTATATTCCAATAATTATCATAATTAAATACTTAAGTGGGAGATTATTGGAGTATATACCATTAACTATGCATTTAAATGTGATATATTCTAATAATTATGATTAAAAGTTTAACTAAGATTATTGGAATATGCACTATTAACCATGTGTTTGAAAATAATATTTCTCACAAAAAAATATTTATATAATTTTAATAAAGAATTAAATAGATGATATATAACGACCTTTTCTGTCATTACGTATAAGCTTCTCATTTAAATTTATGCTAAAAGTCTTTCTAGATTAGAAGTAATAAAATTAAGGCTAGGTTAGTCTCGGACGAAATTTGAGCGAGGTGTGGGCTAGAAAGATTTAGGAATGAAATGGGTATGTACGGTGGGGATTGATTCGATTTTTAGTTAGCTAATATGATAAGTAACTCATAGGATTTTATCAAATTAAATTTGGGTTAGTAGAACTCCCTAAATTGGTCTTTGCATAAAGGGTATTATTTGGGATGTCTTGAAATTAAGGTGTGTTGTGAAAAAAGAAATTTTTTGGAAAAATAAAACATTCTTCCTCGCTCATGTGGCTATAGCGACATGCTTCAAGGTAGAAAATTTTTGCTCTAGCGCTCAGTCAACGTCTCTATAGCAAAATATGTCGCTATAGAGGCAAAAATTGCTGATTTATTTTAAAAATCTTCCAAAGCTGTTTATTTTTTTTAAAATTCATTTTGGGATAAGGGAGAGGTGATTTTGAAAAAAACATCATCAGCTAATCATCATTTTGCTTCATTTAGAAAAGCAATTCATCCACGTTATCTAGTAAATCTATAATTTAGCCTTAAAGTTATTAGTTTGCGTAGTTCAGGGAGGGTAATGCCTGATTTTAATTAGTTTTCTGGTGCAAGGGAGTAAATGGAGTATAAAGTCGATTAGGTTTGACTAACTATAGTTAATTTATTCTTGCATGTCATTAATTCACAAAATCATTCATAGAATAGGTAGCTTTAGGTGAATTAAGATAGAAAAGCCCTAGAACGAGGAGGGAATGATCATGAACTTGGTCTTAGAGGTTGGAGTTAGTTATAATCCCCAATGTGGTAGGTCATTTCCTTAATTATGTGTTTTTATGTATTTTCTAGATCAAAATAAAGCAAAAATTACACGAAAGGGCAAGGCTCTGTCTAAGTAGAGTTGTGCAAGCTTGGTTCAAGGTAGGTGATAGTAATTTAGTTTCATTCAATTTGTACTATATATGCATGTTAACTACTTCCTAGTATGAATTTTAGTACATGTAGTTGGTTAGGTCAATTTAATGATTTTATCTTGTTTATGATTTTGACCTACCTTAAGGTTAAAAGAGAAATGTTTTGGTAATTGAACATTCTTGCAACATAAGGGTAGATTTGGCAAATAATCTTGGGCTTTTGGTACACAGACGAAATTTGTCCTCTGCAGGTCATAACTAGAGGGTGGTTATGATAGTCATAGTGTGTACGTACGAGGTTCAGGTGAGTTTGAGGATTCAATGAGTGAACCAAGGAATATATATGTATGTTGAGTTATTTCTTAACTTTTCTTAACTTTCTTTGACTTGACTTGGATTGACTTATATGACTTGGTTGAAAATAGTTCGAATTGTTGCTTGAAAATCCAATTTTGCTTATGTGATACTAGTTTGATAGGTCTAGGTTAGAATGAGCATGGATTAACTTGTTTGTAATATGTTTTGGTTAAATCTTTATATTCTCATCTTGGATTGGTCAAATGAACCTTACCAGTACACTATTGTTCTTGTGTGCTGAGATGACACCTGCTTTTACTTTTGTTGAGTACAATGCATATTTGAATAGCTCCTGCAATACCTCAGTTGTGATTCAAGAGTGTGATCCATATTCTAGCGGTGAGCAGCTTATTAGGGCTACTATGGAATCTATCTTTAATGACATGGTCATTTGTTTGGACATTATTCACTTTTCTTTGGCTTTTGCGGTTGCATCCTCTTTTTGACTTTCTTAGTATGTTTTGGTACACCGATTTTCCTAGTATAGGGGTGCTTTCTTTTTGTATTTATTTCTATAATTCCTTAGATAGTTAGATAGGATATTCTTAAAACTATTAATGAGATGATTTTTTTCTTCTTTTCTTTAAGTGTTGGTTGATGCTTCCGGCATTATTGGTTCTCCCATCGGAGAATAAGGTGTGTGCCACCCACATCCCATTAAGTTGTGAAAAAATTGGCATCAAAACCTAGATTCTGTTGATCTTATTGTACCAAAATAGATCCAATAGACTCTCGCAGAAAGGTACGAAGATGTTTGTACTTTTTATTCAGGAGGCTATAGGACTTTAGGAAAACTATCCTTCTTTCTTCTTTCATGTTATAAATTGATTCCAATTGGTATCTGGCCCAAATTATTATCTAGTTATTTTCACTTTTTGTCCACAGATGGTGACTACTAGGTCAAACAAAATCTAACCAGCAGTCCCCGCACTGACCGCTTGAGCTACAGAGCCAACCATAAAAGAAAGGGGATGAGCAAGAGAAAGATTTAGGGGGATAAGGTGGTGAGACACACCCATCAGGGGTGGAGCTCAAGCAGATTCTCACTAGGATCTTAAAGGTCAGTATCACCTCCCCAACCTCAAGATCATTTAGAGAAGATGTAGGTAATAGTAGAGCAGTTATTGGATCCCTAAGTGGCGACACCAAAGGGGTTTCAACCTTACCATCATGTCTGGTGAGGTTGTTCAATAGGTGTTAGCTATCTCATAATTTGGATGGTACTAAAATCACCCCTATTGGTCCGGTTATTCAGGCACGAGGTGTTTATCCTACTATTGCTATGGCTCGTAGGATGAAGAAGGCTTTAGTGACTGATGCATTTCTTTATTCGATCTTGGGTTCTTTGATGACTCATACTGAACATGATCTACTAACCAAATTTTAGAAGATAAAACCTCTAATATTCTAGGGTACTGAGTTTGAGAATGCTTTTGAGTTCATCATTGATTGTAATGAGAGGTTACATAAGATCAGTATTATGCAGTAACATGGAGTTGAGTTCATGACTTTTCTATTGGAGAAGGATGCTAAGAAAATGGGAGGGCGTATGTAAAATGTCGGTCATTGATTTACCTTTATTGAACTGGGAGTAATTTCATGCATTGATCATAGAGAAGTATGTTCCATGGAACCTCCATAACTGTAAGAAGGGTGACTTTTTAACATTGTAATAGGTTTATTTGTTAGTTATCGCCTATGAGGCTAAGTTCTATGTTTTTTCTTACTATGCTACTCAGTTGTTGGCTACTGAGAAGGAGAGAATTCGATTCTATGTTAAGGGATTGAACTATTATCTTTAGGTATTGTCTGTGTGTATGAATTATGCAGGGAAGGGATTGAATGAGGTGAAAAATTATGTAAAGAAGTTAGAGAAGGAGGAGCACAACTAAGGAAAGAGTATCTCAGATTAATTACCGAACTCACTATTATGCTTTTTTGGGAAAGATTGTTGTCGAGCCTTCTGATACAGTGATCACACGTACCATTTCTACTTATGATCAAATGGCTTCTATTTTTATTTGATCTAGGGTCTACTTATCATTATGTATCTATCCAATTTGTGATGGAACTGAATTTGGTTTGTGATGTACATAACTATTCTATTTATGTGTTTACTCCGATTGGTGAGTCTGTGGTGGCCATTCATGTTTATTGTTCTTGTTCTGTGTTATTTTTGGCTTTTTAAATTTGGGTAGATTTTATTATTCTTGATATGTTGTACTTCAATGTAATTTTGGGTATGGCTTGGTTATCTCCATATCATGTTGTCATAAACTACAATGTTAAGATAGTAACTCTAGATATTCCTGGGATGGATAAACTAGAGTGCAAGGGAGTGTAAAAGGCCAAACTAATGAAAATTATATCATTTATCTAGGTTAAAAGGATAGTGGGGAAGGGCCATTCAATATTTTTAGCTAATCTTAAGGATATGAGAGTGAAGTCCCTTTTTATTGAGTTAGTTTTGGAGTTTTTCAAATTCCAGGATATGTTTTATTCACATTCCCCAGGTATGCCTCCAGATAGAGATATTGATTTCCGTATTGATTTAGAGCCTGGTACTCTCTCTATATCTATTCCTCCCTATCGAATAGCTCCAACAGAGTTAAGAGAACTCAACACTTAACTACCATAACTATTTTACAATGAATTTATTCATCCAAATGCTTTACCTTTGGGTGCTCTAATCTTGTTTATTAAGAAGAAGAATAGTAGTATGAGGATGTTTATTCATAATAGACAGTTGAATAAGCTTACCACCAGGAATAGAATGCCCCTTGCCTTACATAGAAAATTTGCTTGACCAGTTACAGGGTACGATGTTATTTTCTAAAATTGAGTTATGGTTGGGTTATCATATGCTTAAAAGTAGGTTGGAGAACATACCAAAGACAACTTTTAGAACTCGTTATGGACATTATGAGTTTTTGGTGATCTCCTTCAAGCTAACTAATGCACCTGCACCCTTAATAAGCTTGATGAATGGTATCTTAAGTCATTCTTGGATTTTCTTATTATTGTGTTTATTTATGACATTCTAGTTTACTCCAAGAGTAAGGAGGGGCATACAGGTCACCTTCGCATAGTGTTGGAGATTCCAAGAGAGAAATAGTTAGTTTCCAAATTCTCATAGCGTAAGATATTCAGTTGCCTTTTTGGGGCACATTGTTTTCAAAGAGGGGGTAATGATGGACCCTCAGAAGATTGAGGAAATTAAGAATTGGATCTGGCCTAGTTTAGCGTTCGGGGTAAGGAGCTTTGTGGATCTTGCTTGTTATTAGTGCAGGTTTGTCAAGAACTTTGTATCCATTGCAATGCACTAGAAAATTATGACCTGAAAAGAAGTGCCATTTATTTGGTCTGATCGATGTGAGGAGAGATTCCAAAATCTCAAGATACTCTTAACAACAGCTCCTCACATTTTATACCGGTCGAAGGTAAGGACTTTATAGTGTTTCGTGATGCTTCACTTTTGGTCTTGGGTTATGTGTTGATGCAAGAAGGGAATGTCATTGCTTATACTTCGAGGTAGTTGAAGACTCATGAGAAGAAATATCCAAACCATGACTTGGAGTTGATAGCGGTGGTGTTTTCATTAAATATTTAGAGATACTATCTTTATGGTGTCAAGTGTGAGGTCTTCACAGATCACAGTAGCTTACAAAATGATTTTAATCAGAGTGGTTTGAATCTAAAATGGCGGATATAGGTTACATTATTGAAGAAATATGATGTGATGATTCAATACCATCCAGGTAAGGACAATGTGGTGGTAAACGCATTGAGCAGAAAAGTTGTATGGGTAATTTATCATTCCTGAGGGTGTCCAGATGACCTTTAGCTAGAGAGTTTCAAACTATAGAATCTCAAAGCATGTAGTTTAGGGTTTTGGAGATGGGTGGAGTTTTGGCTAGGGTTGAGTTGCAGTCAAAATTCCTAGATTAGATTAAAGCCAATAAATTTGAGGATAAGACGTTGAATGCAATCCAGAATAAAAAGGTGCGTGGGGAGGTGGTGGATACCAATCTTAAAGCTAGTGGGATATTGCGGTTTAAGGAAATGTTATGTTTTCCTTGAGTTTGTGATTTAATTTGTGAAGGAGTTTTAGAGGCCCATGGGTTGTGTTGTTCTATTCATCCGGGTACAACCATGATGTACCGTGACTTGAGAAAGCTTTATTGGTAACCCTGGATAAAGAGGGGCATTGCTGCACCCAAGCGCATACGCAAGTGTATGTGGTCTCATCAAGTAATATGGTGGCCTTCTAAAAATCCAAATATCGATCCCACAAGGACTTGTGTTGACAACTATCTAAATCTAGTACACTATAAAGATTAACAAGTGCTCAAGTAACCAAAAGAGCATGGAATTAAAACTAAACGTAACCATTAACAATGCTAAAAATTAAAGGTCTTTGACAATCAATAGGGAGAAATCAAGGTTTAAGGATCTACGAACAATCATACTATGCTATTGAAATTCATTGGTTATGTTAATTATCTTGGTTGTTGATTCACGGGGTTGATATTATGACTATGGTCTTTCGAGCCTCTAGTCACCTATCTAACTTAGACCCACAACTACATCATTGAGCGGACATGTGAGAACTAAGTTAAATGCATTAATATTTCATCTCATAATTGAACTAAATAGGACACTTAGGTATATTCCTATCCTAAATACAAATTATAACTTCATTCTGCAAAAGGTTACAATCCTATTCAATTTACCCCAAGTTTTATCCTCTTGTTTCTCCTTCCAGGCTCAAAACATGACAATTGATGTATTATAAGGGTAGATAATCCTTAAAATAGTTATAAAAATGATAAATAAATAACCAAATATGATAAATAATCAAAACCAAGTTAATTCATAACAAGAGTAATCATGTTCTTAGCCTTAACCCCAAAAAAGGGTATTTAGCCGCTCATGGACCTAACCATAATCGCAATGATTGAATACATGTTAAAATACATAAACAAAAAAAATTAATGGAACAAAAACCCTAATTTTTATCCATCCTCCCTCAAATTTTAAAGGTCTTCCAAGGTGTTTAACATAATGTTTAAGGGTCCTATTTATAGGAGGACAAATTGCTGATTTGAACATAGCTCATTGCCACACCCCATATCATGGTGGATAGGATATGTGGCACGTCATTATCATGGATACACACTATAATTGATCATTTAGGATGCCCCCAAGGTCGTGTCATGGACCCTAACGCATTACCTAAGCTCTGTGACACGCCAATGACTCCAAAACATCCTTTTTTGGTTAAACCTTGTCCCGTGCTTTTGCCCATCCTTTCCAAGCCTTGTGGTGTTGTTTACACTTGATTTTTATCTTTTGTATCATACATATATCATAATTATCAAATAACAAAGAATATTATAGCATAAAACACCATGTATTAGAGATCAAAACGACATACAATTCAAGACGATGAACTAGAATCTTAAGCTAAAAATACTAGTTTTGTCCTTTTGATCGTTAACTTAGTTTTGACTCTTGGCTTGTTTCAATTGAACTTTAAACACTATAAAAAATTTGTTCCACACATAATTACACATTCACACCCTTATAAACTCATTACTCACACTAAAATCCATCGAGATCAATTAGAACAACACATAGCTCAAGCTAGTAACACTAGTTTTCTCGTCTAAACTCTAAGTGACCAAATTAATTCCAAACTAGTTTGAATTACATCTTAAACATTGTAATCAACTAGTTTACCACTTAGATGCTCATTTATATAAGTATTTACTCATTAAGAACACAAGAAGTCCTCAAAACAAAGTTAAATAAGGCCGAATAACAACACTGAGGTGCATAAATTCACCTCAGATCATCACCCCACACTTAAAGCCTTGTTCGTCCTCGAACAACTCTATACTCTAAGCATCATAATCAGAGGAGATTCCACACTTATACTATAATTAAGACATTAAAACTAGCACTATAATGACTATACAAAATGCAAGGTCTTACACTAAGCATGTTATAACAATTGAAAGCTCATGAATACTATTTTAAAACATCCTAATCTCAAGAATTTACTCACTAAGTTGAAAAACTCATACATATTGCTCACTCAAAGACATCATACAAATCACCCAACTATCATTAAACATGTGCCCTCACCATAAGAGAGTTACCTATACTCACTCACTGAGATACATCTTATTACAAATTGAGTACAAGAATCAAATTACGCTCACTTTCACAAATAATTCACAAGTTACACAAGATGAACCATAGGCTGGCCCTTAGTGTAGTACTCCACTAATATCAGAATGATGAAGATTAGGATCAAATAGGTCTTTAAGGTTTGTAATGTAGGATAAGGGATCGGTTGAAACTATTTTGGCCCAGAATAGTGACTACTTCCCTAAGCGCTTTATACATCAGACTTTTCATTCAGCTAATCTCTAAAAACAAATTTCCACCACTTCTATCTACCCATATCTTTTGTTTTACCCATCTCATTAAGATCACTTGCATATAATATGCATGGGAGTATTGTCTATTAATTCATGATTTAATTTTTACCACAAATTTCTTTAACTCCCAACCACAACACATCAATTGTACACACCAATAACTATTACTTTGGGGCTTCAATTTCAGCTTTCTCCTTCCTAAATTTCCAACTCCTTAACCAAACTAATTTTGCACTAAAGCGCTTAGGAGCTTTGGATAAAATTAAGGTCAATCAAAGAAGGGGAAACATACTACATATGAGACTACCAAAGAAAATAAACTAAAGGCTCAACATGGCTAACTAAGATTATGCACAATGGTAGGTCAAAAGAGGTATGAAACACGACTATCAAATAAATTCCTATACCATATCCTAAACCCACACTTTTTATTTCATTTTCACACATACCAGGCAAGTTCTAGCATCAAATGCAACAACGAATATAAAAATACCTCATACACACACATGAGACATGCTCACTCAAGTATGATAATCATAGACTCTCAACCAAATAATAGAATGAATTCAACATTAAGCCAACAAGTATAAGAATCATAACCATGATCCTAGGAGTCTCAAAAGTGGTCATTCATCGTAACAACATGCTCTCCGATACAAAGCTCACTTACATTATACAATCATACATAGAACCAACAAGAACATCTCACTTACCTAAAACAAAAATTTTAAAATTTAATCCTAAAAAGAAAAAGGATACTGGGTTCAAGGGCGCCTCCGTGTAAAAGAACCGAAAAGAACAACCACAGGGTTGATAAAGTGTGCACCTACCAGATTGACCCAAACAACTAAAACTAGAAAAGAAAAATCTGTTTGTAATTTTTTTCAAATTTACCCAAAAACTAAAAATAACAACTAAGACTCAGGATCCTACAACATCATTTCACCAGAAACAACAGGAATTTCCCCACTCCATACTTAAAAATCTACTTTGTCCCAAAAGTATACTTAAAATTAGAGATATAAATACTCCTTGAGGCATCTAGACCTAGCTAGTAGCATCTTCTTACATCAAGAGACTCCGGGGACTCCACACTTAGTATCTGCCCTGCTCCTCAGCTTAGGTTATTGGTACTCAGACTTCCCATCAACCTCTGACTCAATAAAACAAAAACTACGTGAAGTTAAAACTAAAAATACTAATAAAACCTACCTTAACTTGAGTTGCCTCCCAAGAAGGACCTGATTTAGTGTCACAACAAGACCCACATCAACTTTTTTCTCCACCTTGAGGATATGAATTTTTCCCCAAACCTCACATCCATCTTTTTTCTTGATCATAGGGTGTTGATACAAATATGAGTGAACCGAGTAATGGATGGTGAATGGTAAACCACTTGTCCTTGAAGTGAGGCATGTTTTTGTGTTGTTTGTCTAGTGCAAATATAAGAATATAGGATTCTTGTTCCTCATCTCCACACTCTTCCACTATTTCAGATAACTCCAAAGACATGTCATCATCTAAACATAATGTATAAAATTACTTTGAATGAGACCCAAAAAATTCCCCTTCCAAATTTACACCATCCACAACACGCTCACTCTTATTCACCTTCTCAATGTCAGTCTTAAAAAATGATAGATTAATGGCTGAAATCCTTTTGTCTACTCCAAAGATTCGCTAGTATCCACCTCATCTAGTGAAGGTCCCAACCACTCACTTCTATGAAAATTTGGATAAAAAGCCTCTTGGTGGGGTCCTCCATAAAACAACAAGAATTATCATCACTCATAAACCATCTATCCCAGGCTGATATATCACAAAGTGTGATAGAAACATAAAAGAAAATAAAAAGAAAAAAATACTAAACTATGTACAACTCAATATATCTAAACAAAAAATAAGATAGTTTCCTATTTACAAGTGCCCGACAATGGCACCAAAAACTTATTGCTTCCAAGCACACACACAAGTGTATGTAGTCTCACTAAGTAATATAGTGGCCTTACAAAAAGGCGAATATCAATACATAGGTACTTATGTTGACAAATATCAAAATCTAGTTCACTATAAAGATTAACAAGTGCTCAAGTAACCAAAAAATCTTGGAAAATTAAAACTAAACATAATCGTAAGCAATACCGAAAATTATAGGTCTTGGACAATCAATGGGGATAAATCTAGGCTTAAGGATCTGCGAACATCCATACTATGCTATTGAAATTCATTGGTTATGTTACTTATCTTGGTTGTTGCTTCACAGGGTTGATATTATAACTATGGTCTTCCAAGCCTCTAGTCACCTATCTAACTCAGACCCACGACTACATCGTTGAGCGGAGATATGAGAACTAAGTAAAATACATTCGTATTTCATCACAAAAGTGAAAAAAATAGTTAAAGTAGGTATATTCCTATCCTAAAAGAAAATTATAACTTCATTCTGTAGAAGATTACAATACTGTTCTATTTACCCTGCATTCTATGCTCTTGTTCCTCCTTCCGGGCTCAAAAGATGACAATGGATGTATTCTATGGGTATATAATACTTAAAATAGTGATAAAAAGGATAAATAAACATCCAAATATGATAAATAATCAAAACCAAGTCAATTCATAACAAGAGTAATCGTGTTCTTGGCCTTAACCATGGAAAAAAGGTATTTTAGCTGCTCATGGACATAACCATAGTCGCAATGATTGAAAACATGTTAAAACTCATAAACAAACCAAATTAATGGATAAAAACCCTAATTTGAATTTTCTCAATACTCCATCAAAGTTTCAAGGTCGTCCAATGTGTGTAAGATAATGTTTAAGGTTGCTATTTATAGGAGGACACAAGCTGCCAATTTGAACTTAGGTCTGTGCCACACTCCTTATAGCATTTCCTAGGGTATCTGGCACGTCCTTATCATGGTGAAACACTGTAATTGGTAATTTAGGATGAACCCAAGGGCATGTAATGAACCCTAACAAATTTTCTAAGCTCTGTGGCACACCAATGACTCCAAAACGTTCATTTTTGGTCAAACCTTGTCCCGTGCTTTTGTCCATCCTTTTCGAGCCTTGTGGTGTTATTTAAACTTGATTTAAAGATTGTGTATCATCCATATATCATAATTATCAAATCACATAGAATCCTATAGAATCAAAAACCACGTATTAGAGCTCAAATGACATACAATTCAAGACAATAATTTATAATCTTAACCTAAGAATACTAGTTTTGTACTTTTGATCTTTAACTTAGTTTTGACTCTTGACTTGTTTCAATTGAACCTTGAACACTATAAGAAATTTGTTACACATATAATTACACAGTCATACCCTTAGTAACTCATTACTCACAATAGAATCCATCAAGGTCAACTAGGACAACAATAGCTCAGGCTAGTAACACTAGTTTTCTCGTTTAAACTCTAAGTGACCAAATTGATTCCAAACTTGTTTGAAATACACCTTAAACATAGTAATCAATTATTTTACCACTTAGATTCTCATTTATATAATTATTTTCTCATTAAGAACACCAGAAGTCCTCAAAATAAAGCTAAATAAGCCCAGATAACAATACCGAGGTGCATAAATTCACCTCAGAACGAATAGTCGATTATGCATCCAAGTGTAACAATTATCAGTAGGTGTAGTACAAACATCAAAGGCTTGCAGAGTTTCTTGTTTCTTTAGAGGATGCCTATACCTATGTGGTAATAGGAGCACATCGCTATGACTTTCATTGTTGGTCTTTCAAAAACCTTGGGGAAATATGACTCCATTTGGGTGACAGTAGATCGGTTGACAAAATCAGCTCATTTTTGCCAGTTCAGGTAGACTACATGACCTAGTAGTTAGAAAAAGTATACGTCAAGGAGATAATGAGACATCATGGGATGCCCCTTACCTTCATTTTTAATAGAAATGCGAAGTATACTTCTAAATTTTTGCATATGTTGTACAAGGAGTTGGGCACTAAGCCTACTTTTAGCACAACTTTTTACCCTCATACTGATAGATATGTCACGATCCAAAAATTAAGGTCATGATGGAAGTTGTCAGGGACCAGCATTGACAAGTAAGCCAATCACCAAAAATGAAAAGAAAAACCCAACAAGTAATGAAATTAGCAAAGTGAGACTTTTAGAATGAAGTCAGGCCAACACAAAATATAAATAAAGCAAAACTGAAAGAAATTACATAAACCCCCCAAAATCTAGATTCATAGTGTAAGAGCATCTAGTACAATATCCAAAACTGAAATATAAATTTTTTCTTTGCATCTAAAATAAAGACAAGATAAAAGATAGAATGAGATCTAGAATCTATCCTGACCACTAGGACAATCCAGTTCATTGAATCTGATCAAACTCCAATTAAAACCTCAACCACGATGTATAGTACTCGAACTGAGATCTGCATCGAAAGGGAATAGTAAGTATGAGTACGGACCACTTGTACTCAATAGGCATAGGCCAACTAAGAAAAGTATAAAATGAGGTATGTAAAGTAACACAATGAGAAAATTACTTGCAAGCAGAAAGGTCCCAAACGATACCTCACACTATCTCCATTAACAGATCTAATATATATACAAAAATGAAAATAACATAGATATACACAAAGAATATACTGAAACAAACCCAAATCAAGAAAACTAAGGTAATCGTGAAAGTTGTGTATGGAAATGCATGACAATGCAATATTGATGGGATGAATAATAAAAGTCATCGCACTACTTTTTGTATATATCCATCGATATCGCAACTTCCAGGTAGGACCCATGGGGGGTTAACAATCAATATACTATAACTCATATCTCAAATCTCAACCTACCTCGCCACTCATGTTCATGAAGAGGGTTTTTATAAAAGTGACTTATATTTTTTTAAAAATAGTTTTCTACAGTGGTACCGGTATCTCATGAATGTATATGTATGGAATGGGGATGTAATGCTCAGAATCAACTCAATATAAAGATATCCAATCCATCTAGCATGTTTATAAGTGAACCCAAAAATCAACTCAATATGTCCACAATTTAAGATTATCAACTCTAATTAGGCACCATCAGAATAAATATGCATGTAAGATATCATTTATATCATATCAACCCACAATTCGGGTATTTCTATCATGATATGGGCAACTAATGCTCAGAAAGGCCTAAAATAAAAAAATAATAATTCAAACTCCCGCACAGACATTATATCAAGAATAAAGGTATTTAAATTAATAGATTAGGCCAATAATGTCAAATAAAGCCCCGATACGAGAAACAAACAATACAACATTTCACAATTCAAAAACAACAGAATATAAGCTTTCACAAGAAGACACAAAATAATAGTAATTCTCAAAATATAAACCCCATAGTTATTTTTCCCAAACCGTAGCATTCTTTACTTATTTATAACTGCCCAGCTCAATACGAAGGAAGTTAAGCAATAACCTACCTAGAGACAAAAAAATCCTACCCTAAAGTTCATCAACATATAGCCTTCCCATTACGAACTGTAAGACCCCGTAAGATCCTAGCTCATTTTCGCTTACTATTAAATGTTAAAAGTGGTCCAAGACTTAGAATATTTCACTAAGTGTTAAGACTTAGTCATTTTTAAAGCTCCTAAACTTTGATGATTTTATTTTTGACCTTCTCAATATCAGAACGTTAATTTTTAAGCTGATTCATGATCGGGGTAGTCAATAGTACATCTCGGGTGAGTTTTAGAATTTTTGGACCAGCAAAAGGATGTGTTTGGACTTCCAAAACAGCAGCAACCAAAGATTAACCTGCGGCACATGCTCCATTTCACCCCTAGGGATTCCCGCGATAAACCCCATAGCGCATACCTCAGTCCGGCGCTCTGGAGCCCGCGGTGCCCGTTCCATAGCGTGCCCCCTTATTTTCCAGCTTTATTTCCATTTTTAGAAGGAAAATTAGGTCTTTTTACTTCACCCATTTGGTCTATAACATGGAATTTAGGGTCCTAAAAGAATAATTTGCTATCTTATTCACAAAATCCTCTCAAAAGAATGCCTCATCTCTCAAGAAACAAACTCTAACCTCGTCAAAAGGATCAAGGGATTCAAGCTTAGTCTTCAATAAAATCAACAAGAACTTTCACAAATTCATCAATTAAGGTATGTGTGATGTTCATTCATAGGTCCTTTTCACCAATGGAGTCCAAAAATACATTTTCAAGATTTAAATCATGAAATTACATGTTTGCAATAAACTATCTCCATGAATCCTTATGAATTTCAATTTTTACATGGTGTTTACAAGTAATTATTGTTAAAGTTAAACCTTACAAGTTGGAATAATGATGTTTTCATGTTAAATCCCTAATTTATGGATTATTACTGTAGCCATATGATTTTTATATGTTTTAAACTATTCTCATGCTTTAATTCATGATCCTCGTGTGTTTAATGAAATGTCTAAGAGATGAGTTTTGAACAATGGTTCCTATCATGGTTTTAAAGTGTTCGTTTGTTCCTATTGTTTTTGCTATCGAGTCCCGGGGTTATGAATACCAAAAATTTAGGTTTTTACTTAGTTTCAGTGTTCTCAAAATAGTTTCAGACACATATGAGCATTATCAGTTCAATCAGTTATCATGTCATTCAAACCTAGATCAGTTCAGTAATCCGTGTCAGTTCCTTCTTCAGTTAAACTTAGTTCAGTCCCATAATCAGTGTCAGTTCAGTTGGGAGTAGGATTCAGCATCGAGCAAAACCCAAGGATGGGGGCATTCCTGTTAATATAGGGTTTGACCCTTAGTAGCAATCCTTGAGTTACAAAACTACCTAGCCAGCGTAGGTTTGAGATGTCTTTCAGCTAGTTTAGGGTTGAAACAAATCTCATAAGTCTTCTTGTTAATTTAGGGTTGACAAGATGTTTTCCTACTAGTTTAAGGTTGACACAACCATTGTTAGTACCCGTGGCATGGTACTAGCACCCTTCCAACTGAGGTCATAGGTTGGACCGCTATCAGTATAGATTTTGGGCATGTCGGTTAGATGATACCTCCCACAGTTTAGTTTCAGTATTTAGTACAGAATTCAGTTCAGTTTTGCTTGACCATAGCATATAGTTTATCAGTATTCAAGTACCAGATTTCAGTATCTTAGTTTATAGACTATTCTAGAATCATATTATATGCTTGGTCATGCATACTCAGATTTTACAGTTTTCATCTATCTATGTGTCAGTTATCTCATGCTATTCAGCCAGTTAGTTATTAGTCTTGCTCAGTCAGATTTCAGTATTTCCACACATGTCTATTATTACTATTTTTATGCATAGTTAGCCCATGCATATTAGCCTAACCTCATCTCGTATACCAGTACATTCAAAGTACTAGTTACATACTCGTTTCTTGCGCTATGATGTTTAAAATCATAGGTTTATAGGCTCAGTTTCTTGACTATGCTTAGACAGATTAGATTATTAGCAGCAATAGTGGTGAGTCCTTATATTTAGAGGACATGATTTCTTTATTACAGTTTATATTAGTAGTTCAGTATTTTTATTCAATCGGATTTAGTTAGGGGTTTGTCCCATCAGCTCCACAGTCAGTCAATTGGAGGCTTTTCAGACACTTTCAAATAGTCAGTAAGATTATCAGTTTTGAGACAATTGTTTTCAGACTTATGATTCATTAAAGTTCTTAGTATGTTAAGACCTTATGGAATTTTCAGTTAATTTTTGCACATGTCTTTTATTATTAATTTTATTCAGTGCTCGTAGTAGGCATCAACTAATGGGTTAGCTTGTGGTCCTTCGGATCGTAAGCACCATGTGGCGACCAGGGTGTATTTTTGTGTCGTTAAACAAACGACCTTAAAATCAACTACAACATTCAAAAATAGCTTCTATGCATTAAAGGAAAGTTATTGACACCCATGTTGTCCCTATTTGAGTCGGGTCCAAAATGGGTTTGAAAAATGAGTCCAAAAATAAAAGGGGTAAAACTAGAATTTTGTTTTAGAAATTTATTCCCAAGGTTATAGGAGTTTACATTGAAAACCCACATGAAAATGAGTTTAAAATAAGGTCTAAATTGATGAAAAACATTTTTAATCTTTAACGATAAAAACCTCAAAATTCTATTTCAAAATCATGATTAAAAGGTGTTTTTCGAAGATGTAATCAACCAGACATAATGAAAATAAGATTCATGAGTTTAAACAAGAAAGAGTGGTGATAAAATCCTAATAAATCGCCTCTTCCAAAATCCTGGAGGTCCAAAAATGGCGAAAATCGCAAAAAAGGGGGCTTATATACAGTGGTTGCTGCTTAAGCGACTAAATATCCTCTTAAGAAGCTACCGCTTAAGTGATCCTTGGTAGCTAAAGCGGCTATCGTTTAAGTGATCCTTGGCTGCTAAAGCGGCTACCGCTTAAGCGATCTTGACCACTAAATAGGTTGTAGCTTAGGTGAACCATGGCTGCTAAGCGGCTGCACCACATATCAGCAAACGTTAATTTTGGTGCAACCCTACCAAAATCTGAACGGACCCTCAGGATTTTATCGAAACCCCACAGAGACAAACCATATATGGTACTAGGCTATTTTTGATGTTCTAGACTCAATGGCGATGTCGTATTATCAAAAAAAGATTGGTTTCACTATCTTAATCCTCGGGGCCCAATTTTTACTATTATTCAAATGAAGAATCAAAATACAAATCAAAGGTTCCAAATCCAAGCCAACTACACTACTAACCTAAATTTGACATTTTGAAACTAACGGAACTATCCAAATCATCAACCAACCCTCAGAAAAACAAATATTGATCGGAGTCAACTATATGGCTTTTAAGGACTCTAAAAACCACAAACTTTCCTGAATCATTTACAAATCAGATCATTATAGCTTCTACCACTAAGACTTTAGTTCATCCTCGAACTAAAAGGAAAGAAAATACCTGAATTGGTAAAGAGATGGGGATAACTACTATGCATGTTAGTATCAACCTCCTCAGTAGACTTCTTAATAAGATGGTGTCTCTATTGAATCTTAACCACAGGAATATCTCTAGGATGGAACCATATAATATCCCTATCTAAAATAGACACTGGCTTTTTAGCCAAGTTCAACCTCTCATCCAACTAAACTGAATCCCAATAAAGCACATGAGACTTATCCAGAATATAGCGCGAAAGCATGGATACATGAAAGAATAGATGAACGACTGAAAATTTTAGAGGTAAGTCCAACTCATACGCCACATCCCCAAATATCTGAAAAATCTTAAATGGTCCAATATACCTCGAACTAAGCTTTCCCCTCTTCCCAAAGTTATCATGCCCTTTATAGGCGATATACAAAGGAAAACTCAGTTACCGATTCCAATCTTTAAGGCACAAAGCCTATGATTATTATAACTCTTTTTCATAATTTGGGCTACCTAAAGCCTATCGTGAATCATCCAAAAACTATTCAAAGACACACGGAGCAAGTCCGTACCACAGGGTCTAACCTCTAAATTCTCAAACCTACTAATAAAGTATCGACAATGCCTACTATACAATACCTCGAAAGGCACCATCTCAATACACAAATGATAGATATTATTATAAGCAAACTCTGCTAAGGACAAATGTTGCTCCCACTAACCTCCAAAGTCCATAACATATGTGTAGAGAAAATTCTCCAAAACCTAAATAGTCTATTCCTACTGGTAGTCAGTTTGGGGGTGAAAAATTATGCTTAGGTTAATTTGAGCACCCAATTCCTTCTAAAAGGTCCTCCAAAAGACAAAAGTGAACATTGAGCCTCTATTTGAAATAATAGACATAGGTATACTATGAAGACAAATTATCTCACAAACATTGATATGGGCCAACCTATCGACACTAAAGAAAATTTGACTAGGTATGAAATAGGCCAATTTGGTCAATCGGTTCACGATGACCCAAATACTATCAGAATCATGAGAAGTATGAGGCAACCCACTCACAAAGTCTATAATGATCTGCTCCTACTTCCACTCAAAAATGGGTAATCTATTAAACAAACCACCAGGTCTCTAATGCTTGGCCTTCACCTGCTAGAACCACAAGCAAAATTCTACAAAGTCTGCCACAACCTTTCTCATACCACCCCACTAGTAAAGTTGCTTCAAATCATGATACATCTTGGTCACACCTAGATAGATAGAATATTTGGAACAATGTGCCTCCTCCAAAATAAATCTTACCCATTTACTAACTTTCGACATACAAACTTGGATCCCAATCCTTAAAACACCATCAAGATCAAAATATGTCACCCTAGCATCTCCACTCAACATCGTATCTCGAATCACCATCAAACTATCATTATTTGAGCTTGAATCTATTCTATCAAGGAAGGTCTTGCATCAACTAAGGCTAAGACACATCCAAGTGTCACAAGATTAAGTCTAACCATTTGTTTAGCTAAAGACTTAATCTCTAAGGCTGAAGACCGCTCTTAGGTCAAGAGATGAGCTAAACTCTCATTCTAGTCAACTATTATCTCAAGGCATCCATAACTATATTAGCCTTGCATGAATGATATAGAATAGTGAGGTCATAATCCTTAAGCAACTCAAGCCAATATCATCGCCTCATATTAAGACCTCGCTGACTAAATAAATATTGTAGTATGATGGTCTAAGAAAATCACACAAAGAACTCCATACAAGTAATGATGCCACAACTTCAACACAAACACTATAGCTGCAAACTCTAAATCATGGGTAGGGTAATTTCTCTTATAAGGCTTCAACTAACAAGAGGCATAAGCAATTATTATAACACTTTAACTAACAAGAGGCATAAGCAATCACCTAACCCTACTGCATAAACACCACACCCAAACTACACTAAAAGCTTCACAAAACATGATAAAACCTACTCCCTCCTTAGGCAAAGTCAAAATAGGAGCCGAAGTCAACAACCCTATAAACTTTTGGAAGATCTTCTCACACACATCCGGCTATGAAATACCATGTTTTAGTCAACTTGGTCAAATGAGACATAATGGATGAGAAACCCTCAATAAAACATCAATAATTACCTACCAAACCAATAAAACTCTAAATCTTGGTCACCACATGACTCAAGAAAGAGATAGAATCCAACAAAAACTCACATTTGAAAAACTTGGCATATAACATCTCATAACACAACCTCTAATGTACAATCTTCAAATGCTTCACATAGTCGTCCATGCTCTTGGAATAAACCAAAATGTCATCTATAAATACAATAAAAAAGGAGCTGAGATACAGTCAAAACACCTGGTTCATCAACCTTAAGAATTCTGCAGGGGCATTAGTCAATCCAAAATACATGACCAAGAACTTATATTGATTATATCAAGTCCAAAAAGTTATCTCCAAAACATCTAAATCTTTAATCTTCAACTGGTGATACTCAAATTTTAAATATATCTTTGAAAACACCAAATCACCCTGAAGTTGGTCAAGAAGATCATCAATGTTAGGAAGAGGATACTTGTTCTTAATTGTCACTTTGTTCAACTACCCATAATCAATAAACATGTGCATAGAATTATTATTTTTCTTCATGAACAAGACAGGAGCACCCCAAGGAGATACACTAAGTCTAATGAATACCATACTCAACAAATGTTGAAACTCTTCCTTCAACTCAGATGGGACCATCCTATATAGAGAAATGGAAATAAGGTTGGTGCCCAACTCTACATCATTAGCAAAATCAATATCACAATCTGGAGATATACTAGGTAAATCCATAGAAATATACCTATAAACTCATGAACAATCCAAATAGAACCTGTTGGAGGTGGTAAGGCAACACTAGTACCACAGACATAAGCCAAATAAGAAAATACCCTCTCTCCATCATGCAATAAGCCCATATAAAAGATATAACAACCTTTGGACCCAAATTAAACAGACCTTTTCAATCCAACCTTGGCATACCTTGCGTATCTAAGGTTACAGTCTTGGTATAACAATCTAAAATAGCATGATAAAGAGCTAATTTATCCATACCCCAAATAACATCAAAATTAACCATATCTAGGATAATCTACCCAAGTGTCATAGCCTGCAAAAATAACCACACAAGATTAATACACTCGATCCACAATTAAAGAATCTTTTGTGAGGGTAAAAACAAAAAGAGACACCAAAAAAGGCCATGCAACATCAAAACCAGAAGCAAAATATGTAGACACATAGAAGTATATAGAACAAGGTTCAAATAACATGGAAGTAGATCAGTAGCAAATCGGGATGATATCTACAATAACTACATCAGAAGCCTCTATCTTGAGTTTTCTAGGTATAGCATAATACCAACTAAGTTTATTTACAAACTAAGAAACTCAGTAACCACCTCCATGAGCTCTCCTATCTCTACCTCTAGCACGATTGACACCACTCCACCACTCTGTGAACAACCTTTCACCATAGAAATTAAAGTAGGGTAAAGATGAAGTTGAGAACTTTACTAAGTGGGACCATACACAAGTTGAGGGAAATCTTTGGTCACAAAGCCAAACTCATCATATACAAAACACCCCCTGTGTACTAAATTGATATGAGAAGGTATGGATGAATTAGAATGGCTGTCCTAGCTTGAAAAACCAATCTTGGAGCCTCCACCCGCATGACCTGATACCTAGATACCAGAAGCCACATAACATAAAAGTCTACCACCTAAACCCTATAATGCAGCCTAAAATGGCCAACCATAGTAACCATGGGAACATCTACTGGAAAAATCTCTACCATAGAAGGTGTGTCCACTAAACTTATTCGGACGATGCACCTTCTTAATGCCTTCTTAAGTAGCTTGGATAATAGGCTTGGTCATCTTGGTATGCTCAATAATACTCTATAAAGAATCCCCTAAAACTACCATCTAAGTTGTATCCAACTGATATATACTATCTAACCACTTCACTGACTTCTGAATCCTCTCAGACTAAATAGAGATGCTAGTGACTGAATATCAGGATAAGGTGTGAAAACATGCCTCATACTTAGGAATAAACATAAAGACCTACTCTAAATGATCAAACTTATCATATATTGGATATTTTGATCTATACAACACAAATCTCTCTAAAAAGGACTTAGAAAATAAGGTCCAATTCATACAAAGTAATCCCAAAGGCATACAACTATTAAGTGACCTCCACCAATTCCTAGCCATATTTCTCAACTTGTAGGTAATATAATTAAATCCATTAGACTCATAGGATCCAAGATTATAACTTATCTTGGCAATCAATTAAAAACTCGTAGATATCTTCGCTAATAGCTCCACTAAACTTGGGTGGACACAAGCAAATAAACCTCTCAAATCTCATTTGATCATTAAAAAACATAACTTTACCTAAAGCAACCGAAGGAATAGTGAGTCGAGTAGGCAATGAATCCATATGTAGGGGTACAATAGATGTTAGTTGTACCCTAGAAGCAAGAATACTATAAGTAGATATTGGCACGAATGGTGGAACATCACTTGAAATATAAGGACTACTTAGTACACTTAAAGGAACACCCTCTATCTAACAATTATCTCTAGCATACTCTAACTCAAGCTTGAGAGAGGTATCCCTAGCATGTCCTCCTACTATGGAAGCTTTTCCAGCCCAACCTCTACCTCTAAGTCATTCATGACCCCTGTCACTCTCTCTAATATGGTCTCCATCCTTGGGTACTGGCTCAGTATCCCTAACCTTTTGAGATATAGACCTTATCATCTGCATAAAATATAGTGGAATACAACTTAGAACATGGGTAAGAATAACGCACATGACTAGGAATCAAAATAGAAAAGTTTTTCCTTAAGATATATTATAGCCTCTTGAAGATAAATACAAACATCTACATACCAATCCGCAATACCTTACTAAACATCATGCTCTTACACTTATGAGACCGGTGAACTTGGTTGCTCTGATACTAATTTAGCATGAACCAAAAATAAGGTCATGATAGTATTTGATATGGTCTAGCCTTGGCAAGTAAGCCAATCACCAAAAAGGGAAAGCAACCCAATAATTAATGAGATTAGAAAAGTGATACTTCTAAAATAAAGTTAGGCCTACACAAAATACAATTAAAGTAGAAATTGAAAAAAATTACATAAACCACCCAAAATCTAGAGTTTTAGTGTAAGAGCATCTAGTACAATATCTAAAAATTAAAATACAAAAGATGTCTTTGAATACAAAATAAAGACAAAATAAAAGGTAGAATGAGATCTAGAATCTACCCTGGACACTAGGATAATCTAGTACCTCAAATCTGATCAAACTTTGCCTGCAACCTCAATCGCAATGCATAGTGCTTGAACTTAGATCTGTATGGAAAGGGAACAATAGGTGTGACTACTGTCCACTTGTTCTCAGTAGGTATCATAGGACGATTGAGAAAAGAAGAAAATAGGGTAAGTAAGGTAACACTATGAGCACATAATCTACAAGCAAAAGGATCCCAAATGATAGCTTAGACCAGCTCCACTAATAGTTTTAGTATATATACAAAGATGAAAATAGCACAAACATACACAAAGAATAGTCTAAAACCAAACCCGAATAAAGAAAACTAAAGAAATCATGAAAGATGCATAGTAAATGCAATGCAATGCAATGTGGATAAGATGAATGGTGAAAGCCATCTCATGACTTTTTGTATACACCCACTGAGATTGCAGCTTCCAGGTAGGACCCATGGGGGGTTCACAACCTATATACTATAACTCATATATCAAATATCAACCCACCTCTCTAGCTTGTGTTCACAGAGAGGGCTTTTATAAAAGTGTCTTAATTTGTTACAAAAATAGTGTTCTACGATGGTAGCAGTCTCTCATAAAGGTATATGTATGGCATGAGGATATAATGCTCACAATCAAATCAATATAAAGGTATCCAATCCATCCAACATGTACATAAGTGAGACCAGAAATCAACTCAATATGTCCATAATTCAAGATTATCAACTTTAATTAGGCACCATCAAAATAAATATGCATGTAATACAATGTTTATATCATATCAACCTCCAACTTGGCTATTTTTTGTCAAGATAAAGGGAAATAATGCTTAAAAGGCCTAAATTAACAATTAAATCCCCCCACATGGGTATTATATCTGGAATAAAGACATTTAAATACACAAAAAAGGTCAATAATGTATATAAAGCTCCCATGGGGGCAACACACATTACCAGATATTAAAAGTCAATAATAATAGAATATAAACCCACATACAGGCACACAACAGTAATAGTAATTCCTAAAATATAAAACCCATAGCTATTTTCCTTAATTCATAGCATGCTTTACTTATTTATTAACTACGCAACTCAATCTGAAGGAAGTTAAGTCATAACCTACTGTAAAATGACAAAATCCAAGCCTAAAGTGCTTCAACATGGATCCTTTCCCTTACGAATGACTTCAAAATCAACAAAAACATTCAAAATAGCATATAAGTGTTAAAATAATGCTATTGATACCGATATTTCCCATATTTGAGTCGGGTCCAAAATAGATTCGCAAAATCAATTCAAAAATAAAAAGGATAAAATCATAATTTTATTTTAGAAATACATTACCCACGATTATACCCATAAAAATGGGTTAAAAATAAGGTCCAAATCAAAGAAAAATCATTTTTAAGCTTTACTGATAAAAACCTCAAAGTTTCATTTCAAAATAATAATTAGAAGGTATTTTCTGAAGATATAATAAACAAAATAAGATTTAGTAATTTACCCAAGAAAGAGTGGTGAAATGACCCTAAGAATTGCCTTTTCCCAAAGCTCGGAGGTTCAAAAATGGTGAAAATCTAAAAAGAAGGGTTATATACAACGGTTGGCACTTAAGCGGCGAAACAACCAAAGCAGTACCAGGTTGTAAGAGTGGCTACATCTAAGAGATTCCTGGATAATAAATCAGATACTACTTAAGCGGTATTGGGTCACTAAAGCGGCTGCCACTTAAGTGAACCATGATTGTTTAAGAGGCCATACTAGATATCAGCAAATATTTATTGTGGTGTAAGCCTATCAAGCTCCGAACAAACCCTTGAAATTGATTAGGACCCTACACAGATATATCATATATTCTAAAAGTCTATTTTTGACATTTAGGACTCAATAAAGGAATCATATTTTCAAAAAATTAGTGTTCTCAGTAAGTTAACCCTCGAGACCTCTTTTCACTACTTTCCAAATGAAGAGTCGAAATACAAAATAAAGGTCCCAGATATGAACCAACCCCACTACTAATTCAAATTTAATATTCCAAACCTAATGAAACTATCCAAATCATCAACCAACACTCAAAACAACAAATGTTGACCAAAGTCAACTATATGACTTTTAAAGCTCTAAAAAACTCAAACTTGCCCCAATCATTCCCAATTGCATCTGGAACCATTCAAATCATATCCACACTTCAAAATCAATATGTAGCAACTATGGGAAAGTAAAAAAAGTTTAAAAATATAAAAATTAAGTTTTCGCAAATTAGGTCATTGTAGGGTAGTCGGAGAGGACGATTCAGGTGTTGGAAGATATATTAAGAGCTTGTGTTATTAACTTTCGTGGTCATTGGGATCAGTTTCTTCCATAATGTAAGTTTTTATAAAATAAAATCTATCTCTTCAACATTGATATTGCACCATACAAGGCACTCTATGGAAAAAAATATATGTCACCTATTAGGTGGTTTGAGACTAGAGATACTAAACCTTTGGACACCGACTTGGTGAGGGAGGCTCAATCAAAAGTATGATTTATTGAAACAAAATTATTGGCTGTCCGAAATAGACAGAAGGAGTATGTGTACCATATGATAAGAGATACAGACTTCAAGATTAGTGAACAAGTGTTTCTTAAGGTGTCTACCATGAAGGGAGTCATGAGGTTCAGTAAGAGGCGCAAGCTCATTCCTCAATACATTAGTCCCTTCGAGATTCTTCAGGGTGTGGGTTGAGTATAGGTTGGAAATACCACTAGAGTTATTGGTATTTCATATGGTATTTCACATTTTAATACATAAAATATATCATGGAGATAGATAATATATCATTAAATGGCACTTGATTCTATTAGATAAGGATTTTTCTTATGAAAAGTAACTTGTGGCGGTTTTAGATTGGGATAATTTGAAGTCGAGAATGAAGGAAATTCATTTGGTTAAGGTCTAAAGAAAGCATTGTACGATCAAGGAATCCTCTTAGGAAATCGAGAAGGACGTATAAGACAAGTACACTTAATTGTTTGAGGATATAGGTAGTCTCTCTTCTCTCCTTATTTCGGCCTATTTTACCATTTAATCATTCAGAGACGAATAATGGGAAAATTAGTATCTATTGTAATGACCTTTTCTGTCACTGCGTATAAACCTCTCATCTAAAATTTCATGCTCAAACTTTTCCCGAATTTAAAGTTATAAAATTCAAGCTACACTAGTTTTGAAAAAAATATGAGCAAGGTTAGGTCTAGGTCGAGAATGAATTAGGTAAGTATGGTGGATATTTATTTGATTCCTAGTTAACTAAGACTATAAGGAACCCGTAAAATTTTACAAAATTGAATTTGGATAAGTAGAACTCCCGAAATCGGTCTTAGCATAAAGTGAATTGTTTAGGATTCCTTAGAAATATTATACGGATGGACGTTCAGTGTTTGGTTAGGTTCTTCAAAGTTCAGGTTCGGTGATTTGGTAATTGGTATTTGAGAGTAGATACCATATACCATACTTTTAAGCATCAGTTCGATAATTCAGTAATTAGTAAATTAAACTTTAGTTCGATATGGAATTTTTAATACTAAATTAAAGTTAGAGATGTGCAAACTACGATTAAACTTCAAAGAGTATATTTAATACTAGAAACCCTATTCTGTATTATTTTTACTGCTTTGTACGAATATATTACCAAGGTTCAAGAGATTCTTTGGGATGAATAGTACTATCGTCTATTGGGTTAGTTAGACATATTATATTATATTATATTATATTGTATTATATATATATTAGATAATTTAACATTCAGTAATTACCGATACCAAACGGTATTAATATCTTGTACCAAACACAATCTCGAATATCAAAATATTGAAATTTTACTCTCAAACTCCATACCAAATACTGAATTACTGAATACCAAATACCAATTTTTTATTCAGTTTGATAGTTCAATTTTTTGGAATTTTATGCCTATACCTAGGAAATAAGATGTGTTGTGAAAAAAGAGAACTGGGAAAAACCAGGTATCCTTCGTTGCCCATGTCGCTAGAGCAACACGCATGTTTCTATAGAAACATGCATGTCACTGTAGAGACATACCTAAAATCAAAACAATTCCCAATATACTGCCCAGTCAATGCCACTATAGTGACATGATCGCTATAGCGACATTGTTATAGCGACGTTTGACACCATAGCAGAAAATTTTGGTAATTTAGTTTAATAATTTCCTAAAATAGTTTATTTTTTAAAACTCATTTTGGAGCAAGCGAAAGGTGATTTTGGCCGAAAATCATCAGCTAATCACTATTTTGCTACATTTCGATAAGGAATTTATCCCTGATAACTAGTGAATCAATAATCAAGCCTTAGAATTTCTAATTTGCATAGTTTGGTGAGGTTTAATGGATAATTTTAGTTATTTTTATGGTGCATGAGAGTAAATTGAGTATAAAATCAATGGGTTTTGATTAATAATAGCTAATTTACCCTAGCATGTCATTAATTCATAAAATCATTTATGAAATTTATAGTTTTAGGTGAATTAAGGTAGAAAATCTCTAGAACGAGAAGGGAATAATCGTGAATTTCGCCTTAGAGGTTGGTTCATTATAATCCTAAACGTGGTAGGTCATTTTATTAGTTATATATTTGTATATATTTTTTAGACTGAGATTAAGTGGAAATTACACGGAAGGGCAAGACACCAACTAAGTGGAGTTGTGAAAGATTGGTTCAAGGAAGGTGATGATATTGTAGTTTAATCCAATTAATACTATATGTGCATTTTAACTACTTTCCAATATGGCTTGTTAGTACATGTTGTTGGTATGGTCAATTTAATGATTTTATCTTGTTATGATTTTGACCTACTTATGATTAAATGAGAAATGTTTCGGTAATTGAACATTCTCTCAACTTATAGGTGGAATAAGGTTGGAAGACACTTGTGCCTGGAGTTTTGGGTACATAGATAGAGTTCGTTGAATGCAGGTTATGATAGCAATAGCGTGTACGTAAAAGGTTCAGGTGAGTTCGATAGTTTCATGAGTAAACAAAGGGATATACTTATATGTTGAGTTATTGTTTAACTTGTCTTGACTTTCTTTGACTTGGCTTGATTTACTTGACTTAGTTGGAAATGGTTTGACTTGTTGCTTGAAAATCCTAAATTGCTTAATTGATACTTGTTTGATAGGTGTATGTTAGAATGAGCACGAATTAACTTGTTGTACTATGTTTTGGTTAAATATTCATATTCTCATCTTGGGTTGGCCAAATGTCCCTACCAATACATTGTTGTTCTTGTGTGTCTATACTACACCTGCATTTACTTTTGTTGAGTGAAGCGCATCTTATAGAGGCTCCTACAAGACCTCAATTGTGATTCTAACGTGTGATCCATATGTTAGGAGTGAGCAGCTTATTCGGGCTACTATGGAATCTATTCTTTATGACAAGGCCTTTCATTTGGAAATTCTGCACTTTTCTTTGGTTTTGGGGGTTGTATCCCATATCTTGACTTTCTTAGTATATTTTGGTACACCAACTTTCAAATTATATAGTACTTATTTTTGTAATTCCTTAAGTTGTTAGACCGGATAATCTTAAAATTATTATGGGATAGTTTTCTTCTTCTTTTCTTTTAGTGTTGGTTGACGCTTCTGGAGTTATTGGTTCTCCCATCAGAGAATAGGGTGGGTGTCACCTACGTTCAATTGAGTTGTGACATCATATATCCAGATATGTGTCCATTTACTTAAATAGTAGATGATTTTGTGTATAAAGTTTAGCTTATACACGAAAGATTAAATCATCAATTCTGATAAGTATAAATATTATGTTCACAATCAAAGATGAAGCTGGACAAACAACTTGATGATTGTAGCACCAAATTAAATATAATCTAATTTTGATTATGGGAGTTGTAATATTCAAACTTCTTGTGGTAGTACATTTTGTGTGTATTGGATGGACCAACTAGAGATGACTGTTTATATTGTGAAGATTTATAAACAACTTCTCTAGATCTTTAAATGTATGTATACTCCTAATCTTGATATAATTATTATGATAAACGTCATTTATTTGTTGTGTTGATTTATCAAAGGGTGAAACTATTTCATTGATTAAAATATTCTCGATAGGTTAGACGAAGACAAATGACATTTGTGAATAGTGATTATATGATAGAATCTATTTCTCGACCTTGAGATTGATGATACCCCTTTATGGTTACTTATAGGTTTTCACATGAAAACCCTACAGGTGGATTTTGTATCCATCACATAAAATAAGTTAAGTGTATGAATAAAAGATTAATTAATCCATGAATTAAGCATTCAAAAACATAATTCAGTGGGATGGTATCTGTCATCTTAACATGGGGAGTTAAAAGGCTTTGAGATTATATCGATTGGTGCAATTATGAATTTTTAGTGGAATAATCTATAATTTATTATAGGAGGCTAATTAATTCATTTTGCGAATTAATAGTATAACTAAAAGCCTCACTGATTAAATTTGTGGTCCTTGTTATGATTGAAGAATTAGAAATTAAATAGAATTTATTTTTTGGTGGAAAAGAAAACCTAGAAATTTAGAGAAAACATTTTAAAACCCTGAAATTTATGCCTATATAAGGTGGTCTTGTTCCATCAAAGAGGTAAGGTTTTTCCTACACTCGTATATGAGAAATTCGTCCATCTGAATTTTGCTAATTACGATAATATTCAGATTACAGAGTAGAAGATCATGAATTCGATAGATGACTGAATAGACAGATATTGCCCATGTTTGAAGGTGTGATTCGCTTTCCTGATCACGCTGCAAGAGATAAGTATTGATGTTATGCTTGATTAAATCTATGATTATGTGTTCTGTATGTTGCATGTAAGTGATCTTGTTTATTTTCTTCTACTGTGTATGTCTATTTACCAACATAAATCACTATTCATTATTTATTTTAATAGGTGTGTCAAGTCAAAATATGACAAGTAAATTCGAACGGGGTAGTAGTAGGTATTGAAAAATGATTTGGAGAATAAGTAATTAATGGTTGGGATAAAACATGAATAATTTTTTGTCTTTCCTGATTCATTAAAAATGACAACTAAAAATAAAAATCAAATTAGAAAAATAGTGACAAGTAAATTCAAATGGAGGAAGTAATTAGATCACATTTTTTTCTCGATTTAAGAAAGTTCCATCAAAGATTATTTTTTTATTGATGTATAAACCAAAATGGAGCAGAAAAAGAGGCAAAAAAAAAAAAAAGACTATACGAAAATAATTAAAAAATCAAACTTATTTTTTGGGAAAATATTTTTCATGGAAATACGAAACACATCTATAGCCGTGATTTTTTCAACTAACATAGACAATTAAAGGGAATTATCTTACTTCATCAATTATATATATTCATGAAGGTGAAAAAGAGTCTCAGTGCATCTATACATTTATCTAAGGCTGTCAACGAGGTCGACCCGGGTCAACTCGAATTTGACCCATTTTTTTTACCGGTTCGTGGGCCGGTCTGGTTCCGGGCTTGTGTTAATGGGCCGATCTAGTTCCGGTCTCAACAGTGATTTTTCAAAAATAAATCAGAATCGGCCCATCAAGGGTTTACCGGTCAAAAATTAAAAAAAAAAATTACAATATACACTATATCTACCCTCCTATATACATTTTAAATACGTTAAATAATATACACACAATATATATACACTATATCTATACTACATTAGAAAACATATACACATATGCACATGTATACGACTATACGTTAAATATATATATTACTTTCGAGTGTATACAAAATATGTACACATATATACGTACGATATAATATATGTACTACTTTAAATAATATACATAAAACATGCATACACTATATATATATACTATTTTTGAAAATTTTAATACATAATTACATATACACATGTATACATTAAATATATACTATTTTAGAGTCTATTGTAAATATATACACATATATACGTACCATACAATATATTTACTACTTTAAATAATATACACACAACATATATACACTATATACATACTACTTTACAAACTACATACACATGTATACGTTAAATATATACTACTTTAAAGTCTATTGAAAGTATATACACATATATATGCACCATACAATATATGTACTACTTTAAATAATATACATACAACATATATTATAACGCCCCGGGTCTGCACCCCGGATGCCATATAGTGCTTACGACCTCGAAGGACCACAAGCTAACCCATGACTAATATCTATTGTGAGCTCTGAGTAACATTACTGTAATAAATGCAGAAAATAACCTGAAATGTCATAAGGTTCAAAACCTAAAATATTGAATAAAATACCAACTGTAATAATAAGTTGTACAACTAAATATTGTCTGAAAGTCTAGTCTGAAAAGCCTCTAGCTGAACTATTTGAAAATGGAATTGATGGGACAAGTCCCCAACTAACCCCGACTACTGAAATAAACTGAATACTGAAATAACAAAATGATATGATAACTTTGTCCTCGATCTATAAGGACTCACCACTAGGTCTGTTACTGATAGTCTAGGCTGCTAAGTACGGTCAGGAGACCATGCGTCTGAACCTATGATATAAGACATCATAGCACAAAAGAAAGGTATACATCAGTACATTGAATGTATTGGTATGCTAAGTGAGGTAGGCTGATATGCATGGGTTCATGTGCACGAACAATAACTAACTGAATAGCATGAATACAACTGAATGAGAGTACATGTATAATTGAAACTGGTGAAACACTGATTATGCAATACCGTCCACATATCCACATATACTGTGTCTGAGATCATAGTAACCTTGGATACTGAGTTCTGATAACTGAATGACTGATATCTGAGTTTACTGATAACTGTATTACTGATAGCTAGGTGACTATTTTTGACAGTCCTGATTTTGTAAAACTAAACGTAATTCTCTACTGAGATTGAAACTGAAACTGTGGGAGGAAATCATCTAACCGACATGCCCCTCTCTGAACTGATTGGGGTCCAACCTAAACCCCATCCAGAAGGGTGTCAATACCGTACCACGAGTAAAAATAAGCTGAAAAGTCACCCTCACCTGGCAGGTGCTCTGGACGAGAACAGTGGTACCCTCAACTGGCAGGTAGAACACCTCATCAACCCTCAACTGGCAGGCTGATGTCTCAACCTATGCTGGCTACATAGTTCTAAAATGCAAGGACTTCTTCTAAGGATCGCACCCTCTACTGACAGGTGATTCCCCTTCCTTGGGTTCACTCAATGTTAAATCTTACTCCCAACTGAATAGATACTGAACTGATTTCTAAACTGTTCTAGGCTAGACTGAACTGTTACTAATCATGTTAACTAACTAAACTGGACTAAATTCACTGAGTACTGTAACTGATTGAGATTTCTGAGTTCTATTTACTGACTTGATATACTGAGTTTTGTACTAACTAAAACTACTGTACGTGACATCACTGAGACTATTCTGAAACTACTATAATTCTAGGTAAACAGCTAGATTGTCGGGTATTAGATACCCTTAGGACTCGATAACATGAAAATTAAAGCATATCATGATCTTGAAAACATTATAATGTTCATAACTCATTCATAGAGATATTTTATCAAACACTTGTAAGATATAGGCTTGCACATATGCTAGCATGTCATGATTTCCCTATTTAATCCACATGAGCAATTTATCAAACACTTGTGGAACATAATCTATGCACATAATACTAATTAACATGTAGGCATCATGATTTCCAATCCCAACTTACAAATTCAAGGGCTTTAACATGAATTCCCATAATACTACACACATATCAAATAAATTTACATGAATCTTGTAATAGATCATGAATTAGAAACCCAATTAACATTTTAATCAAGAATACATTCAAGCCTAACATGGAATTCATGAATTCAATAAACTCGAAGATTTAAAAGAGGTTGTTGAACTCCAAGGGTGGAAGGAAACCCTTGGATAAACACTTCACATACCTTGGTGCTTGAATTAGTGAAGATTGATGGTGCTTTCTTGAATATTAAATCTTGAATTGGAAGCTCTAGGGTTTTTTTTGAGTAATTTTGAGAATAGAGAATGGATTTTGCCTCAAAAGTGGTTTAATCTCGTGTTTTAGGGGCTGATATAAGGTGGAAAAAGACCCATTACCCCTATGGATGCGGGCTTCTAATGACTAAAAAGTTGCCCAATGATGCTCAGCCCGACATACCACGTCAATGGGATCGACACTATGGATGGCGCGCCGCGTCGAGTCCATGCAGGCTCACTGGAATTCGACACTGGGAGATGGGAAAAACATTTATCAATGCGATAGGCGACGCGGTGCATCAAGATCACATTGATCCACTGGTTTGAACTTCCAAACGTGCCTCAAATAATATTCGAAAAATCCAAAACTCTCTCGAGAACACCTATAGACATTCCTGATCATGAATCAACTTAAAAATCAATATTTTATGGTTATAAGGGTCATGAAATAGTATTGCCAACTTACGAAACATAAATACTTCTAAGCATAAATACTTAGCTGAAATTTCTAAGTCTGAGACCTCTTTTGCTTTAACGGATTGAGTGAAGCTTAAAATTTTGCGGGGTCTTACAATATCTCTGCTTTGGTAATATTCATTCTCAAATGAGATTGACTAAGCTGAGAATACTAATAGGCTGAATTTATATACTGAACACGCACAACTAAAGTGTGATTTATATGACTGAAAGTACTGATTTACTGAGATTTTATACTGAACATGCATAACTGAAGCATAATTAAGTTCTGAAGAAATGACACATGAATAAGTTGTTTCATGAAGGTATGAATAATAAAAAAAATGCTACGCAACTAAACCGATACAGAGTCATAAAGGTAATCTGAGCAGGGAACTGAATAAATTCATGGAAAATTGTTACCTTGAGTTAAGTCTGAGTTTGCAGAGAAGAGGTGAGGATACTTGATCCATATATCTGCTTTTGCTTCCCAAGTAGCTCCCTCAATGGACTCATTCCGCCAAAGAACTTTGACTAACAGAACTTCTTTGTTCCTCAGTCTGCGAACCTGATGGTGAAGAATTTCAATTGAGACCTCCTTATAAGAGAGACTGTTCTGAACATCGATACCCTCTAAAGGGACTACAGCTGCTGGGTCTTCTATGCACTTCTTTAGCAAGGAGACATGAAATACTGGATGTACTGAAGATAAGTCTGAAGGCAACTCAAGCTCGTAAGCTACCTTTCCGAAACAGATGAGAATTTGGTAAGTACCAAAAAATTGGGGACTCAGCTTCCCCTTCTTGCTAAACCTCTTTACTCTCTTCATAGGAGAGATTTTCAAATACACATAGTCACCAATCTTAAACTCGAGATCCTTTCTTTGCACATCTGCATACGATTTTTCTCGGCTCTAAGATGTCTTAATCCTTTCCCTGATCAACTAAACCTTTTATAAGGTATCAAATACCAAGTCAGGGCCTACCACTATGGCCTAACCCACTTCTAACCAACCAATGGGAGATCTACATCTTCTCCCATAAAGCGCCTCAAATGGAGCCATCTGAATGCTGGAATGATAACTGTTGTTATATGCGAACTCAATAAAAGGCAAGTGGTCATACCAAATACCCTTAAAGTTAATGGCACACGCTCTTAATATATCTTCCAAAGTTTGAATGGTCCTTTCTGTTTGACCATCTGTCTGAGGATGGAAGGTTGTACTAAGGTAAACTTGGGTACCAAGACCCTTTTGGAAGGCTTTCTAAAAGTAAGAAGTGAACTGCACACCTCTATCTGAGATGATGGACAATGAAACTCTATACAATCTGACCAACTCTATAACACAGAGCTAGGCATAATCCTCGTCTAAATAAGAGGTATGGACTGGTAGGAAATAAGTTGATTTCGTTATCCTATCTATAATAACCCAAATTAAATCATGCTAATGACGAGTACGGGGCAAACTCATCATAAAGTCCATGTTCACTTCCTCCCACTTCCATGTGGGAATACTAAACTCTTGCATAGAACCACTAGGTTTCTGGTACTCAATCTTAACCTGCCGATATGTATAGCACTTAGCCACAAACTCTGCAATGTCTCTCTTCATCCTACTCCACCAATAGACCTTCTATAAATTGTGGTACATCTTAGTAGCTCCTGGATAAACAGAGTAATGCACACCATGTGCTTCTGTAAGAATTCATTACCTCAAGTTATCTATACCTAGGACATATACCCAACCCTGGCAACGTAATACATCATCTCTCCCTTGGGAGAAAACCTCTACTATCTGATCTCTGACTGACTCTTTTAACTTGACTAAACTGGGATCTCTGTCCTATTTTTTCTTTGCTTCAAAAACCAGAGATGATTCTAAACTATTCTACACCCACATACTTCCCTCTGCTGAATCGACTAAGTGGACACCTAGTCGGGCAAGCTGATGAACTTTCTGAACTAACTTCTTATTATTATCCTTCATGTGAGAAACACTACCCATAGTCATCCTACTAACAACATTAGCTGCTATATTGGTCTTGCCCGGATGATATAAGATGTTTATGTCGTAGTCTTTCAACAACTCTAACCACCTTGTCTAACATAGGTTCAGATCTTTCTGAGAAAATACATACTTTTGGTCTGTGAACACATCTACATGTACTCCATACAAATCATGCCTCTAAATCTTTAAGGCATACACCACAACTTCTAACTCAAGATCATGAGTTGGATAATTCTTTTCATGGGGCTTAAGCTGTCTAGAGGCATAGGCTATGACCTTACCTATCTGAATCAAAACATACCCCAAACCTACTCTGTAAGTATCACAATATACCACAAACCTGTCTGAACCAACGGGTAGAGTAAAAAATGGAACTATAGTGAGTCGAGTCTTCAACTCCTGAAAACTCTTATCATAAGAATCTGACCACTAGAATTTAACTTTCTTTTGCGTCATTCTGGAAATGTGGGATGCAACGGATGAGAATCCCTCAACAAACCATCGATAATAGCTGGCCAACCCTAAGAAACTCCGATATCTGATAGAGAGATGAGTCTGGGTGTAATACCCCATATTTTTGTGCTAAAATTCTAACCGTCGATCTTACGCATCTAAGATCTAATCCAAATAATTTGAATATGAATACAAGTTTCATGATCATTATCCTAGTCTATGGAGTAGTTTAGATGCGAAAAATGTTCATAGCAATGACCTAGAACAAGGTTGAGCTAAGACCAATTGATTCATCCAAAGTTTGATATTCGATTCTACAAGGGTCAACTTCAAATATGAATATATCTTAATATAAATGGAATTTTTCATCCCAAGAACTATCAAATTGTAGAAAATTGAATTATCATTCCAACGATACCAATTTTGTAAAAATCTGATACCCGAGCGAAGAGTTATGCCCATTTTTGTGAGAGGCAGTAAGGGTGTGCGATGGGCAATGCGCCGCCCAATCAAATGTGTGCGATTGGGAGTGAGAGGCACACTTAAATGTATGCCATAAGGTGTGAGACGCACACCTTAAGGTATGCCATGGGTTGTGCGCCGCATACCTCACTTTTAAGTGCCAAAAATACCCTTATATATGTCTATAACATGGGATTAAACTCACATAACACCAAAATAAGTTTAATTTCTCTCAATCACCAAGAACATTCATTAGGGTTTCAACCTAAAAATTCAAATATCTCAAGATTCAACCATGAGTTTTCAATAATTCTTCAAGATTCGGAATCCCTATTCCGAGGGCTACAAGAAACACTCATTATTTTCACGAATAGATTTCCAAGGTCAAGAGTTCATTCAAAGCTTCGAGTTTAAGGTATGTGGGGGGTTTCAGCAAGAATACCCTTTCGTTCTTGTGCCCAAATTGATTTTTCTTTTATGAATATACATGATTTTACATGTTTTGATATGAATTTGAAGCATGAATTTATACCCTATATGGTTTTACATGAGATTATGTTACTCTCTATGTTTTGGAAGTTGAATTGAATGAGAATGATGACATTTTTGTACATAAAGCTGAATTTTCCAGATTTTATATTAAGTTATATATATTTATGATGAAAAGCATGAATCTTGAGAAAACTTAATATGATTTTGATGTATGAGACCTTGAGTCCTAATTGGGATTGTACTTTGATAAATTATGTGCTATAAGCACAATGAGATTTGAATCCCAAAGCTAATTTTCTTTACCAAGATGTATGATTATAAAGCTGAAATTTTAAGTTTTAAGTGATTATTTTCGTGCTTATGTCATAAAGTATGAAACTTTGGAAGGTTTTATGGTGATATTGATGTATGGGTTTTTGGAACCCTATTTGAGATTATTATTTTGAGAAAATCATGTGTGATAAATACCTTGAGTTTAAATAATTTGAGATGATAAAGAAGCTTTGACCTTTTGGTCGTAAAAAGGGTTGTTTTTGAAATCGAGATAGAAAAAGAAATCCACTTTTATTGATTTATTATGAAAGGGGTAGTATGATGGCTCCCGTTGTGAATTGTTGAAATATTTATTAGTGGATTTTCTTTTGAAAAGATCTGAGCTAAGTTCGGGAGTAGTCTTTAGCACCGAGCGGAAGGTATAGCAGGATTGGTACTTCCCTAGAACTACGTTTCCCCGTAGGTTGTGAGCCTGAGGCTGATTTATATATAGTGATCACTAGTGAATAAAATATTAAGGTCCTACGCTGATGGCAAGGATAGGACAGCTCTCCCCAACGTGGGTTGGACGTTGGACTCCATGTAGCTCACATGGTTTATGTCGGTTATGAAAGACTCCCAATGTGTGTGTGTGTATTCTCCTATCTAATATGAAAAGTCTTATTCTTCTATCTAATATGAAAACATATTTTTTTGAAAGACTAAGTTTGAGAAAGTCATTGTTTTCAAAAGATTTAATGAACATATATTCCAAAGAGAATTGTTATGAGATTTGATTGCTTTGATGATTTGGAATCGAGATGGAAGTGAATTGATATTTATTATGATGACTCACATGTTTCACCCAATATATTTTACTCTCTTATAATTATGATGATTTTAATTCGAGCTAAGTGAGTTATTTATATCAGCATGCATAATTTTATAAACTGTGATGATATTAATATATTATTTTATATATGCATTGCACTCCCATATGCTCGGTACATTTCCATGGTACTGACCCACATATTTGTATATGGGCTACATTTTCTCGGAATGTAGACACAAGGTATAGTCTACATCTTCAGATCCAGTCAATTTATGGCATCCAGTCAGCAGGTGATGAGTCCTTTTGATTCAAGGGATTGAGTTAGTTATACAGTTCAAGAAGTGTTGTATTTTCTTTATTCAGTAATATTGAGTTGGGTTAGTCGGGAGTCATGACCCGGCTACCTACAGTCAGTACTATTAAAGGCTTCATAGACAGTCAGTAGAAGTTGATGTATTTTGTTTCAGTTTTAGTTGTAAAGGCAGAATTGTAATCCTATAAAATTCCATTTTTGTATCGATCAGATTTAGAAAAGAGTTAATTTCTGTTGATTTGTATGGATTTGTATTTTTATTCAGTTGCTTATGAGTTATGCCAGTAGAAAGGTTATCTTGGGGTCACTTATGACCCTAAGCACCGTGTGACATCTCGGGACCCAATTTTGGGGCGTTACGAACTTGGTATTAGAGCACAGAGTTCAAGTGTCCTAAGTTGTCTATGAAGCCTTGTCTAGTAGAGTCTTGCAGAATGGTACAGAGATGTCTGTACTTTTCTTCGAGAGGCTACAAGGCATTTAGGAAATATTTCCCTTCTTTCAAGTCTAGGATCGTTCCATGAAAAGGTTCTCCAAGAAACTTATATAAATTTTTATCTTACTCTATTCTGGCCAAATTTGCCTTATTTCCAAGGTATCAGAAACAGTTGAACTTAATTCTTCATAGATAGTTATGGAATTGTAAGAGAGCTACAAAAGTATCCTATCAGTACTTTTGAGTTCTAAAAACAGAAGTGCTTTATCAGGCTTGTAGAAATCGTGCACTAAGCCCGAGTCAGATATGCTTTCAAATTTCTCCTCAGAAACCATAATGTAAATCTATACTTCCCTATCTATGTAGTATTCTTTAGATAGCATGACCAACAAGTTCCTCCCTAGATAATGCTTTTATAATTGCTAGCAGAAGTTTCATAAAGCGGCTTGAGAGGAGCCTTCTAGTATGTTATAAGTCCCTCAGATTTGAAGTTATACCCTTGTTCTTATGAGTTATTTAATTAAGACATAGTAAGGTGTATTCTTAGATCGTTGAATGTTCTGTGTCAAGTTTCTATCTCTTGTTTTATGTAATCTTGTTATCATTATGTTTGTGAAAAATCAAAGTCAACTGAAGCCGTGCGAGGCCTATTTCGATTCACTAGCATAGTTACTTTGTTATTCATCTAATTTTCTTGTTCAAAATACAAAACCAAAGTCTAGTGAAGCCGTGTGAGGCCTATTTCGATTCACTAGCAACTTGTTATTTATCTTGTTGTTCTGGTGATAGTTGAAAGTATGGGTTTCTGTGTAGTGACAAAAGTAGTAACGTTTAGTTGAAAATCTTGTGTTAGTTGAACTTGTGGGTTTAGAAGTGTAGTGGCAAGAATGGAGGTAAGAGCGATTTATAAAATATGTATAGCTGAATTTTTGCTTATGATTGAATTAGTAATGAAGTGATATACCCTTGTTTGTTAGTTTAGTGGAGTTAGAGAAGGAGATTATTAGTTAAGGTGGATTGTTGTTTTCTTGAAGTATAAAAAGAGTTATTGATGGTATTTTTTATGCTAGGAAAGTATAGGTTTTGATGGAAGTACTTGGTGGTTGAGTATTGTTAATTTAGGCTTTCCTGAGATTGCAAGAGAAAATTTAGTTGAAATTTATAGAGCTATGAAAGTAATTTAGGTGTGAAGATGGGTAAATAGTAATGATGTGAAGAAGGAGGATGTGTTAACAGATTATGAATAAGATAGGCCATATGATTATGATCAATTGTCATTGTGTACTAGTTTTTCTTAATGCTATGTTCTATAGTTTTGAAGTGAAAATTGTGTGTGAGATTGGATTGTAAATCATGATATCTAGACATTAAGTTTGATCAGTTGATGTTTTGGTTGTTGATGTTAGTTATATGGAGGTGATCTAGTAGTCCTGAACAGTGTATGCAAGACTGTAAGATCATGTGTTCGTAATTAAGTATGGTGTAGAGGTGTACCCAAGGTGATATGGGGTTGTATTATTTTTTTGAGGATTATTGCATATTTTGTGGCTAGTAGTAACATTGAGTTGCTAGGTGGAGAAACGCTAGTTAGATAATTTATGTTGTTCTTGATAGCTAAGTTAAGGAGTTATGATTGAAGATGTTGAGTCTTTTTAGTATGATTTTATTCTCATGGTTTGGGAAAAATATAAGTATAGAAGTGTGATCTTAGTAGGCTATGATTATGTGATTAGAGATGTATATATGGTTGCAAATGAGAGTGTAAGTCTTTGATGATGATCATTGAAGCTAGGAATTAAGGATGGCATATGGATGGGTTGTTCAAGAATGAAGTCAGTAAGTTCGAAATTAGTTTATTCTTGTGAGTTTAGCATTTATGTGTAGCTAATAGAATGATGAAATTATGGCTTAATCTCGAGGATATAGAGTAGACCATCATACTTAGAATACCAACTTTGACCTAAGGGGGAGATGGTTAGTGAAGAACCAAATTGAGTTTTGAGAATTAGATTGTGATATATGTCCATAATGAGTTATAATGAGATAGTGTTCCCTTCTTACTCTAGAGTATTCCTTGGATTTCATTCATTACAACATCAAATCCATCACTTTCTTGACAAATCCATGCCACAGGCCTATGCTTATACCTATCATGTGTGCTCAAGCCCATTCTCAGCTTCTAGCAAGCATGTAACAGCTTCACTCTGTGATTCGAGTTATCTCTTATAAATCTATGAACTCCAGTCTTATGTTGAATAGCTCATGATAAGTATAAACTCATGTTTCAGAGTATGACCAATTTTTTTTTAAACTCATGATACTAGTGAAGTCCGCATTATATCATGCATGTCCTCAGCTTAGCTTTCTTGAATGAATTCATGTCTTTTTTATTTTATTCCTCAGGCCTAAGATAAGTGTTAATGTTATGTATTGTAGTTTTCGTGCTTTAGGTTCTTATGTGTTAGTCCTTCGGTGACCTCTTCCTATGTTAAGATTATGGCGATGATAGTGAATAAGCAATGGTTTAGATGTGAGAGAGTTGATGACCCTCATTAAGAAAGATTATTTAAGGTTTTCTATCTAAGGCTAAAGTGTGAAGTAAGATTAAGGCCAAGTCTTTGATACATGTCATGATTAGTTAGAAATTGTGTGTATGTTTTTAAGAATAGTGCAAGAAAATTGTTGTTGATAAAGGTTTAGAGAATATGCGAAGTATGCCTTTAGGGGTATTTGCCTTAAAGTTATATGTGATTTTTAATGATAGGCTCGAATGTCATGTTGGGTGTAAGATGATGAATGCAATATGCACTAGTGAATCCATATCAAGAGTTTTAAATTAGTCATTGAAATGTTAAGGCATGTTATGCTTAGGGTGTGAGCTCTAAGAAGATATAGAATATTGAACTTTATGGTTTAGACTAGTATTGTGGTTTGGCATGTTACATATTGTGCTTTAGTGTTAGGCTTGATCATGATGAGAGAACTTAGTTTAGTTTAGACCTTAGTAGAAAGATTTCGCAGTGTCAATATGAGAATTATAAGTTGAATCAAATGAGTATGGTATTTAAGGGGAATAGTATAGTTAAGAGAGCATTTGAGAAGTGATGCTAAGCTTGAAAGTAAGAAGTTATGTTGCCTACGGCCTAGCAATCCTTTCCTAGTTTATGAGTTATATAATTGTATTCCATGCTATAGAGTTATATCAATGTTGTAATTCCTTAGTCAAATGTCTTGTTCAGAGCATGCCCAAAATTCTTTACTCCCTAATGTCAATAGAATTTCGTAGAAAAGTGCTAAAGAAATACCCCATTTTAGTATGGGTAGTCAGTATGATCCAGTCCATATATCCTGTAATCTAGTTTAGCAAGCAAGGAGATAAGCACCTATAGATTCTTAATTTTCTAGCTAGTCTTAC
This sequence comes from Capsicum baccatum var. pendulum, assembly GCA_030864225.1. Classification (NCBI taxonomy): domain Eukaryota; kingdom Viridiplantae; phylum Streptophyta; class Magnoliopsida; order Solanales; family Solanaceae; genus Capsicum; species Capsicum baccatum. The sequence goes on from CM061560.1 coordinate 44,453,709, forward strand.
TATCTGCAGTCTTATACGTATATACATTCCAAGAGGCAATGTGTTTGTGTCTAATTAAATTATGAATTCATTTCAGTTCATGCATCAGTTTCAGTTTCAGATATTAAGTCATGATTCAGTTCGTAAGTATCCTATGTAGTATCACAGTCTCTTCCTAGTATTTTCATCAAATTATTATCATTCAGGCACGAACGATCCCAAGAGGGGGATGTTGTAATACCCCGAGTTTTCATGTCATAAACCTCTCATCCTTTCTCATGAGATCAGATCCAGTGATAAGTAATGGTTACTCATAAGTTGACACTCTCGTTTCTATCTTAGCCATATAGTTATTTTTTCTTGAGGATTCATGCACTTGCAGACCAGTTCAATTGCTCATTATTCTTGAGATCCAGTGATTCAGTTCTATCAATTACACATGATAGCCTGAAGACTAAGATTCCTCTGTGTTTCAGGTTAATTATCCACATTCGAGGAGGAATGTTTCCAAGGGGGAGAAAATGTAATACCTTATATTTTTGTGCTAAAATTCTAACCATCGATCTTATGCGTCTAAGCTCTGATCCAAATGAGTTGAATGTGAATACAAGTTTCATGATCATTATCCTAGTCAATGGAGTAGTTTAGAGGTGAAAAATATTCATAGCAATGACCTAGAACAAGGTTGAGCTAAGACCAATTAATTCATCTAAAGTTTGACATTCGATTCTACAAGGGCCAACTTCAAACGTGAATATCTCTTGATATACATGGAATTTTTCATCCCAAGACCTATCAAACTGTATATAATTGAATTAGCTTTCCAACCAATTTTGCAAAAATCTGATACCCAAGCGAAGAGTTATGCCCATTTTTGTAAGAGGCAGTAAGGGTGTGCGATGGGCAATGCGCCGCCCAATCAAATGTGTGCGATTAGGAGTGCGAGGCACACTTAAATGTCTTTCATAAGGTGTGCAACGCACACCTTAAGGTATGCCATGGGTTTTGCGCCGCATACCTCACTTCCAAGTGTCAAAAACACCCCTATATATGTCTATAACATGGGATTAAACTCCTATAACACCAAAATAAGTTTACTTTCTCTCAAAATCACCAAGAACATTCATTAGGGCTTCAACCTAAAAATTCAAATATCTCAAGATTCAACCATGAGTTTTCAATAATTCTTTGAGATTCTGAATCCCCATTCCAAGGGCTACAAGAAACACTCATTATTTTCACGAATAGAGTCCCAAGGTCAAGAGTTCATTCAATGCTTCAAGTTTAAGGTATGTGGGAGTTTTCAACAAGAACACCCTTTCGTTCTTGTGCCCAAATTGATTTTTCTTTTATGAATATACATGATTTTACATGTTTTGATATAAATTTGAAGCATGAATTTGTACCCTATATGATTTTACATGAGATTATGATACTCTCTATGTTTTGGAAGTTGAAGTGTATGATAATGGTGATATTTTTGTACATAAAGCTGAATTTTCCAGATTTTAAAGTAAGTTATATATATTTATGATGAAAAGCATGAATCTTGAGAAAACTTAATATGATTTTGATGCATGAGACCTTGAGTCCTAATTGGGATTGTACTTTGATAAATTATGTGCTATAAGCACAATGAGATTTGAATCCCAAAGCTAATTTTCTTTACCAAGATGTATGATTATAAAGCTGAAATTTTAAGTTTTAAGTGATTATTTTCGTGCTTATGTCATAAAGTATGAAACTTTGGAAGGTTTTATGGTGATATTGATGTATGGGTTTTTGGAACCCTATTTGAGATTATTATTTTGAGAAAATCATGTGTGATAAATACCTTGAGTTTAAATAATTTGAGATGATAAAGAAGCTTTGACCTTTTGGTCGTAAAAAGGGTTGTTTTTGAAATCGAGATGAGAAAAGAAATCCACTTTTATTGATTTATTATGAAAGGGGTAGCATGATGGATCCCGTTGTGAATTGTTGAAATATTTATTAGTGGATTTTCTTTTGAAAAGATCTGAGCTAAGATCGGGAGTAGTCTTTATCACGGAGCGGGAGGTATAGCAGGATTGGTACTTCCCTAGAAATATGTACCCCCGTAGGTTGTGAGCCTGAGGCTGATTTATATATAGTGATCACTAGTGAATAAAAGATTAAGGTCCTACTCCGATGGAAAGGATAGGACAACTCTTCCCAACGTGGGTTGGACGTTGGACTCTATGTATCTCACATGGTTTATGTTGGTTATGAGAGACTCCCAATGTGTGTGTCTGTATTCTCCTATCTAATATGAAAAGTCTTATTCTTCTATCTGAGATGAAAACATATTTATTTGAAAGACTGAGTTTGAGAAAGTCATTGTTTTCGAAAGATTTAATGAACATATATTCCAAAGAGAATTGTTATGAGATTTGATTGCTTTGATGATTTGGAATCGAGATGGAAGTGAATTGAGATTTATTATGATGACTCACATGTTTCACCCAATATATTTTACTCTCTTATGATTTATGATGATTTTAATTCGAGCTAAGTGAGTCATTTATATCAGCATGCATAGTTTTATAAACTGTGATGATATTAACATATTATTTTATATATGCATTGCACCCCCATATGCTCGGTACATTTCCATGGTACTGACCCACATATTTGTATGTGGGCTATATTTTCTCGGAATGTAGGTACAAGGTATAGTGTACATCTTTAGATCCAGTCAGTTCGCGGCATCCAGTCAGCAGGTGATGAGTCCTTTTGATTCAAGGGGTTGAGTTAGTTATATAGTTCAAGAAGTGTTGTATTTTCTTTATTCAATCGTTTTGAGTTAGGTTAGTCGGGAGTGATGAACCGGCTACCTATAGTCAGTATTAGTAGAGGCTTCATAGACAGTCAGTAGAAGTTGATGTATTTCGTTTTAGTTTTCTTTGTTAAGGCAGAATTGTAATCCCGTAAAATTCCATTTTTGTATTGATCAGATTCAGAAAAGAGTTAATTTCTGCTGATTTGTATGGATTTGTATTTTTATTCAGTTGCTTATGATTTATGTCAGTAGAAGGGTTAGCTTGGAGTTACTTATGACCTTAGCACCGTGTGATGTCTCGGGACATGATTTCAGGGCGTTACACTGGGCCAGTTTTTCACTGCTTTGATCTTTTGAGGATCAACTCTAATGTCATCACCGGAAACTATATGGCCAAGGAAAGCTGCTGACTTTAGCCAAAATTCACACTTACTGAATTTGGCGAATAACTAATGGGCTTTGAGGGTCTGTAACACTATTCTAAGATGGTCTACATGTTCATGTTCACTGTGGGAGTAAACAAGAATGTCATCAATGAAGACTATGATGAACATATCCAAGTACTTCTTGAACACTCGGTTCGTCAAGTCCATGAAGGCTGCTGGAGCATTGGTAATACCAAATGACATGACTAAGAATTTGAAGTAACCATACAGAGTTTTGAATGTTGGTTTTTAAATATCATATTCTCTGACCCTGAGCTGATGATAGCCTGATCTGAGGTCTATCTTAGAGAAGTAACTGGCACCCGAAAGTTGGTCAAACAAGTCATTAATTATGGGAAGTGGATACTTGTTCTTGACCGTGACTTTATTTAACTGACGGTAGTCTATACACATCCATAGAGAACTGTTTTTCTTACGCACGAATAGAACTGGTGCATTCCAAGGGGATACACTGGGTCTGATGAATTCCTTATCTAGGAGATCCTTCAACTATTCTTTTAACTCTTTGAGTTCTGCTGGAGCCATTCTGTATGGCAGAATAGATATAGGCTGAGTATCTTTACGAAGGTCTATTCTGAAATCAATTTTCCATTCAGGAGGGACCCTGAGAAGATCTTTAGGAAACATATTAGTTAATTCACATGCTACTGATATTGACTCAAGATTAGGGGTCTCGAAACTAGAGTCTTGGACTCAAATAAGATGATAGACACATCTCTTAGATATCATTTTTCTCGCCCTAATGTAAGAAACAAGCTAACCCCTAAGTGCTGAAGTACTACCCCTCTATTCAAGGATAGGTTCAGTCGGAAACTAAAAGTGGATAATTCTATTTCTGCAGTCGACTGAAGCATAGCATGAATGAAGCCAATCCATGCCGAGAATGACATCGAAATCTGTCATCTCTAATTCTACTAAGTCTACTGAAGTGAATTTTTGAGATACCATAATCGGACAGTTCCTGTATACCCGTCGGGGTATGATAGATTTATCCACTGGGGTAGAGATTGAGAAAGGTTCTGCTAGGATTTCGGGACTCACTCCAAATTTAACAACTATATAAGGAGTTACAAAGAACAAAGAAGCTCCTTGGTCTAGCAAAGCATAAACATGTAAATGATAAACTTGTAACGTACCAGTGACCATATCAGGAGAACTTTCCTGATCCTATCGGGACTGGAGTGCATAGAATCTGTTTGGGCGCTGCCCACTGGTGGTACTAAAAGCGGCACCCTGTTAATTCGGGCGGCCGAACTAAGCTATAGGACGATTATATTGACCCTGAGAACCTGACTAAGGAAATTCTCTAACCCTATGTCCTGGTTTGCTACATTCAAAACATATATCACTGCCAGCCCTGCAGACACCCTGGTGGTTTTACCATATTTCTGGCAAAGAGGGTTTGTTCGGGCACTGCTAATGCTACTCTAAGGTTTAGGTCCTGGTGCCTTATATTTATTACTGTATCTGAATTTCAACACTGGAGCACTGGTTGAGGACGGAGTTTGAACTAAAGATTTCAGGCAGAATTGAAAAAGATTTCCACCTTCTGACTTAGGCTGAACGAAGTTGAAGCTACTTGTTCTAGGTCTCTTGTTCTCCCTCTCTTTCTCCCTATTATTAGCCTCCTCTATCTGCTGAGCATGGACCATAAGCCTAGATATATCCATCTCCTTAATTAGCATTGCTGTCCTACACTCCTTGACCACACTATTAGACACGCCAGACACAAACTAACTCATCTTAGATCTACTATATGCTACCACATGAGGGGTGTACCTGGCTAGCTGAGAAAACTTAAGAGAATACTCTTTCACTGTCATATGTCTTACTTTAGATTAATAAACTACAACACTTTCATTTCCCTCAACTCCAGTAGGAAGAACCTGTCCAGAAAAAAGTGGTAAACTCCTCCTATTCTACAGTCCCTGCATCTGCGACCCTCTCTGCCTTCCACTTCTTGAACCATGAGTGAGACACATTCTATAACTGATATGCGTCCAACTCAGCACTCTTACTAACTATCACCCCCATAATATCTACACCTGATCAAGAAATTCCTGTGGGTCCTCATTTGACTTAGACCAGGTAAAAGCTAGAGGGTTCATTTAGGTGAAGTCCTGAATTCTAGATGCAGTAGTATTGGCCACTTGGTTGGCCTAAACAACATTTGGTCGTTCATTCTGAGCTGTAACAAAATTGGCTAGGTTAGTGAAAGCGGCTCTAAATTCAGAATGGGAGACATGCTCATCCAGGGGATCTGCCTGAATGGGCTGAGGTGATGGCCAATTTCCTGTTCTTCTTCCGTTATTCTTTTTGGGAGGCATGTTCTGAAATGGAAGTAAGAAAAGGATTAGACTAAGACTGTAACTTGAGCTCATTCTCACTCACACAATATGAATACAGAAAGAAGGAAAACTTTTCCTAATATGCCTCATAGCCTCTTGTCCATATGTGTGACGTGCTACACACCTATGCAGAAGAATCTACTAGATTCGACTTTCAGATTTCCTAGGACTCTGTTGAACTTTAGGTTCTGATACCAAGTTTGTAAAGAACCGATTCTGCACCCCGGAGCCACACGGTGCTTACAACCTTGAAGGACCACAAGCTAACCCATGACTGATATATGCTAGGAGCACTGAGTAACATTACTGTAATAAATACGAAAAATAAGCTGAAATGTCGTAAGATTCAAAACTTAAAATAATGAACATACCAACAGTAATAATAAGTTGTACAACTGAATACTACTTGAAAGTCTAGTTTGAAAAGCCTCTAGCTGAACTGTCTGAAAATGGAGTTGATGGGACAAGTCCCCAACTAACCCCGACTACTGAAATAAACTGAATACTGAAATAACAAAATGATATGATAACTTTGTCCTCGATCTATAAGGACTCACCACTAGGTCTGTTACTGATAGTCTAGGCTGCTAAGTACGGTCAGGAGACCATGCGTCTGAACCTATGATATAAGACATCATAGCACAAAAGAAAGGTATACATCAGTACATTGAATGTATTGGTATGCTAAGTGAGGCAGGCCGATATACATGGGTTCATGTGCATGAACAATAACTAACTGAATATCATGAATACAACTGAGTGAGAGTACATGTATAACTGAAACTGATGAAACACTGATTATGCAATACTATACACATATCTATATATACTGTGTCTGAGATCATAGTAACCCTGGGTACTGAGTTCGGATAATTGAATGACTGATATCTGAGTTTACTGATAACTGTATTACTGATAGCTGGGTGACTATTTTTGATAGCCCTGATTTGTAGAACTGATCTGAGTTCTATACTAAGCTGGGTGACTGTTTCTGAAAGACCTGATTCTGTATAACTGAATTGAGTTCTATACTAAGATTGAAACTAAAACTATGTGAAGTAATCATCTAATCAACATGCCCCTCTCTGAACTGATTGGGGTCCAATGTGTAACCCCAGCTGGAAAGGTGTCAGTACCGTACCACGGGTAAAGACAAGCTGAAAAGTCACCCTCATCTGGCAGGTGCTTTGAACGAGAATGGTGGTACCCTCAACTGGCAGGTAGAATACCTCATCAACCTTCAACTGGCAGGTTGATGTCTCAACCTACGCTGGCTACGTAGTTCTGGAATGTAAGGACCACTTCTAAGTATCGCACCCTCTACTGATAGGTGAGTCCCCATCCTTGAGTTCACTCGTTACTGAATCCTACTCCTAACTGAATAGACAATGAAATAATTTCTAAACTGTTCTAGGCTAGACTAAACTGTAACTGATCATGTTAACTAACTGAACTGGACTGAATTCACTGAGTACTATTATTGATTGATAGTTCTGAGTTCTATTTACTGACTAGATATACTGAGTTCTATATTGACTGAACACTATTCTACGTGACATCATTAAGACTATTCTGAAACTACTATAAATCTAGGTAAACAGCTAGATTATCGGGTATTAAATACCCCCAAGACTCGATAACATGAAAAGTAAAGCATAATATGATCTTGAAAATATTATAATGGTCATAACTCATTCATAGAGACACTTTATCAAACACTTGTAAGATATAGGCTTGCACATATGCTAGCATGTCATGATTTCCCCATTTAATCCACATGAGAAATTTATCAAACACTTGGGGAACATAATCTATGCACATAATACTAATCAATATGTAGGCATCATGATTTCCTATCCCAACTTACAAATTCAAGGGCTTTAACATGAATTCACATAATACTACACACATGTCAAATAAATTTACATGAATCTTGTAATAGATTATGAATTAGAAACCCAATTAACATTTTAATCAAGAATACATTCAAGCCTAACATGGAATTCATGAATTCAATAAACTTGAAGTTTTAAAAGAGGTTCTTGAACTCCAAGGGTGGAAGGAAACCCTTGGATGAATACTTCACATACCTTGGTGCTTGAATTAGTGAAGATTGATGGTGCTTTCTTGAAGATTGAATCTTGAATTGAAAGCCCTAGGGTTTTGTTCTTGAGTAATTTTGAGAATAGAGAATGGATTTTGCCTCTAAAGTGGCTTAATCTCGTATTTTGGGGGCTGATATAAGGTGGAAAAAGACCTATTTACCCCTCTGGACGTGGGCTTCTAATGACTGAAAACGTGCCTAGTGAAGCACATCCCGACGCGCCACATCGATGGGATCGATGCTATAGATGGCGCACCGCATCGAGTCTTTGTCTTCTAACTCGAATTTGACACGGGGTGCTGGGAAAAACATTTATCAACGCGATAGGAGATGCAGCGCGTCGATATCGTGTTGATCCACTTGTTTGGACTTCCAAACGTGCCTCAAACTTTATTCGAAAAATCTGAAATTTGCCCGAGAACACCTATTGACATTCCTGATCATGAATCAACTTAAAATCGATATTTTAAGGTCATAAGGGTCGTCAAATAGGATTGCCAACTTACGAAGGCTAAAATACTTCTAAGTATAAACACTTAGCTGAAATTTCTAAGTCTGGAACCTCTTTTCAAGCTTTAACGGACTGAGTGAAGCTTAGAATTTTGTGGGGTCTTACATATATAAACTATATACATACTACTTTAGAAATATATACACATGTATACGTTAAATATATATTACTTTAGAGTCTATTGAAAATATATACACATATGTACGTACCATACAATATATGTACTACTTTAAATAATATGCATACAACATATATACACTATATACATACTACTTTAGAAACATATACAAATGTATACGTTAAATATATACTACTTTAGAGTCTATTGAAAATCTATACACATATATACGTACCATACAATGCATGTACTACTTTAAATAATATACATACAACATATATACACTATTACATACTACTTTAGAAATATATACACATGTATACGTTAAATATATACTACTTTAAAGTCTATTTAAAATATATACACATATATACGTATCATACAATATATGTATTACTTTAAATAATATACATACAACATATATACACTATATACATACTACTTTAGAAACACATACACATGTATACGTTAAATATATACTACTTTAGAGTCTATTGAAAATATATACACATATATACGTACCATACAATGCATGTACTACTTTAAATAATATACATACAACATATATACACTATATACATACTACTTTAGAAAACGTATACACATATAACATATAGTCATATATACACTACATATTATACTACTTTAAAAACATATACACATTAAATATATATTATTTTAATATATAAAAAATGTGTACACATATATGTGGAATATACTACTTAAAATATCACTTGAAAGTTGATACGATATACATACAAACTATATACACTATATGTATACATTAAAATATTAAATATATATAATTTAGAGACTATAGAAAATATGTTACTTAATATAATAATATTTGAGGTTTTGAACTTAAAAGAAATTTATTTTTCATTATTTGTATATATGTTTGTTATGTTTAATTGTCTATTACTTAGTTTAAAGTTTGATAGTAAATTAGTAATATATTAAAACTAAGTATTTAATTCAAACTAGAAATTCAATTTAAATGAAAAAAATTATAAAGGAGGGAATGAATGTTGTATTTTATTAATTACAAAATGATCCAAAAATTATAATTTAAATGAATGAAAAATCTACAAATTTTGCATCATTTTTTCCAATTCATTAATGCTAATATTAACGAGAACTGAGATAGGATAGTCAAAATCAATGGGGGGAAAACCATGCATTCGACTTGATTGTGCTGAGTTCTCCCTTAAAGTCATAATTTCTTCAAGATTCTGTTCCTCTTTCGGCTCCACCTCAATTCCTTGATTTCTTCGTTCCACTCTAATCCAATCTCTAAGGCAAACCAGAACATTCATAGCATTGCTCGCCAACCCCAAGTTGTTATCGTCTCTGACTAAAAGCGCTCTCCGATGCAACGATTGACATTGGAACATTCAATATATCTCCAGCTAATCTTGAAAGCACAAGATATTTTCTTTCATTATTCTTCCACCAGTCCAACTCGTTGATCCGTCGTCTACGATCCTCTACTGGCATTCAAAGATAATACTTAAGCTCTTTTCGAGAAGTTGTTATGTAAGTTCCTACCTCAACGCTGTTTCAAATATTTAAATCATAAAAGTAATTAGAAAAACCACTATGTGTTGCTTTTTTAGAAGATAGTGGCTCCTCAGGAGCACGAGGAATAACAGTTGGAGTGATATTTATCGGTACAGCTACATCAATTAAATCAGCATAATGGTTATATAATTTTTCTAAGTAAATGTTCGCCTCACTCATAGCCATAAACAAATGTGGTTCTTCTTGTTCTTCATCTTTAGAATAATTATTAGCAGTTATCTCAAAGTTAGAATAAATAAGAGTACTAAAGTGGCACATAGTAGTAAATTTCATACATGGATTTAGTATAGCACCAACCAAGTAAATAAGGAGAGTAAAAAAAAAATATTTTTAAACAAACATAGCACTAACAGCGTCTTCGTAACCTTCTTTACTCTTAAATTCTTTGAGCAAACCAGAAATATCAGTTAAATATACTAAAATATTAAAAACAGTAGGATAATAAGCACCGGAAAATTCAACCGTAGCTATATAAAAAATTTTCAAAAACTTAACAAGATCATCAATTGCAACCCAATCAGAATCATTTAGCATACATTCGGCCGAATTAGCAAATGAACCACAAAATTGGTTAAAAGTCAATGTAATAGGAACTTTATAAGAAAGAAAAGTTTTTAAATTATCATACGTAGGTATCATATTCTTCAGGAATAAATATCGGCGTAAGTCCATTTTGTTCACATTTAACTTTAAATTCTTTAAGTCTTTTTTTCGATTATTTCCTTGAATAAAGCCAACAGCAAGGCAGATTTTTTCAATATAAAACTAAAAAAAATTCAAGATCATCTCTTACAATTAAATTATATATATGACAAGCACATCTAACATGAAATATTTCAGGTAACAGTGGAGAAAGACTAACTTTTAACTTTTCAATAGCAGTGTTGTTGTTAGAAGAATTAACAAAAGCAATACATATAACTTTTCTTTCAATACCATAAAATTCTGCAACTTTGCTAATTGAATCAACAATAAATTCTCCAGTATGTCTATGATCTTCATCATACAAAATAGCTAGAATACGTTTTTGCATAACAAAATTATTATCTATCCAGTGACAAGCAATTATTAAATAATCATTTCTATTAACAGCACGACCAAGATCAGAAGTTAGAGCAATTCTGCATTGAATATTTTTTAACAATGTAGATAAATAATAAATATATTGTAAATGAAGTCTAAAAATATCAGTCCGACAAGTACTTCTAGAAATACAATTAAACATGGGATTATAAATTGCTTGAATATAATGAATAAAAGCATCCGAAGAAGGAAAACTGAAAGGCAAACAATCCACTGCTACCATTTTTGCTATTTCTTCCCGGTCTCTCAATTTATTATAAGTCTTAATTACCTGACTGGTTGCTGGGTCCATCCTAGTTTGTGTTGGCCCACCAACAGCCTCACCACCTTTTGCAATAAAAAACTTTCTTTGGTGATTCTCTCTTATATCACTCATTAACGTACTCATACCCCTTTGATTGCCTCCCCTTTTATGCTCATATACTTGTTAATAAATATTGCATTGCACCTTAGTTTCTCCTTTTATAGGTGTAAAAATTTTTCATGTAATACTAGTTGTTCTACGAGCTCTTAAGGCACAGGGAAGATGGGGAGGGCGATCAACCGATTCAGATCTAACATTAGAATTTTCTACTGCGGATGTTTCACCAATATTTAATTCATTTTCATCTAAATTAACTTCATCTACTTCATTTTCTTCTTTTATATCAGAATTTTTCTGAGCTTCTACATAATTCATATCGTGACCACCGACACTTACTTCTACCTCAAAAGGTTGACTAAGCAGTACCTGAAGCACACGGGTATATCTACTACTTGAACTACCTCTACCGCCAGTAATTCTTTTTTTACTACCACTACCACTTACGGAACAAAACAATTTGACACTTTTACCGAGGTTTCTTAATTTATCCATAATATAAATCAAACTAAAAAAAATTCAAAATACACAAAATTAATAAAATTAAATATTCAACAATTAATACACTAATTAAAAAATTAAAAGTAAGAGATGGAACGACAATACCAAACTTTGAAAGTATTCGAAAGTTGCGACTTTAGAAAACTTCCACTCGTATTTGTAATAGCAAAATTAAAAAATAAAATTGAGCACTTTAGGAGATATATAGAATATTTGAGAGAGAATGAGATTTGAGAAAATGAAAATTGTGTGAAAAATGATTTGAAAGTGTAGGGTATTTATAGGAAATTTTTTGGATTTTAAAAAATATTTTCAATTTAAAAAAAATTAAGAAAAAAGGCCCAACTAGCTGTTTGAGGCTCCAAACGACCATATAGCCGTTTGGCCTAACGGATCATTTGGCCCAAAACCCCAAATTTGGATTTTATTTTAAAATACAAAAAAATAGGACTGGGCTGGTCAACCAATGGGCTTGGTCCGGGTTGGGTCCGAACCGGGTTAACTGGGCCCAAAAAAATTTTGTCCTAGCCCAAGATCGGCAACCTTGTAGCCCAAGGCTGATCGGGCCGGGTCAAATTGGGTCGGGCTTCTAAATGGGCTGGGTCAGGCCGGGTCAAATTGGGTCGGGCTTCTAAATGGGCTGGGTCAGGCCGGGTCAAACCGACCCATTTGATAACCTTACATTTATCATAATAAATAAGAGAAATGTACATGATGATAATTTAGTTTCTTTACATTGTCTTAAGTACATAATTCATGTTAACATTACAAAAAAATATGAACAACATCATAAAAGAATGAAAGGCGAACTCCTTATTAGCGGATTCCACGTGTATTTTAAATCATTTGGGAATGTGATTTAAGTACCACATATTTCATACATATAGAGTCAGCCATCAAAGTGTCTCAAAAAAATTAGTGGTTTAAAGCCATATTTTAATAAAAGGTCTTAATTATACACACATCTAATAATAGTTTAAAGATATTACAATACACCATTTGTTTTTAGTGTAGTATTCTTAAAAGCCATAAAATCTTGAACTTTACATTGTAATATTAATAGTATTTATAAATGTAAAATCAATTCTAGTTGAGAAGTTGTTAGTGATTTATTTGCAATACATTACTTAGGATGTTGTTGTAAAAAAATTATTCATTAATATGAAGATTTGAGTTATCTAATTCAAAGTTCTAAAATATTTTGGCAAAAAATAAAGAACTTTTCTTTTTTTTCTTTTTACATAAAATTTTTAATTCTTTTGACAATCTTCAATATTATTTTAAGTAGAACTAAAATCACAAAACTAACTATTACAATTTTTGGAACCTCAAAATTATGATGGCATAAAGAAAACGCTTTACTAACTTCACGTTTTAGCTAGCTCTAAAAGCCATTCACACTAATCATGAGTGATTTATCCATAGTTGTTATTGAAAATATAATGCCAGATTGTAACCAAAAAAAATGTATGAGTTGGGGGAGGGAAAGTAGGGGCATTGGGCCACAGGTGACAAAAGAGCTTTAAAATGAGGTGTAGGTGACACAAGTCTTAATAATGGAGTAAAAGTGACAATTACTTAATTATGGTTTAAGAAAGTTTGAAAAATTTCAAAATAACCCACAAGTTTTTAAATTTACACTTTGATTCAAATGTTAATTAATATATAACGGGGAACGAAGGGAAAAAAGATGTATTTTTCTCTCTCCTCATCCGTTGTTATTTTCTCTCTTCGCAATATTTGTTGTTCATTATTGCTGCTGCTTTATTCATCATCTTCTGATTCATTATGATCATCTTATACTTCATTATCATCTTCATATTCTTCTTGTTAACCATTGTTGTTGTTGTTGTTGTTGTTACTCCAACTGCTGCTCTTTGACCAAATTCTTATGTCAAATTTTATTTCGTAAATCACTTTCAACTTTGCAATTTACTTGAGAAGAGACTTTGGTAAGTCAGATTATGTTTTTTAGTTGAATCTTGATAACTGCTAGTGTGTTGTTTTTTCAACAATAGTTTACATGCGAACATGAATGCAATACAAGAGCAATCTATTTAAACAGATCCATTATCTGCGGCACCAGATAAATGTTCTGTTGTAACAATAGACTCATGTTGGATTAATGTTTAAGGGTTCTAGGTTCCCGTAATATGAATCGAATAGATGGGTATTATGCTGCACCAAATTAGTAATCTGTTTCAACAGATAAATAATCCGTTTCATCAGATTACTAATATGTTTCGAACAACAAAATACAGCTCCTTGCACACACAAAACCTAAAAGATAACTCATATGTTCTTGCTGTTGATACTGAAATCAAATTATTCCTTAATTGTAAACATGTCATTCGTTAAGAACTAGAAATAAACAGAACGAAAATTAAATAAGAATTAAAAAGTCAAGTGCATCAAACATAATTTTTTATAAAACAAACAAAAAAATTACATAGATAAAAGAAAAAAATCTTAATTATTATTATCATCATTGTTAACATCATTATTATTTATATGTCCAGCCGGCCAATCTTTAACGTGCAGCAGCAGCCCCTCCTCAGCTTGTGGATCTCCCACAGCATCCTTACTCTGACTGCGGCCAACTCCAAATGCATGTCATGAACCTCCTTCTGCAATTCTCGCATGGCGTCTCGTAAAATAGCAACATCCCACACAGGATCAGCCATATCTAGAAAACACATAAGTTCACAAAACACACGTAAAAACAAAAGTAAGAAAAGAAAGAATTCGAATGTAATGTAATATCCAACGAATATTTACCCAAAAATCAAGAAAACAACTTACCATAGACAGGAAAAGGCTATCAAGTCCTTGAAGAGAAAGTAGTTGAAGGTATAGCAAGAGCAAGGAATAAATAGTGTGTAGTAGATTGAACGACTGAGTAAGGAGGGACCTATTTATAGAGAATTGAACTTGAATGAGTTAGGAAAAAAATCGGAATTGTTCACCTCCATTTATTAATGACATTCTTGATTACTGTAAAAAGTTATGACTTAATTAAATTAATCAATATTATGATAAGTCATGACTTTTCAGCTTTATTATTATTAATAATTAGTTCTTTCCAGAAATCATTTTTTTACACTGAGTTGGACAAAAGATAATATATCTATTGCATCAGATAAATCATCTGTTACAACAGATATATCATCATTTGCAACAAATAGATAACACGTTGCATCAGATAATATATCTGTTGCAACATAATATATATATATATATATTAAAAATAAATAAATTATCTTCATAACATCCAAATTTTCTGACTTTGTAATTATATAAATTAATAAAGCAGATTTAAAGGCACAACTGTTCACCTCCATTTATTAATGACATTCTTGATCAGTGTAAGAAGTTATGACTTAATTAAATTAAACAATATTGTGATAAGTCATGACTTTTCAAATTTATTATTATTAAAATAATTAGTTCTTTACAGAAACTGTTTTTTATTTACACTGAGTTGGACAACAACTTATATATCTATTGCATCAGAAAAATTATCTGTTACAACAGATATATCATCCGTTGCAACAAATAGATAACCTGTTGCATAAGATAATATATCTGCTGCAATATAATATATATATATATATATATATATATATATTTTTTTTTTTTTTTCAAAAAAATAAATTATCTTCATGACATCCAAATTTTTTAACTTTTTAATTATATAAATTAATAAAGCAGATTTAAAGGCACAACTGTTCACCTCTATTTATTAATATCATTCTTGATTACTGTAAAAAGTTATGACTTAATTAAATTAATCAATTTGTGATAAGTCATGACTTTTCCGCTTTATTATTATTAATAATAATTATTTCTTTCAAGGATTTTTTTTTTACACAGAATTGGCCAACAGATAATATATCTGTTGCATAAAATAAATCATCTATTAGAACAGATATATTATCATTTGCAACAAACAGATAACCTATTGCATCAGATAATACATCTGTTGCAACATATAATATATATATTTTTTTAAAAAAAATAAATTATCTTCATGACATCCAAATTTTCTGAATTTTTAATTATATAAATTAATAAAGAAGATTTAAAGACACAACTGTTCACCTCCATTTATTAATGAAATTCTTGATTACTGTAAAAAGTTATGACTTAATTAAATTAAGCAATATTGTGATTATGTCATGACTTTTCAGCTTTATAATTATTAAAATAATTAGTTCTTTCCAACAACTATTTTTTTACATTGAGTTGGACAAAAGATTATATATATGTTGCATCAAGTAAATCATCTGTTACAACAGATATATCATCCGTTGCAATAAATAGTTAATCTGTTGCATCAGATAATATATCTCTTGCAACATATAATATATATATTTTTTTAAAAAAATAAATTATATTCATGACATCCAATTTTTTTTGACTTTTTAATTATATAAATTAATAAAGAAGATTTAAAAATAAGAATATTTCTGGTGAGTTTTTTACGGTTTGAATTGTGTTTATCATTTATTTCCTTATTCTTTTCTGTGAAAAGAAATGATTTAATTAAATCAAGCTAGTGGTGAGTTTTTTATTATTGTGACAAGTCATGACTTTTCAGCTTATTAAATTTAAATAACCTTTTTCTCAATTTCAAAATTAAATACACCTGGTTTTCAATAACTGTTCCATTTCTTTAATAACCATTTTTATTAATTGAGTTATGGCAACAGATTGTATATCTGTTGCATCAGATAACCCATCTGTTTCAACAGATATACCATCTGTTGCTATAAAACAACCATCTGTTTAAGGAGCTTTTTTAATTTCTTCTAACTGATTCATCAGTCGCAACAAATGAGGAATTTGATGCATCAGAAGCTTTTTTTATTTTTGTTTGTTGAATGTGTTTAGACAAAAGTCACAGTCACGACTATTCATTAACTTTTTCCTTAAAAATCATATCATCATGTCTTAATTAAATTAATCCAATATTGTGACTTTTGTTTCAAATTAAATAATCTTTCTTTTACGATTATAATATCATTTAGTTCCTTATTATTTATTAACGAACCATTTTTAGGAGAATTTCTCATCATGACTTTCACCACCATCTGTTACCACAAGTGCTCAATCTCAACCTCCAACCGCCGATATGTTGAGAATAGCAAATAAATAGAATGATAATTAAATCTTGAATAAGAATTAAAAATTCAAAGTCGACCAAACCAAACCAAACATATACATATACATGGATTTTTTTGAATCCCTTATAAGTACATCGGATAAAAAAAAAAAGAAAAATACATACTCTAAAAGAAAGAACAAACATAACCTAATTATTATTATTATTATTATCATTATCATTATCATTATTATTATTATTATTATTATTACTACTACTACTATTATTATTGTCAAACTGGTAATTTTCATCCGGCAGCAGCTGGGCCCTCCTCAGCCTTTCTCCGAAGTCGGCCAAATCCTCTAGAGTTCATCAAAATGCCTTTGAAGTTCCTGAAAGGACTCGATATGAGCCTTCTTGTACAAATCTAGACCAGCCATATTAGAATTGTTTGTAAGTATAGTAGAATGAACGAGTGAGTGAGGAGTGAGAGGAGGCCGGAGGGACCTATTTATAAAATGATTGAATTGGAAGGGACTGGACTTAGTCAAATAAAAAGTCACGACTGTTCATATCCCTTAATTAAATAAAACTTGTATTTCAGAAAGAGAGATTGGTAATCTGTTGCAAAATATATTCCACCTTTCAGATAACTTACAACATATGGAAAATTTCTTGTAACAGATGGATATATCAGTTTGCTTTTCCATCAGTTGTGGTGTCTATTGCACTTGCTAGTCATCTGTTTATTCAATTTCATCGAGAGCAATCGATTTTTCTAAACACTTCTTGGCCAAACTCAATTTTTGCTCTTGGATTGCTTCTCTTTTTTTCTTTGCATCCTTTAACCAAATTAAATTTTTGCTATTGGATTGATGGCAAAAATTGAATTTGGAGGTCAACTTGAAGGATGCAAAGAAAAAAAAGAGAAGCAATCCAACAGTAAAAATTGATTTTGGCCAAGAAGTGTTTAGAAAAATCTATTGCTCTCGATGAAATTGAATAAACAGATGACTAGCAAGTTGTAACAGATGTCTAGCAAGTTGTAACAGATGCCACAGCTGAGGAAAAAGCAAACTGATATATCCATTTGTTGCAAAAGATTATCCATATGTTGTAAGTTATCTGACAGGTGGAATATATTTTGCAATAGATTACCAATCTGTCTCTTTCCGAAATACAATAAAAAGATAAAATGTTGTATTTAGATCCATTTTTTTAATTACATATTTGAAAAGTCACCATTTTTATTTAATTAAGGGATATGAACAGTCATGGCTTTTTATTTGACTAAGTTAAGTCACCACCACTTTCAATTCAATCATTTTGTCATTGTGGTCGTTAAGCTCAGTATAGAGCTCTTGATCTTTTGTGAGTTTGTCAACGAGGACCACTCACTTTCTTTCGTGGCAGCTTTCTTATAATACTCCTCTTGGTCCTTCTTAGCTCTACGCAAGGTCAAGGAAAAGTATGGAAGGTTCACTTTGAGTTTTTCCAAGGAAAACACTCTCTCGGCTGATAAATCATATGCTGCAACATATGTGGATAGTGCAGCACTCAATGTAGAATAGTTTTCTAGCATAAGAAAGTCTTGAGAAGACATAATCAGTAATCTATCGATATCAGCTTTTTCTATGTCAAGCAGTTCTATTGATATCTTGTCTTCTATGGAGAATATTGATCAGTAGAAAAACCAAGTGACTGAGATCGTTTAATCTGTTGACTAACTCGAGAAAAGACATCTTCTACATTATCAAACTTCACAGGGCAGTTTGGTGGTTCAATAACATCAGATGTCTTGTTTTTGGTATTAGCTAACGATGGGGAGATTCTGCCTTCCTCACCATCCTGAAAAGAAAAAGCACTCAAAATTAGATGGAGCATCTCTACATAAGAAACAAGATGAACTAAATCTAGCATTCATTTTTTCCTTCCTATTCCATTCCCCTTTTTATCTTCTCACCTTTGTCAGATTCGAATTTTTTTTTTTAGGGGGGATACTTGATAATGCCTTGGAAATTGCATTTTTTCTCCTATTAGCCTTAATCTTTAATGGAGTGAATGAAACTGAAATCCTCTTTGATCGAATGACACTACAGTTAGATATCAATTTCCTTACATCAGCAGTTAATACATTAACAGTATTAATGACACCATCATGTTTTGCCTTGCACTCTTCACATTTGCATACACAGATAAGTAAGAAAGGGCAAAATTGATCATTCTTCTACCATATAGAGGACAACATATCCGTCTTGCAAAAGTCTACACCGTCGCCAGAAATGCTTGCCACAACGAAAGTTTGTAGAAGGCATGACAAATAAACATGAGAAATATCGAACATTAAATCTTAAAATGGTATCAAAACCATATTCATGCTCCCTCAGCCCTATCAGTTCGAACCTACCAAACATAACTGTAAAATTTCAAATATCTTGTTTAAATGATCTATGACTAATCGGTAAAAACATCATTCACAAAATCACTGTACTCTATGTATGTTTCCACGATAACATTATCAGTAATACATACCTTCCACATATGAAGTGGTTCCATCTGCATGCAGCTTATTCCTCTGAACCTATCTTTACTGCAGCTTCTTATGATAGTCAGGCAAAATTTGATCAACTTTCAGTTCCTTTTATATCTACAAAGAAGAAGGAAAAAATTTATGAAACAGAAAGAAAATTATCCTTCTGTTGCAACAGATGTAGAGTCTGTTACATCATATGAGGAGTCTGTTGCGTCAGATGTGGAGTCTGTTGCGTCAGATATGGAATCTGATGTAACAGATATGGAGTCTGTTGGAATACATAGCAGCCTTACTGGTGGTTTAATTTGTTCCAACAGTTGCTCCGTCTGTTGCAACATCAACAACAACATAAACTATAAACAACAAATAAAAAACATCAACAACAAAGAAAACAACAACATTTCTTCCAACAACATCATCAATAACAAAGAAGCATACATCCTATGTTCCAACACCATCAATAACCAGAGATGGACCCACATGGAGTCCTCCAGGTGCGCGAGCACAGACTGAACTCATATCAAACTTTATATATGTATATGGAAATTAAGAAAAAATGTATATAATCTAATTAATGAGCACCCATAGTAATATTTGTTTGGTTAGCCTAGTTGTTTTTTATGGGTGCTTAAGGCTATTTATTTATTTTGGTCTTGAGTTCAATTCCCACTCAGCATATATTTTTTAATTTTGGTAATCAACTCTTCTCTTCTTATTCACTTTAAACTTTCTTTTGTTTTTTTCTTCCTTACTAATTGTGTTGATTGTTTGGACTCCACTATTTTTAAGCTAAGAAGCAGCCGCCATCCAAAAAACCTGGATCCACACTGTCAACAACACCACACCACAAATTCCAACAATGCCAACCCCCACCAACAACATCAATAACAGCATCAACAACAAAGAAACAAATAAAATACATAAAAAAATGATACTGCCAATAAGGCTTTTAAACTTCTCCCAACAGATGACTTTTTTTTCGCATCTTGTAATAAAAATTCTCAATTCGTTTATTCAACAATTAAAAGTTCCTTCAAATTTTTTAAATAAATATGATATAGGAAAATGGTAATTAAATTAAAAAAATATAAATAACTTGCAAAAAGAAGACGAGATTGAAAGAGCAATAGTGAATCATATCATACCTTAATGTCAAAAGGGGACCAAAACAACAATTTCATTCGAGGAATCTAAGATATGGATATCGATCGATTTAGATCCAAACAAAAATTTATGAGAAAGAGGAGAAAAAAAGGCTATGATAACCCTAAAGAGGATAGAAAGAAAAAAATATAAGAGATTTAGGGTTGAAGGAGAGGAGAGGAGAGATGAGATAATTCTAATTTCTAGATGTACTACCCTTAATATTAAATGACTAAACAAAGTGTATTTATTCAAATTTATATTTTCAAAGCATAATTAATAAGGCTAATTTGGTAGTAAAATAACCCCTAATTAATTTCTTAATGGGTGTGCCAAGTCAATATGAAACGGAAGAAGTATTAGGGGTTTCAACATTCATTAATTAATATTCACTAATAATTTGAGGGGCACAACGAAAAAAATGGGTGACATTGAAAAGATAGGACAAGACTACTCAATGAGATTTTTGAGTTATCCAAGAAACATTTTTTACTGCCTTTAGTAGTACTACTACTTTATCTACTCGGACAGTAGCTTGCTTTAAAATTAAAAGAAAAAAGGATTATCAAATAATATGTCGTTTGTTGCAATAGATTTAAATATCTATTTGAAAAATCTCAATAGCTCAGTCATCTGTGACAACAGATGGAGATGTCTATTTGATAACAAAATCAGAAACATTATCTGTTACAACAGATATAATATCTGTTTAAAAATTTCCAACAGTTCAGTATTCCGTCATAACAGATGCAAATGTCTATTTGGTAATTAAATCAGAAATGTCATCTATTGCAATAGATATTGTTATCTGTTTGAAATTCTCTAACAACTCAGTTGTTTGTTGCAACAGATTTCATTGCAATTGATTTGAGAAGAACTAGGGATGAAAGAATGAGCTCCTCATTAACTTAATGTTAAGATTAATAATAGTACCTACATTGATATAGGTAGAACGAGGGATGAATGAATGAGCTCACAGGGTCAACTACAAATCCAAATGAGTCATTGCATTTGCATGGTGTTAGTATTGTGTTCATCCCGACCCGAGTCGTCGATCGATCACTCAAAGTTGAAATGTGTTCTCATTAACTTAATGTTAAGATTAATAGTAGTACCTACATTGATCTAGGTAGAACAAGGGATGGAGGAATGAGCTCAAAGTGTCAACTACAACTTCAATTGAGTTTTTTGGAATTTCATGATAGATGGTACTGCATTTCTCCCGACAAGAGTCATCGATCGATTACTCTGAGACGAACCAATTCTTACTACCTCGTATGTTCAACTAATACCTTAATTAAATAATTTGAGAGTAGGGCTGAGTTATCATAGGGTCAACTACAACTTTAATTGAGTCTTTTGGCAAATGCATGATGAGACGGGACTGCGTTCCTCCCGATAAGAGTCGTCGATCGATCACTCTGAGCTGAACCAATTCTTACTACCTCATATGTTTAACTAATGCCTTAATTGATTAATCTAGGACTTGGGGTGAGTTCTCATAATATCAACTACAATAGATGATAACACCTATTTGATAATTTATAATAGATGGGCAATCTGTCGAAACAGATGACTTAAACTGTTTGATAGTTTACAACAGATTCATGATCTGTCGCAACAAATGATGTAATTTGTTTGATAGTTTACAACATATGCGTAATATGTTGCAACAGATTACACAATCTGTTTGATTTGATCCAACATAAAAGACATATGTTGCAACAGATTGAACATTTATTTATAGAAAATTCAATTGAGTTCATATGTTAGATTAATACCTTAATTGAATGTGAGTTCTCATAGGGTCAATTACAACTTCAATTTAGTCTTTTGGCAATTTCATGATGAGACGGTACTGCGTTCCTCCCAACTGGAGTCGATGATCGATCACTCTGAGCCGAACCGATTCTTACTACCTCATATGTTAGACTAATACCTTAATTGATTAATCCAGGACTAGGGTACTAATACCTTAATTGAATAGTATATGACTAGGGTTGAGTTCTCATAGGGTCAACTACAACTTCAATTGAGTCTTTTGGCAATTACATGATGAGACGGTACTGCGTTCCTCCTGACCAGAGTCGTCGATCGATCACTCTGAGCCAAACTGATTCTTACTACATCATATGTTAGACTAATACCTTAATTTATGAATCTAGAACTAGAATACTAATACCTCAATTGAATAATCTAGGACTAGGGGTGAGTTCTCATAGGGCAAACTATCAATTAATTTAGGACTAGGGGTGAGTTCTCATAGGGTCAGCCACAACAGATGCCAGTGCCTATTTGATAATTTACAACATATGGGTAATCTGTTGAGATATATGACAATCCATTTGATAAGTTACAATAGATAGGTAATCTTTCGCAATAGATTACTTAATCTGTTTGATAATTTACAACAGATTTGTAATCTGTTGTTACCTAATCTGATAATAATTTACAACAAATGAGAAATCTGATACAACATGTTGAACATTTGTTTTTTACAACTTCAATTGAGTTCATATGTTACACTAATAGTACCTAAATTGATTAATCTAGGACCAGGGGTGAGTTTTCATAGGTTCACCTGGGGTCTCGGGTCACCTAGAGTACTCGGTCAACTACAACTTCAATTATTTTTATAAAATTTCAATTGAATTACCCTTTTGGAAATTGGATAATGAGAGGGTTAAAAATTATGCATATATTTTGTGATTTGAAAAATAATTAATATCACTTCGAACCAAATTAACATTTTCAAAACTACTTGTCATTCTTTTGGAAAATACAAATCAACCCATACAAAATGTTTCATCATTTCAACTCTCGAGGTCCCACTCTTTCTCTCTCATTCGCACTCAACCATACAGTACAGACAACAACAACTCAACAAATTTGCTCAACCATCCACAACAGATCATTTTTCTTCTCATTTCTGACCACATAGGTGTTATTTTCGACTTCATTCTTGCTTATATAAGTCGTTTTCTTTGTCTTCGTAGGAAACAGAGTTCGAGAATAGCTCTATATTTGTTATTTTTTTCTCAAAAATAAGGGCTTTTAAGTTAATGATGAAAAATAAAACTTTTAGTTGTATTATCTTCGAGAATGGGTTTACAATTTTGAGTTTTGATGGTAAAATTGTAAGAACTCAAGAAATCCCTAGTTTCCATCACAGTGTTCCGTTGACTGTCGTGGTAATATTGGATGGTGTTTGTGGTGCTGGTGGTGTTGGTGTTTGTGGTCGTCATGGTGGCACTAGTGGTGGCATTAGTTAGGGGTGTTTATGGTGGTTGTCGGTGGTGTCGATATTCATGATGTTTGTTTGTTTGTTGGCATTGGTTGGTGGTGTTTGTAGTGGTAGCAATTGGGTGTGTCAGTATTCGTGGTGTTTGTAATGTATTTTTTAAAATCTATGCATACATCAATTGTAATGTAATATTTGTTTTTCTTTGTCTATAGGCAAAACATGTCTCCCAAAAGAAAAGAAAGTGAAAGTGGATCAATGTCTGACCACTCAAAAAAAAAGGCTACATTACAAAGGGATTCGGAGGAGCTTCCTGAACAATCTAAGTCAGGGAAAAGTGAAGCTGAGGAGAGATATGAAAACAACATTAAGAGAGATGGAAAGGGTCCATAGATGGTGATGAAGAAAATAAAAGTAAGAAAGAGGAGGAATTGGAGAGTGAGAAAGAGAAAGAGGATGATCATCAACATGATGATAATCGATCACCGATGGGGCGTGATTTAATATGACATCCCAGCATGATCCTGTCAAAACTTTTAGTATTGACAGGTTTCAAGTTGCGATGCCGATAAATGACACAGAAGGAAAACAACTAACTGGTCAAATTATACTTAAATGTCAGATGGGGAAAATTTTTGAACATTTTATGAAAATTATGAAAAACAAAAACATAGGCAAACTTTTTAAAAAGAGATGCTTTGGAAGATTTATCGAGCTGCCTGAGGACCCCTCTACCCGTATCTGTTTCCCTATAACGTTGGTATATGGTCTTCTCAAGTGCAGGATCAAGTACGCAGGGGGTGATAAAGATCAAAAGGAGAGGGCAAAAAGAAGATTGATGAAATCTGGATCAACTACTATGACATTCCTTTTTGTTTTAGCTTACAAGGCATGCCATAGTAAAAGATCCAAGGCAAGAAAATGCAAGGAAAAAATAGATGGTTTGTTAGACATTGCTCGTCGTGGCTACAAAGCATCAGATTTGTTGACAAATCTTGAGGATAAAACCATACCAGAGCAGTACAGGGAGCAATTGTGCTTAGTTTGATTTGCCCATTCAGTTATATTGGAAAGAGATGTCTACAAGGTCATAAAAGATGATTTGTTGGCATGTTCTCAGGATTTTGATAAATTCAACAATTATCCCTAGGGATATGATAGCTTCTACTTGACTGTCTAATATTTACTGACAAAGCTATCCTCAGGGACGACCACATTATACAACTTTTCTTGGGCTTTCATGGTAAAATTAATCACTAATTTTACTCATCCATTAATTTATATTGAATATAGTTATTATGATTTTTTTGCTTGCTTCCTATTTACATTTTTTAGGCTTGGGCATTTGAAGCCATTCCTCCCCTCTGAAAGCAGTTAATGGATTATCCGGATGAGGTTTCTCATCCAAGGATGTTTAGGTGGTTGGCTGCAAAGAGCAACACCAATATTAAGGAGGATGATCTCTTTAACCCTCCGGATGATGCAATACGTCTTCTTCAAGAAACATATTCTACTCAAAGATAAGAAATATATTAACATATGTTATATTTGGTGCAACAGATGTTCTATCTGATGCACCAGATGGGACATCTGTTGCGACAGGGTATATCTTACATCAGATTACCCATCTGTTGCTTTAGTTCTTTGAACCTGACTTTTAAAATATTAACCATCTACTGCAAATTATGCAACAGATGTTTAATCTGATAACATATTATTGATCTGTTGCAACGTACAGATCATCTGTTGCATAAAAGATTACCCATCTTGTGCAACTGTTGCAACAGATGATTGATATTTTGCATCAGATTATCCATGTATTGCTCTATTTCTCTGAACCAGACTCAAGAAGATTTTAACCATATCAAACTATGCAACAGATGGGTCTTTTTTTTTAAAAACGTAGCCCAACTGTGAAAATTATTATATTATAGGATTTAAATGCATCTGTCTTTTTTTTCATTTTTATAGGTTGTGCATCCATGGATCGTGCCTACTGAGGAGGAGTCGGTGATGACTTTTTATATTACTCTAGGTCATGTTGATACTATAACAAACCCAATAGTGGAGTTAATAAAGAAGGAATTGGCTGGAGCAATAGCCATAAGAAGAGTTGTTAGGTAAGGTTAGCCTAATGTTGAGGCTCTTCATGACCAACCTTTTACTAAGGCAGATCCGGGTGCTTCTTCTGGTGTAGTTGTTGGTGTTGGTGGCAGGCATGCTGATGCTGATACCACTCATGAGGATGAGCATATTGATGCTCAAGAAAGAATAAATATGTTTGAAAAAAACCATTTTTGCCCTTATACAGGTCCCTCTCGCCCCTCTTCACCCTTGTGTTCTCGTTGCGAATGGGATGAGTGCAAAGACAGACAGGATAAACTCTTTGAAAAAGTAGAGGCTATCTCTAAAGCTATCGAGGAATTCAAATCCAAGATGTGTGTCATACCGTCGAAGAAGGTGAGGGAGCCACACACTTCTACAATGTTGGTTAGGAG
Source organism: Capsicum baccatum var. pendulum (assembly GCA_030864225.1). NCBI lineage: Eukaryota > Viridiplantae > Streptophyta > Magnoliopsida > Solanales > Solanaceae > Capsicum > Capsicum baccatum. The sequence goes on from CM061560.1 coordinate 44,480,060, forward strand.
AAAGAAAATAGCAATTAGAGACGTACTCTCCGCTCGGAAAAAAAATTTATAATTCCTCCCTCTCCAAAAGTGTTGAAGTTTAGGGGCCAGTCAAGAAGGTGGACATATACGCGGAACTTGTCGCCGAAGAGAAGAGGGATCTACGACAGGCCAAAAATGCCAAGCCAGGCACACCAAATTACCCCAAGCCTCCCTTTTCCCCCTATGACTTCTAGACTATGACTGATGTGCGTATTCCGTATGAGGACAAGGAAAATTTACTTTTACTAACCTAGCCCTTCTAATCTACCCCATGAAGAAGAATCCACGCAACAGATTTCACATCTATTGCAACAGCTGGGTATACTGGTGCAACTGGTAGTGGTTCTGTTGCAACTTATTATCCAACTGTTGCATAAGTTGAGTTGGATTATTGATTCAGATAACCTTATGCAATAGATGGACCATCGGTTGCATCTTTACAATTACTAACCTATTTAAAAATTGACTTCTTATCTCACAACATATTGACATAATTCTCTGCCTCCTAAGGAAAATGCAATTAACGTACTGGGAAGCTTATGACGCTGCCGATAGGATAATGGACCTCGACTTTTGCAAGAAGCTCAAGGATAGGTACGATCAACTCAATGGAGAGGCGTCATCCCTTGGCGTGGGACTTGATTTCCTAGTTCCTACGTTGGTCTTGGATGAAGAAGAAATGATAAAATATGTTAGAGGGGACAGTCCAAATCCACATGGCAAGAGCTGGACCGAGGCAAAAAGAATTCTTGCAGTCATTAGTGTGAACGGCATACATTATCGTTTTGTTAAGATACTAGTCGAGGAGGGAAAGATCAATATTTATGACTCCAACGTATCTCTTATTGATGATTTCGGTATTTTTCTCCTCGTAGAGCAACTGATTGTGCTGTTACCCATCTTGTTGAGGGAGAGTAAACTGATGAATCATTTCCCAAAGGAAGTGTTGATGAAGAAATCATGAGATTTTGAAGGTCGAAACAGTGGAATGATCCTTCCAAAATATGATGCCGCTAAAGCCAGTGGTTCGTACGCTCTTGCACACATCGAATGTTTGCTGACTGGCACAGAAATAACTGAGTCAACGACTTTTCTGTGCGACAATGTTGTGGCAAACCTGCAAGAGGTCTAGGCTTATGGGGTACTAACTGGACTCTTGAAGCCTTTGTATATAGAAGAGTCTGTGAAATAAAAATTTTTAATTTCAAGTCACCCTTTACTTTATTACATGTACATATAGTGGCAATAATTTTTTCTGATGAAAGTTGAGTTTTTTACAATGCAATAGATTAGATTGTTAATCTTTTGTAAAATATATTTAATTCCTTCTGGCAGATAGTTTATCTGTTGTAATAGGTTGGTCATCTGTTGCATTACGCTGATGTTATTTCTATGAATAATTTAATAATCTACGTATAATTTCTTGCAATAGTGGAAATACCTATTTGATAATTTTCAACAGATGACCTAATATTTACAACATATACCTAAATCTTTTTGATATTTTCCAACAGTTACGCTTGAATTTCCATGTGCTCGACAACACCAAACCAGTAGCAAAATACACACACCACCATGAAAATTTCAGCAATTAGGCTAGAATATTCATGTGCCCAACAACACCAAACCAGTAGCAATAACGACAATAATGTAGTATCTTCTTGCTCGATTTTGTTTCTCTTTAGAAGACTTTAATTTGTTCAACAAACCCCAGATTACATGATTTTCTTGTGAAGGGTGTCGTTCATCATACCAATCAAAGTAATCGCATCCACCCAATTTCTATAAAAAAGAGAACATAATTACAAAATAATTACAAGTCAATAACTAATCAACTAATTAAATGAAAAAAATATTACCTTTGAAATCTTACAAGTAAAAAACCTATGACCCAGATTTTGTTGAGCCCAAGAAGTCTTTAACAGAGCTTCATGACCGCACTTACAATATCGAAAATCTTTATTACAAAAAAAGTGAAAGATGCGCTCGACATTGTCAAGCTCATTTGGGAAAAATGAAAGAAATAATTTGAAGAATTTAAATAGATAAAAGAAGATGATAATGAAGAAGAAGATTTGGGAATTTGCGGTTAAATTTTAGGAGGGAGATGAATATTTAAGACAATGGGGGGAATATGACCGTTGGGGGCCAAGTGACGGCAAGTCAGCGAAATGTGCCAAACTTGACACTTACACATTTGATGCCTATTTTATTTTACGTGTTTAAAATGAACACTGTCTACTTGATGCCTATTTTATTTTAGGTGTTTGAACTGAACATCGTCGATGGGTTGCACCTTTTTTATTTAAATTCAATTCACTTTAACCTTTTTACACGTAGTGGCAATTTTGTATGTCCAACGAAAGTTGAATTTTTATAATGCATCAGATTCTCCATCCGTTGTAACAGTTATCCTATTTGTTTTGACATATAGTTTATCTGTTGCAATAGGTTGGTCATATATTGCATTATCTTTATGTTTTTATCTAAAGTCCATCTGTTGCAACAGTGGGAAGACCTGTTTGATAAGTTTCAACAGATCACCTACCTGTTGTAACATATGTCTAAATCTGTTTGATTTTTCCAATAGATGAGTCGTCTGTTGCAACAGATAAATTATTTGCTCCAATATTTGAATCTAGTATTCCTTTTCATTTAATAAGTTCAAATCTAAGGAATAAATAAAATTTGTAGACAAAATAAAATAAATCGAAGCCTTCATACATTAGCTGAAATAAGCCAACGAATAAATGAAATGTAAAAAAATTATTATGGGCACAGATCTCAATAAATACATCAACAATAATTTAATTATACTACCAAGGATTGCTTTGACAGGCTCAAGCTATAAATATCTACTTAGTATGGACAAGTTGTTCTTCATCCGGTGCTATGAAATTCGGCTTTGCTCATCATGGATCTTTATTGTCGCTTACGTACTATTTCTGCGCTTTCTGTTCTCCGTATTTCCATAAAAAGAGCAGCATATTGTTAATGTGTTCAGCAGTAGCTTCTTCTACATCCACCTAGAAAGCCAGAATTGGTCAATGCTAATCACGGAGATACAACAAAATAGAAAAGGATAACTCATCTCTTCTAGCAAATCAAACAGGTCTTCCTAAATTGTCCCAACCAAATTATATTTCTGTTGCAACAATGAATCAACTGTTGAGACAAATTTCTACATGAGAAATACCCTGTGTGATAATTTCCAATGGAAGAACCATCCGTTGCAATATATGAATCATCTATTGCAGCAGATAGGTCGTCTGTTGGTATAAATAAAAGCGGTACAAAGAGTTGTTTGATTTGCTAAAATAGATGATACATATGTTTATCTGGTGCAACTGGTTATTCAATTATTGCAACAGATGTATATATCTATTTGATAATTTTCTGCAGATGTGTCATCTGTTGAAATAAATATGTGTCTGTTTATTTTGTCAGTTGGAAGGCATATAATATATTCACCTTCTTTAGCTCGTGCTGCTCTTCTTTAGACATTGTATGTTGCTCATTGCAACACACAGACAGAGGAGTTGCAATTTTGCTTTTTGGATGCTTGATAATGCCCTGGAAATCACTCTCATCCTCCTCTTAGCCCTAATCTCTAATGGAGAGGATGAAAATTAAATCCTCTTTAATGGAATGAGACTCATCTTAGGTGGCAATTCTTTTACAGAAACAGTTAATGCATTAATAGCATTAATCACTAATCATGTTTTGCCCTGCTGTCTTAACATTTGCATACAGAACATTCGTTGGGAGAGGTAAAATCTATATAACCTGTATGATCATACTCATAATGGTTTAATTTTAATACTGTAAGAGAAGCATCATTAGCACCAACAATAGCACCACTACCACCACCAACAGCTCCATCACCACTAATACCATCAACAATAATAAGCCCACCCTCCAAAATTGTTTTTCTTATAATGGTTGTTGCTCCAAACAATTCCATTTTTATTTTTTCGATGACCTTAGGGTCCGATAAATTTTGCACAGACTGCAAAGTAAGAAAAAATAGCATCTTCAATTCTTGATTGGTCGAAACTAGCGACAGATACACAATCTAACATAAATCATTACATCTATTAGAATGATGATTAGATCATTCAAAATAAATCATTAATTATAATTATACTTAATGCATCCTTCGGGGGGTTGAAGAGATCAAGAAATTTTGCATTTTTATCAGTTTTGACCGACAATCATCTCAAGATTCTTGGACAGGAAACTCCTTCCTGGTAGTTCACTTGTTGTCTAAAATAAGGAATGGCTTCAAACGCCCAAGACTATAAAATAACGCCAATAAATCAAAACCATTATTGAGCAAAAAATGAATGATATCATAATAGAAGAAATAAACATTTACCATGAAAGCCTATAGGAAGCCATATAAGTTGACTGTCTTGGGCGCTAACGGAGTCAACAAATATTTGATAGTCATTTTGAAGCTTTCATACCCCCAAGGATAGCTGTTAAATGTATCAAGATCCTTGGAGAACTTTATTAAAGCGAGGCTTATGTTGTTGTTAACGTCTCTTGCCCAAAAAATATTATGTATAAACCTAACCAAGCACAATGACTGCTTGTGCTTCTTTGAAATTCCTTTACCTTTCAACGCTTCTATCAAATTTTTGTTTTTGAAGCTTGGACGAACAATGGACACCAGGTCATCACGATCACACGACTTGCGTTTGCCTTTTTGTGGGTGTGCGGGGTGCTTTTTTTTAGTTTAGAATAGGTATAACTTAAGAAGGAGGATAACATTTTAGTCCAGTAACTATGGCAAACTCCTTCCAACCAAACAAAATAGGCATTCCAAGTAATTTATCCACACCTCATCCATCTTATCTTTGTTTTCATATATAAACCTACGCTTAAGAAGTTCATATACCATTTTCATTTGGAAATGAGCATTGTTGTCCTCTGGCAAATCAAGATAGTTTCCAAAGCAGCTGTCCTTGAAATAAGCATCCAATTTTTGTTCTCAAAGTATTTTTTTGAAGGCGTCAAAAGATTTTCCCATGGCTGACTTAACCATAAAATCACTCGTTAAATCTGCGGCACCATTGCACTGCATTCTCATAGGATAACGATCAATGCTGAAGGCTTTGAACAGCTCTTCGGTGGAAGGGCTATTAGCATTTGCATCATCTCTTTTGAAACATCCCTCCTCCCCGTGTTCATCATATTCTGCTCCCGATTAAGATAACGTTTGTAAAGCAAGCTCATAGAGTGGTGGATGTAGCCTAGTTGCTTCACTTGTTTCCTTACATGAATTGATTCGGTTTATATTCTTTTGGGAACCATATTATCTAAAATTATTAGGAACATAAAATAATGTATTATTGTTGATTAATGCACCGTTAAAAAAGGATAACAGTAAATCAAACAAGAAAAATAGTAAAATATCAGTTGCAACAGATCACCGATCTATTACACCAGGTAGTATACCTGTTGCAGCATATAACAAAACTGTTGCAGTGGATGAGTAATCTGTTGCAACAATACAAAACATATTACTAATATTTTAAGATAGATGAATGGTCTATTCAACAGATCACACAACTATTACGACATCATCTGTTACAATATATGAGTGATCTATTAGAATAGTTAAATAATCTATTGCGATAATACAGAACATATCACTCATCTGTTGATAAAGATGAATGGTTTGTGCAACAGATCACACATCTATTGTAACATATGAGTGATCTGTCAGGGCATTTAACTAACCTGCAGCAACGGCAGAGTAATCTATTATCACAATAGAAAATATCTCTCTCATCAGTTGAGAAAGATAAATAGTCTGTGCAACAGGTCACATATCTGTTGCAACACATGAGTGATCTATTGGAACAGTTATCAATGGTTAATATTGTTTAGATTTCTTCTAACATAGGGTCGTCTATCATGGCAGAAGAATGATCAGTTGGAAAAATCAAGTCTTGAACATTTCCTGTAGGAAGAGTTAATGGGATTTTATCCAACAGAAGGTTCATCTATTGCATCAGATCATTAATCTGAAGGTTCTTCCATTGCACCAGATAGTTAATTAGTTGCATTAGATTTTTTATCTGAGGCTTAATCTGTTGCAACATATGGTAAAGTTGTTGCATTAGATAGTTAATCTGTTGTATCAAATTATTAATATGTTTCATCAAAGATGTAATCTGATGGTTCCTCTGGTGCATCAGATGGTTGATCTGTTACATCAGATGGTTAATATGTTGCACCAGATGGGTAATCTATTGGAGGAAACCAAAAACAGTAGCACGATTTTGTTCAACAAAAAATAGAAATTTCACCATTTTTACCAAGAACAAGAACAGAACAAATCAAACCAAATTGTCGTTTTGTTTTTATAAACACAAATAATAAAAAGGCCATTTCAAACCGCATTTCAAATTAGTGCAACAAATATTAAAATTGTTAACCAATACTATAAGAGAAGTTGGCTCAATTTCCTCGATTTCTTCAAAAGTAAAAAGGCCATAAAATTTTACCTGTGAAAGAAGAAAAGAAACGTGAAGAATTCAAAGTTCTTGTGGTCGGAGAGCAAGGTTGTCACGTCGATTAAAGGTTGAAGTCAAAAAGGAACTCGAAGCCCAACTATTTGTAGTTGGATGTTGAAGTCACCAAGGATTGAAATGAGAAATTTGCAGAATAGTTGGTTGAGAGAGAGTTGAGAAAAGCTGTCGAGAGGGGGATGAAAGACAAGTTGATTGAATTAAAGAGGGGAGCTCAAAGCCCAACTATTTGTCGCCAGAAGTAGAAGTCGTCGGGGGTTGAAGGGAGAAAAGAGGGGAACTCTAAGCCCAACTATTTATCGCCGGAGGTAGAAGTAGTCGGGGGTTGAAGGGAGAAATTTTGCAAAACTGTTGATTGGGAGAGAGTTGAGAGAAGCTTTTGAGAGAGAGGAGAAAGTGCTTGATTTGGATTGAATAGGGGTGTGGGTTGGGTTGATTTGTATTTTTAAAAATATTAGAAAGTTTTGAAAATATTAATCAAGTCCACAATTAACTTAATCAAGTTTTCTAATGATGTTTGACCCTATCTGTTGGTCAATGTCACCAATCTTTCATTCAAGACTTAAAAGACACCTTTTATTCAATTTTCTTGGGAAAGTAAGTAGACTCTCTAAATACTTACTCCTATAGGTCATTTGACACTCGCTAAATTTGCCCTTAATATCATCTCGGCATACACAATGCAATATTTAAATATCCCCAAAAAGATTTGTAAATCCATTAATAAAATGCAATGAGATTTCATTTGGGGATCTACGATGGAAAAAAATATATCACACAGCTCGGGATAAAATTACACAACCTAAAGAACATGGGGGACTTGGTATAATACATGCTCAAACAAAAAATATTTCCCTCCTTGCAAGTCTTTCTTGGAGATTATTCTCCAACTGTAACTCCCTCTTGCTCGTACCTTAATTTGAAAATATAATTGTCCAAGAACATCCACCTCCTCTTCGTTTATCTCGAATAATATTCTTACAGTGGTAGAATAGGTAACAATAACATAGCATGGAAACCTGGAAAAAATTGGCAAAAGAGACTTTCCAAAACTATTTTGCCAAATACCCCCTAATTTTTTTTTTGATTTAATACTTAGGAATAGGGTGTTAAAAGTGCGTAAAAGTTGAAAAAGTAGGCCCCACATGTGGGTCAAGGGACCATTTTATCATTTTTACAACTTTAAAAATTTAATATAATACCCCTAACACCAACCATTTCTTCCAATATTAAATTAAAAAAAAAAAAATTCACTCTCCTCGTCAACTTCAACTCTTCCTCTACTCTCAAAAATTTTCTCCCAAATGCCATTTTTATTTTCCTTCTTCTCCAGCGATAAAGGGCTCGTTTTTGTGTTATAAAGTAAGTTAAAATCAAGTTTCAATTATTTGTAGATCTATTTTATTGATTTTTATTGTTAACCGTTTTGAAGTGATGTATTATAGAAATTTTTTTCGAATGTGGTTGATTAAATAGTTAAATTATGAGAATTTTATAGGTAATTAGTTTGATTCCAAAGCAAGGGTTGAGTTTTAATTCGGCAGTTTCGATAGACTTTTTCACCTATAACGGTGTTGAATTTTCAGATTTTGCTTTATTTTTAATATTTTTTTAGCACTGCAATGTTGAATGGTGGAATAATTGCTAATTTATGAGTTATTTTAGCTATTTGATTCGAGCAGTGACCTATTTCTGTCTGTAGACTTGTGGTCTATGAAATTATTATTTAGGTGGTGTTGAATTTTGAATTTTTTGTTAAGAAATTTTGCTTTAGTGCTGGTATTTTTTAAGCACTGCAGTGTTGAATGGTGGGATAATTGTTAATTTATGGGTTATTTTGGCTATTTGATTCAAGCAGTGACCTGTTTCTGTCCGTAGACTTGTGGTCTATTAAATTAATACTTAGATGTATGAAATTCTTTTAAAATATGATTAATAAAATAGTCAAAATTAAAAGATTAATAGCTAATTAGTTTGATTTGTAGCAATAGTTGAGTTTTGATACTACATGTTTGATTGAAAAATTTTCGTTCATCACGCTGTGAACTGTTTAATGGTGAGATAATTCTTAATTATTTTGACATTTTTATTTGAGCATTGAATTGTTTCTATTAATAGACTTGTGGTCTAAGAATTGACAATAGCAGAATTGTTGAAGAAGAAGCTAAAGATGAAAAAGAAGAAGCAGCAGACAAAGAAGAACGAGAAGACAAAAAAGGACAGTAAGTAAAAAAAGAAGAAACAGACCAAAAAGATATGGTCTTAGGTATCATTGATTTTATCAACGATAACATTTGTGATGATGAGGAAAAAAGTATTTGAATGCTAATATTATTAATGTTTAATACTTTTTTTTAGAAACAAGGGAGTTGAATGAACTGTTGTTAGGATATGACAAATATTTTTTTATTTTATGAAAATCGTTATGATTCTGCACTGAATCTATTTTTATCAAACTGTATTATTGCATGAAATTTGAATGTGCATTGTGTTGTCATAACTGATACAGTGTATGATTGACTTCATAGAATACATATTTAAGCTTTCGTACACTATTGTCATATTCTATAATTACCGTGCTACTCAATTTTAAGTTGATGTGTAGTTTGATCAACTATGATTCTATGAAAAACAGTATTAACATCATGGAAAAATATAAGTATTTTTATTTATTCAATCTTACTACATCTATGTTACAACTTTCCAAACAATGAATACTAATATTTTACCATATAACATCATTTTTAGGCCATTCTCCCTTTCTTTGGCTGAAATCAATTACACAGTTATAAAATTTACGACCTGAATTTGAGTCCATCCGTGTTGTCCTTAAGACAGTCGCATTTCCACAATGACAAATTAAAGTCTTTTTAAAATTGAATGTTTGAGATGCTTAAGACATTATAGAATTTTAAAATAAAAATAAAGTGGATGAAATAAAAAAAATAAGGGATGGAGGACTTTATATATGAAGTAAAAAGAATTGTTAATATTGAAGGAATACAAAATTAGTCATTTGTTATCGTTGGAACAGAAATTATATTTTTTGAACTATTGGTGACACTTAATAGACTGCCATTTATCATGACCTATGTCAATCATCAACGAGATATTAAAGTCTACCATAGACACTCATAATCGATCGACCCTCAATAACATGTTTAAAAAAAAAAAAAAGTAAATAATATACTTGTTCTTTGAGAGTCCATCAATTCAATTGGTCTACCGTAGACTTACACTGTAGGTAGAGCATCGATTGATCTCTGGATCATTGATAGATCTCGTAGATATATGTACATGATTATAGACCCTTACTAGGATGTTGTTTAAAAATGAATAAATAAATAAATAATAAATATAATATGAAATTCTACACATATAAGTGAGTTTAAACAAAGTCACATAACCATATTAGAGCTTATACAAATCAGGAGTGGTGAATTAAGGTGTGTGTGGATGGTAGTGGTTGAACAAACAATATCCTAAGAGTAATATTTGTCAAAGCGCAAGTATGACTTGAACATGTTGGTTATATTTGATGTCTATCCATCCACATACTCCTTCAATCACCACCCCCAAATCAAAAGAGTATATGGATGGGTAGTCATTAAATACAATCAACATCCTCAAAACATACTTGTGCTTTGACAAACACTACTTTGAAAGTGTTGATTGTTCAATCACTATCCATCCACATAATCCTTTAATCACCACCCCCAATTTGTATAAGCTCTAACAAGATCATGTGACTTGTTTAAACTCCTTTATATGTGTAGAAATCCATAATTTATTTATTTTTTACTTAATTATTTATTCTTAAACAACATCCAAGTAAGGGCCTATAACCATGTACATAGATCTATGTGATCTACTAATGATCAAGAAAGTAATCAATGCACGACCTACAGTGGAGATTTACGATAGACCAAATGAATCGATGGACCCTCAAAGCACAAGTATATTTTTTATATGGTATTTATGTGGGTCAGCATCAATGACAGTTTATTAAGTGTCACCAACAGTTCAAGATTGTTTGTTTCACCAACAGTTCAAGTAATTATGTGTTAAAATTTTTAAATTTAATTATTTTCTTTCACCACCCCAAATCGTGTGATTATGTTTAAACTTTTTTAATTTAATTATTTTATTTCAAACTACAAGCTACTAATGATTCATTTATTCATAATACATATGATTGACCTATATGTCTGGTCGAGGAGTGACAGTGTCTAAGATCGATGATAGTGCATAAAATATTATCTAGTGTAGTGTAGATCGATTTGCTTGTGTACGATAGACTATATGTGATCTGGATTTATTATCACATAATTTTTACTCTTCGTGAAATTAATCAAGGCAATCTACAATTGTATTCATTGAACAAGCATCTCCCTGAACACAATCCTCTGAATTTCTGTTATGCTTGGACCCTTACTATCACGAAAATGATTTACGCATAGTAAAGCAATCATCTCGGATGATATTTTCTTATTCCTACTCGTGGAATGTTCAACGCCGCACGTGTGGAACCCAACACACTTGTACAGGCAAAATTTTTTCAAGGATTTGTACTTCCTTGCCCGTAATAACCAGCCGCAACCACGAGATACATATTTCACCTTCAACAATTTAGTTCAGCTCTTCTTCGTAGAATAATTAAAATACTTCCTCACTAATGCTCCTTCTAGTATCATTTTTTTGTCTTTCTTGTTGGCTGTAATACCCCATAAAATCCTAAGCTTAACTCAGTCTTTTAAGCTTGCTAAGGGGGTCCCAACTTAGAAAATTCTAGCTAAGAATCCAGACTTAGTATTATTTTGGCTTTCGTAAGTTGTCAACTCTATTTCATGACCTCTATGACCTTAAAATATCAATATTTAGGTTGATTCATGATATTAAATGTCATTAGGTGTTCTCGGATGAGTTTTGTATTTTTTAGACCTCGTTTGAACCATGTTTAGGAATCCAAAACAGTGTATCGATGAGATATCGGCACAGCGCGACAGCCATCGTGTCGATCAATATTTTCCTTGGCTCCCAGTGGCAATTTCCAGAGAATGAATGTGGACTCGACGTGGAGCGTTGGCTTTTGTGTCGATGCCAACGACGCGATGCATCGGCCTGCGCATCGATGGCTCAATTTTTAGTCTTTTAAACCCGTGTCCAGAGGGGTAAATGGGTCTTTTTTCACCTTATATCATCCCCCAAAACATATCATTAAGCCATCCAAGAGGCAAAATATACTCATTCTCTTTATAATTTATCTAGAACAAACCCTAGTTCATCACATTGAAGATCTAAGACTCAAGGCTTCCACCATTATTCTTCAAGAATTTGCCAACAAAGGTTCAGACGCACAAGCTCCCGAGCACTCTTAGTAGTGCATACCTTCAGCAAACAAAGTTAGTGGTGAGTCCTCATAGTTTGAGGACATGCTTATTTTCTCTGATATTTCAGTTTATCAGTTCATTTCAGTAGCCGAAGTTAGTTGGGGACTTGTCCCATTAACTCCATATTTCAGACAATTTAGAGGTTTTTTAGACTAGATTATTTTCATACAGATGTTTCAGTTTTGGTATTGTTATACTATATACAATTTTATTACAGTATTGAACCTTATGGCATATTTTCCGCCTAATTTTTGCATATTACAAAATTATTATTCCGTTATTCTAGCATGTACAAGCCATAGGTTAGCTTGTGGTCCTTCGATATTATGAGCACCATGTAGCCGAGTATAGATTTGGGGCGTTACATCGGTGAATGTTTGATCACGATAAAAATTAATTTCATCGGTAAATGAATTTCTTGGTTGTGATTCCGTTCCACAATCGTCTTCCGCATCTCGCAAGTCCGATGAAACGTATTCCATATTCATAGAATCATCTTCCATATTAATTGAATAATCGTCATCATTCTCATAATCATTCAAATTATCGTTGACTATCGGGCGCTTAGGTAGGATGGTGATGAATTCAACGGTTCCATATTAACTACATTTATCCTTAAAATAGGCCTAAAACCATCAACATCAACATCTACCATGTATAACGACACTGTTTTATCATTATTTATGACTGTAGGATGCACCTTTTTTCTCAAATTTATTAGATTACTAATCACCAAGTCGTTCGGTGTACAACCTAGATCCCCACTCTCCATTACACTTGCAATCAAATCATTGTATGAACTGTTATGGCGAATTGTAATGGGCAATGTCAGCTTAGTAAAAGATTTCTATTCCAACATTTGAGAGTCTCCTCCCATTCTCCCATCAAATCACTAGGAATCAGAACAAATTCTGCAATAGACATCCTAGAATTAAGCTTTGGTCAATGGTAGATTATGTTGAGGGTCTATGTTGGGATGTATGCATGGTCGATGACTGATTGATTACTAGGCAGATATCCGTACAAAAAATTTAAAATTGCAAATATTGCTTCTAATCAACGATCATTGGCTTTATGGAATAGAGAAATGAACTAGGAGTCATCTGAGCTGTTGTAATGTACTTTCTAAAGTGGTTTTAAGTAATATAAGTGATTTAAAACTTTTTAACAATGGTGGCAAGTGTGTTTGAGAAGATATCAAACAAATTGGGTAATAATGGATGCAATGGACAAGCTTATGATGTTTGTGGATTGATTTAGAGCTGATCGCTGAAAAATAACATCGGAAAAGTGGCCCAAATCGAAGCTTTTTGGAGGGAAATGAAACCTTCGATTTTAAGCTATTGGATTTTTTTAATTATTTTTGGAAACCCAATATATTTTATATATAATGGTGGATGATGGAGTGGGTTGAAGTGTATTATTAAAAACTTGTGAGTGAATTATTAACTTGGAAATATTAGGTTAAAGTAAATAATTATAAAACTTGTGGCTGAAGTTGTTAAGTTGGAAAAGTTAGTGGTGATGTGGAATTAAGTGGGTATATGGCTAATTTTTTCAAACTTGTGTCTATTTGGAAAAATAGTTTTAAAGACTATCCTTTTTGGCAAACTTGCCCTGGAAACTATGTTCAGGCAACAGTATAAATCTTTGGAATGGTCGGTGGATGCCTAACTTCTTTCCCATTTTGAAGCCTTATAAAAGGCCCCTTAACTTGGGCAAGTGAATAATTGTCAACTTTCAAAACTTTGAAAAGGAGGAATCTAGAATTGGAGAATACTTTCTTTTCAAATCTCTGATACTTTAACCTCATCATCCAGTGCCATCAATTTGTGCCCATCTCCCTCCAATCCAGACTATCCATGTTTGGCTTGTACTTCGAATAGATTATTTTCTCTACAAAGTATGTGGTTTGGAACCTTAAAAATCCAGTTGGCATAACTTATGATTATGCATGGATTTGGAAATTAAATACTATCAACAAATACAAGTTTGTTCGTCGGTTGTGTTCTTATGATCTACTTTCTATCATGAAATTTCTTTACCACATAGGTAACTGGAAACTCTCCTTGTCCAGTTTGTCATACTTCTGATGAATCTACCAAGCACATATTTCTACAATGCTATATAGATAGAAAGCTTTGGCTTGACCTTGGATTGAATATTAATAGTATTAACTTCTCCAATCAATGGTTAACATCTTGAAAAGAGTTGCATTTTCCCCCTCTCAAGACTCCCCTTTCCTTTGAATGGATTATGGTTTTTTCTTTGCCCTTTGGCACTTATGGACTAATCAAAATAATAATGTTTTCAAGAATGAATGAAAATTCTCTCCTCTCAGTTGCTATGGTACAAGATAAAGTCTTGGAATTCTTTCATCTTACAAACCATGACACCCTCCCTTATAGCTCTACTTTAATTTTTGAAAAATAGGTCAAACAGCCTTATAATTGCTACAAATTAAACATTGATGATCCTTCAATAAAATTATTGTGCAGAGTGGCATAGGTGGTGTCATTCACAACTCCAATGGGGATTCGGGTTGTTACAGTGCTCAAAACATTGTTAGGATTTTTGCCCTGATTTTCTTACCAAAATTAAGTTTTAATTTTTTATTGAAGGAAAATAAGAGTAATACCATAATGACTTTTATTTTTATTCAAGGAAAATAAAAAATGTTTCCTTATTTAGCAAACCTCTTTCTTGGAGGAAAGGTTTTAGAACTCTATAAATAGAAAACGCCCCTTCTCATGTCATAACACAGTAGCATCCACAATGTAGTCTTTGAAGAATTTTTGTTTAGGGGAAGATTTCTCCTAATAGTTTTTAGGATTTCAATTTAATTTTTAATATGTAGGCCGTTTGGCCAAAACATATCAATAATATGTCTTTAGTATTATGTTTTGTGTCAGCTGAATTATCACCATGATGGTTTGTAACTAATAGCTTCCGCATGACGCCCGCTCAATTTCGAACCCAACAAGTGGTATCAGAGCTTACGGTTCAAAGGACCAAAAGTTTGGTGAAATGAGATTAAATAGGTTCAAAGCGGTTTCAAATTAAGATGCAACCAGTTTGGCGATAATGACGTTTTTGTCCAACTACATGTGGAGAAGATATTTTAATCATATTTTCAACAATCCTATTGTCACATCTTTAAAATAAAGCTTTCTTTTAACCCTACAAAGGTCTGCAATATTTTTAACCCAAAAAAGGCTCATATACTTTTAACCAAAAAAGCTCAATTTTTAAGCATGCCAAATAGCAGGGATGAAGATTTTGTGAAGAACAAAGATCAAAAATGTGAAGAAGGCGGATCAAGTGAAGAAAATCAAGACAAAAAAAGAGGAGATTTGTGAGAGTTTTTACCCTGATTATCTTACCAAAATTAAGTTTTAATTTTCTATTGAAGGAAAACAAAAGTAATCATAATTCTTTAATTTTTCTAAAAGGAAAATATAAAATTCTTTCTTATTTGGCAAACCTCTTTCTTAGAGGAAAGATTTTGGAATTCTATAAATAGAAAATCCCCCTTCTTATTCCATAACACAGTAGCATCCACAATGTAGTTTTTGAAGAATTTTTATTTAGGGAGAGATTTCTCCCAATAGGTTTTAGGTTTTCAATTAGTATTATGTTTTGTGTCGTCTGAATTATCACTATGATGGTTTGCAACTAATAGCTTTCGCATGACGCCCTCTCAATTTCGAACCCAATAAACACATCTCAGCTTAGCTACAGGCCCTATACAAGGGTCTTGAATTATCCTTAGAACATAATTTTTAACCTATTGAAATAGAAGTTAACTCAGTGAATGTTATTGATATTAGTGCAACTGCCCCTCCTCCCTAATATGATTTTCATGTCTCTTTGTAATGTCATTGTAAAAGAAGCCAAGAGTCTACTGCCCCACTATACCTTCCAACAACTTAATGGAGGGGCAGATGTGTAAGAGAGGTGTTGCGCTGTAATACCCTAGGTTTTTGGTCTTTGAAAATTTTTGAAATTTTATCTTATGTCCTAACTACGACTCATCCTATGAGTCGTAGGGTGTCTAGATGGGTCATATAACCCTAGTCGTAAGGTGTCCAGTGAATGGTGCTTGAGTTGTTGTCCTGATTATGACTTGAGGCCCTGAGTTGTAAAGACTCGTGACAAGTCATTATGTCCACTCGTAGTGTAACTAGTGTATTACCTCAAGTTTTCTGATAAGACTACGACTACCATATTAACAGTTGTAAGGACTCTAAACGACTCGTATAGTCTTGTTCGTAAAGAAACCAGGGTGATGCACAAAGTATTCTTCCCTGGGTACGACTAGGACGTGATGAGTCGCATGGACTCATTATAATTTGTAGGTTCCTTCCATAACCAGACCCGTGCTGGTGTTCCTGGGCACTGTCCAAACTACGACAGAAGGGAAATGAGTTTTAGGGTGACCCTACGAGTCGTAAGGTCACCCATAACGACTAACAGTTAATTCTCCAGCTTTTAATGAGGGTATTTCAGACATTTCCCTCTAATTGCAATAATAACCCAGGACTTATAAACATACTTAGGATCCTATTTTCTTCCATAATATACTCCAAACATTCTTTTTTCTCTTTCAAGTCTCTCATGCATCCATACTTAGGGTTTCAAGAAGTGGATCACGTAGAGCTTCAAACGTTGAATTCTCTCCATAACATTGGGTATTTTAGGCATGTGACTCTACCCTTAAACTCGTTTTATCTAATGCATGAATTTACTTGGTTAATTATGTTGATTTCTAATAAGGGTTTTGATATGGTTGAGGGGTTTGACATAAATAGTCCTTACATTAATTTTCCCTAGTTTATTATGCATTATTCATGATTTATTAACGGTTTTGAACTTAAGGGGTGCATGGGATTGGTGAATAATCAAAAGGGTAATGTTTTCCCCAAATTATGATAAATTTTTCTTTAACATAAGATTTTGGAAATTGAGTTCCTCATCCTAAGTGTGAAATTTATAACGATACATGGTTTTGTCATATGTTTTGACGTGCTCACTTGAACTAATACATTGGCATAAAAGGTTAATGAACCATGGTATGATTTAATTAAACTTTGGGGTATGTGGATTCCCCGTGTGAGTGTTAAATGAATCTAAGGGGTCATAAATTTCCCCCGTGTGATGGTCAATGGAATGTGGCATGATAATTAACTTGCAAGTGGGGTTGGTATGACGATACCAACGAGATGCCTAAATGTAAAATTGGTTCAATAAATTGGGAATGTGTGTTAAATTTTAATTGAACTTAAAAGCAGGTTGTGTAGTCAGGCCATGAAAGTGGAGGTCATGAGGGACCAACATCGAAAACCGCGCTAGCCAGTGCGGGGGTCCAAATGATCTAGAGGTTAGAGTCCCTCTTATTATTATTATATGATTGGGAGGTTCGAGTTTATATGTTATATATATTGGTTCTTAAGTGACCTTTTATTTATGTCGGGAGGTTTGAGTCCCCCATAAGGAATATGACGTATGATTATCCCCTAGTTCGTGCGGCTACACGCACTGAGGCCCTTTCATCTGGGGGAGAGCTGGGCCCATATAGCCCGTGGGTGCCTTGATTATGATGGTTATTCCACACAATCCAGGCTAAGAATTTAAATGTTCATGCAAAGCCTTGTTCCTTACCTTGGCATGTGATATTATGTATATATGTATTTGTATATAATTATGTGTAATGGATTTTAAACTGGTTTTCAATTGTTACCCATGGAATTATTTTATCCCTTATTCCTGAGTTACATGCTAGCGCTCCACCGAGAATCATCTTCGGGTGTTGTATCCCCACGCGATGCAGGCGCCAAAATTTTTTCTACTTTTTCTGTGCAGTGATCAGGTGTTCATGGTTAGTTCATGAGTTGACATCGAATTGGTGAGATACCATACTTTAGAAGGCTTCATTTCATGGTTCTTGTTCCATATGTTTTAAACTTTATTCAAACTTGTTTTTGGCTACTGTCGGGGGGCATGTCCCGATAATTTATTGATATTTGACTTTGTTAGAGGTTTAGTGGATGACTGTGGATTTGGGTATTGGTGTTATTATTGGTATATGGTTTGGACATATTATTCGTGTCTTGAGTTTATCCTTATTATCATTATTATATGTTCGAAATTCAGTCATTATTAATGTGAATGTGCTGTTCGGTTAGGCATAAGGGGGGTGGTCTCCGGTCCAATGTGGACTTGAGATACCCGTCACGGCCAGGCTGTCGTTCGGGTCGTGACATGCGCTGACATTGTTCGACTGGTCTACTATTTTGATATCTCCTCCCAGTAGAGTTCTACCAATTCTTTAAGCAGATCGGCAAGGCGTTTTAGTTACTAGACGAGTATCTAGGTCTTCGTTTAATAAGTTAGCTTGTTATGGTAATCTTTCTGTATTAACTAGTACTATGGATGTTATTACTATATCTACGATAATACCTTAATATCGATTATAAAAATCTTTGTTTATAAAAAAAAGACTCTAAAGAACTAACTATGCCGATAATCTTTTTATAAACAACTACTTATGTTCGACAAATATTGCAGTAAGTTATTTTACATGCGAGGAAAAATATATATTTGATTATTATCTCAATTATCAATTGATCTCAATTTCTAACACTATTAGAAATGAAGACTTTTTCACAATGAAAAAATTTGTGCTATATAACATGATTTTCCAACTCACCTTTCACCAACTAGCTCAGTGAGAAAACATACGGTAGAAAATAGATTCTCATTTAAATATTCGGAAGCTTCATAGTTTTTTTGTGTGATCGAAAATACTATTATTCTTTCTTTTCTTTCTGATTCAATTAAAGTATCTGTGGGAATAGCCATTTAACATTTTTTACGAGCCCTGGTCCGAGAAGAAGGTATCAACAACATATGATTTTATTCGAACAACTAATGATATTCATATCTATATATTATGCACACAACAAGTTTTGAAGAAAAAAGAGATAGTGTGTTTCTTTCCAACAAGAGGACTAACAATTATTTATAAAAATTAGTAGATATTGCATAAAAATGTAATGATAAAATTGATAATATAATACACCAGTTTGATTTGCTTTATTCTTTGATTTGTTTTCATTATAATCAAACAAAATCAAATATTGATGATTTTTTAAAACTTAAACTAAACCAAACCATACCTAAAAGAATATTAACATATTTAATGATAATTTACACGATCTATATTAGTTACTTATAGCTTAACTGCTTCCCAGGTATGAAACAAGTTGCTTAACATGTATCAACAGGTAGTAGAAATAGAAAGTAAAGAGTACAATATTTTTACATGAAAAAACACCCAGCTCACAAAAGGTGTAAAAATCCATGACCAGTACCTCTACTAGATTTAACCCCAAATTCATAAAATCACAATGAGCCTTTTAACAAAGATTACAATAGACACATAAATTTGAGCCTCCTCGAAAGTCAAATCAACTCAACCTACTCACCTTATCATGCACCCCACCCATTTGATAATTTTCCCCACAAGAAAACAAATGAAATAACAACTCCACCCCACTTTTTCTACTCTTATCCAAATATAACAAATCCATAACAAATTGTGGACAACTCATCCCTACCTCACCACCTTAATCATACATACTCCTCACCCTACCCAACCCCCTACCCCCCATTACCTAACCCCACCTCTCTCATGTTTTTACCACTTAAAAAATAGTTATACACACATTATATACAGAAGACAACAAACAATACAGAGAGCTACTCTATTTTTTCATGGATTTAGTCACACACACATAATGATAGAGAAAATTTTTACACATATTGTAATGCCCCGAGTTTGTACCCCGAATGCTACATGGCGCTCATAATCCCACAGGACCACAAGCTAACCCATGACTGGTACCTGGCGCAATAGCTGAATAACAACAAATAATAATGAAATATGCAGAAATTAGGCAAAAAACTGGTCATAAGGTTGAATACTGTAAATAATACTAAATATGGTATCACAATACCAAAACTAAACATCAATACTGAAAACTGAACAACTTTCTGAAAATATTCTAGTCTGATAAGCCTCTAAACTGTCTGAAATATGGAGTGGATGGGATAAGTCCCTAACTAACTTCGAATGACTGCTAACATAAATGAAATTCTAGAAATAATCATGTCCTCGAAATATGAGGACTCACCACTACGTTGTCAGCTGAGAGCTATACTACTAAGAATGCTCTGGGCCCATGCAGCTGAACCTATGATATAAGATATCATAGCGCAAAAAGCATGTGCCAGTAGTTTGAATGTACTGGTATTCTTAGTGAGGTAGGCTGAAATACATGGGGTCATGATGCATGAATAATACTAACTGAATAACATGGATATGACTGAATGAGAGTACATACAAGAATACGTAGACTGTAACTGAAATCGTAATGATATCAAATACTGAGTCTGAATAATAATTTACTGATATCTGAGTTTACTGATACTGTATTACTGATTATCTGGATGACCATATATGACAGTCCTAAAGTCTATAGAACTATACTAAGTTCTAATCTGATAGAGAATCTGAAACTGAGACTGTAGGAGGTAATCATCTAACCAACTTGTAACCCCAGTTGGAAGGGTGTTAGTACCATGCCACGGGTAAAGATAACTGAAGAGATACCCTCATCTGGCAGGTACTCTAATGAGAACGGTGAAACCCTCAACTAACTTATTAAAATACCTCATCAACCCTCAACTGGAAGGTTTGATGTCTCAACCTATGCTGGTTGCGTAGTTCTGGAACTTAAGAATTATTTCTAAGAATCACACCCTCTATTGGCAGGTGAGTCCCCATCCTTGGGTTCACTTGGTGTTGAATCCTACTCCCAACTGAATAGACACTCAACTAATTCCCTAGTTCATACTAGGCTTGATTGAACTATTACTAAACTGGACTGGATTAGTACTGAGTTTACTGAGTTTTCCTGAATTTTGGAACTAACTAAAAGTACCACTGATCATGACCTGACTAAGACTATTCTAAAACTGACACTGGCTCTAGGTATACAGCTAAATTGTCTGATATTAAATACTGCCAGGACTCGATAGAATTAAAAGTAAAGCATAACATAAATCTTGAAGGCACGACAATGGCCACAAGTTCATAATTCACTTTCTAAGACATTTCATCAAACACTTATAAATCTTGAACTTGTACATATATAGGCATGTATGCTATCATGTCATAAGTACACTAACAATTCACATAGGTATTTCAAGAAACACCTTCAAGGCATAGCTTTAACATGAGAGTCCTTTATACATGTAGTTCTTTCATGAGTTCATAATTAAGATCAACAATGGATCAAATTGTACAATTACTTCACTTAGGCATTTTTGGCAAACACATGGGAGGCATCACATTATACTTGGGCATGAATAATAATTCAATACATCATGGCTACATTAATCACTTCAATTTCAAAGATTTCAACCCATATGCTAAAATAAATTCATGAAATTCATTAAGGACATCATCTTATAAATCACACAACAAGATTTACATGAATACAAATAACTCACAACATGGAAATCATGATTTAATATTTTAAAAAGGGTTTCTTGAACTCCAAGGGTGAAAGGGCCCTTGGATGAACACTTCAAATACCTTTAAGCTTGTTTTTGAGAAGATTGATGGTAGAATTCTTAAGGTTTGAATCTTGAATTGAAAACCTTAATGGTTGTTCATAGGAGAGTTTGAGAGAAAGTATGAGATTTTGCCCTATAGGCTAATTAATTTTGTGTTAAGGATGAATAAGGGTGGGGAAATTGACCCATTTACCTCCATATCCCGTAACTAAAATTTGATAAACTGGGTTGCCCCTCGCGTCGCAACCCCTACTTAGGTTAACTACCTATCGCGATGCGACCCCTAGCTGGGTTGACTAGGCCTCACAACGCGGGGCCATCGCGACCCCTCACTATTTTTAGCATTCAAACTCGCCCTTACTCCTGTCGAAAAAACTCAAAACTCACTCGAGATGGCCAACAAGTGACCCTGATCATGAATCAATTTGAAAATTTACAAAATAAGGTCGGGAAGGTCAAAATTAAAATCCTCCAAATTTTGAAGGCTAAATGATTCTAAGTCTTACTACTTAGCTAAAATTTTCTTAGTCTAGGACCCCTTAGTAGGCTTTAAAGGACTGAGTCAAGCTTAGAATTTTGCGGGGTCTTACAATATCTCCCCCTTGGGAACATTCATCCTCGAATAAGGCTGACTAAGCTGAGATTACTAATGTACTGAACTTATTTACTGCACACAAACAATGAAACATGATTGAAACTACTGATAAACTGAGTTTTTCATACTGAACATACATATCTAAATATAATGAATACATGACTGAATATACTGACAAACTTGGTTTATATGCTGAATATCCATATCTGAATGCAATGAATACATAGCTGAAAACAATTCATAAATGCATGACTGAATATACAACGGTAACTGATACCAAGTTTTGTAAGGAAATTCTGAGTAAGTTTTAAGGAAAACTGTTACCTTAAGCTAAGTCTGAGTTTGCAGAGAAGAGGTAAGGGTACTAGGTTCGCATACCTGCTTCTGTTTCCCAAGTAGCTCCCTCAACGGACTGATTTCGCCAAAGAACTTTGACTAGAGAAACTTCTTTGTTCCTCAGTCTATGAATCTGATATTCAAGGATTTCAACTGGAACCTCTTCATAAGAGAGACTGTTCTGAACGTCTATGCCCTCTATCAGGACTACGACTACTGGGTCACTTATGCATTTCTTTAGCAAGGAGACATGAAACACTGGATGGACTAAAGTTAAATGTGAAGGCAACTTAACCTCGTAAGCTACCTTTTAGAAACGGCTGAGAATTCGGTAAGAACCGATATATCAGGGACTGAGTTTCCCCTTCTTGCCAAACCTCTTCACTCCTTTCATAAAATGGATTTTCAAATACACATAGTCACCAATCTTAAACTCAAGATCCTTTCTACGTACGTCTGTGTACAATTTCTGTCAGCTTTGAGCTGTCTTAAGCCTTTCTCTGATCAAATAAACTTTTTCCAAGGCATCAAATACCAGGTCAGGCCCTACCACAGCGGCCTCACCCATTTTGAACCAACCAATGGGAGATCTATATCTTCTCTCATAAAGTACCTCAAACGGAGCCATCTGAATGCTGGAATGATAGTTGTTGTTATATCCGAATTTGATCAAAGGCAAGTGGTCATCCCAACTACCTTTAAAGTCTATCGCACATGCTCCCAGCATATCCTCCAAAATCTGAATGGTCCTTTCTGCTTGTCCATCTTTCCGAGGATGAAAGGTTGTACTGAACTCGGGTACCAAAACACTTTTGGAACACCTTCAAGAAATGAGAGGTGAACGGAGTACCTCTATCTGATACAATGGACAACGGAATACCGTGCAATCTGACCAACTCCCTAATATAGAGTTTGGCATAATCCTCGGCTGAGTAAGAGGTATGGACTAGTAAGAAATGAGCTAATTTGGTCATCCTATCTATAATAACCCAAACTGAATCATACTGGCGACGAGTATGAGGTAAAACCATCACAAAGTCCATGTTCATTTCTTTCTATTTCCAAGTAGGAATGTTGAACTCCTGCATAGACCCACTAGGTTTTAGATGCTCAATCTTAACTTGCTGATATGTAGAGCACCTAGCTACAAACTCTACAATGTCTCTCTTCATCCCACTCCACCAATAGATTTCTCACAAATCATGGTACGTCTTCGTGGCCCCTGGATGAATAGAGTAACGCGCACCATGCGCCTCTACAAGAATTCGCTGCCTCAAGTCATCTACACTCAACACATACAGACAACCCTAACAACGTAATACACCATCTCCCCCGTAGGAGAAAAACTCTACCTTCTACTCACTGACTGACTCTTTCAATTTAACTAAACTGGGATCTTTATCCTATTTTTCCTTTACTTCAAAAACTAGAGATAATTCTAAGCTATTCTCAACCCATACACTACCTTATGCTGAGTCAACTAAGCGGACACTTTGTCAGATAAGCTGATGGACTTCCTAAGCTAACTTTTTCTTACTATCCTCAACATGAGTAACACTACCCATAGATAGCCTACTGAGAGCATTATCCATTATATTGGCCTTGCTCGGATGGTATAGCACACTCATGTCATAATATTTTAATAACTCTAACCACCTTCTCTGATGGAGGTTAAGATTTTTCTGGGAGAACACATACTACGGGCTCTTATGGTCTGTGAACACATCAACATGCACCCCATATAATTAATGTCTCTAAATCATTTAGGAAAAAACTACTGGTACTAAATCAAGATCATGAGTAGGATAGTTCTTCTCGTAGGGTTTAAGTTGTCTATAGACATAGGCTATAACCTTACCTCTCTGCATAAGGACACAACCTAAAACTACTTTGGATGCATCACAATACACAATAAAGCCATTGAAACCATCCGGTAGGGTCAAAACTGAAGCTGTAGTGAGTTGAGTCTTTAAATCTTAAAAACTCTTCTCATAAGAATCTGACCACTGGAATTTGACCTTCTTCTGAGCCAATCTGGACATAGGGGATATAATAGATGAAAATCCCTTGATAAACCATTGGTAATAGCCATCCAAACCTAACAAACTCCAGATATCTGATGGAGAGATGGGTCTAGTCCAGTTTTTCAGTGCTTTGGTCTTTTGGGGATCAACTCTAATTCCATCACTAGAAACTATATGGCCGAGAAAAGCTACTGACCTTAGCCAAAATTTGTACTTACTAAAATTAGCGAATAGCTAATGGTTTTTAAGAGTCTACAATACTATTCTGAGATAGTCTACATAATCATGTTCACTACAGGAGTAAACAAGGATATCATCCATGAAGACTATGACAAATATGTCTAAGTACTACTTGAACACACGGTTCATCAAGACCATGAAAGCTGTTGGGGCATTGGTAAGACCAAAGGACATGACTAAGAATTCAAAATGACCATACCGAGTTCTGAAGTCTGAGCTGATAATAGCCTGATCTAAGGTTTATCTTAGAGAAATAGATGACATCCTAAAGTTGGTCAAACCAATCATCGATTCTGGGAAGTGGATACTTGTTCTTGACCGTGACTTTATTTAACTAATGATAGTCAATACACATTCTAAGGGAACCTTCTTTATTACGCATGAAAAGAATGGTACGCACCACGGGAAGACACTGATTTGATGAATCCCTTATCTAAAATATCTTTTAACTGCTCTTTTAATTCTCTGAGTTCTATTGTAGAATTCTGTATGGCGGAATAGAGATGGGCTGAGTATCTGAAAGGAGATTAATTTCAAAATCAATTTCCCTTTCGGAAAAGACTCTGGGAAGATCTTCGGGAAACCCCTCTGGGAATTCGCAAGCTAACGACACTGATTTAAGAGTAAGGGTTTCTGATCGGGAGTCCTGGACTCAAATAAGATGATAGACATACCCCATAGATATCATTTTTGTATCCTAAAGGTAAGAAACAAGCTGACCTTTAAATGCTAAAGTACTACCCCTCCACTCTAGGACAGGTTTATTTGAAAACTGAAACTGGACAATTCTATTTTTGTAGTCGACTAAGGAATAGAAGGAATGAAGATAATCCATGTCGAGAATGACATCAAAACTAGTCATCTCTAATTTGACTAAGTCTGCTGAAGTGATTTTCTAAGATATCATAATCGGGCAGTTCTTGTATACCCGCTTGGCTATGATGGATTTACCCACTGGGGTAGAGTCTCAAAAAGGCTCTTCTAGAATTTTGGGACTGACTCAAAAATTGATAGTTATATAGTAACAAAGGACAAGGAAGCTCCTGGATTTAGCAAAGCGTAAACATGCAAATGATAAACTTGTAATGTACCAGTGACCACATTAAGAGAATTTTCCTAATCCTGTCGGGACTGAAGAGCATAGAGTCTATTGGGGAGCTGCCCACTGGTGGTACTGGATGAGACACCCTACTAATTCAAGCGATCGGACTGATATGAAAGAAGGTTACACTGACCCTGGAAACCTAACTGGGGACAATCTCTAACTCTGTGGCCTAGCTTTCTACATCCAAAACATATATCACATCCTGCTCTGCAGACACCCTGATGGTTTCTGCCATAATAATGGCAGAGAGAATTCGTTCGGGCACTGCTAACACAACTTAAAACATATATCACTTTCTGCTCTGCAGACACCCTAATGTTTTCTGCCACACTACTGGCAGAGAGAATTCATTCGGGTACTACTAATACTATCCTGAGGTTTAGGGCTTGATGCCCTATCTATGTTGTCTTCTCTGAACTTTAGCACCAAAGCACTAGATGAGGATGGGGCTGAAACTGAAGATTTCAGGCAGAACTGAGAACAATTCCCACCATCTGACTTAGGCTGAGCAAAGTTAAAACTACCTATTCTAGCCCACTTATTCTGCTTTTCTCTCTCCTTATTCTTCTACTCTTTGATCTGTTGAGCATGGACCATCAGTCTAGATAAGTCATTCTCACTAATCAGCATCGCGCTTCTTCACTCCTTAACCACAATATCGTTTACCCCAAACACAAACTTGCTCATCTTAGACCTGTTATATGCTACCATGTGAGGAGCATATCTGGCTAATTGAGTAAACTTTAGAGAATACTCTTTCACCATCATGATGCCCAACTTCAGATTGATAAATTCTAGAACCTTTGCTTTCCTCAACTCCTGTGGAAAGAACCTATCTAGAAAAGCAGTGGCAAACTCCTCCCATTCTATGTGCCTTGTGTCTATGGACCTTTCTGCTTTCCACTATTTAAACCACGAGTAAGCCACATCGTGCAGCTAATATGCAGCTAGCTAAGCACTCTCACTAGCTGTCACCCCCATTATATCAGTAACTTTCTGCACCTGATCAATAAATTCCTGAGGGCCCTCATCTGACTTAGACCTGGTGAAAGATGGAGGGTTCATTTGGGTGAAGTCCTGAATCCTGGCAGCCACTGTATTGTCCACTGGGTTAGCTGGAACAACAGTTGGGTGCTTATTCTGGGCTACTACAGCATGATCTAGGATGGTGAAAGCAGTTTTGAACTCAGCATGGGAGACATATTCGTCTAGAGGATCTAGCTGGACGAGCTGGAGTTCTGGCTGGTCTCCCATTTCTCTTTCCTTAGTTCTTTTGGGAGGCATGATCTGTAAACGGAAGAGAAACTTGGATTATATAGAGATTTTAACTGGAGCTCATGCTCGCTCACACGATATGAATACTAAAATAAGGGAAACTATTCCTAAAATATCTCGTGGCCTCATGTCCATAAGTGTGGCGCGCTACACACCCTTTCACAAAACTCTACTAGATACGGATGTCAGACTTCCTAGGACTCTATTGAACCTTAGTCTCTGATACTAAATTTTTAATGGCCTGAGTTTGTACCCCAGATGCTACACGGTGCTCATAATCGCAAAGGACCAGAAGCTAACCCATGACTGGTACCAGCCGTAATAACAATATAACAACAAATAATACTTAAATATGCGGAAATTAGGCAAAAAACTAGCCATAAGGTTTTATATTGTCAATAATACTGAATATGGTATCACAATACCAAAACTGAACATCAATACTGAAAACTAAATAACTATCTAAAAATATTCTAGTTTGATAAGCCTCTAAACTGTCTGAAATATAGAGTTGATGGGACAAGTCCCCAACTAACTCTGACTGACTTCTGAAATAACTAAAATGCTAGAAATAATCATTTCTCAAAATACAAGGACTCACCACTACGCTGTCTGCTGAGAGTGTACTACTGGCGATGCTCTGGGGCCCGTGTGTCTGAATGTATGATATAAGACATCATAGCGCAAAAAGCATGCATCAGTACTTTGAATGTACTGGTATTCTCAGTGAGGTAGGCTGAAATGCATGGGGTCATGATGCATGAACAATACTAACTTAATAACATGGATATGACTGAATGGGAGTGCATGTATGAATACATACACTGTAACTGAAATCATGATGATACTGGATACTGTGTCTGAATACTAATTTACTAATATATGAGTTTACTGATACAGTATTACTGATTATCTGGAAAACTATATCTGATAGTCCTAAAGTCTAAAGAACTATACTGAGTTCTAATCTGAGACTAAATCTGAAACTGAGACTGTGGGAGGTAATCATCTAACCGACATGCCCCTTTTCTAAATAGATTTTAGGGTCTACCCTATAACCCCAAGTGGAAGGGTGCCAGTACCATTCCACGGGTAAAGACAACTGAAGAGATGCCCTTATCTAGAAGGTACTCTAATGAGAATGGTGGAACCCTCAACTGACAGGTTAAAACACCTCATCAACCATCGACTGACCGGTTTGATGTCTCAACCTACGCTAGCTACGTAGTTCTAGAACGCAAGAATTGTTTCTAAGAATCACACCCTCTACTGGCAGGTGAGTCCCCATCCTTCGGTTCACTTGGTGCTGAATCCTACTCCCAACTGAATAGACACAGAACTAATTTCCTAGTTCATACTAGGCTAGACTGAACTGTTATTGAACTGGGCTGGATTAGTACTGAGTTTATTGAGTTTTCTTGAATTCTGAAACTAACTAAAAGTACCACTAATCGTGACCTGACTAAGATTATTCTATAACTGACACTGGCTCTAGGTATACAGCTAAATTCTCAGGTATTAAATACCCCCAGGACTCGATAGCGTAAAGAGTAAAGCGTTACATAAATCTTGAAGGCACGACAATGGCCATATGTTCATAATTCACTTTCTAAGTCATTTCATCAAACACTTATAAATCTTGGACTTCTACATGTATAGGCATGCATGTTATCATGTCATAAGTACAATAACAATTCACATAGGTATTTCAACAAACACCTTTAAGGCATAGCTTTAACATGGGAGTCCTTTAGATATTTTGCTTTTTCATGAGTTCATAATTAAGATTAACGATGGATCAAATTGCACAATTACTTCACTTAGGAATTTTTGGCAAACACATGGGAGGAATCACATTATACTTGGGCATGAATAATAATTCAATACTTCATGGCAACATTAATCACTTCAACTTCAAAGATTTCAACCCACATGCTAAAATAAATTCATGAAATTCATTAAGGACCTCATCTTGGAAATCACACAACAAGATTTACATGAATACAAACAACCCATGACATGGAAATCATGATTTAAGATTTTAAAAAGGGTTTCTTGAACTCCAAAGGTGAAAGGGCCCTGGATGAACACTTCACATACCTTTAAGCTTGTTTTCTAGAAAATTGATGGTAGAATTCTTGAGGTTTGAATCTTGAATTGAAAACCCTAATGTTAGTTCTTGAGAGAGTTTGAGAGAAAGGATAAGACTTTTCCCTATAGACTGATTAATTTCGTGTTAAGACTGAATAAGGGTAGGGAAATTGACCCATTTACCCCCATAACCTGTAATTGAAATTTGCTGAACTGGGCTACCCCTTGCGTCGCGACCCCTACTTGGGTTGACTACCTATCGCGACGCGACACCTATCTGGGTTGACTGGGCCTCGCGACGTGACCCCTAGCTGGGTTTACTGGGCCTTGCAATGCAGGGCCATAGCGACCCCTCACTATTTTTAGCATCCAAACTTGCCCTTACGCTAGTCGAAAAAACTCAAAACTCACCCGAGATGGCCTACAAGTGACCCTGATCATGAATCAATTTGAAAATTGATAAAATAAGGTTGGGAAGGTCAGAAATAAAATCCTTTAAATTTGGAAGGCTAAATGATTCTAAGTTTTGATTCTTAGCTAAAATTTTCTAAGTCTGGGACCCCTTAGTAGGCATTAATGGACTGAGTCAAGCTTAGAAGTTTGCGGGGTCTTATATATATACACCTAATTGGAGAGAGCAAAATAATAAAAAAGAGATCGAGAGAGTTAGAAAATGTGAAGAGGGAAGAAATAGTAGAGAAAATCAGCCAAATCTCCCTGGCAACACCCTCTCCACTGGCAATCATCTCCATTAACGCACTAGCTCCACCACTCACCCAAAACTGGCCCGTTTGAGTTGACTCCGGTGGAATTTTCTTTTAAGAGACCTTACTCCATCAATTTCACCTGAAAACTCAATCAAATCCCATCGAAAACAGACCGAAAATACCCCGACGACCACCGCCAAACAACTCTGGCAACCTACCCCCTCCCTTTCCTCCCAAAGTCTATCAAAAATCCAATGGAAGCGCAACCCGTTCCCTTTTTCATTATCATCTCGCAATTTCTAATATGGTTTGGCGAAAATGAAAAAAAAATATACATGGGAGATTGGTTCATTTTTCAATTTACATCACATTTTATCCAATGTATTTATTCATCGGGGAATGGCCCGAGGTAAAATGAATATATTTATTAGGGAATGCCCCGCAAAATTCTATATTCCAAAGACCGTTTGTGATCAAGTCTCGAGGCATCGGGTAAAGAATAGTTTAGAGTAGTTAGATTAATTTAGGTTTTCATTTCAGCACTTCTTTTTGTTTTGGTCTGTATAAATTGTACTGCACACTATTTTTTTAGAATTTTGATTGTTTGGTTGTTTGTTTTCTTGTTTATGTGTTTTGTCGGTTTTTATATATTTTATAGTGTCATATTAGATGATATAACTCACCTAAGTGATCGTTGTCGAACCACGTGATTGAGGGGTGCCTAACACCTTCCCTTAGATCAACATAATTTCTAAACTGAAATCTCTATTCATAGATCATTTTCAAGAGTCAAATTATTTTTTGACAAGGATTTCCAAAGGTGACTTGGCACAATAGATTTATGTCAAGTGGTGACTCTGAATTTAAGTTTAAAAATCCTTTTTTTGAAACATTTTCTTTTATCACTTTAGTAATAAAAACCCTTTACGAATAAAAATACATCTTTTTGGTTTAAAAAAGGCTGTGACAATTACAAACCTATGTAACCTACGAAATTATAAATTCTAATTCCTAAGCAACTCACTAACCCCTAAAGTATGTTATCCCAAGTCTTCGAGTTTTCCCCAACTTGAAGACAGTGATCTTACATTAGTTTATACTTCACTGAACTAAGATTACATCAATATTACAACTAGATAACCGACTCCTAATACATGTAGAATAATACTCCATATATATTTTTCAAGATTTCAAACAAATAAGGGCAAAATGTAGACACGTGATTTTTGACCCTCCCCAAGTGTTAACCTATTTTTCGGCATTAAATATTTATATTTAGTCCAATATATATTTTAGCTCTTATTTTATTTTTAATAAGTTTTTTTTGAAAATAAATAAAAATAATAAATAAAGTTACATTTTTGGGATATTTTTATTTTTATTTTTATTTTTAAAATAATACAAAAAATTCAAAAATATATTTACCTTTTAAATTTTAATAAATAAGTTACTAGTTTACTCTTAATTATATTAGTTTAGGCTATTTATAAACTTTCATTATATTTTTTTAAGAAAATAAAAATAATTAGATAATATTCTTTTATGATTATTATTATTTGTTTTATATATATTTTAAATTGAATAAAATAAAATAATAATTAAAAAATACTATCCTAAATCTACCCAACTACCTCCACCCCTATCTGAATCCCACTTCCCCTTAACTGTTCCCTCCCGCATTCCCCTTTTAAGGGGTAACTCCCTATCTTCCTAAAAAAGACGAACGTATTTTTACACATTGACGAAAGTAAAAACCAGAGAAAAAAGAAGACCCAAAAAAAAAGTAGTAGAATAAAGGAGGGGAAAACAAAGGAAAGAAAGAGTGGTAAATCAAGTTTTGGATTTCCATTCGAGTTTCAGTGATAACATTCTTGCTTCCAAATTCGTTTTAATTCATCAGGTTCTTATCCTATTTTGTGCTATTTTTATTTTGTTCTTATGAATCGAGGTATGAAATTAAATGTTCAAGTGATCTCAAGCACTGTTCAGTATATATAGTTAATTGATTATGTGAATTTTATATTGTTGCATGTTATATGATTGGGTTGCAGAATGTTTAATGTATTTGTATGCAGATGTGTTGAATGTTAAAATGTTGTGTGTTAATATCATTAAGTATTTAAAAAGAAAGGAAAAAAAAGGAAAATTAAACACAGAAAACACACCAGTACACACACTGGAATATGGATACACCACGGATTGCACACACCAACACTCTCTTTCACTGAAAAATAGACACACAATCACACACAGAGTAAAATATCAATGGAAGAGAGAGGAGATATGGTGAGAAATATGGGAAAATAGTGAGGAGAGCATTTAAATGGAGAGGAATAGTGAAAAAAAGGGAGAGAATCAAAGGAGAGAGAGAACACAAGAAAGCTAGGTCCCAAAAAACCATGAAACAGTAACTTAATAAGAGCAGGGAATATGGAAACTAAGACTCATTCCGTCTAATTGCTAAAATGCCCTTCAACAATAAGATTCAATAGCATTCTTTCTTACTATTCTGGAAAAACTAGCTTAGCCCTTTTCATTTAAAGAATGGATTAAAAAATGATTCAACGTCAGACCCATTTAAATGTAGCAGATAATAGCGGGGCTCGAGAATTGATGTGCATTCGAATCATATGAGCTAGCAATTGTCGATATGCTCATATTGATGACATTATTGTTACTGTTATCAAATAGTAATAAGGTGTAAATCAATTGAGTATTCAACTTTTTAAAGTCTTTCTAATTTCTATAAGAAAGGAACAAATGTATACATAAGGAAAGTCGTGTGCAATGAAAAGTGCAAGCACGGCTTGGGGAGGGATCTTTACTTGTTTATTTAATTTAAGATTAACATTTATTTTATTTAATGGGTTTTCCGGCGAATCACTCACCAAAATCAACATTCTCTCACTAAATCCAACTTTCACAGCCCCTAAATCCCTAAATCCTTTTTGTTTCTTGATCTCCAATGAAATTTCACTGGAAAACATCAATGTGCTGACTGTCAGGGTCCACTAGAGCCCCGACATAGCAAACCGCCATAAAAAATGCAACAAAATCCACCCAAAAATGTCCCACCTCCATTTTTTGGTAAACCAACACCCAAAATCCATCAGTAAAAACACTCAAAAATCAGATCCGACTTGCCCCGCCCCATTTCAGTCGAACCCGCTGAAAAACGATATCGGTCATTCCACCTCACCAAAAATCCAACCAAAACAACTACCCCACCACCGGTGACTGACCACTTTGTTCCTGTTTTCAGCAAAAATTGGCAAAAAATAAAAGGAACACTGACGAGGTGTATGACTTTAGGTACAGGTCTCATATTTCTTGGTGATTTTAGTCTGGGTTGGTGAAAAACAGAGCAAAAAGGATAATATCGAGATTGATATGGTTCGTTTTGCTAAGGTTTGGTTCAAAATTTTGGATACGATTCTTTTTAGATATTTTAATAGAACATCCCTCGGGATAAACGCGAAACTCCCTAACCCGAGTGTCCGCTCGGATAAGCCAGTCTAGACACCTATCCTTATCAGGTTAAACTTAGTAGAACTAAAACTCAGAATCTGGTTATCCCTATTAGGTTCCGCTTTATTTGCATCATATGTTTTTAACTTATCGGGACTCGGCATAGGGGTCGAGTCTGTCTAGGATAGGTGTCCCTCTTTATAATGACCAACATGTGCATTCTACGTGCTCTTCGACACTTATTTGAAAGTCTATTTAATTATTTAGCGGCTTTAGGCAACTTGGTGAAACGTAAGAGAATTTTTGTTCTCAAATTTAACAAATCATTTTTCAAAGAAATTAAAAAATATATATAGTTTTTAAGGTCTTCATGAATTACAAGGGTCTGATTCTCACTCTGTAGTGAGATACGCAGAAAATCCTTCCCGGGATACTATCCTGTATTTTTAAAAGATAAAATTTATTCATTAATTTTTTGAGGGATATTTTTAAAAAGATGATTATTTTTCATTAGTGATATTTTTTTTTTATTTTCTCTTTCTTTTTTCTTATCCTTAAATTTAAATTTTAATACAAATCCTAATAGCCTTGAACATTTAGGGATCGTGAGCTGAGTTTTAATAAAGTTATAAAATATGTAAATATATATTATAACAGTCCTAAGCCTTTAGGGGTCGTGAGCCTGAGTTTTGGACAGCTTCAAATATAAAACAATCATTTTTGTTTTTCTTTCTTTTTAAGTCATTATTATTTTATTGTGGTTTTTCTTTTAGTGTATTTAGTTGTATTTTCTACCAAACTCATAGTTGAAATTGTATAGGGGTCTGTCATTGCAAAATTCCCGATAGAGTTGGTCAAAATAAGTGTCATCTCTTAAACGAAATGTTGACATTCATATTTCTCTCACTTCTTAGTTTGAATAAAATCATTTTTATATCTGAGTCAAATTTAATAGTTGCATTAACTCTCACGAGTCAAGTTAAAAAGTTCAATACTAAGTGAATTAAGTTCTGCCAAGAGTCTAGACATTTCCTAACCCCATGTCTCTATCCATAGGTATAATATGTCTCCTCCAATTCATGGAAAGTGTCAAGAAGGAGAAGAGATAGGAATGTACCTTTACAGGTTGTAGACTGTACCCCCTGGCAGCTTTGGACATGGTGGAATGAGATGGATTCATTTGTTCAAGGTAAGATATATAAGTATTGGGTTTTTTTGACAAGCATCACAATAATAAACCCAAGCAAGGGGGTGGTTGATGCATTACAGACTTTCTGGGATCCGATGAACAATGTATTTCGCTTCTTAAATTTTGAGTTGACTTCGACTTTAGAGGAGATAGCAGCTTATATTGGATTTGTGGATGTGCATCGAAAAAAATTCATAGCCCCAAGACGCATCTCGATAAACATATTTTGTAAGCTGTTAAACATACATAACTCAAAAGAAAAATCAATTGAAAAATTTTGGGTCTCCTTACAGTTTTTGTATGAAAG
Source organism: Capsicum baccatum var. pendulum (assembly GCA_030864225.1). NCBI lineage: Eukaryota > Viridiplantae > Streptophyta > Magnoliopsida > Solanales > Solanaceae > Capsicum > Capsicum baccatum. Next base: position 44,514,992 of record CM061560.1, read on the forward strand.
ATAAAAAAGACAAGAGGAGTTTGAGGAGTTCGGCAAACAACTTTGTAACAAGAGAAGTTTTGAGACTTGGAAAGTTCATAGATGATTTGCATTCCTGGTAGCCTTATTAGAAACTATGGTCTTACCAAGGAGACAGAAAAAATTAATATTCGTTTAGCTGGAGTAGTACATGTATTGATTAAGAGAGAGGATTACACTATGGTTCCAATGATTTTGGCTGACATTTATCGTGCTCTAACCATTTTTCAGAAGGGAAAAGGTTTTTTTTTTAAGGATCTAACATCTTGCTACAAATGTGGATTGTCAAGCATCTTTATCAACATCCTAAGATGGCAAGATTTATTCCTGAATGAGTCAATCATATGAAAGATTGTGAAGACAGGATGAAGAAATATAATTGTCCTGAAGGAGTTAGTGATTAAGATAAGCTTTTTCACCCACTGACGGCAGATAAGATCACCTGGAATCTCCCTTAGTTCCCTCGGAGGCAGGTCATACATAGTTCTATTATTTGAATTTTTTTGTTATTGATGGGTATTAGAGGTGTTCAACCATATGTACCATTGTGGATTCTATGTCAGTTAAGTAGACGTCAAATAATTCCCATAACAGAAAATATGAAAGATTTTGTGTTTGAGGTCAGATCAGAGATTCCCCCTCCAGAGGGATTGGCATATCATATTTGGGATGGTTATTATCTTATGGCAATTGAAATAATGGTCATAGAGGGTGAGAAAGAAGAAGTACACCCAGCTACCATGAATGGTTTAAAAAACAGCCACCTCTGTCAGTCAGACAAGAAAGATCGGTTAAGGGACTCATAGATTAAGACGCTGCAATAAAGATAGGGATTTAGATGAGCATACAAGATAATCATGATGTCAATCAAGCAATAAGAACAGAATTGCAGCATGCTAGGGCAGCCTTGACTCAACAACAAGCACATAAGTCTGCAGAGAATGAGGCGAGAGTTAAGTAAGCACGACTAGAGGTAGAGAAATATTATCAATCCACTATTCAGGTGCTAAATGTTGATTTGGAAAAAGATAGGGAAAGAATAGAAGAACAACAGGGGGATTTCCTGAGGAGAAAAGCTAAGTCGACAGACATTGAAGTTGCACTTCAAGGACAAATCAAGTTGGCCACGACTAGGGGGTCACATGTTGTAGAACTTGCCTCATCTCGCCGCCAATAGTTGTAAGAATTTTAAAAAAAAGATGCAAGAAGAATTCGATCAAGAGAGATCTCAGTGGATACGTGAAAGAGGAATCCTATGAGAACAGCTAGAGGCAGCTTCCACTCGAGAGCAACGTACAAAAGAGATGATTGATTACCATAATCAGCAAGCCAAAGGATAAGATTAGGACTTCTATGTCCTTTGAGGAAAGGTTCTTTGTGTGGCATATGATACCGATAGAATGGATTTGGACTACCAAGAGTTCAATCTTGAAAAATTTCTAGCACAAGTACCAGCGTTCGCCCAGCATCTCACCACTTCATTGGAAGACATACACGTGGGTTTTAGAGGTCACATAAAGATGAAATCTCCTTGATCGAGCATTTTAAGGTTGTGGGAATCAGTTGAAGACCTTGAGACACTGGAGTTTAGTTGTTGGGATGGATATTTATTTTCTTTTATTATAGAATTTCAGTTTCAGTCTTAGAACTTCTTTTCTAGATTTTATATCTTTTAGTTAATCTTGTTTATTTAAGTTTAGTTTTCAGATGTCTGTTAGAAGGTCTACTTTTAGGAGTAATGTCATTTGTTCTATCATTCTTGTATTTGAAAATTACTAAATATACTGAAGTTGGCCATTTATTTCTATATATATTACATATGTTTTACTTTATTTAATCTATTTATTTTCTTAAAAAGAATATTTAATAACAAAGATCTGATTCATGCCCTAGCATGGTATGTAGGCAACCTTCCAAAGGATTCGATCAAAACTTTTCAAAAAAAAAGTACACCTAGAAAAGCCGGGATGAAACATCAAAGCCTACCATGATAGGCTGGAAATGCATATAGAGACATAACATACAACATGTCATTTTAATGTGTTAAATATGCAACGCTCATCCATTTACAACCTGGTACAGAAAAGATAAAGTAGTTGGTGGTTGGTTTGTGGTTAAAAAAAAACAAAAAGAAATTCCTCATTATTCAAATAAAATAAAATAAATATAATAATAATAATAATAATAATAAAAATGGGGTGTTTCTTAAAATCTTCAGTTTTTCACGAACTACGCACACCATATTCTTATTGTGATGAGATACGTAGGCAACTCTTAGCAGGTTTGGTGATATTCTTAAAGAAAATATTTTTGAAAGTGTGAAATCCTGACACATTACTTATTTCTAAATTCAAAATAGTATTAAGGTGGTTGGTTTGTGATTAAGCTTGCATCTTATCCATACAACACCAGGTCCAAAAAACAGGCAAGATGACCCATAAAAATGGTATAGGGTCTGAGATGAGTTGGTGTAGACTGTTAGAAATGAGGAATAAGAAGAAACGACCTGGAAAGTGAGAAATTTAGAGCAAAATATTAGAAACACGCAAATACTGGGAGAGAAAAAGAGAGCTCCTTATAAGGATTTGTTCATATTTCAAAATGTTCACTTATCTCCAGAGATCAAAACACCAAAGTGGGACATGTACAAGGGCCATGGTGATCTTTTGGCTCATCTTAAAAGGTTTTGTAATCAACTAAGAGGAGTAGGGAGAAGAGAAACTACTGACGGCTTAATTTGGAGAGAGTTTGACGATGATAAAATTAGAATGGTTGGTGCCAAAAAGAAAAAAATAGATGATGTAGAAAAAAATTACTTTGCGAATAAAAATGACTTGGTCTTCAATGACAAGAGACATCTAGAGTATTTTGAATGAAATCAATCAGAGGATATATAGTTTTCATTGTCGGGAGAAGCAAAAGAAAGTTCCAAAAAAAGAACTATTGAGAGGAAAGTAAAAAAAAAAGAAAACCTATATGCTTTACAACCACGAAAGAAGTTAAGCACGTGCATGTACTTATTCATGGTCAATGTTGAAAAAGATGCATATGATCTCCATGTTCCACCCTCAGATAGCATGTTATGTTCTTGGATTTTCAAGGATTGACATGACGAAGGCATTTCATGCTGCTATCCAAATGTTGTGTCATCCTTTGTTACCTCTTTTAAACTTTCGTTTTATTTTTTTCGTACCCCTCTTTTAGAATGAAAATAGAGATTGAAAAAATTAAAAAAAAAAAGAGAAAAGTCAAAGAAAAATAAAAGGAAAAAGGAGTCAAAAAAAATCAAGTAAAAGAATGATGTGTCTGAACTACGTTTAACTTGATTCTTGCAATCACAAGATATGTAGGCATCCCTACTCTAGGGTTCGGTCCAACTAAGTAAAAATTCAAGTTACCCCGTATGAAATAAAACTGGGGAAAAAAATTATTATTTTCCTTAAAAGTCAATTTCAAAAGTTGTATGCTTCACCCAATGTCACGTATATTTTTTAGCCTCATGCTGCCTTTTCTGTCTAACCCTTCCAAAAGCCAAGTTACAACCAAAGAAAGACCTTCAGATCGATCTTTGATAATGTCAAGGATCAACTTGTTATGGATTCATGATGTTTCATATTTTGGACATTATTTTTCTTTAAAAAAAATGAGAGAGTCTTATTGGTGAATATCCCAAAGGGCACCGTAAGGCGACGGTGAGTTAAGAAAGAAATGAAAATGAGATAGGCTTGTTGGCGAAAATCTATTGAGGTGCTACTAGCCGAAGGAGATTGTGATTTAGAGGGAGCATGTTCAAGAATGACTCCACTTCAAATTTAATAAGTCGGCAAAAGTTGCAATGATTAGTGTGGGAAGATCAGGTTTTTTAATTCAAATGCATGTCATAATCGCTGGAATCGGCTACCACACCTAGATAAGTTTTTCTTTTTGCCATTTTGAAAAAAAATGCCTATTGACTTTTTCTTTTCTTTTTATTATTTTTATTACTATTATCAATTTTTGTATCTTTTTTGTCAAATGAAAAATCATCGTCAATTTTTGCGTATCTTTTTACTCGAATTTACACCAAGTCAAGTTAGAAAGGACTTCAAAACTTACTTCCAGCTCCTTCAATTGTACAAAGCAAAACAAAGGGCTGGTGCACAAAGACAACATATTTTAAAATAAAGTGGGGTACTTAGGAATGCTTCTGACCTGACAGTTATTGGACTCGTGGAAAGATAAAAGGTGTATTAAAATCTAAACCCAGAGAAATCATGCAAGATAAATATTATTTTAGTCAAGAGTTTCAGTAGTCAGAATTCGGGGTCAGAAGTACAACAAGTCAACAAATACATACTAACGATTGGAAATGGAAATGAGCATAGCAAATGCAAGAATAGCCACTTCAAAAGCTAAGTGCCACAAACCAATCACCATATTTTTAAACTTGTAATTTTTCTTTGTTTGAAACAGAATGAATGTTGACTTCAAATCAAATGCTTTAAAGCTTAGACATCAGAAAGATGCAATTCCTTACTTTTGTAAATGCAAGAGACAATATTGCTACTCATGTTTGGTAATCACAATCATGGTAAAAACTCATCATCCAATACCCCTAGGAGACACACTTCCTAGTGTGAATAATTCAAGTTTCATCTTTTAGGTGAAGAACTTTCTAACTTGAATCTTTACTTCTAGGACTCTCTTGGATAATGAGAATTTATTTTAGCTCAGGAACCTCCTAGATAGGGATGTTCATGGGTCGGTTTGGGTCAGTTATTGGTCAAAATCATAACTAAACCAACTTAGTCATTTTTAAAATTTCTAAACCCAAACCAAACCAAACAAAAAAATAACCGTCAGTTTGGTTCTTGTCGGTTTAGTTCGATTTGGTTCAGTTTTTTTTGTTTATAACTTTACCTAATGATAAAAGTTGGGATATTTAAAAAACAAATTGAATATAACATATGAGATGTCAACCGAGTGTTGTATCTCAACCTTGAAACTAAGATATCAACTGAATGTTATATTTAGGCAAAGCCATGAACAACGCCATATAAACACTTCTAAAAAATATTTAAAAATTACATTTAACAGAATGATATGATAAAACCCTCAAAAGGTGAACACATAAACTTGTTTCTCAACAAGGTTCAAAAAGAAAGTTAAAATTAGTGACTGTCTATAGTTTAATGAATCTCAACTGTAAATTTCAATATACAACAAGATATTATTTTCACAATTAGTATCTTTGTCATTCAAAGTGGGAAATTTATTTAGAATCTCATAAGTTACTGCCAACTGGATGGAGACATATGACTGAATGTGTTACGACTAAAGTTAAATCATGATTAAAATATAAAATATAATAAATATTTATATTGTATTTATGAATAATATATAAATAGTTATAACATATATATATATATATATATATATCGGTTTGGTTATTTTATCGGTTATTTTAGAGTAAAACCAAATCAAACCAAATTAGTATCAGTTTTTTAAAATTCAAAACCAAATCAAACCAAACTTAACCAAATATCGATTTTTTTTAATCGGTTTGGTTTGGATCGCGGTTCGGTTTGGTTAAAAACCAAACCGTGAACACCCCTACTCCTGGATAATGAAAATTTATTTTATACTCAGGACCCTCTTGGATAATGAGAATTTATTTCAGCTCAGGAACTTCTTGATTAATGGGAATCTACTTTCTGCTCAGGACCCTTCTGGAAAATGAAAATTTATTTCAGCTCAGGGCCCTCCTGGATAATGGGAATTTATTTTATGCTCAGGACCCTCCTGGATAATGGGACTTTACTTTATACTCAAGGCCCTCCTGGATAATGGAACTTTGTTTTCTACTCAGGGCCCTCCTGGATAATAGGACTTTACTTTCTGCTCAGGGCCCTCCTAGATAATGAGATTTACTTTCTGCTCAGGGTCCTCCTGGATAATGGGATGTTACTTTCTACTCAGGGCCCTCCTGGATAATGAGACTTTACTTACTGCTCAGGGCCCTCCTGGATAAAGGGACTTTACTTTCTGCTCAGGGCCCTCCAGGATAATGGGACTTTACTTTCTGCTCAGGGCCCTCCTTGATAATGGGACTTTTCTTTTTTTTTTTAGTTTAGCTTTTTACTTTGAGTTCAGGAACATGTTTGAAAATCATAAATAGCAATTCAGGAGCCCACCCGAAAAATGGAGTGAAGAAAAAGCAAGTTAGGAGCTCGCCTGGAGAATAGAGTAAAGATTATCAATTGCAAGTTCAACAGCCCGCCTGAAGAATGGGTGAAGATTTTCAAGTTCAAATCAGAGAGAAGTATGAAGAATAAGTCAATTGCCAAGTTCGTTTCTAAATTCCAAGAGCCAACATAGAGGAACATTTCATGTTTCAAGTTCAATTCAAAACACCGACTATCTCACAATTTGAGAAGTCATAAATATTCAAGTCAAGATTTCAGAAAGAAGCATAGATAGGATCTTTCACTTGTATCTTCATTTTCTAGTTTGTTATTAATTTGAATGTAAAAGCAGAATGTCATTAACCGGAGACTCAACGGAACCCCACTCGACTTCTAACTCATTATCTCCCCTTTTTACCTTATCGCACTACACGAGACATGATTTTTTTATAACTCGGGATACGTAGGCGATCCAAAATTAGGACTCGATCACATCTTTTATTTTATTTTATTTTATTTTATCCTTACTTTTCGAATAATTGGAAGGTCAAAAATCATCTCGTTGTCTACTTCCTTTTATGAAAACTCTTCGAGATTTCAAACAAACAAGGGCAAAATGTAGCCACATGATTTTTGACCCTCCCTAAGTGTTAACCTATTTTTCGGCATTAAATATTTATATTTTGTCCAATATTTATTTTAGCTCTTACTTTGTTTTTAATAAGTTTGTTTGAAAATAAATACAAAATAATAAATAAAGTTACAATTTTGAGATATTTTTATTTTGCATTTTTATTTTTATTTTTATTTTTATTTTTAAAATAATACGAAAAATTGAAAAATATATTTCCCTTTAAAATTTTAATAAATAAGTTACTAGTTTAGTCTTAATATATTAGTTTAGGATATTTATAAACTTTCATTATATTTTTTTAATATAAAAATTAATTAGTTAATATTCTATTATTATTATAATTATTATTATTTGTTTTATATATATTTTAAATCAAAAAATAAAATAACAACAAAAATATTATCCTAAATCTACCCAACTGCCTCCATCCCTAACTGAATTTCACTTCTCCTCAACTATTCCATCCCACGTTCCCTTTTTAAGGGGTAACACACAAAATTCGGTGAAGCAACACACAAAATTCATCAAAAAAAAACTCAAAAATCAGATCCGGCCGGCCCCGCACCATTTCAATTAAACCAGCCAAAAAACGGTGCTTGTCATTCCACCCCACGAAAAATCCAACCAAAAAAACCACCCCACCACCGGTGACTGGCCCCTCTGTTCTCGTTTTTGGTAAAAATCACCAAAAAATGAAGGGAACAGTGATGGGGTGTATGACTTTGGGTACGGGTCTCTTGTTTCTTGGCAATTTTAGTTTGGATTGATGAAAAATAGAGCAAAAAGGGTAATATCAAGATTGGTATGGTTTTTTGTTGATATTTGGTTCGAAATCTTGGACACAGTTCTATTCAAAAATATCAATTACACTTGAAAAGATTAAATTTGAGTGGGTTCTGGTAAAGATCATCGGGAATCATGTATGGGTTCTTTTTGGGCTTCATAATTTCTGTTTTAGGTTGCTCATTTATTTCTAGATTTCCATTCAGATTGAATTTCGAAGGTTTTCACGTTTGATTTGTCTTATAATGTGTGATTAGAGTTTGTATTAATTTAAAAAGATTAAATTTGTAAATCATAGTAAATATTAACACAATGTGTAGCTTGGGAGTTTTTAATCACTGTCATCAATAAATTTTGGAATTTATATTTCCCTAATAATTATATTGCTGAATTTATTTATCGTCTTAAATGACTATTGCTTAAGTTTACTGTTAAAGTTTGGCGACATTTCTAGCAGGCAAACTTTTAAATGTTAGGAAAATATAGGATAACTAAATCTTGTCTCAATTAAAAATGCGGCATACGCATTTTTTTAATACGTTTAAAAATAATTTAAGAATGCAATAATGCATCTCGACAAATATTTTTAAAATCAATTTTTCACCAATTTAATACAAGATTTTTAAATAGTTTTAGTATATTAAAAATGAGCAAATTTAAGCCTTAACACAATTTATCCAAAATAGTTTAAGTCAAGATAAGTCAATAAAAGTGACCGTGCTAGAACCACAAAATTCGAGGGGTGCCTCACACCTTCCCCTCGGTCAATAAAATTTCTCATCCGGCCTTCTGTTTTTGCAGACCAAAATAAAAGAGTCATTTTATTTTGATTAGGGATTCAATAAGGTGACTTTGAACACCATAACTCGATTCCAAGTGGCGACTCTATAATAAATTAATCCCTATTCAATACTGTCACTTGAATTGGAAAAACCTTTCGACCCTATGGGCGAAAAAGGGGTGTGACAACTAGGACTAGGTTCAACGATGTATTCCTTCGATATTCAAGTAGCACACTGCCAAGTCAATTTGTCAATTACTTTTTTGCTTTACAAGTGTGTGAGTAATTCTGAATTGCACTTATTCTATTAAAGTAAAACTCTTTAAAGATTTTTTCTTTGAATAAAACTCCTTATGTCATCAAAACTCTCATTGCAAAGAGTTCTACTTTAAGTGAGACTTTTTCTTTAATTCAAACTCATGTCTTTTGAGTTGTAGTTAAACTCCAACTCATCAATTCAACACATGGATTATTTCTTTGAGTTTATCAAAAGTAATTATTATCCATTCCTTTAATCTTGCACCCTTGTATCTGATTATCAGTGAACTTGTTAAAGAGTAAGCTCCTTGAGACAGCATATATTTGAACCAACTTTACTGACATGTTTTATTCACTAGTTAATCATCAAAACATAATAGAGCCTAACAAATTCTCCTTTTTTTGGTAATCACAAACCTCTTGTGTTTGCGCATCCTACACCTTTACTTGTAAACACTAAAACATTAACACTAGAATAAAACACATTAGTCAGTTGGTTATAAATATTGCACAACCCCCTTATCTCTTCCCTTTTTTGGCGTCATCGAAAAGTTGATTCAAGATGTTATATTAGCCAATAGTGTTAAACTATCCATAGCCACTCGGGCTATCACCAAAACAATTAGAGCAATACATAGGTTTACAAAATAAAGTATTAGAAAATACAAATTCACAAGACAATGTGGCAAAAGGATAACCATTTTATTAATCCAATAAAATATGATCTACGTAAACCTATGCTAGTACTAAAATAAAAAATAGGATAAAAACTTGAACAACAAAAAGGAACTGGGAAAAGAGTGGAGCTAATCCTAAGGTGCTAAGAAGCAGAAGAGGAGGGTGGAATAGGTGGGAGCAACCGTGTCAAACGATGAATAATTTCGGTATTTCTAGCTCTTTCATGATTAGATTGTCCTGGAAAGTCCTAATCCCTCTCCTCATGAGATACTTGAACAATGTAATGACCCAAAAACTAGATCATAATATCATGGCCCAGCCTTGATAAGTAAGCTGACCGTGCAACTATCAAGTAGGACCCATGGAGGGTTTGCAACTCATATACTGTATCTCATGTCACAATCTCAATCTCATCTAAATTCTCCTCTCGGCTTGTGTTCGCAGAGAGAGTTTTCATAAAAGTGTCTCATTTTCTTTTGAAAATAGTAATTCTCAATAGTACCACTGTTTCATGAATGTATACGTATGGAATGAGAATGTAATGCTTACAATGAATTAAATGTGATGATATCCAAATCCATCCAACATGTATATGTATAGTGAGCCCAAAAATCAACTCAATATTTCCACAATTTATGATCATCAACTTCAATTAGGAACCATCAGAATAAATATATATAAAAGACATCACTATTATCATATCAACCCTAAATCGGGTATTGCTATTCATTATGAAGGCAGCCAACGCTCAAATAAGGCATGTATTAGCAAAATAACCCCTCGTGTGGGCATTCTATCTTGAATAAAGTTATCTAAATGCACAGATAAGATCAATGATGTCAAATAAATCTTCCACATAGGCAGCACACAATATGAAATATCATAAACCAACTACAACAAAATATAATCCCCCACACGGGCACACACCAATAAAAATGATCTCAAAAAATAAACCCTATAGATATTTTACCTAACCCATTGCATGTTTTACTTAAATATTAACTGCCCAGCTTAATCTAAAAGAAGTTAATCCACAATCTACCTCAAAAAAATGAAATCCTAGTATAAATTAATTCAACACAGAGCTTTCCCCTTGTGAATGACATCAGATTAACTACAACATTCAAAAATAACATCTACACGTTAAAAGAATGATATCCGTATTGCCCATATTTGGGTTGGGTTCAAAACGAATTTGAAAAATGAGTTTGAAATTGAAAGGGTTAAATTGAAATTCTAGTTTAAAAACATAGTCTCCAAGGGTATATGAGTCTACAGGAAAAACCCGCATGACAAAGGGTCAAAAACAAGGTCCAAATCGAAGAAAAAATTTTTTTAAACTTTATCGATAAAAACCCAAAATGTTCATTTAATATCATGATATAAAGTTCTTTTTGAAGATATAATCCATGGAAAATAGTGTGATTAAGAGTTTATAAGTTATTCAATTGAATTTCAATGTTGAAACCCTCAAAAATTGCCTTTGTTGAAGCTTAGAGGTCCAAAAGTTAAGTCAAATTGCAAAAATAGAGTATTTATATTGTTTCATACGCAGTACCTCACAATCGTAAATCTCACCTCATGATCGCAGGGAACAAAGTTTGACTGGCCATTAAATTGGTCTTTGTGTTTGCGATCAAGGCTCTACATTTGTGAAGGCTAATAAATCAAGCCTTCGCATTTGCAGTAGCTTCGTTGCATTTGCATAGAAGGACTTCATCGCCCTTCGCGGTCGCAGTCATTACCTTGATTTTGCAATAAAGAATGATTTCCTTCTCTGTGTTTGTGGCCAAGGGCCTCCATTCAGGAAGAAGGATCCATGCACCGGACATTAGTTGTGCACCAGCTAATTTTGCATGGTGTTTAATTTTCCAAATAGACCTTCGGGATTTGTTTAGTACCCGATAGAAGTAAACTATATATACGAATAGGCTAATTTTGAAGATTTGGACTCAATGGCAATGTTGAATTTTTAAAAAAAAAACGTTTGTGTGAGTTTGGATAACATGAGGCATCTGCATGTTATCCAAAGAGGGTCTCATCCTCCCAATGAAATACTTAGGATCCTAGAGAGGTCCTCATCAACCAAGTGATATACTCCACATAGTAGTAGATAAAAGTCCTATTTTCAGAACCATTTGTATAAAATAGATACACCTCAGGTTGACCAAATTTTCTCTAAGTATTACCTTGAAGAAATAGGTGATACCATAATTTAACTTCCAATTTGTCTAGAAGAATAGACATTTTAGAGCTACCAAGATCTGTTACAACTCACCCTTAAAGAAAAGACCTCTTTTGAAATAGAAGAAGTGTTGCAGCTTGGGATCAAAAACATCAGAGGACTCAACTTGCTCGGGTGTGCCCACTTTAATAGACTCAGAGTTAGAGTCATCAAATGGAGTGGGTTGATTCACATATTTCGATGGACGTGAGTTGGTAATAGATTTAGGCTTTGAAAAGGTCATTGAGGAACTAGGGGGTTTCTTTTTGGGATGGATTTTGAAGAAGTAGGAGTGTGGAATGGACAAAGAGAGGAGGTATTAAGGATAGAATATTTGATAGTTTTACCCCATTGTGAATAAGTAGGTCATTATCTGTTAGTCTCAGATGGACAAGAAGCAGCGGAGGGGGATCATTTCATTTTGTTGACTCTAAGATCTTTTTCCAGCTAAGCATCTTCAAGATGTTTTTTGATTTTTGTGTGAGGAGTTTTAATGGAAACAAGTCGAGGGTTTGTTTCAAAAGTTGATTTTTCCTTAGTCACAAACACCAGGGCCCATATCTTCTTCCTCGATGAGATCTAGCCTTTGGGGGGATCAAATCTGTGACTGGAGAGTCATCTGCATCAGCAATTTGAAGAGGCACTATGTTATTAACCATAGAAGTAGGTATATAGATAAGAAAAAGGGATTTCTAAAAAGGTAGAGAACTGGTTTCTAAAGTTGGTCTACGTCACATAGTCGGTTAACCAACTGAAGAGATGCAGAAGTAGTGTTCTTGGATGGTTTTTGGATTTCGATATAGAAGATGAGGAATCCATAATTTAGAATAAAATCAAATTCAACAAGGAAGATTTTCTGAATAGAAGAGAGTTATAGGTGGAATGTGTGAGAAACTTGTTGTCAGTTGGTCAAATTTATAGAGAAAAAAATATGAAACATGAGGGATTGTGAGTACTTCGAATAAGTTGAGTAGCCACTGGTAATAGATGATTTGATAGTCATAGGGATATGCAACTTTTTGACAAGCAGAGGACTCTTGGGATTTTTGGCAGTTTATTTTAAAAATTATTTAAGTATTAGAACAAATAATACTTTTAACCAACAATGCTTAAGTGTGTCAACTTAAACAGTCCAATCAAAATCAATGTAGAGCATACCAGATTGAAAAATAAACTTGTTTTCACATTCACCATATGTAGTCGTGTCTCTGCATATTAACTTGGCCAATGAACTAGATTGGGGTACACAACTAAATGTGCAAGACTCAATTGAATAACAATTTAGCTAAAATATACAATGAACAATAATTTTAGCCAATCATTTAGGGGATTTTATGCAATTTTAATCATCTTCATGCCCAAACTGTTCTTTTTAAAATGATCCCTACTTAGTGATTTGGTAAAACTATCACCAATTTGTTCTTTAGTAGAACAAAACATAATCGATATATAACCTTTTTAAATATTATCTTTGAGAAATGATGTCTTATGTCAATATGTTTGGTTTTTTATGTTGCATGGGATTTCAAGGCATATCGGTGGCACTAGTATTTTCACGAAAAAAGGAACACAACCAACATCCACGTCAATGTGTCACAACCCGAGACTACCCCCTGTCAGTCCTTAACTAGTGGGTGACCTCTCATAACCTACGCTGGATATGTAGTTCTGGAACTTAGGGACTTCTACTAAATTTTTAGTCCTCTACTGGCGGGTAAGACTCCATCCTAGGTTCACTCGATGCTAACTCCTACTTCCAACTGAACTGACATTGATATTGATGAAAGGCTTAACATGACTAATGTTGACTTATGCTCAACTTGATAGTATTTTGAATTTAATAATATGTGTGTTCTGAATGACTTATAACTTGACATCTGACATATATATGAATAGAATATATTGGTATTGAGTGTTCATAACCCACCAAAACTATCTAATACATACTGATCTTGACAAATATTGAACAATCCATGGTATGAGGAAATCATAATTAACACCCAATATTTCAATAATTAGGCATGTTGTAGACATTTGCATTATCAAACATATAGAAACACAATTATCATGAGGGAATATATTTTCAAGGAGGAACTTGAGATTTTAACTGAATAAATTATGAATTTCATACTTCTCTTAGAACCCTAGACAAAAAGGGAATTAAACTTAAGAATTTGGAGAATTTTAGGAATCAATAGGTGAAAGGAGACCATTGATGAATATCCCACATACCTGAAGTAGAATTCTTGAAGATATCTTCTTCAGAATTGGACTTGCTTGAAAACCCCTAATTTGTTTTTGAGGGAGAAAAAATCATCTCTTTGATTCCTTTTGGGTGAAATTGATAATTATGTCATGATTTGGGTCTTTGGGGTCTTTTATACCACCCTTTGTAATGAAAAAACAACTTGGATTTGTCCTATAAGGGGGTGGGAAAAGACATAAAATTCCTTAGAAAAATATGTAGGAAAATACGCTCTCAGTCATTACAACTCAACTCACGACCCGTTATGACTGGTTACAAGTTGTTGTCTGATTTGTAACCTGGGATCTTAGGATTCTGGATACATTTATGACTACGACTTGCCACCTAATGACTCATTATGACTGACTATGAGTCATTGAGTAAAGTCATAATCTGAGGCTTGATTCTTGGATCTTTTACTAGCTAGGATACGGGTCCACACAACGACTCACATAGTCTGACTACAAGTCGTGTTCTACACTCGTAACCACTGGAAAGGACTCTTGGTTGCATACTGTTGTGACTACCAGTCATTCCTAATAACTCATAGCCACTAATTATGGATTTTAGGGAGGAGTCGTAGGCACTGGGACAAAATATGGGGCTTTCACTGGAATGGCTACGATTCACTCATGATGACTCATCACGTATGACAATGACTCATCATGACTGAGTCATCACATCAGTGTGTCGATCTCTTAGGAAAATCTTCCACAACTTTTTGCCACGGCATTGGATTGAGACTAGACTTGAAGCATTGGAAAACTTAGTGGCTTATCTTTTAAGGGATCTAGAGCTTGAAAATTAGGGGTTTTACACGAAGTCCTTCAATTATTGCTTAATCCGTATAAATTGGTCATAACAAGATCCAGTAGGAATATATTCAACCTCAGCAATAGACAAGACTATAGAAATTTTTTTCTTGGTAGATCAGGAGATCAAACATGATTCAAGAAAGTGTGCCATATATTTGGTACTCTTTTGTCAGCTAGATAGCTTGTATAATCAGCATTTTTATAGCTCACAAGATTGAAATTACTTCTCCTAGAATACCATAGACACAAGTCAGTGGTTTCCTTGAGATACCCTAGGATTCTCTTAGCAGGATTGAGAAGAGATTTGTTTGGATTTGCCTAAAACCTTGCATACAGTTCAACACTAAATAAAATGTCAGGTCTTCTTGTAGTGAGATAGAAGATAGACCCAATCATTTATCTATACAACTTTTGTTCCACAGATGGACCTATTTCATCAAGGTTTAACTTTTTGGAAATGGAAATGGGATTGTTTATTTCCCTAGATTCCTTCATTGATAATCTTTTGAGTAGATCCTTCATATACTCATGTTAATGAATCCAAGGTTCTGGTTGGATATTTCTTCATTTTTAGCCTTAGGAAGAAGTTTAGTTCTCCTATCATGCTCATCTTATACTCAGTATTCATTATCTTTGCAAACTTTTGATTCATGCTGCTATCAGTAGAACCAAATATGATATCATCTACATATACCTACACAATCAAAAGATCTTCGCCATTAATCTTCAAAAGAGAGAGTATTATCAGTTTTACCTTTTGTATGGCTTTGTTCTAGTAGGAATTTTGACAATCTTACATACTAAACCTGTGGGGCTTGTTTCAAACTATACAAAGTTTTGTCCAGCTTGTAGACATGATAAGGGAACTCAATGCTTTAAAATTTTGGTGGTTGTTTCACATAAACTTCCTCTTTCAAATTACCATACAATAATTCACTCTTCACATCCATTTGATAAAAGTAAATTATGTAATGGTTGGAAAGTCTATGAGTAGCCTAATTGCTTCAGGCCTTTCTATAAGTGAAAAAGTCTCATCGAAGTCTATTGTTTCTTCGTGATTGTATCCTTGGACCACCAGACTTGTCCTATTTCTTGTAATTGTTCCATTATCATCTAGTTTATTTTGGTATACCCACTTAGTTCCAATCATATTTTTGTCTTATGGGTGGTGGAGCCAGATGTCATACCTTGCTTCTTTCAAAATGGTTGATTTTTTCTTACATGGTAATTATCCAATCCTCATCAAGAAGTGTTCCTTTACCTTTTTGGATTCAATAAGTGATAAAAATGAATTATCTACAACCTTGATCTAGTAGTGATGACAGATGAAAGATCTATAAGAACATTGTCAATTGGATGAAAACCTTAATACAAGTAACTTTTCAACATTATATCTTGTAAACTACCAGCAACGTTGTCGGCAGCTTAGGTTAATATTGTGGGTAGATCAATTTCTTTATTTTTTATTCCCCTAATCAATGTCCCTCCAGTTTGCTCAATAGTTGGATCAGGTGGTAAACGTGTTCCATGCACTGCTCTTCAGTTTCACTTTCATCTTGCATAATAGTCTCTTGTAAAGTATAAGATTCTTCACAAATAACAGGCACACTTTCTTCAACACTGTTTGTCTTTTGTTCAAAAAGAATCCCTCATCATTCCTTGCATTAAATTTACCCAAATTATCTTTTTTATTATTATGAATAGAACACTAGTATCCAAAGATCCTAAAATAAGTCATGTTAGGTTTTCTAACTTTGAGTATTTTATATTCTTTTCAAAGAGAGGCTTTGTCATGCATATATTCCAATGTAGCAAGTAGTGTTTATGGCCTCAACACAAAGATTTTTTTCAAAGTTTTCAACAATCATCATTGTTCTAGCCAAATCTTTTAAAGTTTAATTTTTTTATTTTACTATTCCATTTTGCTATGGCGTTCTAGGAGCAAAGAAATTGTGATCTATTCAATTAGATTAATTGAAGGGAAGCCTTGGAGTAACTGGTAAAGTTGTTATCATGTGACCAAGAGGTCACGGGTTCAAGCCTTAGAAACAGCCTCCGACAGAAATGCAAGGCCCTTGTGGTGGGTCCCTTCCCTGGATACCGCGCATAGCGGTAGCTTTAGTGCACTGGGCTGCCTTTTTTTATTAATTAGCTTAATAGAATTCCAAGAATTTTGCTTTTTCAAATTCTGTTTCATAAATGGATCTGATTGAAATTAAAGAGGTTCATAGTTTCTTTTTCATTTTTTTGACAAAAATAAAAAAGACATCAAAGCATCTTATTTAGAAGCTAAAAACAACATCTAGAATAGTCAACAACAATTACATAGACATACATCTTGCCTCCTTTTCTCTTTACTCTCATTGGCCCACAAAGGTCTGTATGGACCAGGTCAAGATACTTGATTGTATTGACATGGTCAATCCATTTTTGTTCATCATGGTATATTTATTAATCGTATAACGCACATCAAAACTATTAGATGGAATAGGTTGTTCCTGACCTTGAACCAATTGACAAGAAAGAAAGAATCATAATATATTGGTCTAATGCATAGAAGTGCAATTATATGCAATATATCATATTTCATACAATACATCAAACTTTGTTCTCATTAATAATGGTTCAACTATTTATGGAAGGCATTCAATGTTAAACCATCATCATCAAGATGAATTATCTTGATTAAATAATCTAAAAATTATGCTCAATTTATATTGAACAAGTAAATTTATGAATGTCAAATGTAGGTTGACCATGAATGTACATGTGATCTTCTTATTGATGCATCTTTTCAATATATCTTATGATAGGTGAACGGAACCATATTCACCTTTTATTCTTTTTAGATTTTGAGGGATCTAATCCCAAAATTAGTTGGTCCAACCAACTTATCATGATAACAAGCAACATTAAAGTTCTTGAAGAATTTTCTAATTCTTCAATATATATTCAATACTCAGTATGCACATCTTCGGAATATCGCAATCGTTCATGTCAACTTATGAACTTTTAATCTAGTAAACTCCAAGTTTACCATAATATATGTTTTTGCTTTAGTAAATTTCAGATTTACGATTACATGAATAAATTTTAGATTTACTACTTCAGAAGTAGATTTCAAAATAACTCATCTCAGCTATTCTGCCTCTTTCGGAGGTGAGTTGTCATCCCATCACAATCAAGTACTCGTTTATATTAATAAGCTTCACTAAATATTATCACATTCACCCCAGGGAATGGATCTGTGCTTATAATAGTCAAAATACTCATTCCCCAAGAATGAAATATATTCGTATCTTAAGCCTATCAAATTATGATAGCTTATATATCTTCTAACCTCTTTCATCATATTGCTACTTCAGGAGCAAATTGAAGAATACATATGATGTAGAGAATTTTTTTCTAGCATATCTTATAATCATAATAAGCGTGTGAAAATATTATTACTTTTGATGATTATTATCATATTGTCTCTCCACCCTTAGATTCATGCATTCGCTCACTTGTCTTCTTTCAACAATGAAGCAAGTTGTCAACTTTCAGATTTATGCTACCATATTCACTTCATGGAATAGAGCATATTAATGGGATATGTTTCATTACCTTTTATTAAACACTCATTATTTTTCCTTAGCCATCAAAATATCATCATGGTGTATTGAGATTCAAACTCAGCATCTTATCCATATAAAGGGGTCATAGGCATGAATCGATGGGACTTGAACCCAACATATTATCATCCTTTTTGATAATATTGTTCTTGAGGAATAAATTTAAAATATAAATGGTTCCAAACCAATTATTTTTCCTCAAATCCAATAATAATTATATTAGTAGTAGCAAAAGAAAGATAACATAAAGAATTACTAACCTTGAAATCATTAAGATTTATAATCTCACCTTGTTTGGCAGAGTCTCATGCTGATAACGTGTTATAAAACAATAAAGAAAGAAGAAGAGTAGAGAGAGAAGAGAGAATAATTCTTTATTTCTCATTCTCTTGTATGAGAGATTATAAGATTGAGAATACAATGAACAAAACTCCTTTATTTATAAGGAAAAATACTCCTAATTTCTAACTAAAAGTCAGATACTTCAAATCCTGATAGATATCAACTAGATCTAATTAGATCCTGATAGGCATTCACTATAATGTAAATATATTTATAACAAAAAGCAAATTAAAGTAAATAGTAAACTAACATAGACATGTCAAAACAGCATGGAAGACCAACTGGATAACCTATATCTTAAGCCATTAATGGTGCGCCGCTCCTAATTAAGCTAAAAAGAACTCTCCATATTTATCAATTATTACTTATATATAAAAACCTGTGGAAGAACATTCTACCTATCCTTTTCAGGGGATTTTCATTTTTCATTTTCCTGCCGACTAAAGATTGGGGGGGTGTTCATCGAGATTATTTGAATTTAATATTTTTATTGTATATTCTATTCGATTCAAATTGATTGATTCATTTTTATTTGATATGGAATTTTAAAAATATAAATATCTTAATTTTAAATTAAGGTATGTCAAATATACTAAAATATTTTTTAATCATATCATTTTATACTTATCACGTCTAAAGCTAAAATTAAAAAATTGCTAAAAAGAAAAAATGTCATTATTTTTTAAACAGACTAAAATATATAAATTAGGTCAAACAAATTGAAATAGATCGAGTAACATGAATTTATATATATAAATTCATTAATATTGCAATAAAAAATACATTTGAATTCATAATTTTTAAACATACAACGAGTTTAATGTTAGATGTAGTATTAGTACTCACTCGATGTGCGGTCGATATTAAATGAAATTAATTATAGAAATTATTATCTTATTGATTTTATATAATAAAAAATGTATTCAATATCGTTCACATATTTGAATTTAATAAATTTATGCAATACGAAAAATAACTACTAAAATATTGAACTTAATATCATTAATTACAGAAAACTTAAACATTTTTTTCGAAAATTAATATCCGCGTGCAAATAATATTATATTGTAATATAATTATTTGAGAATATTAGATAATATTGTGATCTATATTTATTTATTATGTAAAAAATATATAATTACAAAATAAAATGCATATTTAACATAATTATTATTAGTTAAGTGACTTACTTCTAAATTTGGTTCGAAAAAACAAAGAACAAATGAAAGATATGTTTTAGAGTTATGCACATGAGGCTTCTCTGTAAAATTTCAACTTGAAATTTAAATTCTTTTATATTAAATAAATATTTGCACCCTCTTATCAAAAGAAAGAAAGGAGTTTTCCTTTCTCTTTTCTTGTCTTAATATATTTTTCTTTCAAAGTCAATTTTGTATTCCTTTGCACGATCTTAGTCATAGTTTATCTTTTATAAATATAAAATATTTTTTGCTTCAAGGCAAATATTTTGAACAAAGTCTCAATAATAGTCAATTTTCTCTCTCTCATATTTTTTTATTACCATTATTTCAATAAACAGCTTATAACATTATCTAGAGTCCTAACCTGTTTGCACGATTTCACAATGTTCACTTATTCTCTTATGATAAGGGACCAACAAATATTAATGAATCTTATTGTATATTATTTTTTCGAATAAATGGTTTAGTCTTTCATAGGTTTGAATATTCACTCTTCAACTCTATTTTCAATCAATCCTATCATACTTTCTCAATTTACTCAATTTAAATGAAATTATAAATATTAATCACTATCAAAATTAAATTTCCTCCCATCTTAGAACATTCAACCAATACTTAACCCCTCATGTTCATCAGTACAATAAGATATTAATCTTATTCATCTTTATCATTATATTGTACAAAGTAGATCAAAATAATTATTGCACCAAAAGATCTACAATATTCTAAAATTGAAGTTACAAATATAAATATAAGAGAAAATATTCCATTACCATCTTGAACTATACATGAAAAGGCTGAGACACACCCGAACTTTAGAAGGGTCCTATTACCCCTCTTGAACTAAATAAAATCGTATTTTTGATAACCTTAGTGCCTACATGGCACAACACACTGAAGGGTCCATGTAGGCACACGTGTGTGCCACGTATGTGCTACGTATGTGCCACGTAGGCGCTAAGGTTGTCAAAAATATGATTTTAATTAGTCCAAGAGTGTAATAGGACCCTCCTAAAGTTCGGGTGTGTCTCAGCCTTTTCGCGTATAGTTCAAGGTTGTAAGAGAATATTTTTCCTAAATATAAACATGATTGAACTCATTGTGTGTTTATATCAACTAAAAAAAAAAAAGAAAATGTGTAGCATAATATTTATAAATAACAAATGATAAATGACCTTTACTTTCACATTAGTACAATATGCTACGTAAAAATACAATAATATTTTCAGTAAGAATTTAAATATAATGAATTTGAAAAAATCAATATTCATAAGTATTTGATTTAGCATTTCCCATTGAGCATCAGCCATGAGATACTCACCCAAATTTTAATCTTCGATATATAGCTTTTGAGATAGTAATCCTAGTGTCAGATAAATTTCATAGATAGTTATACAACTATTATTTTTTTACTAAGGTCACTTAACTATCATTCCTAATACAATATTACAAAACTTTTAATATACTGTTAAAATCACACAATTTAATTTACAGATTGATTGTTAATCATAACATATAGAAATATACTATAAACAAATCAAGTGTTAATCCTAATATATAGAAATATAATGGATTAGTAATTTAGTATCATAGTGTACTAAATTTTGAAATCATATTATTATCTCACTAAAATATAAAGCAACAATATTTGCAATGCAAGAAAATAAACTATCTAATATCAATATTAGTTTCTTCATATTTAATGTATAACTTGTAAATTTTTATGTTATTGCTTCATTGCACATTTTGACCAAGATAAATTTTTATAAGTCTTTAAAAATATATGACATATTAAAAGATCACTAACTCTAATCTTCAAAGAGTACACATTATATTTTTTTATAAAACATAAAGTACATGAATACTGGCTCATAAAATTTTCACCAAACATTTAGAAAATAAGATGAATATGCAACATAACTTGCATACTTATTTGACTTGACAAATCAAGAAAAATCTATTCTAAAACAATACTCAAAGTAAATTGAGATTCTGGCAATTAGCACGACAAGATAAGTTGTGGCAGAAATCACTTGCACAATTCATCTTCTCCAACATGTTATGGCATAAATTAAGTAGGTTTTACTAAGTGTAGCCTTCTTATATAGTGGTAAATTGTTATTGCATTAGAACTTCTAGATTAATTACAAATGGTACAATATTCTTTTCCATATATATGTATATAATTGTTAATTGATTATTCATTGTCTATTTATATTTCTCAATCAATTTTGTCATGCTTCCTTAATTGACTTACATTGAATGTAATCATAATTACTTTTTGTCATATAAATATTCATTTTATGGTAATACTTTAATTGCATATATTCTAACTTATTAGTAACTCACACCTATATTTCATCATATAGAAATTATTATAATTTTTATTGATATTTTTATTATTAAGAAATCTTTATTCCTAATTCATTTTTTTGATCCGCATGTTTAAATTTTTATATAAGATAATTTAATCTTTTTTAATTAATTTTTGTTCATCAAAATGAAGTAGCTTTTTCAAATTTGATTATTTTAAAATCCAAAATTATTCTTACAGACATATATGAGGTTATATAATTGGTCAATTAAAGAATAACTTTGTAAGGCAAAATTTTATTTGACTTCGAATGTTAAGACTAAGTAATTTTAGTAGTTATTTTCGATAAACATTATGCAATCTTTTCTGTGTAGAAATATTCATTTAAAAAAAATCAATATTTATTTATTTTCAATCTCCCCTCCTTTTAAATTCAAGACTATCTTTAATTCATTTCCTAATATAGAATAATAGTGTATTTACTCATTGATAGTTATTCTTAATTATGAAAATCATTTCATTAAATGCGAATGCATATTTCTTAAATAAAATTACTTGAAATATATTGAAATAAATTTCTTCCATTTTGTAGCCCAAAGTTACCATTTGAGTGATCACATCTTTTTCATAATATTTTTAATTTCGGAATAACTCTTCGATTATTATATTTTTTTACATATAAGTTGTTTGATTACTAATTGGTTATTCTCTTAATTGATATTTCTTGAAACTTTCTTGAGAAAAGTGAAGGAAAGGTGTTTTTTTAAGTCTTGAATGAAGGATTGGTGACATTGACCAACAAATAGGGTCAAACATCATTAGAAAACTTGATTAAGTTAATTGTGGACTTGATTAATATTTTCAAAACTTTCTAATCTTTTTAAAAATACAAATCAACCCAACTCACATCCCTCTTCAATCCAAATCAACCACCCTCTCCTCTCTCTCGACAGCTTCTCTCAACTCTCTCCCAACCAACAGTTCTGTAAAATTTCTCCCTTCAACCCCCGACGAATCTACCTCTGGCGAAAAATAGTTGGGCTTCGAGTTCCCCTCTTTAATTTAAATCAACCTGTCTCTCATCCCTCTCTTGAAAGTTTCTCTCAACTCTCTCCCAACCAACTGTTCTATAAATTTCTCATTTCAATCCTCAGCGACTTCAACATCCGACTACAAATAGTTGCGCTTCGAGTTCCTTTTCGACTTCAACCTTCAATCGATGTGACAGCCTTGCTCTCCGACCACAACATCTTCGAATTCTTTATCGTTCCTTTTCTTCTTTCACAGGAAAAAATTTATGGCCTTTTTAGTTTTAAAGAAAATGAGGAACTTGAGCCAACTTCTCTTATAGTATTGCTTAACAATTTCAATATTTGTTGCATTAATTTAAAATGCGGTCTGAATAAAACCCTAATTTCTGATATTTCTTCTCTTCTCTTTTCGAAGTAAATTATGATATTTTGTTGTTTGTTGCCTTTTTTGAAGTTTGATTTTTATTGTTTGTGTTTATAAAAATAAAATGACAATTTGGGTTAATTTGTTCTGTTCTTGTTCTTGGTAAAAATAGTGAAATTGTTGTTTTTATGTTGAACAAAATCGTGCTACTATTTTTTATTTCCTCCGACAGATTACTCATCTGGTGCAACATATTAACCATCTGATGCAACAGATTTATCATATGATACAACAGATCAACCATCTGACAAATTTACCATATGTTGCAACATATTAAGCATCGGATAAAAAATCTGATGTAACTAATTAACCATATGGTGCAATGGAAGAACCATCAGATTAATGATCTGATGCAACAGATGAACCTCTTGTTGGATAAAATCCTATCAACTCTTCCAACAGGAAATGTCCAAGACTTGATTTTTATAACTAATCATTCATCTGCCACTATAGACGACCCTATGTTAGAAGAAATCTAAATAATATTGACTGTTGATAATTGTTCTAACAGATTACTCATATGTTGCAATAGATGTGTGACCTATTGCACAGACCATTCATCTTTCTCAATAGATGAGTGATATGTTTCGTATTATCATAATAGATTACTCAGTCGTTGCTGCAGATTAGTTTACTGCTCTGACAGATCACTCATATGTTGCAACAGAAGTGTGATCTATTGCACAAACCATTCATCTTTATCAATAGATGAGTGATATGTTTTGTATTATCATAACAGATTACTCAGCCATTGCTACGGATTATTTAACTGCTCCAAAAGATTACTCATATATTGTGACAAATGATGTCTTAACAGATGTATGATCTGTTGCACAGACCATTCATCTTTCTCAACAGATGAGTGATATGTTTTGTATTGTAACAACAGATTGCTCAGGTGTTGCTACAGATTATTTAACTATTCCAACAGATCACTCATATATTGCAACAGATGATGTTAAGATAGATGTGTGATCTGTTACACAGACCATTTATATTTCCCAATAGATGAGTGATTTATTATGTATTATCGCAACTATTACTCATCCATTGCAACAAGTTATTTAACTGTCCCAACGGATCACTCATATATCGCAATAATGTGTGATCTATTGCACAAACCATTCATCTGTCTTAAAAGATGAGTGATATGTTTTGTATTATTGCAAGAGATTACTCATCCATTGCAACAGTTTGGTTATATGTTGCAACAGACATACTACCTGGTGCGATAGATCATTGATCTGTTGCAACTTTTATTTTACTGTTTTGCTTGTTTGATTTACTGTTATCCTTTTTTAACAATGCATTAATCAACTATTATATATTTTTTATGTTTCTATTAATTTTAGATAATATGGTTCCCAAAAGAACAGAAACCGAATCAAGTCCAAGTAAAGGAACAAGTGAAAAAGCTAGGCTAATCAATCACTCTATGAGCTTGCATTACAAGCGTTATCTCAATCCAGAGCAGAATTGATGAACACGGGGAAGATGAATATTTCAAAAGAGATGATGCAAATGATAATAGCCCATCTATCGAAGAGTTGGTCAAAGCCTTCAATATTGATTGTTATTCTGTGAGAATGTAGTGCGATGGTGCCGCAGATTTAACGGGTGATTTCATTGTTAAGTCAACCATGGGAAAATCTTTTGATGCCTTCAGAAAAATACTACGAGAACAAAAATTGGATGCTTATTTCAGGGACAGCTGCTTTGGGAAATATCTTCATTTGCCGGAGGACAACAATGCTCGTTTCCAAATGAAAATGATATATGAGCTTCTCAAGCGTAGGTTTATGTATGAAAATAAAGATAAGATGGATGAGGTGTGGATAAATTACTGTGACATGCCTGTTTGTTTTGGTTGGAAGAAGTTTGTCATAGTTACTAGACTAAAATGTTATCCTCCTTCTCAAGTTATACCTATTCTAACAACAAAAAAAACACCGCACACCCAAAAAAGGCAAAGAAAAGTCGTGTGATTGGATGACCTGGTGTCCATTGTTAGTCGAAGCTTCAAAAACAAAAATTTGATAGAAGCATTGAAAGGTAAAGGACTTTCAAAGAAGCACAAGCAGTCATTCTGCTTGGTTTGGTTTGTACATAATATTCTTTGGGCGAGAGACGTTAACAACAACATAAGCCTCAGTTTAATAAAGCTCTCCGAGGATCTTGAGGCATTTAATAGCTATCCTTGGGGGTATGAAAGCTTCAAAATGACTATCAATTATTTGTTGACTCCGTTAGCGCCAATGATAGTCAACTTATATGGCTTCCCATGGGCTTTCATGATAAATATTTCTTTCTTCTATTATGATATCATTTATGTTTTTCACTCAATAATGGTTTTGATTTATTGGCATTATTTTATAGGCTTAGGCATTTGAAGCCATTCCTTATTTGAGACAACAAGTGAACTACCAGAAAGGAGTTTCCTATCTAAGAATCTTGAGATGGTTGTCGGCCAAAACTGATAAAAATGTAAAATTTCTTGATCTCTTCAACCCCACGAAGGATGCAGTAAGTATAATTATAATTAATTTTTTCTTTTAATTAAAGATTTTTTTTGAATGATCTAATCATCATTCTAATATATGTAATGATTTATGTTAAATTGTTCATCCGTCGCTAGTTCCGACCAATGAGAGTTGAAGATGCCATTTTTTCTTACTTTACGGTCTGTGCAAACTTTATCAGACCCTAAGTTCATCGATAAAATAAAAATGGAATTATTTGGAGCAACAGCCATTATAAGAAATATAATTTTGGAGGGTGGGTTTGTTGTTATTGATGGTCTTAGTGGGATGGAGTTGCTGGTGGTGGTGGTGGTGGTGCTGTTGGTGCTAATGATGCTCCTCTTACAACATTTAAAGCAAACTATTATGAGTATGATCATACTGGTTATACAGATTTTACCTCTCCCAGGGAATGTTCCGTATGAAAATGTGAAGACTGTAGGGCGAAACATGATATAGTGATTAATGCTATTAATGCATTAATTGTTTCTCTAAAGGAATTGACATCTAAGAAGGGTCTCATTCCATCAAAGAAGATTTTATTTTCATCCGCTCCATTAGAGATTAAGGATAAGAAGAGAAGGAGAGTGATTTCCAGGTCATTATCAAGCATCCAAAAAAGCAAAATTGCAACTCCTCTGTCTGTGTGTTGCACTGAGCAACGTACAACATCCAAAGAACAGCAGCACGAGCTAAAAAAGGTGAATATATATGTCTTCAAATAGACAAAACAAACAGACACATATTTGTTTCAACAGATGACACATCTGCTGAAAATTATCAAATAGATATATACATTTGTTGCAACAGTTGACTAACCTTTTGCACCAGATAAAGTATCTGGTGCAACATATGTATTGTCTGTTTTATCAAATCAAACAGCTCTTTATACTGCTTTTATTTGTACCAACACACGACCTATCTGCTGCAACAGATGATTCATATGTTGCAACGGATGGTTCATCCGTTGGAAATATCATACAGAGTCTTCCACGTGTAGAAATTTTTCCCAACAATAGATTCATTGTTACAACAGAAATATAATCTATTTGGGATAATTTAAAATGGGAGGAAGACCTGTTTGATTTGCTAAAAGAGATGAGTTATCTTTTTTCGTTTTGTTATATCTCCGTGATTAGCATTGACCAATTCTGGCTTTCCAGGTGGATGTAGAAGAAGCTACTGCTAAACAGCATTGACAATATGCTACTCTTATTATGGAAATACGGAGAACAGAAAGCACAGAAATCGTACATAAGTGACAATAAAGATCCACGATGAGCAAAGACGAATTCCATAGCACCGGATGAAGAACAACTTGTCCATATTTAGTAGATCTTTATAGCTTGAGCCTGTCAAAGTAATCCTTGGTAGTATACTGAAATTGTTGGTGATGTATTTGTTGAGATCTTCACCCATAATAATTTTTTTACATTTCATTTATTCGTTGACTTATTTCATCTTATTTATGAAGGCTTCGATTTATTTTATTTTGTCTATAAATTTTATTTATTCCTTAGATTTGAACTTATTAATTGAAAATGAATACTAGATTCAAATATTGCAAAAGATAATGTATCTGTTGCAACAGATGACACATCTATTAGAAAAATCAAACAAATTTAGACATATGTTGCAATAGGTAGGTAATCTATTGGAATTTATCAAACAGGTCTTCCCACTGTTACAACAGATGGACTTAGATAGAAATATCGAGATAATGCAACAGATGACCAACCTGTTGCAACAGATAAATTATATGTCAGAACAGGTAGAATAACTGTTACAACGGATGGAGAATCTGTTGCATTATAAAAATTCAACTTTCATTGGACATAAAATATTGCCACTATGTGTAAAAAGGTTAAAGTGAATTGAATTGAAATAAAAAAGACAGAACCCATCAACGGTGTTCAGTTCAAACACCCAAAATAAAATAGGCATCAAGTAGACAATGTTTATTTTAAACACATAAAATAAAATAGGCATCAAATATGTCGGTCTGGCACATTTTACTGACTTTCCGTCACCATCACTTGGCCCCCAACGGTCATTTCCCCCCTCCCCATTGTCTTATATATTCATCTTTCTCCTAAAATTTAATCCTAAATTCCCAAATCTTCTTCTTCATCATCATCTTCTTTTATCTATCCAAATTCTTTAAATTATTTCTTTCATTTTTTCCAACTAAACTTGACAACGTCGAGTGCATCTTCCACTATTTTTTGTGATAAAGATTTTCGATATTATAAGTGCGGTCATGAAGCTCTGTTAAAGACTTTTTGGACTCAACGAAATCCGGGTCGTAGGTTTTTTACTTGTCAGATTTCAAAGGTAATATTTTTTTATTTAATTAGTTGATTAATTATTGACTTGTCGTTATTTTGTAATTGTGTTTTCTTTTTTATAGAAATTGGGTGGATGCAATTACTTTGATTGGTATAAAGAACGACACCCTTCACAAAAAAATTGTGTAATCTGGGATTTGTTGAACAAAGTCAAGGCTTCTGAAGAGAAACAAAATCGAGCAAGAAGATACTACATTGTTGTCGTTATTGCTACTGGTTTGGTGTTGTTGGGCACATGGATATTCAAGCCTAATTGCTGAAATTTTTATGGTGGTGTGTGTATTTGCTACTGGTTTGGTGTTGTCGAACACATGGATATTCAAGCGTAACTATTGAAAAATATCAAAAAGATTTAGGCATATATTGTAAAATTTAGGTCATCTATTGGAAATTATCAAACAGGTCTTCCCACTATTGCAATAGATTAGACTTAGATTATTAGATTATTCATAGAAATAATATCGACATAATGCAACAGATGACCAACCTATTGCAACAAATAAACTATCTGCCAGAACAGATTAAATATATTTTACAACAGATTGACAATCTATTGCATTATAAAAAACTCAACTTTCATCAGAAAAAAATCATTGCCACTACATGTACATGTAATAAAGTGAAGGGTGACTTGAAATTAAAAATTTCTATTTCATAAGCTCTTCAATATACACAGGCTTCAAGCATCCAGTTAGTACCCCATAAGCCCAAACCTCTTGCAGGTTTTCCACAGTGTTGTCCCACAGAAAAGTCGTTGGCTTGGCCATTTCTGTGTCGGTCAGCAAACATTCGATATGTGCAAGAGCGTGCGAGCCGCTCACTTTAGCGGCATCATCTTTTGGAAGGATCATTCCCTTGTTTCGACCTTAAAAATCCTATGATTTCTTTATCAACACTTTCTTTGGCAAATGATTCATCAGTTTACTCTCCCTCAACAAGATGGGCAACAACACCATCAGTGGCTCTACGACGAGAAAAAGATTGAAATCATCGATGAGAGGTATGTTGGAGTAATAAAAATTGATCTTTCCCTCCTCGAGTAGTATCTCAACAGCCCGATAATGCATGTTGTTCACGCTAATGACTGTAAAAATCCTTTTTGCCTCGGTCCAGCTCTTGCCGTGTGGGTTTGGCCTCTCTCCTCCAACATATTTTATCATTTCTTCTTCATCCAAGACCAATGTAGGAACTAGGAAATCAAATCACACACTAAGGGCTAACGTCTCCCCATTGAGTTGATCGTACCTATCCTTGAGCTTCTTGCAGAAGTCAAGGTCCATTATCCAATCGGCAGCGTCATAAGCTTTCCGGTAGGTTAATTGCCTTTTCCTCATGAGGCAGAGAATTATGTCAACATGTTGTGAGATAAAAAGTCAATTTTTAAATAGGTTAGTAATTGTAAAGATGCAACGGATGGTCCATCTATTGTATAGAGTTCTCTAAATCAGCAATCCAAAGCAAGTGATGCAACAGATAGATAATAAGTTACAATAGAATCACTACCAGTTGCACCAGTGTACCCAGCTATTGCAATAGATGTGAAATCTATTGCGTAGATTTTTCTTTATGGGGTAGAATAAAAGGACTAGGTTAGGAAAAGTAAACTTGTCGTGTCCTCGTACGGCATACGCATATCAGTCATAGTCTGGAAGTCTTGGAGGGGAAAGGAAGGCCTGGGGTAATCTGGTGCGCTGGCTTGGCATTCTTGGCCTATCGTAGATCCCTCTTCTCTTTGGCGCCAAGTTTCGCGTAAATGTCCAACTTCTTGACTGGCCCCTGAACTTCAACAGCTTTTGGAGAGGGAGGAATTGCAATTTCTTTTAATTTATGACCGGAGAGTATGCCTCTAATTGTTCTTTTCTTTCTCCTAACCAACACTGTAGGAGTGTGGCTCCCTCACCTTCTTGGATGGTATGAGACACCTCTTGAATTTGAATTCCTCGATAGTTTTAGAGATAGCCTCTACTTTTTCAAAGAGTTTATCCTGTCTGTCGTTGCACTCTTCGCATTCGCAACAAGAACACGAGGGTGAAGAGGGGTGAGAGGGATCTGTGTAAGGGCAAAAAGGGGTATTTTCAAACATATTTATTCTTTCTTGAGCATCAACATGATCATCATCACGAGTGGTAGCTGCATCAGCATGCCTGCCACCAACACCAACAACTCCACCAGAAGAAGCACTCGGATCTGCCTTAGTAAAAGGTTGGTCATGAAGAGCCTCAACATTAGGCTGACCTTGCCTAACTGCTCTTCTTATGGCTGTTGCTCCATCCAATTCCTTCTTTATTAACTCCACCATTGGATCTGCTATAGTATCAACATGACCTAGAGTAATATAAGAAGTCATCACCGACTCCTCCTCAGTGGGCACGATCCATGGATGCACAACCTATAAAAAAAAAAAAAGACAGATGCATTTAAATCATATAATATAATAATTTTCATAGTTGAGCTACATTTTGAAAAAAAAGACCCATCTGTTGCATAGTTGCAGTATATGGATAATTTGATAAAAAATATCAATTATCTGTTGCAATAGTTGCACAAGATGGGTAATCTGTTATGCAGTAAATGATCTGTACGTCGCAACAGATAAATAATATGTTATCAGATTACATATCTGTTGCATAATTTACAATAGATAGTTAATCTGTTAGGAGTCGGGTTCAAAGAACCAAAGCAACAGATAGGTAATCTGATGCAAGATATACCCTATCGCAATAAATGTCTCATCTGTTATATCAGATATAACATCTATTGCACCAGATATAACATCTATTCAATATCTTTTTTTGAGTAAAATTATTTTACTTGAAGAAGACGTACTGCATCATCCATAGGGTTAAAGAGATCAGCCTCCTTAATATTGATGTTGCTCTTTGCAGCCAACCACTTAAACATCCATGGATGAGAAACCTCATCCGGGTAATCCATTAAATGCTATCGGAGGATAGAAATGGCTTCAAATGCCCAAGCCAAAAAAATGTAAACAGCAAGCAAGCCAAAAAAAAAAGTCATAATAACTATATTCAATATAAATTAATGGATGAGTAAAATTAGTGATTAATTTTACCATGAAAGCCCAAGGAAAGCCGTATAATATGGTCATCCCTGAGGAAAGCTTTGTCAGTAAATATTGGACAGTCAAGTAGAAGCTATCATATCCCCAGGTATAATTGTTGAATTTATCAAAATCCTCAGCACGTGCCAACAAATCATCTTCTATGACCATGTTGATGTCTCTTGCAAATATAACAGAATGGGCAAACCAAACTAAGCACAATTTCTCCCTGTACTGCTCTGGTATGGCTTTATCCTCGAGATCTGTCAACCAATCCAATGTTTTGTAGCCACGTCGAGCAATGTCAAACAACCCATCTACTTTTTCCTTGCATTTTCTTGCCTTGGATCTTTTGCGGGGTGGTGGTCCTTCTGGACGATGGTATCTCAAGCCCGTCACTATGAAAAACTATTGCAAGCCAAAACAAATAGGCATGCCACAGTAGTTGAACCATATTTCATCCATTTTCTTTTTTCCCCCTCCTCTGAATCCTTATCATCCCCCACGTTCTTGATCTTGCGCTTGAGAACACCATATACCATCGTAATAGGGAAATGGATACGGGTAGAAGGGTCCTCAGGTAGCTCAAGAAAGCGTCCAAAGCAGCTCTTCTTAAAAAGTCTGCCTATGTTTTCGTTCTTCATAATTTTTATAAAATGTTCAAAAAAAAATTCACATCTGACATTTAAGATGACCAGTTAGTTATTTTGCTTCAGGGTCATTTATCGGCATTGCAACTTGAAACCTGTCAATACTAAAAGTTTTGACAGGATCATGCTGGGATGTTGATATTAATTCACGCCTCATTGGTGATCCATTATCATCATGTTGATGATCATCCTCTTTCTCTTTCTCACTTTCCAATTCCTCCTCTTTCTCACTTTTATTTTCTTTATCACTATCTACAGACCCTTGTCCACCTCCCTCAATGTTATTTTCACATCTCTCCTCAGCTTCACTTTTTCCTAACTGAGATTGTTTAGGAAGCTCCTCCAAATTCCTCTGTACTGTAGGCTTTTTTTTGGGTGGTCAGACGTTGATCCACTTTTACTTTCTTTTCTTTTGGGAGACATGTTTTACCTACAAACAAAGAAAACCAAAAATTACATTACAATTGATGTATGGATAAATTTTAAAAAATACATAACAAACACCACGAATATTGACACACCAACAGCCACCGCCACAAACATCACCAACCAATGCCAACAAACAAACACCATAAATACCGATACCACTGACAGCCACCACAAACACCTCCAACCAATGCCACCACCAGTGCTACCATGACAAATAACACCACCAACAACACCGCAAATAATATCCAACAATACTGTGACAGTCAATGGAACACTGCGACTAAAACTAGGGATTTCTCAAGTTCTTCCTACGATTTTACCATCAAAACTCAAAATTGTAAACCCATTCTCGAAGATAATACAACAAAAAGTTTTATTTTTCATCATTAACTTAAAATCCCTTATCTTTTAAAAAAAAATAACAAATATAGAGCTCTTCTCAAACTCTGTTGCCTACGAAGACAAAGAAAACGACTGATACAAGTAAGAATGAAGTCAAAAATAACACCTATATGGTCGAAAATGAGAAGAAAAGCGATTTGTTGTGGAGGGTTGAGCAAATTTGTTGAGTAGTTGTTGTTTGTACTGTATTGTTGAGTGAGAATAAGAGAGAAAGAGCGAGACCTCAAGATTTAAAATGATAAAACGTTTTGTATGGGTTGATATGTATTTTGGAAAAGAATGAAAAGTTTTGAAAATATTAATTTGGTCCAAATTGATCTTAATTATTTTTAAAAAATCATAAAAATATGCATAATTTTTAACTCTCTCATCATGCAATTGCCAAAAGTAATTCAATTGAAATTGTATAAAAATAATTGAAGTTGTAGTTGACCGAGTACTCTAGTTGACCCTATGAAAACTCACCCTTGGTCCAAGATTAATCAATTTAGGTACTATTAGTCTAACATATGAACTCAATTGAAATTGTAAAAAACAAATGTTCAATATGTTGCATCAGATTTCTCATTTGTTGTAAATTATCAATCTGATTAGGTAACAATAGATTATGAATCTGTTGTAAATTATCAAACAGATTAAGTCATCAATTGCGATAGATTACCCATCTGTTGTATATTATCAAATGGATTGTCATATATCACAACAAATTATTCATATATTGTAAATTATCAAATAGGTGTTGCCATCTGTTGCGGCTGACCCTATGAGAACTCACCACTAGTCCTAGATTAATCGATAGTTGACCCTATGAGAACTCACCTCTAGTCCTAGATTATTCAATTAAGGTATCACTACCCTAGTCCTAGATTAATCAATTAAGGTATTAGTCTAACATATGAGGTAGTAAGAATCAGTTCATCTCAGAGTGATCGATCGACGACTCTGGTCGGGAGGAACGCAGTACCATCTCATTATGCAATAGCCAAAAGACTCAATTGAAGTTGTAGTTGACCCTATGAGAACTCACATTCAATTAAGGTATTAGTATAACATATAAACTCAATTGAATTATATAAAAACAAATGTTCAACTTGTTGCAACAGATGTCTTTCCTGTTGGATCAAATCAAATAGATTAGGTAATCTGTTGCAATATATTATACATCTGTTGTAAACTATCAAACAGATGACGTCATTTGTTATGACAGATCATGAATCTATTGTAAACTATCAAACAGATTAAGTCATCTGTTGTGACAAATTACCCATCTGTTGTAAATTATCAAATGGTTTAAGTCAATGTCGCAATAGATTACCCATCTGTTGTAACTTATCAAATAGGGGTTGTCATCTATTATAGTTGACATTATGAGAACTCACCTCAATTCTTAGATTAATCAATTAAGGTATTAGTTGAACATATGAGGTAGTAAGAATCGGTTCGACTCAGAGTGATCGATCGACGACTCTTGTCGGGAGGAACCCAGTACCGTCTCATCATGCAATTGCCAAAAGACTCAATTGAAGTTGTAATTGACCCTATGATAACTCACCCTAGTCCCAGATTATTCAATTAAGGTATTAGTTGAACATATATGGTAGTAACAATCAGTTCGGCTCAGAGTGATCGATTGATGACTCTTGTGGGGAGGAACGCAGTATCGTCTTATCATGCAATTACCAAAAGACTACTGAAGTTGTAGTTGACCCTTTGGGCTCATTCATTCATCCCTAGTTCCACCAAGATCGATGTAGGTACTATTATTAATCTTAACATTAAGTTAATGAGAACTCATTTCAACTCAGAGTGATCGATCGATGACTCGGGTCGGGATGAACGCAATACTAACACTATGCAAATGCAACGACTCAATTGGATATGTAGTAGACCCTGTGAGCTCATTCATTCATCCCTCATTCAACCTAGATCGATGTAGGTACTATTATTAATCTTAACATTAAGTTAATAAGGAGCTCATTCTTTCATCCCTAGTTCTACCTAAATCAATTGCAATGAAATCTGTTGCAACAAACGACTGAGCTGTTGGAGAATTTCAAACAGATAACAATCTTTGTTGCAATAGATGACATATCTAATTTAATTATCAAATAGACATTTGCATTTGTTATGATGGATGACTGAGTTGTTGGAAATTTTCAAATAGATATTAATATCTGTTGTAACAGATGACATTTCTTATTTAGTTATCAAATGCACATTTCCATCTGTTGTCACAGATGACTGAGTTGTTGGGATTTTTCAAACAAATATTTATATCTGTTGCAACAGACGACAAATCTGTTTGAAAATCTTTTTTTTCTTTTAATTTTAAAGCAAGCTTCTGTTCGAGTAGATAAAGTAGTACTACTACTAAAGACGGTAAAAAATGTTTCTTGGATAACTCAAAAATCTCATTGAGTGGTCTTGTCCTGTCTTTTCAATGTCACCCATTTTCTTCCTCGTGCCCATCAAATTATTAGTGAATATTAATTAATGAATATTGAAACTCCTAATACTTCTTCCGTTTCATATTATATTACGGTTGACACCTATTGATATGGCACACCCATTAAGAAAATATTAATTAGAGGTTTATTTTACTACCAAATTAGCCTTATTAATTATGCTTTGAAAATATAAATTTGAATAAATACACTTTGTTTAGTCATTTAATATTAAGGGCAGTACATCTATATTAGAATTATCTCATCTCTCCTTCAGCGCTAAATTTATTTTATTCGTCTCTCATCTTTTTTCTTTCTATCCTCTTTAGGGTTATCACAACCTTTTTTTCTATCCTCTTTCTCATAAAGTTTTGTTCGGATCTAAACCGATCCATATTCATATCTTTGATTCCTCGACTGAAATTGTTGTTTTGACCCCCTTTTGACATTAAGGCATGATTCACTATTGTTCTTTCATTCTCGTCTTCTTCTTGTAAGTTATTTACATCTTTTTTTTATTTAATTACCATTTTCCCATATCATATTTATTTTAAAAATTTAAAGGAACTTTTAATTGCTGAATAAACGAACCAAGAATTTTTATTACAAGATGCAAAAAAAAGTCATCTGTTGGGAGAAGTTTAAATGCCTTATTTGCAGTATCATTTTTTTATGTATTTTGTTTGTTTCTTTGTTGTTGATGTTGTTATTGATGTTGTTGGTGGGATTGGCATTGTTGGAACTTGTAGTGTAGTGTTGTTGATAGTGGCAGATCTAGGTTTTTTAGATGGTGGGTGATTCTTAGCTTAAAAATAGTGGAGTGTGAATAATCAACACAAGGAGTAAGGTAGAAAAAAATAAAAGAAAGTTTAAAGTGAATAAGGAGAGAAGAGTTGGTTACAAAAATTAAAAAATATGAGCTGAGTGGGAATTGAACTCAAGACCAAAAGAAATAAATAGCCTTAAGCACCCATAAACAACAACTAGGCTAACCAAACAACTCTTACTATGGGTGCTCACTGATTAGATTATATACGTTTTTTCTAAATTTTCATATACATATATAAAGTTTGATACGAGTTTAGTCTGTGCTCGCGCACCCAGAGGACTCCATGTGGGTCCGTCCCTGGTTGTTGATAGTGTTGGAACATAGGATGTATGCTTCTTTGTTGTTGATGATGTTGTTGGAACAAATGTTGTTGTTTTCTTTGTTGATGATGATGTTTTTTATTTGTTGTTTGTAGTTTATGTTGTTGTTGATGTTGCAATAGATGGAGAAACTGTTGGAACAAATCAAACCACCAGCAAGGCTGCTATGTATTCCAACAGACTCCATATCTGTTGCATCAGACTCTACATCTGACGCAATAGACTCAACATCTGATGCAACAGACTCTACATCTATTTCAACAGATGGATAATTTTCTTTCCATGACATAAATTTTTTCCTTCTTCTTTGTAGATATAAAGGAAACTAAAAGTTGATCAACTTTTGTCTGACCATAATAAGAGGCTGCAGTAAAGATAGGTTTGGAGGAATAAGCTGCATGCAGATGAAACAATTTCATATATGGGAGGTATGTATTACTGATAATGTTATCGTGGAAACACACATAGAGTACACTGATTTTGTGAATGTTGTTTTTACTGATTATTCATAGATAATTCAAACAAGATATCTGTAATTTTACAGTTAAGTTTGGTAGGTCCGAACTGATAAGGATGAGGGACCATGAATATGGTTTTGATACCTTGTTAAGATTTAATGTCGAATATTGCTCATGTTTATTTGTCATGCCTTCTACAGACTTTCTCTATGGCAAACATTTCTAGCAACGGTGTAGACTTTTGCATGACGGATATGTTGTCCTCTATATGGTAGAAGAATGATCGATCTTGACCCTCTTTGCTTATCTTGTGCATGCAAATGTGAAAAGTTCAAGGCAAAACATGATGGTGTGATTAATACTGTTAATGCATTAACTGCTGATGTAAAGGAATTGATATCTAACAGTAGTGTCATCTAGTCATTCGATCAAAGAGGATTTCAGTTTCATTCACTCCATTAGAGATTAAGGCTAAGAGGAGAAAGAAAGCAATTTACAAGGCATTACCAAGTATCCAAAAAAAGAATAATTTTGGATCTGATAAAGGTGAGAAGATAAAAAGAGGAAGAATGG
The DNA here is from genome assembly GCA_030864225.1 of Capsicum baccatum var. pendulum. Classification (NCBI taxonomy): domain Eukaryota; kingdom Viridiplantae; phylum Streptophyta; class Magnoliopsida; order Solanales; family Solanaceae; genus Capsicum; species Capsicum baccatum. The sequence goes on from CM061560.1 coordinate 44,552,552, forward strand.
GAAGGAAAAATTGAATGCCAGATTTAGTTCATCTTGTGTCGTTATGTAGAGATACTCCATCTAATTTTGAGTGTTTTTTATTTTCAGGATGGTGAGAAAGGCAGAATCTCCCCATCATTAGCTAATACGGAAAACAAGACATCTGATGTTATTGAACCACCAGACTACCCTATTAAGTTTGATAATCCAGAAGAAGTCTTTGCTCGAGTTATTCAACAGATTAAATGATCTCAATTACTTGGTTTTTTTGCTAATCAATCTTCTCCGTAGAAGACAAGATATCAACAGAACTGCTTGACACAGAAAAAGGTGATATCGATAGATTACTGATTATGCCTTCTCAAGACTTGCTTCTACCAGAAAACTATTCTGCATTGAGTGCTGCACTATCCATATATGTTGCAACACAGGATTTATCAACCGAGAGAGCGCTTGCCTTGGAAAAACTTAAAGAAAACCTTCCATACTTCTCCTTGACCTTGCATAGAGCTAAGAAGGACCAAGAAGAGTATTATAAGAAAGCTTCCAAGAAAGAAAGTGGTCCTCGTTGACAAACTCACAAAAGATCAAGAGCTCTATACTGAGCTTAACGACCACAATGACAAAATGATTGAATTGGAAGTAGTGACTTGACTTAGTCAAACAAAAATCCACGACTGTTTATATCCCTTAATTAAATAAAACTGGTGACTTCTCGAATATGTAAATTTAAAAAATAGATCTAAATAAAACATTTTATCTTTTTATTGTATTTTGGAAAGAGACAGATTGGTAATCTGTTGCAAAATATATTCCATCTATCAGATAACTTACAACATATGGAAAATCTGTTGCAACAGATGGATATATCAGTTTGCTTTCCCATTAGCTGTGGCATCTGTTGTAACTTGCTAGTCATCTGTTTACTCAATTTCATTGAGAGTAATAGATTTTTCTAAACACTTCTTAGCCAAGCTCAATTTTTGCTCTTGGATTGCTTCTATTTTTTTCTTTGCATCCTTTAAGCTGGCCTCTAAATTTAATTTTTACCATCAATCCAAGCGCAAAAATTTAATTTGGAGGACAGCTTGAATGATGTAAAGAAAAAAAGAGAAGCAATCCAAGAGCAAAAATTGAGTTTGGCCAAGAAGTGTTTAGAAAAATTGATTTCTCTCGATGAAATTGAATAAACAGATTAATAGCAAGTGCAATAGACGCCACAGCTAATGGAAAATCAAACTGATATATCCATCTGTTGCAACAGATTGTCAATATGTTGTAAGTTATCTGACAGGTGGAATATATTTTGCAACAGATTACCAATCTGTCTCTTTCTGAAATACAATAAAAAAGATAAAATGTTGTATTTAGATCCATTTCTTTTTAATTTACATATTCGAAAAGTTACCAGTTTTATTTAATTAAGGGATATGAATAGTCATGGTTTTTTGTTTGACTAAGTCCAGTCCCTTCCAATTCAATTATTTTATTAAAAGGTCCCTCCGGCCTCCTCTCACTCTCTTGTTCATTCTAATATACTTACAATAGTAATATGGTTGATCCAGATTAGTACAAGAAGATTCATATCAAGTCCTTACAGGAACTTTAAAGGTTGATGAACTCCAGATGGATTTGGCCGGACTTCGGAGCAAGGCTGAGGAGGGCCCAGCTGCTGTCGGATGAATATTGTCAAGTTGATAATAATAATAATAGTAATAATAATAATAGTAGTAGTAGTAATAATAATTAGGTTATGTTTTTTCTTTCTTTTAGCATATGAATTTTCCTTTTTTATATCTGATCTACCTATAAGGGATTCAAAAAAATTCATATATATGTTTGGTTTGGTTTGGTCGACTTTGTATTTTTAATTCTTATTCAATATTTAATTATCATTCTATTTATTTTCTATTCTCAATATGTCGACGGTTGGAGGTAAGGATTGAGCACTTGTGGCAACAGATGGTGGTGAAAAGTCATGATGAGAAATTCTCCTAAAAATGGTTTATTAATAAATAATAAGAAACTAAATGATATTATAATCGTAAAAGAAAGATTATTTAATTTTAAAAAAGTCAAAACATTGGATTAATTTAATTAAGATATATGATGATATGATTGTTAAGAAAAAAGTGAATGAATAGTTGTGACTGTGCCTTTTGTCTGAACACATTCAACAAACAAAAATAAAAAACGCTGCTGATGCATTAAATTCCTCATCTATTGCGACTGATGAATCAGTTAGAAGAAATCAAAAAAGCTCCTTAAACAGATGGTCGATTTATAGCAACAGATGGTATATCTGTTGAAACAAATAGGTTATTTGATGCAACAGATATACAATTTGTTGTCATAACTTAATTAATAAAAATGGTTATTAAAGAAACGGTTATTGAAAACCAGGTGTATTCAATTTTTAAATTGAGAAAAAGGTTATTTAAATTTAATAAGCTGAAAAGTCATGACTTGTCACAATAATAAAAAACTCACCAACTTGATTTAATTAAGTCATTTCTTTTCACAGAAAAGAATAATGAAATAAATGATAAACACAATTTAAACCGTAAAAAACTCACCAGAAATATTCTTGTTTTTAAATCTTCTTTATTAATTTATATAATTAAAAATTCAGAAAATTTGGATGTCATGAAGATAATTTTAATATATATATATATATATATATATATATATATATATATATATATATATATATATATATATATATATATATATATATATATATATATGTTGCAACAGATATATTATCTGATGTAACAGGTTATCTATTTGTTGCAACGGATGATATATCTGTTGTAACAGATGATTTATTTGATGCAACAGATATATAATCTGTTGTCCAACTCAGTGTGAGAAAAACGGTTCCTGAAAAGAACTAATTATTTTAATAATAATAACGCTAAAAAGTCATGACTTATCACAATATTGCTTAATTTAATTAATTCATAACTTTTTACAGTAATCAAGAATGTCATTAATAAATGGAGATGAACAGTTGTGTCTTAAATCTACTTTATTAATTTATATAATTAAAAAGTCAAAATAAATGGATGTCATGAACATAATTTATTTATTTTAAAAAATATATTTATTATATATTGCATCAGATATATTATCTGATGCTTATCTATTTGTTGCAACGGATGATATATCTGTTGTAATAGATGATTTATATAATGCAAAAGATATATAATTTGTTGTCCAAATCAGTGTAAAAAAAATGGTTCCTGGAAAGAACAAATTATTTTAATAATAATAAAGCTGAAAAGTCATGATTTATCACAATATTGTTTAATTTAATTAAGTTATAATTTTTTACAGTAATCAAGAATGTCATTAATAAATGGAGGAGAACAGTTATGCCTTTAAATTTGCTTTATTAATTTATATAATTAAAAAGTCAGAAAATTTGAATTTCATGAAGATAATTTATTTTTTAACAAAATACTCCCTCCGTTTCATATTAGTTGGCCTCTATTGACTTGGCACACCCATTAAAAAAATCTTAATTAGGGGTTTATTTTACCAAATTAGCCTTATTATTATGCTTTGAAAATATATGTTTGAGTAAATGCACTCTATTTAGTCATTTAATGTTAATGGTGGTATTGAAAGAACATAATAAAATACTCTTGATCTCATCAAATGGACAACCAAATTGAAACAAATATTTTTAGAAAGGTGGCCAACTAAAACAAAATAGAGGAAGTATATATATTATAAATTGAACAGATATATTCTCTGATGCAACAAGTTATCTATTTGTTGCAACGGATGATACATCTGTTGGAACAGTTGATTTATCTGATGCAACAGAAATATAATCTGTTGTCCAACTCAGTGTAAAATAAAACGGTTCCTGGAAAGAACAAATTATTTTAATAATAATAAAGCTGAAAAGTCATGACTTATCACAATATTGCTTAATTTAATTAAGTCATAACTTTTTATAGTAATCAAGAATGTCATTAATAAATGTAGGTGAATAGTTGTGCCTTTAAATCTACTTTATTAATTTATATAATTAAAAAGTCAGAAAACTTGGATGTCATGAAGATAATTTATTTTTAACAAAATACTCCCTCCATTTCATATTAGTTGGCCTCTATTGACTTGGCACACCCATTAAGAAAATCTTAATTAGGGGTTTATTTTACTAAATTAGCCTTATTAATTATGCTTTGAAAATATATGTTTGAGTAAATACACTTTGTTTAGTCATTTAATGTTAAGGGTAGTATTGAAAGAACATAATAAAATTCTCTTGATCTCATCAAATGGACAACCAAATTGAAATAAATATTTTTAGAAAGATAACCAACTAAAACGAAACGAAGGGAGTATATATATTATAAATTGAACAGATATATTATCTGATGCAACAGGTTATCTATTTGTTGCAACGGATGATATTTTTGCTGTAACAGATGATTTATCTGATGCAACAGATATATAATCTGTTGTCCAACTCAGTGTAAAAAAATGGTTCATAAAAAGAACTAATTGTTTTAATAATAATAAAACTGAACAGTCATGATTTATATTAATATTGCTTAATTTAATTAAGTCATAACTTTTTACAGTAATCAAGAATGTCATTAATAAATTGAGGTGAAAAGTTGTGCCTTTAAATCGGCTTTATTAATCTATATAATTAAAAATTCAAAAAATGTGGATGTCATGAAGATAATTTATTTTTTAATAAAATGCTATATATATTATAAATTGAACAGATATATTATCTGATGCAACAGGTTATCTATTTGTTGCAACGGATGATATATCTGTTGTAACAGATGATTTATCTGATGCAACAGATATATAATCTGTTATTCAACTCTGTGTAAAAAAAAATTCCTGGAAAGAACTAATTGTTTTAATAATAATAAAGCTAAAAAGTCATGACTTATCACAATATTGCTTAATTTAAATAAGTCATAATTTTTTACAGTAATCAAGAATGTCATTAATAAATAGAGGTGAACAGTTGTGCCTTTAAATCTGCTTTATTAATTTATATAATTAAAAATTCAAAAAATTTGGGTGTCATGAAGATAATTTTTTTTAAATATATATATTATATGTTGCAACAGATACATTATCTGATGCAACAGGTTATGTATTTGTTGCAACGGATGATATATATGTTGTAACAGATGATTTATCTGATGCAACAGATATATAATTTGTTGTCCAACTCAATATAATAAAAAACGGTTCTTGGAATGAACTAATTATTTTAATAATAATAAAGTTGAAAAGTCATGACTTATCACAATATTGCTTAATTAACTAAGTCATAACTTTTTACAGTAATCAAAAATGTCTTTAATAAAATGAGGTGAACAGTTGCGCCTTTAAATCTGCTTTATAAATTTATAAATTTATATAATTAAAAAGTCAAAAAAATTAGATGTCATGACGATAATTTTTTTTAAAAAAAAAATATATAGATTATATGTTGCAACAGATATATTATCTGATGCAACAGGTTATTTATTTGTTGCAACGGATTATATATTTGTTGTCACAGATGAACTATCTGATGCAACAGATATATAATCTGTTGTCCAACTCAGCTTAAAAACGGTTCCTGGAAAGAACTAATTATTAATAATAATAAAGATGAAAAGTCATGACTTATCACAATATTACTTAATTTAATTAAGTCATAACTTTTTACAGTAATCAAGAATGTCATTAATAAATGGAGGTGAATAGTTGTGATTTTTTGCCTAACTCATTCAAGTTCAATCCTCTATAGTGAAACCTAAATAATATTATTATTTAAATTAACTATGTATATTTTTTTAGGGATAACATCTTTTTCATAATATATTTTATTTTGAAATGACTTTTTGATTATTATAATCTTATTCATATAAGTTACATGATTACTATTTACTAATTGATTTTTTGTAATATTTTCTTGATTTACTCAATTGTAGTAAAATCATAAATATTTATTTTTTATATTATTATCATTATTTATGTTGTTTAAATTAATTGTTCACATATTTTATTACTTTTTGTAATATTATTATTTATGTTTTTTAAATTAATTATTTACATATTTTAAGGAATGACATATCTATTGAAATATTTTTTATTTTGAAATGACTTTTGGTCAGTGTAATTTTTTCTATATAAGTTGCTTGATTACTAATTGGTTATTCACCAAAATAAATTTTGTTGCCAATAAAATGGATTCTTGTTGTCAAAATACCAAATGGCTAGTTCTCAATATGTCACTTGGCTTAATTTTAGTCTAACTTCTTTGCTTTATTATATATATAGATTTTAAAAGTTAAATTCATAAAATTTAAATTTTAATTTCGTGTATCCCATGGATTAGCCAAGTAAATAAAGTTCAAACCGATAAAATTAAAGAATGGATCTAATAAAAGTTGAAATTTAAACTAAAGCATCATCCATCTGTGCAAGCAACTAACGATTCAGAATATTTCTTTATGGGGGAAGGACATGGCATGGCCATTTTAAAAAAAAAAATGTTTATAATTGAAAAGGTGGACATATTGTAGTCTGTCAACTAAAGTAATTCCCCTTTTTAGTCATTTGGTCCAATTGGGCACATGCAGTCTCTATACTCAATTGATACACTTTTATACCACATTGATACACTTTTATACTATTTTGATACACTTTTTAAAAAAGAGAAAGGAAATTTTATGCAAGCACATGCAATCCCTATTCCCAATTGATACTCTTTTATACCACATTAATATACTTTTATACTACATTGATACACTTGCAGTGTCCATTACTCAATTGATACTCTCTTATACTAGATTGATACATTTTTTAGAATGCATGTAGAAACTATATAGAGTCGTATAAAATATGTATCTAAATAATAATTGTAGTTAAAACTTGTATAGAATGTGTGTATCTATTTTCTTTTTGATGTTTGACTTGTTTTATTTATAGTTCCTCTTTTGGACTTGCAATAATGTTGGAGGTTGGTTTTTGGATTTGGAGAATTGCAGTTGAACTGTTGAAGAAAGTTAGAGTTAGGTTTTCCATTTTAAGTCTTAGTTGCATTATCTTCTCCTTAAAATCCTATGTATTTGTTTTGGTCAAGTAAAGTTTCTTTTAGTAAAACTTTCACATGGTTTTTTTGATAGTCAATGTCATTATTCCATGGATATACATAATGCATGTTTCAACGTATAACAATTGTGGTTATGCTAATTTCAAAAAAGGAATAGATTTTAAAATAAATAAAAAAATTGCAAAAAAAAAAAATATAAAAATAGTGAAAAAAACACAAAAGAGTAGTGATTTTTTTTATAATAGAATGAAACATCAAATTTTTTTTAAAAAATAGAACATAAAAAAGGCAGCAAAATTAAAAAAATAAAATGAACTAGCGTTTTAAAAAAAAAATGAAAGAAAACGAGAAGTAACTAGCATGCAAAATTCACACTTTTGCTTTACAAAAGGAAAAGTTGAATTGTGATGCTTAACGTCTATTTACTGGATTTTTAAATTTAGGTGCTAGTTTTGTAGAACTATTTTAGTTTTAGCTGTTATTTTTATCCTTTTCCCCTTTCTTTATTCAAATAGTACTAGAGAAAAAAAATATAAAATTTCACACTTTTTTGTACAAAAGTTTTCAATCGATAGATGATATAAAGAGGAGTAAAGTCCCAAAAAAAACAAAAAAACAAATAAGGCCACCTAATACAAAATTGAAAACAAAGTAACAGAGAAAGTAGTGCCTTGCTGTTTGTTAGTAATGTACTACTCCCTCCATTTCAAATTACTCATCCCAAATTGAGATGACACATTAATTAAGAAAATTTTTTAATATTATGGCTAATTTACCATAATGCTTCTATTAAATGATGTTTACATTTGAATTTGAAGAAAAAATAATTAATGCAAAGGATAAAATATGAAAAAAAAAATTGTCTCTTCTTGATTAATGAAAAAAGACAAGTAAAATGGAAAATCAAATTAGGAAATTTGGGACGGAGGGAGTAATTGAGAACTCCAAAAAGAAGAAGCCATGATTATGACTAAACATTTAAGGCCTCATTCTTCTTATATACCACTCCAAAGAAGAGAGTATTTTTTCTTCTTGAAATGGAATTTCACTTTCATTCATTTTTGCACTATGGACTTCTGTGGCTGGTAAAATTGTTGTCATTTGATCAAGAGGTCACATGTTTCCTTGCAGCAATGCAAGGTAAGATTACATAAAATAGACCCTTGTGATTCGACTCTTCTCTAGACGCCTGTGGTCAGACTCTTTTTCATCTAGATATGTCTAGGAGGCATTATCATCGAATTTTATTTACGTAAATGATCGCATTTAATATGTCATTGTGCATATAAACAAAGAGAAAATAGTGATGGTGAGGGGTAGCACGACACCAGGCGACGAATTGCATTCTTGCATCCACGCCTGAAGTTGGTAGGTCAAATCTAAGCGCGATGAGTTTCGTCCTTGCATCCAATTCTATAGTTGGTAGGTCAAATCGCAATCCAAATAATTGAATTGAATCTATTACTATATATGCACTTTGGAATTGGAATATATGTGTTTCACATTTATTTCATTTTAACAGTAAATTATAATAATAATTATATATATATATATATATATATATATATATATATATATATAAAAAAAAAATATGCGACACAAGAAAATAAAAATGTCACTTAATATTCATCAATATGGCGACTACACAATTAAACATGATATATAAAGACTTCAATAAAAAATTTACAGTGGCTCATTGAATATGCTAAATTTGAAAGGAAGTGACTTGAATCTTTGCACACAGAAACAAATTAAAGAGAGAATTGAGATGGTGATGGACCAGGTAGCACGATACCAGGCAATGAATATGTTTCTGCATCGAACCTGTAGTTAGCAAGTCAAATCTAGGCAATAAATGTCGTTCTTGCATTCAAGTTTGTAGCTGGTAGGTCAAATCACTATTCAAAATTTCAAATGATTGAGTTGACTGTTGAAGCTGTTACTATGCACTTAAAATTGGAATATATGTGTTCAAATTTAATTTGTGCAACTGTAAACAGTTATATGCAAGTATCCAGAGCAAAAACAACAACAAATTCAATATATTCCCACAAAATTAGGTTTGGGAAGGAATAATATATGGGTTTGGGAAGGTATAATATATGTAATGTGTATCACTACCGTGAGCTAGAGAGATTGTCTTCGATAGACTTGCGGCTAAAGATAAAAACAGTCTAGAAAAAAATATAATATAACAACAAAAAAAGTAGATAATAACAAAACAAACAGATAGTAACTAAAACAACACTACCACAAAATAATACTACAGTCAATCTATCTGAAACAACAAACAACACCAAATCTTCAGGTACATAAGTGTGGAACTACGACTACAAGCACGGATAATAAAATAATGCACTCCTACCAACTAGCATGGAGACACTCCTTCCTGCTAACCTTCTACTTCTTCTACTCTAGTTCGTGTACTCTACTTCTTTCTCTGCAACAAACTAACACAAAGTATCACTTAATAACTTAAATTTTTAAGTATAATGATTACACGAACTTGATATATATAAAAAAAAAATTATTCGATTTCACCATGACTCATTATTAGACATTCAGACAACAATTTACCCACACCACTTTTACTTATGAACATCAATGCTTATAAAAACCTTATAATGTTGACGTGTTTTTATTTTTCAAAGCGTGAACCACCATTTGGCAAAGCGTGCGTTTCCTATGATAATAATATGTTCCTCATCATCAAATTCACGGTCATACATCTTTAGCTGCATTTGTCTATCATATTACTCCTCATGAGTTGGAGGCACAATAATTGTGTATGTTCGAGTTGACATTGTTAGAAAAAATACTACAATATTGATATGGATATGAAATTAATGATAGTAAGAGAGTTGTCACAAACACTGTATCGTGGCAAACCACTGCCTTGAAAGCGATTTCGGTCTAACTCCGGTGCAAATCCTTCTAGTCAGTCGCTCCCCAAGGTTCCACAGCTACTTCCAAACACGTGCACTCATGGCTGGAAGTTTGGAGGTTGCCCAAACCAATTGCCCAAAATTGTCAAAGAATAGAAAGCCAAAATTACGGTAGAGAATTGATGAAAGGGGGAGAGTATTTTATTTCCTATGTTTTCTTCTACTTTAGTTCTCAAATGATATTCCTTAAATAGGTAATCATTTACGATTCATCCATCAAAAGAGCGAAAGAAGACACACAGAGTTAATGTACATAATGTAACATTACTCTTGAATTAATAATAGTCATAAAGGCTATTAACTTTCAAGACTTCTAAATGTTTCTTCATTCACAAAGTTATATTTAATCATCATTTGAATGAATGTACATTTATGAAGTAATAACTCTCACATCCTACAAACTCTTATGATTTAAGGATGTTCACATAAATTTATTAGAGAGAGTTATGAGAGTTTTTAATCTTTGCATTAATTAAGAAGGAATTATCCTTCAATCCCCCACTAATGCAAAGATAGAGAATAGAATAATTTTGGGCAAAAGGAAGGAACATGTACTTAAGTGTCAATATCTTTCGATTTGAATTGACACGTAGTGATATGAGACAACAAAATATATCCAAAAGTGAAGTACTCTTGAACTAGATGGACATAAGTTGAGACCCCCACAACACATACCATATCCATGATTTTAAGCAACCTCCACGATAATTCAAAGTGCTTTTATGGTCATGCACACAAACCTTGGGTCTCATGAGTGCTCTAGAAAGACAACCCAAGTCTTTCATAAAAAGGTGACCAATCTTTTACACTCACGTAGGTGATCCATCAAGTATATCTCATAAACTACCTTAAGGCTATGGATCGTTAAGAGCAAAAATAAGCTCAACCTCATAATACACTACCTCACGCCATAGGGATAGGATATTTAGTATTTATTGACGGCCTATATGACTTCGTTTGACCACAAATGGGTATCCACCATATTACCTCAATCCATGGACTTTAGCCTCATCCCCCTCGATGATTCAAGGACCATTTTTCTTGTCAAACCCTTGATCATAGGATTCGTCAAATTTCTTTTAGATCTTACATATTCCAAGGAAATAACATCATATTTCAATAATTGTTTAACTGCACCATGTCTGATGCGAATATATCTCCTTTTATCATTGTATACACTATTTTTAGCAATCCCAATTGCCGCATGTGAGTCACAATGTAAAGAGACTGGTGACATTTTTCTTCCCCATAAAGGCACATCTGTCAAAAGATTTCTCAGCCACCCAGTTTTTTACCCTGCCAACTCGAGAGCAATGAATTCAGATTTCATGGTAGAACGTGCTATACAAGTCTTCTTTGAAGACTTCCACAAAATAGCACCTGCACTCAAAGTAAATAAATAGTCACTGGTAGTGCTAACTTCATCATTGTCAGTCACCTAGGTTGCATCACAAAAACCTTCTAAAACGACAGAAAATTTATTAAAATGCAAACATCAATTTATAGTACCTCTCAGATACCTTAAAAGGCGATTAAGAGCATTTCAATGTTCATTATTGAAATTTTGAGTATACCTACTCAATCTACTAACAACATAAGCTATATCAGGCCGAGTATAGTTCATGAGAAACATTACACTCCCAATTATTTTAGCATATTCAATTTGAGAAACACTGAAATCTTTATTCTTGTTCAAGTGTATGCTAGGATCATAAGGAGTCCTCACTGAAACTACATCAAAACATCAAACTTTTTCAACATTTTTTTTCAATATAATGAGACTGACACTAAGAGAAATCATTAACCGCTCTTTTAATTTTTATCCCTAAAATCATATCAGCTTCTCCAGGATCTTTTATTTCAAACTTAGAAAATAAAAATTTCTTAGTCTCATTTACAACATTCACATTAGGGCCAAAGATTAACATGTCATCCACATATAAACATATAATCACACAATCTGATCCTATCATTTTAGAATAAACACAGGTATCAGATGAATTAACAATAAAGCCATTATCTATTAATGTGAAATTAAATTTTTCATACCACTACTTAGGTGTCTACTTAAGTTCATAAAAGGACTTTCTCAATTTGCATACTGCATCCTCTTGTCTTGGGACCACAAAACCCTCAGGTTGAGTCATATAGATCTATTCCTCTAAATCACCATTTAAAAATGCAGTTTTGACATTCATTTGGTGTACCACTAAACTATGAATAACGGGTAGAGCAATAAGAGTCCTAATAGTTTCTATTTTAGTCACAGGAAAATAAGTATCAAAATAGTTAACACTTTTCTTTTGGTTAAACCCCCTAATCACAAGTCTAGCCTTATATTTATCAATTTTACCATCAGGCCTCAATTTCTTCTTAAATATCCACTTGCTACTTATGGGTTTATAACCTTTAGGCAAATCATACAAGTCTCATATATTATTAGAGACTATAGAGTCTAATTCACATTTAATAGCCTCTTTTCAAAACATTGCATCTATTGAACTCATTGCTTCATCGTAAGTTTTTGAGTCTTCTTGTATTAAGTAAATAGACACTAATTCATCATTTAAAGTATCAATATCAAATTCCTCAGTTAAGAAGGTGGTGATAAAATCAAGACCAAAATTAGTCTCAATTCTACGTCTTTTACTCCTTCTAAGTTCATTTTCATGCTCATTAGAATTAACATCAGAAGCAGGCATAACATGAGAGTTAACAGACATAGATACAAAAGTATTATTTTACACATCACTAGGCACATCATTTTTCAAAGAAAAAACATGCTCAAAAAATTCTGCAACTCTAAATTCACAAATAGGATAATCATTTAACGACATAAATTTATATGCAGTATTATTTTGAGCATAACCAATAAAGACAGTGTCAAAAATCTTGCAGCCTACATTTATCAATCTAAAATCAGATAGATCATTCTTAGCCAAATACCCCCACACTTTCAAAAATTTCACGTTAGGGACAAACCTTTTTCATAACTCGTATGAGGTCTTGTCTAACCTTTTATCAGAGTCTCTATTAAGAATATAACGTGCAAACAAGGCATCTTCCCTCCCACACATAGTTAGGAAAATTCAAGCTTAAAAGCATAAAATTCATCATTTTATTTATCAACTTCAAAAATAAGTTTAAATCCTACTTTATTTAGAAGTGCTCCAGAAACTAAGTTTCTATGAGAGAGAAAATATGTAGAACATTGTTCAATATTAGTGTTTTACCAGAAGTTAATTTAAGAGAAATTTTTTCTTTACCCATAACTCCTCAAGTGGTGAAGTTACCCATGTAGACACACTCGTCATCAATAGACTGGACAAAGTCATGGAGCAACTCTTTATTAGCACAGAAATGCTTTGAAGTTCACTGTGTCTAACACCCAGTTTTAGCCATCAGGTTTGTCTCGACGACTACAACGACGATCAATTTATCACCCTCAACAAGATGAACTTGAACATCATTTTGTCCTCCCTATTTTGAGTTTTGCAAACTATCCCATATTTTTTTTAGCAGATTTGTAAATAGCAAATAAATCAAACAAAGTATTAATCACATGACTCAATAAATGTCCTCTGCCATTTTTGCTCTCTCTTTTAACCTTCATTTTAGCTAATTCATCAACAATCATAATAGTGTTAGAACTGATAATAATGTTTGAACCATCAATAAACAAAACATAATCAACTTCTAATTTTTCTAAAAAAATAATAAGTTTTTGTGACCAACTTTTAAAATTATTTTTGTCCAATGACTCAACTTTTGACAAACCAGAAAAAGTTTTATTCAAAGAAATAGTCATTTATCAATATTGTATGTAACGAAATCGCTTTCAAAATTATTGGAAAAAAATGCTACAATATTGATATGGACAAGAAATTAATGATAGTAAGAGAGTTGTCACAAACACTGTATCGTAGCAAGCCACTACCTTGAAAGCGATTTCGGTCCGACTTCGGTGCAAATCCTTCTAGCCTGTCGCTCCCCAAGGTTCCACAGCTACTTCCAAAAACGTGCACTCGTGGCTGGAAATTTGGAGGTTGCCCAAACCAATTGCCCAAAATTGTCAAAGAATAGAAAGCGAAAATTACGGTAGAGAATTGATGAAGGGGGGAGAGTATGTTTTCTTCTACTTTAGTTCTCAAATGATGTTCCTTAAATAGGTAATCATTTACGATTCATCCATCAAAAGAGCGAAAGAAGACACACAGAGCTAATGTACTTAATGTAACATTACTCTTGAATTAATGACAGTCATAAAGGCTGTTAACTTTCAAGACTTCTAAATGTTTCTTCATTCACAAAGTTACATTTAATCATCATTTGAATGAATGTACATTTATGAAGTAATAACTCTCATATCCTACAAACTCTTATGACTTACGGATGTTCACATAAATTTATTAGAGAGAGTTTTTAATCTTTGCGTTAATTAAGAAGGAATTATCCTTCAGACGTTTTAACAATACAACAACATACCAATAAAGGTTGGGGTGAAGTGGTAAGTACTCCTTCATCTTCAACCAGAGATCTCGTGTTCGAGTCCTAGTTATGGAGCCGTCTTTGATAGGGAACTCTATAACCCCATAGTATGTTCACTTCAGCGTGAATCTGAATTAATCGAACTCCAATATGATGTAAAGTAGATACCGAATATCGAATAAGAAATAAAAAAAATAAAAAAATATTCAATATGATCTCACGAGGTAGGTATGAGGAGGTTGGTGTATGCACAGTATTATCCTTGCCTTGTGATAGTATAAATAAATGTTTACACGGCATATACAGTACTGATTATAATAAGGATTTTACATCATCGATATATTTATAGCAAACTACTCACAATTTATTTTAGATTATCAAATTAATGTTACTATAGAGAGCCATCAGCGTTTTTCTTTTAACTGATTTAATTGTGTAAATAAGTTCTACTTAGTTTGTACATACAACTTAAAACTCGATTGCTTGGTTGCTGTTTAGAAAATGAATTATTCATATATTAGAATCGATATAACTGTACTGTATGTTTGGTAGTATTTTAGTTGTTGTACATACAATTCAGCATGCTAAGTATCATATTTGGTTAGGAGTTTATAATCCCACGTAACTAAAATATATAAGTTATGAGTGAATTTATATTTTATTTTATGTATGATAGAACATGAAATAATCAATACAAGAATAAATGAACATGAATAACTAAATTTTGCATAACTAATTTTTCCATTTTTTATACTTGCATAACTATAACTAGCCCCCAGACCCTACTTTGGTAAAAATATACTGGGTGTATTGTTGTTGTTGTGTAACTATAACTAACAACCAAACACCACTTAGTGAGTAATTAATAGATCGTAACACTGGCATACTATCACATAGTTTAATTTAAAAAAAAAAAAAAAAATTCCATTTCAAAATTTTCAAATTCATCAGGTGGTTTGAAATTTTGTGTCTTTATGTATCCTGGTCAAATGTTCAGCAACTGCTCGACAATCGTAAAATGAGTGATCTGGAAAGTTGTAAACGACATTCCTATAGACAAACACGCCAGCCTTAAAATCAAAAAATTTCAACTGTAGAAAAGTAAGAGAGAAAAAGAAAGAAATATTCAAAGACTTCTTTTTGTTTGTTCCAAGAAATTATCATTACAGAACACAAGAAAACCAAACAAACTCTTTTTAACTTTCTATTCTTTTTAATATA
The DNA here is from genome assembly GCA_030864225.1 of Capsicum baccatum var. pendulum. Taxonomy (NCBI): domain Eukaryota; kingdom Viridiplantae; phylum Streptophyta; class Magnoliopsida; order Solanales; family Solanaceae; genus Capsicum; species Capsicum baccatum. The sequence continues at coordinate 44,568,275 of CM061560.1, forward strand.
AACATTTAATTTACTGGTTTATCCTTTCTTATGTTTTTCTTGTATTGAGATATATTGGAGATATGAGTAAAAGTAGGTAACAGAAGGGATGGTGTTGATGCCTTTATTAGCGAGGATAAGCCGCTTGTAAAGTGACATCTATTTACAAGCACACCACATTTTTTTTCTTTTTCTATTATATAGAAGAAGTGGTTTCGACCCCTCGTGTAATTACCAAAAAATTTATCTACTTTCACTTAATTACATATCATGTCCTAATATATAAAGATTTCATTGTTTCATCAAGTTTAAATATTTAATATATTTTATTAATTTATATTAATTAACTATAACTACATATTAGAAGTAAAAAAAATTATTTATTTAATTGACTATCATGTTCAAAACTAATTTATTACCACAAATCACAATAATTAATAACTTAAAATATTTAAAAGACATAGAAATTTTATTGACTCTCATTATTTTAGTAATGTCACATAAATTGAGATAAAAGAAAAAGTACTGCAAATCATAATAATTAACAACTTAAAATATTTAAAAGATATATAAAAAATTTAGTTGACTCTCAAAATTGTATCGAAGCCACATAAATTGGGACACAAGGAGTAAATATATTATTTGATAATTACGTAAAAATTATTATAAATCACAATAATTAACAAGTGAAAATATTTTTTTAAAAATAGATAAAAGTTCTATTCAACTCTCAAAATTTTATCGGTGCCGCATAAATCATGAAAACATAAAAAATTATCTTAACTAATTGAAACTAAATATTTAAAGTAAATCAATTTAATTATTTTAATTGGCTTTTATATAGAAAATTAATCTTTTTATTTATTTATTTTAGTAAATTTAAATTTTAAAATTATTTTTTTCTTATATAGAAATACTAATATTTAAACTTAACTTAAAATTTTTAAATTACAAAATTAATAATTTAATTTAATAAAATAAATTTCTAATGAATATTTTCTTAGAATTTGTGTTGGGTCAATATGTATCAAGTTAAAAAGAAATAAAGAAAAATATATAGTAAAATTTTATTATTGTGAAAGATAAATATAATGCACTATCCAATAATGTTTAATAATATCATATTTTGCATATGCAAAATATAGCATCTCGTATTTAATTAATAAACTACTCCGGTGAGTTATCGATGATTACTATTAGATATGATAAAATTACATTAATTTTTATAGTAATAACATAATCAACCGTTCTTAATTAATTATTATGAGTCATATAGGTATTAAGAAAATAAATAATATTTAATAAGAAATAAAATAGACTTAAAATACGAAATTAACTCTTGATGTTTTAAATTAAATTGTCGTCTTTTCAAATGATGATTTTACTATATCACCCCTTATTATAAGTCATTTATGTATTAGAAAATTAAGAATAACAAAATGATATGTCAACATAAAATATTTGATTGACACTCAAAATTATATTAGTGTCACATAAATTGGGACGGGACAGAAGAAGATATAAAACAACATATATTATTTGAAAATGAAATTAAAAGTACTGTAAATAACAATAATTAACAAATAATTTAAAAAGTTGACTGATTTCTGCTTCAGCTGCTTCAATCGTTACTTTAATGTATCACCCGTAATTAATTATTATAAGTCACTTATGTATTGAAAAAATAATAATATTGAATCCATGATTTTACTATATCACCTATAATTAATTATTATAAGTTATTTATGTATTAAAAAATAAATAATATTTAATTAAAAAATATAAAATAAACATTTATGACATGTCTGATTCAGTTGCTTCAATCGTGATTTTATTATATCACTCCTAATTAATTATTATAAGTCATTTATATATTAAAAATTAATAATATTTAATTAAAAAAAAAAGTAAAATAGACGTTTATGACATGTCTGCTTCAGCTGCTTCAACCATAGTTTTACTAAATATCACCCTAATTAACTATTATAAGTCATTTAAGTATTAAAAAATTATTAATATTTAATAAAAATAAAATAAATATAAAAATGATAAATTAACTCTTGATATTTTAAATTAACTTGACGTTTTATATGAGGTTCACTTAAATTTTTCACAAGTATTTTTTATAGTAATTTCGTTATGTCACTTCTAATTAGTTGTTGTGAGTCATTTAAGATATTTATGTTTCGTTGCTTCAGTCGTGATTTTACCATATCACCCCTAATTAATTATTATGGTCATTTAAGCATTGTGCCACATAAGTTGAAATAGAAAAAATATTATAAATCTCAATGATCAAAAATTTAAATTATTTAAAAAATATAATTGGCTATTGTCGACACAAAACTCTGGACTAGGAGAGTAGCATATATTATTCAAAAATTACATAAAAAGTATTATAAATTACAATAGTTAACAATTTAAAATATCTAAAAATAATTTAATATGCTATATGTTTCAAAAAAATTACATGAAAAATACTAGAAATCACAATATTTAACAACTTAAAAAATTTAAAAGATATAAAATTTTTGGTCGACTCTTGAAATTATATTAGTGTCACTGAAATTGGAATAGAAGAAAAGTATTATAAATCACAATAATTAAAATCTTAAATTATTTTTAAAATATAATTGACTATCAGTGCCACAAAAATTTGGACAAAAAAGTAACGTATATTAATTTCAAAATTACATTAAAAAATATTATAAATTACAATAGTTAACAATTTAAATTATCTAAATACATATTAAAATAACATATGTTGAACTCATGCTAGATTTCGGATGAATCCTAGAAAACATATGCAATTCTTTTATTAAAAAATTTTATTTAAATATATCAAGATTAAAAAGACAAATAAATATCTTAATGTTGGGCCCGTGCTAACACGGGTCATGGTCCTCTAGTATATATAGTAAAGTAATTAAGAAATACACTATATTAATGACTAATTTTGAAACTTTTAGTCATTAATTTAAACCAAAAATAAAAAAGCACACTCATCTGCTATAGGATATTCCAAAACTAATCAATAGTATTACATCAGTAATTTAACAGCAACTTTCTTTAGACCATTGAAGAAAAGGAGGACGAAGACGAAGAAGTAGTTGGAGATGGCCAAAATTGTGCACTTTTCACCTTAGAAATACTTGTCAATACTCCTAGGGGTGTCACATCGCCGATGACCGTAACTTTCTTTGAAGCCAAATCTATATTAAATGATTTCACTCCTGCAAAATTTAATCCAAAAAACATAATTACTTTATGTTAATTGGATATATATATATAACATATCCCTAATCCATAACTAATACTATACTAACTATACAATAAATAAAATTAATAGTAACTTGCCTTCCATTTTGGATATATGTTTTCTTACTTTCCCTTCACAACCTTTGCAGTGGATTGACACCCTCAACTCCACAACCTGTCGAATATCCAAACAATAAAATTCAAGTTCTATGCACTGACGATAGATCTGTTTACATAAGTTATTTATAACGTCATTTATAGGTAAATGTTTTATGATAAGTACTAAATAATTGGTAACTAATTTGCTGTATTATGCTCAACTACACTCTTAGTGTTTGGAAAAGAAAAGAAACTTTACATTAAATGAAGTTGTTAGCAACAAAATACGAAATAAACAAAATTAAGTTTTATGCATTGTCCGTCAGTGTAAAATATATTTACACAAATAGAATTACTTATAATAAGGTTATCTTAAATAAATCTTTTATAATAAGTACTGTAACTTGATAAAATTGATAACTAACTTATTATAATATGTTCAACTATACTAAAGGTATCAAAAAGCACAAAATTAAATAAACACACCTGTTCATAGGGGCATGAACGGGTTGATTTATAGACACAGAAATCATTTGAGTAAGTTGATGAAGGTTTATAGACCGGAGATTCGACCGAACGAGTCGATGAAGATCGATACATGAGCCGCTCATTGGTACTTTTAGCCCTTAAAGGTTTGCTAGGAACCAAAGCTTTTGCATCACCAGAAATACAATTATCAGATGATGATAAGAAATCTATCAATGGAGTAGTACTATCATTTAACAAGTACCTAGAGGAACCACCTAAGTCAGCTACATCAGCTGAGCTTTTTCGACGTAATTTTTCATCGTGGCTCTTTTGATTTTTTTGATGGTAGTAATTTTTCGGATCGAATGGAAGTTGATGAGAAGAACATGGTATCGGAGTTTTGATTTTTGGTGTCCGTGGGTCACCTAATCGGTCGATTTTACGATCAATTTGATGTCTTATGCCATGACGGACCATAGTACGTTGATCCATGCTTGAACATATGGCCGTGGAAGCAGGAGAAGCACAAAAAAGATCTATGGATTTCATTTTTCGGGGCTGAGAAGATGTGGAATTAATTCAGAAAAGAAGTGGAAATTAATTGGCTAGCTATAATATTGCATAAGTTATGTAGTAGGGAAAAAGGATGGAAGGGAGAGTAATATAGGAAAGATTTTTTTGAAATGAGGGATGGGGGTGAATTCTTATAAAGTAGTGGTCGAGTAGAGTAGTACATACCGCTGTGAATTTGACGGAACTTCATAATTTTGATTTAAATTTTATAAGCTATTTTTCAAAAAATTATTAAATATTTAATTCAGAATTTAATATTATAATAAATTTAGAATCTCAATATAAATTTCAAATTCTAACGTTGCATCCAAACAATAATAAATGAATATTAAATACATATATCAAAACAAGGGAGAAATATAAGTTAGTTCTCTTTTTATGTTTTTAAAATTTAGGGTGGGGAAAAAATGGGAGAGAAAATTACACAATGTGAAATTAAAATCTTATTAATAAATTTAAAATTTAAATAGCAAAACAATTGAGCTATTAAATTTTTTCTAAAACAAAAAAGAGAGTTCAAATTGAACTAAAAAGCCAAAAAGAAAAGATGGCAACTAAGGGACCCAAAAGAATGGATGAATATCATGTAAACCTTAGGGGACACAGGATTTATCTGGACGTCTAAAGTTGTTTCTGCATTTTTTCTTTTTCTCTTCTTTTTTGTATTTTATTTAATGTTTTAAGCGGGTATTGGGTGGGGGGGAAAGCACTAGCCAAGGTTACTGTTTGAATTTTAACTTTAATTATTTTAGTTAACATCGCCCACGCATAACAAATATTTTTCGAGATAATTATTTTATAAATTAGTTGATACCAAAAAAAATGGCATACTTAATTAATAGTTAAGAATCTTAATTCATATCTTTCGGTTTGTACGCTATAATTTTCTTATGATTTTATGAAAAAAAACACGTTAAACTACATCTCGAAACTCAATAATTTTATATGAAGAACTACTAAAATTAAACTTCTTTCATATTGTTCCTTGATATGATCCACTTAACACAAGATTATACATGTTAGATACATAATCTTTTTTTCTTTTTTTTTTTAAATAAAAAGTAAACTTTTATTAATAAAAAAAGTGAGTATTACAAAGCCAGGCATAAACAGAGCTTGCCTCTCAATTAAAACTATAGAGTCTATACAATTCTGATCAATTCAGACTCCTAATATCACTAATTAAGAAAAGCAATTCAGTCTTTGAAGGTGTGGTTGTCATTTGATCACTCCTCTTCCTCTTATATGCATGTATAAGACCAACTCTCTACAAACTGCATCCATTATAAGACGATCTTATTGAAATCTAGCAGAGTTCCTATCACGACAAATACAATACACCACCATGGCAAACACACAATATGTGATTTCAGCTGCTCCACTTTTCTGCTTAGCCATTTGGTTTGTCCACTGTATTTCTACTTCTCATGTCCCAACATTGTGAAGCCCAACCACTGCACCAGTCTACTCCATATCGTTTGGTATGAGTTCTTTCAAAATAAAGATGCAAAAAGCTTTCAATAGCTCCATCACAGAATATGCAATTCAAGGATGCTTGTAAATCAATTTTTTGTAGTTGACTCTTAAATAACAAGTTTTTGTTGTAGTGCCAACCACAAATTGAAATAATGTCTAGGATGAATCTGTGGTTGCAACATTATTGCTTCTCATGGAGCTCTAGAAAGTTGAGCTAGTAATAAACAATAAGCTTTCTTTACCCGGTACACACCTTCCTTTTGTAGTTCAGCCATCCTATGAGTAAAAGAGCCTTGAAGTGAGCTCATTTTTATCAAAGTATCCCTGCACCCCATAATTTTCCTGACTACCCAAGTTACATTCTCGGGTAGGTTCATATTTGGTAGGTTCTTGTGCTTTATGTAATAAAAGAATACATATTTTTATCCATAAGGAGTACTTTTTGAATGAAATTATCCACATTGCATCATGACAGTTGCCTTGTTCCATAGCTTAATGTTGATCACATTCAATCCACCAGCAACTCTTGGGTAGCACAGATTCTCTCATGACACTAATGCCTTCATTGATAGATGCCCAACACATGTCCAGAGGAATAATCTACAAATACCTTCAATCATTTTTATTACTTTCTTGGTAAGTATAAATATCTAGGGTCAATAGGTTTGCAAAGGTGTACTCTTTCAGCATAAAAAAGCATTATTGGTGACCAACAACTGATTCTAACTGTAATATTTTTCATAAGAGGCAAGCATTGGTAGGCATTCAGTTTCTTAGTGGATAATGAAACTCCCAAGTATCTAAAGGGAAATGTGCCTTCTGCATAGCCAAGTTTCTGTATAATCTTTGTCTTCACTTCTTATGATACACTAGCAATATAAAGGGATCGGAGCTCTTATCTAAGATTGCCTGTAAACCAAATGCATCAAAAACTAAGTAGCTTTATAGAGTCAATAATTTCCTGCAAAACATAAGTAAATCATTAGCAAAACACATGTGTATCACTTTAAACATTCTATATCATGAATGGAAGTTGAAGTTCTGATTTTGTGCTAGTTAGTTCATTTCTCTTTACAAATATTTCATTGCTAATACAAACAGGTAAGGGGACATAAAATCCCCTTACCTAGTACCTTTTTTTGCCTTTAAAAGGCTTTGTTAAACCTCTATTAAGCACAAGTGGGTGTGAAACAGTTATCACACACTCCATTATTCATTGCACAAATCTTTGAGGAAACCCAAGACCAACCAGCATAGACTTTCGAAAATACCAGTCAAGTTTACCATATGCTTTTCTCAAATCTACTTTCTGGACACACCTTGGAGACATACCCTTTCTTATACATCCTTTGAATAACTCATGACTAAATATGATGTTGTCGATGATTTTTGTACCTTTAATAAATACAGACTGGGAGAAATCTATCAGACCGGAGATTACAACCTTGAGTATATTAGTCAAACTCTTTGCCACTACCTTGTATAGAGTGGAAAAACATGTTATTGGTCTAAAATCCTTCACCTGAGTTGGTGAGGCATATTTTCATAAAGTGTAATAGTAGTACAATTCCATGTCTGATCCATGGAACCAGTAAAGAAGAATTCATGGACGACATTATACATATCACTTTTAATAATTGACCAATTCTTTGTAAAAAGTTTCACCGAAAAGCCATCCACCCCTGGAGCTTTATCCATGGGTATGTCTTTTAAAAACTATCTATTTCATTCATAGTAATCTCTTGTATTAAAGAGTTGTTGGGATCTAGTCAAGCACACACCACTTTGGATAACTTCAGTGCTAGGACAAGGTAAGGAATCAACACTACTCTCTATTAGTTATTTGAAAAAAGAAACAAACTCTCCTTCAACAGCTGCTGGTTCTATCAGTTTTAGTCTCTATTATCGTATAAATGAATATAATAATATTTCAGCTAGCTCTAATTCTCAGTTGGGCATGAAAATACTTGGTATTAATATCATCATTCTTGATCTAACAAGACCTTGACTTTTGTATTTATATCTTCTTCTCCACATTGCTCCATTTATTAACTTTTGCGATAAGGCTCTTCTTCCGATCAAACAGAGTCTGACAGATAAAAAAGTGATTAATATTATCTTGCACCTACTCTAGTTGTTGTTTGGCCTAGTTGAGCTTACGGCTATAACTAGGCATCTATGTATTCAACATTTTTAGTTCAACTTTTACTAGCTTCAATTTTTGTCAGATAGCTCTGATTGTAGTCATTTTCACCTATTGGTTCCATGCTCTCTAAAGTATCCCTTTGAACCCTTCATGATTCATGATAGTAGTATACAACTTAAAGGGTTTAGAATACAAGTTCTTTTGCTTACCATACTACACCAATAGGGGAGAGTAATCAGACACACCAAAATAAAGTACATCAACTTCAATGTTAGTAAACATGCTCAGTCATGCAAGGACACTCAATGCCTGATATTTTCTACTTATACCCTTCTCTGCATGGGTTACTTGTTACTCCAAGTAAAAAAACTTTCTTTGATTCTAAAAGGAGTGAGCTGCGGATCAACAAGCAAATCTTGGAATCCTTACACCTTTATTTGAATAGTTGAATGACCAATTATATTCTCTGTACTAAGAAGATTATTGAAGTCCCCAATTATCATTCAAGGATTGTGAATTTCTAAGCCCCTTCAGATCATGCCACATATGTTCTTTCTACTGTAATTCATTCTTATCATACATAATATGACAAAAGTACTGAATTAATTAGCTGGATTCTCCACCAAATAATGAATGAACTACTCATGTACATCTAGCACTTGAACATTTAAATATTTTTCCAAAGCAATTACACCAAGCCCTATAATATTTCAATTGTTTATAATCATAGAGGGTTAAAGGTATCCCTCCCAGCAGCTTTACTCATCCCAGAAGTTCTTGGCTCAGTAATCTACATATTCAAATGAGAAATCTGTGTACTAACCTCATGCCCCTCTTGAGAGACTTCTGCACCCTGTACTGCAGTACCCTTTTGAGGTTCCACAGGTTGAGATGTTACCTGATCCTACTTCAATTCCTCCTGATGTAGGTTCTCTAGCTATTCTTCTAGTACTATTCTCTACTCTTGAATAGGGGGTTTATTTTTTCCCCTTCTTCTTGAAAGCCCTTTCTGGACTAGTCCCTCTACTGGTTGCTCTTGCACCTTTTTTCAGGAATTGACATCCTCATGACCAAGTTTAAAATAGTCATTACAAAATATAGTCTTCCACTCATAAGTAATCCTTTGTTGGATTGCTCCTGATGGCATAATTAACTCAATACTCTTAGGTAAGACCTTGGACACATTGATCTCAACAAGTACCCTTGCATATGATATCCTTTCCATTCCAACAGTTACTTTATCAGTGTACAAAGGTTTCCCCACCACATTATCTATTTTACTAAGTGCCTCGGCAGACCAGTACCACACAGGCTACCTAGGAAACTTTACCCATAGGAGAATTTTGCTAAGGCAATCCGGATTAAATTCAAAATCAATTTCCTAATATTGCAATATAAACAACTTATTTTGAAAGGTGTATGATCTTGCTTTCATAACCAGATCTCTATCCTCAATTGTATTGAATCAAAAAATCTAATATCCATCATCATGATAGAGTATTTGAGGCTTGGATACAAAGTTCAATACTAGGCCGACATAATTCTCCATTGACCGTATATATGGTGTATCTCCTATCACATAACCAATCAGTGTTGCAGCCCAGTAAGCCTCTTGCAGTTTGATGTCATCCTAATCTATCATTACCATTGATTTCCCATTGTTATGTATTTATGAGATAGATCTTAGTGATGTTTTTATCTGCAAGCTTCGATTATTTACTGCTTAGTCTTTGTATCCTTCTCAGGAAAGGTGGGTCGACGACTTTGTGGTGTAGGATTAGTAGATGTACCTACATCAAATAAATGGAGGCAACGAGGTATCACCGTTGTCTCCAAAGATATCGCTTTCTCCTTTAGTTTCGCAAGGTTGTCACCTTCATCCTCAAGTTCACTGACTTTTTCAATAGCTTGGAATTGAGCTAGGAGAAAACTCCCAAATGTAATCGAAGCTAAATTTTTTGGATTCCTCTAACTGGTATCATCATAATCTTCGTCATCACTATTTGGGGATGCCTTTGTCGTCGTCTTGACATTGGCGCAAGATAGCTTACCTTGGCTTAACGTGCGCCGAGAGCATTTAGCTTAAGGTACGACCCCTCTAACTTTTCTCTAATCTTCTTTTAAAAGTGTTTTATTTCTTTTGCTAAATTATGTGCAAGTTAAAATATGAGAAACAACAAAAACATGTTAATAATAATACAAAGCAAATACAATTTATCTATTTTCTAACCAAATAGAAACAAAATTATAAAATCGTAAAAATAATGATGAAGAACATCAATATTAATATTCCAACAAACAACTCGTTAAATTTTTTTATCAATATTTTAAAATTATTTTAATTATCTAAGGATAAAGGACTAATAGTAATAAAATAATAAATAATGAATATTATTTAACTCTTGAGGAGTGATAAAAATTATTATAGGGTAATTATCACTACAAGAAAGTATAAAATTGGTAACAACTTTTTGCCAACAAGCAAAATATCATTGTCAAATTTAATAAATGATAACAACTTAATTTTATTGTTGGCATAGAATGAAACTTTTACAAACTAATTTTTTTTTTTTGCCAAATTTTTTAATCTCGTTATCAAATATCATGGATTAATAAAATAATTTAAAATATAAATATGCTTGCAACAATATATTTTTATTGTTGCTAAAAGTATTTTTGGTTGTTGCTAAAATATTTAAATTTTTCACTATTTTATTTATTTTTGGCTAATAAAAATAAAATAACTATCCTTTCTCAAATTTTAGCAAAAGTATAAGCGGAAATTGTTTTTCTCATTTTTTTCCTTTTTACTCAATTTTCCTTCCTTACTTTCATTCAGTTTAGGTTTTCTCTTTTACTTCTCCTTCAGAATTCCATCAGCGTGCCAGTTAGAGCTTTGAATGACTTGGTTTCCTACAAAAGAAATTAAGGCTTCAATTGGTAAGTTTCTTCCATTCTAATTTAAATTGCTTCTGAAAGATCGCTTTCAATTAATTTTCTTATACCATTCATTCAAATTTGTAGGAACAAGTTGGACCCATGTGGGCAAATAATTCTTTCATGCGTTTCAATTTTGTATCTATTTTTTCTTTGTTATTGTCATTTTGTTTTGTTTTTTTTCTTCTTGTGATTAATTATTTGCCTGTTAATCCTAGTAATTTTTTATGTGGGTTATAATGTTTGACTGGAGATGAATGTTGGGTTGTTTCATATGATTTAAAAGCTAGAGGATTCATATTTCTATATTAGTTATAGAAACTACAGTTGAATATGGGATAAGAAGTTTCTGTTCTTTAAATTATAGTATTTGGATGTGGAGTGTGGGGGAGAGGGGGGTTGGGAGTATGAATTGGAACCCTTGCTGGATCTATTTATTTTTTTGTTTTAGTTTTGATTATTGATAATGTTAAAAGTGTCTTGAGGTTGTGTTCTATCGAGAGTAGCCTCTTTACCGCACCTCTAAGGTCAAGGTAAGATCCGTGTGTATTCTACCCTCTTTTATTGTGAAATTACACCGCTATGTTATCATTGTTAATTTAATATTAAAAGTATAATTTTCATTGTTGTCCTCCTCAAGGATGATTGAGACAGGTACACCCAAAGGTCAATGCCCACATACATTTCTAGGAGATCTAATGAAGGCCATCAGGGCATGAGTCATCAAAACCGAATTCTATTAGAGCACATTTTGAGAAGATGATTCTGATATTATGCGGCACTGTTTGTTTTACTTTGAAAGCTTAGGATAGAGGGCCTAAATTCAAGGATGATGTTTGGTCGTGGCTTGGTGGTTTTGAGAATGTCGATATTGATATCTCTGTTGTTTATGGTGTTATGCCTCTTTAAGATTATTGAGCTGCTACGCCTGTCGATAACAGAAATGCTAACCTGATCTTATCTCCTTTTTTTGCTGTTGGAGTTAGCTTGGTAATTTTCTCATATTTTTTACTTTATCTATGTTGCATTCAGAATTTAGTGATTTAAAGAAATTCACGTTGGTTTCATGATGCCTCCGAAGGGTATGATATTTTTTAAGTATATTGCATGTACTAATTTTGTGTTCCTTTTCATTTTGTCTCTACTTATTGAAACTATATCCATATGAAGTACCAGTTGGTTTATAATAAATTTCATTATGATGGATTCCTGAATAAAGTGAAATATGTAATCGGTTCAAAATTGTTTATGCCGATTTAGTTTGGATTGAGGCTTAGTTTATTGATTCCACTTGTTTAGTTAAGAATCAAAAGTTATACAATAAGGATTCAAGTTGATTTTTGGATGCCTTTATGAAGATTATGACATTCTACGTGTATATTGTACTCATTGAGTTTATTTATTTTTGTTTTCACTTGCTTACTTGAATTCTATCTGTGAACTTATAAGGTTATTGGCCAGAGATGTACTTTTTTTTTTTTGTTTCTCAATGTTTTATTTTGAAAATTTGTGTTTGTAGAGTCACTATACCATATAGAAAATAGAGAGTTTTTGGAGCCAAGTAAATTTTTCCTTAAGAATTATTGTTATGATTTATCACTCCCACGTTAATATTCACTCAAAAGCTTAAAATTCATAATAACAATGACTGCCAGATAAGAGTGAACATGTAGGGGATTCATATATCAGCTAGTTTGGGATTGAGGGTTGTTGATTGATTCCACTTGCTTAGTTAAAATCAGCATAGATTAAGCAATTTTCTTTTTTAAGTATTATTCTACGGGCAAATCTTAGTCCCTTGAATCTCTATGTTTAGTATATGAGTCAAGTAAAATGAAATGCAGGAGTAGGCACTTGAATCACAAATCAAACATTATTATCATTGATAGATTTTTATTTCTTACCAGGTTCTTCATTCAAAGAACACCTTTGCATCAACTGTAGATTTCAATTATTGCTACTTGGAGATTGATGCTCCAAAATGTATTCTCCTTCTTAACATTGATTATTCTTTTGTAAGATTGGTGTACTTTTTATTGAGATGGAATAGAAATAATAAGTCGAGAAACAAAGAGATTATGTACGACTAGTTAGTGTTACTGATATTTTATTAAGCTTTTCCTTTGACATTTTAAAATAAAATAAGAATACTAGACTGTAAAATTCACTAATACGCAGTAGTGGTCTTCATTTGGAGGAGGTTGGGGATGTTGTATTGTTGGACACTTGAATTTTTGTTTTTGTTTTTGAGAATGTTAAGGTTGTATAAATAATTGAGAGTTTGTTGAAAACAACCTCTCTATCTCCATAAGGTAGGGATAAAATTTGCGTACACTTTACCCTTAGCTTTTCATACCCCACACTTATAGAAATTTATTATATTGTGTTGTATTAGAAACACCCAAACCTTGTGTAAAAAAATATTTGTACATAGGAGAAAAGAAAGTAAAAGAGAATAAAGGAATAGCTAATATGATTTTATAACCATATACACTATTTATAGTCAGTAGTTAACTCTCTTCTTATGTCTCATGATGCATAGTCTGGTTTAATGATTTCTTAGCTTTAGCTTGGTTATAAAGTTATTGTTAAATAATTCGTTAGCATTTAATTTTTTTTATTTTGATCAACATGTGTACTTTATAGCTTCCTTTTATTAAAATGCAATTTTATTATCTTCTTTTGTAGGATGAACACGAGTTGACTAATAGCATGGTTGGCAATACACTTCATTATTTAACAAACAAGTTCTCCGAAGATGATTTGTTATTGGGCTACTATTAAATTATAGTTTATGAGCCTCTATTTAATGTTTTTATTTTTTTGGTTAAGTAGCAACATATTTTTTCACAAGTATTTAGTTTTTGAAGTTAAGGAAGTATTTAGTACATCAATTTTTTGTACTAGTACTATGTACTAACCTTTGAAAATATATTTATGTATACATTCATGAATTTTTTAGGAGTGAATTATGTATGTACCAATTATTTAGAAGTTGCGTAATAAAATATTGTTTATATATAAGCTTAAATAATAATATTGTTGGAAAAAATAATGTTATGGCCATAAATAATAATAATTATTGTCAAAATTATTTAAAACAAATTATTAATTACGCACCCTTCCTATCATTCTTTTGCAACAATTAATGTCGTTGGGAAAAATTTAATTTCCTTGCAACAATAATTTTGATTGCTAAATATTTTCATAAGCCACAATTATGTTACCTTTTACCAACGAAATATGATTTCTGGCAACAATATATGTTGTTGCATTAACTCAACCTTTGGCAACAATATAAAATGTTGTTGCTTAAACTTTTCGCATCGGTTGTTATTGCAACAACATGCAACAATTTTTTTTTTGTTGCTAAAAATATTTTTGGCAACAATATTCAATATATGACAACAAAAAAAATTGTTGGCCAATGTATTCTTTCTTGTATATAGAGACCTAATGAGGTAGTTTTTAGACTTTTCAATTTTAGCATGTATTTTTTTTTAAAAAAAAAATCACCTTAAATTTTAAAAAGAGCATCAATTTAAATAAAGAGGACCAAAAATAAAATTGGACTCCTACTATATAAGAGGTGTCACATCACTTCTCTAAACAACAAAAATATGTCAATAATAATACAAAGTAAATAACAACTTATCCATTTTCTAACCAGGTAGAAAACAAAATTACAAACTCACAATAATAATATTGAAGAACATCGATATTAATATTCCAACAAACAACTCACTGTAAAATTATGTCCCTATTTTAAAATTATTTTAATTAACAAAGAATAAAAAATTAATTGTGATTAAATAATAAATAGTGAATATCATTAAATTCTTGATGATTTATAAAAATCATTGAAAACAATTATCTAGAGACCTAATGAAGTAGTTTTTAGACTTCCAATTGTAGCATGTATTTCTTTAAAAAAAATCTCACCATTAATTTGAGAAAGAGCATCAATTTAGAAAAAGAGGACAAAAAAAAAAAGGAATAGTAGGACTGCTATTTAAGTTGTACTTATATTCTTAAATACTTATTACTTTAATCCGTTAAGAATAGTTTGAACAAAATATTCCTATTATACTTTTGTTCAGTAAATATAACTAAAATTACATAAATACACTATTTATGTTTCCAATATTACAAAAAATCTCAACTCCTTAAACATTTACAAAAATTTCAACATATACACAGAATGCTATATATATGTTGGCTATGTTATGTATATTAATAGAGAGAGAGTAAAGTAATTGAAAAAGAGGGAGAGAGTGTAATTATTTTCAAAAGAATTGATATTTATGTTATTTATACTAAATATAATTATTATTAATTTTAAAAAAGGTATAAAATTTAATCAGGAATATATTAATTAAATTGCTTTTAATTTTATAAAAATAAGGAATTTATTAAGGGGTGTACCCAATGCAGATGGAACAAATAAAAAGGAATAAATAGAGGGAGTAGTGTATAATCTTTAATGGACTCGAGAAAGAATTTGAAATGAGCAGCTAACGTTAAAATATCAATAAAGTGAAATAATATACTAACTTGATATGTTACTAATTGTTAAGCAGACAAATAAAAATAAAAATTTATTTTTAATATAATAGATAAATATAAATAAACGGAGAAGCACGTATTAGAATTAAGTAAACTCACTGTGTAGAACTTTTAAAATTGTCTGTGTATAATTAAAGTTAATTACTTCCTCCATCTCAAATTACCCGTCTCAAATTGAGATGACATATTAATTAAAAAAAATAATTAATAACATGGTTGGTTTACCATAGTGCCCCTATTAAATGATGTTTATATTTTAATTTGAAGAAAAAATAATTAGTGCAAAGGGTAAAACATGAAGAAGAAAAAATTATCTCTTCCTGATTAATGAAAAATAACAAGTAAAATGGGAAATTAAATTAAAAAATTTGGAACAAAAATTTGAGACGGAGGAAGTAAATTTTTTTCTACTTTTGTGACCTTTGAGGTGTGAATGATTAGGAGCATTAGTAGCAGCAAATGTAGGAAAACTTGAAGACTAATTAAATAGCAGACCATATTATTACCATATCATTGCCCACAAAACTTGACTGTTAGGAAATTTTCATAGATGATAGGCATGGAAAGTCATATGATCAAGCTAACCGAAAGTAGCCTTTTCTTGTCTTCTTTGATTTTTGTTCCTCACCAGTAGAATCGTATCGATTCTTTCTTTGATTTTAACTTGATATGAGATTTAAAAAATTAAAAAAACTTTAAATTTATTGCATTAAAAGGAAAGATGTATAGAATATATCAAAATGTGTTTTAATTCTGTAATCTTAAATTTATCATATAAAAAGATGAAACTAAAGAGTTGTCAAAAAAAAAGAAGAGAGACATTTTTTATTAAGTAAATTTTTTTTAAAAAAATAAATTGAAACTGAGGAATTACTGATGAGGTAATTTGGGAGTTGGTGAAAGATGATTTATTCATACATCAAATTTTACATCATTTGTATCATGTTTTATAGTAATTTTTGAGGTGTATAAAATTCAACATATGAAGTACGATATTTGATTAGTAATTTAGAATCTTGCATAGCATACATGTGTTTGATTTATGAGAAAATTCGTGTATTATTTTGCGTATGATAAAAAATAAAATAATTAATATACAAATAATTAAATTTTACAAAACTAAATTCTACATTACTAATTCTTGTGTGTATGAATAACACATTGGGATGACTGAATTGACGTGCAGGTAGCAGCTCATAATATAAACTATTGATCGATTCCCTTACTACATATGAGCTTGTCGCATTGAACTTGTCTAGTGTAGTTTATATCTCCTGTGTAATTTGTAAATTCTTGCACAAAAACAAATTTACCTCGCATGCACCCAAAGGATAGCACCTGCCGATTTCTCCGAGGTTTCAAAAAGAAAAGGCTTAATACATAATCATGTCCTTTTACTTGGCTTTTGAATGTGCATAGACACTTAAACTTGCATAAAGTTGAACAAGTAGACACATTGTCATATGTGATATAATACACATAAGATACCGAGTAAGAAATGAATTAGCCACGTAGGAGGTCACGTAAGATGTCAGGAGTAGGACATGAATTAACCATATAAAAGGCCACGTAAGATGCCACATAGAACGAATGTATCTTCTTGTTTAACTTTATGCTAATTTTCATTGTCTACTAATGCATACTTAAAATTGAAGAATATAAACAAAAATTAAAGTCAAACTAAAAAACACATTTGTATATTATGTGGAAGGAAATATCTATATAGCAATACATGCGTCCTTGTACCTGGATAACATAAACACCCAAACATGTACAGCATACACGGCACACGTGGAATTTAATACTATGTACTATCATTAGAGATTCCCTTGCATAGCTTTTCTTGAATTCCAAACATTCTGATTTTCTGCCATAGAAAACGAACCAAAAATATAAATTATACTCTCTTGTTATGGGAAAAGTTAGATATAAAGCTTATATTATCTGAATAGATTTTTGGAGAAAAAAAGTTAGTAGGCAAAAGATACTAGATTTGGGACCAAAATTCTGGAGTATAATTGGATGCAGACAAAGCAAGAGTCAATTAATTGCGGAGAAAGTTAAATATTAAGACCAACTAAGATGAGTTAATGCAGGATTTAAACAAGTAATAACAAAACCAATTGGGGTTCACGTGATAAAGTGTTTATTTCAAGATTTCTCTCTAATTAAATTAATTAATTATTCGACCTCACTGGTCCCGTTTTACTAATCATATCATATACATCCTTCATCCATTTTACTTCCTCCGTTTCGTTTTACTTAACTTTCTTTCTAAAAATATTTGTTCCAATTTAGTTATTCCTTTAATAAAATCAAGAAAATTTTATTATGTTCTTCGAATAATATCCTTAGCATTAAATGACTAATTAAGATGTATATACTCAAATTTATATTTTCAAAGCATAATTAATAAGACTAATTTGATAAAATAAAACTCCTAATAAATATTTTCTTAAGAAGTGTGCCGAGTTCATAAGGGTCAATTAATACGAAACAGAGAGTAGATTATTTGTCATGTTTTTTATCCTATATGATTCTTAAAAAGATGGTAATTAAAAAAGTATTTAAGTATTTTTTGTTATTTATGTCTTAACATATAATCTCTTTTCATTGAATATTTACTTTTTTTAGGTGTTTGTAGTCCTTAAGAATAATTATAATTAAGAATAAAATTTTAAAAATAATTAATTTTATCTAAAACTTTTGGGATTAATATTTTTTAGAAATCATCAGAGTTAATTTGAGACAGAGAAAAAGATATTCTATTGTAAAAAAACACTAATATTTTTGGAGTCTTGATATTGATATCGACTGTTTTTTTTTTATAACAATGATATTTGATTTGCGCATGTCAATTAACTTTACAAGACACCTTCTATAAATAATATATATCAAATAACTCTATCAAGTAAATTGAAACATATAAGAAAAAATCAGTTAGTATTTTTATTTCTATTAGAAATTAAACCTAAATCTTATGATGGTGAGCCAACTGCACCCTTTGAATGACCAATATTATTTTGTTGAGTATCACACAAATGGTTACTTTTGCCACGACTATATACTCCATATACTTAGTCTTCGATACTAAATTATTACAACTTTTCTCATCATGGTGGCATTTCTTGAAATAGTAGGCTTAGACGGGCTAAATTGTGAAAAACATTAGTGTTTTAATTAACTGTTTTACAATCTTAACAAATGAGTAAATTATTATTTATAAATAAGGTATCAAAATATTCTAGTGAACGATATTATAACTCGTACATATCTATATTCCATTTACTGATAAATGATAGTAATTAATTACATGTTATTATAAAAACATAAGTTTATAAAGATTCACTAGTCTAACCAATAAAAGTAACGAGCTATTTCGTAACATAATTCTCCCACATGATACATATAATCTCTTCTTGTCGGGCATGTGTTTTTTTCTTTGTAAAATTTAAAATCATGAATATCATTTGAAAAAACATAAAATTATGACTCAAGTGTAAAGTATTAAAAAAAAAATATTGAAATTTTATTCAAACAACATAAACAAACACTTATTTTAATTTAAAATTTTAATTTGAACTCCAAATTACATGTTCAAACGCCTACTTTATTCAGAAAAAGTATTCAGAGATTTTGAGATAATGAGTAAATAAATCATCCAAAGCAATAGAAAATTTTGTATTATCAACTATTTTCCACAAATCTCAAACAGATCAACTAAAATAGCCTTTCCAAATAGCAAAACACATATATTATTCTGGATCAAAATGTCAAATGCACAAGTTTTAGTCAAGACTTTGGAGTAAATTAATCCCATTAGTGCTAGACCACATGCAATTTATCAAGAATTTTTACTTATAGACATTATTTAACAATCTTTAAAAAGTGAATATACTGCTAATATACCCCTATTTAACTTTATGGCTAGAAAATGGCTGTAATGATTATATACTTGCAAAAATGGGGCTAATGTGTTTTTCTTTGGTAGGTCCAATCTCCTTTAAATTAAAAATTTAAGTGGATATTAAAGTTTGGTATCATAATTCATTCTGAGATTACTTAGTGATTAGCATTACAATAATTTTAACAAAGTTGACTATGTGATCCCTTTTTTTTTTTAACTAACCAGAGTTTAAAAAATATTGATTTTGGGTCCATACAGTCATGATTAATATAAAGTTTTGTACTTACTCCCCCGTCTCAAATTATTCCTCCCAAATTGATATGACACATTAATTAAGAAAATAATTAATAACATGACTGATTTACCATAGTGCCTTTATTAAATGATGTTTACATTTTAATTTGAAAAAAAAGTAATTAATGCAAAGGGTAAAACATGAAGAAAAAAATTTGTCTCTTCTTAATTAACAAAAAAAGATAAGTAAAATGGAAAATCAAATTAGAAAATTTGGGACGGGTAATTTGTGTTGGGTTATTGGGTCTTTTTCTCTTCCAATGTGGATAAATGAAGCTCAATTTGAACCAATCCACTTTTGCCCATAGGCCCAGTACTATGGGGCATATATATTGATCTTTTTAGGTCTTATTCACTATCACAAAAAGAGAGTTTTCAGCAGCCAAAGAGAGAAAAAGCTAATTTTCGCACCTAAATTTCAGCCACAGCTGTCAACTTCAAATTGCGATTCCCACTTCGTTTCTTGTCCGATTGAGCTGATTTTTGGAATGTTTGTTTCTCTCATCTCAATTTTTGACTAGGAACTAACGGATCTTGATTTGGTGGCCTGTAGCTCCTGTTCTTCATTCCCGAATAGTAGCTGCATTTTTTGTGCTTTCACTCCTTTATTTCTCTAGTGTTTGGTGTTGTGGTTTATGTATTATTTATTGTTGTTTGGCACTTGTTTTGTGGTTATTTTGGAGAACAATATTGTAACTATTTGGTGATTATAGCGGAGGTTTGATCCCGTAGTTTTTACTCTTCACACTGAAGGGTTTTCCACGTAAATTTGGTGTCTTGTGTGATTGCCTTTATTCTTGACCTTTCGTATTTGTGTGTCAATTCATTTGCTACCATATTACTTTGCTTTTCTTGGTTTTCTTGTCTCCTCTTAGTTCAAATTGGAAGGTAAAGTTTAGACTTGGGTATTCTTCTGCTGCTACCCTGTCGGGCTCGTTCATAGTGCCCCTGTCTTTCCCAACAAAATAGTATCAGAGTCAGGTTGTTATTGATTGTTGATTTGAATGATGGAGACAAATATGAGCAAGATGGTGTGTTTGAAAGGTAGTAACTATCATACTTGGAAAGGCAAGATGAAAGATCTTCTATTTGTCAAGAAAATACATCTACCTGTGTTTGCGTCTACTAAATCTCAATCCATGACAGATGAAGATTGGGAATTTGAGCACTTACAGGTTTTTGGTTATATCAGACAATGGGTTGAAGATAATGTTAGAAATCATATTGTGAATGAGACACATGCCAGAAGTTTGTGGGACAAGCTCGAGACACTTTATGCTTCGAAGATTGGCAATAACAGGTTGTTCCTGCTTAAGCAATTAATGAATATCAGGTATAAAAAGGGCAATCCTATTTCTGATCATATAAATGATTTTCAGGGTGTCCTTGACCAGCTGTCCGGAATAGGTGTAATGATCGATGAAGAAATTTAAGGACTTTGGCTTCTTAATACTCTGCCAGACTCTTGGAATACTCTTCGAGTTTCTTTGACTAATTCTGCTCCCGGTGGTGTTGTAACTATGGAATATGTTAAGAGTGGTGTCTTGATTGAAGAGATGAGAAGAAGATCTCAGGCCGCATCTTCTTTATCTTCATACTCTGATGTTTTTTTTACTGAAAAGAGAGGGAGAAACAAGTCCAGAGGTCTGAATGATAGAGGTAAAATTAGAAGCAAGTCGAGGTCCAAATTGAAGAATGTTACATGTGACTATTGCAACAACAAAAACATATCATAAAATATTATTACAAACATAAGAGAGATATGAGATGGCAAAAGAACGAAGACAATAATGAAAATCATGTAGCAGTTGTTGCTAATGATGATCTTCTTATTGATTGTGGTGAGAATGACATCAATCTTGTTCGTGATGAGTCTAGCTGGTTTGTGGATTCTGGTGCTACTTCTCATGTTACTCCAAAGAAGGAATTATTTTCTTCTTATACTCCAGGTAATTTTGGAATGTTGAAAATGGGCAATAATGATGAAGTTAAAGTACTTGGCATTGGCACTGTTTGTCTGGAAAGTAACAATGGTTCCAAACTAGTTCTCAATAATGTCAAGCATGCTCCAGATGTTCGCTTGAATTTGATTTTTGTAAGGAACCTTGATGATGAGGGTTATGTTAACACCCTTGGTGCTGGCTAATGGAAGCTTACTAGAGGTTCGATGATTGTGGCTCGAGGTGACAAGTTGTCTAACTTTTACATATTTCAGGGCTCTACTTCTAGAGGCTTGATAAACTTGGTGGAGAATGATACTTCATCAGAGTTATAACATAGAAGGTTGAGTCATATGAGTGAGAAGGGGATTGATAGTTTGGCTAAGAAAAATTTGCTTTCTGGAGTGAAACAAGCAAAGTTGAAGAAGTGTATTCATTGCTTAGCCGGTAAACAGAAAAGAGTTTCTTTTCAGAGTCATCCGCTTTTAAGAAAGCTTGATTTGCTGTAGTTGGTGCATTTTGATTTGTGTGATCCTTTTAGAGTAAGGTTTCATGGTGGTGCCCTTTACTTTGTGACTTTTATTGATGATCATTCTCGCAAACTTTGGGTATTTCCTTTAAAGTCTAAGGATCAAATACTTGATGTTTTCAAAGATTTTTAGGCCTTGGTTGAGAGACAGATAGGGAAGAAATTGAAATGCATCCGTTCAGATAATGGTGGTGAGTATATTGGTCCTTTTCATAGATATTGCAGAGAGTAGGGTATTCGGCATCAAAAAACTCCTCTAAAAACTCATTAGTTGAATGGTTTAGCAGAGAGGATGAACAGAACTCTAGTTAAGAGGGTTAGATGTATGCTTTCAGATGCTAAGCTGCCAGATTCTTTTTGGGCAAAAGCACTTAATACTGCTGCTTATGTTATCAATTCATCTCCTACTGTTGCTTTGGATGGTGTTGTACCTAACAAAGTTTGGTCTGGTAAGAATGTTTCTTATGATCATCTTAGAGTCTTTGGGTATAAAGCTTTTGTGCATGTTCCTAAGGATGAAAGGTCAAAGTTGGATGTTAAAACTAGGCAGTGTATCTTCATTAGTTATGGTCAAGATGAATTTGGCTATCATTTCTATAATCTAGGTGAGAAGAAACTTGTTAGAAGCCGTGATGTTGTATTCTTTGAAGACCAAACAATTAAAAATTTTGACAAACTGAGAAGGTTGATTCTCAGAGTAGTGAGAGTCTAGTTAATGTTGATCCAGTTCCTTTGACTACTACTCCCGAAGAAAATCTTCATGATAATGAAAATCAAGTTGATAATGAAGATGATGATCATGTTCAAAATGATCAGCATGATGTTGTCGATGCTCCAGTGCAAGTTGATATGGTTGATCAGCAACCAGTTGTTGATGTTCCAGAGAGTTCTCTCAGACGATCTACTAGAGAGGGAATACCTTCATCTCGTTATTCTCCCAATGAGTATGTACTCTTGACTGACGGGGGAGAACCTGAGAGTCTTGATAAGGCCATGGAAAGTGAAGAAAAAGAAAAATAGTTTGATGCTATGGAAGATGAAGTAAAATCTTTGCATGATAATCATACCTTTGATTTGGTTAAGCTACCTAAAGACAGAAAAGCTATGAAAAATAGGTGGGTATTTCGGGTGAAGCATGAAGATGGTAACCCAGTTCCACGGTACAAGGCTAGATTGGTTGTGAAGGGATTTGACCAGAAAAAGGGAGTTGATTTTGATGATATATTCTCTCAAGTTATGAAGATGTCATCCATTCGTGTGGTTCTAGGCTTAGCTGCAAGTCTAGATTTAGAGGTTGAGCAAATGAATGTTAAAACTGCTTTTCTCCATGGTGACTTAGATGAAGAAATTTATATGTTTTGAAGTCAAGGAAAAAGATAATTATGTTTGCAAATTGAAGAAGAGCTTGTATGGTTTGAAACAAGTTCCTAGGCAGTGGTAAAGTTCGATTCCTTTATGAGTCAGCGGGGCTTCAAGAAAACTACTTCAGACCATTGTGTTTTTGTACAAAAATTCTTGATGATGACTTTATTATTGTGTTGTTTTATGTTAATGACATGCTTGTTGTTGGTCATAATGCTTATAGGATTCAAAAGTTGAAACAAGAGTTGAGTAAGTCTTTTTCTGTGAAAGACTTAGGACCAACAAAGCAGATTCTTAGCATGCATATTGTCCGTGACAAAAAGGTTAAGAAGTTGTGGTTATCACAAGAGAAGTACATTTAGAAAGTACTTCGAAGGTTTAACATGGACAAGGCTAAGGTTGTTAGTACACCTTTAGTTATGCACTTCAAGTTGAGCAAGAAGCAGTATCCTTCCAGTGATGATGAGAAGGAAGATATGAAGAAAGTTTCTTATGCTTCAACTGCTGGTAGTTTGATGTATGCAATGGTTTGCACAAGACCGGATATTTCTCATGTTGTTGGTGTTGTTAGTCGTTTTCTTTCTAATCCGGGAAGAGAACATTAGAATGTTGTGAAGTGGATTATGAGATATCTTTGTGGCACTTCTAGTCTGAGTTTGTGTTTTGGTACAGGAAAGCCTAGTCTTTGTGGTTATACTGATTCGGATATGGCCGGTGATGTTGATACTTGCAAGTCTACTTTAAGGTATTTGGTTACTTTTGCAGGGGGAGCTGTGTCTTGGCAATCTAGGTTGCAAAAATGTGTTGCTCTATCTACTACAGAAGTTGAGCTTATTGCTGTCGTTGAAGCTTGTAAAGAATTGCTTTGGATGAAGAGATTCTTGAGGGAACTTTGTTATGCTCAAGAGAGGTATGTGCTTCATTGCGACAGTCAAAGTGCCATACATCTTGGCAAGAATTCTACATTTCATGATCGGTCTAAACACATTGATGTGAGAAATTATTGGATTCGGGATGTGTTGGATTTTAAGTTGCTTAAACTTGAGAAGATTAATACGGATGATAATGGTTCCGACATAATGACTAAAGTTTTTCCAAGAGGAAAGTTTGAAGATTGTTGCATGATCGTCGGGATGACGGTCTCCTCCACATAGTTGGGAGGGGGAGAATTATTGGGTTATTGGGTCTTTTTCCCTTCCTATGTGGATAAATAAAGTCCAATTTGGACCAACCCACTTTTGACCATAGGCCCATTACTATGGGGCATGTATATTGATCTTTTTAGGTCTTATTCACTATCACAAAAAGAGAGTTTTCAGCAACCAAAGAGAGAAAAAAACTGATTTTTGCACCTAAATTTCAGCCACAGCTGTCAACTTCAAATTGTGATTCCCACTTCGTTTCTTGTCCGATTGAGCTGATTTTTGGACTGCTTGTTTCTCTCATATCAATCTTTGATTAGGAACTGACGGAGCTTGATTTGGTGGCCTGTAACTCCTGTTCTTCATTTCTGAATAGTAGCTGCATTTTTTGTGCTTTCACTCCTTTATTTCTCTAGTGTTTGGTGCTGTGGTTTATGTATTGTTTCTTGTTGTTTGGCACTTGTTTTGTGGCCATTTTGGAGAACAATATTGTAACTATTTGGTGATTATAATGGAGGTTTGGTCCCGTGGGTTTTTACTCTTCATACCAAAGGGTTTTCCACGTAAATTTAGTGTCTTGTATGATTGCCTTTGTTCTTGCCCTATCGTATTTGTGTGGCAATTCACTTGCTGTCATATTACTTTATTTTGCTTGATTTTCTTGTCTCCTCTTAGTTCAAATTGGAAGGTAAAGTTTAGACTTGGGTATTCTTCCGCTGCTATCCTGTCGGGCTCTTTCATAGTGCCCCCCGTCTTTCCCAATGATTTGGGACGGAGGGAGTATTAAAAAGTAAGACTTTTTTTTCCTTTCCTTCGTCAGAAAGTGAAAAACGAAAAAATTAACTATTGGAAAACAAAAAAGGTGCAAGTTAGAGTTAGGTTTAAAGATATACATCAACAATAATAAAAATATATTTAGTGTAATCCTACAAATAAAATGTGGAAAAGGATGATTTACACAATCTTACTCTTATTAAAATAATGAGGTTTCCGATGGATCCTCCTTCGATCGACTCAAGTAAAACATATCAAAATTAGTATAAAAAAAAATTGTGAAGAAATCACGTAAAAAATAATAAAGAAAAAAATAATAGCAATAATAAATATAATATGACAATGAAAGCAAAAAAAAAATACCATGCAATAATAATTGAAGAATAAAATGGTAGGAGAGTATATCTTACTAGCTACACAAATATAATTTATAATTCATAACTATGATGAACAATTGAATAGGTTGATCACACCAACAAGGATTGTGGTGTAGTGGTGGAACTACTTCGCCCTTAATTAGAGGTCTCGAGTTCGAGTCCTAGATATGGAGAAAATTCTATTGGAAGCGTCATCCTCAATAGATCCTACAGTGCACGATTCGAATTAGTCGGGCCTCCAATGCGAGTACCAAACACCAGGAGAAAAATCAAAAAAAAAAAAAAAAAAGGAACATCAGTAAAATTGTCAAACAGTTAATTCTTAAAAGATATTAATCTAAAATCTCTTCTTGATGGAAAACAGGATTAATTAACAAAGGATTTCTTGAATTATATACTGCCAAATTAAAAGGGTGTTTGGATGAACTCAAAAGTTGGTTAAAAGCTTTTAAGTCATTTTTTGCTTTTTGAAGTTTTTGATAATTTTAAAAATTGTTTTAAAAAAGTTAAAATTTGCTTTTTTAAAGTCAAAAGCTAAAAGTAATTTTTTTTTTATTTTTTATTTTTGACTTATAAGTCATTATAGGTTAATCAAATAAAAGACATTTTTATTTCTTATATTCTCCCATATTTTAAAATTATCCTCGTGTAGCCCTAAAATATAGTTCTCTTTTACTATAACTCATTTCTTCTTGCTTTGAAAAATGAGTGGCCAGCTGTCCTCTCTCA
This sequence comes from Capsicum baccatum var. pendulum, assembly GCA_030864225.1. Taxonomy (NCBI): domain Eukaryota; kingdom Viridiplantae; phylum Streptophyta; class Magnoliopsida; order Solanales; family Solanaceae; genus Capsicum; species Capsicum baccatum. The sequence goes on from CM061560.1 coordinate 44,594,831, forward strand.
AATTATTGCATTTTCCTTCAAGATTCTGCGATAAGTTCGCTCAATCTTTATGTTTTCTTTCTATTTTTGAATTTTCGTCTTCTTTTTTGTAGTTTATCTTCATTTTGTATCTTTATTTTTTAAAATAGGTCGCATTTCAGCTCCAATAAATGATATTTCTTAGCAATTATTGTTTTAGTAGTCGATAAGTGCGATATTGGCTGTAAATATTAAAAGAATTGGATGTTGATACTTATCTGTGTGACTAGGTAAAAATATAGTAATTTCATTAATAAATAGTATTCTAGATAAATTTCATTTGCTGAAGTTGAATGGAGATAGATACTAGTGAAGGAACAGTAAGCTCTCAGACACAGAGGGTTGATTCAGTCAGATTCGGACCCAAACCCAGACCCAACTCGTTCCTGATGACATGTAGATTGTTCAGCTTTGTTACTGCTGTGGCCGCTATTCTCTGCATTGTTGTTAATGTTTACTCTGTTGTTCGATCCTTTAAGCATGGATATGATGTAAGCCCTAATGTGTTTCATGTTCAGCGTATGTATGTATTTTTAATGATGAATATTTTGTAGGTGTTTGATGAAATTTTTCAATGTTATGCTATGGTGATATGTATTTTTAATGGTGAATATTTTGTAGGTATTTGATGAAATTTTTCAATGTTATGCTATAGTGATTGCGCTTATTGTGGTGGTTGCGGAGATTGAGTGGAAATTTTTCATCGAGTTTTGAAAGGTGAGTTGTCAAGTTTTGATTTTTTTTCTTAAGATCACCGATTTTTTTGTTTGATGATTATCCACAATCTATGAAACATTTGTTGAAAAATATAAAAAAGAAATAGAAAAATATATAATACAAGGTATTGTTCTATTTTTCAAGTTACCACAATAGACTTGCTAGTATCAGATGCTTATCGAGGTAAAATAACTTAATGAAATAATGTAAAAAATTTATACATAATATTGTATATAACTTAAATTCATGTATTGATAACCTCAAGCTAATACATTGGACATAACACATTTTCAAGATACTTTGACATGCATTTCTCCCAGTTGCATTAATGTACAACATTACTCTTCATAGGCTCTATTTTATATTTTGGAGTTAAACTTTCGATTTTGTTAAACTAAAATTTTATGATGAATGCACAAATAATAATACAACAGAATTGTCACTTACGTCAGTGACAATCTAACTTTCACTAGGAATAGAATACAACGCATCTATAGATACTATGTTTAAATGATACTAGTACTCCTTATGTCTCAAACTATTACTCCTATTTCAATTTATAATGGTATACTTTTCATTTTAGTTCCTCCAAAAATAATACATATTTATAATTGGAGGCAATTTAACTTTAAAATTTTCTTTTTACCTTAATAAAATTATGTATGACCATACAAATGATCAAGTAGCGTTTTACACCACAAATTTAAAAAAAAAAAAATTTTACACTTTGTGCAAAAAAAAAATTTTACACTTTGTGCAAAATCAAACGGTGTAACATAAATTGAAGAGGACAAAATATGTGTTTTGCATTTTAGTTCTGATTTATTCACAAAATCATATAGTAATTATTCAAATGATAATGTAAATGTAGTTTTGTGACATGAATCACAAGTCTTAACAACACAAGCAACTGAGTGACAGAATATAGTAACATAAACTTATACAATGAACATAAATACTTTCGGTTTGCTCCTTTTCATCAAATGTCAAAGGGAGATCTGCTAATCATGTTCTATTAGCATGTTCTATTATTAAAAAGATTTTGTGACTAATCAGAATGGTTGTATTTGATTACTACCTTACCATTTTGGTTTCATAGCCCAATGCTATTCTGTCTCATAGCTATTCAGAAGCATCTTACCAAATTCTATTTAGATTGGATTAAATTAGTTTACTCTCAAATTTACAAATACATTTATGTATGCATACTAGTTATTAATAGCCCAATAAATATTTTTTAAAAAATTTATTTTAATTATTGTGATTTATAATATTTTTTAAATATATATTATATATTTTTTTATAGATATTTTAAGCTATTAATTATTGTAATTTATAATACTTTTTGTGTAATTTTCAAATAATATATATCGCTCTCGCTGTCCAAACTTTTGTGGCATTTAATAGTCAATTACATTTTTAAAAATAATTTAAGTTTTAAATTATTATGATGTATAATTTTTTTTTCTATTCCAATTTAAGTGTCATAATGCTTAGATAAACATAATAATTAATTATGAGTGATATGGTAAAGTTACGATTGAAGCAGCGAAGCAGACATGTCTTAATGACTCACAACAACTAATTAGAAGTGATATAACAAAATTACTATAAAAAATATTTGTAATTTTTTTTTATTGACTTATCATTTTATATCTATTTTACCTTTTTTATCAAATATTATTAATTGATACAATGCTCAAATAGTCATAATAATTAGGGGAAATGACAGAAACGACACTTTAAATTAAACTATTTCCATGAAAATGGCCATGAAATTTAAATTTCACTTTCTAACTATTTCAATTTACTGACTTGTTCTATACTATTTCTACACACCTTCTATACATATCTTATACATATAAATATTTTATATGAAAATTTTATATTTTTGACACACAATTTATACAATAACTGTACATTATTCTTACACGTTTTATACAATAATTATATAATTTTCATACTCGTTCTATGGACTGTACATGGACTACGTAGGCAAAATGACCCAAATTAGAAAATGACTATAAAGCGGAAATAGGGCCACTGTTTGAAAAGTTTTCAAACTTGGGTAATTTATTTTAAAAATTGTTATAGAGTGTCCTTTTCCCTAATAATTAATCAGGAGTGACATAGTAAAATCAAGATTGAAACAACGAAACAGACATGTCTAATTATAAGTGATACACAAAATTACTATACAAAATACTTGCGAAAAAATTAAATGGGTCTCATATATAAAGTCAAGTAATTTAACATTAAATATTATTAATTTTTAATACTTAGATGACTTTATAATATTTTTATAATATTTAAATGACTTATAATAATTAATTATGGGTGATACAGTCAAAGGATCGCTCTCTCTTCTCTCTCCCTAACGGCTCTCTCTCCCCCCCTCTCTCTCTCCCTACCTTCTCTCCCCCCCCCCGTCGCCGGCGCCGGTGCTGACCTTCGGTGCCGACCCCCGTCGCCGTCGTCGTCGCCATCGCCGACCTTCGGCGCCGACCCGACCCGACCTCGGCCCCCCCGGTCCCCAGTCCCGTCGCCGTTGCCGTCGCCGACCCCCGTCGCCGTCGCCATCGCCGACCCGACCCAACCTCGAGCCCCGACCTCCGGCTCGCGGCGCCGACCTTCGGCAGCCCCCCCTCGCTCTCCAGCTCCGGCGATACCCACCGGCCGGCTCCAGTCCCCCTCCTTTCAGTTGGTCTTCAGCTCCAACGACTCCCCCAGCCGCCGGCTCCGGCGACATCCAGCAGCCCTCCTTAGGTCTCCAGCTCCGACGAGACCCCCACCCGCCGGCTCCGACGAGATCCAGCAGCCGACGCCCGGTCCCAGCAGCCGCCGCCCGATCCCCAGCAACCGCAGCTCGGTCTCCAGCCAGTCGCCGCTCGGTCTCTAGCCGTCGATCGGCCACCCGGTGACTTCTAACCTTTGTTATTTCATTATTTGTATTATGTTAGTATTATCCCCTGTACCTTGACTTGCGTGTGATTTGTCGATATTGTCTGTTGTCTGTTGTTGCTGTTGCTGTGGTCGTTTTTTGCACTGCTTTGGATTGGGTTATCGGCTTGGGGCTTTGTTTTTGGGCCTGTGGGTGTCGAGTCAAGTGATGTTTGCTCTCTATTTGAGTTTAGTTTGGTCTCTTCATTATTGCTTTGATTTTGTCTGAGCCTTGTATTTCTTGCTACTGCTTTGCTTCTACCATCGTTTATATTTTTATATTTTCGTATATTTTCTCGTAGTAGTGGCTGTGGGCGGTAATGGTGGGATAGGGTCATGTTCGAGGGGGTTGGGGCGTGGGGTTGTTGTGGGGGCGGGGGATGAGGAAAGGGCGAGAGTGGGAGGGAGGACAAGGTTTGGCCACGGGGGTGGTACAGGAGGGCGTGTGGATAGTGATGGTAGGCTGAGGGTTGGGTCTTGGAATATAGGGACCCTTCAGGGTAAGTCCATAGAACTTGTGAAGATCCTTAGGAAGAGGAGGATCAATATTGCGTGTGTCCAAGAGACCAAGTGGGTAGGGTCTAAGGCTAGGGATGTGGATGGTTACAAGCTGTGGTACTCTGGGAGCGAGAGGCGTAGGAATGGAGTTGGCATCTTAGTAGATGAAGAGCTTAGAGGTCAGGTCGTAGAGGTGAAGAGGATCAACGATAGGTTGATGACTATTAAGTTGGTCCTCCAGGGGTTTACCCTGAACGTGTGTAGTGCTTATGCGCCCCAATTGGGCTCGGAGGGGGAGGAGAAGATGCGGTTTTGGGAGGCTTTGGAGGAGGTGGTGAGAGGCGTGCCTAGCTCGGAGAAGATTGTTGTAGCAGGAGATTTCAACGGGCATATCGGGGCGTTACCGGGAGGCTTTAGTGATGTGCATGGTGGTTTTGGTTTTGGGGACAGAAAGAAGAGGGGACTACTCTATTGGAGTTTGCGAGGTCTTTTGGGCTGGTGGTGGTGAACTCGGGCTTCCCGAAGAAGGACGATCACCTGATCACCTTTCGAAGCGCGATAGCCAGGACCCAGATTGACTTTTTGTTGCTTCAGAAAGGGGATAGGGTGTTGTGTAATGACTGTAAGGTTATCCCGAGTGAGAATCTTTCGACCCAGCATAGGCTCTTGGTTATGGATTTGGGTATAAGGAAGAATAGAAAGAGGAGAAGTAAGGAGGGTAGACCTAGAATTAAGTGGGGCGGCTTGACGCCAGTGAAGGTGTGGGAGATAGGGGAGAAGTTGGCGGGAATGGGGGTGTGGGAGTATAGGGGGGACGGGGATAATATGTGGGATAGGGCGGCGAGGTGCATCAAGGAGAATGCAAGGGAGGTGTTGGGTGTTTCTAGGGGCCGAGCCGGGCACCATCGGGGTGATTGGTGGTGGAATGAAGAGGTGGAGAAGAAAGTGGGGACCAAGAAAGGGGTGTATGCTAAGTTGGTTGAGAGTAAGGACGAAGAAGAGAAGCGGGTAAACAAGAAGGAGTACAAGCTAGCTAGGAAAGAGGCTAAGTCAGCTGTCACGGCAGCTAAGACGACAGCTTTTGAGAGATTGTATGTAGGGTTACAAGGGAAAAGAGGGCAGAAAAAGTTGTTTAGACTCGCTAAGGCTAGGGAGAAGAAGGGGCGTGACCTCGACCAGGTGAGCTGCATTAAGGGGGAGGACGGTAGAGTGTTGGTGGAGGACGGCCACATTAAGGATAGATGGCAGTCGTACTTTCATAGGCTCTTGAATGACGAAGGGGATAGAGCTATTGAGTTAGGGGAACTGGAGCACTCAGAGGAGTGTCGGGATTTTAGTTATTGTAGACGTTTTAGGGTAGAAGAGGTTAGAGAGGCTGTTCGTAGGATGCGAAGGGGTAGGGCGACGGGGCCGGATGAGATACCGGTGGAGTTTTGGAAGTTCGTTGGAGAGGCTGGTGTAAGGTGGTTGACTGGATTGTTCAACGAAATCTTCAAGACGGCAAAGATGCCCGATGCTTGGAGGTGGAGTACCATGATCCCTCTCTATAAGAATAAGGGAGACATCAAGAGTTGCAATAACTATAGGGGGATTAAGTTATTGAGTCACTCTATTAAGATTTGGGAGAGAGTGGTCGAGGTGAGGCTGAGACAGATATTGTCTATTTCGGAAAACCAGTTTGGGTTTATGCCTGGCCGCTCAACGACGGAGGCAATTCACCTGGTACGGAGGCTGGTGAAACAGTATAGGGAAAGGAAGAAGGACCTGCACATGGTGTTTATCGACCTGGAGAAGGCATACGACAAAGTCCCCAGGGAGGTGCTTGGAGGTGAGTGAAGTCCCGCAGGCATATATCAGAGCAATTAAGGACATGTATGAGGGAGCGAAAACTCAGGTGAGGACGGCGGGAGAAGACTCAGAGCATTTCACCTGTCAAGACAGGATTGTGATAACGCTCAATCTACAGCTCTCGTAGGAGTGTAAAGCGGTCGTAGTCAAATATAGAACCCAACTGGGTTGGGTATCGATCCCACAGGAAATAGCTTGGTCAATAAGTAAGCAAAGATTACTAGACTTTTAGTGCAAGTCTCGTAAAAAGGGGGGAGTTTTGTCGTGCAAGTAATGTAACCAAAGTAATAAGGTAAACACGGAAAATAGCAAAGTAAAAAGTAAGAATGTTTGGTAAGATGTAAAATAATGAGAATTGAGAGGTTGGGGTTATGTCCACCTTATGAGTTGTACGTCTCTATTGGCTATTAGTTATGCGGAATTCAGACATGCATGTGCTGATAGAGAATTGTATTCGATGGTAAATCCAAGCGTCTTTCGACCTAAACAAGGACTATTTAACTGTAACTCTTTCGAGCTTACAGCGTATCTAACGGTACAAATTCTCCAAGAGGTTAATCCAGTTAAGGCACTAACTTTTTAATAGGGGATGGGACCCTATTACCTTGACATTATCTCTTTTCCAGACATATAACTTTTCTTTCGAACAAGTTAATGCTATACTGGCGTTATTCTATGCGTCTGCAGCCACAAGAATTTACATTAAGATGAAGAGAATAATGATATAAGCAGCATACGTGTCACGAATTCACAAACTCATAGCAATAGATAGTATCTCATAAGGCTTCCATAACCCCAACAGAAAAGTTTAGCTAACTAAAAAAATTACCTAAGAAAAACAAAACAAACATAAACGCAAATGCAGATAGAGAAGTATAGCATGCAAATACCAGCACCCCATACTTAGACGGGACACACTGCCCTCATTGGAAAATAAATAAGAAGAACCTGGTTAGTCGGACTCCTCCTCTATGTCTAGGGTCATACCCCCTTCGTCCGAATCATCATTGGAGTCGTCGTCATCAGAATTCTCCTCCACATCGGAGTCTGGCATGCGTCGATCATCATCGGTTAGCACATCGTCATCAAGAGGTTCCTCAAAGTACACACCTACTCCACACATTTGCCTTGCATGCTCATTCATTGGGTAGTCATAATCCAGCTGTTGGAGCTCTGCAGCAGTTGGAACACGACCTCCGCTCATCATTGTAAACCGAGTCATGCCATAAAGATGGCGAAAGAAACTCTCATCCCGAGCATGTCTCTCAGCAGTAGTAAGGTTAACGTCATGTGTGGATTCAGCATCTTTCACCTTTGTGAGGTCAACCTTCTTCAGGTTGTGTGGGAGTTTATGATCAGCAGGTTCCTCTTCGATGTCCTCCTTCCTCAATATTGCAGTCAACAGGTTGCCAAAACTAAAGTGGGACCTCTTGTGTAGCCTAGCTTTCCGCATTGTGGATCGAATAATTGCCCCAATGTTGATAGGGACATTCGTTATTAACGCGTATACCAAGGACACTCTATCTCGTGTTATCTTGGTGTACTGGGTCCCTAGAATTAGGCAAGAGTTGACTATGCGCAACCATATTCTTGCTTCTCTATTCAAAGGAGCATATGGGAAGGTGTTGTGTCGTCCGGTGTCCTTGTGTCTACTCCACCGTGCCATGGACCTTGTTCCACAGAGTGTGTGTCGAATGGCTCTATATGGAGGTCTACTGTACAGCTCTTTGAATGGTGATGGATCAACAGCAGGCAAGCCAAGAAAAGAGTTGAAGAAATCTGCATTGAGTTGTAAAACTTGGCCCCGAATCTTGACCTCACTTCCTGTGGTTTTTGGTGACCAGTTGGCATAGAATTCTCTTGTTAAATCGAGATTGCATTCTCCCATGTCTCAGAAGATGAAATTAAGATGTAACGCCATGATCTTGGCCAACATTCGCGGTTCTTTCTTTGCTAGGCTTTCCTTGTTTATCAAATCCACATGAACATATTTCTTCTCTTTGTTGTTCCTATACCATTCCTTTGCTTCCTCCTCTAAAACCCATTTAATTCCAAACATGTGGCATGGTACTTGCATCGAGGAGGACTCTCCTTGCTCTTTGCGTCCTCTTTTCTTGCCTTTTTGGGAAGTGGTTGCCTTATCTTTGCCTTGTCTTGCTTTGGGTACCATTGTACCTTAGACTAAAATAATGTTCATGTTAGCGCCATCTCGATAGATACAATCTATAAACAAGCAGTAGTGGCACCACCCCACACTTAGTTTGTTGGTACAGACTAGTGAAGTGAAAGTGGTCGATTACTCCGACTTCATCGGCATACATTTTAGGTGCTATATTCCAACAATAAAATCAGTGCAGTCATACTTCTTGTATTCTTAGCAATACTTTCATGTTTGATATATCAAGACTACTACATAGGGATTGAATCAAGGTATAGCATCTAGAAATAATCACAACCTCCTATGTTGGTAGTCAACTATAATTCTCATCTGGATGAACAAGTTATTCCAACATGTAAGCTTGCAATTTTTATGACCATATCAATTCCGCAAAAGTATGACAGTGCATCAAAATTAAATACAAGTTGGGAACAAGTCAAGATCATCCTTACGTATTCTTTCACTCACTTAGTTGTATCACAACACATCAACCACATTCAAATCACCAATACTACTTCAAGATTTAGCAATTCATAATATGCGTAGTAGTGTAGTACTTACGGAATATAAATGAAGAACAAAGAATTACTTACTTGATTGATGCCTTTGGATGATGTTCTTGTGAAGTAAAAGAGCAAAAGGAAAATTTTTGAGAGGATTTGGAGACTATAGGCGGCGCTTATGCTAGGTTTCCAATGTGTTTTTGGTTCAAGACTAAGTCTCTTATTTATAGGAAAGGCTTGGGTCGGGTTTTGACCCATTTAAAATCGGATTTGGAGACAAGAAGTGACCATAGGCGGCGCCTTTTGCTTTTCCTATGCTAGGCATAGGTGGCGCCTTTTGCATAGCATTGTTGAGCATAGGCAGCGCCTATGCCATGGAATTCTTAGGCATAGGCGGCGCCTTTCACTTAGCATATGAGATTCAGAGACAAAAGGCATTGGCATAGGTGGCGCCTATGCTATGGCATACTTGGGCATGGGCGGCGCCTATGCTATGGCACACTAGATTCCGAGACCTTAGGCCATAGTATAGGTCTTGCCTTGTTCGTGGCCTAGTTTTACCTAGGCCTAGCCTTGTTCGTTGCCTATATTTTCATAGGCAATGCCCAATCCATAGCCTTTTGCTTCTTCATTCCTAACTTACCACCTTTAACATGCAATACGTCCAAATCAAAATTTGAAACCGACCTCCTCGTTTTACACCTCTTTGCACCTACATTTACTCAAAAACAACAAAGACGATTAGAACGATGGGTTGCCTCCCATCAAGCGCCTTAGTTTTGGTCGTGGCACGACTCTTCTTTTTGGATTTTTATTTATCAAAAGCAAACTTGTAATAGAACGAAAGAAAGACAAAAATGAAAAACGATGGGTTGCCTCCCACCAAGCGCTTGATTTATTGTCGCGGCACGACATAGCTATCTCGATTACTTAGACTTCATCGAGATAGATGGTGGATCATTTTCTGAATGGATTCAGACGACAATGAGGCTTGCTTGTAGGCATGCAATCTTCTTCGAGATGACCCTTGTGCATGCCTATCCCGGGAGGGATACCAATTATATCATCAATAGTCCAACCCATGGCTCTCTTGTATCTCTTCAGAGCAGAGATGAGAGCCTCTACGTGCTGTTCACTTAAATCATCCGACGTACTTACCGGAAGTATATTTCCACTTTCCAAGAACACATACCTTAGATAATCGGGGAGCTCTTTCGATTCTACCATTGGTGGCTCTTCAATGGAAGTCTTCGCTGTTGGTGACGGTTGATTCTTAAGATCAAGGTCCGGCTGTTTAGGAGTATGAGAATAGGACCCTATTTCTGTTAGAGCACACATAGTTTCTTCATAATCTTCATCATCCTCATGCTCAACATTCAGTAGCGCAGCAGACAATGGCTCAATAGTAAGCTGTTTCTCTACAGATAATGCTTTCTTATCCTCATAATGAACATCAGCTACAGAGAACACATTCATATCGCTGGGCTTCTTCATTGCTTTGCATATATCAAAATGGACCACTTCGTCATTCAACCAAAATAAAAGCTCATTAGCTCTCATGTCAATAAGCACACTTCCTATTGCAAGGAAAGGACGTCCCAAGATTATGGGAACTTCAGAATCCACTTCACAATCCAGAATAACGAAGTCTGCAGGAAAGATGAATGAAGAAACCTTCACCAACACATCATTCAAGATACCCACAGGTCGTTTTACCGACCTATCAGCTATCACGAGCCTCATATTGGTTGGTGTCGGATCGCCTAACCCCAACTTCTTGTAGACGGATAGTGGCATCAAATTGATGCTAGCACCCAAATCGCACAATGCCTTGGCAAAGTTTAAAGATCCAACAGTGCAAGGAATAGTGAAGGCACCAGGGTCGGCCTTCTTCTGAACTAGTGATCGGGTAGCGATTGCGCTGCAGTGATGAACAGTATCCTTCAAATCATAGCTTGCTGCTCGCTTCTTTGTCAAAAGATCCTTCATAAATTTCGCATACCCAGGCATTTGTTTTAGTGCCTCTACCAATGGAACATTAATGGTCAGCTGATTTAACATATTCATGAATTTGCTGAACTTTGTATCATCCGCCACTTTCTTCAATCTTTGAGGAAAAGGTGGTGGTGGGTATTGAATTGTTTTCTCCACGGCTTTCTTCTCCTCTTGCTTCCGAATTTTGGTAGTTTCAGGCTGCAAACCGCTGGGGTGGACGTCGTGGCCAGCTTCTGGGGATTCTTTACCTTTTGCGCTATCAACTATGTCCGCTACTTCGTCAACCACTTGCTTGCCTTTTGATGAAGATTCCAGCACCTTACCACTTCGGGTAGTAATGGCCATGCATGACCCATCATTCCTTGGGTTTTGCACTGTGTCGCTAGGTAAAGTGCCAACCTTTCTTTGATTGAGTGTTGTTGAAAGTTGGCTCAATTGCTGCTCTATTTGTTTGATTGAAGTGGAATTTGAATCAACTAATTGCTTCATTGAAGACAAATTATTTATGACCTCTGTTACTCCTGCGCTAGTTGCTTCCACTCCTTTCAATAGTTTAGCCATCATGTCTTCCATACTTCCAGAACTAGATGTGGTGGTGTCACGTCATCCTGGGGGAACGTATAAACCACTCTTTTCATTCTTGTTCTTCCAACTACCTTGGTCCTTGTTTCCAGATTTATCATAGTAGTTCCGACCTTGGTTTTCTTGGGTATTACCTAGGAAACCCCCCTGATTGTTCAGGTAGTTGGCCTCTTCTTCCGAATCAAATTCTTCTCTTCCTTTTAACGCAACAACTTTGACTTTTTCGGTCTTCCCTGATAATAGATGCTTTGTAAGAAGATCCACTTGTGTTTTCATGTGCGCCATATCTTGATCACGTTCTCCTTCTCTTTTCTTTTGTTCAGCAGTCATGCCAATAGATATAGTAGGGCTTGCTACCTCAGAATCCCTGGTATGCCAAGCTCTACTTTGCTTCGTCATCCGATCTAGCATATTGCTTGCCTGACCAAAGGTGAGGTCCATGAATGATCCTCCAGCCGCATTATCAACCACTGGCTTAGTCACCGAATTCAAAGCTCTGTATAATATCTCCATCAAGTGGACATTGGTCATGTGATGGTTTGGGCACCTCATAAGCTTCGTCTTGAACCTCTCCCATGTTTCGTGGAGAGCTTCGGTTGGAAGCTGCCGAAAGTTGCTGATTTCATCTCTTAATTATGCTCTTTTGGATGGCAGAAAGAATCTTTCTAGGAAAGCGTCTCTAAATTGCCTCCAATTTGTAATAGAATCAGGAGTCAGCCCATTCAACCATAGAGTTGCCTCCCCAGATAGAGACAATGGAAATAGGCGTAATCGAATTGCATTCTAACCAACGCCAGGATTGTCAAACGACTTGCATATAGAAATAAAGTTGATCAGATGCATATTTGGATCATCGCCTGCTAGTCCACCAAATAATCCCTTGAGTTGCAAAAGCTGAATCATGATGCTAGTGATATTGAACTTTGCTCTAGGTGCCAAGGGTGGCAGAATAATGGCTCATGTGGCACCAGCTTCATCCAAATCGTCGTCATCGTTATCAAAAGGAATCTTCACAGCTCGGCGATCAGGCCTCAATCGCGCTTGACGATCTCTCCTCTGCATGGGTGTCGCCACCTCAGTAGTATGTCGTGGGTTTAGTAGCTCCTCATCGCCCAGGTCCTCATCATCAGGATTTGTTGCACGACCTGGGTTATCAATATTCTGTTGATGCACTTGAGCAGCTGCCAATGCAGCTAACCTAGCCTGCTCCTGTTGAGCAGCCATTCTTTCTATGTCACGTTGTGCATCCATTCTGTCAACAAAACCTGAATAGAACAATAACAAAAACTAAAAGTAAAAGTACGAGAATCTTTGACCAAAGGGCCTAGTAATTATCACAAACTTAGTTGACAACAGTATTCCCCGGCAACGGCGCCTATTTTTGATAACGCTCAATCTACAGCTCTCGTAGGAGTGTAAAGCGATCGTAGTCAAATATAGAACCCAACTGGGTTGGGTATCGATCCCACAGCGAATAGCTTGGTCAACAAGTAAGCAATGATTACTAGACTTTTAGTGCAAGTCTCGTAAAAAGGGGGAAGTTTTGTCGTGCAAGTAATGTAACCAAAGTAATAAGGTAAAAACAGAAAATAGCAAAGTAAAAAGTAAGAATGTTTGGTAAGATGTAAAAAAATGAGAATTGAGAGGTTGGGGTTATGTCTACCTTATGAGTTGTACGTCTCTATTGGCTATTAGTTATGCGGAATTCAGACATGCATGTGCTTATAGAGAATTGTATTCGATGGTAAATCCAAGCGTCTTTCGACCTAAACAAGGACTATTTCACTGTAACTCTTTCGAGCTTACAGCGTATCTAACGGTACAAATTCTCCAAGAGGTTAATCCAGTTACGATACTAACTTTTTAATAGTGGATGGGACCCTATTACCTTGACATTATCTCTTTTCCAGACATATAACTTTTCTTTCGAACAAGTTAATGCTATACTGGCGTTATTCTATGCGTCTGCAGCCACAAGAATTTGCATTAAGATGAAGAGAATAATGATATAAGCAGCATACGTGTCACGAATTCACAAACTCATAGCAATAGATAGTATCTCATAAGGCTTCCATAACCCCAACAGAGAAGTTTAGCTATTCATGAGTGTGAAAGAAATCATAATAGACATTATCATTATAAAAATCTCACGTGAATTCCTTGCAAATAGCCTTTCTCTTGTTGTAAAAATTAAAAGTCGAATAGATGAAAAATAATATCAACAATGAATTTAAGAAGAAAAGGAGAAGGATGGAATAGGGATGAGGGTGGTGGAGAATTGTTTTGATGGATGGATGGATGGTGGATGGATGGGAATTGATGGAATGGGTGGATGAATGGGTGAATGAATCAAAATCTCTAGCAAAATAGGGTATTTATAACACCCATATCCTATTCCTACTAAGCTACTGCATTACTTATCCCAATCCTACTAGGATACTGCATCATTATCCTAATCCTAATAAGTTACTGCTAATCCCCAAAGTCTTTAGAATTATTGTTTTTGCCCGGGACAGGTTTTCCATGCGTCACTTTTGGTCCTTGGCGTCCAAGCTTTCCCTTCCTTCTTTCGTGAAGCTTTATTTGGCGTCAAGTTATCCATAAAATGCTGAAATCTGCATCATTTATACCTGAAAACTTGCTAATCATGTTCGTTAGCTCACTTACAGGAAAAAGGACTAAAAGTGCATGAATTATATAATTTGTCCTCAAAACTTAGCTAAAATATGGGTGAAATATAGTACTTTAGGCGTGTAAATTCGCCTATCATCAGATTGCATCAGGGATCTACTCTTAGTCCCTTTTTGTTTGCTTTGGTGATGGATGTGTTGACGCGGCGTATTCAAGGGGAGGTGCCGTGGTGTATGCTTTTTGCAGACGATATAGTTCTGATTGATGAGACTCGAGGGGGTGTGAATGATAAATTAGAGGTGTGGAGACAAACTCTTGAGTCTAAAGGGTTCAGGTTGAGCAGAAGCAAGACAGAGTATTTGGAATGCAAGTTTAATGACGTGAGGCTGGAGGATGATAACGCTCAATCTACAGCTCTCGTAGGAGTGTAAAGCGGTCGTTAGCAAATATAGAACCCAACCTGGGTTGGGTATCGATCCCACAGGGAATAGCTTGGTCAACAAGTAAGAGAAATTATTAGACTTTTGATGCAAGTCTCGTAAGGATGGGGGGATTGTAATAAGTAACCGAAGTAATGAAATAAAAGCTGAAAATAATAAAGTAAAAAGAGAAAGATTGTCACGTTGGTTGTAAACAATGAGAATTGAAGCGTTGGGGTTATGTCCACCTTCAGAAGTATACGTCTCTATTGGCTATGAGTGTGTAGAGTCTTGACATGCAATTGCTTATAGAGAATTGTAGTCGATGGTAAATCCAAGCGTCTCTCGACCTAAACAAGGACTATTTCACTTTAACTCTCTCGAGCTTAAAGCGTGTCTAACGGTACGAATTCTCCAAGAAGTTAGTCCAGGTACGGCACTAGCTTTTTAATAGGAACGGGTGTCCTACTACCTTGACATTATCTCTTTTCCAGACAAATAACTTTTCTCTCGAACAAGTTAAATGTTAGCCTGGCGTTGGTCTATGCGTCTTCTTTTCTAGACAAATAACCTTTCTCTCGAACAGGTTAGATGTTAGAATGGCGTGTTCTTGTGTTTGAACCGCAAAGAATGATTTAAGATGAAGAGAATAATGATATAAGCAATATACGTGTCTTGAACTCACAAACTCATAGCAATAGATAGTAACTCATTCGGCTTCCATAACCCCAACTAAGAGGTTTAGTTACCCATGAATGCGAAGGATATCACGTTTTGCATGGTGAATGGCGTGAATAGTGGGTGTTTGGCGTGTGGTTTTAGTGATTCCGTAGCAAGTAACGATTCTCTTGTTGTGGAATTTAAGAATAGATTAGAAGTGTTTGTGGTGGAAGATGAGAAAGATGGAAGAAAATTATATTATTGAGTTGATTATTGAAGAAGTTATTTAAAATCTCTAACATGATAGGGTATTTATAATACTCCTATCCTACTCCTACTAAACTAATAAAATAAATAACCAAATCCTAATATACTAATGAAATCCTTGACCCAAATGTACTAGGGTAAGGTTACAAAATTATAATCCAAATAGAATAATGAAACACATAACCTAATTGCACTAGGTTAATGTATTATGGCAAAAATCCAGCTTTGTGTCTGTAAGTCCCAAAGTCTTCAGAAATGCTGTTTTAGCCCGGGACAGATTTTCCATGCAGCAGATTTAGTCCTTTATGCGTCCAGCTCCTTTCCATCTCGTTTGTGAGCTTTCTTTTGCGTCAAGTAAGCTATAAATTGCTGTATTTTGCATCATTTATACCTGAAACTTTCCTAATCACATTTGTTAGCTCATTTACAGGAAAAAGGACTAAAAGTGTATGAAATAGATAATTAGTTCTCAAAACTAGGCTAAAATATGGGCAAAATATATTGATATAGGCGCGTAAATTCGCCTATCATCAACACCCCACACTTAGAGCTTTGTTCGTCCTCGAACAACATATCATGTCCTTCTAAGCATTGACTTAAGGTTTTTACAGAAACAACACAAAACATTCTTCAAGACAAGCACAACAATTATCAACGAAGAGTAGCTTTCTGATTATAAGTAGAAACAATTTAACCTCAAGCATAGACTCGTGATGGTGATCAACTCGCATGCAAACGTTAAGGTACATAGAATCATATACAACTATCCAAAACTCATCAACCATGCGTGTCTCACAATATAGTACCCATAATCACTCACAAGTATAGCATATTTTTCAAACATGGGTATCAAAGTATCCTTGCACTCACTCTCACGAAGAATTCATATGTAGCAACTAATGACCATAAGCTTGCCCTTAATGTAGTACTCTACTAAATGTCGGAATGTTCAGATTAGGATCAAGTAGGTCTTTAGATGGTTGTAATGTAGGCTAAGGGACGGGTAGGACTATTTTGGCCAGAAATAGTGACTAAGTTCCTAAGCACTTTAATACATCACATTGTATCATTGACACTTTGTTCTTTCAACCTTTCTTTATTTTATTCTTCCACCCTTGTTCTCATCTTTTGTTTTTCAATTTTAAGCACAACTCACTTTTCAGCTTTCTTTTCCTTTTTCTTTTCACAACATACCTCTTATGCTAGCACTTTCTTTCTTTTTCATAACATATTCAAGCACCATTCCAATTTATAGCATTATACTCACCCAATTTCCTCTTATGTTGTCACATGACTTATTCACTTTAAAGCACTTAGGAATTTGGATCAAATTACGGTCTTGAAAAAAAAAATGGATTAGGCTTACATACAAGGTTGTCAAAGAAATAGGCTAAAGGCTCAAAAGGGTTTAACTAGGATGATTTACATGGGTAGGAAAAACTAAAGGTAAACACATATAGGTTGCCAAAGAAATGCCTAAATCATATCCTAAACTTACATTCCTTATTTTCGCTTTGCATACATACCAGGCAAGTTCTAGCATCAGCCACATACATAGAATATACTATTAATCTCACACACACAAGGCACATGGTCGACTTGATTGGTAGTAATATAGACTCTCGACCCAACAAGTGAAGGAATTGAATCACACACTATCACATAATGAGTCACAACTAGAGCCTAAATGTCTCAATAGTCACAATTGTAGCACATACTCTTGTTATAATATCATGCTGCCTATCAAAATAATTTCATGCGAAGCTAGAAAAATTTTACTCCTAAAAAAAAAAAAAAAAAAACGTCACACGAAAAAAAAATCACAAAAAAAATAAAAATAATAAAAATTTGGACTCAAAACAATAAAAATTTGGACTCAAAACAAAATAAACAAGAGCAAACATACAAACATAGCATGCAGATTCTGCCGACACCCCACACTTAGACTAGACACTGCCCTCAGTGGAAAATAAAGTCGAAGAACCTGATTAGTCGGACTCTTCCTCAATGTCGGGGGTCATACCCCCTTCGTCCGAATCATCGTAAGAGTCATCGTCAGAGTTCTCCTCAGCATCAGAATCAGGCAGGCGTCTATCATCATCAGTTGGCACGTCATCATCAAGAGGTTCCTCGAAATATACCCCTACTCCACACATCTCCCGGGCATGTCTGTTCATTGGGTAGTCGTGGTCCAGCTGTTGGAGCTCTTCAACAGTTGGAATACGTCCACCACTCATCATAGTGAATCTCGTCATGCCATAGAGATGACGGAAGAAACTCTCGTCACGAGCATGTCTCTCCGCAGTGGTAAGGTTGACTCCATGCGTTGTTTCAGCATCTTTGACCTTGGTGAGGTCAACCTTCTTTGGGGTATGTGGGAGTTTGTGGTCAGCTGGTTCCTCCTCTATATCCTCCTTCCGCAACATTGCTGTCAACAAATTGCCGAATGTGAAATGGGACCTGCTGTGGAGTCTGGCTTTTCTCATGGTAGATCGAATGATTGCCCCAAAGTTGATAGGGACATTTGTCATCAATGCATAAACCAGACACACTCTATCTCTCGATATCTTTGTGTATTGCGTCCCAGGAATGAGGCATGAGTTGACAATGCGCATCCAGATTCTTGCTTCCCTATTTAGTGGAGCATAGGGGAATGTGTTGTGACGGCCTGTTTCCTTATGTCTGCCCCATCTCGCCATCGATCTGCTTCCACAAAGCGTGTGTCTTATAGCTCTGTAAGGAGGCCTGCTGTACAGCTCTTTGTATGGTGCAGTGTCGACCGAAGGTAGGCCTAGAAACGAGTTGATCCAATCCGCTGTAAGCTGTAACACTTGGCCCCGAATTTTGACTTCGTTGCCTGTTGTGTTTGGCGACCAGTTGGCATAAAACTCTCTTGTCAAGTCAAGATTGCACTCTCCCATGTCACGGAAGATGAAATCCAACTTCAAAGCCATAATCTTAGCCAACATTTGCGGCTCCTTCTTTGCTAAGGTCTCCTTGTTGATTAAGTCGACGTGCACATATTTCTTTTCTTTGTTGCTGCTGTACCATGCCTTGGCTTCTTCCTCAAGAACCCATTTAATTCCGAACATTCTGCGTGGTAGGTGTGCGGAAGATGATTCGCCTTGGTCTTTTCGGCTTCTCTTTTTGTCCTTGCGGGTCGTGGTAGCCTTCTCCTTGCCTTGCCTTGCTTTCGGTGCCATTGAACCTGAGACTAGAAATAATGTTAGATGCAGCACAATCGCACTTTAGACAATCTATATGCAAGCATTAGGGGTACCACCCCACACTTAATCTTGTTAGCACAAATCAGTGAAGTGAAAGTGGTCGAGTACTCAGACTTCGTCGACATACGTCCTCGGATTGTATTCCGACAAGAAAATCAGCATGCCATCACTTATGAACAGCCATTTGGACGTCTTTCATGGTGCATATAGCGATACTATAACATAGGAGTTATCACATGGAATTGCTATTCGAACAACCAACACTACCTCCTACGTGGATAGTCACTATAACCTTATCCCGATGGCCGGGATGGTGAATCATGCAAGCATCCAAACAACACTTTCAAGCAATATTCATAGCCATATATGTTCAGCAAGTATCATAACAATGCCATTGAAACAAAATTCAAGTCGGAAACAAGTCAAGAATTGCATTCGTATTCATTCAATCACACGATTTTTGCAACAATTATCCAATCACATGAACATCACCACTAATCTCACATGATTTAGCATTTAATAATAAGCATAGTAAAGTAGTACTTATGATAAATAGATGAAGAATAAGAGAGCACTTACTTGCTTGAAGATTGTGGAGAAGTTGTTGTGGATTGGAAGAACAAAGGAAGAAAAATTTGAGAGGATTTGGGATGATATGCGGCGCCTTTAGGGTTGATTCTAATGTGTTTGTGAAATAAAAACAAGTCCCCTTTATATAGGAGGAGGATGGGTCGGGTTATGACCCATTTACAATCGGATTTGGGGACAAAATCACCCTATATGCGGCGCATATCCCTCGGCATATCACATGTATATGCGGCGCATTGTCCATGGCATAATGGGACATATGCGCCGCACATGGTATGGCATATCTAGGCATATGCGGCGCATATGGTATGGCATGTGGTCTCAGTATCTCAAATGCCATAGCATAGGCGGCGCATAGTCAAAAGCACACCTAGGAATAGGCGGCGCATAGGGTATAGCACACTAGATTCCGAGTCCTTAGGCTATAGAATAGGTTGTGCATCGTTCGTGGCCTATTTTTACCAAGGCCTAGCCTTCCTCGAAGCCTATTATGACGTGAGAAAGGCTCAATTCATAGCCTTATGCATCACCATTCCTAACTTACCGACTTTACCATACAATGCGACCAAATCGTCAATTGAAATCAATCTCCTCGTTGCATACTTCTTACACCTATATTTGCTCAAACAAATGAAAACGATTAGTACGATGGGTTGCCTCCCACCAAGCGCCTTAGTTTTGGTCGTGGCACGACTCTTATTTTTGGATTTTCATTTATCAAAAAGAAAAAAATACTAAAACGACAAAACGATAAAACAATAACACGAAGGGTTGCCTCCCATCTAGCGCCTTATTTATTGTCGTGGCTCGACGTAGTAATCTCGAGTACTTAGACTTCGTCGAGATAAGTGATGGCCATGTCATTCATCGAGTCAAGAGGACCGATATATGGCTTAACACGTTGGCCATTCACCTTGAAGATAACACCTTCATTATTTTCCAATTCGACTACTCCAGACGAGTAGACGTGGGTGACTTTAAATGGACCAGACCACTTTGATTTTAACTTACCTGGGAAGAGCTTGAATCTGGAGTTAAAGAGTAGTACCATGTCACCTTTTTGGAAGTGTCGTTGAACAATCCGCTGATCGTGATACTTCTTCATCCGCTCCTTGTATAAATCTGATCTTTCATATGCATGGAGACGGAATTCATCTAGCTCGTTCAGCTGCTCCAACCTCAGGTTCTTCACATCATCCCAATTCAGATTCAAGTGCTTCAATGCCCATAATGCCTTGTATTCAAGCTCGATGGGTAGATGACAAGCCTTCCCATAAACGAGCTGATAAGGTGACATGCCAATGGGTGTCTTGAATGCAGTCCTATACGCCCATAGTGCATCATCTAGCTTCCGAGACCAATCCTTCCGATTCGCATTGACTGTCTTGGCAAGGATTTGCTTGATCTCACGATTGGAAACCTCTACTTGTCCACTAGTTTGGGGATGATAAGGCGTAGCTACCTTGTGTTGCGTGACTCCATACTTGGCCAATACCGATTTGAATAGCTTGTTGCAGAAGTGAGATCCTCCATCACTTATGATAGTACGAGGTACCCCAAAGCGAGAGAAGATATTCTTCTTTAAAAACGCTACAACACGCTTTCCTTCATTATCGGCCAATGCTACAGCTTCAACCCATTTCGACACATAATCCACAGCAACCAAGATGTACTTCATTCCAAACGAATTCACGAATGGTCCCATGAAATCAATACCCCATACATCAAAGAGCTCTACCTCCAGAATTGTGGACATGGGCATTTCATGGTGTTTTGAAATAGCACCTTGACGTTGGCATTGGTCACACCTTCTCACATAGTCGTGTGCATCTCTGAATATTGTAGGCCAATAATAACCACTTTGCAAGACTTTTCTTGCTGTTCGATTCCCTGCATGATGGCCTCCAACTTGCGAAGTGTGGCATGCTTCTAATATAGTGGGCACTTCTTCATGGGATATACATCGTCGGATGATACCATCCGCGCATCTTCGAAACAAATAAGGCTCATCCCAATAATAGTGCTGAACGTCATGCATAAACTTCCTCCTCTGGTGGTAAGATAAATTGGAAGGTAACACATTACTCACCACGAAATTTGCAAAGTCGGCATACCATGGTAAGTTCTCCATTGTTGTCGCTAGTATCTCCTCGTCAGGGAATGCATCGTCAATCTGATTTTCTGGTTGCGCCACATACTCATTCTCAAGTCTAGATAGGTGATCAGCCACTTGGTTCTCGCAACCTCTTCTATCTTTGACTTCGAAATCAAACTCTTGCAGCAGCAATACCCATCTAATCAGCCTTGGTTTTGCATCCTTCTTTGTCATTAGATATCTAAGAGCTGCATGGTCTGTATGAACGATCACTTTAGTACCCAATAGATAGGCACGGAACTTCTCAAACGCATACACAACCGCTAAGAGCTCTTGTTCAGTGACAGTGTAGTTCTTTTGGGCTTCATTGAGGACCTTACTCGCATAGTAGATAGGATGAAATAATTTCTCCTTTCTTTGTCCAAGAACAGCGCCAACGGCTACACCACTAGCATCACACATGATTTCAAACGGGAGCGTCCAATCTGGTGCTACCATGATAGGGGCTTCAATGAGTTTTTCTTTAAGGCATTCGAATGCCTTCAAGCAATCATCATTAAAGTCAAACTTCGCATCTTTCTCCAATAGCTTGCACAATGGACTTGAAATTTTGGAGAAGTCTTTGATGAATCTACGATAAAACCCAGCATGGCCAAGAAAACTACGAACTCCTTTCACCGAAATTGGAGGTGGTAGCTTCTCAATTACCTCTATTTTGGCGCGATCAACCTCTATTCCTCTTTCGGAGATCTTGTGCCCAAGAACAATTCCTTCTTTTACCATGAAGTGGCACTTCTCCCAATTCAGCACAAGGTTGAACTCTACACATCTTTGTAATGCCATGCTCAAGTTCACCAAACATGCGTCAAAGGACTCACCAACAACTGAAAAGTCGTCCATAAATACCTCCAAAGTGTCTTCTACCATATCAGAGAAAATAGACATCATACAACGTTGAAAGGTGGCTGGTGCGTTACATAACCCGAATGGCATACGTTTGAAGGCAAACGTACCATATGGGCATGTAAACGTTGTCTTCTCTTGGTCTTCTGGTGCAATAAAAATCTGATTATAACCTGAATAACCATCAAGAAAGCAAAACCATCCTTTACCCGCTAATCGATCTAGCATTTGGTCCATAAATGGCATGGGGAAGTGATCCTTGAGAGTCCAAGAATTCAGCTTGCGGTAGTCCATGCATACTCTCCATCCAGTGACGGGCCTGAGTGGAATAAGCTCATTCTTTGCATTAGCAACCACCGTCATACCTCCTTTCTTGGGAACACATTGTACTGGGCTTACCCATGTACTATCAGAAATAGGATACACAACTCCTGCGTCTAACCACTTGATAATCTCCTTCTTCACCACCTCTTGCATTGGTGGGTTTAGACGTCTTTGGTGTTCGATGGTGGGTGTGCACTTTTCTTGGAGCTGAATTTTATGAGAGCAAATCCCAGGTGGAATACCAAGGATATCCGCAATGGTCCATCCAATAGCTCTAATATACTTGCGTAAAATTGCAATAAGAGCTGCAACTTGTTGCTCACCTAAATCGGCTGCCACTATGACTGGAAGAGTGTTTCCGCTTCCTAAGAATGCATACTTCAAATGGCTTGGCAGCTCCTTTAATTCTAATGTGGGTGGTTCTTCAATAGATGGCTTAGCTGGTGGTGTGGGTCGATTCTTGAGATCAAGATCCAGCTTCTTAGGAGGACAGCGATATGCTCCTAATCCCGATAGAGCACAAATATCATCTTCAGAAATTTCAGCATCATCATCATCTTCTTCCATGAGCAAAACCTCCAAAGGATCATCAAGAATTTGCTCTTCAGCAAGTAGCTCATCCTCGTCATCAACGACAACATCAGCCACGGAAAATACGCTTAGATCTTTGGGTTGCTTCATTGATTTGCAAACATCAAAGCGCACTACTTCATCATTTATTCGGAATGAAAGCTCATTAGCTCTCAAATCTATGAGCACACTTCCCGTAGCAAGGAAAGGGCGTCCCAAGATTATGGGAACCTCTGAATCTGCTTCGCAATCCAAGATGACAAAGTCTGCTGGAAATATGAATGAAGATACCTTCACCAAGACATCGCATAGAATACCAACCGGTCGTTTTACCGACCTATCCGCCATAACAAGCTTCATATTAGTTAGTGTAGGATCTCCTAACCCCAACTTCTTGTAGATTGATAATGGCATCAAGTTGATGCTGGCTCCTAAGTCACATAATGCTTTAGCAAAGTCCAAAGATCCGACGGTGCAAGGAATAGTGAAAGCTCCGGGGTCGGCCTTCTTCTGAACTATGGATCGGGTAGCTATTGCACTACAATGATGCACATCTTCTTTCAGCTCATAGCTTGCTGCCCTCTTCTTAGTCAAAAGATCTTTCATAAACTTCGCATACCCAGGCATTTGTTCAAGTGCCTCTACCAATGGGACATTAATAGTCAGCTGCTTCAACATGGTCATGAACTTGCTGAACTTAGTGTCATCGGCCGCCTTCTTCAGTCTTTGTGGAAAAGGTGGTGGTGGGTATGGAAGTGTTCTTTCCATGACTTTCTTCTCCTCTTGCTTCCGTTTATTATTTTTTTCAGGCTGCACGTCACTAGGCAACACGTCCTTGACGTTGGAAGTGGATATTGCGGCGTCTTCCCTAGTGGCGTCACTAGATGTGGCGTCCTTGTCTGCTGTTCCGTCAACTACTTGCTTGCCTTCTGCTGAAGTTTCCAGCACCTTACCACTCCTCGTAGTGATGGCCATGCATGACCCATCAGTCCTTGGATTTTGCACCGTATCGCTAGGCAAGGTGCCGGCTTTTCTTTGGTTGAGTGTTGCTGAAAGTTGACTGAATTGCTGCTCTAGTTGCTTGATAGAAGTGGAATGAGAATCAACTAATTGCTTCATGGAGGCCAAATCGTCAATCACCTCCTTAACTCCCGCGTTCGTCGCTTCCACTCCTTTCAATAACTTAGCCATCATGTCTTCCATAGAATTAGATGTGGTGGTATCACGTCTACCAGGGGGAACGTACAAACCACTATTTTCATTATTTTTCTTCCAACTACCTTGGTCTTTACCTCCAGATTTGTCATAATAGTTCCGACCTTGGTTTCCTTGGGCATTCCCTCGGAAACCCCCCTGATTGTTCAAGTAGTTGGCCTCCTCTTCCGAATCAGATTCGTCTCTTCCTTTTGACGCAATTGCTTTCACTTTTTCAGTCTTCCCTAATAGATGCTTTGTAAGAAGGTCCATTTGGGTTTTCATGTGCGCCATGTCTTGATCACGTTCTTCTTCTCTCCTTCTTTGATCTGCAGACATGCCAATAGATAAAGTGGGGCTTGCTACCTCAGAATCCCTGGTATGCCAAGCTCTACTTTGTTTCGTCATACGATCTAGCATGTTGCTTGCTTGACCAAAGGTGAGGTCCATAAAAGAACCTCCAGCTGCGTTGTCTACCACTGGTTTAGTTACTGAATTCAAGGCTCTATATAAGATCTCCATGAGGTGAACATTAGTCATGTGATGGTTTGGGCATCTCGCTAGCTTTGTCTTGAACCTCTCCCATGTTTCGTGAAGAGCTTCAGAGGGAAGCTGACGAAAGTTGCTGATTTCATCTCTCAATTGAGCCCTCTTGGATGGCGGAAAGAATCTTTCTAGGAAAGCGTCTCTCAATTGCCTCCAATTTGTAATAGAATCAGGAGTCAGCCCATTCAACCATAATGTTGCCTCCCCAGACAGAGACAATGGAAATAGACGTAATCGAATAGCATTCTGACCAACTCCAGGATTGTCAAAAGACTTGCATGTAGAAATAAAGTTGATGAGATGCATATTCGGATCATCGCCTGCTAGTCCACCAAATAATCCCTTGAGTTGCAATAACTGAATCATGGTGCTAGTGATGTTGAACTTGGCTCCGGGCGCTAATGGTGGTGGAATTATAGCTCCAGTGGCTCCGGCACCATCAAGATCATCATCATCATCGTCGAAAGCTGGTTGCAAAGGTTGGCGATCATATCTGTACCGAGCTTGTCGACCTCGTCTGTTGGCAGGTGTTGCCATTTCAGCGCCATGCCTTGGGTTGATCAACTCGTCATCTCCTAAATCTTCATCGTCAGGATTTGTTGCTCGTCCAGGATTATCAATGTTTTGTTGTTGGACTTGAGCAGCGGCAAGAGCAGCTAATCTTGCTTGCTCGTGTTGAGCAGCCATCCTGTCGATTTCCGCTTGTGCTTCCATTCTTCTAATTCGTTGCGGTTCCGGATTGATTGGTAATAACGGTTGACCAGAACTTCTAGTATGGGGCATGCACTAAAAGAAAAAACCTGCAATAAACAAAAACAAAAACTAAACGTAAAAGTACGAGAATCTTTGACCAAAGGGTCTAGTAATTTTCACGAACTTGATTGACACTTGTATTCCCCGGCAACGGCGCCAATTTTTGATAACGCTCAATCTACAGCTCTCGTAGGAGTGTAAAGCGGTCGTTAGCAAATATAGAACCCAACCTGGGTTGGGTATCGATCCCACAGGGAATAGCTTGGTCAACAAGTAAGAGAAATTATTAGACTTTTGATGCAAGTCTCGTAAGGATGGGGGGATTGTAATAAGTAACCGAAGTAATGAAATAAAAGCTGAAAATAATAAAGTAAAAAGAGAAAGATTGTCACGTTGGTTGTAAACAATGAGAATTGAAGCGTTGGGGTTATGTCCACCTTCAGAAGTATACGTCTCTATTGGCTATGAGTGTGTAGAGTCTTGACATGCAATTGCTTATAGAGAATTGTAGTCGATGGTAAATCCAAGCATCTCTCGACCTAAACAAGGACTATTTCACTTTAACTCTCTCGAGCTTAAAGCGTGTCTAACGGTACGAATTCTCCAAGAAGTTAGTCCAGGTACGGCACTAGCTTTTTAATAGGAACGGGTGTCCTACTACCTTGACATTATCTCTTTTCCAGACAAATAACTTTTCTCTCGAACAAGTTAAATGTTAGCCTGGCGTTGGTCTATGCGTCTTCTTTTCTAGACAAATAACCTTTCTCTCGAACAGGTTAGATGTTAGAATGGCGTGTTCTTGTGTTTGAACCGCAAAGAATGATTTAAGATGAAGAGAATAATGATATAAGCAATATACGTGTCTTGAACTCACAAACTCATAGCAATAGATAGTAACTCATTCGGCTTCCATAACCCCAACTAAGAGGTTTAGTTACCCATGAATGCGAAGGATATCACGTTTTGCATGGTGAATGGCGTGAATAGTGGGTGTTTGGCGTGTGGTTTTAGTGATTCCGTAGCAAGTAACGATTCTCTTGTTGTGGAATTTAAGAATAGATTAGAAGTGTTTGTGGTGGAAGATGAGAAAGATGGAAGAAAATTATATTATTGAGTTGATTATTGAAGAAGTTATTTAAAATCTCTAACATGATAGGGTATTTATAATACTCCTATCCTACTCCTACTAAACTAATAAAATAAATAACCAAATCCTAATATACTAATGAAATCCTTGACCCAAATGTACTAGGGTAAGGTTACAAAATTATAATCCAAATAGAATAATGAAACACATAACCTAATTGCACTAGGTTAATGTATTATGGCAAAAATCCAGCTTTGTGTCTGTAAGTCCCAAAGTCTTCAGAAATGCTGTTTTAGCCCGGGACAGATTTTCCATGCAGCAGATTTAGTCCTTTATGCGTCCAGCTCCTTTCCATCTCGTTTGTGAGCTTTCTTTTGCGTCAAGTAAGCTATAAATTGCTGTATTTTGCATCATTTATACCTGAAACTTTCCTAATCACATTTGTTAGCTCATTTACAGGAAAAAGGACTAAAAGTGTATGAAATAGATAATTAGTTCTCAAAACTAGGCTAAAATATGGGCAAAATATATTGATATAGGCGCGTAAATTCGCCTATCATCAGAGGATGAGGTGGTAGTGAAGCTGGAATCACAGGTGGTATGTAAGAGGGATAGTTTCAAGTATCTCGGGTCCGTGATCCAGGGTAATAGTGACATTGACGAGGATGTCTCGCACCGTATTGGGGCAGGATGGATGAAGTGGAAGCTCGCGTCGGGGGTGTTGTGTGATAAGAAGGTGCCGCCCAAGCTTAAAGGCAAATTCTACAGGGTGGTAGTCCGTCCGGCCATGTTGTATGGAGCGGAGTGTTGGCCAGTTAAGAATTCCCACATCCAAAAATAAAGGTGGCAGAGATGCGGATGTTGCGCTGGATGTGTGGGCTGACTAGAGGGGATAGAGTTCGGAACGAGGCTATCAGGGAGAAGGTTGGTGTGACTCCAGTGGAGTGCAAGATGCGGGAAATCCGATTGAGCTGGTTCGGACACGTGAAGAGGAGGGGCATGGATGCCCCGGTTCGTAGGTGTGAGAGGCTAGCGTTGGATGGTTTTAGGCGGGGTAGGGGTAGGCCGAAGAAGTACTGGGGTGAGGTGATTAGGCGGGACATGGAGCAGTTACAGCTCACCGAGGACATGACCCTAGATAGGAAGGTCTGGAGGACGCGAATTAGGGCAGAGGACTAGGGCCAGTTTGGGTCGCTAGTGTAGGGAATTACTTGCTGGGGGTAGTATCCTGGTTATGATTCCGTGTTCCTTGTTTTAGTACGAATCTGGGTGCTTTCCTCTGTTTTCTTTTACTTATGGCTGCCGTATTTATGTTATGTAATCTTGTAACCTTGTTCGGTGTTTTACTTTGTATTTGTGTGGTATCTTGTGTCTTGAGCCGGGGGTCTATCGAAAACAGCCTTTCTACTTCTTTAGAGGTAGAGGTATGGACTGCGTACATCTTACCCCCCCCAGACCCCACCAGGTGGGAATACACTGGGTTTGTTGTTGTTGTTGTTGTTGATACAGTCAACTTATGGGTGAAACAACTGAAGCAAACATGTCATAAATATCTATTTTAATTTTTTATTAAATATTATTAATTTTCTAATATATAAATAACTTATAATAATTAAGTAGAAATGGTATAATAAAAAATTACGGAGGAAGTAACTTATGAAGCAGGCAGGAGAAGCAAGCATGTTGACGGAGACCTGCCTGCTTCTCCTTGACATTCCCTCTTATTAAAGAGTAATTTTATATTTTTATTATATATTATTAATTTTCTAATACATAAATATTTTATAATAATTAATTAGAGATGACATAATAAAATCACAGAGGAAGCAATTTATGAAACAAGCAGGAGAAGCAGACATTGACGGAGATAATTGAAGCAGTTGAAGCAGAAATGTCATAAATGTCTGTTTTACTTTTTATTATTAAATATTATTAATTTTTAATATGTGAATAAAATATTATAATTAATTAGGGGCGATATAATAAAATCAAGTACTAATTAAAAGTGATATAGCAAAATTACTATAAAACATATTTGTAATTCCTTTTTCAAGTGGACCTCATATAAGTCATCAAGTTCATTTAAAATATCAATAGTTAATTTATCATTTCATATTATTTTGTTACCTTTTCTATCAAATATTATTATTTTTTAATATTCAGATGACACATAATAATTAATTAAGAGCGATATTTAATGAAGCTACGATTGAAGCAGCTGAAGCAAACACGTCCTAAACGTTTATTTTATCTTTTTATTAAATATTATTAATTTTTCAATACATAAATGACCTATAATAATTAATTAGAGGTGATATAGTAAAATCACGGAACAAACAGCTGAAGAAGAAGCAGGCAGGAGAAGCAGGCATATTGACGGAGACCTGCCTGCTTCTCCTGCTCTTTATTTAATTAATCATTTCATATTATTTTTTACCTTTTCTATCAAATATTATTATTTTTTAATACTCAGATGACACATAATAATTAATTTAGAGCGATATTTAATGAAGCTACGATTGAAGCAGTTGAAGCAAACACGTTATAAATGATCTATATTAATTTTTTATTAAATATTATTCATTTTTTAATACATAAATAATGTATAATAATTAATTAGAGGTGATATAGTAAAATCACAGAACAAGCAGATAAAGAAGAAGCAGGCATGTTGACTGAGAGTTGCCTGCTTCTCTTGCCCTTTCCCTCTTATTAGAGAGTAATATAGAGCGCTTTCTTGTTTTGGCTTTGTTTTAATCTGGTAAAAGCATGTCCTTTTTTGATAAATAAATTTTTATTTATCAATAGGATAAGCAGTACATCTCAAGAAGCGAAGGAAAAATAAATACTAAGAAAATAATCTTGGCAGTATATTATCTAACATGGATCAATTCCATGCTAATTTTATTTTTTATTCTTATAATATGTTTTTTTCTACGATTTTATAATATATTTATTTTTGTTGATCATCTTATGCATTCACATCTTTAGATCATTTATATTTCATCATGTCGAAAATTATATTGGTATGAAGTAACTCTAAGTGGAACGATGATGCTCGTATTTCTTTTATAGAGGTGTGTGAAATAAGAATTAGAAAAAAAAAATAGATCGAACTCGTATTTAAATAAAGACGATGAAAAAATACGATTGAGAAGTTCAATAGAAAGACGGGAAGAAACTATACTAGAAAATAATTGAAAAATAAGTGGGATAACATGAAATAGAACTGGACTCTTTTTAAGCAAATAATGAAAGAGAATACAGATTTAGATTGGGATGCCACAAAAAATACAGTCATTGCAGATGATGATTGCTGGGAGCAAAAGATTAAGGTACATCTTGTAACGCCCCGAGATCCCATCCCGAGATGTCACACAGTGCTTGGACCCCGAAGGACCACAAGCTAACCCTTTACTGATATTTGTACCTGTACACTGCATAATATCTGGAATAAATGCAGAAATTGGCCATAAGGTTCAACACATCTATAAATACTCAAAATATAAAACTAAATACTATACAATACATCAGTCTGAAAATCCTCTAATTTGACTGAACTGTGGAGTTGATGGGACAGGTCCCCAACTAACTCCGTCAACTAAAAGTAAATAAAATTTTGACTACAATAATAGAAAACTGAAACTCATCCTCAAAAGAAGATGACTCACTGCTACTTCTGCTGACTGGGACTGATCTGCTGGTGATACTCTGGGTCCTGTGCCTCTAAACATATGGTGTCAAATGAGACACCATAGCACAAATACATCAGCATAAAATGTACCGAGTATGTAGACGGGGTAAAGCTAAATGCAAGGGCTCATGCATTCAAAATATGTATAACCTAAATGATCATGAGAATACCGCATGAAAACAAACACACATACAAGAATGCATAAATCATACTCATAATCATCACAACTCTAGAGACTTGACCTTGGATACCGCTTTACTATGAGCTAAACTCACTACCATCACTGAGATACTGAACCACTGACTCATCTGCTACTGATAACTGAGGATCTGAGTATACTTATATCAAAGACTGAGTTCTGAGCTTACCACTTTCAACCGACAGAATTAGAGATTCAACTTTTCTAACAGATAACTTCGGAAGCTTTATCAATGATAAGAAATAGGATTATATCCTGTAAACACCTAATTTTGCACCAAACCTAACGTTTTTACGCCATTTTAGTGTTCAATTTATTTGTTTATTTAATTCTAAATTAGATATTGTAAGTTTATCTTATTTTTTAAGTTTGGTTTAATATTTTTGAAAAATACAAAAATAGAATCACATTTCAGATAAGTTTTTATTATTATTTATTTATTTTAAAATAATAATAATAATAATAATATAAAATAAAAAAATTATGTTATTTTCTTCTTTTAACTTTTAATAAATAATCTAGTGATATTAATGTTCTGTAATCATGCTCTAAGACTAATTATTTAACTTACTTATATTTTATTAGTTTTAAATAATTTTATCTTCTTTTTTTATTATTTTCGTCATTTTTATTTAAAAAAAATAAAAAAATAATAAGACCTAAACTACCCAATCTTCCCACTCCCCTCAACCTCTCCCATGTCCTCCACTTTTCCATATGCATGTTATGTATAGCACCCACTACACAAGACACGACACACACACACATGCACTAATTCGGAAAAAGACACGGACAACAAGCGAAAAAAGAAAAAAAAAAGAAAAACAAGAAAGAAGTAAGGAAGAAAGGAACAAGAACGCTAGAGGAAAACATAGAAATCCATAGAAGAAGAGGAAAAGAAAGGAAGAGAGTTCGGGTTTGACTTTGGGGTCTTCGTTTTGAGTTTTCGGTGACGGCATTCCTATTCTTATTTTTGTTTAGTTCATCGCCCAGGTTATTATTTGACTTTACACTATTTATTTTTATGAATTTTATTGCAAACCAAAGCATGAACAAAGTTGATTGGTTTCATGTATTATTCGACATGCAAAGTTATTATTTATGTGAACTTTTCGCTCTTTATATTTGATAGTTTGTCTTCTATATTGAGTCAACATTTGTTAAATTAGACCACTCTTAGATATTAAGAGGAGATAACTTTAAAAGTCGATTAAGTTCGGATAAAAATAAGGGTTTCGTTGGTTTCTATTTTTCCTTGAAGCTTTAAATTTGGGGTCTATTCTTAGCAAATTGGTCATGAATTTTGAATAGGTCAATCGACAAGTAATTAAGTTTTGTGAATAAATAATTATCACTAAAAATGAAGAAATGGTTCATTCTTCCTTTTGGAAGTCTGAGTATTTTGCCACCGATTTTGTTGTATAAATATGATATCGATATTTTTTTTTTTTGCCATCACTTTTAATAATAAGTGTTTAAGTTAGTCTATTTGATGAAGCGTTTTCAAATGTGCTTACCATAGTAAGAAGAGTCTAGTAATAATTTTAGTTTCTTTGGTTTAAAACTTAATTCTTTTAATATGTCAGTTTTTCCTCTTAAATGTTCATTATCCCCCTAACTACTTTGCTTAAAAAGAAATGAGAGATAGTAGATGATGAAATATATGATCTAAAAGGTTTTTTTTTATGTTTTTTTTTTTGCTAAAGTGTGAAAGTTTACCATCATAATGTGCAAAATTATACAAGATACACTTGATACTTTTAATTAAATTCCTCCCAAATTGTAAAATGGGTTCTCAAATTAATGTTAATAAAAAATAAATTTGACAAAGGTCTCATTAGTTCTTGCTCATTTCGTTCTAAGTTGATTGTTGGCATCTTGGGTTGTCTTAGAATAACAAGTTTTTGGTTTGAGTCATTTTAAATCATCAATTAAGTTACTGCATCTATAAATTCCCCCATTTTTATAAACAATTAATTCAGGGTGTTGAGTTACGTACTTATGTTCACATGACTTTGTTTAAATTGTTGAATGTTAAACATTTATTTTTATTTATATCATATTCATATTCTCTGGACCAAAATGTTTGATTTGTTGTAAATGTAAAAGAATTCAAAGATTCTTGGCATCGGAAGTTAATAAGTTGAGATATTAATTCTGAACCGGACTTATTTAAGGCCTAAATAAGTATTAGTCAAGGTGCCAATGATCGAGATGGATCACGGTTTTATTCAAGACCCGCTGTGATTGATAAAAGAAGAGAGAGGGAAAACCTATTTATAAGGGAGTGATTTCATAAAATAATGAGTTAGTTTCTTAACCTCTAAATAATTAAGATTAAACATACAAGAGAAAGTTAACGATGAAGTTGGAAGGCCCTGCTACTGACCATTCATTATAATAAAATTTATCATACCATTTGAAGCCAATCTAATTGGGTTGGATAGATTCTAGACATGTCAAGTGCTTATCTAGATTGAAAAAAAATGGGGACGACTCATAAATGCCTCAAAGACATGTGGAATGTACCAAAACTCGTGGTAAGGCCGAAAAGTACTACTATCGGTAAGCCACACATCAATGCAGTTTTAAATAATTTAAAATAAATTTAAAGTAGGATGTAAGTAGCTTTTAGGCTAACAAATATTATATATCCAAAAGATTAATTTAAGCCATACATAAGTCATTAAAGTGACCGTTCTAGAACCACGGGACTCGAGGGGTGCCTAACACCTTTCCCTCGATCAACAGAATTCCTTATTCGAATTTCTAGTTCGCAGACCAAAGAAAATAAAGAGTCATTTCCTTTTGAATAGAGATTCAATAAGGTGACTTGGAACACCCAAACTCAATTCCAAGTGGCGAACCTGTAAATAAAATAATCTATTTTCAAAACATCACTTTAATTGGAAAAATTCATTTTCTCTAAAACCAACTCCCTAGCGGGGTCGGATGCGGTGAAAAACAGGGGTGTGACAGATGGCGACTCTGCTAAGGATATAACTAGAATTCGAGCTTTTATATTGACTTAATCGGCTTTATTTAATTTTGATATTGTATATTTTTGGCCTAAATGTGTTCTTTGCCTACATGTTTATCGCTTTGATATTATTTGAATTGCAATATAGACTGTCTTCTCTCGCGCATCCATCTGAGTCTTCTGAGATACTGTATATTCGGAGATGCGGTATACGCTCCCGAGCTTGAGATACCAGAGATGCGGAAACGCTCTTGGAAAGGATTCTGTAGTCACCCGTGATTTAGGACGGAAAGGGACCAACAGTGAGGCCGAAAAGCCCTGCTACCGGTAAAGCTGTCCCTTGCCGACTCGAGTTGTCAGCTCGTTTCATTGACATTCTAGAGACCTAACTCCACCAGGTTGAACCTAGCATAACTGGGGCTTAGACATGGCTATCCCTAATAGACTGCGTTTTACTTGTATCACGTGTATTTTTGACTTAGTGGGGCTCGACCTAGGGGCCGGGTCCGTCTAGGTCAGGTGTCACCTTTTGAGACCATCATGTACATTTTATGTGCTACTTGTTGCATTATAGGAAATGACATATCGAATGTGGACCGGCTTTTAAGTGAATTAATTGATTTAAAAAAAAAGGGGGTTAAATAAAAATTTTAAGGGTTTATTTTAGAAAATATATAATATTTTTACATAGAACTTTTCTGAAAAGATTAAGTGGTTTTAACGTCGTGGTATCGTTATGTCTATCTTCTTTGGTTTTAAAATCTCTGTTAGGAATATCATAGAGCCCATTTTTGTCAAACACAATTAAAATTTTTGTCAAACAATTTGGTCCACTATTTGGTTTTAATAATTTAATTATTTCTGATATGTCTGGTTCAAACGTCATCAAATTATTGTGTCTCTACTCTAGGATGTTCTAGAAGACTTGGATACTTCCTGTTTTGTCAGTTATTATTTTCTCATGCTTATTTTGAAATCTTATTCCGTGTCGTTCCGTCAACTTCTTTCGAAAATTATCTTTATCCTGCTTTAGGATGTTTAAAATAGAATTCTTATTTTCCATCATTATCCTATAGGGCAATATGAACTCAGTTGGAAGGAGTGACAAGAGGCCGAGGGATGATAAAGTACCCCATTTCATGGTGTTGGATAAAGTTCCAAAGCTATTACGGATATGGTATAACAATATGACTGACTATGGACAGGGAGAAGTATATAAACACTTGGGATTTTTAAGGAGTCTGTTGAATGTTGAACCACGAAGAGACGTGATAGAATCTTTGGTACAGTTTTGGGATCCTTCAAACAACGTATTCCGATTCTCCGACTTTGAGCTTACTCCCACACTGGAGGAAATAGGAGTATTTATTGGAAAGGGAAAGAACCTTCACCGAGGAGAGCCCATGATACCGAAGCATGTCACTTCCAAAAGATTTTTTGAGCTATTGCACATAAAAATGAAGAACATAGGAGGCTGCCTAGAAAATGGATGGGTTCATCTAGAATTTTTATACGAAAGGTATGGTCAGGAAAGGGGATTCGAGTTGTTTAAATCAGAACATAACAACGGGGGATGCTACCAAACCTGGAAAAAGCACAGTTCTGAAGCATTCATAGTGGCTTTTTTGGGAATCATGGTATTTCCAAAGAGAGGAGGAAAAATCAGCACCGATCTAGCTACGTTTATTACCGCTTTTGAGAAGAATCCTAAGGTGACCCTTGTGCCCATGATTTTGGCAGACATTTATCGGGCCCTGACGATGTGCAAAAATGGAGCAAACTATTTTCAAGGATGTAACATTCTATTACAATTATGGATGCTCGAGCATGTTCGTTACCATCCATTTGTTGTGGATTTTTGAGTCGAGTGGAATGATTATATCAAGGGCCATGAGAAGAGGATGGAGGACCAAAACTTTCCCGAAGGAATAAGAGCTTGGAAGGAATACTTGGAGGGGTTGACGGCGGACAAGATAGTGTGGAATTATCATTGGTTCCCCTCAAAAGAGGTGATATATATGTCTACTTTTCGACCCTTCATCGTCTTAATAGGTCTCTAAGGTGTTCAGCCCTACGTGCCACTAAGAGTCATGCGATAATTCGGTCGACGTCAGTATATACCGCCAATCGAGGATATGAAAGAGTTCATGTACGAATTCCTCCCTGACATCCCTCTAAGAAAGACTGAGATACTTAAGATCTGGGGAGGATGCGTACTTTCAGGTTTCGATCGCATGGTGGAAGACCGCGACAAGGGCGAGGTAGACCATTGGTATCTGCCATGGTTTCATGACCAGCCTCCTCCTAAATCTATGCTAGAAAGGTCAGCCAGAGAGCCAGTGGATCGAGAAGCAGAGATCGAAGTCAGAATTAAGAAGGCTCGACGAGAGGTAGAAGAGAACTATCAGTCTACTCTGCACGTCTTAAATAATGATTTGGAAAGGGCTAGAGAAGAATTGGTTCACCATGAGGCGAAATTTGAGGCCAGAATTAGGTCGGTTTGTAAGGAGATTGAGAGAGAGAACCGTGTTGCCATGCATGCCCTACAAGAAGACCTAGATATTGTCACCGGTGCTATAGAGCAAAAATCGAGTGATTTTGAGAAAGAGAAGGCCTTGCTGACAAGTACACAGTCGAAGCTTCGAGCTCAGCTAAAAGCTTCCATGGAACGGGAAAGAGAAATAGAAAGACGCTTCACGACTTTTCAGAAGGAAGTTGAAGTTGAGAAAAACCAGTGGATGACCGAACGACAGGCGTTTCACTATCAGATCGATGACCTTCATGAACGAGAAGAAGACCTAAAGCATACCGCCCGCACTACGCAACATTGGGTGCAAAACTGCCATGAGAGTATGATCGAGGCCAGGGGAGAAGTACTTCAGCTCAGTGAAACCTTGATTATTGTTTATGCTAAGTATCTTCACCAAGGTGATGAAAATCTGGGCCGTCAGGCACGTGCTCTCGCTCCATATTTGCCAAAAGCATTATCCAGGATCTATTCAAGTCTGAGGGAGGATTAAGTTGTAAGACATCTTTGGAAGGCATCTTGATGATAATTATTAAAGTCCTTGTTTTCTTAGAGCTAGTTTCTTTATAGGTTTATTTAGTATTTCTCCAGTATTCTGAGTCTGTTCTAGTTTTAGATAATTTTAGTTTCCTTTCATTAAAGCTTTGTTTTAAGAACAGTTGGAAATGTATGAAAAATTTCACATTTGTTCAAATTTTTATTCTCTTTATTTTTGAATATATACATATATTTACCATATCCATGAACTACGTGATGATCTAATTCATGTAAGACATGATACATAGGCAACCCTTGGCGGGTGCGATCAAATATTTTTCAAGTTTCAAGTAACAATTTTAAGATGTTGGCGTTAAATATTGAAAAAAAAAAATTAATTCACCAAAGCCAGGATGAAACAAGAGGGTTTTCCTAAGTCCATTTCAGGAAGGAAATTACTTAGGTGCATGACATTTGAGTTAGTTATGAATATATTTTTAAAAAAAAAAAGCTCTAAATCCTAACATATTTGTTTCTGTTTCAAAGAGAGAGAGAGAATAAGGTGGTTGGTTGTGGTTAAGCTGGCCTCTCACCCGTACAACACAAGGTACAAGGAAAAAAGGAAGATGACTCGAAAAGATGGACAAGCCCCGCCTTCCTCGATTCCTGGCCTTTCAGATGCAAATCATCCCAGTTCTACTCAAGCCCAAGTCGACGATCCACTTTATCCGCCTGGATTTGGTCCATACGCTAATGTGTCTAGCACTGCTGGCAAATCCACCATGCGTCCTCCAAATCCATCATTCACGAACAACTCGCGTTTTATTCCGGCTGTGACAACTAATATAAATCCTCCATCAATGATACAGAAGCCTATCAACGAACTAAATCATAATCAAGTCTATCCTCCTGAATTGGCATTCAAACCCATAAATTCATATCAGCCCACTCATCAGCCTGAGTCTCATATCATGATTGAGAAGGCTATTATGAATGAAGAACGAGAAGAGATAGTTAGAAAAGTGAGGAGTCTGGAGCAGAGTATGAGAAACATGCAAGGATTGGGAGGACACAAAAGCGTCTCTTTTAAAGACCTGTGTATGTTCCCTAATGTTCATTTGCCAACAGGGTTCAAGACCCCAAAATTCGACAAATATAGTGGTCATGGTGACCCTGTGGCCCACTTAAAAGGGTATTACAATCAACTCAGAGGAGCAGGAGGGGAGAAGGAGCTGCTTATGGCCTATTTCGGAGAAAGTCTAACGGGAATAGCCTCTGAATAGTTTATCAATCAAGACATCTCCCATTGGCATGTTTGGGATGATATGGCTCAAGATTTTGTACAACAATTTCAATACAATCTCGATATTATCCCTGACCGCACTTCTCTCGCTAATATGAAGAAAAAATCATCTGAAAGTTTTCGAGAGTTCGCCATAAAATGGAGAGAATAGGCATCTAGAGTCAAACCACCACTGAAGGACCAGGAATTGATTGATGTTTTTCTCCAAACTCAAGAGTCCGATTATTTTCATCATTTACTAGCCGCGATTGGTAAACCTTTCGCCGAAGCAATACAAATTGGGTAAATGGTGGAGAATGGCATCAAATCAGGAAAAATCATGAGCCAAACCGCCCTCAGGGCCACTACACAAGCCATTCAAAGTGGATCAGGTAGTTTCGGAAATCAAAAAAAGAAGGAGGAAGGATCCATGATGGCATCAGGACCGGGCAATGCCCAAAGAGGACGGAACTCCCCTTACGTTCATGTCCAACAGGGACAACCCAGCGCTCCTCAACATTATTATACACCTCAACCTGTTGTTCTTAATGCTCAAGCGTATGCCCGACCTCCTCAGCGTCCACAATGGCGGGCACCTGCACCACAAGGTTTTCGTCTGCGGTAACCAAATTTACAAGCCCCTCGTAATCCGTATGTTCCGGCAGACCATACAAGAGAACAGAGGCCAAGGGAAAACTTCACCCCAATTGGAGAATCATATACGAGCCTGTTGCGAAGATTGGTCAAATTAGGATGGATTGAACCTGTTTTGCCTTTCAAAGTGGATCCGAATACAAGTTGGTTTGATCCTAATGTAAGGTGTGAGTACCATTCCAACGTCCAAGGTCACAGTACCAAAAATTGTTGGAGTCTGAACAGAGCCATTGAAAAGTTAATCGCAAGCAAGGCAATCGTAATACAAAAAGAAGAAGCACCGAATTTGACCGACAATCCACTTCCTAATCACAGTAACCCACACGTCGTGGGGATGATTTTTAATGATAAATACTACAGGCCAACAAGCCAAGCAATGATGGAAATAGGCACCTTGAAGGAGAACCCAGGTGAAGCACTGAAATATATGCAAAGAGAACCCCTGATCGTGAAAGGAGCGAGTTCCATTATAAGACCCCGAGATTCAGAAAAGATGGTATTGTATGTTCCTGCAAAGCTAAAGGGAATAGCACAAGATGGGCCAAAACTATATGTTTAGAGTGGTCCCGCAGGGTTCGACCAACAGCGCAACAACATGAGAAAGATAACAGAGCCAATTGTCATAAGACACGCAGCACAACTCCCAGTGACAAGCTTGAAAACCATCCCATAGAACTACAACAAAACCACGGTGATGTACAAAGGAAAAGAGGTCATGGAAGAAACAAACAAAATGGGGGGTTTGACTCGATCAGGAAGATGTTATGTCCCAGAAGAATTAAGGAGACCAAAACAGTTTAAAGATAGTCAAGGGCCAATGAAAAAACCTATCACAAACGAAGAGGCTGAGGAATTTCTGAAGAAAATGAAAACCCAAGACTATTCCATTGTCGATCAATTGAGGAAAACCCTGGCTTAAATCTCATTATTGTCCCTGCTACTACATTCTAAAGAACATTGGCAGGCATTGATTAAGTTGTTGAACGAAGCATACGTCCCGAAGGAAACTACGGTATGTCAAATAGAAATGATGGTTCATAGAATATTTGAAGCAAATAGAATCACTTTCACTAATGATGAGTTACCCACAGAAGGTTCTGGTCACAACAAAGCTTTGCATCTGATTATCAAATGCGAAGGATATTACATAAAAGGGGTAATGATCGATGGAGGTTCAGGAGTAGATATTTATCCTCTCTCTACTTTGCAAAAGTTAAAAATCAACCCAGATAGGATTCGGTCCAATAATGTATGTGTTCGGGCTTTTGATGGTGCAAAACGAGACATAATTGGTGAGGTAGATCTTGCTTTGGTTATTGGACCAGTTGAGTTTACAATCACCGTTCAAGTAATAGACATGGATACTTCCTACAACCTACTTTTAGGAAGACCATGGATCCACATGACCAGAGCCATACCTTCTACTTTGCATCAAGTAGTTAAGTTTGAACACAATAATCAGGAAATCATTGTACATGGGGAGGATGAACTTCCCATACATCGAGATCCTTCTGTACCCTGTATCGAAACAAAAGGGGGTTGTGAATCTTCCATTTATCAAGCCTTTGAAATTGTGACAGCTGATCAAGTCGTGGAAGGCACGCCGATTCCAGGGCCTCATCTCTCTTCTACTTCAATAATGGTGGCTAGCCAAATGCTGCAAAATGGTTATGAACCGGGATAAGGATTAGGGGTTTCGCTGCAAGGAATTATAAACCCTGTAGATCCATGTGGTAGCCACAACTCCTTTGGATTAGGCTTTAAGCCTACCGCGGCAGATAGAAAATGGGCAAAAGAGCAGAAGAAGAATGCTTGGAAATTGACAATTCTGATTCCACACATTAGCCAATCTTTCACGAAAGCTCATAAGG
Source organism: Capsicum baccatum var. pendulum (assembly GCA_030864225.1). Taxonomy (NCBI): domain Eukaryota; kingdom Viridiplantae; phylum Streptophyta; class Magnoliopsida; order Solanales; family Solanaceae; genus Capsicum; species Capsicum baccatum. The sequence continues at coordinate 44,635,038 of CM061560.1, forward strand.
AGGGAAATCAATACCCATATGCTAACAAGGATGTGGATGAAATATGTCATGGTCTCAATGAAATATTTTATGAAACAAACACGGTTCAGATGGGTGAAGGCCCTAGCCATGCAGATGTGCAGTTCGTCGGGCCAAATATCAAGCTCACTAACTGGGAAGCCACTCCTCTCCCCACAAGGAAGGAGACTTGGTAGTTTATTTTGTTGTTTTTTTTTCTCTTTTGTATTTTGGACTATTCTCAAGGTTGTAGTCCACATGGTTTAGTTGCTTGGCTTTTATGTTAACCCTCCTATCCTTTCTGATTCAACTAAATGAAATTCATGTTTTCTAGTAAATTTATCTTTTCTTCCCTTTTTTAATTTTTATTTTTCTTCATCTTATTTCAGTTATGTTAATACTGGCTTCGATAACATGGCATGTATATGGAGTTCATATTTAGATCCTAAAAAGTTGTCTAATATCGAATCAGCAAACCAAACGGTAGATGAATACGATGAAGGTGAAGCTGATAAGGAAGTCAAAAAAGGATTGGATCAATTTGAGGATAAGCCCAAACCCAATTTAAATGACACTGAAATAATAAATTTGGGAACTGGTGAGGAGGTTAGAGAAATAAAAATAAGTATTCATGCAGATCAGAATATCAGGAATGATATTGTCCAGATTTTGATCGAGTATAAGGATGTTTTTTCTTGGTCTTATGATGATACACCGGGTCTAAGCACGGATTTGGTAGAACACAAACTGCATACATACCCTGATTTTTCACCGGTCCAGCAAAAGCAAAGAAAGTTTAAAACTGACATGAACGATAAAATCAAAGAGAAAATCATGAAGCAATTGAATGCTAACGTGATCAGGGTCGCTCAGTACACCACATGGTTGGCTAATGTGGTGCCCGTACCGAAGAAAGATGGCAAAATCAGAGTTTGTGTTGATAATAGGGATTTAAACAAAGCAAGCCCTAAAGATAACTTTTCGCTACCCAATAGTCATATCCTTGTTGATAATTGTGCTAAACATGAGATCCAATCTTTCGTGGATTGTTATGCCGAATATCAACAGATCTTGATGGATGAAACAGATGTAGAAAAGACTGCTTTCACCACCCCGTGGGATACTTATTGCTACAGGGTCATGCCATTTGGTCTAAAGAATGCGGGAGCTATGTACATGAGAGCTATGACTACTATTTTTCATGACATGATGCACAAAGAAGTAGAAGTATATGTTGATGATGTTATTATCAAGTCCAAGACACAAGTCAATCATGTATATGACTTGAGGAAATTCTTTGAAAGATTGAGAAAGTATAATCTTAAGCTCAATCCAGTCAAGTGTGCATTTGGAGTTCCATCCGGGAAATTTTTTGGGTTTCATAATTAGCCGCAGAGGCATTGAATTGGACCCCTCCAAGGTAAAATCCATTCGAGAATTGCCGCCTCCGAAGAATAAAACTGAGGTCATGAGTTTTCTTGGAAGGCTGATTATATAAGCAGATTCATCGCTCAGCTCAGCACTACATGCGAACCAATATTTAAGTTGCTAAAAAAGGATGTTGTTATCCAATGGACAGACGAATGTCAAGAATCATTTGATAAGGTTAAAGAATATTTGGAAAATCCTCCAGTGCTGGTCCCACCGGAACCTGGTAGGCCTTTATTTCTATATCTGTCAGTGATGGACAATTCTTTTGGTTGTGTTTTAGGACAGCATGATATCACAGGCAAAAAGGAACAAGCAATCTATTATTTGAGCAAAAAGTTCACAAGTTACGAGGTAAAATATACTCTTTTAGAAAAGACATGTTGCGCCCTAACTTGGATTGCTCAGAAGTTGAAGCACTATCTTTCGTCCTACACAACCTACCTCATATCTCGAATGGATCCTTTAAAGTATATTTTTCAAAAACCTATGCCCACAGGCAGATTGATGAAGTGGCAGATTTTACTTACAGAATTCGACATTGTGTATGTTACTCTTACCGCTATGAAAGCGCAAGCATTGGTCGATCATTTGGCAGAGAACCCAGTTGACAATGAGTATGAACCTTTGCGAACTTACTTTCCTGATAAAGAGATAAATTCAATTGAGGAAGAAGTTCAAGATGATATGTATGCGTGGAAATTATATTTTGATGGGGCAGTCAATGTCAAAGGAGTAGGAATTGGGGCGGTTCTTGTCTCACCGACCGGGCATCATCATCCCGCCACAGCACGACTCTATTTCTTTTGTACTAATAACACAGGAGAATATAAAGCTTGCATCATAGGGTTAAATATGGCAATAAATCTGGATGTACACAAGCTAGTGGTGTTGGGAGATTCCGAATTACTCATACGACAAATTCAAGGTGAATGGGAAACGAGAGATATCAAGCTCATTCCATACAAACAGTTCGTAGAGGACCTTAGCAAAAGGTTTAAGTCTATCGAGTTTAGATATATTCCCAGATCCCATAATGAGCTGGCTGATGCCCTGGCTACCCTAGCTTCTATGCTCCCGTACCCAGGAAATACGCATCTCGACCCATTAGAGATACAGATACGAGATCAACATGGTTATTGCAATATAATTGATGCAGAACCAAATAATGAACCTTGGTAATATGATATCAAACGCTTCCTAAAGTCAAAAGAATATCCAATACACGCCAATGCAGATCAAAAAAGGACCATTAGGAGACTTGCTAATGGTTTCTTCTTAAGTGGGGAGATTCTGTACAAACGAACCCCAGACTTGAACTTGTTGAGATGTGTTAATATTCTGGAAGCTGAAAGAATCATGAATGAGGTACATTCGGGGGTATGTGGTTCGCATATGAGTGGCTATGTTTTAGCGAAGAAGATTATGCGGGCAGGATATTATTGGTTAACTATGGAGCGAGATTGCTTTCGCTTTGTTCGCAAGTGTCATCAGTGTCAAATTCATGGTGATTTGATTCACTCGCCACCTTCAGAGCTGCATCCTATGTCTGCTCCTTGGCCATTCGTTGCTTAGGGCATGGATGTAATCGGTCCAATAGAACCAAAAGCTTCTAATGGGCATCGATTCATACTGGTCGCTATTGACTATTTCACCAAATGGGTAGAAGCTGCTACTTTCAAATCAGTCATGAAGAAAATAGTAGTGGATTTTGTTCATTCGAACATCATATGTCGTTTTGGTATACCAAAGTCCATTATCACAGACAATGCAACCAATCTCAATAGTCATCTAATGAAGGAGGTTTATGAGCAATTCAAGATCGTGCATCATCATTCTACCCCTTACCGTCCTAAAGCAAATGGAGCCGTTGAAGCAGCAAACAAGAATATTAAAAAGATTCTTAGGAAAATGGTCCAAGGATCTCGACAGTGGCATGAAAAATTACCATTTGCTCTTTTAGGATATCGTACAACTATCCGTACATCAACTGGCGCAACTCCTTATTTACTAGTCTATGGGACTGAAGTTGTGATACCCACAGAAGTCGAAATTCCCTCACTTCGAATCATTACTGAAGTCGAAATTGATGATACTGAATGGGTCAAGTCTAGACTGGAACAATTATCGTTAATAGATGAAAAAAGGTTGACGGCAGTTTGCTTTGGTCAATTATACCAGCAGAGGATAACGCGAGCTTACAATAACAAGGAACGTCCTAGAAAATTCGAAGCCGGCCAACTTGTTTTAAAATGCATCCTTCGACACCAAGAAGAGGCTAAAGGAAAGTTTGCTCCAAACTGGCAAGGTCCATACATAGTTAAACAAGTATTATCAAATGGAGCTTGGCAACTTGCAGATCTGGACGGGAAAATGACAGAAAAAGCTATCAATGCCGATTCAGTCAAAAGATATTATATTTGACACACTTGTGCTTAACATTCTCAAGTTGAGATGACGAAAGGTCATCATTCTACTTAACTAAATATCATTAATCCCTTGTCAGCCCTTCGAGCCTTTTTTACCTTTCCTTGCTTACCCTCTTTGGAGTAAAAAAAAATGCGTTAGCATCGAACTATGTTCGACCTGATTCCTAAATGGATACGTAGGCATCCCTATCTTGGGGTTCGGTTCGACAAGAGAAAAAAAAAGAAAAAAGAGATATATACCCTATTGTCACTTTTATATGGCTCTCAAGTTGTAATTTATACTAAAAATCATTTTCCCTTTGTCCATTAAAGACCTTTTGATCAATTTTTGAGAATGTCAAGCCTTGTGTGCTGTATATATATATATATATATATATATATATATATATATATATATATATATATATATAAAATCTTATTGGTGAAAACCCTCAGGGGCGCCATAAGACAATGATGAACGAGACAATCAAAATTAGAGAGGTCAATTGAGAAAATCCCAGAAGAATGACTTTAGTCAAACAAAGTTTATCATGACAGGACAAAGATCAAGAAGGATGATTTGATTTGATTGAAAGGTGCAGCCTAATTCGAGATTAGACAGTTTTGAAGGATCAAATATCTACTCCAAATTGTGTGTCATGCGTTATTGAAGTCAATATACACCTCCAAATAAGCTTTCTTACTTTACTGGTAGAAATACCTTCTATTCAAACATAATTCTTTTATTCCTTCTTTTGATTTTTCCTTATTTCATTTTTACACGCTCTTTTTTTTTATGGGTAAGTCTCGCACCAAATGCAAAATAAAGAAAAACGCGCAAAATTGACCAGGGCTCCCAGTGAAATTGGGCAGAGATTGTTGGGCGTTCACAACCTTGACAAGGACAAGGAGCCAGTTAAGATAAGTGTTACGAGTGAAGCATTTGAAAATGAAGGACAGAATCGTATTGAAACAAACAAAAATACAACAGAATTTGAAAGACAAAGATTCAAGCTCGCCAACCAATTAGTTGAATCAACTGTATCAATTTGGGGCAGAGATAAGGAAAACCTCTAAGGAATTCAAGGCCACAAACCAAATACCTATTTTAAAACTCATAATTATTTCTCTCTCTCTTGCTTGAACAGGGGCAAAGCAATCTTGTGAAGTTTAGTGAAAAAAAAAAAAACAAGTATAGCAAAGCTAAGTTTTCTTAAATTTTCTCTTTTTTGTTATACTCCTATAATTCTAAGTTCGTATCAATATAATTATAATAATTATAATAAAACCCCTCATATTCAAGACTAGGCACTTTTTTTTTCTTTTCTTTTCTAAAAAAAAAAAATCCTAATCTTATCTCGTCTTCATAGGGCGCCATCCCCTAGTTGACATCTTATCTCGTCTTCATAGGGCGCCATTCCCTAGTTGACATCTTACTTCGTCTTCATAGGGCGTCATCCCCTAGTTGACATCTTACCTCGTCTTCATAGGGCGCCATCCCCTAGTTGACATCTTATTCGTCTTCATAGGGCGCCTTCCCCTAGTTGACATCTTATCTCGTCTTCATAGGGCGCCATCCCTTAGTTGACATCTTATCTCGTCTTCATAGGGCGCCATCCCCTAGTTGACATCCTATTCATCTTCAGAGGGCGACATCCCCTAGTTGACATTTTAGGAAATAAACCTTCCTATTTTTCTTCTTCATGTCTTCACAAGGTATGACAATCCCTAGTCACATTTTTAGGAGCAAAAATCCTAATTCTTTTTCATGCATTCATTAGGCATAACTTCCTTTGGTTGCATTATTAAGAATAGGGTTCTTATTTTATCGCGCTCCTAGCTTAAATTTCTATCCATTTATTTATTTATTTTTAAACTAGTTTATAGTTTTTCTAATAACTCACAAAATCTTCCTAGTGTAAACTGGGGCAGAAAATTTTATTTGTTTTGTTTCGTCTTATTTGATGGCTTGCAGGTTTTATGCAAAGCACAGGTTTATCCAAGAATGGAATTTCATCTCCGGTTAAAATATAGAAGAATGATCAGTTTGAAGATAGTTAGAGTCAGCTTGGCATCCATAGCGGCCCAATATCTCAAGAGACACCTTTTTAGCTTCTGATCAGGAGAACAAGCATCCAAAGTATTCTATGAACTGTTCTTTGGTAGAGTATCAATGACTCAATCCAAGTTTCAAGTTCAAGTCTCAAATCTTAATTTCAAGATCAAAATTTTGAGATCAAGGTACCCACCAGAAGAAGGTGAGGCAATAACTGAAGATCCAAGAGGAAGATCGGAAGCAAGAGGATCAAGACAAATAGAATACATAGGATCTTGTACCTTTATTTCCAGTTTCATTTTTGATGTAATAAAAGGAGCAACGAACCGGAAACTCGACGGGACCTCAACTCGACTCTCTAATTCATCTACTCATTCCTACACCCATTTGAACTACACGTGACCTGATTCTCCTATAACCCAAGATATGTAGGATGCCCAAAGGCAGGGATCGGTCACACCTCTTTCCTACTTATTTACGCATAACCTTTGAATAAATAGTTGGGCCAAAAAATTAGTCATGTTTACTTCTTCGCTTGAAAATTCTCTATATTTCCAAGGAAAGAGGGGCATTCTGTAAACACGTAATTTTGCACCAAACCTAACGTTTTTACGCCATTTTAGTGTTCAATTTATTTGTTTATTTAATTCTAAATTAGATATTGTAAGTTTATCTTATATTTTAAGTTTGGTTTAATATTTTTAAAAAATACAAAAATAGAATCACATTCCAGATAAGTTTTTATTATTATTTATTTTTTAAAAATATATATATATATATATATATATATAAAATAAAATTAAATTATGTTATTTTCCTCTTTTAACTTTTAATAAATAATTTAGTGATATTAATGTTCCGTAATCATGCTCTAAGACTAATTATTTAACTTACTTATATTTTATTAGTTTTAAATAATTTTATCTTCTTTTTTTTATTATTTTTGTTATTTTTATTTTAAAAAAAAATAATAATAATAATAAGACCTAAACTACCCAATCTTCCCATTCCCCTCAATCTCTCCTATGTCCTCCACTTTTCCATATGCATGTTATGTATAGCACCCACTACACAAGACATGACACACACACACATGCACTAATTCGGAAAAAGACACGGACAACAAGCGAAAAAAGAAAAAAAAAAAGAAAAACAAGAAAGCAGTAAGGAAGAAAGGAACAAGAACGCCAGAGGAAAATATAGAAAGCCATAGAAGAAGAGGAAAAGAAAGGAAGAGAGTTCGGGTTTGACTTTGGGGTCTTCGTTTTGAGTTTTCGGTGACGGCATTCCTATTCTTATTTTTGTTTAGTTCATCGCCCAGGTTATTATTTGACTTTACACTATTTATTTTTATGAATTTTATTGCAAACCAAAGCATGAACAAAGTTGATTGGTTTCATGTGTTATTCGACATGCAAAGTTATTATTTATGTGAACTTTTCGCTCTTTATATTTGGTAGTTTGGCTTCTATATTGAGTCAACATTTATTAAATTAGACCACTCTTAGATATTAAGAGGAGATAACTTTAAAAGTCGATTAAGTTTGGATAAAAATAAGGGTTTCGTTGGTTTCTATTTTCCCTTGAAGCTTTAAGTTTGGGGTCTATTCTTAGCAAATTGGTCATGAATTTTGAATAGGTCAATCGACAAGTAATTAAGTTTTGTGAATAAATAATTATCACTAAAAATGAAGAAATGGTTCATTCTTCCTTTTGGAAGTCCGAGTATTTTGCCACCGATTTTGTTATATAAATATGACATCGATATTTTTTTTTTTTTGCCATCACTTTTAATAATAAGTCTTTAAGTTAGTCTATTTGATGAAGCGTTTTCAAATGTGCTTACCATAGTAAGAAGCGTCTAGTAATAATTTTAGTTTCATTGGTTTAAAACTTAATTCTTTTAATATGTCAGTTTTTCCTCTTAAATGTTCAATATCCCCCTAACTACTTTGCTTAAAAAGAAATGAGAGATAGTAGATGATGAAATATATGATCTAAAAGGTTTTTTTTGGTGTTGTTTTTTTTGCTAAAGTGTGAAAGTTTACCATCATAATGTGCAAAATTATACAAGATACACTTGATACTTTTAATTAAATTCCTCCCAAATTGTAAAATGGGTTCTCAAATTAATGTTCATAAAAAATAAATTTGACAAAGATCTCATTAGTTCTTGCTCATTTTGTTCTAAGTTGATTGTTGGCATCTTGGGCTGTCTTAGAATAACAAGTTTTTGGTTTGAGTCATTTTAAATCATCAATTAAGTTACTGCATCTATAAATTCCCCTATTTTTATAAACAATTAATTCAGGGTGTTGAGTTACGTACTTATGTTCACATGACTTTGTTTAAATTGTTGAATGTTAAACATTTATTTTTATTTATATCATATTCATATTCTCTGGAGTCTGGACCAAAATGTTTGATTTGTTGTAAATGTAAAAGAATTCAAAGATTCTTGGCATCGGAAGTTAATAAGTTGAGATATTAATTCTAAATCGGACTTATTTAAGGCCTAAATAAGTATTAGTCAAGGTGACAATGATCAAGATGGATCACGGTTTTATTCAAGACCCGTTGTGATTGATAAAAGAAGAGAGAGGGAAAACCTATTTATAAGGGAGTGATTTCATAAAATAATGAGTTAGTTTCTTAACCTCTAAACAATTAAGATTAAACATACAAGAGAAAGTTAACGATGAAGTTGGAAAGCCCTGCTACTGACCATTCATTATAATAAAATTTATCATACCATTTGAAGCCGATCTAATTGGGTTGGATAGATTCTAGACATGTCAAGTGCTTATCTAGATTGAAAATAAATGGGGACGACTCATAAATGCCTCAAAGACATGTGGAATGTACCAAAACTCGTGGTAAGGCCGAAAAGTACTACTATCGGTAAGCCACACATCAATGCAGTTTTAAATAATTTAAAATAAATTCAAAGTAGGATGTAAGTAGCTTTTAGGCTAACAAATATTATATATCCAAAAGATTAATTTAAGCCAGACATAAGTCATTAAAGCGACCGTGCTAGAACCACGGGACTCGAGGGGTGCCTAACACCTTCCCCTCGATCAACAGAATTCCTTATCCGGATTTCTAGTTCGCAGACCAAAGAAAATAAAGAGTCATTTCCTTTTGAATAGGGATTCAATAAGGTGACTTGGAACACCCAAACTCAATTCCAAGTGGCGACTCTGTAAATAAAATAATCCTTTTTCAAAACGTCACTTTAATTGGAAAAACCCATTTTCTCTAAAACCAACTCCCTAGCGGGGTCGGATGCGGTGAAAAACAGGGGTGTGACATATCCGAATCCGACAACAAGAATACTCAACAAATTCTGAGAAGAAGACCAAGCCTATCTGACGGGAGATTTTTAAATATAATAATAACAACAACAACAAACCCACTGTATTCCCACCTAGTGGGGTCTGGGGGGGTAAGATGTACGCAGTCCATACCTCTACCTCTAAAGAGGTAGAAAGGTTGTTTCTACCTTCCTATCTAGGGTCATGTCCTCAGTGAGCTGTAACTACTCCATGTCCCGCCTAATCACCTCACCCCAGTACATCTTCGGCCTACCCCTACCCCGCCTAAAGCCATCCAACGCTAGCCTCTCACACCTACGAACCGGGGCATCCATGCCCCTTCTCATCACGTGTCCAAACCATCTCAATCGGACCTCCCGCATCTTATACTCCACTGGGGTCACACCAACCTTCTCCCTGATAATCTCATTCCGAACTCTATCCCCTCTAGTCAGCCCACACATCCAACGCAACATCCGCATTTCTGCCACCTTCATTTTTTGGATGTGGGAGTTCTTAACTGGCCAGCACTCCGCTCCATACAACATGGCCAGACGGACTACCGCCCTGTAGAATTTGCCTTTAAGCTTGGGCGGCACCTTTTTATCGCATAACACCCCCGACGCGAGCTTCCACTTCATCCATCCCGCCCCAATACGGTGCGAGACATCCTCGTCAATCTCATCGTTACCCTGGATCACGGACATGAGATACTTGAAACTATCCCTCTTACATACCTCATGTGATTCCAACTTCACTATCACCTCATTCTCCAGCCTCACGTCATTAAACTTGCATTCCAAATACTCTGTCTTGCTTCTGCTCAACCTGAACCCTTTAGACTCAAGCGTTTGTCTCCACACCTCTAGTTTGTCATTCACACCCCCTCACGTCTCATCAATCAAAACTACATCATCTACAAAAAGCATACACCAGGGCACCTCCCCTTGAATATGTCGCGTCAACACATCCATCACCAAAGCAAACAAAAAGGGACTAAGAGTAGATCCCTGATGCAATCCCGTCAAGACAGTGAAATGCTCTGAGTCCCCTCCCGCCGTCCTCACCTGAGTCTTCGCTCCATCATACATGTCCTTAATTGCTCTGATATACGCCAGCGGGACTCCACTCACCTCCAAGCATCTCCAAAGCACCTCCTTGGGGACTTTGTCGTATGCCTTCTCCAGGTCGATAAACACCATGTGCAGGTCCTTCTTCCTTTCCCTATACTATTCCACCAGCCTTCGTACCAGGTGGATTGCCTCCGTCGTCGAGCGGCCAGGCATAAATCCAAACTGATTTTCCGAAATAGACACTATCCGTCTCATCCTCACCTCGACCACTCTCTCCCAAATCTTCATAGAGTGACTCAATAACTTAATCCCCCTATAGTTATTACAACTCTGTATGTCACCCTTATTCTTATAGAGAGGGATCATGGTACTCCACCTCCAAGCCTCGGGCATTTTTGCCGTCTTGAAGATTTCGTTAAACAATTCGGTCAACCACCTTACACCAGCCTCTCCCGCGAACTTCCAAAACTCCACCAGTATCTCATCCGGCCCCTTCGCCCTACCCCCTCGCATCCTGCGAACAGCCTCTCTAACCTCTTCTACCTTGAAACGTCTACAATAACTAAAATCCCGACACTCCTCTAACACAAATTTTTAAATATGATAATAAGAATATTCAACATGATCTGAGACTGAGATCAAGCCTTTCTGATGGGAGATCCTTAAATATGATAGTAACCATCTGTATATGAGGCCAAGCCTATCTGATGGGATGGTCCATGAATTAATGGAACTATCTGAGTTCCTTACTGAGATAGACGACTGTACCACACGGTCTTGACTTCTGAAGATTGATACTGAAACTGCAACTGTGGTAAGTAGTCACTTAACCGACATGCCCCGACCTACCACAGGTAGGGTCTAACCTGTAACCCCAGCTGGAAGGGCGTCAATACCGTGCCATGGGTAAAGACTCACTCTTGGGTCAAGCCTCTCTGATGGGATGACCCTCACAGAAAGTCGACCTGAGGCAATAGAATAGTCAACCTCTCTGACGGTGACAGCCTCTACTAAAGGGGAATCCTGTATCCTGCACTGGCTACGCAGTTCTGGAGTTCAGAGATTGTTACTAACGACTCCGACCTCTCTCTCTGACGGGAGGAATCGTCATCCCTTCACTCGCTCGGTGCTAATTTCTACTCCCAACTGAAAGACTCTCACTGAATCCTTAGAATGAACACAATAAAGCTGAATTTGTTTACATGATCATGTTTCTCAAATGATCTGGCTGAAATACGCTGAGATCACTTGGTTCCATATCTGACAAAAACATTATCGAATCACGGTATCTGACTGATGATACATAGCTTGATTAGATTATTCTAATCATTTCTGAGATTAGAATTGAATCACTTGAGTTCCATTAGGACTGGGCTAAGTACAGGTCTGAGGCTAGATTACTAGCGATACAGAGATTACAGAGATAACTGAGATTACTGAGATTACTGAGCTTTATTAAGTTTTGCACTTGTCTGAGGATACAGAGTTCTATAGTTCACTGAGTTTTGAAAATCATGGCTCGGTTGGAATTATCGAGAAACTGACACGGGCTCTAGACAACAACTCTATTTTCGGGTATAAATACCCCTACGACTCGATAACATAGAAGTAAAGCATCATCATTCATTCAAGCATCACAAGCATTCATGCATCATTACCATTATTCAGGCATATTCACAAGAAAATCAAAAATCATGTCATATATTCAATTTCACAATCATTAGAACATCACCTCAATCCCCCAAGGATTCACAAACGTCTACTCATCATCACAACTACCAAAGGGTCACTCTAAGCGTTTCAAAATCATAACATACTTTCCCCCTCACAAACCTTACGGCATCGCGTCTATCATTTAGGAAATATAAACCTCTATTCACCATCATGATTACCAAAGGATCACTCCCAATATTTAGGGGGTCATCAATATCAATTCATCGTCACAAACTACCTTAAGGAAGACATGCTATTAAATTATACCTCATTCAACGAAGTCTTGCATCAAATACTTCACACCTATATCGGTCTCGACATATATCTAGATTTCACAAGATTTTGGGAAAACTTCACACTATCATGTCATTACTCTTTTGCTAACCACTTAGCATGTATCAAAACTTAAAATAAATCAAAGAGCACTCACTTGGGAGATTTACCGCTATTTTGTCTCAACTTACTCACTACGGTCTTTCAGCAACCACTAGACATGTCCGGTTCTACACCTACTTGGGGATTCCATGTTATTATTATGGCTCATTCCGCTCACTAAGGCATTTTATTAAACACTAGGTGTGCATGGACTAGCGCACAACTTTGGGTTTCCATTTTAACATACTACAATGCCCCTCTATGCTTCACCCCAGCCTTTTATCCAACCTATGGGGTGCATACTCCGGTTATTCAACCATATCTACACCCTAATGTCATTAACACCTCACATAGACACCAACTCCAAAAGGGCTCATCACAACATCACATAAATTCCACATACTAGGATCAAAGACCATAGATCTTGCAAACAATCACGAATCCAAACTTAACAACACAAGTAACATCAACTTCAACTCATACAAATCATAGAATATCACAAGAATCAACATCTACATACCTGGGAATTTCTTTTCTTGAAGGCTTTTAAAAGGAGTTCTTGATTTCTCCAGATCCTTCTTGATCTCTCTTGAATTTTATGAAAGGAGAAGAGAGTATTTTGATTTTGAAAACTCTAATTTTTGGGTGGAAGAGAGAAAAATAAAGTTGAAGGCCCTTGGACCAGTATTTATAGAGCTGGGGGAGGATGTGGAAAAGACCAAAATGCTCCTTTAAAATTTGTCTAGAAAATTCCGATCAGGGTCTGTGACGGTCGACCTGACGGTCCGTCAGAGGGAGTAACGGTCCACCAAGTCGCCCGTCACTCAAGTTATAAAATTGGGATGTTCTGTCTCGGAGTGATGGTCCGTCAGAAATCTGACGGTCCACCAGATCATCCGTCACTCGAGGTCCAGGAATGGGACATCCTGCCTCGGTCTGACGGGCCCCTTGACGGTCCGTCAATTTTCTGACGGTCCATCACTTTGGCCGTTACATGATGACCGAAAAAGGAAGCCACTGCCTTGGTCTGATGGGACACTTGACGGCCCACCAAAGACTTGGTGGTCCGTCAGATCGACCGTCAAACCTGTGATTCCGACAACGCTCAGTAAAACGGCCATAACTTCTTCGTTCGATGTCAGATTTTGATAAAATTGGTATCGATGGAAAGCTTGTTCAATGCTCTACATGACTAAAAGTAGAAATTAGAAAAATTACACATGATTCAAAGTGTTTCATTCTTGGGAAGATATTTTTGAAACTTTTAGACTCAGATTTTCTGCTTTGCTGGATACGCTCTACAGCTCAGACTAGAAGAGAACTTTGCGGGGTATTACACATCTCTTGTATTATTCTATAATTCTTTATTATTTCTCTTATTGTTTAATTCACTTAAGTAGTTTGTTTTTTAATTTTAGATTAATTATCGATATAGGAGGTTTAGGAATAGAGGTCTTTCTCTCATTGTTATTGCTATGACGTATTATTTTCTGATATTGTCGCTATGAAAAAAAGAACACGCGTCGTGAATTAATTAAGAATAAATTTTTGAAATTGAAGTAGATTTGAAAAAAAAACAAATATTGTAGATAATTTTGACAAAAAAACACTTCATTAATTTCAATGATGAAGAAAGTGATGACCTACATGATATGAATTTTCTTATGTTTTTCAAGTCATCATTGAAAAATAATTTTTAACTGATGATATTGAAATCAGCAGTCAAGTAAAAGGAGTAAGACAAAATTTGCTAGAGAGGAACTACACTATATAGTTGAGTTAATGTCAAGTAAAAGTATTGTTAAATCTCATGTAGTAGAGAATCTCACCATCGATAAGTGTATAAACTTTTTGGCAAGTATTTTTGAAATTGTTGTTCCGTCTGAAATGTATAACTATGCAGTGAACTTGTTTCTAAAGAAAGACGTCCGTCAAATATTTCTTAAGATAACTATTAATGAAGCTCAAAAGTCTTGATTGGTATATAACTATGAGTTATACCTTCTTAAGAAACTGTGAAGAATGTATTCATTTGATTTAAGTATTTTTGTTGTTCTTGTACGCGTGAACCTTATACGCTGTGATTGTATGATTAAAATCGTTTTAAAAATGAATTAATTGAATTTATATGTATTGTTGTATGTTTATGTGTATTTTATACATATGCATGTTCTGTTGATTTTCACTTACTAAATGAAAGATATAAAATGAGATATGAATTACATAGATTCATAGCACATTTTATAAATTAAAATATGTTGATGTATCCACCTCAATCTTGTTCTTTTTTCATTTTTGCAATTCAAAATTTGTACTAGATTGTACGATTTACTCTACCAATGTGAGAATTATGAAATTTTTATACTTCCATACTTTACTATTGTGAGGTGTTTCTGATTTTCAGTTAAATGAAGAGTTAGGATATTAGTATATCTTCTGATTTAAGTGACTTATTAGATGAAGAAGGTGAAGAACAAAAAAAAGTTTACAGAGAGAAAGAGAAGAAGTGGATGACTTTGTGTCAACTAGCAGGTAAATATATTTTGAGGTATTGCGAAAAGTACTTTTGTAAGGAACCTTGTTGTACGTCCAAGCGCTCCGAACATATATTTATTTAAGAGATATTACGAGAAAATAAAATTCATTGTTATGAAAAATTTCAATTAAAGAAGGCGGTGTTTATTGATTTATCCAATGACTTAATTGAAAATATGGGCTTAAACTCACTCGTAAAATTTACACACGAAATGCTAAGCATGTTTTTGATGATTTGTGCACATGAAGCGGAAAATCAAATGATATAAGATATCTTTCAACATTTTGGAGAGACGATTCATAGACACTTTCATAGTGTTTTAAACACCGTTTCTAAGCATTCAAGAGATATCATTAGACCACATTTAAATTATAATGATGGTGTAGGAGCTCACACGCCATGTAACAAGCGATATTTGTCTTTCTTTAAAGTAAGTTTCTCTTTCTTCAAATATATACTTTATTATACTTAATATTTAATTTCTCTCATGATTATTATCTTAAATTTATATGTGTATAGATTTTTAGGATTACATTGGAGCACTGGATGACGCACATGTTAAAGTTAGATTGCCACAAGGTCAAGAAATACTGTATATTAGTCGTAAAGGTTATCCAACCCAAAATATTCTTACTGTTGTAGATTTTAACATGTGTTTTATATTTTCATGAGCTGGGTAGGAAGGATCGGCTCATAATAGTTGCATATTTCGTAAGGCTTTTCGTAGACAACTCAACTTTCCACATTCATTGAAAAATAAATATTATCTAGTTGATTCTAGATATTCTCATATGAAGGGAAGTCAGAAAGGATGGAAAAGACTCTACGTCCAATTCAATGTTTCTTACATTTTTCGGACACATGACTCCTTACAAAGGAAATTATGTGAGATATTACCTTTCTCACTTTCAACATGGTGCAACACGATAATTGCGGGAGTCAAGGAGACACATTGAAAAATTTTATTATTTGCATTCTTCTTGTAGAAACATAGTAGAACGCATATTTGGTGTTTGAAAAGCGAGGAGATTTATTTTACGAGACATGCCTTACTATAATATTGACACCCAAAGGAATATCATATATTATGGACATTCATAATTACATTAGAAAGAATTGCAATGTGGATAATGCATTTCAAACGGCTGAAAATGAAAGATATATTTCATCGATTGATTCTGATGTAGGCACAATTTCAAGGGCTAACAATATAAATGGCGAAAATATGAGTGAGAAAAGTAATTTGTATTAGGTGGGACTTCGTGATATGATTGCTAATGATATTTGTAATGCTTAAATCTTGTATTAATTGAATATTTTCACTTTTTGTATTTATGACGAACTTACCTCTATCCATACTAGTGATGGGTTCGAAATTGAGAGGGCGTCATGCGGAAGATTAGAGTTTGCAAATCAAGACGGTGATAATTCAGATAACAAATAAAAATATACTAAAAATATATTATTGATATTATTTGGGCAGTTGGCCTACACATAAAAACTAATATTAGAGAAAACATAAAGCTATTGGGAGAAAATCTCTCCCTAAATAAAACTCTTAAACGATTACATTGTGGATGCTACTATATTATGGTATGAGAAGAGGAGTGTTCTATTTATGGAGGTCCAGAATCATTCCTCCAAGAAAGAGGTTAGTCAAATATGAAAAAGAATTATATTTTTCTTTCAGGAAAAGTAAAAGTAATTATGATATTACTTTTATTTATTTATTTTTAAAAGTAAAACTTAAATTTAGTAAGAAAATCAGGACAAAAAACCTAACAAATCTTTCCTTTTTGGCTTGATTTTCTTGACTTGATCTGCCTTCTTCATATGCATGAACTTCATTCTTTATATAATTTTTATAACTGCTGCTTGCCATGGTTAAAAAATAAAGTCTAAAATATCATGATTAAAAATGTGTTAAAAATTAATATTTTATTTTTATTTTTATTTTTAAAGATGTAGCAACAGGAATGTTGAAAATATAATTGAAACTTGTTCTCTACATGTAGTTGGACAAAAATCTTCATTATCATCCAATTGATTGTAGCTTTGATCTCTACATGTCCTCAATTTGAACCATCGAATCATTGAACCATACGCTCTGATACCACATGATAGGTATGGAATTGAGAGGGCATCATGCGGAAGCTTAAAGTTTGCAAATCAAGATGGTGATAATTCAGATGACAAATAAAAATTTACTAAAAACATATTATTGATATTATTTGATCAATTGACCTACACATAAAAACTAATATTAGAGAAAATATAAAATTATTGAGAGAAAATCTCTCCCTAAACAAAACTCTTAAACGACTACATTGTGGATGCTATTGTCTTATGGTATGATGAGAAGAAGGGTATTCTATTTATGAAGGTCCAAAATCATTCCTCCAAGAAAGAGTTTAGCCAAATATGAAAAAGAATTATATTTTTCTTTCAGGAAAAGTAAAAGTAATTATGATATTACTTTTATTTTCCTTTAAAAAAATAGTAAAACTTCAATTTAGTAAGAAAATTAGGGTAAAACCCCTAACAATTAGTACCTCTTTTGTATGAAACTTCTAATTTATGAAATATGAATTTTTATACATTATTCTCTTTCTTTAACATATTCTTTTAAATTTGGATAATTATTATTGCACAACATATGATTTTTTCTATGAAAAAATAACTCATCAATCAAGATATATGGAGAATACTCACTAAAGACATACAACTTCATGGACGATTAGTGAACGATCCATCTATATGCCACGACGTAATATTTGTATTCGATAATATTTTAATAGTGATATAGTAATTACTCAATCAACAAGTAATATATTTTTCAATTAAGAGTCATTTTATCAAACAAATAATACTTCTTGCTATTTATCTATTAATGTAATTATAATGATTAGTAACATATATATATTGCTTGATGATTTAAACTCTTTTAACCAAATAAAAAAAAAGGTTCTTTAGCGCACAAATTTAATGGTCATTCATGAAAATATTCTTTTTCTCTCTCTTTCTATGTGTGTGTGTAGAGAGAGAGAGTTAGTTAGTTAGTTAGTATGTAGTTAATATTGAAACTGAACTAACATATATATTAATTTTAATTTGAATCATTTTAGAAATAAAAATTTATAATAATCAGCCCTATATATTATTAACAACTTTAAGAGTATTTTATACATTTTAACAAAAAGAAAGTGCTTAACAACACTTGTTTACCAAACACATCAATGACTTTTTTTCAGTTTCAGCACTTTTATTCAAACACATAACTGCTTATTTTTTAAAATTACTCCTTTCATTTTATTTTACTCGTCTCAATATGACATTGTACATTGATTATGAAAAATAATTAATAACATGGATACTTTACCCTAGTATCCCTATTAACTGATGTTTACATTTTAATTTGGAGAAAAAATAATTAATACTAAGGGTAAAAAAAAAATTGTCTTATCTTGATTAATGAAAAATGACAAGTAAAATCAGAAATCAAATTAGAAAATTTGAAACGAGTAGAAATGGGACGGAGAAAGTAATTTTTTTGGTTAAATTTTTTAGATTTTATAAATCAAAAATTAAAAATGTCTTGGACAAGAATGGACCAACCCATTTTAATAACAATCCAAATACAAAAATAACACCTACTATTTATAATTTCTACCCGATCCACTTCAAAAAATAAACTGAAAAATATATAATGTCAGTAGGATTTCTAAATTGCACTAGTTTTTCCCATTTGTTACCCCCGCCGTTGTTGCAATGTTTTCATTTGTCCACCATCAGTTCACTCTGCTTCAACTTTGGGTGATTAATAAAGTTCCTTGACCTCCATTGCATGAATCTTGTTGTAGCTTGCACAAGTAAGTTCATTTCTTGATTTTCTTTTGCTTTCTGCTGACTAATGATAATCCTTGTAATAGCCTTAACTGCTTAGTCTTAATCTTTTTCAATTGTGTTATCCATTGGATGGGATGTTGTCCTGATTTTTGAAATGTATCGTGGGATCTAGTTAGAGGAACAATGGTACCTCTTCCATGTAAGTAACACTCTCCACCCTTCTCTATAATACATTGAATTTTGATGTACTTATATCCCTTCTACTCTATAGACATGATTGATACGGAGATAATTGAATGCTCGAAATCAGGATTGTTTGAAAAGTACATTGTTTCTCAGGTTCTTGAAGCTTTATCAGACCATCAGACCCCTTTTTTTACTGAGAGTCCTTTTTTGTTGGCTGTTGTAGATTAGGCTAATTAGCTGCTTCACAGTTTTTGTTATCATGTTGATATATAAATATAACTTCTTGTGAAGCTTAGCTTAAGCCTTTCCAGTCCCTTTACCTTTTTGCTGGTGAACGTCTCAGATAAGAGCATTGTAATTTTTCACTATCAACTATTCTCTTTCCTGTTGCATGTACCCATTGAACTGATGTGAATATGAAACTTTCATTATCTAGAGCTCAATCAGCAAAAAAGTCAGCTTACTAATTTCCTTCCCTGAGAATTTGTTGAAATTGAACTTGCTTGCCTGAAATCAATTGTCATATTTGTTGTATATGCTCTGCTATGCTCCATGGACAGTCCCAATTCCTTGTTAATTTTGCATTGTCAAGTATCTGTCTGCATTATAACATTTTCATACCTCATATGATTGCAATGTTTTGCTACATTTAGGATAGCAATTTCTTCAGCTTCCATATTATTAGTGTCTTTTATTATAGCCCCCTCAGCATATATTAAATTTTCTCTATCATCCCTTAGGCAGAAGGCATATGAACTACTTCCAGAATTACCTCTTGAAGCTCCATCCGTATTATACTTCACTCATTCTCACTTGGTAGCTCCCACAACACTGTTGTAACTCTTATTGTAGGCTTTAACAATGCAAAATCCCTGGCCAATCAGCTGAGAAAATCAACTTAGGTTTTCTCACATTTAACAACATTCTCATGTTCCTTGTTATATTCAAAATCATTCTTTGAACATTTACTTCCTTTCCTTCATGTTTTTTGCTATTTCTTATCTTCAACAACTCCCAAATGATGAGCCCTGATAATTCTTTAAAATACATTCTCCCTAGGTTTTACTATAACTGCCCACTATTGAAGAATTGTTTCTCTTAAGCTTTGTCCCTGAATATGTATACCTACAAAATTAGCAAAGTAGGACCAAGTCCTGTTAGCAAAATTTGATCTCAGGAACACATGAGACATAATCTCTTGTGCTGGATTAGAACAAAACCAACACCTTGATGGACCTTCAAAACCACATCTCCTAATATTATCATCCACTGAAATCTTTCCCTTCCACAATCTCCACATGAGAAAAGATATTTTAAAAGGTATGCCCTTCACTTAAATATCTTTATATGTATCATTAACCTCCTTTTTTTTCCTAACATATTGCCAAGCTGTCTTTATCGTAAAAAGACCTTTAGCCTCAATAATCCAGATTGCTTTATCCTCTTCATTTTCTTGGCCAGGTGGTTGTATCTTATTAAGCATATGTTGAATAATTTCCTCTGAAAATAGATACTGCATCACTTTCTCATTCCATTTTTCATCCTTTGTCAACTCCTTCACCTGTTGATATCTGACATCCTCCTCCACATTTTTCATAGAATACAAATTCCTGAACCCAGTTCAGTTATCAAATCAGATATTTGCATTCCCTTTTCTAACCTGACACAAGATATTATGATCAATAAGGTCTCGAGTAATCTAACACTTTCAAAAACACTTTTAAATTTTTTTTTTAAAAGCCATTTTTTCAACCTATCCAAACGGATTCTAACTCTAATGAAAGATTTATGAATCACAAAGTATCTATTTTTTTAAAAAAAAAAATCTAATTGAAACTTTTATGATTTATTCACAAAGCCAGCAAATCAAAGGAATCCCGTCAATAATAGAAATAAAAACCAATTGGAGCAAGGTTGGATCTCTTCGAAGAATATTTGCCTTCTTTCGATCCCGAGAATATTTCAAATACGATAGAACAGATTCAAAATCACGTTCAAATTGAAGGATAATATAAGATCAATCTATTTCTCACGTCATATTCAAAAGAATAGCCTTACATATAAGCATATTATTTGCCAAACCATACAAAATCCAAATAATTTTTTCAATGCTAAATATTCAATTATTAACTTTGGTTTATTAGTTTTCTCATAAATATATTTTTTTGTAGGGTCACAAATACAGATATATCCAACTAACAACCTAGAAAGGAATTTCTTGTCCTCTGGGTGGAAAGTGCGACAACGGATTTTCCTCATCATTATTCTTTTCGTTTCATTTTAATTGATATCTTACTAAAAATAAATGTCTCATATTAGTTAATCACTTATTAAATCAGAAACGAATTCATTATTTTTTTTCATGATGCTCCTACAATTAATATATGTACATTAATTGTGAGCAATTTTAATTTCAGCGTTCATTCTTATACCCAATGAATAACATTAACATTGCGATAGGGTAAAATAGTAAAATTTATTATTCAATTTATAATTTCTTAATCACCATGATAAATAAAATGTGCTCAACTAAAATAACACAGGAGGAGTATTGCATATAAGCAAAAAGAATTTTCATCCACTGATACGTATTTATATTAGAGCTCGATTCACCTTTAAATTAAGCATCGCAAGATTTATTCTCGAGGCGGGGCACTTTCAAGAAGATTTCTTCTATTTACAAGGATTCAAATATCAAATTCGAGACAACTAATTAAAGATAAAATGGATTTCAAACATCTGGACACAATCCATAATTATATAAGTTAATATTCCACAAGTGCACTTTATATCCAACTTCTAATTAAATTATTAAAATAAGATAACTATAAATAAAATAAATAATGTGAATAAGTGGGTCATATTGAAATTATTTGATGTTTGAGCACGCTATTAAAGCTATGGGGTCCTTTCTTTTTCTCCTTTCTTTCATTTCTTTTGGTTTATTAATTTCATATGGAGTATTACGTGTTTCATCCAACTTTTTTGGTTCTTTTTCATTATAATGGTTGATTAGTTACAGTGTAGTAGTAATAATTAATGTGCAATTATTAGGAACCAGAAATGGTATCAAATTACCCAACATGCATTTTTGTCAAACATAAAAATGAGCAGTTATGATTAGAAGCGGTATACGGGTGAGTCGGATCGAATATGAGGGTATCAAGACCAATTAAATAAAAATGAACAGATTATTTGATTCGCTCACATTAATTAACAGAGATAAAAAGAAAATGAGTAAACTGACAAATAATACGAATAATCATATTATTTGTATAGGTGAAATACAAACTAAAGATCAAAATAAATTTAGATTTCAGAAGCAAGAACTCATAAGAAATAACAACCAAATAAATAACTTTTGATAGTATGAATATTCTTCTTATCCCATGGGTGTCAAACGGGTCGGGCCGGATCGGGTCGGGCCAATCAGGAACTGACTCTTCTATTTTAACCGGGTTAAGGGTCGGTTTTGGCGCTAGATGGGTTTGAGCTGGGCCGGGTCCAATAGTAAAAAAATTAAAACCTATCCAAACCCGGCCCACTTAATCCAATCCGATCAAATCCACCAAAACCCGATCAAATCCGTTTAAAAAATAAATAAAAAATCCAATATACACTATATACACTACAATTATATACACTATATACACTCCAATATATAATATATATTTTTTAAAAAATATATAAACAATTACACATATATACGTACCATTCAATATATAATTATATATGACTATACATACTGCTTTAAATAAAACACATACTATAATAGTATAATATATATATATACACTACAATATATATATATATACACATATACTAATTTATAAAACATATACACATTTATACGTTAAATATATATGCTTATAGAAAATATATGGTTAGCCTCTTAATTTCTTGACAGCAGCGATGGATTAACCTGTAAATTCCTAGGAATTCTGGCCTTGATAGTCCGCCAAGTCTGCAGAATAGACATAGGACGAATGTTAGTTGCCAGGTAACAATATTCCGGGGTGTGGTTAAAGAAGAATGATGTTAAGAACATAGATTAGAAGGAAGAGATGAACAGGGTAAAGTAAAAAAAAAAAAAAAAAAAAAAAAACTGGGGAAAATATATAGTTTAAGAGCTTTCAAAACTATGAGAGAGAGAGGGAGTACTGAGTAGGATTTACAAATGTGATAAGCACACACAAATTTCCACTTTAGTTGGTCAGTTATTGAAAACTTTAACTATCGAAATATTTAAAACTATCGAAATATTTAAACTATCGAACCACTTTGGTATCAGAGCGAGAAGGTTTTGGGAATACTACCTAATAACTCGCAAAGTATAATCATAATAAAAAGTTTGTATGAAACAACATAGATCTTTTCAAGACATAAGGAGTAGCTATTTTTTCTTATATTACGAATATAAAAAAATTCGCGGCATAAAAAGTAGAAAAAGTCATTTAGAAGGAAGTCTAGAAAAATTAAAAACAGCTTGTAGACAAAATCAAAGAATTAATAGATCTAGACGAACTTTTGAACTAGCAAGTACTATACATTGGGAAATACAAGGTTGCGAAAGTGACCTCGAACATAGCGCTAGAATAGTAGAATGGATCAGAATACGAATTAGAAATCGAGCCTATCAGCTAGGATAGTAGATGCCAATAAGATACATTCATTATATTAGAGAAGTACAACGTCAATATTATAGGGAAGTAACTTACAAACGAGAGATCACTAAAATATGAAATCAATTTATAGAAAGATTAGAAAAACTTGATAAAGAAATAAAAACGTTAGAAGTAGATATTAAAAAATATAGAAAAACAGAAAATTACGAAATAGTTGCTATAGGAATAAATCGGTACAAAAACTTTTTAATTAAGGAACGATTTAATTTGATAGAAACTATAGGAGAACTAGACGTAGATCTAACTTGGTCAAAAAGTAGATTAAAATACCAAACGAAACTAAGTAAGACATACCTTAACCTAAACCACCTAGGATAAAAGATAGCTTCGTTAAAACGCTTAGACTATTTAGATCTCAGATTTCAACCAGAGAAAAAATATAGAATATTAAAAGATAACTCTACTATAAGGTGTAACTTTAACCAAGGAGAACATATTTTACATTCCGAAGATAAACAATATAATACAATAATAGACCTTTTAATAAACTCTAGTGAAAAAACACAAGAAAAAGATAACAATATAACCAAGACTCTAGAACAGATAGAGGTTACTCAAAATAAACATAAGAAAACCTTAGAAAAAATAGAACAGAACTTAGATTATTTAAAAGCACAAGAACTAGAAATAGACAGGAAAAATCAGTATCTGAACCATAAATTTAATTTAGAACAAATACCTACAAAAATAGAGATTGAAAGACTAATAAAGACATTTATAGAAAAACCTAAAGAGTTAGAATTAAAAACAACCCAATTAATATCTACACTAGTACAACAGGTCGACACTATAACTAAAGAAATAAAAGATCTACAAAAAATAGTGAAGAGATTAGAAGAAATCTCTCTCTCATGAGTGAAGAAGATATAAATTACCTAAAGGCACTAGAAAAATCACGAATCCATCATAGTGAACCAGAAGGATTATCTAGATACATACCTTCAAGTATAACAGATAAAACTTTGCTAAAACAAAATAATACCATAATAGAACTATTAATAGACTTGCATAGAAAAATAGATTGTTTAATTAAAAACAAAGAAATAGCTACAACACCAAAGGAACCAGAATTACCTGAATTACATAAAAAAAATAGATATCTTAATAGAAGATAAAGAAACCAAAGAAAAACAAAATCCTATTTCAGAAATAGACAAACTTGTAAATCAGTTAAAACAAATTGAAATAACTCCTCAAAACGAACGTAAGAAAATAATAAGAAAGCCACAAAAATGGACTTTTTATCAAATCGACGCAGAACCATCGAAGGACAAGGAGAAGATAGACAAAGAGTCAGTTTCTCAGAAAATAGGATAGGAAATAATAATATATTATCTAGAATATGTAGAAGACAATCTAATAGAGAACAAAATCAAGAGCTTAATGAAATAATAGATGTAGATAAAGACTTACAAATTTTTCAACAACATCAGTTAAAATTATTAAATCCTAAGACATTATATAACGCAGGATATTTTTCTTCAGACAATCAATTATATAGACATTATAGAGAAGAACAAATATCAGCCTTAGGAGAAGATTTTAAAATATTAGATTTAGTAAATACTAACTCACTAAAACACATAAAGAATAGTAAAATGATTTTAATGCATATGGGATTAATTGTCATAGGAATAAAAGGATTAACAAGAAAAAACTTTGGAGCAAAAGTATTGATAACAATCTATGATGATAGATGGTCAGATATTAAAAAATCCATAATAGGATTAACAGAAGTAGATATGACTAATAATGGCGGCATTTTTTATATTAGTCCAGACTTCCTAATGAATCTAAAAGAATTCGAAAGAAATATTAAAATAGGAATCCAAACTAAGGGATACGAGGAAATGAATAATGGAAATAATTTATTGATGTGCATAGGTTTTATAGGTAAGTTAACTCTAAGTAGTAACACAAAATTTAAATTAAAAGTAGACGATGTAGTTGAGATTATGGGAAATAAAGGAATAAGCCTTATTAAACCAATAAAAATAGACTCAGAGATGTATGCGGGTTTAGAATGGAATCTAAATAAATTTACAAAACCAAAAACGTTTACACCAGACTCTCACTTACTATACACTACAAGTAAGGGAGAAACCTCAGTAAGATTTACAGACTATAATTATACAACAAAAAGAAATCTAGACGATGATGAAACAGAAAGTAATATAGAAACAGAAAGTGAATTTATGAATATAGAAGTCTTACAAGAAGGATATGAAGTAGATATAGCTATAGAAAAAGCAGAAAAATTGGCAGAAGAATATAGGAACATAACTTTTAAATGTAAAGGATGCCAAAAAGACGACATGAAAATAAACGAATGTATAGAACATTTCAAATATTGTCTAAAACGAAAAGATAATTTAGGATATAGAAGTAATGAATCTTTCTACAATACTATTGAAGAAGATACAATCTCAATACTAAGTTCTACCATTAGTTACAAAGAATTAGCTGAACTTGAACCAGCCAGCTCTTCAAGTGCTAGCCCCTTTCAACAAACGAATCAGAACGTACAACCAATAGATTATAGTACCGGAAATGTACCTAGAAGACCAGCAATAAGGGTAAACCAAGATACAGAAATTAAAAGTGAATACATAAAACCAGCAGGAAAAAGAATGCCTATAGAAGAACCAATTAAATTACAAGAAGGAGGTAGCAAAGGTAAAATTCTAAATATAGCAGCACATGACCCTCAAATGTGGGATACCGTAATAGATTTATGGAAAGGAATTGTTGCAGCTGATTACTTAAGACATTATACAGAAACAGACGTAGAAACAATGTACAAATATTTAGAAACTTTTTTAGGAGAATCTGCCAAAGCTACATGGGAGAGTTTTAAGACAAACTGTCCACATGACTTTCAAATATTATTAAGTATGGGTCCAAATCCCTATAATTTTACAAATAAAATGCATATGTTACTAACCGGAAAAGATCCAAATAGTGGATTAATAGCTTTACAAAAGGAAGCCTTAATTAAGTTAGAACAACTCAGTATCTCTCACTGGGTATACATAAAAAAGTTTTTACAAGATTATTTCTACTATTGTACGGTTAGTGGAAATACTTTCAATGAAGACCTAGGTAAAAAACTATTTAACAAATTACCTGGAGCCTTAGGAAGAGAAATAGAAGATAGATGATATAAAAGAGACGGAGTGGCAGCAAACCCAAATTTTAAATGGACAATAGGACATAGAACTCAACACATAATGGATATCTTAACTGAAAAATGTACAAACATACAAATACAGAAACAATTAAAGAAAAATGAAATGAATTTCTGTAAATCAGTTATCTACACAACCCAGAATTATGATCAAAAACAACATAGGAAATATAAGAGGAAAAATAATCAAAAACAATATAGTCGAAAGAAATATTTCCTAAGAAAATCAAAAGCTAAAAAACCTTGGCTAAACAGAGATAGACATGTAAGAAAATATAGAAATGATAGAAATTATAAAAATAAATTAGAATGTTATACTTGTGGTAGCATAGATCATCTAGCTAATGTATGCCCAAAAAGAAATAATAATAGAACAAGAAATTTACAATTAATAGAAGATTTTCAAGAAACACTATTAAATGTCGATGAATATATGTCAGACACAGAAAGTATCTATTCTATAATAAGTGTTGATATAAATGATAAGGATAACTTAAAATCCGATTCTTCTGAATCAGAAGAAGATAATTTAGTTAATGAATTGGGCCAAGAAATAGACGATTTAGATTTAAAAAATCTGACAATAAATAACCTAATGAATGTTAGTTTGGAATGTGAACATGATTTCCAAAGAAATAAAGGTTTAGACAGTAATAGATGTAGTATATGTAGCTGGTATCCAAGTAAGGAAAATAGAGCAAAATGCAAAAAATGTTACCTAGAAGCATGTATAAATTGTATAGAAAATACTTTAAAAATAAAGGTTGAATCACAAACAAGTAATGGACAGAAATATACACATAATCAAATCCTAAACTTAAGAGTATCTACTCTCGAGACTCGATTAAATGATCTAGAACAAAGATTAACTACCCTAGAGAAAGGAAAAACAAAGGAAGAAGCAGATACACAAGAAACGGTAGAAACCGTACATTTAGAAAAATTAGAGGCAGAACTTATGAATAGTGAAACAACTTTAATATGTAATGAAGATAAAGAATTTTCTACCATAAAAGTCTTAGTAAAAATTAAAATACAAAATATCGAAATAGAAACATTAGCCCTAATAGATCCAGGGTGTACTAGCTGTTTAATTAATAAAGCAATAGTACCAGAACACTTAATAAAAATACTAGAAAGACCGATACTCGCCACTCAAATGGATGGCTCTCAAAATATAAATCGCTATTATATAGAAAATGCACAGGTAAGTTTCTTAAATACGTGTAATCAATTTTATAACCCAGTCTATAAAATAAACCGAATATTAGCTAGGGATTTGAATATAGGATCAGACTTTGTCATAGGGTTAAAATTCTGTATACAAGATAAAGGAGGATGCTTATTAACAAGAGACGGAATAATGTTATTCAAAGATCTAACTTATACACCTGTACAAACAAAAATCTTACCTACAATACATAGGACCCTAAATACCACTAAAAGAAAATTAAGAGATTTACTTCCAGAACCTTGCTGTGAAGACTGTAAAAATAACGCATGCAGCAATCTGTCAAGAGAAAACATGGAAGAAATTAAAAACTATATGTTATTAAATGCAGAGGGACAAGAATGCCTCGAGAATATAGAAAAAGAATACACACTAATAAGCATAGAAACCCAATTCTACAACTTCAGGAAAGGAATAGACAAAATAGGAATAATAAATAGTCCAAAAGACTTGGATAATATAATATCCATACTAGATGAAATGGAAATAATAGGGGAAAAACCATTAGCTCATTGGGATGCCAATGAATTAATGTGTAAATTAGACATAATTAATCCTGAATATACTATCAAGACAGCTCCTATAGAAGCAAATAATGAAGACACCAATGAATTTGATATACAGATTAAGGAACTTTTAAAAATTAGGAGTCATAAGAAGATCTACATCTAGACATAGATCAGCAGCCTTTATGGTAAGAAATCATAGTGAACAAGTAAGAGGAAAGGCTAGAATGGTAATTAATTACAAAAGACTAAATGATAATACCAAGACAGATGCGTATAAACTACCAGACAAAAGCGAACTAATAAATAGAATCCAAAATAAACGAATTTATAGTAAATTCGATTGTAAATCCGGATATTGGCAGGTCAAGATGCATCCAGAAAGCATCGAATGGACTGCATTCACATGTCCAGGAGGACATTTTGAATGGTTAGTCATGCCTTTCGGATTAAAGACTGCTCCGCCCATTTTCCAACGAAAAATGGATAATATTTTCGGAGAATATAAGCATTTCATACTTGTATATAGATGATATTTTAGTATTTAGCCAAACTATGCAAGAACATTTAGGACATCTACAAATGGTATTTAGATTATTTATTAAACATGGAATAATAGTAAGCAAGAAAAAGATGGAGTTATGTAAAACCTATATCAACTTTTTAGGAATAACCCTTGGTAATGGTAAAATAAAACTACAACCCCATATAGCAAAAAAGGTTCTAGATATGCCAGACAAACTAGAAACAATAAAAGATTTACAAAAATTTTTGGGATTAGTAAATTACGCAAGAAATTTTATTAAAGATTTAGGAAAAATAGCTGGACCATTATATGCGAAAACTGGTAGTAAAGGACAAAAGAATTTTAATATAGAAGATATTAAATTAGTTCAAAATATTAAAGAAAGAATCAAAAATATACCAGACCTAAAAATTCCCTTAGAGTCTGATTATTTAATCATTCAGACAGACGGTAGTGACCTAGGATGGGGAGCTATTTTAAAAGCAAGACCCAATAAATATAGTAGTAAAAATGAAGAGCAAATATGCGGATACCAAAGCGGTGCTTATAAGGAAAAGGGAAATATGAGCGCCATAGATTTAGAGGTACTTGCAATTATATACGGCCTAAATAGTTTCAAACTATATATACTAAATAAAGACGAAATACTGGTAAGAACAGATTGTGAAGCAATAGTCAAATTTCATCAAAAAATTAATGATAAGAATAGTAGCAGACGAAGATGGTTAAATTTTACGGATACCATATCTGTTTGCAAAAATATAGTATTTGAACATATTAAAGGGAAAGAAAATGCATTGGCAGATCAACTAAGTAGACTACAGCTAGGAATAAACAAATAAGCTTAATGTTACTTATTTATTTTCAGAATGAGACCAACAAGACAACCTCCCGCTGACAAAGGAAAGGGAGTGGCCTCTTCTTCAGATGCGTACCAACAGACAATGTTAGGTAATTTACATTTTAGACCCTTAGATACTTTAGAGACACTGGAACGAATTCAATTCGGGCCATTTAACTTAGTTGCATTCCCAGAAAGCAATATGTCATTCAGAGTTAGACCAGACTACGTTTTAGATAGAACCCAGAAATGTTTAGTAGACAATTTATGGATTTCTTATAATAAACAAAGCCGTAATCATTTCATGGCTTCTATGAATGCTTTATGCCAGTATATTTCAGAAAAGAATAAGCCCCGTTTTAAATATTACGTAGTAATACATGGTAAAACTAGTGGATTTTTTCAAACTTGGTTAGAAGTTTTAGACTCCATACAAGGCATTAAAACTCCTCTGTTTAAAGGTTTTAATGATTTTACTGAAGCCACAAACCATGCCAGAGGATACTTAGGACCAAATTACTATATTTCTCCTTCCCTTAGACAAAACCCAGACCAGACTCCACAATATAATATACAGAAAGATACTGGGAAAATAATTTTTTGTGACCATTGCTCTTCCATGACGGAAAACTTCAAATCATTGAATACTCAAAAGGAGTCCCTTATCATGGAAAACAATCGATTAATTAAACAGATTCAGATAATAAAAACCAGACTCGGACAGCAGCACTCTACAAATAAGAAGAATACTCAGATACAGACTGTGCCAGAACAGAGTTCTCCATCTCCTCAAAAAATGGATGAGAAGGGTGTGCATTTCCCTCTAAATGCTAAGAAATCCACTGTACCGGATATGGGTACAACTAGTCCGGCTCAAACGGTAGCCGGTAAAGACAAACCAAATCCGTTGATGGCTGTCACTTTGCCAAAAAGTGAAGATGAAGGATGTTCTTCATCAAAAACTAAACTAACAAAATCAGAAAATAAGCTTAGAAAGACTCTAATAGCTAAGAGAAAAAATCAGACAATAGAAACTATAATTAAACAGACGCTAGATAAATTTTTTAGTAGCCAGACTTAAGACAAATACGT